>CAMAPE010000018.1:10605000-11995000 GCA_945859875.1 Cuscuta europaea
TTGTTTTGTAGCAAATTATATTGAGGAGTTCAATGGTAAGGTTGAAAAGGATGTCATAAGATTCCATGTAGGCAATATCGTGATAAGCTTTACAAAAGCAGATTTGGCAATTGTCACCGGTTTGCAGATAAATGGGGCTAAACCAGCAGTATCTGATGATGTGGGTGGGGATATGTGCAGAAGGTATTTTGGTACCAAACATGCAATAGTGAGGCAGGATATTGTCCAAGCATTAGAGGGGTACAACAGAAACAATCCAGGAACAGAAGAGAATGATGGTGTTAAACTAGGACTGCTCTATGCTCTAGCACATGGACTGTTTAGAAACCAATACGCAATTCGCTTACCAGGAAGATATATTAACTTGGTACAAGACTTGGATGCATTCAATTCTTACCCTTGGGGTGATGACGTTTGGGATGATCTACTCACAAATATGAAGAGCAACGCAGAAGCACTCAAGGTCTGCACAGGACAAAGAGTGGCATTCACGGGCTGTATGCATGCAATCCAAATCTGGGCCTTCGAGACCTTTCCAACATTGGCTAATGAAGGACTATGCAATGTTATAACAGAACGAGAAAATGTCATTCCTAGGACATTGAAGTGGGCTTTTCAGAAGAAACCATCAATACAAAGGTTTTGTGAACTCATTTTCAGTAATGACAAGGTAAATGTTGTTAAATTATGCACAATTATATATGTAAGTAGTTACAATTTTGAATACAATTACAAATAATATATTTTTTAATCAAAGTTTAATTACCAATGTTACAGTTTGAGTGGACAAGAATAGTTCCAAGTGCAGATGAGATCCAAAGAATTCAAGGACTTGAAGGAGGGGAAAGCAATGAAGCTAACAAGGACCTGAGAATTGATGCAACCATAAAGAAGACAAAGCAGAGCAAAATGGATGCAAGAAATAAAAAAGAAAAAGAAAAAAAGAGAGCAAGTTCAGAATGCAACAATAAAAGCACAAGGGTGGGAAAGAAAGAAAAAGCAGAGTGTAGTAAGCGAGTGTTGAGGAAAAAAGGGAGGGTGGCTGATAGTGAAGAATCTAGATCCAATGAGAGTGAGGATATGGCAAAGACAGCAAAAAGCATAATCATGAAGACACTAGCCAAACAGTCTAAAGAGATTGCCAATATGCGTGCAGAGATGAAAGAAATGAAAAAGAGCAAGATGAAATGCTAAAGAAGATTCTAAGTCTTGTAAAGGAAATATCAAAGAGACAAGGAGAGAAAGAAGTGGATGACATTGAAGAGAAAGAGCAGGAAGGACAAGCAAGAGAGGATACACATGTGAGTGATCAGCACAGTAGCACACATGCCAATGAGCATGAAAGTTCTGAAGAAGATGCCCGGAATGACCAGGTAATGAAATAAAAATTCTTTTCCATATAAGACACTTATTTCCATTTTATATGGCATTAAATACAAAAGGTTTAGTTACATATATAAAATGAATTTAATATTTGTTGAAGGATGGAATGGAGGATGAAGTTATGAAGGATGTGAGTAATCAGCATAGTAGCACGCATACGAATGAGAATGAAAGTTCTGAAGAAGATGCTCAGCAGAATGACCAGGTGATGAAATAAAAAATATTATTTACATAATAGGCACTTAATTCCATTTTATATGTTGAAGGATGGAAAGGAGATGGAGGATGAAGCTATGAAGGATATGAGTGATCAGCACAGTAGCAAGCATGCCAATGAGGATGAAAGTTCTGAAGAAGATGCTCAGCAGAATGATCAGGTAATGAAATAAAAATTCTTATTTCCATATAAGACACTTATTTCCATTTTATATGGCATTAAATACAAAAGGTTCAGTTACATATATAAAATGAAGTTAATATTTGTTGTAGGAGAAGAAGAAAGATGACCAGGAAGCAATACACAATGTTTGCGGTGCTTTAGAAGAAGAAGTGGAGAATGAAGTACAATGGTTGGATGATGACACAATTGCACAAACACTTGCTCAAATGAAGAATGATGCTCCAAATTTCAATCTCTTAAGCCAGACTGATAAAGAGAACATAGAGCAACAAAGCGTTTTGGTAATGAGAAATTATAGTTTAAATTTATTTTGTAATTTAGATTCTATTTATCACATTTTTATTTATTGTATTGCAAGAAGATGAATGATAAAGAGAAAACCATGAATGCTGAAGGCAGTAAAAACAGTGGAGGGGACACCCAAAAAGAGGTATGAATTTAATGACAATATAGATAATATGTTACAAGAGCATGAAAATGATAATATTGAAATTATAATGACATAGCTAATCATTTTTTATAAATTTATGCAGACCACAAATAATATTAGAGATGCTAAAGAACAACAAGAGGGATCTGGGAAGCAAAGTGATGAAAACAAAAAGCAAAAATTGGAAACTGAACAGTAAACTTCTGAGGAAGTAGATAATGAAGTTTGGAGTCTGGAAAACACCCAATTCATTAGAGAATTGGTTCTGAATGCTGAGATGATTGAAAGGCAAATGCTTGGAAAAGTAACATTGGAAGAGGACAAGGAAACAAATAAGGAGATAGAAGAAGCTGGAAGCAAATTGCAGGTGATGACAGTAATTTTAGTGTAAAATATAAATTATTACATTAATGTCATGTACAATGAATTGATTATTGACTTGTGATTACTTGTTGTTGACTAAAACTAAAAGGAAACATCTAAACAAACTCAAAGGGTGAAAAGAAGTGCAAAATCTCCAGATAGATACACACCAGCGGGGCAGAGCACTGAGCCAAAAAGAAGTAGAAAGCAAAGGGCCACAAAAAAGGCAGAAGAAGAATTCTTACCACCATGTAAAGAGAAGTATGGGCCGTTCTCAGAAGACCCAACAGATCCGGTTGATGAAGAAGAAGTCAAAAAATTCAGAAAATACTTGATGATTGGGCTGCTGAAAAAACCAAAGAAGGAACACAACGAGACTAGAAGATATAGGATAGAGGATGAGAGAATGTCCAGTAATCCGTTACTATTGGACACCATGAAGATTGACTCAAAAACTTGGATGTATGATCTATTTCAAAACCACCAATGGTTGTCTGACAAGGTATAGTTTATTATTTAAATTAAACAAATAAATAACATAATTTAATAATAACTGCTTTTCTGCTATTAAATGCATATATTGTGGTTTTTTGTGTGGGGACTGGGGAGTGCCTGAACAATGGTTTGTGTGTGGAACATTGATTTTTATAGTTTCTGCTTTTCAATGACATCTTAAATGGAAATAAAATGAAGAAGATGGCAATACCATACAAGCTTATTATAAGATATCTTTGAAATCATGTCCTTTAATACCATCTTTTTAACTGTATCTATTTTTTTGCAGCACATAGAAGTAGGGATGTACTATCTAGAACTCAAACGAGTGCACTACAAGCTCAAGCAGAAATACGCAACAACAGGACCTATTTTCTTGCAAGTGCTCAAGAGGGAACATGATATGTTTGTAGACGGAAAGACAACAATCAAAGACGCAGCTGAGAGGGAAAGTGTCTACCACTACATTCTGGGAACTTCAACATCCCACTCGCTGCACTGGGCAGATGCTGACTTTGTCTATATCCCTTTGAACACGGGGTGTCATTGGGTGTTGTTGGTCTATGAAGTAAAAGCAAGGAAGATGAAAGTGTACAACTCAAACAGGAGGAGAGGTCAATCCCTACGCGACATCGTGGCATACAAAGCTTGCATTCAAAAAATGCTACCCAAAGTTCTGGATTACCTCACTGTCTACGAAGCTATGGAAGAAGAACCAATGGGAGAGAGACAAATTGCTATTGAAAGTGCTGAAGATTGCCCACAACAGGACTCAGCGTAAGAAAAAAAATTAATAACTTAGCTACATGAAATCATATTGTATAAAAAAACTAATAGCAAGGGTGTTTGTTGGAGGGGAAATTGTGGAATGTTTGTACTCAAAATTGTGGAGTTCTTAATGATGGGGATGGGCTTCTGCGAACTGACAGCTGAACACATGGACATGTTTCGAAAGAAAATGACTTTGGAGTTGATTCAATACAGCAGCAAAAGGCAGAGCAAGATATAGGAGAAATAGAAAACATATGCCAAGATTGTCTTTAATGAAATGTGTTGAGTGATTGAAACTTCTCAGACATGTAGTTGGGTTTGAATGTGCATGTTTACATTGTTGTACTGGTTTTTGCATTTATTTGCGTTCTTTTGCAAAGCTACTTGTTTAAAACATCAGACATAATGCTTGGAATTGCTGAAACGTTGGCACTTATTGACATTTGTTTTACCATGTCATATAACAACTATAGCCAATGTTTGGAAATTATTGTCATTATATTTGGTCATTAAATGATATTACATGTTTGGTAGAAGAAAAACATGATTGCTTGGTACCTATTCACATAATAGTTTTTGTTTAGAAAAATAAAATAAATAGAAGTTAATAGGTAATCGGATTTTCTAATGTACTAAAAGGCTTTATTTACAAGATTTTAAACATAAAATGCAACAAAAAGGTAATAAACAAAGAGTAATAAGAGTACATTATTTATTTGAATCAGTATGATTGCCTGTGAAAACAAAAATATGATTTTTATAATGATATAAACTACAATATTTATAAAAAGTTCAAATAATGTTTGCCATTAATGACATTACTTTGAAAACTTACCAGAAGAACTTGGCAATTAGTGACAGTAATTGTAGTAACTGCATAAATGTCTCTACTTAATTAGTATGAAAAAAACAGTAACATGTACTTTGAGTGAAGTTAAATAATACTAACATTATTCAAACAATATACAAACAAAATAAAATAGTCATTGAACAAATATATGAAGTTTTTTATTCAAAACATAATATGTTCGATTACATCATATTACTTAAGAACGTATAACAAAAGCATTTCCAACAAACTCAATAATTCATCTCTCTACTCTATTAGACAGTATCAACGTTTTAACGAGGAATTGGATTGCCACAAGTTGTTTTAACGAGGAATTGGATTGCCACAAGTTTTTTTGTTGTGTCCAAGGGCATGGCAACGAGAACACCTTCGACGTTTTGATCCACGAAACTCTCCGATAGAAGGAATTCTGGATTTCTTTGGACAGCCAGGAGGTCTCTTCAAACAATTTGGAGGCTTGCATGCAATAATAAGGACACTATCTGGAATTGACCATAACTTTGGATCTGGAATTGGATGCATGGTACCACTCCATGTAGACAACCATGCATCACGAAAATAATAAGGAGAAATGAAATCATAACAAGAGAGGCCTGGTCGAATACGAAGAGAAGCAACACCATGTACACAAATGAACTGATCCAATTGAAAGACACCACATGAACAAGTCTTCTTTGACAGGTTAACAACAAATGATCGGCAATCCCTATCAACAACCTCAAACTCCAAATATGAAGATGGTTTCACCTAGATGGAGGAAAGGGGAAAAGTGTTATAATTCTCATTATAAAATATGAGAAAGGTAAAATAGTATATGTCATAGCACAGAATGTTTATATGACATTTCTAAATGGCATTAAACTACAACACATAATGGCAATAAGTAACAAAATAATTTTCAAGAATACAAATGTACTTAAAAAGTGAAGGTAATGCATAACAATTTAGGGAACTAAAAGTAATACCTGCATGTGTGTATATGCATATTGCAATGCCACTAAATGTTTTTCACATTTGCTGGACAAAATTGTAGTTTTCTTAGAAGCTTTTTCACTTCTTTCCGTGAACCACTTTTGCATGTGTTTGACGTATGAAGTCAATGAGCTTAGATATGGAATACTCCCTCGCAATAACATTAACCTTATTCAGTGACTCGACACAATTAGAGGTAAGCACACCAAATCTTCGTGAACCATCCATACACCTAGCCCATCTGTGACTCCCAATCTTATCTAACCAAGGACGAATCTTGACATTATCAGAATCTAACATCGCTAGGTATTCTTCATATTCAGGAATAGTGGAAGCCATATAAGCAGCCTTAAACTTCCACCCAAGCCCATCACCAGAACCTCTGAATTTGTGGATAAGATTACGCCTAAGGTGTTCCACACAGAAGCCATGAATAGCATGTGGAAAAACTTCAGATGCAGCTTCGATAAGTCCTTTATGGCGATCTGAAACAATATATAAATCATGACGGTACGTAATAGTATAACGCAACTTCATCAAAAACCATTTCCAAGAAGCTGTGGATTCAGAATCACAAATGCCGAAAGACAAAGGAACAATGTGTCTATTTGCATCTTGCCCACAAGCTGTTAACAACGTTCCTTTGTAGTAAGCCTTCATAAATGAGCCATCCACGATTAGCACAGGTCTACAAAACTGCCAAGCATCAGTCCACGCTGTGAGAGACAAGAAAAATGACTGAAATGTGTCATCAGCACCTCTAACAAAACTTATTGAAGATCCAGGGTTTGAATGGTCAAGCATGTGGGCCATGGAGGGTAAAAGTTGGTACGAGGCTGCATCTGAGCCAAACTGCTTTTCCATAGCATTTTTTTGCGCTTTCCAAGCTTTCTTATATGACTTTGAAATTCCAAATTGCAATTCCATGTCATTCTGTAACTATTTGGGAGTATATGGTTTTTCAGATGCATCAAGATATGTGTACGCAACCATATCGGCAATGATATCTGCTGTAGCTTACCTGTGGTTACCTTGTCTGTAATCGACCGAACAAGTATGTTCAGGATGAAACCTGGAATGCATAAAACAGAATACTGCCATCACACAAACATGGCAATTGAACTGAACTTATGGCAATAAAAGACAAATATCATAAGTCAAAGTAATGATTTTTGTGAATACATTCTAATCTGAAACATATTGACTCCAGATAATCTAACTGCTCGCACAATCCATTTGCATTTCTTATCCTTACAAATGACATGAAGGGAATTTTTCTTTGATGTAAGGGTTCTATACTGAAAACTGTTATTGATTGCATACATTTTCAAATGGTGGATAAGAGCAGCCTTGTCTTTATAGATGGCAAGACAAATCAGACAAGTAGGATGATGATGTGTAATGACCTCAACATTATGGTGAAGGGTAAAACTTTTAAAGGAAGACAATTTAGAACTAACACAAGAAGAGATAGCTATTGAGGTTTCTGAAATATCAGAAAAAACAGATGATGAAGAATCATCATGTGGTTCAAGGTTGTGCACAACCTCATGATCAGAAACATCGACATGTGATTCAGTACAAGCTTCAGACAATGAAGAAGATACAGTTGAATTATTAGAAAAAGGAACTGTGTTGTGAAGTAGTGAGGAAGTATCAACATCAACAACTTCATTACCAACAAACTGAATACATAGTGGAAACTTCTGAAAATCAGTTTGAAGAAGTTTAAGATGAAGATAAAATTTGAATGTCTCTTCATCATGAATACGAACAGGAGGGGGACATCCATCAACCACATAAGAAACTATGAATGAATGGTTTGGTTTGTACATATTTAAGATTTGACTCATACTTTGAATAAAAGACACATATGTCGCATCTGCACGAATTTGAATACCACACGTATCCCTATGAGTGATGGTACAATTACTCAACCATGTACCATCCAGTTTTGACCATGAGTAGCAAAACAGTATCCATTTTGAAGATATGATTGCCTAAAAAAATGTTAAAAAAAGTGTTATGCTAAATCATGAGAGAACATATTTAATTCAGAGACAGCAAGAAAGAATATATAAAAAATGGAAAAAACAAAAAATTTAAGAATGTATTTAACAGTGAATAATTCAAATTCAGTTTACAAAATAAAGCACGCCAGATGACATTAACAGAAAAGAGGATGACAATAATTGTTTAACTATAATCAGTTAAGAATAATTGATGCAGAAGATACTGAAAATCAACGTAATCAATGTGTATGCTTAAATACCTTGTTGGGATATTGACCTAGAGGCCCAATACCCAGATCGGGAAGGCCCAAGATATCCGGCCCAAGTAACAGGCCCATCACTCTATGATGAAAAAAATCCAGTAAGGAGACATACCGAACGGAGTTCGGCCCAAATAAAGATTGGCCCATTAAGAAGACATACCGAACGAGGTTCGGGCTATATATCATACTTGGGCCAATTTGACAGCATCTTCAGTGCAGCCCAACATCCCGTTCGAGCAACGGCCAACTAGCAAGTGGCTAGGTGCAATTAATGCCAGACTATGACATCAGCAAGTGGAAGCATGGATGACCAAGTCGGTGGAACAACGGCCAATCAGCAAGAGGCAGCCCATGCTCTTCATTAGTATAAATAGAAGGTCTCAAGTCATTGTAAGGGTTAGCATTTCAATACTCAAGCTCTAGAATAGCATCATTTGCTCTTATTTCTTGTATTAAAGCATAGTTTCCGACTTACCGATCGGGAAATTCCTTGTAATCAGATTGATTAATTAATACAAGTGGGCTTTCGAGTTTTAGTTAGTTCAGATCTTATATTTTCTTATACACTTTGATTCTGGGCCATTCCTGATATACCCAAAGTTCGTGTTGGGCTTTCGGGTCTACGGGACTTACCCACAACATTGGCGCCGTCTCTGGGAAACTTGCAAAAAGTTTCACTTTCTAAACATCCAAAAAACCTCTATTTTTAAAAAATGGTCAGAATCAATTCCTATCATACAAACGACGGTTCACACCGTCACGGGAGGAGTCACACCCCGGGGAGTCAAAACCCCCAGGGACAATCCAGTCGAGGATCGTATCCTCGTTTTAATGGGGGTTTCGTGATTCCCGAATCTCTGAGGAGAAATCCCCAGGCCATGCGTGACATGGCCCAATTCATGCAGCACATGGCGAACGAAGAGGAAGGAGGTTCCAGCTTTACAGGAGAAACTCCACGCGCGGAAACGACCACAGCGTCATCCCGTTCACATACCCATCGGGATCATCGACGTAGCGCCCCACCACCAGCGCATCCCAGTCCCAGTGACCGAACCCCGGTCGGGTCGCAAGCTAGAGGACCAACTCCTGTCAGTCATCATTTCCAATATGCCGAGCGGGAAAATACTAGGGCCCCTCAGCGGCATTGGGACCGGGACTGTACGGATATGAGGGTTCCACCACCGCCCCCTTTGACGGCCCAGGAGGAAGAGATGGCCGAGATGAGGAGGCAAATGAATGAAATGCGGGACCAGATGAACAGGGTACCTGTACAACCCGCACCAGTTCAGCTGGGAATTACTTCCCCGTTTACTAGGGAGCTCATGTACGCGGATATCCAAGGGGGTGCCAAGCCCCCGACCGGCCAAATTTACGATGGGGTGGGAGATCCCCACGTACATCTGAGGAGTTACCAATGGGGACTTATGCTGCTAGGAGCACCCGAGGCCGCCATTTGCCGTTTTTTTTTCAAGCACGCTCAGGGGGGCCTGTCCAGGAATGGTTCGGGACACTACAGCCCGGGTCAATCAATAGCTTTGCCGAGTTATCAACGTTATTCTTGGCTCAATTTGCTTCCAGTGCCAATCCCAAACGGCACTTCAGCTATTTGACCAGCGTGAAGCAAAACGCCAAGGAGACCCTCAACCAGAGCAATCCCGAGCTGTTCCAGCCATCGGGAAACATTGGCAACCCCAGCAATCATGGTGCTCCAGATCGAGGCCATATCTTATGCCATCCCGAGCTGGGTCGTAGATATGACCAACTACCTGAAAGACGGAACCCTCCCACAAGATAAAAATCCTGCCTATCAAATAAAATGCATCCAGAGGAGGGCTTCCATGTTCGAATTGGTGGACGGGCAGCTGTACAAAAAGACATTTGGTGGGCCGTATCTGAAATGTCTCCCACCCGATCTAGCGGCAGCTGTAATGGAAGAAATCCATGAAGGTATCTGTTCCAGCCACCAAGGGCCCAAGACACTGGCCAGAAAAATTATCTTGCAAGGGTATTATTGGCCAACTATCCAACAGGACTGCTTCGCGCATACTAGGAAATGTAAGGTATGCCAATTATACGCACCGGTTCCCGGACGGCCTGCCACTTTCTACACTCCAATGACGGTGGCCCTTCCATTCGCAAGATGGGGAATAGACCTGTTAGGTCCTCTACCTACTGCACCTGGAAACAACAAGTACATCATTGTGGGGATAGATTACTTCACCAAATGGGTAGAGGCCGAGCCACTGGCCAGCATCACAGATGTTAAATGCCAGAAGTTTGTCTGGAAAAATATCATTTGCCGGTTCGGAATCCCTGAATAGATTATAACTGACAATGGAAGGCAGTTCGTGAGCCGGAATTTTGAGAACCACCTGGTCAAATGGGGGATCAAGCATTCCAGAGCGTCCGTTACATACCCTCAGGAAAATGGCCAGGTAGAAAATATGAACCGAACTATCATGGATGGCATGAAGAAGAAGCTGGAAGAATACTCCTCATCGTGGCCTGATCAGTTGAATTACATTCTGTGGACTTACAGGACCACACCCCGAACGGCCACGGGAGAGACTCCATTTGCCCTTGCCTATGGTTTTCAAGCCAAAGTACCAACGGAGATCCTAGTTCCCACACACCGAACGGTGCATTACAGCCCAAAACAGAATGAAGATAACTTACGGGCCGAATTGCATTTCATAGAAGAAAGAAGGGATCTGGCAGCGGCACGAATGGAAGAGTATCACAGAGCCACAAGAAGATACTTTGATAAGCAGGTTAAAGTTCGTTCAATCGAGGTAGGGGACCTGGTGCTAAGAAAGAGAGAGAAAAGTAAACCGCTCGAAGGGGGCAAAATGGCACAAAATTGGGAAGGGCCCTACCAAGTATGTAAGAAGTATGCTTCAGGAACGTTTGGCCTATAAAATACCGAAGGCCGACCGGCAGGAACTTGGAATGTGGAGCATCTGAGGACATTTTATCAGTAAAAACGGCTGTTGCCACCTCTAAAAAAAATAAAAAAAATAAAAAAAAATATAGAGAGGGAGACATAACTTCCACACAAACTCAGCCCATGGTTAACTCGATCATTCCGGATGACCGAATGACGAACGAGTTAACAACATGGAAGGAAAATCAATTCTCAGTTTAGAGAGTTTTTGACCCTAGAATTATGAAAGAATAAAGGGATCAAAAACGGCTTGAAGAATTGAGGCTCAGAAAATCGGTGCGCGTGGTTAACTCAATCATTCCGGATGACCGGATGACGAACGGGTAAACAGCATGGAAGGAAAATCAATTCTCAGTTTAGAGAGTTTTTGACCCTAGATTTATGTGAGAATAAAGGGATAAAAAACGGCTTGAAGAATTGAGGCTCAGAAAATCGGTGCCCGTGGTTAACTCAATCATTTTAGATGACCGAATGACGAACGAGTTAACAGCATGGAAGGAAAGTCATTCTCAGCCAACGGATGGGAGTTTGACGCTCAGATAGTCTCACCTCAGCGGTTAATATGAGAATCGATTCTGGAAAACCGAATGACGAACATATTAGCAGTTTGGAGGGAGCCATTATTTCAGCAAGAGTTTTGACCCTGTAATTACGCATTGATGAAGGGATTAAAATGGCCTGGAGTTCGAAGGACATTGATTCTCACCTCAGCTTGGTAACACGTAGAATCATTCCGGATGACCGAATGACGAACGGGTTAACAGCTTGGAGGGAGCTGAGTCGTCAACTTAGCCAAAGTCGACCCTGTAATTACGTACGGGCAAAGGGATCAAAACGGCTTGGAGATGGTGTCAAGACTGTAAGATATGGATTAACCGAGCGACGTTCGGATAAGGTACGGATTGTCGCCCGGGGAATCGGAACTATGGTTTTGAAAAATCTCGCCTCAGTCATAAAACTTGACTTGGAAGCTAGTCGCCCTTTTAGCTATAAGTAAGAAATGACCCAACTTCGGTGATCTTGCTTACAGTTCGAAAAGGGTTACCTCATACCCCTAATATGGATGATACGAGCCAGAGAGAACAGTTCGGAATGCATCAGAATTATGGGTTTGGAAGGGAGAGAGCCTCACCTCAGCTTGTTAACGCATGAAATCATTCTGGATGACCGAATGACGAACGGGTTAGCAGTTTGGAGGGAGCCCCTATCCCAGCCGAGAGTTTGACCCTGTGGTCACGATCAAAACGGCTTGGAGGAATTCACCTCAGCTAAGAGTTTTGAACCCGTGCGTCACGAACAGGAAAAGGTTCGGCCACGTAGAGAAGATTGTGAACAAAAAATCCAAGGAAGAATAGAAAAAATACAACAGACAAAGGAAAAAAGTCCAGTTTATTCTTCGGCATTACTAGCCGGAATGTACAAGAAGAACGAATATACAAGAAAAGAGACAACAGATAAGGAAAGAAGGCTACACTACTGGAGGATCGCCGTTCGGGGAGGATGTAGACTGAGAGATCCCTGCCTGCACTGCATCGTCAGGCGCTGCTTTGGATCTTTTCTCCATGACGCGATCGTACGTATTCCCGAACAGATCATCGAAGCCTAATTCATCAGGATCGAACGGCTTGGGGAAACGCTGTAAGATCAGTTCAAGATTCCTGTCCAGAAGCAGGTCCTGACTTTGCTTTACGATTTTCTCGGTCAGGACATCCAAGAAAGATTTCCCTTCCGGCGTGCTGTCCAGGAGGTCGATCCCTGCCTTGATAGGATCTGAGCTCTCACGCAAAAATTGGCCAAGATGAGGATCTAGGAATTGCCGGGACGTGTTCTCCAGAGCGACGTTCAGCGCCTTGCCCCGTTGAAAATCCACTACCGATTGCTAAGCAATCTGAGAAGTATTAACCGTGTAGGGTTCGGGCAGATGATCTCCAACAGCCTTATCAAATTTAATGCCAGCAGATTCAGCAGCTCGCACCTTGGCCTGGAGTTCTTTAAGCTCCCGGTCGCGACGACGGGACATCTCCGGCATCTCGGCCAGAGCAGCTTTTGCCTTCTCACCCTCTTTGGCCTGCTCTTGGAGGTCGGTCGCTAACTTCCGAGCGGCGGAAAGGAGGACTTGGCTGTCATCCCGATCGCTGGCCAGGGCTTTCATCTCCTTCTCAGCAGCAAGAAAGGCCTTGTGATAATACACGCCAGCCTGAAAACAAGGTTACAATGAAAGTCAGATAAGGTAAAACATGAATAATAGAAAGGTATGGGTCAGAATGAAATGTACCTTGAGTGCTTCCTGGTGACCTGCTTCGAAAAGGTCTGACCAGTGAGTCAAGTTGGTGAAGCTCGGGGGAACCTTGACCGCAGTATGACACCACATAGAAGATGGCATCAGCCCGAACAGATACCTCCCCTCTAATCTAGGCCCCATATTTGAAAATTCAACAAACATCCGATCATCGATCGGTGTGGCAGTAAGAACCGGAGTTTGTTTGTTGGCAGGCACCGATCTTTTGGGCTCGACCTCCGGCCCAGTCAAGTCAACCACATGGTCGATCGGGATCATGTGATCGCCATCATTTCCTTTGCGCTTTTTCCGGGTTTGCTCCGCCGAATCACGATCGGCTATCATCTTCTCCTTCCCTTTAGCAGAAGAGATAGAGCGTCGGACGGGTATGGGAGATATCACACCTACAAGAAAGAGAAATGAAAGATAAGGATTTGAATTGTGAGAGCGAAGGATGATCGGGTTAAAACCCTACTATGCTTACCGATTCCAGCAGATAACATGCTCGAGGTAGTGACAAAGCTGCGAAGACTTCTGGTCCCTCCCATCCACAGAGACTCAGCTTGGGAGCGTAGAACGGCATCCACCCTGGGCAGGGAATCCCGAACGGGGTATGCGTTCCACCTATCCGGGAATGGCAGAGAATCACCTACCCGAACGAACAAAAACCGTTCTTCCCAGTCAGCCTGCGGGGTAACGTTCTCTGTGAACAGCTGACGGTCAGAACGAGCTACCAGTTTCAGGTACCCGGTCGTCCAGTAGGGTTGATAGCAGTAATGATAAAGGAACAGATCGACGCTCGGGGTGATCCTCAACTCGTGGCACCGGATAATGAAGCCTGTCAGAATACGGTAGGTGCTAGGCACGAACTGAGCGGGCAGTACAGCAACCCGGCGTAAGAACTCCACTATGAATGAATGGAGAGGGAACCGAAGTCCAGCAGTCAGAGCATCAAGGTGCACTAGCACGTGCCCCGGTCTGTGCCTCATAGGGTGCCGAATGAATCCGGCATAGTATTCTCTTGGTGGGGGCAACAACTGGCTAAGTTGCCGTTCAACATCTTCTGGGAGACGTTGTTTGTGTTTGCGTATGCGATTGAAGTGTAGGGCAATGCGGGGTGGCCGCTCGGGCATCCCCTTGTTGTAAACCTGGAGGTCATCTCCAGACATACATCCATCCTCCTGTGGCTGTTCGATATGTTTGCTGGCCTGAGGATTGGCGGGTTTAGGTGTTTGGGACGAAGAGCCCTCGGCCTGGTTACCAGCGGATGTTTTGCTTTTGCGGATCAAAGGCATCTCTTCAGATTCAGAGCTAGAGGAGTAGTACATAAAAACGCTGGAGGAACTCTGGGAATTTTTGAGAGAGAAGGCTTGAGAGTATGCAAGGGAATTCTAGAGAGAGAAAGCTCGAAAGAAAAATGAGAAAACAGCAGGAGAAATTAGGGGAATCACCTCTCTATAAATAGGGAAAGTGCCGCACAAATCCCTAATCCATGAGCAACACGTGGCATTGGGTGGTTACGATTAATTTGGGGCATTTATGATTCATTTTTTGTGCACGTACCCCGGACGGGCTTACAGAGGATTAGCAAAGATCACAGGGGCTTGCTGTTTAGAAAAATGCTAAGTCCTAAATGTCAACCTGAAGCCCGACCGGCCAACAGTATTGTAAAAAGGTAATCTGGAAGGAAACAGCTAAGTCCTAAAAGTTGGTTTGAAGCCCGACCGGCTATCAATGTTATGAAGGAGCCTAGGTGCAAAGAAAACCAAGAAAACTGCTAAGTCCTAAAAGTTGATCTGAAGCCCGACCGGCTATCAACGTCATAAAAGATATCCTAAGGATTGAACTGAAGCCCGACCGGCTATCAAGTTGTAAGAGATTATCTGAAGCAAGAATGTGCCAAGTCCTAAAATTTGGTATGAAGCCCGAACGGCTGAGTACCAGGGGGAAGGGGTTTTTTCCTTAAATAAATTATCAGAACTTTCTAATGCCCGAACGGCGATCAACGACATTAAGAATATTTGAGCAAGAAATAAGTTAGGAAATTGCTAAGTCCTACAAAACAGGCCGAATCCCGAATGACGAGTAAATCATGCATTAAAGACAGAAAAGACAGTACAGAAAGTTTCAGGCAAAAGAGGGATATATATTCATCGGTTCTACTGACCGGGAAGTACAAGCTATTTAGAGAAAAAGAAAATTACAACAAGTAATGAAAAAGTACATATGAATTATTGACTGGGGGCCATGTCATCTCCCTCTTCATCCTCATCCTCATCATCATCAGACGGGGGTTCAGGCTCTTTTCCCGCAGCTCGATCAGCTTCCCGTTGCTGGGCTCGCAGAAATTTCTCGAACTGCGCCTGGATAATGTCATCTGTGGGGAGATCAGAAGCCTGAACCGGCCTCCCCAGTTGATTTTGATGCTGAGTGACGAAGGGACGCAGCAAGACCTGGCCAATTTTGCCATAAAGATCGGAGACAATGGAGTCGTTCCATTTTTTGGCCTCCGGGTCCTTATCCAAGAGGGCCACCCCTGCCGATAGCCGACCGGCGCCTTTGGGGAAACCCTTCAAGTACGCCCCAAAGGCGAACAGGATTTGGGCCCTTGCATGTTCATCCTTGATGATGGAGAATTCATCAGAGGATTTAAACATGTCCCGGACGGCGGACAGATCCACGTTCACTTCATAGGGACCGTCCGGGATGCTGGATGGCATTTCTTCGAATTTGACCCGTGCGGCCTCAGCGGCAAGGACCTTCGCCTGGGAAGCTGCGAGTTGGACCCGAAGGGTACCGAGTTCAGCATCCAGCCTCTGCTTTTCCTCCGCAAAGGCTTTCCGTTCGGCCTCCAGAGAGGCGATGGCAGCAGCAGCATGTTGCTGAGCAGAAGACTGGGCAACAATCAGTTCCCGCTCCTTGGCCAGGCGGGCCTCCCGCATCTGAAGGGTGTACAAGCCCATCTACAGAATACCGTTCGAGAGTTAGTACTGATTACAGAGAATAAAATAAAGACAAAGCACAAAAGACAATATACCTTCAGAGCAGTCAGAGCCAGACATTCTTCATATTGCTCGACCGGCAACTGAGGAAGGGAAAAGTTGTTGAACCAAGAGGAGGTAGACCAGATCTGGCTCGCGGTAGAGCCGTCCCTCTCTAATACCTCATGGACAGGGTCGGATAGGGAGATCCGCTCGACCTGACCCGTAATATGGTCGGTGTGAGTCTCACCAGCATTCGAGGGTTCCCCCCGAACGGAGTCGAAATGCTGGGAAAATTGGTGCAGTTGATCAGAGCCGAACCGCTCGTCGATCAGCATGGCCTCTAATTGGTCCTGGTGGATCTGCTGTATTGGCTGAGGCTCTGGAAGCGGTTCAGAAGGGGCAGCCTCCTGAGTGGGAATAATGGAGGGAGTAGGTTGTGGATTCTTCCTGGATTTCTTCCGTTTTCCGGCCCCACCGGCTGCGATGACTCTGCTATCATCCATAGGAAGATCTGGGTTTGGTGCTGAAAAAAGACAAAGAACAATGTTAGTATCGAGCGGCCCTAGCGTGTGAGAAACTAGAAAAAAGAATAAAAGAACGTTTCTCGCACGGGAAGGACCGCCCGGACCAAGGCACTTGGTTTATCAAAACAAGTAAACCCAAGAGAACGGGCAGTACCTATCCCGGCTGTTATAAGTCGTTCGGGGGTCAGATAATTCATGATGTCCATGCATTTATCCTTCTCCACGGCAAGCACGTCCTTGTAGATTTCTTCAGTGAGGACAGGATCAGGGGTTTTGCGGGGAAAGGCATTCCATTTGCGGGGAATCAGACCGTCCGGGATGGACACGAAGAAAAACCGGTCTTTCCACCCTTTGATCGAAGTTGGGTTTCCTTTGAACAGGATGGGTTTGTTGGGGGGCTACTTTGAAAAATTGGTGGAAGAGTTCTAGGGTTGGTCGGGCGCCGGCATCTTTGCAACGACAAATGAAACCCGCCATTGCTCGATAAGAGTTCGGCATAATCTGGGCCGGTACAACTTCGTAGAAATTGAAGAAAGAAATGAAAAAGGGATGTAGCGGAAATCTAAGGCTGGCCCTAATTGAGTCAAAGTGGACTATGGTCATTCCGGGCCTATGACGCATTGGGTGAAGCCCGGCTTGCAAACGGAAATCCACCGGGTCAGGGATAAGGGCCGGAATTTCGGCCCTATTGTGAGAGGTCAATTTTTGCCTCCTCTCCCTAATCAATTTTAGGTCAAGAGTATGGCGAGGAACATCGTTGGGACGTCCGGCCGCCATGGAGGCTATTTCGTCCTCGGATTTGGTGTCATCGGAATCCTCACTGGAGGAAGAAGAAGTGCTAGGGAGGTCCTCCGCCTCAGCCCTGGTATTCGTCGCCGTCTCAGTAGAAACACCGGCAAACGGAACTGGGATGGCATATACAATGGCGGTGTCACGGTCATCTCCATGAGAGGCCATCTCCGAATCAGAGGAATGCTCTTTGGGGCTCATCTCGATCGAAGCCGGAAATGAAGACAGGGAATCCAAAGTTGGGAAATTACCTGAGCAAAGGAAGCAGGGGGAAATTTGCAGAGGAAGCAACGAAGGCCAAGGAATTGCAGAGTCGAAACCCGGAATTGAGAAGTTAAGGGCTAATTTATAGCCTTGAAACCGCCGTGTCGAGAACCAATCAGAGAGCGACACATCACTAGGAGCATTTAAGCTAAACACGCGTCTAATGAAAAGACTAAACGACGGTTATCATGATGAATATGGGGAAATGAAGCGGCAGCCGTCAAATCGCAGCATGGGGAACTGATTATTTCTGTACCCCGATCGCCATTTGGGGTATTATGACATTGGTATACTTCCTAATGCACTCACTTCGTTCGAGACATCGGAAGTGGGGGACTTGTGTTGGGATATTGACCTAGAGGCCCAATACCCAGATCGGGAAGGCCCAAGATATCCGGCCCAAGTAACAGGCCCATCACTCTATGATGAAAAAAATCCAGTAAGGAGACATACCGAACGGAGTTCGGACTAAATAAAGATTTGCCCAGTAAGAAGATATACCGAACGAGGTTCGGGCTATATATCATACTTGGGCCAATTTGACAGCATCTTCAGTGCAGCCCAACATCCCGTTCGAGCAACGGCCAACTAGCAAGTGGCTAGGTGCAATTAATGCCAGACTATGACATCAGCAAGTGGAAGCATGGATGACCAAGTCGGTGGAACAACGGCCAATCAGCAAGAGGCAGCCCATGCTCTTCATTAGTATAAATAGAAGGTCTCAAGTCATTGTAAGGGTTAGCATTTCAATACTCAAGCTCTAGAATAGCATCATTTGCTCTTATTTCTTGTATTAAAGCATAGTTTCCGACTTACCGATCGGGAAATTCCTTGTAATCAGATTGATTAATTAATACAAGTGGGCTTTCGAGTTTTAGTTATTTCAGATCTTATATTTTCTTATACGCTTTGATTCTGGGCCATTCCTGATATACCCAAAGTTCGTGTTGGGCTTTCGGGTCTACGGGACTTACCCTCAACATACCTAAACAAAAGCAACCTAAATCAGCAAAACAATTTCGCAGTAGTACAGAACTATAAATAATGAATTATCGATTAAGTAATGAATGAACTATCGATTAAGTAGAAGCATAGATGAGATAAAGGATGGAGTGAAACACCAATTTAATTACGAGTTTGTGTTCTCAAATACGTAAATCAAAGCAACGAAAATATGGAAAACAGTTCAAAAAACATGCAGACGTAAATTGATCGACGATTGAAGAAGAGTATTGAAACTTAGTAGAAATTAAGATCAACTCACAACAGAAGCTTGAAGAAGAACGGAAGCTTGAAGAAGAATGGAAGATTGAAGAAGAACGGGAGCCTGAAGGATTCTCAAAATCGGAACGAAACGTTGGATCATGTGCGGATGTCGTGTAGCTGATGATGAATGGAAGATTGAAAACGGAAATAACAGAGCAACAAAAGACGGCGCAGCTAAGGGGCGCATATAAACAGGGGCAGTTTAGGAATCCGTAACAAACTACTCATATTTAGAGAATAATTTAAAGAGGACTCCTATTTAAGAAGTTTCCTATTAATTTAGTCCTATTTAAGGCAAATACTTTTTTGGTTTTCTTCACAGAAAGACGAGTCTCCACTTAATGTCTTAATCTACGTGGCTCCGACAAGCCTACATGGCAAGATAATTTGAAGGAACAAAACCACTTGAAGGAATCCAATGGTTCATATCATCAGGATGCGCATGTCGTAACGAGGGTTGCCCGTGACTCTTCGCGTTCTTGCAGCCGCATCCACACGTGTGACGCCACGTAGGTATTTGCCAATCATAAACGCCCACGCGGCATCGTCATCATCGTCTATATATACGAAGTATACAGCCCAGTCCCATTTTTGCGCCAAAGAGATTGCCAAGGATCCGATCTCTGTTAAATATATGGATGCTTACGCTACATCGGCGGCGTGTTGCCGGAGGCAAGTTACACCGCCGCTCGCCTCTAGCCGGCACAAGATCCTCTCGTCTGTGAGGCGCTGCAACATCAGGGTCTCTGGGTTCGAAGACGAGAGCCACTTGGGTTACTATTCCTCCCGTGGCCGGGGTATCAGATCTGGGGCCGTCAAAAAGGAGGACAAGAATTTCTCCACAGACTTGTCTTCGATTGGATTCGGGCTGGACTTTGCAGAATCACTCGATCTGCTCCACCACCAACAACAAACTACGATTTCGGTACGTAATTTCGATTTAGCTCTGAAACCTAAAATTGAGAAACCCTCCAAAAGCGCACACCACAGTGCTCAGTAATAAAAAAGAGTAATAAATTTCAATTGTTAATATTCAATCACATAGTTTAAAAAAATCAGGTAGTATTCGTTTTATTTTACACGAAAAAACAAAAGCTAAATTGCACCACCCTGCCGGCCTCCGGCCCGGCTAGAATAATAATAATAAATATCTATGACAATTTTTGTTATAGTATGTTGAAATACTACAAAAGTACCTCCAAAAATAGAAGAAATTCCACTTATGGTCCTTCCAGTTTTGCACCAATTCCACAATTCGTCCCGTCTTTCAGTTTATCCATTTTTGGACCATATATAGTCCTTTTCCGATAGTAAAAATGCTAAAAAATGGACCACAAATGGTCAAGAAAACAATAGTCAGGTACAAAAAATGGATAAAGTCAAGGACGAGGACTAAATATGGAAATGACACAAAACTAAAAGGACCTAAAGTGGAATTAATTCTCCAAAAATATCACGTCATTTGTTTTTTGCCAGTGTAATTTTTTATGGCAATGGCATATGAGATTAAAATCTCTCATAAACATGGTAATCTGATTGCACTTTTTCAGTCTTTTAGTTTAAGGAACTGATCAAACGCATCTGAATTAAAAAATAGTGTTCTAGTAATCCCTTAAACATTTTTATGGGGAATGTGCTTCAGAGTTTTCAAGAAAATTGATCACCTTTGTCTATATTATAAATAGGACTGGGATAAGTATAAGTTATGAAAAAGTTGTGATCAAATTTAAGGAAGTTTGATTTGAAAAAGGTACTGTCACTAGCCGCAATAGCCTTCTTTCATTATTTGGGGACATTAGGCCATCCCACTACGTATAAAGGATTCAAAACAAAAGGCATGTTCCCTGCGGAATTAAACTCAGTACCAATGCCAGTGCAACCAATCCAACTTAGACTCAATAATGTGATTGATTAGTCAATGTTTTAAAATTATAATTATTTGGTTTGTTGAATTTCTGGCAGGGAGGTGCAGAAACATTGCTCTCCCATCTCAAAAAACTAAAAGCAAAGGGTAAAGAAAAAGAAAGGTGTGGACAGTATGATTCATCAAGCTCTTCATCATCGTCATCATCTGAATCAAGCGATAGTGAGTGCGAGGGTATAGGCAACATGAACAGAAGAAGGAAGTGCGACAATGCAATCGTCCAACGCTTTACTACTCCTGAGTCCAAACCTGTTGTGGTTCTAGATTCACAGCAGCCAATGTTGCTTCCTGTTTCGATCCACCCTCTCTCCAATCCTATCAATGATGAATGCCCGAGTTGTTCTGAAATGGGAAGTCGGACCATGAAGAAATTTGAGGTATGCATGGGTGGAAAGTGCAAGAAATCAGGGGCGCAGGCTATACTGGAGGAACTTCAAGATGCAGTTGTAGGGGTACCAGACGTGGCAGTTTGTGGATGCAAGTGCATGGGGAAATGTAAAGTTGGGCCCAATGTGAGGCTTTCGAGCACCGCCATTGACCATGACTTGTTGCATGACAACAATAATAATAATGGCAACCTAGTGAGGTCTGTGTATCAAAGTGTTGGTATCCATGATGTGAGTTTGATGGCTTCCGATTTCTTGGAGAGAAAGGGTGAGGGTCAAGGCCTTGCTGTTGCATCTTGATTTTTATTTGCTCGTTAGGTTTCATCCTCCCTACTGTGGTGTATCAATGTATCATACTATCATATACAGTTTATTTTATAGTGTGTAAGGTTGCATCTGTAAGTTTTTGTATATCCATGGAACAATGTTCTTCTTGAGGTGTTTCTTTATGCCAACCTCTTGGACAGAAACTTTCTTGGACTCTTTCCTTGACAAGTTCAGATTCTCTGGCATTCTCTTAGTTCATCTTCCCTCATATATACTTGCTTTTTTCTTAATACTGTCAATAAACAAGGTTCTATTTTGATGTTTGCAGACTTGCAAGTCTTGCCTTGGTATTTTTTTGGATTTTTTCCTTGACAAGTTCAGATTCTCTGGCATTCTCTTAGTTTGTCTTGTATTTTTTTTTTTGGATAAAATGTAAATGTATATATATCCAGAAAATAGCATTTGTACAATGCATCACAAAAAACAAAAAAACTATCTAAATCAGCACGCTAACCTAAAATAGTATCTACCGTATCTCCCTCCACCCCACACTACGGTAGGGGTAGGGGGGAGAGAAATACTTTTTCATAGCCCGAAGGCATCACAAAAAACACAATCCAAGAATGGCACGGGACAGGCCCCGATTCATTCATCAAAAGTCCAAAAATAAATTCCCAGCAGTCCAGGCCCAATGAAAACCCTTCTGCATCCAAAATAACAAAACAGCAAAAACCTCTCCAGCCCATAATAAGGCCATCCGTGCAGCAGTCGAGCAAGAACAGTCCAGCCCATAATTAAGCCCATCCTTGTAGCAGCAGCAACCCGGTCAAAACAATTAGGGCGACAGCCCAAAGTGTATCGCTTCCCCCCTTGCGCCGTTTTGGATTTCAGAATTCAAAATTCAAACCCTTCGGTCAAACTGGCAGACTGACCAATCATGGTCAACTGTCAGCCCAACCCCTCCCCCCCTACCACCCCGTGGTACCGGTTCCACCGGCGAGTGCTGTGACTGGAGAAAGAAGAGGCCGTATCCCAACCGGAAGTCACCCCTGCAGAATCGAGCTCCTCCATCCACCACCCACCCCCGTCGAGCTCCGGCGACCCCCGGCGGCATCGATGGGATGATGAAACGGTGGCGATTTCCACAGTAGCCGGACCAAGTAGCTCAGGCAGTTCCGATTCCCGGCGAGGCGGTCATCGTCTCCGGCGAAACCTGAAACTTTCAAGAAGAAATTATCCAACCAACAAATCATAACCGGAAAACTCAGACCGGTGTTCCTGTATTCGCTCAGTCCCTCCGATCATCTTTACCAGCAATCTAAGCAGTCCAACAAGCAGAAAAGAGCCCACAAACGAACCAAAACGTAAGGGATAACCTCAGCAAGGAAACAAAGAAAGAAGAGCTGAGTCTAAAATCCGTAACTGCGAACACCGGAGTATTCACAAGTCTGGACACCAAAGTTCCGGCCACCGGTGTCTACGACTCCAGCCTCAAAACCTTGGCCAAGCAGAGAGACTGTACCGCGTAGTGAAAAATGAAGGCGCCATTAAACCTGCACTGATAACCCCCTCACCCCGTGCTGCCACAAAAGCCTGCCCCCACCCAGAAAAGAAGAAAAAACCTACCGGAGGACATGGCAGCTCCGAACTCCGGCAGGTCCCGAATCAATCTTAGGCAAACCTGAAAGCGACCACTGGCGTGCCCTCCACCAGTGCATCAACCCACCCGGATACCTCAACCACTATCGGCGCCGTGTCCAAGGACAGAGAAGCTGCGACGCCGGAAACCTTCGTCCCGGTTGTAGAAAGAAACGGGAAAGCATGTGGGCGTACCTCGTTGGCCTTCAGATGGTTAGCAAACCAGCAAAGCTAGACCCCAGACAAATCTTCTCCGACCAGCTGTGTAACCCCCTAGATCTTCTCCGACCAAAGCCTACGACCGGCAGTTGGACCACTTTGACCATGGACAGCCTTAAGAAATCCATCACAACCCACGAACCACAAACCACCGGCGAACCATTTTCCAAAAATTCAACAGACCAAACAACCTTGAAGCCCACCGGAGCCAGAAGGGCTCCGGCAGCGGCAGCCGCCGCGAGTGGCGGCGCCGGAGATAGTAGAGCACCTAGAAGATTTCTAGTGAGAGAAACAGCTCTCAACTCTCACTACTCACTTCAGGCGCAGATCTTAGTGTTGGCGTGGTTTGTCTTGTATTGCCTTGCGTTGGGTTGTCTTGCGTTGTCATATGTATATCATCAGAGAAGTAGTGTTTTCGAAAAATTCGTTCCCCTTGAAGATGTTCATTTAGAAAGCTTGTAGAGAATGTATGTTATATGTTCCATCATTTCTTTTTTAGATATTAAGACAGGTACAATTATTATGGGGTGTTTGGAACTGATTCTAATTCTGCTTCTTTTTTAAAGCAGAAGCAGAATCAGAATCAGTTTTCAGAAGCTGGTACCCCCCAGCTTCTAAAAAAACTGATTCTGAGAGTAAATTAGAGCACCAGAAGTGCTTCTGGAATTTCACCCAAACACTCCAGCTTCTGCTTCTGCTCTCTGAAGGAGCAGAATCAGTTTTGAGAATCAGATCCAAACACCCCAATTAAATTGTCATTCAGCCCATATTAAATTGTCACCTATTAAATTGTCACCTCAATTGTACTACCTTTGTCCCTTGAAACTTTGCCAAAGTTGACCGGCATGGAGAATAATAAAAACTGTGTGGTTTAGGTTTGTGCAGAGGAGAGAGAAATAACAGAAACCACAAAATAATTGATTAAAAGGGAAAGTGACAAAGTTTTAAGGGATGTATTAGAGTTGGATTCAGGCCGGGCCGCCGGTTTTGAATAGATGGGCCTGGGACCGGCCCGGGTCCGGTCCAGGTCCGGGCCGGGTCGGGCCTATTATCAATTTTTTCCCTCTTCCTAAGTAACCCCCTCCCACCTCCAACCCCCCTCCCACCCCAAATTGCCCAAAATATCTAGCCCAACCTGAAAATTTAAAAAAACATTGAAAAAAAAACAATTTTGGCCCGAACCGGGTCCGGGCCGGGCCTTGTTTTGGGTGACCCGAGCCCGTACCGGAAAACCCACGGGTCGAGCCTATCCAGACCGGTCACTGACCGGGGCACCGGGTCGGGCCGGGCCGGAACAGTACCGGTCCCGGGCCGGTTCCGGGTCGGGCCACCCGACCCGAGTCCACCACTAGGACGGATGAAGTATATATTAACAATTGTATATATTAACAATTTTATATTACTCCATTCCATTCCAATTTATTGTTCCCTTTGTCTCATATTTAACTTCTTACTTATCCTTTTGGGATGTCTTGTAATAATGTTCACGTTCCTATTTTTGGAAACTTTTATATATAATAATTTAATATCTCTCATCATAGACTACCTATTTGCCCATTTTACCCCATATTGGCATATCCCTCTCTAATATGTTGCTTATCTCACAACCTAACCTAGGGATGGAGTGGGACGGGTCAACCTGACCCGGGCCCAGTTGACCGGGAATGACCCGATACTCGGACCGGGGTATCTCAGGACGGGACGGGACTCGGGATGAGAATATGGTGGACCAACCCGCCCGGTCCGGGCGTTACGGTTGAAAATTAAAAAAAATGCTTAATTCCAATTGGTTAGCTCCAAGGTGTTGCCAACGGCTATAGAGCCGTTAGGGGGTGGAATTGGGCGGTTTGGGGGGTTGGGAGTAAAAAAACAACTATAAATACACTTATTTTCTAAACATTTTTCTACACGTATTCTCCAATTCTTCCTACTCTCTGACCATCTTCCCCAATTCTCTCTACACATGTTGGGGTTAAGTGCCGCAGATCCGAAAGCCCAACACGAATTTTGGATATTTCAGGAAATGGTCACGAATTCAGTGTATAAGAAAATATAAAAGATTGGATAATATAACACTCAAAAGCCCACTTGTATTAGATAATTCGCTGATTACATAAGAACTTCCTGAACAGTATGTCGAAATAGTGATTAATACAAGTACAAGAGTAATTAAGCTATTCTAGGCTTTGAGTTTCAAAGATCTAACCCTTTACAATGAAATTAATCCTTCTATTTATACTAATGTGGGGTATGGGGTGCTTCATGCTGATTGGTTGGTAATCCAGCCACTTGAAAGCCCATATTCCCACTTGTTGCCGCCATCATCTAGTAATAAATGCTTCCTGTCACTTGCTGGCTGCCCGTTGCCCGAACGGGTAATGGACCCTGCTGGAATTATCATTGATCTGGCCCAAGTACATTGGTTGACCCGAACCCCGTTCGGTACATATTTCTCCCTGAGCCTGTTCTTCTGGATTCTGGGCCCCTTTATGGGACTGGATATATTGGGCCTTTGATCTGGGTATTGGGCATTCGGCCCAATATCCCAACACGAGTCCCCCACTTCCGATGTCTCGAACGGTAGTGAGTGCATTGGGAAGTAGAACTTATACGCCGAATGGCGATCGGGTCCCAGAATTCGCTGGTTCCCCATTCCATAATTTGTACCTTATTTGCGGTTGTCGTTTGATTTTTTTCATAATCGTCATGATTATTGGCCCTTGATCTCCTATGCGACACATGCCCTTCCAAATAGTCCAGGTGACGTGTCTTCTTCTGATTGGTCATCGATTCGGCGCCTGTCAGGCTATAAATAGGCCTTGAATTCCTTGGATATAGGTTTCACATTCTCATTTCCTTCGAGCCTTTGTTCTGCCTTCTCTCCAAATCCTTCAAGATTTTTCGTGCTCAGGTATTCCCCGTTCTTTAACTTTTTTCCTCCACTCCTTTTGCCTCGATCGATATGTATCCTCGATCCTGCTCCTCTGATTCGGGAATGTCTTCCCAAGAGGAATATCAGAATGCCGCTGTAGTGGACGTCATACCCGTCCCTTTTGCTGAAGGCACACATGAGGCGGTGGAAGATAATAGGGCGGAGGCGGAGGATTCTTCCGCCGGTTCTTCTTCTTCCGATGATGATTCCGACGATACGAAGTCTGGTGATGAACTTGCTTCCATGGCGGCTGGACCCCCGGGCGATGTTCCTCGTTACAAAATTGACCTAAGGCTGATTAGGGAAAGGCGGCAGAAGCTAACTTCTCACAATAGAGCCCAAATTCCGACCCTAATTCCAGACCCAGTGAATTTCCGTTTGCGAGCTGGGCTTCACCCAATGCGCCACCTTCCTGGGATGGTCGTAGTTCACCTAGATTCGGTTAAAGCTGGGCTTAGATTTCCATTGCACCCTTTTCTATTTCTTTTTTAAATTTCTATGAAATCGTACCAGCCCAATTCATGCCGAACTCCTATCGGGTGATGGCTGGCTTTATTCGCCGTTGTGTAGATGTTAAGGTTACACCCAATTTAGATTTATTCCACCAATTTTTTAAAGTAGCCCCCCAGCAGACCCATGGCTACTTAGCCGCAACTGCCCGAACGGGTCCTATACTTTTTAAGGGAAATCTAACCTCAATCAAGGAGTGGAAAGATCGGTTCTTCTTCGTTTCCATCCCGGACGGTATGATTCCAAACAAGTGGAATGCCTTTCCACGTAAATCACCGGATCTGATTCTTACTGAGATGATTTGTAAGGACGTTTTTGCAGTGGAGGAAGGCAAAACCTGCAACATTCTAGCATATCTGACCCCCGATCAACTTATCAAGGCCGAGATAGGTACTGCCCGCACTCTTGGGTCTACTTGTCTAAGAACCAAGTACCATGGGCCGGGCGGTCCTTCCCGTGATAAGACCCCCTTCTGATCCCCTTTTTTTCCCACGTGATAAGACCGCTTGGTACTAACATTTTCCTTTGTCATTTTTCAGCTCCCAATCCAGACGCTACTATGGACGATAGCCGGGTTCTCGTTGCCGATGGAGTGGGAAAGAGGAAGAAAGCAAAGAAGAATCCCAAGCCGAAGCCCTCCACCACTACTTCTGAAAATGCTGGGTCTTCTCAGACCATTCGGGAACCTGAGCCTATTCAGCAGGTCCCTCATCAGGACAGGTTTTAAGAGATGCTCATCGACGATCGGTTCAGACCTGATCAGCTGCATCATTTCTCTGAGGCCCAGTTCGAGAAGTGCTAGCGGGATTTGCAACGGGCTGCCGATCGCGGATTTAGATGATGATGAGGATGAGGGTGAAGGTGAAGAAAACAAAGAGGCCCCTGGCCAGTAGATTTAATCGGTCACTTCAGTAATTGTAATCCCCCCTTTTTCCTTTTTGTAAATGCTCTTTGTATTTTCCGGCCAGTAGTGCCGATGAATATATATGACATCTTTTTTGCTCAATGCTTTATTTAATTCTCTCTTTTGTCCTTGTCAATTTTTTGCGTTTTCCATTCGGGAATCGGTCCATTTTTATAGGACTTAGCAGTTTTTCAGCTTTTTTAATCATTCTTTGGATTGCCGTCCGGGCTTCAGGCAGTTCTGTAGGAGTTAGCTGTTTGTTGGTCTCGGTTGTACTGGGTACAGTCTAGAGGGGGGGTGAATAGACTGTACTGGTTTTTAACTTTTTCAAGCTAAGTACTAGATTTAACAGAATAGTCTGTTCTGTTGGCAGAACAGACTGGCAGCGGTTGGTCTTCTGGTAGGGGTTCTGTCCGGTTAGCCTCTAAGAGAAGCAAAGGCAATAGGCCTTCTGTTAACTCACAGAAAGGGTTCTGCTGAACACAGAGACCAAATCTCTGGAGTTAAATAGTTTAAAGTAATAGCAAGAAATAAAAGCAGTAAGTAAATGACACCAGAGATTTTTATAGTGGTTCAAGGAACAACTCGTTCCTCTAATCCACTGTTCCACTAATCTTGTAAAAATCCAATTACAAAGGCTTGGTCCTAGCACTTAAGAAGCTCTACACGTCTTCTTTAAGTCTAGATGTCTCCTGGGATGCACTTCCTTGCTTCCTTTAAGACTGGTCCTTTCACTGAGCTTCCTGGAAGTATCTCCACTTCACTACTCCAGTTACTTGGACGTCCTTCTTGTTAAAGAAGAGTTCTTTGTAAGAACAGGGGTTTCTCCAACTTGCTTCGTCACAAAAGATGTGTAGATGAAGTATTTCAAGTGTTGAAGAACAGTTGGAATTTTGCTCTTTTTGGAATATGAAGATGGGAAAATGTTATCTTTCCAACCGAAGCTATTCTTGTTGAGGAGGATGAAGTTGTAATCTCAAGAATGCTTGTGCGTTTGAATATTTGAATGTATTGTTCGAGCAAGAGTTGAGCAAAAGTTATCCGGTTGTTCTTCGAGTAGTATCTTTTATACTGGGGTTGTCTTCCCGTTGGAGGAGGGGGACAACTGCATTAAATGCGCGTTCAGTTGACTTGACCAGTAGGACCCGATAAAGTTGACGAGTTACTATTTCGAGATAAGAATATCCTGGAATATCGGCTAATCGTCAGCTTTTACTCTCCAGCGTACGGGGCACATTAAATGAGCATTTAATGTGCGCATTATAGCTTTTCCGTTGAAGTCTTCTAGCCGTTGAAGGAAGCTTCCGTTGGTTTCACCGGCTAGGATAGTTTTCTGTAATTCTCTAAGTGTCAGGCCTTCTGGTATCCACAACAGAGAATCAACCAGAGAAGGTCTCGAGCACTTCTGTTGGGGTAAGCTATCAGAGGGTCCTTAGTTCTTCTGTCAAGACAGAGGCCAACAGAGGACCTTTTGACACACATTCTGGTGAGGTCCAACATAGAACCAGAAGGTCTTCTGTCACGATAGAGGTTCACCAGAGGGCCAAACCAGCTTCTGTCTGGAGGTCTTCTGTCAGTCGACTATACTAAGAAAAACATTACACAAGGAAAAATTCTAATACACTTTTCTAAAGCGGGGTACTCTAAAGTCCTAATTAATATAGCATCATCAAAATCTAATTACAATTATTCCTTACAATTCCCCCCTTTTTGATGATTCCAAAACCCTTTAACTATTTCCAGAGAAGTGCCTTTCACCATAGAAAAATAAAGTTCAAAAACTTTCATTAAAAACTTGGTGGGCAACTTGGCATAGAGAAATAGTAAGAGTAAGATACATTCAAGATAGAACACAATAAATCAAGATAATCAGAAATTAAAATAGACATGCAAAACAGAGGGAGTTAGCAGAAGATAAAAGCAGATAGGGAGTAATTTTCTTACAATAAGAAAGGCAGAGATGTGATTTTATTAGAGGGTAGTAAACAGATATGTTCCTCTACAAATTTTCCCTTGCTGCTGTAGCTCTGGCTTGATCATCCAATTCCTTCAATCTTTTCAGCTCAGCATTGACTTCTTCTCTAATGCCAGTGAGACTTCAGCTTCTTCCAGGCAACCACCATGCCTGACTCTTATATGACCATCTCTGTCAAGGTAGAGATTCTGCTGCTAAGTAGGGGTCATCTTCTGTTGCATTTCTTCGAATTGAGCTCTGTCTATCTTCAGAGATCCACCTAATCTCCATTCCCTGATGTTTAGAGCCTTCTTCTTCTTGGATGTGTTCTTGTGATGAGATGATGAGGGCCTGGCCATACCAGCTTCTTTCTTCTTTTGCATGGAAGCCTAAAAATAGAGAGCTGGATCAACACCAATAGAAGGGCCAGCTGAGATCCTGGGAGGTTGCTTCTTTTTCTGCTGAGGATTCTCTTCCCCCATTTTGGCATCATCCAGGTCAGCAATCATCATAGCAAGCTTTTGAAATTCTGAAGCTTGAGTGGTGGCAATCTGTTCAAGTGCCTCTGGCAGGGTCTGAGTAACAGATGTGAGACCTTCTATCAAGCCCTGCTACTTCTGAATAACAGTGGCAATATCCTTTTGACCAGCTTCTAGTAGAGTTAGCTTTTGATATCGTTCATTATCCTTCTGAAGGAGTTCCAGGCTCTGCTCCTTATAATCTTTGCAAAGAAGCTGTATTTCCATGAATCTCTCAGAGGATTGATCAGCATACCATTGTAGAATATCAATGGATTCAGATATCTGCTTGAGGGTCTTATTCTGCTTGTTGAGAGTCTGAGAGTGAGAGTAAAGTACGAAATTGATGCCGTCCACTTCTCTTGAGACTGCATCTATTTTGGCATTTGATAAGTCCATGAATGAAGATAGGGTTCGGGTAAGATTTGCAACCTTTTCAGAAATCTACTGTAACCCAAGCTCAAGATTGGTGTTGACCACGTTAGATGCTCATAGTGCTTGTCATTGATCAGAACAAGCTTATTCATCCCATCCAGCATCTGTCCACTAAATTCTTCTGTTGCTGCAACGAACTGGTTGAAAGGTATTTGAGGTTATGCATCTTCAAAGTCAGGCAATCCCATTCCTCTTGACTTGGGCATGGGAGGCCTTCTGGTCTGTTGTTCACTCTGAGGAGGGGTCTTCCTCTTCTTTGAAGTAGCCTTATTGGATTTGCTAACAATAAATCCTTCATTGCTAGAAGCACCAATGCTTGATAGATCAATGTGGACTTTGAGATTGTCCGGAATTGGGTTGGAAGCTACAGAGTGTTGAGGGGATAGTTGAGAGTTGGCAGCTTTGGGTGAACATTTTTGTGGAGATGAAGTTGCGGTTTTAGACTTCTGGTTGGAGGGGGTTTTCTTGTGAGAAGGAGTTTTCTGATGGTGAGGAGAGGGAGGTGGTGAAGGGGAGCAGTTTCTGTTGGAATGAGTTGGCTTACAAGGGGAGGAGTGGTTGGATTTCTCTGAAGAGGTTTTCTGTTTGGAGGGGGTTTTCTCCTTGGAGGGGGTTTTCTGGTGTTAGGGTGAAGATTTTTGTGGAGTAGGTGATTTTTGTTTTAAGGGGGATTGTGGTGGAGTGGTGTAAGGTGTGGTGATTTTGGGTGAGGGTTGTTTCTGAGGGGAGGGAGAAGTATGAGGTGAAGTGACATATTCCTCATCAGGGGAATTCTTTGTTCTTCTCTACTCAGTGATTAGGTTTTCTGCCAGGTTCATCATTTTTTAAAATGGGTTTCTGTTGAACCTTTATCTTTCCTTTTTCTGGCCTGACTTCTTCATGAATAACCTTGGTCCCAGATACACCAACATGACAAATGGGGCTAGAAGTCCATGGCTCTATGACCTTATCAACCTTAGCAACTTTGGTGCTAGGCCTTACAAAAGGCTCACGAATTATGTTGCAACATATCCAAGAGAAGAAACGGGGGAAAGCATTTGATCAAATTCAAGTTCATCCCTTTCCTCAATCAAGAGAATGATTTTTACCTCAGTCCCTTTTCTTAAGTCATAGATTTCAACTTTTAGCTTACATTTTTCTTCTTTGACTAAAGAATAAGTGGTTTGAATAGTTCTAAACTCTTCCCACAATGATGACATTGCATCATCATTTAAAGTTGTGCCTACCGAAGAAAAACGAGAGTTAGAAGAGGAGGTTACCTCATCATTAGATTGGGCCATGAGGCATAGGTCCTCTGTTTCAGTATCCAAGCAACAGAAGGCCTCATCAGAATAAGAATCCGAACTGGATTCTGTCTCAGAAAGGGGGTCTTTCTCGAACTGTTCCGTGACAAGTGCCTTCCTTCTTCTAGAATTGTCTTCATATTTCTTTTCTCCATCTTGTTCTTGTCTCTTGGACACTCTGGGGTGAGGACAGTTGGCCTTGAAGTGTCCTGGTTGTCTACAGTTGTAGCAGAGAAGCTCTCCACTATTTTCTGAAGACTTGGTCTTCTGGTGCGGCTTTCTGCTGGAGGATGGACTTCTGCCATCCTTGGGCTTCATGAATCTCCTGAACTTTCTGGCAAAGGCAGCCATATATTCGTCAGTTAAATGAATTGAAGAGTCAAAATCATTTACCTTAGATGTACTAGCTGTGAGGGATGTGGTGGTCCTCTCTTCTGGTACATCTTCCTTTTCTTCAATCATCTCGAACTCGTTAGCTTTGAGGTCTGAGATGAGCTTTTCTGTAGGATAAGTCTTCAAATCCTTGCTGGCTTGAATAGCAACTACCTTCATCTTCCATGCTCAGGGTAGACCACTCAACACTTTGAGGTTGATCTCCTTGGTGGTGAGTTCCTTGCCAAGTTCAGAGATCTCTCCAGTGAGAGTAAGGAGTCTGTCATACATCTTGGAGATGCTTTCACTAGGGAGAAGTTTGAAGTCATCAAACTTCTTGTTGGAAATGGTTAGTTTGTTTTCCTTCTCTTGCTCATCACCTGCTCCAATGAGCTCAAGAGTATCCCAGATTTCTTTGGCAGTCTTGCACTTCTTGATTTCGTTGAAGTATCTGTCATCAATGGACTTGTAGAGGATGTCCTTGGAAATGTTGTCCAGATTGCATTTTCTCCTCTCTTCAGTGGTCAACTCAGATTTGGCCTTTTTATCATCTGAGGTCGTGTGTTGTCAATAGCATGCTCAGGGTTGACCTTATGGAAGTTGGTGAATGGCCCTATGTCAAGCACTTCCCACATCTCATCATGAAGAGCACATAGATGTGCCTTCATCCGGATCCTCCAATCATCAAACTTAAGATATGAAAACATAAGATTCTTGGAAAGAGAGTGATCCATATTAAGAGATTAAAACAGAGACAGAAAGAAAACAAGTGGATCTTTGTTCAGCAAATAGCCTAAAAGATTATCACAACAAGGAGGCTCTGATACCACATGTTGGACCCGGTTGTACTGGATACAGTCTAAAGGGGGGGGGGGGGTGAATAGACTGTACTGGTTTTTAACTTTTTCAAGCTAAGTACCAGATTTAACAGAATAGCCTGTTCTGTTGGCAGAATAGACTGGCAGCGGATGGTCTTCTGGTAGGGGTTCTGTCCGGTTAGCCTCTAAGAGAAGCAAAGGCAGTAGGCCTTCTGTTAACTCACAGAAAGGGTTCTGCTGAACACAGAAACCAAATCTCTGGAGTTAAACAGTTTAAAGTAATTGCAAGAAATAAAAGCAGTAAGTAAATGGAACCAGGGATTTGTATATTGGTTCAAGGAACAACTCGTTCCTCTAATCCATTGTTCCACTAAACTTGTAAAAATCTAATTACAAAGCCTTAGTCCTTGCACTTAAGAAGATCTCCACGTCTTCTTCAAGTCTAGATGTCTCTTGAGATGCACTTCCTGTCTTCCTTTAACACTGGTCCATTCACTGAGCTTCCTGGAAGTATCTCCACTTCACTACTCCAGTTACTTGGACGTCCTTCTAGTTAAAGAAGATTTCTTTGTAAGAACAAGGGTTTCTCAAACTTGCTTCGTCACAAAAGATGTGTAGATGAAGTACTTGAAGTGTTGAAGAACAGTTGGAACTTTACTCTTGTTGGAATATGAAGATGGAAAAATGTTATCTTTCCAACCGAAGCTATTCTTGTTGAGGAGAATGAAGTTGTAATCTCAAGAATGCTTGTGCATTTGAATATTTGAAAATATTGTTCGAGCAAGAGTTGAACAAAAGTTATCCGGTTGTTCTTCGAGTAGTATCTTTTATACTGGGGTTGTCTTCCCGTTGGAGGAGGGGGACAACTGCATTAAATTCGCGTTCAGTTGACTTGACCAGTAGGACCCGGTAAAGTTGGCGAATTACTATTTCGGGATAAGAATATCCTGGAATATCGGCTAATCATTAGCTTTTACTCTCAAGCGTACGGGGTGCATTAAATGGGCATTTAATGCGCGTCCTGTAGCTTTCCCGTTGAAGTCTTCTAGCCGTTGAAGGAATCTTCCGTTGGTTTCACTAGCTAGGAAAGTTTTCAGTAATTCTCTAAGTGTCAGGCCTTCTGGTGTCTACAACAGAGAATCAACCTGAGAAGGTCTCGAGCACTTCTATTGGGGTAAGCTATCAGAGGGTCCTTAGTTCTTCTGTCAAGATAGAGGCCAACAGAGGACCTTTTGTACACACGTTCTGGTGAGGTCCAACACAGAACCAGAAGGTCTTCTGTCAGGATAGAGGTTCACCAGAGGGCCAAACCGGCTTCTGTCTGGAGGTCTTCTGTCAGTCGACTATACTAAGAAAAACATTACACAAGGAAAATTCTAATACACTTTTCTGTAGGACTTAGTTGTTTTCGAGCTTTTAGATTGCCGTCCGGGCTTCAGACAGTTCTATAGGACTTAGTTGTTTTCGAGCTTTTTTAGTTTTGATGCTCCATTTGTCCTACCTAATTGTTGATAGGACCCCCTATTCGGGTTGTTTTCTGCCCATATCTAACAAATATAGATATTACCAACTCATTATCTTGGATTCTGCACAAGTCGTTCATTTTTCTGAATATCGCCCGGATCCTATATCTCTGTTGTTTTGACATCATCTTTGAACCGGTTAGGAAATCTTTCCCAAACATAGCTAATATGAGGATCCTCCTCAAACTGCCAATATTTCCTTTTATTTTTTGTTCTTCAAATAGTACTCGTTCGGTGTATTTTAATCATACTTGTCATCTTTTAGGATGGACACTGTTCGGGGTGCATGCTGTTATAATCATAAATACATCATAATTGTTTGCAACCATATTCTGCCACGTGTTTGTCATGGGTTAGGGTTTTGGGTGACATCTTTTCTTATAAATAGAGGTGCTTCCTTTTTGTTTTTTTCTGTTGCTTCTTCAATTTCGTCTTGTCTCTCTTTAAGTTTTCTCTCTTTAGAGTTCTCAGGCTCCCTTGAATTATCGGTGCCATTTTATGTTATTGTCCTCCAGCTCAGAATCTGAAGAAATGTCGCTCATTCGTTGTCCTAGAGGGAAAACTTCCCCTGTTAGCAAGGTCGGGGGCTCCTCTTCTCAAGCACCTGACGTCACCCAACCCTCTGCATCAAAACAACCCGAACAAGCTCTCCTAGATGATGGGTGCCTATCGGGCGATGAACTTTCTATCTAAAATAAGGGAATGCCCGAACGACAACCCCAGATCCCTTTGCATTTCCCTCGCATTCGGAAACAAAGGCAATTCCTTCCTGAAGATGCCGAATGACAGATCCGCCAACTTTTGCCTCCCCTCAGGGAGTTTTATGCTGGATTCATAAATCATCCGATGAGGCATCGACCGGGGTACGTGTTAGTGCATTTTGATGCTCTAGTAGCTGGGCTTCACTTCCCTCTTCATCCATTCATTGTGGAGTTCTTGCGTCGGGTCTCCGTACTCCCCGCTCAGTTCGTGCTCAGTGCTTACCACATTCTGTCCGGCTTTATCATTCGATGCCAAGAACTGAAGATTGCACCAAGTGTTGATCTATTCCTGTATCATTACTGCTATCAACTCTACTGGACTACCGGGTACTTGAAGTTGGTGGCCGAGCCGATCGTCAGCTTTTTACAGAGAACCCTACCGCACCGTTCAACTGGGAAAAGCGGTTTCTTTTTGTTTGAGTAGGCTTGCCGCTTCCATTTCCCGATCGGTGGAATGCTTACCCAGTTCGGGATTCTGAACCCAGGCTGGATGCTGTTCTTCGTTCACAATCCGAATCTCTGCGTCTGGGAGGTTCTAGAAATCTTCGATCTTTTATCACTTCTTCCAAGATATTAGTTGATGAGATTGGTAAGTTTATTTATTTTTAACCCGATCGATCTTCGTTCAACTCTGTTCCTTATCTTTATTTTCTTCCTTTGCAGGTGTGATACCCCCTACTCCCGTTCAACATCCCATATCTACCACTACTCCGTCTGCCTCCTCTGGGAAAGGCAAGGAAAAAATGGTTGCCCGCCAGACAAATGCTGAACAATCCCGGAAGAGGCGTCGGGTAAATGATGGTAGCCAGCTTATCCCGATCGATCGCGTAGTTGATTTGACTGGTCCAGTTGCTGAGCCGAAAAGACCCGTTCTCCCTCAGCCCAAGACTCCAGTTTTTTCAAATATGCCGTTCGATGATCGGATGTTTGTGGAGTTCTCCAATCTGGGGCCCCGGGCAGAAGGAAGATACCTTTTCGGGCAAACACCAGCCTCTATGTGGTGTAGTACTTCTTTAAAGGCTTCTCTCAGCTTCTCCAATCTGACCCATTGGTCTGACTTGGTTGAGGCAGGTCATCTAGAGACTCTCAAGGTATAGATCTTTTAAGAACTTCCTTATGCTTAGACTTGTTTCGATTTTTTAGTTCTCATCTGATTTTGTTTGCCATTGCTTGTAGGCCGGAGTATACTATCACCGGGCTTTCTTGGCATCCGAGCAGGAGATGAAACGTCTGGCCAGCGATCGGGATGAAGGTCAGATGCTTCTATCTGCCGCCCGTAAGCTGATCACGGATGTGTAGGACCGGGCCAAAAGGGTGAGAAAGCTATGGCTGAACTGGCTGAGATGGAGGAGAGGATCCGGCGCCGTGATCGGGAGGTCAAGGATCTTAGGGCCAAAGTAAAAGCGGCCGAAACTGCTGGCATGAAATTTGAGAAAGTCCAGGGAGAAAATCCTCTCGTTCCTTACATTGCTGATACTTCCAAGATCACCACCCAGGCAGTGATTGATTACCAACGAGGGAAAGGGCTGGATGTTGCCCTGCAGAACACTGCTCGGCAGTTCTTGGGACCTCATCTTGGCCAATTCTTGCGTGAGAGTGAGGATCCCATCAAGGCGGGGATCGAGTTCCTGGACGGCACGCCAAAAGTGAAATCCTTCCTAGATGTCCTGACCGAGAAGACTGTGAAACAAAGTCAGGATCTGCTTCTCGACAGGAATCTTGATCTGATCATGGAACATTTCCCCAAGCCGTTCGATCCTGATGATTTGGGGTTTGATGACCTATTTGGGAACACCTATGATCGGGTTATGGAGAAAAGATAGAAGGTAGTTTCTGGTGATGCGGCGCAGGCTGGCAGCTCTCAACCTCTATCTTCCCCGACCGAGGATCATCCAGTAGAGTAGCTTTTTGCCCTTGTAGCTTTACTCTTGATTTGTTTGTATTTTCTGCCCAGTAGTGCCGAAGAATAAAACTTGATTTTTCCCCCAATCTTGTTATTTCATTGCTTTTTTATATCTTCCAAACCCAAAATTCCGGTTCATCCATATTAGGGTTACCGAACATTACTCGGTTTGTTCGTTCTTATTGTTTTGACACCATCTCCAAGCCGTTTTGATCCTTTTATCCGTTCGTACTCACAGGGTGAAAGTCTGTTAGCTGAGACGGTGGCTCCCTCTAAACCGTTAACATGTTCCTCATTCGGTCATCCAGAATGATTTTACATGTTAAAAGATGAGGTGAGATTTCCATAGTTTTGACATCATCTCCAAGCCGTTTTGATCCCTTTATCCGTTCGTAAGTACAGGGTCAAAGTCTGTTAGCTGAGATGATGGATCCCTCCAAACTGTTAACACGTTCGTCATTCGGCCATCCGGAATGATTCCACATGTTAAAAGCTGAGGTGAGACATTCTATCTTCCAAACCCAAAATTCCGATGTAACCCCTTCGATTTTTTCCGATCCGAATCATCCTTATTATGAGTTTGAGATGATCATCTTCAAACTATAAACAAAATCCCCTGATCGGGTCATTTCTTATTTATAGCTAAAATGGCGACTCACTTCCAAATCAAGTTAATGACTGAGTCGAGATTTTAAAACCATAGTTCTGATCCCCCAGACGAACAATCCATGTTACCGAACGTCGCTCGGTTCGTCCACACTTATAGTTTTGACACCATCTCTAAGCCGTTTTGATCCCTTTATCCGTTCGTACTCATAGGGTCAAAGTCTGTTAGCTGAGATGGTGGCTCCCTCCAAACCGTTAACATGTTCCTCATTCGGTCATCCGGAATGATTTTACATGTTAAAAGCTGAGGTGAGATTTCCATAGTTTTGACATCATCTCCAAGCCGTTTTGATCCCTTTATCCGTTTGTAAGTACATGGTCAAATTTTGTTAGCTGAGATGATGGCTCCCTCCAAACTGTTAACACGTTCGTCATTCGGTCATCCGGAATGATTCCACATGTTAAAAGCTGAGGTGAGACATTCTATATTCCAAACCCAAAATTCTGATGTAGTCCGTTCAGTTTTTTCCGATCCGAATCATCCTTATTAGGGGTTTGAGATGACCATCTTCAAACTATAAACCAAATCCCCTGATCGGGTCATTTCTTATTTATAGCTAAAATGGCGAATCACCTCCAAATCAAGTTAATGACTGAGGCAAGATTTTAAAACCATAGTTCCGATCCCCCGGACGAACAATCCATGTTATCGAACGTCGCTCGGTTCGTCCATACATATAGTTTTGACACCATCTCCAAGCCATTTTGATCCCTTTATCTGTTCGTAAGTACAGGGTCAAAGTCTGTTAGCTGAGATGATGGCTCCCTCCAAACTGTTAACACGTTCGTCATTCGGTCATCTGGAATGATTCCACATGTTAAAAGCTGAGGTGAGACCCTCTGGAAGTTATGTCTTCCTCTTTTATCCCTTATGTCATCCGTTTTTTAAGAGGTGGCAACAGTCGTTTTTATTGATAGTACTTCCGCAAATGTTCAACATTCCATATGCCTGCCGGTCGGCCTTCGGTTGATTGTAGGCCGAACGATCCTGAAGCGTACTTTTTGAAAACCTGATAAGGGCCTTCCCAGTTTTATGCCATTTTTCCACCTTCGAGAGGTTTGCTCTTTTCCCGCTTCTTTAGGACCAAGTCTCCTACTTCGATTAATCGGAATTTTACTTGTTTGTCGAAGTATCTTCTTGTCGCTCTGTGATATTCTTTCATTCGTATTGCCGCTAGATCCCTTCTTTCCTCTATGAAATGCAGTTCGGCCCGTAGATTATCCTCATTGCGTTCGAGATCGTAATGCACTGTTCAGTGTCTGGGAACCAGAACTTCTGTTGGAACCTTAACCTGGAATCCATAAGCAAGGGAAAACGGTGTCTCTCCTGTGGCCGTTCGGGGTGTGGTCTTGTATGTCCATAGGATATAATTCAATTGATCTGGCCATAATGAGGAATAATGTTCTTGATTTTTCTTCATACCATCCATAATGGTACAGTTCATATTTTCTACTTGGCCATTTGCCTGAGGGTATGCTACAGATGCTCTGGAATGTTTGATCCCCCATTTGACCAAATAATTTTCGAAGTTCCTGCTCACGAATTGCCTTCCGTTGTCCGTGACGATCTGCTCAGGGAGGCCAAACCGGGAAATAATGTTCTGCCAGATGAACTTCTGGCACTGGAAATCTGTAATGCTCGCCAGTGGTTCAGCCTCCACCCATTTGGTGAAATAATCAATTCCAACGATGATATATTTCAGTCTTCTGGGGGCAGTAGGTAGGGGCCCTAGCAAGTCGATCCCCCACCTAGCAAATGGAAGAGCAACGGTAATCGGAGTGTAGAATGTTGCTGGCCGACTGGGAACCGGTGCATATAGCTGGCAGACTTTGCACTTTCTAGTATGTGCAAAACAATCATGTTGGATTGTTGGCCAGTAGTATCCCTGCAAGAGATCTTCTTTGCTAGCGTTTTAGGCCCCTGATGTCTCGGACAGATACCTTCGTGAATTTCTTCCATCACCGCTGTTGCTAGACCGGGTGGGAGGCATTTTAAATATGGTCCTCCGAATGTCTTTTTGTATAGCTGTCCGTCCACCAGTTCGAACATGGAAGCCCTCCTCTGAATGCACTTCATATTATATGCTGAATTTTTGTCTTCTGGGAGAGTCTCGTCCTTCAAGTAGTTGGTCATATCCGTGACCCAACTGGGAACGACATAAGAAATAGCCTTTACCTGTAGGATCATAGTTGCTGATGTTGTCAGGGTTTCCTGATGGGCAAAACGCTGGATGTGAGCTGGGATCATCTGGGATCGGTCATCAAAGGCTGCATTTTCCAATTTAGATAGGATATCGGCCTCATGATTTTCTATTCTGGAAACCTGGTCAAGTACCACGTGTTCGAATTTTATGATTTGTTCCTCGACCAGTTCCTTGTACGCCTTCATCCTCTCTTCTTTGGCCTCGGCTGTGCCATTCACCTGGTGGACCACTAGTTGGCTATCTGATCGGACCTTGAGCCGATCGGCACCTAGGGCCTTTGCATACTTTAACCCTGCAATGAGGGCTTCATATTCGGTCTCATTGTTGGTTACCTTAAAGTTAAAATGGATGGAGTAGTATGCTTTACCCTTCGGGTTACGTGATCATGGCTCCACCCCCACAACCTTTTGTGCTTGATGCACCATCTACGTACATCTCCCACCAGTCACCTATCATGCTGCCCTCTGACTCAGTTTCCGAAGCCCGAGCGCTACATTCTGCTATAAAATATGGTAAGGCCTGGCCTTTGATAGTGGGTCGAGGACTAAAGTCCACCTCATCCTGCTCGATCAGGAGGCTCCACTTTGTAATGCGCCCGGTAGCCATTGGATTTCTCAGGATGGTAGCTAACGGCTGAGTTGTATACACGGTTATTGGATGTGCCTGAAAATAGGGTGCAAGCCGTTTGATGGCTGTTATTAGGGCCAATACCGTTTTCTCCATTAGGGTGTACCTAGTCTCCGGTCCATTCAAGGCTTTACTCACAAAATAAATGGGCCGCTGGATGCCATCTTCTTCTTTTACCAACACTGAACTTACAACCAGATCGGCCATGACAAGGTACATATATAGGTGTTCCCCTGGGTCAGCTTTTGTTAAGACCAGGGGAGAAGATAGATACAACTTGAACTACTCGAAGGTCGTTTGGCATTCGGCAGTCCATTCAAAGGGGTTTGCCTTTTTCATAATCTGGAAGAATGGGATTGCTCGGTCGGCAAGTTTTGACAAAAATCTGCTTAATGCTGCCAATCAGCTGGTCAATCTCTGAACCTCCTTAAGGTTCCTGGGAGCTTCCATATCCATAACCGCCTTCACCTTTTCTGGGTTAGGCTCAATACCCCTTTCACTCATCATGTAACCCAAAAATTTGCCCCCCCCCCGAACTGCAAAGGCACATTTCTTGGGATTCAATCTCATGTTCACCTTTTGCATTATCCCGAACACCTTTTCCATGTCCGGGAAATGATCTTCCTTCTTCCGGCTTTTCATAAGAATGTCATTAACATATGCCTCCATTGTTACCCCCGATACTTCTTTAAAAAGTATCCCAATCATTCTTTGGAAGGTAGCCATGACGTTCTTTAACCCGAACGGCATCACAATGTAGTAAAATACACCATCTGATGTGACAAATGTTGTCTTCTCCGCATCATCCGGGTGCATAAAAACTTGATGATATCCCCGGAAGGCATCCATGAAACTCAATAGTTCGCTCCCAACTGTTTCATGTACCAGGAGATCAATCCGTGGCACCGGATAGGGATCCATTGGGCAGGCTTTATTCAAGTCAGAGTAATCTACACACATTCTCCAGGTGGATCCCTTTGGTGCTAGTACCACGTTCGACAGCCATTCCACATGGATAACTGGCCGGATGTGCTTGATCCACAGCAAGGTGGCAACTTCCTGTTTAGTGAAATCACGCCGTTCGGCAGCCTGATATCTTTTTTTTCTGTTGAACCGGCTTGGCATTAGGCCAAATGGCCAACTTGTGGTAGATTATCTCCGGGTCAATGCCGGGCATGTCTTCCAGGCCGCGAGCGAATAACATCTGGAATTTCCTCAGGACCATGAAACCACCTTCCCGAATTCCAGCTTCCAGGTCCACTCCGATCGCCACTTTTCGGTTGGGAGGAGAATAATGTCAATTTGCTCTAAGAGGGTAGCAGGCTCAGGATGTGCCTCGAAATCTATTCGGCGAGCTTCAACCTCAATGCTGTTAACCTGCATCCCTCGGGCATTCATATTTTTCAAGGCCTTCCGATAGCAGGTTCGGGCTGTCGCTGGATCAGTTCTGGCTACTCCAACCCCAATGTCCGTGGGGAACTTGATGCATGAGTGGCGGACAGAGGCTATCGTCTCCAGATCTTCCAATCCCGGTTGGCCCAGAATGGCGTTGTGGGCACATTTGATGTCCACCACCATGAATGTCATTCAGACCGATGCTTTGTGTGCTTCATCTCCAATCTCAATCATCAACTGGATGGTGCCTTCAGCTTCAATACAATTCCCCATGAAGCTCACGAGCGGTGTCCTCAAGTGAGTCAATTGGTTTCTCTGTAGGCCCATTTTCTCAAACGATTGTAGATACAATACATTCACACTGCTCCCAGTGTCTACCAACACTCGGCGGATCAATGCATTATCTATGCGCATGCTTATGACCAATTCGTCCATGTGCGGGCTTGGTGAATTGGGCAAATCCGCAAGTCCGAATGTGATCTGCTCCGTTCTGCCTTTCTTTTGGGGTGGCGTGGATACGGAGCCCACGTAGAGGCTTCGTTCGAATTTCTTCCGTTCGGCGTTCGAGTCACCTGTCTCCCCACCCCCAAATATAACCTTTACCTCCATGCGGGGCTTTTTCCCCAGGTTCCCCGAACCTTCTGGTTCATCTGTGGGAGGAATATACACATCATTCCTGGGCCGAGCATCACGCTGAGCATCCCGTCTCCAGTTATTGGGTTTTTTTACCGGCTTCAAAATGCCTACAACATTCGGGTCTTTATTCACATATTTACCCAGATGACCCCGCTGGATCAACTCCTCAATTGCTATCTGTAATACCCTACACGAATGGGTAGAGTGGCCCTTCTTGTTGTGGTATTTACAAAAGGCATTTTCATCGCCCCCATGTAATTCTTGGAATCAGTTGGAAGGGGAATGTTGTCCTTCTCGTTCTGATAAATGGTCACAACAGATAGGACCAGAGGGGTGAATCGTCCTGGCTTCGGAGGGGGTGCGGCCGCCGGGATAGGACCCAACCGATCGGACAATCTTGTAGGGGTAGAGGGTGTAGCTACCTTATCCCTGATCATGATTTCCTCCTCCAGAGCAGCATGCTTTCGGGACCTATCTAGTACTTCAGAATATTCAATGCCCAGATTCTTTTTTAAGTCTTTATACAGTTCACCCGTTCGGAGAGCATTAATGAATAGGGTGATGGTTGTATCATCCGTCATGTTCCCAACTTTCAGGGTTTCATCCCTCCATCATTTCAGGAATTGATTCAGGGTTTTCTTTGGCCCCTGCTTGACACTGGTCAGGTAACTGAAATGTCGTTTTGGAGTGGTACTGGAGGCAAACTGGGCCAGGAATAAAGATGATAATCCGTCAAAGTTGCCGATCGATCCTGGTTGCAGAGTCCCGAACCATTCCTGGGCAGGTACCCTGAGTGTGCTGAAGAAAAGCCGGCAAATAGCCGCCTCTGTTGCTCCTAACAGCATGAGCCCCCCTTGGTAACTTCTCAAATGCACATGGGGATCTCCCGCATAGTCATATATCTGACCGGTCGGCGGTTTGGCATCTCTGTGGATTTCAGCATCCATTATTTCCCGGTTGAAGGGGGAAGTGATCCCAACTCGCACCGGGGTAGGTTGTAGAGGTGCCTTGTTCATTTGGTCCCTCATTTTGTTCATCTGCCTCCTCATTTCGGCCATCTCTTCCTCCTGGGCCGTTAGGGGAGGTGGTGGTGGAGTTCCAAGATTAACAAATTCTCGAGTTCCTTCTGGTGGGGTTGCTCTCTGATTATGACATCCCTGTCTAGATTGGGTGTTATCATGTTCATAACGAAAATGGCGCCCAACCGGCGTATCTCCTCTAGCTCGTGACCCGGTCAGGGTGTGGTCACTGGGAGTGTGATGCCTACCCCCAGACGTATGAGCCCTTCTGTACTCTCCCTGGTGTGCTCGGGAATGATTTTAAGCCGTGGTGGTTTCTATATCGGTAGTTTCCTCTTGGAATGATTGCATTGTGGATGGGGTCGTGTATCTGGTTTCCCCCGTATAGCTGGACCGTCCCCCATCTTGTTCATCCGCCAGGTGATGCATAACATGAGCTAAATCTCGCATCGCGTGAGGATTCCTCTTCAATGCTTCGGGGATGAAGAAATCCCCATCATAGTGCGGGTAAGTTCCTCGGCTGGATTGCCCTTGGGGAGTCCGGCTCTCCTCACGTCTTCTGGAACCTTCACTAGTGTGATGAGAGGTGATTCTAACCATCTTGATGATAGGTTGTTTTGGGTAAGTGATTGGTGTGAAACATTTTGTTCAGTTTCCCACAGACGGCGCCAATGTTGGGGTTAAGTCCCGCAGATCCGAAAGCCGAATACGAACTTTGGATATTTCAGGAAATGGTCACGAATTCAGTGTATAAGAAAATATAAAAGATGGATAATATAACACTCAAAAACCCACTTGTATTAGATAATTCACTGATTACACAAGAACTTCCCGAACAGAATGTCGGAATAGTGATTAATACAAGTACAAGAGTAATTAAGCTATTCTAGGCTTTGAGTTTCAAAGATCTAACCCTTTACAATGAAATTAATCCTTCTATTCATACTAATGGGGGGTATGGGGTGCTTCATGCTGATTGGTTGCTAATCCAGCCACTTGAAAGCTAATATTCCCACTTGCTGCCACCATAATCTAGCAATAAATGCTTCCTGCCACTTGCTGGCTGCCCGTTGCCCGAACGGGTAATGGATCCTGCTGGAATTATCATTGATCTGGCCCAAGTACATTGGTTGATCCGAACCCCGTTCGGTACATATTTCTCCCTGAGCCTGTTCTTCTGGATTCTGGGCCCGTTTATTGGACTGGATATATCGGGCCTTTGATCCGAGTATTGGCCCTTCGGCCCAATATCCCAACAACACCTATTAATATATATTATTTCTATTTTTCAGCCTATGGACCTTCCTTTTCAGGCCCGTCAGGCCTATTTTAGAGATTTATTTGGGTTTCCTTCATTTAGATATTTTTATTGATGTACTCTTTATTTGAGAGGCTTTGGTCAGGTCCTCCTCTCTTGTTGCTCGGATTTTCATCTAATAAAACACTGGTAAATGACACCCGACATTTACCCCACTGATTTTGATGGTTTGCCTTCCGGGTTAAAAAAAAATATTATATCTATTTAAATTACTCATACAATTATTATATCTACTTTTATATTTATTATCTACTTAATATATACTTATTATCCACTTATATACTTATTATCTACTTAATACCTACTTGTTATCCACTTGTATACTTATTATCCACTTATATACTTATTATCTACTTAATATCTACTTCTTATCCATTTATTATATACTTATTATCTACTTATATTTACATATAATATATCTACTTATGTATTAAGTGTATATATATATATATATATATATATATATATATATATATATATATTAAATTATTAAATATAAGTGTACCACTCATCTTATAGTAGTATACTTATATATTACTACCTCCGTTCTTAAATAAATGCAACACTTTGACTTTTACACTATTCACATGTTCTACTTTGACTACGTTTTATTTATTAATGTAATAATATTATTTTATGAAAAAAGTATTGTTAAACTTGTCTCATTGTAAATTTTCATAATCTAATTTTTTAATTTTTTTACTAATACAAAATCATTTATATTTTGGTCAAAGTTGTGTCTCGGCAAGTGTGAAATGTTGACCGTTGCCATTACTATTAGATATTACATATTACATATTACTTACTTTAAGTATAATTTATAGTTTATACATTTATTCTAGTAGTAACATTTTCATTAATATTAGTAACATTTATCGTATTATAAGTTACATTCCCATTTTAATAACGCAACTCAAAATTTTAGTCATGTTTATAAACCTACCTCAAACCTATTTTTTGTTGAAGCTATTAATCTCGCCGGTGCTTTTTCTGAATTTCAAAATGCCCCATACGTTCATTATTTTTGTGATTTCATGACAGAAAAGTTTTTTAAATATTATACATATATTCCTCCTATATATGGTATTGCCTTTGTTCTTGATCCTTGTTTGAAACGTACTGCTTATGAAAATTGTTTAAAGTACTATTGTACTTGTTTTTTGGGCCCATTATCTATGTACGAAGATAAGCCCATAGATCCTAAATGGCAATACAACGAGGTGAGTAACTTATTTCATCAATTATTTAATGAGTTTCATGCACATTATGGTAACACACCCCGTCCCCCCGAAACCAACAGCTTTTTCATTTAAAGGAAAATCATTTTTCAAATCTACATTTGGTAATCTTATGGAAAAAAAATCAACTCCTGTTGAGTATGAAGAAGGGGATGACTTTGACGTTATTCAGTGGTGGAAGGACAAAGAAGGAACGTTCCCGATTTTATCGAAGATGACGAAGCAAGTGTCATCAATGTCAGTGTCAACAGTAGCTGTGGAACAAAAATTTAGCGCAACCGGCAACATCTTGACAAATTATAGAATGAGATTGAGCGCATAATCTCTTGAGACGCTTATTTGGTTCCATGATTGGTTGAAGGCTTGACGTAGAATCAACAAATTTGCATCGACCCGGACCGCCACTTCATGTATACAATTAATTTTTATGGTCTAGCACTTTTTGAATTAATTTAAAAAAAATTAACAAAATAAAAAAAGGTACGACCCTACTCAAGCTCGGACCGAGGCCCGGCCGGGTGGCCCAGACCGGATTTGGTACCGGTTTAAACCGGGCCAGTACAGGGCCCAACCCGACCTGGCCTGAGTCCACCCTTAACCTGACTTCTTTCTCTTAGGTCTCCTCTCTTCTCTCAGTCTCTTTCCCTCATCTCTGGCGTGCCCCTTCTCTCCGTCTATGTCTACCTCATCTCACCTCCTTCTCCTCAGTTTCCCGCTTCACATCCACTATTGTCCTTTACTAGCACTATAACGCCGCTAAAGTGGATGAAAAATCCACTTCTGGCGAAATGATGGTATTCACGTCGAAGATCCCAGAGATGTGAAGTCACTGGTTTAGTACTCTGATCGTATTCCACATATTAAGTATCACACAGTTCAGATTCGGACAATGTGAAGTCCTTTTCAATTCCAGATCTGCAAACACAGAATAGCTCAGATCTAACCCTTAATCTTCACCACACAACAAATGTTTATCAATGCCATATTCTCAACATGCTTGACCTATACAACCATACTCACCACCAATCATCGTTCGATTTGGAAATTGTAGTTCGTCTGAAATAGGCCTACAATTGAGGTTAAGGGGGGGAAATACAATGACAACTTGATGGCTAACATGTATGAAAGTCTTGATGCAAGGGTTACCTCAACTTTTTATGATGCTTTTGGGAAGGGAGCAATAGAGAAAAACAGACATGATGCTCTAGGGGAGAGGCAAGCGTTGTATTTATACGATGCTCCACAGCTCCATCAAGAAGGGCGCGCTTCTAAAGGCAGTGATCTCTTTCTCTATTTACACTTGTGTTGTTTACTTGTTACATGCTATGCATATGTGATTGTTCCTACCACATGTGTTTGTGTGGAAAACTAATGATGATTAGTGGTATTGAGTTCACAATCGTGATTATAAATTTGTGTTTTGCCTAGTGTGATGAATGCATATATGTGGTTTGCCTTGATTATGCATTATGTTGCCAATCCTGAGATGTTATTATGAACTTGTGCAATCCGCTAATAAAATGTGTAAAGGGCTAAGTTTTAGATAATTTGTGGATGTGTAAAACACCATATGAGTTACATTCATTTTATGTAGCATCTCCTTACAATAATTAGTGTACACTTACACTAAAAAGTACATCAAATAATTGTACTTTCATTAATGCGAAGTACATACAAAAAACTGTACATCAAATGCTAAACAAAATGTGGTATATACATTGTGTACATACAAAACATAACAAAAGATTAAACTGTTTATTTAAAATAGATAGGTCAAAGATGAAGATATTTATAAATTCTGTCCCTCCCACCCCATAACTTGTCCAAGTTGTGTTTGTTATCATATCCATTCCTTAGTGTTTTAGCTGTGTTACTTCTTCACTAATCTCGACATTTTAGGTAACAAACCTTGTCTTTCCAACTGGTCCTTATAGACATATCTGAGCTTGAAGTTGTTGCTACCATTGTGCTTTAAAGTTTCCTTCATGACATATTGATAGTTTATTAAGAAGACCTTATTTAAGGTCTGAATTGTCAGCTCATTAAATTCCATTTGTACTGCTTATATCAAATCCTTGATCAATTTTGGGGCTTTATGATCTAAGAATCAATAGCCCTAAAAATGTAAGTCCAACACAATTAAATATGGGCTATTTGGTGGCTGACAATGCAATTACATGTGTCATCAATCATGTGTTCCACTTTATACGAAATATGGATCACTTACCTTTATATGAGATCTAGCATTATCTTGTTGCATGATGACATGTTTGTTTTATGGGTCTGGTCACTGCTCTTTAAATGTTGGCAAAATTTTGGTTAACATCATGTCTTTAATCACTGGTGTAGTCACACTTAATGTGACCTTAGTCTCTAAAGTCCCAGCTGATCTATTTTTACATGCTCTTTGTCGTGTCGTCATAAGTGAATGGAAATATAACAAAATTTCTATCGCATAATACCTCCCTAAGTTAGATTTCTAGTATAAAATAGCTTTGTATCAGTTTTATTATTAAATCAAATAGTTGGTATTATCGAATGTTATTTTCAAAGTATGTATTGGTTTTTGTGTATAAGTGATAATTAGGATGACCTCCTCCTCCCCCGGAAGTCCAACCACCAAAATCAGTGGGGTAAATGCCGGGGGACATTTACCAGATTTTATTAAATGTGAATGATTACAGAAAATCGGGGGGACCAAACCAAACCCGAGAATAAAAAAACAAGCCAATTACAATCTAATAGAAGGAATGCCAAAGTAATCCATCCAATAGGCCCGCCTAGCTAAAATCGGAAGATGATCCGTAGACATGAATAAATGGAGGTTGTCCGTCTGAAATTGGGCCAAATAATGAGCGACCCAATTCCCTTCCCGTTTAGTATGGGCCAACCGCACTCCATTTCTGTAGATAATGTGTGCGGTTTCCTGAAATTCATCCATCCATCTTCTTCCGTTCTTACCATCGAAATACTCCAGGGCCAAGCTACAATCAGTTTCCACCTGAAACCCTTCCAGACCCTCCTCCACCGCCCACCTGATAGCAAACATAATGGCACGAATCTCAGCTTCTAACGGCGACGCAGCAAGGATGGGAAAGCTAGCTGCAACGAAGAAATCACCTTTCTGGTCACGGAGAACTGCTCCGCCAAACGCCTTGTCAGCTAAGTAACTTGCATCTACGTTTAACTTCCATTTCATTCTAGGCTTATTCCATCTGATTATTGTGATTTTGGAGCTCTTTAATCTGAAATTTTTAGAGACTAAACCTTCGATAAACAGAACATCACCTATATATCGAACCTTAGGAAGAGAGAGACTAGCCACCCTATTCTGAGTGTAGAGTTTAATCTGAATAATGATATTACTTGAGTTGATGTTCTTCCCTCCTTCTCCCCAGATTTCACCCGCATAAGACTTCCAGAGTATCCAACATATAATTCCTGGGATACTGTGTTTAAAGATATTCTCTTGATTATTACATTGATTCCCAAAATTCCAACTCCAATTACGACTATACTCCATTCCAGGTGGCTGATATATATTGAAGATACTCAAAAAATATAGCCAAACCTCTTTGGCTACAGAGCACTTGAAGAACAGATGATGCATATTATCACTGTGCCTTTTGCAAAGAGGACATCTAGATGGGTTTAACACCTGCTTAAATCTGTGGAGATTATCTGGAAAGGGTAAGATACCTTTGGCAATCTTCCACTCCAATAATTTGATTTTGAGGTCAAGTTTAGATTCCCAAATTCTTTCATATCTGCTAGAATTAAATGCCAAATCTCTTACCTCTTCATAAGCTGTTCTAAGAGAGAACTGGCCATCATTTTCTTTATTCCAGGTAATTATGCCAGCTGAATCAATGGTAATAAGCTCAAGACAAAGATCATTAACTGAACAAATCCTCCTCCAAGTTGCAGAATCTGAACTTCGAGGTATCATGTTCCCATTCCTATCATACTTCAATCTCATAATTTTGGCCCATAGAGAATCACCAGTCTTCCATTTCCACCATAATTTTAGAGAAAATGCTTTCTCAATATCAGTCAATGTTCGGATTCCTAGCCCACCTTCGTTTGTAGGATAGCATAGATTCGACCATTTTATCCAATGATATTTGGCTTTATCATCATTAGATGTCCCCCAGAAGAATGAAGACATTTTACTGTTTAACACCTTAATCACCTTTCTTGGTAAAGTATCAACTGCCAGTAAGTGTAGAGGAATGGAATTCAATACATGCTTAATAAGGATAAGCCTCCCTCCCTGGGATAGATTCTTCTGCCTCCAAGGAGATAACTTCTTCTCAAATTGACTTATTAGACTCCCACAGTATTCAAATCTATTAATTCCTTTGTGCATATTAACCCCTAGATATTTGATTGGCAGTGAAGTCAGTTTCATTCCAAGCAACTCTTTAATGCTATTTTGTCTTGCAGGTGATGTTTTCCCACAAAGGAAGGAACTCTTGGATAAGTTAATGGCCTGCCCTGAAGCCTTCTGGTAAGTATTGAGAAAATCTTTAAATCTCAATAAGGTTCTAGATTCTCCATTTAAAAATATTAAAATATCATCTGCAAAGCCTAAGTGAGAAACTGCTTTGCCAAAATTCCCCATCCAAAATGGCTTGATTTTATCATTCTCCATCAGCCAATTCAGCCCTCTGGAAAATGCCTCAGAAGCAATAATAAATAAGAAAGGAGATAGCGGATCTCCTTGCTTGACCCCTCTTGAAGGCTTAAAACACCTTGAGGAGAACCATTAACCAAAACAGAGAAGTAGGAAGCTTTAAGATTGTTTAAAACAAGCTTAACAAAATAATCAGAAAATCCAAATTTTAATAGAATTCCGGATAGAAAGTTCCAGGAGACTCTATCAAAGGCCTTAGCCATGTCTAACTTCACAATCAAATTGCTGCCCTTGATCTTCTTGTCTAAACAATGCACCATTTCCTGAGCTAGTAAAATTTGATCAGATGGATCTCTGTGAGCCATAAATCCAGCCCGCTCTAGGGATATGATTCTAGGTAAAATCACTTTAAGTCTATTTGCCAACACCTTAGTACACACTTTATTAATGAAGTTAGATAAGCAAATGGGTCTAAAATCACTAAAAGTAGATGGCTTATCAGACTTAGGTATTAGCACAAGTAAAGCACTGGCCATACCTTTAGGTATATTCACCCCCATGAAGAATTCCTGAACTGCCCTTAGTACATCCATATTAACAATATGCCAACATTTCCTGAAAAACTTCCCATGAAAACCATCTGGCCCTGGAGCACTGTTTTGATTTAGCTCCCAAACTGCTTGCTTAACCTCTTCCAGCCCTGGAAGTTTAATTAGATTATCATTGTCATCTTGTGAAATTAGAGTTGGAATATATTGCAGAATATCATTTTCTTCTGATTGCCCCTCTGTGTACAGATCTTTGAAGAAATCAACTGCAATACCTCCAATGTCAGAGAGAGTGGTAAGTTCATTCCCATCTTTGTTCTTTATTTTTGTAATACTTTGTTTTCTCCTTCTAATTTGGACAAAAGAATGAAAAAACTTAGTATTACCATCTCCTTCCTTTAACCAGTGAATATGAGCCTTCTGTTTCCAAAATTTTTTCTCCAAATTGTATTTTTTAGTAAGCAGCCCCTTCTTGTAAAACCAATCTTCTCTTTGTTGCTCACCTGGGTTTTCTTCATAGGCCATTTCAGCATTTAAAACCTCTACCTCACATTTTTTTACAGCCTCAAAAATGTTTCCAAAATGATCTTTATTCCACACCTTCAGAACTTTTTTAAGATTTTGGAGTTTGAGAATCAACCCCCTCATTCCTCCTTGAGTTCCACAAGAGTTCCAACACTGTTCCACAGTTTGCATAAAAGTATCATGATGTATCCACATATTCTGGAACTTAAAGCTCTTAGGACCAACCAATCCTAAATTAGAGCCTTGTATCATAATAGGGCTGTGATCCAAAGGTGATTTATGCAAAATAGAAATCTGAATATTGTCAAATTTGTCCAGAAACTCTTTATTAAACAGTACCCTATCTAACCTTCTCCACACTCTCCCATTTGACCTTGTTCCTGTCCAGGTAAATTTTGGACCAGAAAAAGGCAGATCAATCAGATTACAAGCTGCGATGCATTCATTGAAATCATCAATACCATGAAGAAGAGGTAGGGCAGTTCCTTTATGTTCAGTGTAAGAAGCAATGGCGTTAAAGTCCCCCCAATCATCCAAGGGTCTTTAATCCTTGCAGAAATAACCTTAAGACCATCCCATAGCTGTCTTCTAGTGATGTAAGTATGTCTCCCATACACTCCTGTAACCCAACCATTAAAAACAGTCCCAAAAACCATAAAATAAACAAACTGTCTGTGCCAAATAATATTAGAAACATCCATGTAAGTTGAATCCCAAAATAACCAAATTTTGGTAATGTCAGAGCAAACAGCCTTATCAAACCCCAAAACTTGCTTGAAAGTGTCAATCTTATTGCAAGAAACCATAGGCTGAATTATAATAAGTAACTGGACCCTCCATTGCTTGACTAGGGAAAACAGTCTAGAAGCGGAGGATTCTAGACCCCTAGTATTCCATATTAAGCTATTCATGGAGAAACCCTTGTGTTTGTGGCACCCCTGGCCACACTTCTAATGTTTCTCTTGGTCTGAATGACTGGCATTTGCTTCTTATTCTTCTTCCTTCTAGTGACCTTCGTAAATGCTTCCTCTGTGCTATCAGTATCAACATCTGCATCCTCCTCTAGGTTTGGATCTTTATCTAATGCCTGATGTTGATAAATAGATTGCTCCCCTTCATCTTGACCTTGGCTTGAAGCTTTATCTGTTTTATCTTGATGTTCCTGAATTGCAGGTTGTGCATTGGCCTGAACTATATAGTCCACAACTGCACAAATTTCTGACCAGTTGACCAGAAATGAATCTACATCAACCTGATGTTCCTCCCCTTCAGAAAAACATTCCTTTATCTGCCCTGTCGATTTTCCAGAATTAAGACAGATAATCTTGTGCAGGTGGGTATCATCTTGAACTCCATTAATTTCCTTAGGAACTGCTTTCAATATCCCTTGAATATCGAAGAGAGAGAGAATGTCGGAGCCGCCTCCCCTGGCTTTGATGCAACCGCCTGATGGAGGAGGAGGTGTTTGGGGAAGGAAGTCTTTTGCAGATATTGTGGCAGATCGATCGCAGCTAATTCCAGAGAAATCAAGGTTCAAAGGCATGCCCTCTATCAAATTTTCTGAAGGGAATATTCTGAAACTGGCAGACAAGCACAAGAGGGCTCTTGTGGGATACTTCTTTAAAGCTAAGCCAAGCTTAACTATCATCCGAAAATCATTCGAAATTATTGGTTTCAAAGGGAATTTTCATTTGGGAACGCTGGATCCGAAGCACATACTTATCCGGTTTGATTTGGAAGATGATTTTTTAAGATGTTGGAATAGACAATCGTGGGTTGTCCAGGGATATTTGATGAGGGTTACAAAGGGGACACCGGAGTTCAGGCCTAATGTTGAATCCCCGGTGGTCCCGGTTTGGATTTATATGGAAGGGCTACATAGAAATGCCTAGGGCATTTCCCGGTTTGGATTCCACACACACCACGGCTAACCATTAACCATTAACCAAAAAAAGGATGACCTCCTTCCCACTAACATAACCGAGCTCTTATCAGTTACTTATTCCGTCGTCGTCTAACGATGGAAAACATGTGTAAAGCATTCAATCGAATTGGATATAAAGGTCCTTTCCATCTAGGTTTTCTGGCTCCTAAACACATTTTGATGAGATTCGAATTGGAAGAAGATTACATAAGGTGTTGGTTTCGCTAGGTTTGGATGATCCTAGGTTATGGACATGCATGTTACTAAATGGTCCCCAGATTTTAAACCTCATATTGAATCCCCTATTGTGCCAGTATGGATATCCCTAGATGGTCTTCCTATCCATTTACAGGATAAACATGCATTGTTTCAAATTGCAAACTTGATTGGTAGACCTCTAAAACATGACTCTGCAACGACATCTCTCTCCAGACCATCTACTGCAAGACTTTATGTGGAATTGGATCTTACCAAAGAGATACCTGATAGAATTTGGATACAATGTGGATCAAATGGATTTTCTCAAAATGTGACCTATGAAGACAGACATGAATACTATCTTAATTGTCTCCATCTGGGACATTTCGACAAAAACTATCCCAAAAAGGAAGGACATGTGGAGATTACTAAAGTGAATGTTCCTAAAGTTAATAAATAGAGCGCTAAACAAGGACATTACTCTATTCAACATTGATATGGGACACAAGGAGCATGGAAACTCTACTACTGACAAGAACAAAATGCTTGTTGTGTGTGAAAAAACTACTGTCAACAACAATCATAACTCCATTCTTAATCAAGAGCTGGTTATTATTCAACATGGAGATGAATATGAAGGGGAGATTATGGATGACCTACCCAAATTCATACAAAAGGAGAATATCAAAGATGATTTCATGGATGATCACCAAATCCCCATATCTTCACAAAAAAACCTTCCAAAAAACATAAAGGTTATCATTCAGAAGGAGAAACCTCAAAAGTCAAACATTCTGTTATTCAGTGGAAAGAACAACTTCCAGAAATCAATCATAACGTTGATTTGATTGTTAAATCAGTAGCTGAGAAAAAGAATGAAATAACAATTGGAAGTTACTTTTAACAGTCTTTTCAGACGTTTTTAACGGCGTGACCCTCTTGTGATAACGGAATTCAAACACATGAATCACTTTGATAAAGAATGAAACACATGACCCTATCTGAAAACGGGCTCAACCACAAGTACCTTTTCCGTACTTTTCCCTATTATAAATCAAACTCTTAACAATATATTAGCCTATATCAGTAAAACCCTAAGAGAAGTGCCGGTTAGCCCTGAGGATTCCACGAGCTAGGCCGACATTTGAACCAGTGCGAGCTCGCGTATGGGAAGGGGAATGCTGCATTTCGTTTTTTCACTCTCTTCCTGGGCTGAGGTTTCATCGTGTGTTTGGTTCGTTGTTTTCTTTGATTTTCAGCCTGTTGGCTTTACGGTTGGTGTAGTCCGACAGCCACTATTTGTTTGTCGAGCTTTTGTATTACGTTCCTGTGAATGGGTTTGCTCCTTTTTCTTCTGTTGGATTGCTTACATGAGAAGGATTAATCTTCTTGGCTTGAATTCATTAGCTACGGTGTAGGTCTCTGCTTGTTTTTCACTAGTGTGTGTTGAGGATTAAATTTATTGTTTCTTCTCTTTGTAATCTTAGCGGTTTAGTGGAAATCTAATGGAGGGTTGTAACAGAATTGATGTTCGTTCATTAAGGGCTTTGGTGGCTGTTTTTTTGTGTACAAGGGTAGCATGAGGGAGATTTTGGTTAGGGGGTACGCTGGAATGGGTATAAAGGAAGTAGAGAATAGGGGGCTGATTTTTTAGAGTGATGTTGTGGGAGAAGGATATGGAGCGATGGCGGTGCCACGTTTCTTGGCGTTGGCGAGTGTGGTGACGAACAAATCTATCTGTCCCATTGAGTTTTGGGCAACCACGGCGATGGTCTGGAGGCCAGTCAAGGGTGTTTCAATTGAAGAAATTGGAGACTCAAAATTTATGTTACAGTTCTACCATGAATGGAATATCAATCAAGTACTTTAGGATGGAGCTTGGACCTTCAAACAAAATTTGGTGGCAATACGACGTTTATGACAGGCGGATAGACCACTTGAGGTGACATTGGACAATGCTGATTATTGGGTCCAGATCCATGACCTGCCTCTAGGCTTTATGACAGAGAAAGTTGCACGTGGTATTGGAAACACAATTGGTTTGTTCTTTGCAGTTGATGAGCGCAGGCTAGGAGATGTTTGGAGATCCATCTTGCCGATTCAGGTGACCATGAATACCAAGAGAGCAATAGTTCACAAACTACATATAAGGAAGGAGGGGGGTAACTGGTTCTGGGCAGATTTCAAGTATGTGTGTCTTTATAAGTTCTGTTTCATTTGTGGAATCTCGGGACATGTTGATCGTTTTTTGTCCATCTAATACTCACTCTGGAACTTGGACCAGAGAGAAGCCATATGGGGCTTGGATGTGTGCTGATATGAGGAGAGGAGGAGTGCATGAAAGACACGAAAAACACCTAAAGGGGGGGGGGGGTGAATTAGGTGTTTAAAAAATTTGTGCTTAAAATATAAAGGCAGCTGAAACAACCAAGTATATGACAAGGTTGAAAAAACAAACTGTGTGTGCATGTTAGAGCACAAAAGAATGCAAAGTGGTGGGTGGGTGTGTGTGTTCAAACAAGAAAGAAATTAACAAATAAAGAATACAATGATTTATAGAGGTTCGGCTAATCCTACTCCTCTACCTAAGGGCGCCTCCCTTGAATGCAAGAAGAGCACCACCTAAAGTTTTGGCAAACAAACCCTTACCAATGAGTATGAGTTTTACACAGTCTAACTCACAACCTCATGGTTTTCAAAAGGATCAACCAAAAACTTCAACAAATGGTTTTCTGGATGCACACCAAAAACCTCACGATGGTTATCAAGAGGCACAACCACACAACCTCAACTATTTTGGTTTTACAAAGGGCTAACCAACAACCTAAGATTGATTTTAGGAAAACCAAACAAAACCTTACAAGTTGGACAATATAAATACAAGTAAAGAATATGATCTCAAACTCTCAAGCAGAATACAAATATTGATGCCTAACGTAGAGTTGAGAGTTACAATGCAATACACAAAAAGATATAAAGTTTGATCAAGAACAAGTGCGTACGCAAAATTAAATAGCTCTCTGTAAAATTGGTTTTATCAAGATTAAAATATGAATTTGAAGATCTTAAAACCAATGTAAGTTTCTGCAAATAAATATTAAAGTGATAGCACAAGCAGAATTTAAGACAGGGAGACTAAGAAAAGCTTCAGGGATGAAATAATATTTTTCGCAGAATATATATTCAAAGTGCAGAGTATGATTTGCAGAGTATGAACTTTTGAGTAGTATTTCGTCTGAATTTCGTGGTGGAATTCAATGTACAAGACTGAATATTTATAGGAAAAGATTTGGTCATTGAAGGAAAGAATTCAAAGGTTTGGAAGGAAAGGATTGCTAAATTATTGTTTGAGCGTCTATAATATCAATTAATGATATTTGATTGATTGATGTCCTTATTTGAAAGATAGTGACAATGGCTAGAATAATTAATAACGAGTTCCAACGTTCAAAAAAGAATCTAAGTCAACGAGATAAGATGGTTTTCTTTACCAGATGACAAAATAAAATATTTGTCTTTAGTGGAAAGGTCAACGGAAGAATAGCGCTGAACGTAGGAACGGATTCGGATTGAAGTCTGTACTGATTTCTAAAAAATATACTTAGAATTCAGATTAGAGTAGCAGACTTATAGGAAAGAAACCATATAGGAGGAGCGGGCTGCTAAGGACAGCAGGCTTGGAGCAGCAGCCTCAGCACCTAACTCAAGCAGTAGGCTCAGAAAGTGAACTTATAACTGGCTTCTAGGAACTCCAGATGCCATAAGAAGCTTAGAAATAACTTATAGTAACAACCTACTAAACATATGAGTAGTCAGTATTCTACTAGATGAGCAGCAGACTGAGCAGCAAGCTCAACAGCAGGCTGCTGCTGAGCAGCGGGCTACCAGAAAAGCCAACTAAAAGCACAACGTCTAGGGAACTTTAACCATGATTTAATCACATATTTAAGAGGGATTTAAAGCTCTTAAAACTTAGGTTAAGTTTCAGCAAATGGATAAAGAAAAATCTTGAAGACAACTCACTCAAAATAAGAGAAACTCAAAGAACGAAAACTAGTGAACTGGTTGGGAAAAGCAGTCAGCTGGTTGGAAAATCTTAGGAATTTGACTCTGCTGTGCAAAAGTAAAATGTTTAATTATTTATAAAGAAAATATTTGAAGTGATAAAATTGTTTTTGAGAGCCTTTAATATGCAATCCACTCAGCCTTGATGAAACAACCTTTCTTGCTTTCAAGAAAGACTATTCTTAGTGGATTCTTGTGAAGGAATTAACCTGCAGCATCTCAATACACACTTTAGCTTCATTATTTGTAAACATAAAAAACTAAGAGTAGCACAAGTCGGCTAATAGTGCATCTGGGCAATAAGCGGCCGATCCTTAGCGGAAGTGGAACCAGCTCACGTGAGGATCAGAAGAGATTGAGAATGTTATAGAAAAAAACACTGTGAGTTTTGAGGAGACACACAATTATATAGTGGAAGGATTGCTCCCTAGAGGAGAAGTCATAGCTGATTCCCAAGAGGAAGACCAGTTGAAATAATACTAATACCAAATAAAGAATAAAGAAGAAAAAGTTTGAGAAATTTAAGGAATGTAGGGGCTGTGTTATGATCATGTTAATAAATGATTAAGTATAAAGAACATTGTTGTTCGTCCAAATCTTGATCTTCACAACCTCATTCCTTTCTTGATGCTTCAGTCACATGTCTGATACCAATTTGAACCAACTTAAGGTTTAAGCTTGATACTTGAATGACCTTCTGCCTGGTAGTAGCAGTCTGCTGATTGTAGCAGCAGTCTGTTGTTGCTCTTTTAATACACATCTGGATCACTTTGCTTGAGCCTTCTGCCTCAAGGACAAGTGTTTTCCATACTTAACCTATAACAGATCAAGGCACACAATTCCTAATTTATGATAGGCAGTGAAAGGAATATCTTTAATTGATTTCAAGCATTTCCAAATCACGTCTTAAAAACTAAAGCGTGCATAATCTAGCGGTTTAGTGAATATACCCGCTAGTTGGTGTTTAGTGTACACAAAATAAACACAAATGTCTCCTTTTTGCACATGATCACGAATAAAGTGATGGCAGATCTCAATATGTTTGGTCCTTGAGTGCAAAACAGGATTTTTGGAAATATTAATAGCACTAGTATTATCACAAAAGACATGCACATTTGTGAAAATTCAAATTGTAGTCTTTTAATGTTTGAATCATCCATAATATTTGAGCAGCACAACTACTTGAGGTAACATATTCTGCTTCAGCAGTAGATATGTCAAGTGAGTTTTGCTTCTTAGATGACCAAGACACTAAAGAGTGACCAAGAAATTGACAAGTACCACTGGTACTTTTCCTATCAACTGTACACCCAACATAATCAGCATCACTATACCTAACTAAGGAAAAACTGGATCCTGTTGGATACCATAGTCCTAGGTTTGTTATGCTTTGAACATATCTAATGATACGTTTAACAGCCACAAGATGAGATTCTTTTGGGCAAGTTTGATAGCGAGCACAAACACATACAACATGCATAATATCAAGTCTAGAAGCAGTTAAATACAGTAAACTACAAATCATACCTTTTTAGACCTTTTCATCAGTGGGTTTGCCATTGTTTGTCAATCTTGGCAGTTGAGCTCATTGGACTATCAAAATGTCTACCTGTTTGTAGATTAAACTTTTTAACCAACTCCTTAGCATATTTGGACTGACTTACAAAGGTTCCTTCCTTCATTTGTTTGATTTGAAGTCCAAGGAAGAATGCGAGTTCACCCATCATGCTCATCTCAAACTCACTGGTCATGACCTTAGAAAATTCTTCACACATAGAGTGATTAGTAGAACCAAATATAATTTCATCAACATAAATTTGAACTAACATAATATCATTAGCCATTGTGCGTACAAACAATGTTGAGTCAATAGCCCCTTTTAAAAACCAATTTCAAGATGATATTTTGAAAGCCTTTCATTCCAAGCACGTGGGTCTTGTTTTAAACCATAGAAAGCCTTCTTAAGCTTGTATACCTGCTTTGGAAAGGTTACATTTTTAAAACCAGGAGGCTGCGCCACGTAAGCTTCCTCCTTAAGGATTCCATTTTAAAATGCACTTTTAACGTCCATTTGAAAAATCCATGTAACAAGCATAAGCAAGAAGCATCCTAATGGACTCTAGCCTGGCAACAGGAGCAAAGATTTCCTCATAAACAAGTCAGCTTTTGTTGGTCATAATCTCACCTTTTTCACCCAACTTATTCCTGAAGACCCATTTTGTACCAATAACATGATGGTTATTTGGTCTTTCAACCAATTCCCAAACGTCATTGCGTTCAAACTAGCCTAACTCCTTTTGCATGGAAAGTATCCATTCATCATCACTTAAGGCTTCCTCTATATTTTTGGGCTCTAATTGACTAACAAATGCATAGTATGCAAAACGTTAATGTTACCTATACTCCTTACGCCTTTGGAGATGTCTCCAATGATGTTCTCAACTGAATGGTCCTTCAGGTCTCTGTAGATCAGCTGACAGCTCGTTGGTCTGCGCAACAGGCTGCTGTTCTTGAGCAATAGGCTGTTGTTCTTGAGCAGCAGGCTGTTGTACTTCAGCAGCAGGCTCGGTGTCAAACAAAGGGCTTTAATCTTCAGCTTCATCATCTGAAAAGATAAATTCCTTTCTCGGCCCAAATGGGTTAGTCTCATCAAATTCAACATGTATAGGCTCTTCTACACATCTAGTTGATTTATTAAAGACTCTATAAGCTTTACTGACTGAAGAATAGCCAAGAAAAATACCTTCAGTGGATTTAGCATCAAACTTACCCAACTGATCCTTAGTGTTCAGAATATAGCATTTGCATCGAAATACTTTGAAGTATAAAATGATTGGTGCTCAACCATGCCACAACTCATATGATGTCTTCTTTAGAATGGGGCGTAGCAGCACTCTATTAAGCATATAGCAAGCTGTCTGGATGGCTTCTCCCCAAAAATGTTTAGGCAGTTTGTGTTCATTCAGCATTGTGCGTGCCATCTCTTGAAGAGTTCTATTCTTTCTTTCAGCCACACCATTCTGCTGAGGAGTCCTAGGGGCTGACAAGTTGTGATCGATACCATGATCATCATAGGAGGCTTTAAATTCAGCATTTCTGAATTCTTCTCCCCTATCACTCCTTATTCTTGTGATTGTATACCCTTTTCTCATTTTGTATTCTCTTGCATAACTTAGCAAAAGCATTAAATGCATCATATTTATGTGCAAGCAAGAGAGTCCAAGTAAACCTAGAGTAATCATCTACAATCACGTATACTGGGCACCACCTAGACTAGCTACACCAATTGGTCCAAATAGATCCATGTGTAGTAGTTGTAAGCGGTGTGAAGTTGAAATAACCTTCTTAGGTTTAAAAGAAGTCTTGTGTTGTTTCCCCAGTTTACATGCATCACAGAATTGAAACTTGGTAAATTTCAGATTGGGCCGTCCAATAACAAGATTCTTAGAGGACAATCTAGAGAGCAAATCAAAGCAAGCATGTCCTAGTCTTCTATGCCACATGAAAGAATCATCATGCGAAGAATGAAGACATGTAATAGTAGAGTGCTGAAAATCAGAACTAGAAAAACTATAAATTACCATCACGTTGAGCAGAAAAGAGCACATTATTATTATCTCTATCATAAAATGTACAAGCATTGGGAGTAAACACAACCTTATGAGCATCATCACACAACTGACTAATGCTCAAAAGACTATACTTAAGACAATCAACAAGTAGCACATCTTGAATGGAAGTTGAGTTAGAAATACTTACCTTCCCTTTTCCTATTAACTTCTTCTTTGATTTGTCACCCAGTGTGACACTACCACCAACTTTGTGGGTTAAGGATTTGAACCATGCTTTATCCCCAGTCATGTGTCTTGAGCAGCCATTGTCTACTATCCAAGTGGTGTTTTGGGTGCTCAAGAATGGCTACAAAAGCAATCAATATTTTGAATGTGGTACCCTTTTAAAGTTGGGTCCTCTAGGGTTAGTTTTGGAACCCTTGACTACCCATCTTGGTCTCTTCCAAGGTGGAATCAAGTTACCCATCTCAACCGGTTGCTTCACTTTGCGATCAGTCGCCAAATGACCAGACTTCATGCAATAGTGGCATGATTTTAGAGATGTTTTTGATTGGTGTTTGATGGAAGAGGGTTTTACAAAACCTTTTACTTTATTCGAAAAATATTTTGTTGTTATTTCAACAACCTTTGGGTCCTCTTCAAAACCTAGTCCCCTCTTATTAGTGTCTGGGTTTTGAGAATCCCAAACAGCCTCTTGAGTAGGCATAATATGATACAACTTGTTTAAAGAGTGACTCTGATCTTTTTAAGAGTAGCATACTCTTTTGATAAAAATTCATTTTTGCGTGAAAGCTCAAGTTTTTCTTTTTCAAGAATATTAAATTTAGATTGTAAATCTTTGAGCTTCTTTTTCAAAATTTTCTTCTCTTCTAGAGTCAGAAAACAAATCAAACTGACACTGTTCAAAAGCTTCTCAAATCTCATCAAATGAAAAACTATGAGAAGAAGAGTAAGAAGAATAGGAGCTTACCTTATCATCACCGTGAGCCATGTAGCAGACGTGTGCATGCTCATCATCTGATTCCTCACTAGAAAAGGAGGATTCATCAGAATTGAGATCATTCCATTTGCCTTGCAATGCGTTGCCTTTCTTCTTCCATCTGCCTAGATGTTTCTTACCAGTAGCAGGTTGCTGTTTCACCTTTGGGCAGTAGGCCTTTGTATGACCTGGTTCACCACACTCATAACATTTAAGAGTGTTAGAACTAAATTTCCTACCCTTGGCAGCAGCCTTGTCAGGTCTCTTCTTCTTGTTCCATTTGACAAACTTCTTGTAGCGCTTGAACAAGGCTTCCTCATGTTCTTCACTCTCAGTTTCACTCTCATGCGATCTTTCAGCAGTCTGCTGAACTTTGTTCCTCAATTTCAGCTTGGAAAAGTGACACTGCTGCTTCTTGCTTTGACTCTGCTGCTCACACTTTTCTTTATTGAGATTTAGATCCATAGTCTTGTGACCTAGCTTATCTTGAACATCCTCACTGCGTTGTCTTGCTAAGTATAACTCGTGAGATATCAGAGTACTTCATATACTAGCAGTAGACATGTTAGTACACTGAGGTAGTGAGACTGAAGTACTTTGAAGAATATATGAAGTACTTTGATATCTCACGAATCATAATCTTCACCAAAGTATATACTAGCAGTAGACATGTTAATACTTTCAAGAGTATATGAGGTAGTATATGAAGAGTATATGAAGTACTTTGATATCTCACGAATCATAATATTCACCAAAGTGCAGAGTATGATTTGCAGAGTATGAACTTTTGAGTATTATTTCATCTGAATTTCATGGTGGAATTCAGTGTAGAAGACTGAATATTTATAGGAAAAGATTTGGTCGTTGAAGGAAAGAATTCAAAGGTTTGGAAGGAAAGGATCGCTAAATTATTGCTTGAACGACTATACTATCAATTAATGATATTTGATTGATTGATTTTCTTATTTGGAAGATAGTGACAACGGCTAGAATAATTAATAACGAGTTCCAACGTTCGAAAAAGAATCTAAGTCAACGAGATAAGATGGTTGTCTTTACTAGGCGACAAAATAAAATACTTGTCTTTAGTGGAAAGGTCAACGGAAGAATAGCGCTGAACATAGGAACGAATTTGGATTGAAGTTTGTATTGATTTCTAAGAAAAGAATACAAAGAATTAAGATTAGAGTAGCAGACTTATAGGAAAGCAACCTTATAGGAGCAGCGGGCTGCTCAGGACAGCAGCCTGGGAGCAGCAGCCTCAACAGCTAACTCAAGCAGCAGGCTTGAGTAGCAGGCTCAGAAAGTGAACCTATAGATGACTTCTAGAAACTCCAGATGCCATAAGAAGCATAGAACTAACTTCTAGGAACAACCTACTAAACATATGAGTAGTCAGTAGTCTGCTAGACGAGCAGTAGGTAGGTTGAGGAGCAGGCTCAACAGCAAGCTGCTACTGAGCAGCGGGCTGTCGGAAAAGCCAACTAAAAGTGCAAACTCTAGGGAACTTTAACCATGATTTAGACACATATTTAAGAGGGATTTAGATCTCTTAATACTTAGGTTAAGTAGTAGCAAACGGATGAAGAAAAAGCTTGAATACAGCTCACTCAAAATAAGAGAAACTTAAAATAAGGGAATGAATATCAACAAAATTTACATATTGATAGAGTATATGGACTCAGACCCCCGGTCTCATGACTTTTGGGACCGGACAATGGCCCACATACGTTATTGTACACTCTATTTTTATTTATTTATTTTTTTTAACCCGGAAGGCAAACCACCAAAATCAGTGGAGTGGATGCCGGGGAACATCTACCGTATTTTATTTATTAAAAATTGAAAGTACAATGGAAAGGGGGATTAGACCAAAACCTTTCCAGGGAGGCATTCCTCCCAAGAAATACATCACAAACACCAATAAAAACAGAATGGGGGGGCTAGACCTGACCCAATTAAAAGTAAAAGCAAACAATAAAAGTTTACCATCTAATTGAAGGGATGCCAAATTTATCCATGTAGTATGCCATTCTGCACCGAATCGGAAATGATAATGGGCTGGTGAATTTTTTTTGAGCCCACGTGCTCCATCGCTAAATAATGGGGAGTCCAATTCCCCTATCTCATGATATGTCCAAAAGTCAAGCCCGTTTCCTTAGCAATTAATCTGGTTGCCTGAATTAACTCCGACCATCTCCTCACCTTATCCTCCTGTAACATTGCCAAGGCGATACTGGAATCGGATTCCACCTGGAATCCAACAAAACCCTCCTCCGTTGCATAACGAATCGATTCCAGTATCGCTTGGAGCTCAGCCTCAACCGGCGAAGATCTATCATCGAGAAGCTAGCCGCTCAGAGCAAATCACTTGAAGAGCTTCTAATGACCGCACCACCCGCCGCATCATCAGGTAGGTATTTCGCATCTACGTTCATTTTAAGCTGAGCAATGGGTTTCCTATAATGAATAATTTGAATATTGTTACCTTTGGCTTTGAAATTGGGGGAGACTATCTTTTCTTCCTTCAGAATATTGTGCACCATACTGTTTTTGAGTTTAGGAAATAACCACGCCCACTTTTGAGTGTAAGATTTAATTTGGATAATAAGGTTATTTGTATTAGGGATTGCTGAATGACCACCCCAAACAATACCTGTATATGTTTTCCAAATCTGCCAACATATAATACCAGCCAGATTATGTTTAAAAATATCCATAGCACGGTTGGAACCAGCTCTCAGCCACCAATTCCTAAAGACTTGAATGAGATTGTCATCAGAAGGAATTGCAATACCAAAAACCTTCATAAAATAGATCCAAATGGGTTTCACAGTGTCACATAAATAAAACATGTGAGCCATACTATCAGAGTGTTTCATGCACATCACACACATTGAAGGTTCTAAAACCAATCTGAATCTTCTTAAATTATCTGATGTGGGAATTAGACCCTTTAATATCTTCCATGAAGTATTTTGATCTTTAATTCTTGTTGTGGATGCCAAGTGTGTTTATATGTGAATGTGCTGTCTTGTTCATCTCTGACCTGATCATAAGCTGACTTGAAACTAAACTGACCACTTATTTCTCCATTCCAGGTCACAATTCCAGAGCTATCAACATTACACAAGGAAACTACCTTGTTGAAGATCATTTAATTGTGAATCAAGTTTGTCACCTATCTTGTAATAGATTAGCTTTATTATATCCTTGTATTCAATATTTGTATTTATTAGGATAAAGGATACGGGGCCAATGTGTCAGGCCCATATCAGGCTGAAAGCCTTTCCGCCAACCCTATCTCTGTGCATATAAAAAGGCACTTCAGGTTTAGGGTTGCGTTAACTTTCGTACTCATTCCAAATAGCCTTAGCGCAAATTCTTCTCTGTACGAGTTCACGGTATATCAAGGAAGGTTATCATCGATCATATTGTGTTCATCTTTATTGTTAATCTTCTACTTGTTATACTGTTAATCTTTGCTGTATTAGAAAACAGGGACTAACAAATGGTATCAGAGCCGATCGAGAGCTGATCAGAAGAACGTCTGCAGAAAAACTCTGTTTTTCTTTAAGCTTTTGTTTCTCTCGAGTTCTTACTCTGTAATATTGTTTCTTGTCGAAAAGTTGTAAAAGTTATACCTTTAGAATCGTCGTTTCGAAGCGATCAAGGTGTATACTTCAGATTTGTTATTCTGTAAAATTTGTACTCGAGATATCTCGAGATCAAGAACTCGACATCTCTATTTTGAACAGGTTCTGCCTAGTTTTTCGAGCTGAAAACTTCACCTGAGGATCTCGACATCAAACTCTACCAGAAACTACCCTCAGATTTTGCTAACCTGAGTTTTTCACTTTGCAGGATTTCGACACTGAGGATCTCGACATCCAAATCTCGAGATCGAGGTTTCGATTTTTAAGGTCTCGACTTCTGGTCCTCGACTTTTGATATCTCGAAAACATATCTCGAGTTTCAAATCTCGACTTCTCAAATCTCGAGATTTGTTTCTCGACATTTGAAATCTCGAGATTTCAAAACTCGACATTTGATATCTCGATATCAAATCTCGATATTGGGCCTCCTTTATCGAAATCTTGAATCTCGATATTCAGATCTCGACATCTGAATTTCGATATTCTGCCTTTGAAAATCTTTTGATCAAATATCTCGAACGGTCAGTTTTCTACTGCAATGGCTTCTGAATACAATGCCCAAGGGAACAGCAGTACTCCTCCTAGTCTAAGGAAAGGAGAATATCAGATGTGGAGGAATCGATTCCTAAATTTCCTCGAACACAAAGAAAATTCCGTTGCAATGCTTGAATCACTGCTTGAAGGACCATCTGAGCTAATGATCTCAGTTGGAGGAGATCTAGACAACAACCCACCTATCCCTCCAGAAAGGAGACGGAAAGTGGCATCAGAATACACTGAAGCTGACAAGCTCAGACTTAGAGGTGATCTCATGGCAAAGACATACCTCCTTCAAGCCATCCCAAACGAAGTATATGTACTAACTGACAGCATGCAAACTGCAAAGGAGATGTGGTATGAGATTGAGAAACTGCTCCAAGGCAAGGGCGTCAGCCTGAAAACCAAGAAAACAATCATCCTTATTGCCTATGACTCCTTCAAAGCTGCCCCTGGAGAACCATTGAACGAGACATACAACAGACTCGTCCAACTTGTCAATGAACTAAGGAATCTCAAAGTATTCAGGACCAACTTGGAACTGAATATAAGATTTCTATCCAGCTTACATCCTGCATGGGAAAAGACTGTAAAGGATGTCAGACAATGCATTGACTTAGATGAAATTGATCTCTGCACTCTATATGAACACTTAAAGCAATTTGTCAATGAGGTTGCTTGTGCCGAGGATCAACACAACACAAATCCCCTGGCTCTGGTGATGGAAGCTCAGTCCCGAAGGACAACGACACCACTGAAAAAGAAGAAGAAGAAAGTGGTGGTTGAATCAGATGAAGATGAGAGTGATGATGAAAAATCTGACCTGGAGGCTGAACTTGCAGACCTACAGAAGAAAATGGCACTGCTAGCCAAGCGATTTGCTAAGAAGAACAGCTCCTCCAACAAATTGAGAACCTCCTTCTCAAATTACAAACAGAAGAACCATGATCAAGGATCTTTTAAGAAGGCACCAGCAGCTGAAGATGCCCCCAAATGCTACAACTGTGGAAAGGTTGGACATGTCATCAAAGACTGTTGCCTCCCAAAGAAGAGGGATGCAAACTTCTACAAGCAGAAGATGTTGTGGAATAAGCAAAAGATGCTTATGGTGCAGAAGGAAGAAGAAAATTCTGCAGTGCTTGCTGAAAATGATCATTGGGCAGAAGACACCTCTGATGAGGAGGAGGAGGAGGAAGAAAACTATGCCTTGATGGCTCGAGTGGAGGAAGAATATGAAAGAAAGGGTGATGTTGCGATCCCCGGAAGTGAATGCTCTACAAGCTCTGTAAGTACCTCTTATCTCCCTTGCAATAATCAAAATCAGTCCTTACTTGATAAGGACAATCTTATTAAAGAACTAAAGGAGAGATTAGACAATAATCACAGGGTACTGAAACAAAATCTTGACCAAAAGTCTTCTCTAAGCGTTCAACTTGAAATTGCAAAAGAACAGGTCAAAAAGGTGTCCTCAGATTTTGAAAGTTTTGAACTTAAGATAGCTGAATTGACTAAGAAATTTGAGGACAGTGAACGAGAGAAAAGCACAGCAAAGGCTGAATGCGAATTTTTGCAAAATAAAAGAAGAACACTTTTAAGCAAAGTAAAAGAACTAGAGGATCTAGCTGCTAGGAGAGGTCAATCTGAACAGACAATTTTTCTAAATCAAATAAAGGATGACCGGTTCTACAATCCTAGAATAGGACTGGGCATAACCAACCCACGTAATCTAAAGAAAGTTGATTGTCTTCAGATTTATAACAAAGATTACATGGGACATGGGACTAAGGCTGCGATTTCTTGTGATTATCCTTCTGTAAATGAAAAACAACTCACACACGAAGAACCTAGTTCCTGCACTAATGAATGTCTTGACCCTAATGCGAAGGATATACCACACATAGGACATACTTTAGACCCACCCCCAAGAGTAGGTATCTCAAAAACTGGAGAGGAACCCTGTATTTTTCCAATGGCACAAAAACTCAAAAACCTCCAGAAAACTCTAGACAATGAGAGAGAGAGAGAGATTTGAAACAGAAAGGAGAGGCTTTAAGAGTAATTGGCAGGAACTTCTTCACAAGTTCAATGAATTAAGTGAGCAATATCATTCTAAAACAACCTCTCAACCTGCTTCTAATAATAAGTCTGAAAATTCTCACACCTCACCTGATAAAACTAAGCTTTCAAAAGGTTCGTCCACTCATCACTCTTCTCCTTTGCACACAGGACAAGAAGTGAAGAAGGAAGGAGAAGAGAAGGACGAGTGGATGAAGAAAAGGAAGGAAATCGCTGAAGGGAAAAAGAAAGTTTTTGAAAATAAGACCAGCACTAGATCCAGTTCTATTTTGTACTCTAAAGTTAAATGTAATTCTGTCTCTGTCAAACAAACTCGTAGTAGTTCAGTCTTGAGTCCCAAGCTGAATATTTCTGAGACATCTTTTGGACATCGTTCAATTCATAATTCTTGTATTGCTTATGGTTATTCTGTTCCAGATCCTCATAATTATGAATGTGATGTGAATGTTGTTAAAGCCAAGCCTCACAGAAAGCTCAAACCGAGAAGGGAAACCGAGAACAGAACTTCCAAGGGAATATTTTGTATACCATATATGAAATATCCCCTCCGAGTTCATTCAAGGAAACATCTTAATCGGCTTGCTAAGGAGGAAATTTTTAAAACCCAACTTAAGAAACGACCATTCAATCACAAAGCATGTGTCTACTCTCCTCCCACAACAAATCACAGGTGGGTCCCCAAAAATAGACCCACCAAGACTGAAACTAAAAGGTGGGTCCCCAAAATCAGACCCACTAAAACTAAAACTGAAAGGTGGGTTCCCATAAACAGACCCACCAAGACTAAAACGGAAAGGTGGGTTCCCAAAAACAGACCCACCAAAACAGAAACTGCTAAGTGGGCTCCAAAAACCAGACCCACTGCAAAGGCATATCTGGCTGTTAGAGAGCCCGCGAGAGAAAAATCTTTTGTTGAGAAAGCTGCTGACCTTGGATCACATCTAAAAGCAAGATTCAAAAAGGTGTTTTTTGTTGATAAGGAAGGACCCATTCCAAGATGGGTACCTAAACCTGTTTAATTGTTTTGCAGGACGGTCATGTGTGGCACTTGGATTCTGGATGCTCAACCCACATGACCGGAATAAAACACGTGTTGAGCAACTACACCAACTGTTACGGAGGCAATGTCAGATTTGGGAATGACGCCTCATCTCCTATTCTTGGATATTGGGATGTCATCTGTGCTAGTGTCACCATCAAAGATGTTTCTTTTGTCAAAGGGCTCAAACACAATTTACTGAGCATAGGGCAATTCTGTGACAGCGGGATGGAAGTGAGGTTCTTCGCCAGACAATGCTGTGTGCTAGACAGCATGGGGAACACATTATTAACGTGTCACAGAACATCAAATCTGTACACGATTGATCTGAAAAGCGTACAATTCACCACTTCCATTTGTCTGCTGTCCAAAGCTTCCACAGAACAGAACAACCTTTGGCACAGACGTCTTTCCCATCTGAACTTCAAGCATTTGTCAATCCTGTCCTCCAAGAAACTTGTAAAGGGGCTTCCTCTGTTAAAGTCTTCCACTGAAAATCATTGTAGTGCCTGCAAAATGGGCAAAATGACGCGAAGCTCCCACAAGCCAAAAACAGTTCCATCATCTACTCATCAACTGCAGTTAATTCACATGGATCTGTGTGGACCTATGAGAGTCCAAAGCATCAACGGTCGCAAATACACTCTGGTGATCGTTGATGACTTCTCAAGGTACACATGGACAAAATTTCTTCGTTCAAAGGACGAGGCAGCAGAAAACATTGTGACCTTCATCAGAACCATCCAGAAACTGCTACAGCAAAGTGTTCGAATAGTAAGAACTGACAACGGTACCGAGTTCAAAAATCAAACTCTCACTGATTTCTATGAATCTCTCGGTATCACTCAGCAATTTGCAGCAGCTAAAACTCCCCAACAGAACGGAGTTGTTGAGAGAAAGAACAGGACTCTTGTTGAAGCAGCACGCACCATGTTAATCCAATCCAGATTGCCTCATTTCATGTGGGCAGAGGCAATCAATACTGCGTGCTACACCCAGAACAGAACATCCATTCATAAACGCTTCGACAAGACTCCTTATGAAATTCTCTTCAACAAAACCCCCGACATCTCTTTCTTCAAGATATTTGGCTGCAAGTGTTTCATACTGAACGATCGAACAGAAAGAAGTAAGCTGGACCCCAAAGCCAAAGAAGGCGTGTTTATTGGCTACTCACTGCAGTCCAAAGCTTACAGAGTCTATCTAAGAGACAAGCGAACTGTCATCGAGTGTAAATGTTACATTCTATGAAATGGCAGACTTCGCGATCGAACATTTACAGGCTGATCCATCACATGTTGTACCAGTGGCTTCTAATAAAGCTAATTCGAACTCAGAACACGAAGATGTGATTCTTAATTCTCTTTTCAGAAACTTCTACGAGAATTCACAGCCTTCATCTCCTCCATGCACACCAGCTTCAACATCAACTCCAATAGCTGAGATCCCACTCCTTACAGGTCCAGGTGATATACCATCCACGCCTTCAACCCCTCAATCCAATCATAGAGAAGTGGATGATCATGGCTTTGCTACAACTCCAGAAACATCTCCACTGCACACCACAGCTGCTCAAGAGACCTCAAACACCTATCAGGATTCGGATCAACCAATCATCACTCCAACTCCTCTGGCTCATGAGAGGAAATGGACGAAAGCACATCCTGTTGATCAAATAATAGGTGATCCGAGTCAAGGTGTGCGCACAAGATCCGCCACGATGAATGAATGCCATTTCGCCTGTTTCCTAAGCCAGTCTGAACCATCAAAGGTTTCCGACACACTACTTGATCCAGATTGGGTGATTGCGATGCAAGATGAACTCAATCAATTTGACAGACTGGATGTATCGACACTGATACCTAAGCCACAGAAAAAGACCATCATTGGCACGAAGTGGATTTTCAAAAACAAAAGGGATGAAGAAGGGACAGTTGTACGAAACAAGGCAAGGCTGGTCGCAAAGGGATACAATCAGCAGGAAGGCATAGACTATGATGAAACGTTCGCGCCCGTAGCAAAAATTGAAGCAATCCGCCTCTTTCTTGCATACGCGGCGCACAAGAACTTCACCGTCTTTCAGATGGATGCGAAGATAGCCTTCCTAAATGGAATTTTAGAAGAAGAAGACTATGGGCTGAAACAGGCACCCAGAGCTTGGTACGATGCCTTGACCGAATTTTTGGTTGATTCAGGTTTCTCCAAAGGCAAGATTGATACTACACTGTTCATCAAGCGACAGAAATCTGATATTATTCTGATTCAGATCTATGTCGATGACATCATCTTTGCCTCCTCCAATCCGTGTCTATGCAAACATTTCGAGAAACTGATGAAAACAAAGTTCGAGATGAGCATGATGGGTGAACTGAACTTCTTCCTAGGCATGCAAGTACGACAACTCTCTGATGGCATTTTCATCAACCAGTCAAAATATATTCTGGAAATGCTCAAGAGATTCAACATTGATGGAAAATCTTCCATGACGACCCCTATGTCCCCGAATAATAAACTGGACTCAGACCCCTTCGGGAAGCCAGTTGATGCCACAAATTACAGGGCCATCATTGGATCTTTGCTGTATCTCACGTCAAGCAGGCCTGACATTGTCTTCTCCACATGTTTATGTGCTCAATTTCAAGCTAATCCGAAGGAATCCCATCTGACTGTTGTGCGTCGAATCTTACGATACCTTAAAGGCACTGTGAATCTAGGCCTTTGGTATCCCAAGCATTCAGGCTTTGACCTAGTCGGATATTCGGACGCTGATTTTGCAGGTTGCCGGATGGACCGCAAAAGTACATCGGGAGCCGTCCAGTTCTTGGGCGAGAAGTTAGTCTGCTGGTCTTCCAAAAAGCAGAATTGTGTGTCAACATCTACAGCTGAGGCTGAATACGTCGCGGCTGCTAGTTGTTGTTCACAAATATTATGGATGAAGACTCATCTCAAAGACTACGGTTACACATTCCGCCATATCCCGATCTACGGTGACTCACAGAGCGCCATCGCCATCACCAGCAACCTAGTTCACCACTCCCGCACCAAACACATTGATTTGCGCTATCACTTCATCAAGGATTACGTGGAAAAAGGAGATATTGATATGTACTTTGTAAGCTCAGAGCTTCAACTGGCTGACTTGTTTACTAAGGCATTGGATGAAAAAAGATTCCAGTTCCTAGTCTCCAAGTTGGGAATGTTGAACCTCGAGCCTATTTAAATTTCATCTCCATTGGTCCGAAAAGAGTGTGTGGGGGGGGACTTGTAAAAAGCGTGTTCGGGTGTGATCTGTAAATAGCATGTGTGTGTTACATGTGTCAAGGGGGAGAAAATCCAAAAAGAACAAAAATAGTGTGTGTTGCATGTGTCAAGGGGGAGAAAACACAAATAGAACAAAAATAGTGTGTGTGTTGCATGTGTCAAGGGGGAGAAAACCCAAAAAGAACAAAAATAGTGTATGTGTGTTGCATCTGTACACAGTGTCTGTTGCATTCTTTTAGGGGGAGAAAAGGGACAAAAAAAATTTCACCGTTTAAGGGGGAGCTCTAATTTTTACTGATATTGGGCCTCGAAAATCTTTTAAATAGGCCTTATGTGCAAGCCCATCCATTCGGGCTCAACTTTTACGGAAAAGGCCCAAATTTCTCGCTTATAAAAGGACCCTTAGAACTCGAACGACTTTTATCGTTCTCATTCGCTCCTTCTGAAAATATCGCAAACCAGAGCTCCCTCAGAAATCTTTCGTCTTCTCCCCGAAATCTCTCCATCCCTCCCGATTCTCACTTCGAAGGTAGTATAACGGGACAACTCATCTTCTCTCCTTCTCTTCTCCATCGCCATCCGCTAACTTTTCGAAACAAAACACCCAACTCGACAATCGGTCGTTTAAAATTCAAAAAAAAAAAAGAGAAAGGGGTTTTTACGATTGTTTTGAAGGTCGAAATTATTCATGTATATCGTTTTATGTTTCTGTTGTGTATGTTCTTGCAGGTGGGATCGTCGTTTCGAGATTCATGATCTCGAGTTTTGGTTCTCCAGATCTCGATATCGTCGGTTCGTCTTCGAGATGAGATCTCGAGATATAGATTTCGACATCTGGATCTCGAGATTTAAAACTCAAGATCTCGATCTCGAGATTTAAATCTCGACATCTTGATCTCGAGATTTAAACCTCGATATCTCGATCTCGAGATCTAAATCTCGATATCTCGATCTCGAGATCTAAATCTCGGTATCTCGATCTCGAGGTCTAAATCTCGATATCTTGTTCTCGAGGTCTAAATCTCGATATCTTGTTCTCGAGATTTGAATCTCGAGATCTCGTTCTCGAGATTTGAACCTCGAGATCTCGATCTCGAGATTTAAACCTCGAGATCTCGATTTCGAGTTTTAAACTTCGAGATTTGGATCTCAAGATTTAAACCTCGAAATCTCGAATCTCGAGATTATGACTTAGCAATTTTTTTCCATAGCCCACCTGCACCCATTGTCTGAAACTTCCAAAAACCAAAATTTTCACAATCTAATCCCAAAGCAAACAAACAACGGATTAATATGCTGACCCCCTGCGTTTACAGTTCATTATGGCAGGAACACATCCAACTCAGATTGACGACACCATCTACCCAAAAGGGAAGTGGATCAAGGTGCTGGATAACAACTACCAGCTAGACCTCTCCGTGTTCAAATGCCAGGACCCGGTCATTCCCGCCATCATGAAAGGTCACTATCTCTAGGCCGCACTCCACAGCGCCAAACAAGTGCCAGAGATATACCTACAACAATTCTGAATGGTATGAAGGATGGTATGCGCCAAACAATTATGAAGGATCGCTCCAAGATTAAGACGAAGCTGAATGGTATGCGCGTAGTCCTGACGCCGTCCACACTACGATCCACCCTAGTGCTGCCGGTCCACGACACATATGATCCTCTGCCGTCCATCCCCGACCTTCTCAAGGACGTTGCAGCTCTAGGCTACACCTCTCTTCCCCCCCCCCCCCCATCTATCCAATTTCAATGGGGCATATCTCCATCACCCGTGGAAGAGCCTGTTCGGGCTGGTGAACAAATGCCTGTCAACGAAGCATGTCGGTTTTGACAAATGCAACAAGCAGATTCTCCTGATCTTCCACGGCATTGCTTACAACAAGAAGTACGACATGGTTGACCTGTTCTTCTCAGAGCTCATAGATCGCGTCAAGGCAAAGGAGAAAAACAAGTCGGGCACCATCCCATATGCTAGGTGGCTCGGGCTTATCATCCACGACACCATGATTGCGCATGACTCAATTCCTAGAAGAAGTGATGATCCACATTTCACATCTCCAAAGCTTCTCTACTTCAAGACGGACAAAAACCCTGTCACTGGTCTGCAGATTCCTGGGTTCTTGCTAAATCTCGCTAATCCGTCCAATCCTGCAGTCCAACAGTACCGAGAGAGTGTTGAGAGAATTGTCCCTATGGTTCAGCAAAACCCAGCTAGACCTACCCCGGGGACACAGCCGAGTGCACGTGAGGGTCCTAAGAGAGCCCAAAAGCCACATAAACCAGTGGCCGGTTTGCCCCATGCTGAGGAATCTGCTGATGAATCGTCCAGTGATGCCCAAAATAACACTGACGATGAGGCATCCGATAGCGTGGGTACTGATGGCGATGAGTCTGATGATGATGGTGATGACAGTGACGATGTTGAGCATACCTATGCTCTGATCAGAAAGGGTAAGCTGCCTGTCGAATCTCCAAAAAGGATAACCGCTGAAGACGCAACACCCATAATCGCCGGCAGACCCAAGACATTCACCATCAAGGAATTACAAAACTCCAAAAGTGTACACAGAGAAACCTGCAGCTCCAAGGCTGGCTATGATGAAGCAGCCCACATCATCAAGAACTCTCAGGATGCCATCATTCGCGAGAAACGGGCAAAAATAAAGAATGACAAATCGTCTAAGCCCAAGCCTCAGCCTCGCATCAGGAAGAGCCTCATAGATAAGGCTAACGAGCACATCTTTGCTGGATGTGACCCTTTTATCCAGATAAGCCGAGCTGAATCCCTAAGTACAGAAGCCGATCTTTTCGGTTCCCGAGTAGAAGCCGCAGCATCTGGCTCAACTGCGCATGCACAACCCTCATCCAGCCACTCGTTAGCCTCCCAACAGGCTATCGTTTCAACAGCACGGGACTCACCCACCTCTCTGGTTCCTTCCGAATCAGTTGAGCGAACTGTTGGCCAATCGCCCGAGGTCAAAACCCCGCCTTCAAACACATCGAGTCTGGGTGTCACATTTCCCACATTTTCTTCCTTTTCTAGGACACCTACACTATTCACAGCACATACAGGTGCACCCACCCTGAATGCAACGAACAGAGCGCAAGCTATGATGGTCGGAAGTCCTGTTATGCCTATAATGATTCCATCATTGAACGCAGGCCACACATCAGCTATCTTCACTGATGTTGTGACAACAGTTACAACCCCCGTAACTGGCCATCCCACCTTTGAAGATGTCAACGTTCTCCTGAATCGCTTCCTGGATTCCACCATAAAACCATGGGTGCAAGAAGCAATGACCGCTCTTGCACAGGAATTTAGGACCATCCAAGCGGTTCAGCCTGAACATCCCACACCCCAACCTGCACCCGAACCCTTCATCTCCCATACCCAACCAATATCTTCCACAGCCCTCTCTCACCACTCCATCAACCAAATACCCATCCCTTCACCTTCTCGGGGCACCCATGATACAGAACCAGTATTATCCTCACACCCGACCACACCTTCCATCGATCTCTTATCGTTACCCTTCGATACCTTGGCATTGACTATGCTGGACCATCTCCTCAACATACCACAAGCCAACCTCACCCCCTACCAGCAAGCCATCCTCAATGCCCTCCTCTCTTCAACTGAGACCAAGAGCAAATGTCATGACAGTCCTCGTGGTCGCAAACGTTCCCATGATGACCCCGACGATTCGGATCCTCATGAGGGGGAGAACAAGCGGCCACGAACACTCGAGCAAACTGCTTTAGCCAGCCACACTCCACAGCCCGATCAACCTGAAACCTCCACCAACCAACAGCCACCCGTTACCAACCAAACCCAAACCAAACTTTCTAGCCTGGTTGAGCTAGATGAAACATCCCGAGGCGTATCTCCCAAAGATACCAACCGAGGAGGGGATGGAAGTCCTGATGATGCTACTACTGGTACATCTTATAAGTCATGCCATCAGTTAGAACCTCGTTCGAAGCTGATGACAACGGGAAATCCTAGTGACCCTGGTGTCCCAGGTAACAAGTCTCCATCACTACAAGATCAACCAGATCCTCCCATTATGTCATCAGATGAAATGCACGATCAACTTGAGGATATCATCATTCACGACAAATTGCCCAGACAGTGGACGGAGATGGATCAAATTATGCAAGATGAAGAACAACAAGATATGCAAAGGAGCTGGCTCCTACGGGAACTCATAAAGAAATGTGCGGAGGACATAATCAGGCTCGAGGATGAGGAACGAAAGGAAGGGGAAAACTACAAGGAAACTCAGAAAGAACTCGAATCTGTTGTCAGACAAACGGCGGGACGACTTCCCAAGACAGAGAAACCTTGGGAAAATGTACGCATCAAAGCCCCCTTCCAAGAGGAAATCAAAGAGCATATATGGTGTAGACCGGAGAAAGTCAGACCTCTGAATGAACTAAAGCTGCGTGGGCTCACCCATCTCAAAGGAAAGCATGCAGGAGGTCATCTTCATATGCTGATGCAAAGGTCAACTGGGACTCAACGAGAGCTGATGGAACAGGATCTGAAATCCGACATTCTCCCAATTCATCAAATCCTAAAGGTCAAGGCTGAGGATTATCATGGAGTGAGATTCTACTCTTACAAACTTCAACGCACCGATGGGAGTGAATTCACATGTCAGGAAAACGACTTCATCATGCTCAAACCAGACGACATCTATCAAATGTTTATGGCATACAGATACCTTCCAGTCAGAAAAAGCAGAACATACAGCGAAGGCCTCGCAGCAATCAAGAGGTTCATGCTCAGACAAGTCAGAGTTCACTCATCTCACGACCTACAAATGGCTATCGAGTGTAACATGACAAAGACAAATCTAACACAGCCAAGACTGTATGGTCCAGAGCTCGAGGACTTCCCTGCATACCACATCTTCTTCACACCGTCAGCAGTCACATATCTCAATCACAAGAATGAAAAATGTCTGATGATGGTTAGCGAAGTTGAGAAATACTGTGATGGAACACTGAAGATCATCAGAGAATAGTTGTTGAAGATGAAGGAACAGCTAGATCAAAAACTTGAGGAGGCATCGTCATACATTCTAAAGGAACATTCGACGCTGGAAATCATTCTAAAAGCCATTGACGATCGCCTGGACAAGAGAAACATGCTGAGACAATATGAGCACGCGCTAAACATGAGGAAGCACTACTTTAAAGCTCAGAAGCAATAACAAGGTGGCACTTGATCACAAAGGGGGAGATTGTTGAAGATCATTTAATTGTGAATCAAGTTTGTCACCTATCTTGTAATAGATTAGCTTTATTATATCCTTGTATTCAATATTTGTATTTATTAGGATAAAGGATATGGGGCCAATGTGTCAGGCCCATATCAGGCTGAAAGCCTTTCCGCCAACCCTATACTTGCGCATATAAAAAGGCGCTTCAGGTTTAGGGTTGCGTTAACTTTCATACTCGTTCCAAATAGCCTTAGCACAATTTCTTCTCTGTACGAGTTCACGGTATATCAGGGAAGGTTATCATCGATCATATTGTGTTCATCTTTATTGTTAATCTTCTACTTGTTATATTGTTAATCTTTGCTGTAATAGAAAACAGGGACTAACATGCCTCCTCATGGATATTACATATCCTTCTCCTGATTGCAGAGTCATAGACTTTAGGTATCATATTCTCTCCCCTGTCATATATTTTTCTAATGAACTCAGCCCAAAGAGAATCCCCAGTTTTCCACTTCCACCATATTTTGAGTGCAAAGGCCTTGTCAATAAAATAAAGAGATCTAATTCCCAAACCACCTTCTTCTGTTGAATAACAAAGACTGTCCCAGCTGGCCCAGTGATACTTTTTCCTTTCATTTGTGGACCCCCAAAAGAAAGAAGCCATTTTACTATTCAAAATTCTGACCACCTTTCTAGTCAAGGAATCTACTGGCATGATGTGTAGGGGCAAAGTATTAAGAACATGCTTAATTAAAATAAGCCTTCCCCCTTGTGATAGCAACTTTTGCTTCCAAGGGGAGAGCTTTTTTTCATACTGATCAATGATTGACCCACAATAGTTAACTCTGTTGATTCCCTTGTGCAGATGAGCCCCTAAGTACTTGATAGGCAAAGTGGTTTGGGTCATACCCAAGAGATTTTTTATGCTGGTTTGTCTTCCAGGTAAAATCTTCCCACAAGCAAAAGAACTTTTGCCAAAGTTAATAAGCTGCCCAGAAGCTTCTTGATATTCCTCCAAAAATTTCTTAAATGATAATAATGACCTTGAGTCAACATTAAGAAATATAAGCAAATCATCGGCAAAGCCTAAATGAGTGACTGGGACACCCTTCATACCCATCCAATAAGGCTTAATTTTTCCCTGCTGAAAAAGCCTATTGATTCCCCTAGAAAAGACTTCAGATGCAATAATGAACAAGAAAGGCGAGAGGGGATCCCCTTGTTTAACACCTTTACAAGGTTTAAAAAAACCATGAGGGGAGCCATTAATTAAAACTGAAAGATAGGTGGCTGAAAGATTATTTAGAACCAATAGAACAAACTGGTTGCTAAAACCAAATTTTAGTAGAATATCATTCAGGAAATCCCTGGATACCCTATCAAATGCTTTGGCCATATCCAACTTAACAACCACATTAGAGCCTCTTACCTTTTTCTCAATATTGTGAATCATCTCATGTGCTATTAATATTTGATTAGAGATGTCCCTTTTTGCATGAATCCAGTTTGCTCTCTCGAAATAATCTTTGGCATAATAGTAATCAATTTGTTAGCCAAAATTTTAGTACATATTTTACTAATAAAATTGGATAAACGGATTGGTCTGTACTCTGCAAAAGAGTTGGGCCTATCTTTTTTAGTAATTAATATAAGCATTGCACTAGCCATTCCTTTAGGAATTGAAAATCCCATAAAATACTCCTAAGCTGCCATAAGAACATCATTTTTGACCACCTCCCAACAGTTCCTAAAAAACTTCCCATTGTAGGCATCTGGCCCAGCTGCACTGTTCTGATTTAACCCCCATACAACATCTTTAACTTCTCCCAAGGATGGTAATTTGGTCAACATGATATTGTCTTCTTGACTAATAATGCTTGGAATAGTTTGCAGGATATCTCTAGAGTCACTCACTGGGCTTTTAGAGTATAATTCAGTAAAGTATTCAACAGCCGCTTCCCCAATATCTTTAGGAGTATTTAAGCTTTGCCCCTGGGCATTTTCAATAAAGATAATGGCCTGGATTTTATTTCTGATTTTCTCGTAGGAGTGAAAAAACTTTGTATTTGCACCCCCCTCCTTGATCCACTTTATATTGGCCTTTTGCTTCCAAAACTTTCTTTCCAAAGTATAACTATTCAAGAGCAAGCCCCTTTTATATGTCATATCCTCTCTAGTACCTTCGCTAGGGGATTCCTCAAATTCCTTTTCTGCCAATAAGACCTCATTTTCAATGTTTTTGATATCAGAAAAGATGTTTCTGATAACAGTGTTGTTCCAGTCTTTCAAATCTTTCTTGTCTCTGCAATTTAAAGACTAGACCCCTCATACCACCCCCTGTAGAGTAGGATGACCATTGTTGACAAACAAAGTCCATAAAGCTAGAATGAGAAATCCACATGTTTTGGAACCTAAAAGGTTTAGGCCCATATGTAAACTGGTTTTCAAAGTGAAGTAACATAGGGTTATGGTCTGAAGGGGTCTTGGTAAGAAGGGAAATCTGAATATTACCATAAGCATCAAGAAAAGCAGAATTTAATAAGCACCTATCCAATCTTCTCCACACCCATCCATTGGCCCTCACTCCAGCCCAAGTGAATTTAGGCCCATTATGAGGAAGATCTATCAAATTGCTTGCAGCCATGCAATCTGTGAAGTCATTTATACCTCTGATGGTAGGAATAGTGATCCCCTTATTCTCACTATAGTTGGCTATAGCATTAAAGTCACCCCCACCATCCATGGCTTCACCATAGAAGTAGATATATCAGTCAATTCCTTCCTCAAATCCTTCCTAGCAATGTAATTGTGTGCCCCATAAACTGCAGTAACCCAACCCTCAAAAGTTGGGTTGTCTACTCTAAAATGTGTGAATTGAACATACCAAGTGATCTGAGAAATATCCATAGATGCTCTGTCCCAAAACACCCAGATTTTGCTAATAAAAGAAATTAGAACATCAGAAATACCAAAGTAACTTTTAAAATAATCAGCCTTTTGCTCATGGACCATAGGTTCTATAATAATCACCATTTGAAGCCTCCATTGAATGACTAGGGAATATAGTCTAGAGCCGGAGGACTCTAGACCCCTAGAATTCCATATTAGCCGATTCATTTGGAGGATATTTCATTAGCCTCCTTGGCAGCACTTCTAGTTATCCTCCTGGCTTGTGGCTCGGTGTCTTACTACATCTTCTTCTTTTTATTTCTCCTGCCCACTTCAATGAAAACCCCTTCCTCTTCCTCTTCATTAGTTGTAACTTGTCCCTCCCTCTCTGACAGGACATTCTGCATAGCCATGTGATTAGCTTCTTTTTCCTCACATTGGATACTGGAGACATTAGGACAAGCTTCCTTCTCTATGACAGCTTCAAGAAATCCCCCTTCAGACTGGACAATGTGAGTTTCTTGATTTGAATCTTTAAGTTCTTTTTGTTCCTGGCTTTGCTCGATCAGAATCTCTGTTTTAGATCTAATTTCCTCCCAACCTTGCATGCGATTATGAGAGGTGTTCTTTTTCCTTCTCTCATCATCAGAAAATAAGGCCTTAGTAACTAATTCTTGATCAAGATCTAAAACCTGGTACATCTTCTCCATACTACAACCATCCTGGATCTGACCCAGAGCTCTTGATGTAGCTTCAGGCTTCCCTGAAATATGCTTATTGATGACCTCTTGACATTGCTTTCTGAGTCTTCTTGCAGGTGGATCCTCCATGATGATTTCCTCAACATCTTCATCACTGACTTCTGCAGAGATAGGATCAATGGCTTACTTTGATGTAGACTGCATTTCAGGGTGGTGGAGCACAATAGCCTTAGATGTGTTTTATTAGATTTTTCCATCACTTTGTTTTTTCCTTTCTCCAGGGCTGTAAATTTTCTTGGGGCAGCAGTAGGTTCAGTAGGTTGTGAACCTTTCTGAACCCACTTTTCTTTCACCTGCTTATCCTTGATCTGTATATCTATCCTAACCGTAACCTGATTTGTATTAGCTTGATTTTTAGGACATTTGTGATCAAAATGTCCAAGATGTAAGCATGTAGGACAATATTCTGGCCTGTTTTCATATATAATATTCTGAGAAAAACCATAGGAGCCACAATTTATCCATACTTTATGGGGCATGGCTTTGGTCAAATCCAACTCCGCACACACTCTAGCCACAAACGGCGTGGCTAGAGTTGTTGTGGCTTGATCAATCTGAATTGGCCTCCCTATTAGCCCTGCAATCTCAAAAAGTGCCCTCCTATGTTGAAGGTGGATAGGAAGACCCTTCAAGGCTAGCCATACAGGTACAACACGGGACTCAATATTAGGCCAGAAGTCTTGTGACCATTTGGTTATCCGCATCCTACTACCATGAATAATCCAAATCTGTCTATTCCAACATCTCATGTAATCATCTTCAAGATCGAAACGAATAAGTACATGTTTAGGATCCAATAATCCCAACTGGAACTTCCCTTTAAAACCAATGATTTCAAAGCATTTGCGAACAATTGCAAGACTTGGCCTCCCTTTAAAAAAGTATCCGATCAGCGCCCTGTTATGCTTTTCAACCAATTCTTGGACATCTTTTTCCTCAAATGTGATTGCTGGAAGCCCCTTAAATCTGGGAATTTGGGTGGATATATGTTTATCTCGGTTGGCAACTATTGTGCGAGATATGCCCAGATACAACAGTCGAATAATCTAAGAATATTGATAAGAATTTAAAAAGTAGAAGAAAAATTCAACATCAACTTATACCATGTATTCATAATGATGATTCGATGAAGAACAATACATGGTACTTGAACAGGCTAGAGAGAGAATTCTAATCTACTGGCTCTACAGAGAATAATATTCAGAATAGAATGTGTAGAGACTTCCAGAACAGATTCGGCCATCCCTGCCTGTATTTATAGGAGAGATGTTCGAACTGTCTAATACAATTAGGAAACAATATGGGTCGTGCGTGTGGGCTATGTAGAGCTTTTAAATCAGGCCTAATTCTCTCTCAGCTAATCTAATTAGATACAAAGACTCATTAATTAAATTGCAATTAATTTGAACACAATAAAATAATATTCTAACATTCTCCTTCTTTGTGTTCAAATGTCGATGAAGCGCGGATTATCTTTGAGTCTTGTAAAATGACTTCCTATAGCCTAGGATGACTTCATAATGTCTTAGAGTACTTCTGAAATCAAGTCTAACTCCTACGGCTTCGTGAAAATCTGCAATAAGAGCAATCTGTACTGGGTCATCTGGATCTTCAGAATTCTGTAGCTTCAGAGCAGCTTCTCCCAGATGGTCTTCAATGATTCTCAGTGTACCATCGCAATACTTGTGAATTTCGTTCATGAGAAGGACTCGCTTGATGCCTTTGTAGTCTTTGTAGATTAGTCCTATCTCTGGTTGTGTGACGATGGTGCCTTCTTCAAAATTCTCGACCCAGGAAGCTCTATTTCTTGGTGCAGACATGTTCACTTTCGGAAAGTTATTTTCTATGGCCATTTGCAGATCAAAGAGTGAATAGTATTTGACTTGTCGCATCATGAATCTCTTGAGTGCGTTAAGGCCTAGATCTTTGTCCTTTTGAGAAAGTTCTCTGAAGTTGACGTATCTGTACTCGTAGAATAATTGGATCAAATCTGTAGAAACCAAGTAGTACAGGTCAGCTTCAGATGCTCTTTGGATTATGCCATTTTGTCGTTCAAACTCATAAATTGGATAGAACGTATCTTTTCCAATATGATGTATCTCAATAGCTCGAATAGCTATGATCATTGAATCAGAATGCTTGACTAATCTTTTGCGGTGTCCATAAGGATCATTCTGATCGGCAGACATGTTTCGTAGCATCCATATATGTCCGGAAGCAGCAGTTCCTTCTAAATGTTCAAGTCCTCTGAGTTCTAGCTCGTCAATCTTCTTGATTCTTTTCTCACTTCTCCAAATTATGGGTCTCAGATCTTCTTGATATGGCACAATTATCTTGACGTTTTCCCACGGTGTCTATAAATTGTCTTCTGTATTGAATTTCTTTGGGTGCGTCTTGATCAGATCCTTGACTAAGTGAAAATCAGGAAGTGGATCATCGTAGAATTCTCCTTGAGCTATTTCTTCAGAGTCTAGTCCCATTAAGTTTTCAGCAGCAGTCTTCTTGACTTCTCGTATGAAATTCAGCTGGCTGAGAGCTTCTTCTTTGTTCATCTTTTGAAGTTCGTCCTTCTCATTATCTTCTATCCAGTCGAGTAATATCAGATCAGCAGCTTTCTCTTTTAGATATCTTTCTTTTCTCTTTGAACCTTGTCTCTTGGATGACGATGGTAGATCTGCTGGAATTGGGATAGAAGCGGTCTTAGAAGAATATGTAGCTCTGTATATGACGACTGGCTCATCATCGCCTCATCATCATACTTCGGAATGGCTCCTTTGTGACGTCGTCCTCGTATCACGACCGGCGCCTCGACTACGGCGTGATTATATATCTCAAGATCGGCTCCCAACGCCGATTGTCTTGATCTAGCAATCGGGCACACCATTCCCTTCCTAGATGGTGACCGTCACCTCCATATGATGATCAGCTTCTCATCGCCTCATCATCATATTTTGGACTGGCTCCTTGGCATCGCCATCCTCATGTCACGACTGGCCCTCTCGGCTAGGACGTGATTCTCTATCTCAAAACTGGTTCCTCAGTGCCGAATGTCTTGAGCTAGCGATTGGGATCGTCACTCCCTTCCTGGATGGCGACCATCACCCTTTATATGACGAACCTCATTGATAGAGTATAAGTCTAGAGAGAAGTGAGAGCTAGAGAGAGAAGTGCTATAATTGCTTTGTATTAATGATTTTGTGAACCCTTTACATGGCTCCCAAGGGGAGTATTTTTTTTTATATATAGAGGAAATTAGGGTCAAGGCTTGGGAGTCCCATTTCAATTGGGCCACTACTGGGCCGAGTACAAAGAGTGTAAAAATAACTAAGTATGAAATCCGGTTCTGGGAGTTCTCTGTGGCCGAAGGAGGTTCGTCCGAAGGAGGCGCCTGGCCGATGGAGACACGGACGACAGAGGACCATCCGAGCTGATTGCTGTTTGGGCCATATTCTGAGCTGACTGTTGCTTGGCTGACGGGGGCGCCGGCCGAAGGAGGCACCGGCCGACAGAGGCACTGGCCGACGGGGGCACCGGCCGATGGAGGCACTGGCCGACGGGGACACCGGCCAACGGAGGACAATTCTTCTCCTTGGCTTCTGGACCGTATTCTGGATCGACTCTTCTACGGCTGATGGAGGGCCACCTGGCCGAAGGAGGACCAACTGGGTGACAGCTGCGCTTCCTCTTAGTCTTCTGAGTATGTGGGTCATTGGGTCTGGACCCATATACTCCATCACTCATCATCGTCTCTTCATCATATTCCGGATCGGCTCCTTAGCGTCGTTGTCCTCACAATCTCACATCATGACCAGCCTCTCGACTACGGCGTGATCGTATTAGGACGGACTTCCGAGTGTCTCGTCTCCATGTTATGACAGGGCTCTCAGCGCCTCATCTTCATTTTACTACAAGCCCCACGACCGTAAATTGCTCCGTCATCTTTTTTTGATGACGTGGAGCCCTCACACACGCCCCTCGGCCATATATCGCCCCGTCATCTTTATTTGAAGTCATGGAGCTTCTATACAGGCTCCTCGACCATATATTGCCCCATCATCTTTATTTGATGACGTGGAGCTCTCATACAAGCCCCTCGTCCATACACTGTGTCAGTCCTCTTTATTTGATGATGTGGAGCTCATACATGCCCCTTGGCATATACCTGCTAGTCGTCTTTATTTGATGACCCGAACATCACATTATGGACAATTCCTTAGCCTATATCCTAGCCATCTTTATTTGATGACTAGGAATGCATATCATGCCGAGCTACACACATACGAAGACCGATCTCAGCAGATTCTGACCGTTGCAGCTCCACGCCTAAGCCGAACGGCTCACCCTTTTGCCTCATTTTGGGGGCATCCGGTTACTCTTTTTCCCTCATAAGGATTTTTTCCCACATGTTTTTTTCTAGTGAGGTTTTTAACGAGGCATCTCCCCATTGTGGACAAAATGTGTCGGTCCTCAACTCCTATTGAAGACATCACGAGACATGCACTACTCCACTCCTCTTCATCTCGCTACACTCGCCTCAAGGAGTGGGGGATTGAAAGAGCGGGGGAGTTAGCGCCTCCATCATCAAAGAAGTACAAATTCAAAATTTTCACAAGGTTCGCCACATGCACCGATGACATCATCAAATCATATAAAGATTTAGTTGCCGCATGACCGACTGTAATGATCTCCAGCCTGCGGCCTTCATGGCTCGCCAATGAGATTGGATCAGCGGCTTGGGAATCCAGGCGAGGCGTCTCGGCGACGCAAGAAATTTACTCACCAGACGAAGACAGATCAACACACAACTCTACTCCATTTCACCTCCAGTACTCTCGACTCAGGGAGTTGGGGACTCCTGATAGAGTATATGGACTCAGCCCCCGATCACATGACTATTAGGCCCGGACAGCAGCTCACGTACACCCCGTATTATACACTCTATTTATTCATGTATACCCATTAGAATAGATTAAATCCAATTTTATTGGCCTTTTATTGTAACTGGGCTTGTCATGCCCAAACCTGGAAGCCCAACCCACTTTTCTCCTATAAATACTCCCTTTGGGAGTCGTAAAGGATTGGATTCTCATTATATATACTCACTTTCTCTCTCTAGCTCTCCTTTCTCTCTAGACAATAGTCTATCACATATTTTAATGCAATATGACTAAAGAATATGAAAAAAGATGTTTGTACACACTCTTATACACACTTTTGTACACATCTATGTCTGTGAAAGCTTCTTTTTTTTGTCTGTGAACATCGATTCACAGACAATGTTTTGCACAAACAAAATATTGTCTGTGAACCGGATTCACAGACAAAAAAAAAAGTTTCACAAATAAAGATGACGGAGTGATATATGGCTCAGAGGCCTATATGCGAGCGCCATGTCATCAAATAAAGATGACGGAGCGAGATATGGCCGATGGGCCTGTAAATGAGCTTCGCGTCATCAAATAAAGATGACGAGGCGATATATGCCCGATGGGCCTGCAACTGAGCTTCGCGTCATCAAATAAAGATGACGGAGCAAGATGTGGCTCAGAGGCCTACAAATGAGTTCCTCGTCATCAAATAAAGATGACAGAACGATATATGGCCGATGGTCCTGTAGAGGAGCTCTCCGTCATTAAATAAAGATGACAGAGCGATATATGGCCGATGGGCCTACAAATGAGCTCTTCATAATCAAATAAAGATGACAGGGCGATATATGGCCGATGGGCCTGCAAATGAGCTTCGCGTCAACAAATAAAGATGACGGAGCGATATATAGCTGAACTCTGGGCTCCTTTAGCCTTTCGGCCGGAGACCGCAAGATGTTCGCTATATCTGAATAGGGGGACGAGGCGGTGGACGCCTGTCTGAATATGAGGACGACAACGCTGATGAGTCGGTCTGAATATGAGGACGACGGTGCTGACGAACCGGTCCGAATATGGGGACGATGGTGCTGGTGAGCCGGTCCGAATATGGGGACGAGGCGATGATAAGCCATGCGTCATATGAAGGCGAAGGTCACCATCCAGGAAGGGAATGGCGAGCCTGGTCGCTAGATAAGGACTTCGGCGCTGGGGCCAGTCTAAATGTGAGGACGAGGCGATGATGAGCCGTGCGTCATATAGGGGCGACGGTCACCGTCCGGGAAGGGATGGCGAGCCCAATCGCTATAACAAAACTTCGGCGCTGGGAGCCGGACTTGAGATAAATAATCACGTCACGGCTGAGAGGCTGATCGCGATGTGCAGATGACAATGATGAGGAGCCAGTCCGAAACATGATGACGAGGCGATGATGGAGCCGATCGTCATATAGAGGCGATAGTCACCATCCAGGAGGGGATGATGAGCCTGATCGCTAGCCCAACACACTCGGCGCTGATGAAGCCAGTGTTGGGATAGGGTGTGACGTCGTGGCTGAGGGGCCGATCGTGATGCGAGGTCGTCAGCACTATGAGGTTGATCCAAAAGTCCAAGCAGCGGTCGCCATCCGATGAAGGAATGACTGAGACCAGTCTTGGGGATAGATAATCACGCCGAGGCTGAGGGGCCGATCGTGATGTGCGGACGGAGATGATGAGCCGATCCGATAATATGATGACGAGGAAAGAATGAAGAGAATCGTCATATAAGGGCGATGGTCACCATCCAGGAAGGGATGGCGATCCCGATCGCTAGCTCAAGACTCTCGGCGCTGAGGAAGCCGGTCTTGAGATAGATAGTCACGCCGAGGCCGAGGGGCCGGTCGTGATGCGCGGATGGCGATGAAAAGAGCCAATCCTAAATATGATGACGGGGCAATGATGAGCCGGCCGTCATATAGAGGCGATGGTCACCATCCAGAAAGGGATGGTGAGCCCAGTCGCTAGCTCAAGATCGCGTTGAGACCGAGGGGTCTGCCGCGATGTGAGCATGACAGCGATGATGAGCCGTTCCAATAAATGATGACGAGGCCATGATGGGCCAATCGTCATATAAAGGCGACGGTCACCATCCAGGAAGGGATGGTGAGCACGATCGCCAGCTCAAGACTCTCGGCGCTGAGGAAGCCGGTCTTGAGATAGATAATCACGCCGAGGCCGAGGGGCCGGGCATGATGTGAGGACGACGGCGATGAGGGGCCGGTCCAAATATCCATGCAACGGTCGTCATTCGGTAAAGGAATGACTAAGACCGGTCTCGAGATAAATAATCACGTCGAGGCCGAGGGGGGCGGTCGTGATATGAGGACGAAGGCACTGAGGGGCCGGTCCGAAGATCCATGCAACGGTCGCCATCCGGGAAGGGATGACTAAGACCGGTCTCGAGATAAATAATCACGTCGAGGCTGAGGGGGTCGATCGTGATATGAGGACGACGACGATGAGGAGTCGGTCCAAATAATGATGACGAGGCGATGGTGAAGCCGATCGTCATATAGAGGCGATGGTCACCATCCGGGAAGGGATGATGAGCCCGATCGCCAGCTCAAGACTCTCGGCGCTGAGGAAGCCGGTCTTGAGATAGATAATCACGCCGAGGCCGAGGGGCCGGGCATGATGTGAGGACAATGGCGATGAGGAGCCGGTCCTATAATATGATGACGAGGCGCTGATGAAGTTGATCGTCATATAAAGGCGATGGTCACCATCCAGGAAGGGATGGTGAGCCCGATCGCTGGCTCAAGACTCGCGGCGCTGAGGATGCCGGTCTTGAGATAGATGATCACGCCGAGGCCGAGGGGCCGGTCGTGATGTGTGGACAGCGGCGATGAGGAGCCGGTCCTATAATATGATGACGAGGCGCTGATGAAGCTGATCGTCATATAAAGGCGATGGTCACCATCCAGGAAGGGATGGTGAGCTCGATCTCTGGCTCAAGACTCGCGGCGCTGAGGAAGCCGGTCTTGAGATAGATGATCACGCCGAGGCCGAGGGGTCGGTCGTGATGTGAGGACAACGGCGATTAGGAGTCGGTCCTATAATATGATGATGAGGCGCTGATGAAGCTGATCGTCATATAAAGGCGATGGTCACCATCCAGGAAGGGATGGTGAGCCCGATCGCTGGCTCAAGACTCGCGGCGCTGAGGAAGCCGGTCTTGAGATAGATGATCACGCTGAGGCCGAGGGGCCGGTCGTGATGTGAGGACAACGGCGATGAGGAGCCGGTCCTATAATATGATGACGAGGCGCTGATGAAGCTGATCATCATATAAAGGCGATGGTCACCATCCAGGAAGGGATGGTGAGCCCGATCGCTGGCTCAAGACTCGCGGCGCTGAGGAAGCCGGTCTTGAGATAGATGATCACGCCGAGGCTGAGGGGCCGGTCGTGATGTGAGGACAACGGCGATGAGGAGCCGGTCTTATAATGAGGGACGGCGCTGGGCGCTCGTCTGAGATGAGGGACGGCGCCGGGCGCTCGTCTAAGATGAGAGACGACGTTGGGCGCTCGTCTAAGATGATGGACGACGCTGGGCGCTCGCCTGAGATGATGGACAGCGATGGGCGCTCGTCTGAAAATGAGGGACGGCGTTGGGCGCTCGTCTAAAAAATGAAGGACGGCGCTGGGCGCTCGTCTAAGAATGAAGGACGGCGTTGGGCGCTCGTCTAAGATGATGGACGGCGCTGGGCGCTCGTCTAAGAATGAAGGACGGCGCTGGGTGCTCGTCAGAGATGATGGACGGTGCTGGGCGCTCGTCTGAGATGATGGACGGCGCTGGGCGCTCGTCTGAGATGATGGACGGCGCTGGGCGCTCGTCTGAAAATGAGGGACGGCGCTGGGCGCTCGTCTGAAAATGATGGACGGCGCTGGGCGCTCGTCTAAAAAATGAGGGACGGCGCTGGGCGCTCGTCTGAAGATGAGGGACGGCGCTAGGCGCTCGTCTAACAAATGAGGGACGGCGCTGGGCGCTCGTCTAAGATGATGGACGGCGCTGGGCCCTCGTCTGAAGAAGAAGTACGGCGTTGGGCACTCGTCTAAGGATAAAGGACGGCGTTGGGCGCTCGTCTGAAAATGAGGGACGGCGCTGGGTGCTCGTCTCAGGATGAAGGACGGCGCTGGGCGCTCGTCTGAAAATGAGGGACGGCGCTGGGCGCTCGTCTAATCCACATGTATGGTCTTGCTTCGTCCGTAATGTGTAGTATTTGCCTGATATGTACTTAGTATTGTTGTGGGGATTTCATTTTTTGTTGCTCGAGGCCGGCAAGTGCGCGCGGTCCTCGGATTCCCTCTTTTATTTTCTCTTTTTCCTTTCCTCTTTTTTTTTATTTTCGTTTCCGTTCCCTATTTCGGGGAGTATCCTTCTTTCAGACTTCGGCCGAAGGGTGTGCTCGTCCTTCGGCCGGTTCGGACTTCGTTTATAACATCCGTGATCTCAGGGAGGGTCCCGTCGCCTATTTATGACGCGGGCTAGACTTTTGGTTGGTTTCCAACGGCTGTCGTTGCCCATCCCTGAGTTTTGGGATCTTGTCACCTCGGCCATGATTTCGGGCCTGTCGTCCTGCGATCTGGCGCGTGGATGGCGCGGTGAGCTTCCCGTTTCAAGACGTGGGCCGTTTGCGGGCCCCTCGTCCTGGGGACATTGTCGGCCATACCTGAGCGTTTCACTCTAGGCTTACGGGGCCAGGACGATGTGCTCTCTCAGCTAGGCCTGAGCCCTTCGCTGATACAAAATACAAAGTGGAGCAGACCTGAGCCTTTCGCTCGAAGGCTGCTGATACGACACGTGGTATCTTCTATTTACATTTCCAAAAATAAGCGGAATACAATAGGTGCGTTGTTCATGGCAACGGCTTTTGGGCGACGCGATTAGCGTCTCGGAGAACGAGGTGTACCGTTTACCGCTCTCGGGCATAATGCCATGTGCGGCCGGTAGCGGCTCTCATTTTCAGATGCCCGAGTCACCAAATAAAGGTGACTAGGGTAGGTCGATGGACCTAAATATAATTCAAATCATCAAATAAAGATGTTCAGTAGACTAGAGCTCGGGTCCACCACTTTGGGGTTTTTTTACCCGCTCTAATGACGATGATAAAAATAGTAATGCCAATAATAATGCATCATTAGCGACCTCGGGAAATTTTAATCCCTCATAATGGTCTTCACCACCTCGGGGGTTTTTAACCCGCCATAATGGTGGTGGAAATAATATAATTAATAATAGTAATAATTATACTATTATCATTTAATAAATATTTTAAGTGTATAAATAGGAGGAAATTTGGGATACTTAGCTTTTTATTTGGACTGCCTGGCCTGAAATATGTTGTTGAGATTGAGGCCCATTGAATTATTAAGTTGGAGCATACATGGTCTGGCCCACTGCTTGCCTCTAACCCAAATCTCCAGCGGGACTTTTAAGGGACGGAGTCATCCGAAGTCCCCCACCCAGGCTCTTCTGCAAATGATGCGGGCATGTCACACGGCGGAACCAGCTGTCCTCATTGCGGCCGCCGGAAAGAGAGGGGACGCGGACCTGGTCTCATGGCTGCTCGTTACCTACTGTCGCCGTCAGCAAGGGCGGAAAACGAGGTCGTCGCTGCCGGCTGGAGAGGGGAGACACAGGCAGGTCCTCAAACGTTGTCGTTGTCAGCATGGGGTGTAGAAGATCCCTGGTTGCAACTACGAGCTCTCCTCGCGGGGGAGCTAAACTTGGGGCGTCCTTGCGGCCATTAATGGCGGATGGCTGAGGTCAAGCTCGAGAAACTGGGTGAAATGACCATGAAAATTGCAGTCATGGACTTGGCTCCGATCTTTGAGCTGCGGTGGCGAACGGAGCTGTGGCGGAGTGGAACAGGAGCTGCGGTAGCAGACCTCATCCCTGCGTGTGGATTTCCTTCTCCCTTGCTCTTCCGCCGCTGGACAAGATTCTATGTTTCCAGATTCTTTTTTTTTTCTTTTTCATTTTGCAGAACATTTTTGGTTGATTTCTTGTAATTGGAATGAATTTTTTGTATGTTTTGGGAGGATTTCTCACTTGATTTTGCTCTAATCTCTCAATGAAAGCACCATTGATGGATTATAGGGTATCCAAAGTATATAATAAATGGAGAGATTTGGGCTAATGTGAGGAAGAAGATGATAATGAATAATGAATTGTGAAGTTATGTTCTAGGGTTACAAATGGCTCCAAGAGGAGTATAAATAGGGAAATAATGGGTCGGGTAGCTAATATGGGCCCGATAGGCCCAACTACATAAAAGACTAATCTAGTACATACAGATGATATATGAACTCTACAATGATACAAATGATATCCGTAAGATGTGTGTGGGCCGCTGTCCGGGCCCAATAGTCATGAGACCCGGGGGTCCGAGTCTATATACTCTATCATATATATATATATATATATCTATATATATATATATATAGAGAGAGAGAGAGAGAGAGTAGAGCGAGAGTTTCTACGTACTCTTCATTGTAACATCTTTCCGAGATATTCTTCTATGCTAATATCATTATAGAGAGAGAGAGTTTCTACGTGTTCTTCATTGTAATATCATTACGAAAGATTCTACTAATATCACTATTATTGTTTCTGTTGAAGATATTTTTTATTGTGATCAAGTTTTCTAAAAATAGTCTTGTTTAGTTAGCCTTTTATGATATTTATTTGTATTTATTAGAATAGTCTAGAATGGAATAAGGTCACTTATGTTAAGGCCCATATTCCTTGGTTAGGCCTTTTTCAGGCAAGGCTGTACACCCTACGCATATAAATATGCGCTTAGAATGTACAAGCCTAACTTTCCGTTGATATCATTCTTGAATACACAGTAGTCGCAATCCCATAGTTCTTGATATTGAGTGAGAGAATTCCTCTTCTGTTTGAAATCTAAAATATCATTCTAATGAAGATTCTCTCATTCATCATTTCTCTATTGTGCATCCATAGCTGCTAGATAATCGTTCAAAATAGGGACCAACAGTTTCTGCTTTTGCATTAATCATTGCATCCATCCGTTAGACCGTAAAAGTAACCTAACACACTAAAAGGTTGTTTGAGTAAATGGGTAAGAGGGTGGAGTCATTGGGCGGGTTACTAGCCAACTATTAGGGGCTATAGACTCATTGGGCTACGCTTGCGGCGGAGTCAACGGACTATGCTTGCGGTGGAGTCACTAGATGGTAGCGGCAATTATTGCGGTGGTAGTGGTGGTGTAGGTGGTAGTGATGCCTGCCGGCAAGGCTAGCTGGGTGGCTGAAATGTTTATTGTTTTTAAATTATAATAAATGCAATAATAAAATAATCATAAATGTAATATTTTATAAATGAGGTTAAACAAATGATTTATCACTCTTTTGAAAAACTCATAACAAGTCATATTTTTGTCATTCTTATTTAATTTAATACTACATAATATTTGTAAACATTGAGTACTGTTGGTCCAAAATAGGACGCTCGTAAGCTTTTAGGAAAGCTATGTACGACACTCAAGCAAGAATTAGGAAAGTACGAATATGGAAAGTTAGCCAGAAATAGCATATCTGTATTTGAAATTCGAATTGCCTTTTATAGGCGATTACAAATGGTAACTGCCGAACATAATAATGACTAAATTAATTACAACATTAATACGGAATTAAACACATAATTAAGTCACGCATTGATTGTTGGTCGTTACTCTTCCTGGCTGGCAGGTCAGCCTGGCTGGCAGGCTGGACGCTTGAGCTCCCTCCTACTGGACTGGACGGTGGGCTTCCTGCTAGGCTGGAGGAAGGCTTCTGACCGGGCTGGAGGCAGGCTCCCGGGTAGGCTGGAAGGCAGGCTCCCGGGTAGGCTGGAAGGCAGGCTCCCCGTTGGGCTGGAGGCAGGCTCCCACCTGGGCTGGACCGCGAGCTCCCAGTTGGGCTGGACCGCAGGCTCCCAGCTGGGCTGGTGGTCGGCAGGCTCCTGGCTAGGCTGGAAGGCAGGCTCCTGGGTAGGCTGGAAGGCAGGCTCCCGGGTAGGCTGGAAGGCAGGCTCCCCGTTGGGCTGCAAGGCAGGCTCCCCGCTGGGCTGGTCGACAGGCTCTCTTGGGCTTCCGCTCCTTTATTGCCCTGATTGGTTGGGCCGACTCGAGCTCTAGGTTGCTGGGCTTGGGCCCGCTGGTCCAAGTTCGGGGCCTGGGCCGATTAGGCTCTGGGCCTGGTCCCATAACCCCATCACGAGTCCCCCACTCCCTTAGTCGAGTAGTAGACTCGGCGAAGAGGGAGTAGTTCAGGTCAGCTGCCCATTAAAAAATATTCACATATCAGGGAGCCATAATTGTGGATTCTGTCAATCCCATAATTTATGGAGACTTCCAAATTTTGAATAAGGCGCCCAGCTTTAAAAAGGCTCTGAATTAATTCCCCCAGCGTTCTAGCATTTCAGCAGCAAGTTTTCTCCCAGACTTCAGGATCCAGGTCAGCTTCAAAAAATCCCTGAAATTCATTATTATTATTTCAAAAATTATTTTCGGATTTTATTTTATTATTCCTTCCTTTTCTTTTGTTTTCTTTTATTTCCTTCTTTTTTTTCTTTCCTTTTCTTTTCTTTTCCTTTCTTTCCTTTTTTCTTTCTTTCCTTTTCTCTTTCCCGATTCCCTGCGTGCGTCTTCCTCGCGTAGCCTCGGCGCCGCAGCTCTGATCCAGTCGTTGACTTTGAAGCTGGATCAGCCGCCTTCTACAAGATGGCGCCGCCATCTCCTCCTCGTCGTCGGTCGCGGCACTAGGTTGGAATCGCGGCTCTATTCTTGGGCCATCCGTCGGCCTTACGGATTCCAGTTGGTCGGCAGTTCTCGTGTGCGGCTCGCCAGCATCACAGAAGTCTGGTGGCTGTCTTCCCCAATGGCCGGCGTCGTTCTCGGAGTTCTGCAGTTCTTGCCGGTGGGTCAGCGTCGTTTGAGGGAGCTGGCGGCCGGCAGACGAACTCGAGCAAGACTTCGCCCGACGAGGTTGATGAAAACCTCCGGCTAGTACTCCACGCAGGTTTGTGCCCCTGCCCAGCGGTGCAGCCTTCCAGGTCGGCTGAACTACTCCAAGATCGTGGCAGCTTCCAGGCGGCGGAGGCAGATTCTGGGCGACGACGCCATCCAAGGGCGATGGCATCCAGGGAGGCAGCTTCTAGGCCGGCAGCCACCCGGGCAGTGGCGGGCCTAAGGTCGGAGTGCTGGACTGGATGCCCCGACTGGATTCTCTATTTCCCGGGTTCTGCATTGTGCGGCGGTCGCCCCAACGCTTTTCTTCCTCTAGATGGCAAGGTGGTTGCCGCCATCCTCTTAGTTTGTTGTGAGCTGATTGTGGAATCTGAGAAGACTTGCAGGCTGCTGCCTGGCGCCCCACGTGAACAGTTCCTCTAGTGCTCGGCTTCACCCTGGCTAGACAGTGTGGGTTGGGGACCGGCGGCCGCCCTTCTGCCGACAGGCGTTGCTCAGGAAGCCGACAACTACCCACTAGGCGGCCAAGGCGGGTTCTCCCTGTGTTGATGCACTTCATCTTAGCACGCGGTTTGACGTTTTGTTATTTCTCTTTTTTTATTGTATTTTCAGGTTTGACTTTCTCCCGGAGATGGCTCCAGCTAGGCGGACCACTACTGCTGAGGGTCGGCAACTGAGCGTTCCACGTGGAGCGCGAGCACAACATGCGGTCATGTCAGATTCCGACGATGACTCTGGTGCTCGGGAGGACCCGGACCTTTGGTGGGACCTTGATAATAGCGGGATAGCGGACCTCCCCCCTCGTATCCAAGACGAGGACCTTGTCGTTGCATATAGTTTGATTGGCCATGATTGTTTGTTGGAATCTCCGGAGGCTACCGACATATTGAGCAATCCACCAACTCCCTACTTCGGGGTCCATATCCGCTCTCTGGAGTTAGGGATGGTTGTGCCACTGCACCCCTTCCTGGTTCGGTTCCTTCACTTTTTGGGTGTGGCCCCGGGTCAATTGGCTCCGGCGGCCCATATGTTCGTTGCCGCTTTTGTGGCGCGGTGTGAGGATGTGGGCCTCACACCCACGATTGATCTGTTTTTCAGCTGCTTCCAGTGGCGTGCTTCTAGCTTTTTCGCCTTACTCTCCCAGAGGCCGGTGAGCAAACTGTTTCGGTCGGGTTACCCCCGTTCAGAGAAAGGGTGGAAGAAGAGATGGATATGGGTATCCGACCCCAACCTCCCGTCACCTCTGCCTCAGTGGGGTGAACGGGTTCGGAAGTGTGACCGGGTCGCTCTCTCCCCTGGTCTCAAGTCCTCCATCGAGATATTGTCCGCAGGCGGTCCCCACTCCATCAGCTCATATTTAGGTGACTGTCATCTCCCTGGTCTATGTTTGCTACTTTGTATTTTATTCTGCTTATCCTCACATTTTTCTTCCGCAGCTGTGCCTGAGAAGCTCGTTGTTGAGGCGGAATCCGATGAAGAGGAGGAGCCTCAACAAGTCATCGTTCCTATGGCAGCAACATCTGCATGGGGAAAGGGCACGGAGCCCCCCCCCCCCCCCTCCAAGAAGGGTGAGAGTTACCTTCGGGCCTCGGCCAACTACGCTAGTGCAGGAGAAGCACAAGGGCGGACTCATCGACCCGCTAGTCAAACTGGATGGGTCCGATGAGGAGGAGGAGGAGCCATGCCCCGCCGTTGCTGATGTGGTCCCTACGACTGTTGCGGGGAAAGAGCGCGGAGCCTCCTCCCCGGTCCGAGGGGAACAAGTCTCGAAGAAGGCCAAGGTCGCCCCCACGTTTCATTCCGCTGAGCAGGTACATGGGGGTGCAGATGAAAGGATGGTCGAACGGATCAGCCATGACACCGAGCATACAATTACTTACGCCTTCCCATCTTCGAGTGCCTCGATTATGCATGAAGTCTTCCCGGTCGTGGATTATGCTTCATCAATCCTCCCACCAGGCGACCTCACCCGTACAATTTCCCAAGAGTTTCATCCCCTCTTGGAGGGTTCCATCCGGTCACATATTGAGGTAGGAAGATCCCGTCTTGACGTGGATTGTGTTTATCCCTGAACCCCCTCACATTTTTGTTTGTCTATTTTGCAGGGGCTCGCCAAGACCATCAGGGCACTCCACGCGGCCAATCATTCTCAGGCCAGGCTTCAGTGCGAGGCTGACGAAGCTAGGGCTGCCCTGTGGGCCAGCCAGAAAGCCTTCTCCGAGCTGCAGTCCTCGCGTGCACAAGAATGTGAAGAAGCGGCCAAACAAGGAGCCAAGAACGCGCTCTCTGAGTTCCAGGCCTCCGAGCAGTTCTAGAAGATCATCTCTGCGAGGGTGCAAGCGGAACAGTCTGAACTAGTGCAGAGGTGGTTGACGACCCCCGACGGAGAGTATTGGCGCGCTCGCGAAGTCCTCTATGCTTTTCGGAGTGGCAAGTATTTGATGCAGCAGAAGGTGTATGGCCGGTTGAAGGATCTCGACCCTGACTTTCATCCATCCACACTGGGCCTTCCTGGTCGCATGAAGAAACCCGTGGAGGCGATAGCCCTTCTTCCCCCAGAGGCCGTTCGTCAGGAGGAGGAGCTTGGTAGTTCGAACGAATGGGCCAGCTCCGGGGAACATGACTCCTGTGGCCCCCGGCCAGGACTTGGTTGGTGTGTTAGATGATGTTCCCGAGGTTGATGGCGATGGGTCTGTCCAGCCGTGACCTTGTATTTTGTATTTCTTTTGTTTCCCACTTGAATACTTTGTGGATGTTTGATTTTTATTTCATACGCCTCCTTTTCTATACTTTGCATTACGAATACTTAGCAATTTATTCGGGGATCTGGCTTCTCTAACCTCCCGGAGGCGGTTAGGCTGGCGTGGCCGAGCCTATCTGTGCCCCTCCTAGTTGGGTAGAAGTGATCTGTTCGCTATTGATATGGAATCAACAAGTAAGAGACTTGTTTGGCCAGCAAGGTCGGACATTGAACCGACGAGGAAGACCCTTAGGTCGGTATCCTGAACGTTCATGACCCGGGGGTCAGTCCTACTGTCACTTTAACCCGTCCAGTTTGCCCGGACTTGGGGAATAATCTGGTTACTCCCGCATGGATAGCCAAACAACAGGGGCGGACCCTGCATGATCCACCAGAACGAACCCGCACCGCCAACTCAGGGATGACGAGAGTGCGAGCTGCTTGGCCAGTGATGTTAGGCGGCGAGCACTCGAAAGGACCCGGAGGTCAGCATCCTGAGTACCCTCGACCCGGAGGCCGGCCCTACCGTCGCCTCAACTGTCGCGGCTAGCTCTTTACTTTAGAAAATTGCCCGGATTCTTGAGAATCGCTTGGCTATTTTCGGTTAAAGAGCCTGGCCGAGGTCGGCCAAACACCGAGGGGGGGCATAGTACCCTTTTTTTTTTGCCACCGCCCTTTATTGCTAAGTGAGGTCGGAGCTCTTTTGATGACAAAATATCGCTAGCAAAGTATATTGAATTCATGATGTGGGCGGACCACATGAAGAATTACAAATTGTAATCCCGTGCTCGGAGCACAGGAGTTTACAAAGAAAAGTGAAACTTCGATTTTCTACTGGTAAAACTTCATCAGGTGCTTGGCATTCCAGACGCGGCCTACCAACCGGCCTGTTGTTGTCTTTAACTTGTATGTCCCAGGGCCGATCACTGCGTCCACCACGTAAGGGCTTTCCCACTTGACGGAGAGCTTACCTCCCTCTGTCGGCCTGTTGGCCTTCCTACGTCTTAGGACATAATCACCGACGTCAAATCTCCGGGGTTGGGCTCGTCTGTCCTGGTACGCCTTGACCTGTCGTTGATAGTTTTCCGCTTTGATGAAGGCACAGTCTCTTCTTTCCTCAATGTTGTGGAGCTCGGCTCGGAGCCTCTCCTCATTACTGGCTGGTTCAAATTCTTCCACTCGCCGGCTGGGAACTACGGCCTCGAACGGTGCCCTTGCCTCAAAGCCATAACACAAGGCAAAGGGGGTTTCTCCTGTTGCCTTCCTTGGGGTTGTTCTGAAGGTCCAGAGTATATTGTTCAACTCCTCCACCCAGGCAGTCCCGAGGGCCTCCAACTTCTTTTGCAGCCCATCGACGATCGTTCGGTTGGTGTTCTCCACCTGTCCATTTGCCTGGGGGTAGCAGACCGCAACTCGGCTGGATTCTACGCCCCAATCTGCACAGAATTGCCGGAAGGCTTCGCAGTCAAACTGCCTTCCGTTGTCGGAGATTATTTGGAGGGGAACCCCAAACCGGCAGAAAATATTCTTCCATATGAACTTCTTACATTGGAGATGTGTGATGCTGGCAAGCGGCTCGGCCTCAGCCGTCTTCGTAAAGTAGTCCACCGCGACGATGACAAACTTCCGGTTTCCCGACCCGGTTGGTAAGGGCCCGACCAGGTCGACACCCCATCTTGTGAATGGAAGGGCGGTGCTAATCGGTGTGTACATCGTTGCTGGTCGGCCGGGGCTCTTCTGGAACTTCTGGCGTGTCTCGCATTTCCTTGCATAGTCAGCGTAATCCTTCATTATTGTTGGCCAAAAGTACCCTTGGAGGACGACCTTCCTAGCTAACGTGCCTGCCCCCTGATGGGCGGAGCATACGCCCCCATAGAGTTCAGAGACGATCATTTCCGCCTCATGTGGGCGTAAACACTTTAGCAAGGTCCCATTGTAGGACCTCTTGTACAGCTTCCCATCCAAGACGACGTAGCCCGGAGCTCGTCGCCGGACTAACCTTTCCTCCTCTTCTTTATCGGGGAGCGTCCCGTCGGCTATGTAGCGCAGGAGGTCATCCACCCAACACCAGGCGACTGGTTGCAGGGGAAGGACGTCAATGGACGGTGAGGCTGATATGCTTGAGGTCGTCATCTCCTCAATGCGTGCAATTCTCGATATATGTTCAGGTAACCCTTGGGATAGCTTTGAGAGGAGGTCTGCATCGGAGTTTTGATTTCTCGGGGTGCAGATCAACTCTGCTTGCTTGAACAACCCAAGCAACTCCCGAACAACATCTCGATACTTCATCATTCTTTCTTCCTTCGCTTCGAACTCACCTTTGACCTGGGAAACCACCAGGTGGGAGTCACATTTCACCGTTATCCACTCTGCTCCCATGGCGGCTGCCAATCATAGCCCAGACAATAGGGCCTCGTACTCCACCTCATTGTTGGAGACTTTGAAAAGATAGCGGTAGGCATAGTACGCTCGGAATCCCTCGGGTGAGATGAGGACGATTCCGCCCCCGCATCCCTTGGCTCCTGCCGACCCATCCTCGTGTACGTCGCCCCAGAGTTCTTCAGCCCGAAGGCCATGACAAGATAACAAAAAATCCCCTCTGGGGTGACGAACGAGGTCTTCTCCGCATCTTCTTCATGCATGAAAATATGATGGTATCCTCGAAAAGCGTCCATGAAGCTAAGGAGCTCACATCCGGCCGTCCCATCGACTAGTTGGTCGATGTTAGGCAAATGGGAATGGATCCATCGGACATGCCTTGTTGAGATTGGTGTAATCAACACACATCCTCCAGGTTGGCGGCTTCAGGGCCAGGACCACGTTTGCCAGCCAGACCGGGTACAAGACCTCCCGGATATGCTTGATACTCAGGAGCATGTTGACCTCCTTCTTCAAGAATTCCCTCCTCTCGGTTGAGAGGTGTCTTCTTTTCTGCTGGATGGGCTTCGCCAATGGATTGACCGCCAGCCGATGGACAGTGATGCTTCGGTCAAGGCCAGGCATGTCCTCCGGTCCCCACGCGAAGACAACGCTAAAAAGGACAAGTACCTGGATAATCTTCTCCCTCAAGCCGGTCGGGAGCCCGGTCCCGATCTTGACCTTCCGCTCCGGCCTCTCGGGGTCAATCTGGATCTCCTCCACGTCTGAGGTGGGTTCAACGCGGAGCTGACCCTCCTCATACTTCATGGCTTTGCTGTTGATAGTGTGGACCCTCAAGTCTTTTTGACCGATTTGTTTACAAGCTTTCAGATAGCAGCTCCTCGCCATTCGCTGATCTCCCCTGGCAACTCCGACGCCATTCGGAGTCGGAAACTTCATGCATAGGTGCTCCTGGGATATCACACATCTGAGGTCTTCCAGGTCCGGCCTTCCCATGATGATCTTATGCGCACAAGTTAGGCGTACGATGATAAACTCGACGTCTAACTTGGATACGCAGGGCTCGGAGCCCACCATCACGGGGAGGACTATGCTGCCCTCCGACTCAATGGAGTCCCCGGTGAAGCCCGAGAGTGTGGTTCTCACCGGGATCAAGTCTTTTCGGTCCAGCCCGAGACCTTGGAAGGTGTCATAGTACATGATGTTAACGGAGCTCCCATTGTCCACCAGGACTCGGTGGACGATCGTGTCGTTGATTTCGACCTTGATGACCAAGGCATCCCTGTGCGGCGGAGGCATCGGTGGCAAATCTGTGTCGGTGAAGAAGATGGGGTCCCTCTTCACCCGCTTGTCAGCGGGAGGCATCGACAATGATTCCTTCTTCCCCTGTTTTAGGCCGAACAGGTGGCTGAAGTTTTTCTTGACGTCTCGGGAGCTCGCGAACCTCAAGAGAAAGCGCTGAGCCAACTCACGAAAATTCGTGATACTCCCGACGGGTAGAGAGTCATACCATTCACGAGCCGGGCCATCCAAAGTGGCGGAGAAACCGCGGCATCGGATGGCATCCTCGTACCCCATCATGACCATGTAGGAAAGGTACCGAGATACATGATGCTGGGGGTAGGGCTGAGCAAAACCGACCCTACCCGAATAACCCGATCGGGTGAACCCGATTTTTTGTCATTGGGTCGGTTGACCCGACCCGAACCCAGCGACCCGAACCGCCCACCCTATAATTTTTGGGCCGACACCAAGCGGGTAGCGTTCTCCTAATCCCTACCCGAACCGCCCGAAAACCCGACCAAGCCTAAGCCCATTACCCAACTCCCCAACTACCCAAGCCCATTAGCCCACAACCCACTCCCTTAGTCCCTTTCCCTTATCCGGTTATCCACTTATCCCCATTTCCCTTCGGCCATTACCCTAACTTACACTCTCAGACTCTCTCTCTCTAACTCTCTAAGCGGCTCACCCTAATCTGGTCTGACTTCTCACTTCGTCGGCCGCCGTTGCCGTCGTTGTAGGGCTGTAGGCCTGTAGTCCTCAACCGAGTGGAAGCCTTCATCTCCTTGTAGGGTTTACCGTCTCTACTCTCTAACCTAGTGGTCTAGTGGAACTGTGGAAGCCTTTCATCTCCTTCGTCTCGAGCCGTTGAGGTATAAAATACTTATTCCGTTATTCGTATTATGGTAAGTTTAGTCCTTGATGAATGATGATGCATGGATGTTCTGAGATGTGATTAGTCTTGTGATGTTCGTATATTTGTGAAACTTGCATGTACAAATCTGTTCGAATGTTCGGTTATCCACTTATCCTGTTGTCCTTGATGAATGATGATGCATGGATGTTCTGAGTTGTGATTAGTCTTGTGATGTTCGTATATTTGTGAAACTTGCATGTACAAATCTGTTCGAATGTTCGGTTATCCACTTATCATGTTGTCCCTGTTAATTGTTGATGTATATTATGATGCATTCAGAATTTCAAATCTGTTGATTTGAAATATGAATGAAGTGTGGAAGCTAATCAAGCTATATATTCTATATTCATGTGTTGCCTACTGAGTACTGACTATGGTTATCCAGTTGTCCCTGTTATGTTGTCCCTGTTTGATGAAGAAGCCTTTTTCAACTCTATTACTCAAACGAGTACAAAGAGTGAACTGGGTTCTTCAGAGTCTGTAGAGAAGTGAAAAAGCCAGGTGCTTTTATCCTTCTGTACATCAGCTTGCTGATTGTTCCAGACTTACATATTATGGTTATTATTTGTGAGATATGAACTCTGTGGAAGCTCTTACTCACTGCATATGTACAACTCTTATTCATGTGTTACTTGCCTTGTCTGTGAGGTATGAACTCTGTGGAAGCTTAGTATACACATATCAATATATCATGTGTTGCTTACTTGCTTACATTAGATGGACCCTACTGAGTACTGACTACGGTTATCCAGTTGTCCCTGTTATGTTGTTTGTTGTACATAAGTAACATAACTGCCTTATTATTTTGATGAAGAAGCCTTTTTCAACTCTATTACTCAAACGAGTACAAAGAGTGAACTGGGTTCTTCAGAGTCTGTAGAGAAGTGAAAAAGCCAAGTGCTTTTATCCTTCTGTAAATCAGCTTGCTGATTGTTCCAGACTTACATACTATGGTTATTATTTGTGAGATATGAACTCTGTGGAAGCTTAGTATACACATATCAATATATCATGTGTTGCTTACTTCCTTACATTAGATGGACCCTGAAGAATGTGTGACCTTTTCTACATCTGGATCTCAACCTCCTCTGAGTCAAGAAACAGTGGTGGAAAGTCAAATTCCTGAGCCTAACATTACCAATGAGCAGACTGCACCACCTGCTGTTTCTGGACAAAAGAGAAAAGTGGTTGACAAAAGATCTAAGATTTGGGATCACTTTGATGAAATTAAGGATGAAAAGGGTGTGGTTATTAAGGGGAGGTGCATATACTGTGCAAAAATATATTGTTGTCACTCTAAGAAACATGGAACTTCCTCCATCAGAAATCACATGCTTAATTGCATGAAAAACCCCCATGCTAAAGACACTAGACAAGCCCTATTAACCTTCCAGCCTGTACCTCCACAGACAGGTGAACCATCTGGAAAGACTGGGGTCATGGGAACTTGGGTATTTGATCAACAAGCCATTAGGAGAGCTCTAGGTGAAATGCTAATCATTGATGAGCTTCCTTTTAGATTTGTAGACAGACAAGGTTTTAGGAATTTTGTTGCTGCAGCCTGTCCTAGGTTTCAAATTCCTTCTAGATGGACAATTGCTAGAGACATTTTTCAAATATACCTTGATGAAAAAATGACTCTAAAAAGGAATTTTAGGGAACAAACTCAGAGAGTTAGTATAACTACTGATACATGGACCTCTATTCAGAGGATAAATTACATGTGCATTACTGCTCATTTCATAGATAATCAGTGGAAGCTCCAGAAAAAAATAATTTCCTTTGTCCCTGTCACCTCTCACAAAGGGGAGTACCTTGCTAAAGCTCTAGAAAATTGCTTACTTGATTGGGGTCTGAAAAGTATTTTTACTGTGACTGTTGATAATGCTAGTAGTAATGATACAGCTATTGGTTTTTTGAAGAAAAAATTAGTAGCCTGGGGTGCTTCTTCTGTAAAAGTAAAGTATGTTCATATGCGTTGCATTGCACACATCTTGAACTTAGCAGTACAAGATGGTCTTAAAGATTCAGACACTTCAGTCATGAGAGTTAGGGAAGCTGTTAAGTATGTTAGGAACTCACCTGCTAGGCTTCAAAAGTTCAAAGATATATCTGATTTGATAGGAGTGGAAGCCAAGAGTGGTCTGCACCTGGATGTTCCAACTAGGTGGAATTCCACTTACCTGATGCTAAAATCTGCAGTTTGTAATGAGAAAGTGTTTGAAGCCTATGAGGAGAATGAATCTGCATATAGTACTGATTTGGGTTCTGACATGCCTGATGTTTTAGATTGGATTGCTGTTGAATCTTTTGTGACCATTCTAAAACATTTTTATGAAATGACACTAAGAATTTCAGGCTCACTATATGTTACTTCCAATACCTTTTTTTCTGAAATTTCTGACTTGTTCCATGTCCTCAAAGATATGGTTGCCTCTCCAACTGCTTCTGTCAGTGCCATGGGGAGTACTATGAAATCCAAACTAGACAAGTACTGGGGTGATCCTGAAAAGATGAACTATCTAATCTTCTATGCTAATGTCTTAGATCCTAGGGACAAGTTTGAGTATATGCCATTTCAGCTAAATGCTTTATATGGTGATAATAAAGGTGCTGCTTTTTTTCTAAAAGTGAAGTCAGGTCTAACTGAGTTATTTGTTGATTATGTTTCAAGTTACCCTGACTGTGTTGGTGGAAGTTCTAATACAACTTTTACTTCTGGAGCATCTATGGAGTGTGGTAATTCTGAAAATAGGCCTGTGTCCAGGTTTAAGGCTGATCTTAAAAAGAAGAAGCTTGAGAGTGGTCAGGTAGGAGTTAAAAAATCTGAACTTGATATATATTTAGCTGAGTCCATAATTGAGGAAGATGGGGACTTTGATATTCTAAGATGGTGGAAGTTAAATAGTGAAAGGTTTCCTATACTTTCTAAGATGGCTAGGGATGTACTTGGTGTTCCCATTTCCACAGTTGCTTCTGAGTCCACTTTCAGTACAAGTGGTAGGGTTTTGGACTGTTTTAGGAGTTCATTAAGTTGTAAAATTGTGGAAGCCCTTATATGTGCACAAGATTGGTTGAGAATGGCTCACCAGCCTATCTCAGTTAGATGTACTTGTATTTTACACACTTTTTAGGCTTAGTTTGTTATTAATTTTAGTTATTAAAATTCTACTTTTGTACATATTTTTATAATTTGTCGTTAGTTTGTACTTGTGCAGTCCCTACACGGGTATTTTGTATTTTCAGGTACTTTTGATGCTATTTGGATACATTAGAGTGAACAAAAGAAGAAAATAAAAGTTCAAGTTGGAAGTCAATAAAAGTGGAATTTTCTTCAAAACAAATAAGGAGTAAATTGAAGAAAAGAAGCAAAAAATAAAAATGATGGAGTTGGGATTCGATCCCTGGAGAAAGGGTAGAAGAATGCCTACTACAACCAGTGTGCTAAGTGATCAATGTTGTACATATTCATCTGGCAATTGTTATATTCCTTCTGAACGCGGCAAAGAAAAGAACAAAATGTTGAAGCCGAGAATCGATCCCAAGATCTCCGAGTTTTCCGCTGAAGTGCTTATCCGTTGAGCTACCTGTCACTGTTGAAACTTTACTGCGCTTTGTTGTACATAAACTCATCTGTTCCGTAAATCCCAGCAATTAATGATTAATCACCTTATCATTATATTGCCTTAATCCATCTTCCTCCACACATAAGCTCGGACCAACCTCTCTCTAAACATCCCAGAAACATTTCCTCCTTCTTCTCTCTTCATTTCTCAACCCCAAATCATCAACCCATCTTCAACCATAACTAATCACTTTCTCATCCAAGATTAAGTCAAGATTAGCATCAAAGCTCCAAGGATTGTCATCAATCACAAGTTTGATCTTCCTTATCTCATTAAATCTTGTACTTTAATCATGGATTCATCTATTTCTATGTTTCCCAACATGTATAGCTAAATAAATTTGGGGCTAGAAATTGGTTAATTAATTGTTCTTATAATGTTTTAATTTGTATTGATTTTAATTGTTACGTTTATTCTATTTAGATTGTTGTGTCCAGAAACTTAATTATGTTGTGTTTATGATATATATTATGAGTACTCAATCATAAACATATTGTTTGTTAAATACACAAATGAACACTTTCTGAACACACCGTTAAACTTCTTTTACCTTGTCCCGGATTGAAGTTTTACGGGAGAATTTAATTATTTAATTATATTATTTACACCACGGGGTTGGGTAAATAATATAGTTAATAATTAAGGTTGTCGTTGCACTTAAACAACTAGTCTCGTTTTGGCCATCACTGGGAAATGTTGACTAGTTACTTATTTTAGGTGACTTGTGTTGGATCCTAAAATATTTATCTACAACTTCTCACAATCTATCTAAGAATAAAATTAGCAATTATGTCTTACAAATGAGCATTGAACAATTAGTTGCCAATTTCTACCCCTACTTGCTATTGGTTGAACTTTGTGTTGATAAAAGTCTCTTCTCTCAATCACTTTTATTTAATTACTTTTCCAAGTAAACAAAAATCAAAAGAAACGCATTCCCAACTTTAATCCTTAGTTTGTGCTTAATTATTTTATTTCCCGCTTCTCTGTGGTTCGACACCCTACTTCCTTGTGTAAAAAAAATAGTTGTGTGCCCATTATATGCTACACACCAACTTGGCGCCGTTGCCGGGGAAGCGGTTTTGAAAAAAAAAATTGAGAGCATAAACTTTCGATTTTAGTTATTGTAAATTGTGTGTATATTATTCTGTTGTTATCTTTTTACCTTTGCAGGTTAAAAAAAAGTGATTAATTAAAGTTCAAAAACAAAATCAAAAAAAAAAATCAAAAAAAAAATGGATTGTGATTAATCATCTTACCTGAGCATTGGAGTTGGACTTGTTGACTGAACATATATGGACATTCAGACCATTGAACATATTGTTACATTTTAATTAAAAGGATACTCCGCCTATATGGTCGGACCGCTTACTTGTACATTATAATTCAAAGGATACTCCGCCTATATGGTCGGACCGCTTACTTGTACATTATAATTCAAAGGATACTCCGCCTATATGGTCGGACCGTTTATTTTTCTTTTTATGGTGGTTCAAACCCCAACTTTTTAATTTCTGCACTTTAATTATCGCAATTTAATTTGTGCACTTATATTATCGCAATTTAATTTCCGCACTTTAATTTCAGCATTTTTTTTTTAAATTTTGCATCCCCAAGCTTGTAGGCCGTGTCCACTTGTTGGTGGAGTGCACTTTTTATTTTTATTTTTTTTTCTTAATAATCCCCAGACTGTCGGCATAGCTGCATCTTGGTGGAGACTGTATCTATTACTGTAGCTATTTTTTTTTCTTCCCTCAAATCACCATATCTGTCGGCCTAGCCGCATCCTGGTGAATTGCTGTATATATTCATACTGCTTTAAGGACTCACTAGTCTTATTCGGTTTATACCAATTGACTACGTGCGAACCTTAATTAATTAATTAATTCCGCATTTATTTTTTCTTTTCATCTCTCTCTCTCTCTTTCCCCAATCCCAATTCCCTTCTGCTTATGCTCACACGTTCACGTGGTGCGAATTGTGAATTGTTATTCTTCTCTGACATTGAAAAGCACATACGTGAACAGAAAAAAATAAAAAAAAATGTCAAACGATATTGTTGTTAATGAGCAGGTACCCGATCAACAAATCGTGGATCAGGTTATGAGGACCAGAAAACCGCTGTATGATTATGTTACGCCTCCCGTGGATGAGCATGACAGTGTTATTCCACCAGAGGTTAACATGAATCACTTTGAAATCAAGCCTGCTATCATTCATATGGTTTCAAATACTCAATTTGGCGGAGCGCCAACGGAGGATCCAAATAATCACATCACAAAGTTCCTTCGAGCTTGCAACACCTTCAAAATCAATGGTGTGCCAACTGATGCTGTCAGACTACGCCCGTTCCCATTCTCTCTACGGGATCGAGCTCAGAGTTGGCTTGACTCTTTTCCGGATAATCACTTCTCCACTTGGGATCAACTTCATGGTGAATTTCTCAAAAGATTTTTCCCGCCATCTAAAACGGCGAAAATCCGAAGAATGATTCAAAATTTCAAGCAAAATCCCAATGAGCCCCTCTACGAGGCTTGGGAAAGATTCAAAGATCTTCAGCGACAGTGTCCACATCATAACATCCAAAACTGGCACTTGATGACGGCTTTCTATGAAGGCCTACATGAAAATTCTCGGATACTCGTGGACGCGTCAGCAAATGGATCATTCATGTGCCTGGAACTTGCAGAGGCAGAAGAATTGATGGAGCGTATTTCATCAAATGGATCAACATGGTATTCTGAGCGATCATCTGCTCCACCAAAAATCGGAGGCATGTATGAAGTTGATCAAATGTCGGCCATAACCACAAAGGTCGATAGCATGATGAATCTTATCCAAAAGATGGCACAAGTCTCTCTTGTGCAAAACTCTACATCAACTCCAGCTCCCATTCCCGTTCTTATGTGTGAATCTTGCGGTGGACAACACAATCAGTCTACTTGTCCATGGGAAGCAATGGAACAAGTTGACTATGTCAACTACAACAGGCAGCCCCAACAAAATCAATTTGGTAATTTCAATCCTCAAGGAAGAAACCATCCCGGTTTTTCCTGGAGCAATCAAAATGGAGCTGCTAATCCACAACCATCTTACCGGAGTGCACCACCCGGTTTCCAAAACCAACAACAGCAATTCAGAGGTGGCCAAGGTATTGTGAACCAGCAACACTATAAACCCACTCAAAATCTTCCATACCCTTCAAATCAACAGCAAAAACCATTTCTCCCCACTCCTGAAACAACCCAAACTCCTGTCCTAGAAAACATTGTTGACCAACTTCTCAAGTCCCAATTATCTCAAGCTGAAACCCTGAAACAAATCACCGAAGAACTTGGTCAACTTCGAGCTCACAACAAGATGCTTGAGAATCAAATTGCTAATCAAGCATCCACATCATCAACTAAGGTGACATGTAAGCTTCCTGCTTGTCCTGAAAACCCGAGGGAGCAAATCAATGTCGTCACTACTCGGAGTGGGAAACAACATCAATCCTCGCCCCGTTCTAGTGATGAACAAGAACATGAAGTGTTGGAAGAAAGGGCCGAGCAACAACAGAAAGGTGGAAACAACAACAATGAACTTGATGTCGGTACCATGCTGAAATCATCTGATGATCGTGAAGGGTCGAAGAAAGAAAAAAACAGTTCGGTAAGGAAATATATTCCCCCAATTCCTTATCCGAATAGATTGAAGAAAGCTAATATGGAGGAGCGGAGAACTAAATTTTTGAATGTTATCAAACAGTTGGATATCTCAATTCCATTGCTTGATGCCATTACAGAAATTCCTTCATATGCTAAATTTCTCAAAGATATTCTCACAAAGAAGAAGGAGAATCCAGCCACTGTTGCAATGAGCCAAGAATGTAGTGCCATAATCCAAAACAAAATTACACCCAAGTTACGTGATCCTGGAAGCTTCTCAATTCCATGTATCATTGGTGGATCTAAAGTTAACAAAGCTCTTTGTGATCTTGGTGCAAGTGTTAGCTTAATTCCCTATTCACTATGTCAAAAGCTACACTTGGGGGATCCCAAACCAACAACAATGGCGTTACAATTGGCTGATCGATCTGTCAAATATCCTATCGGCATTCTTGAAGATGTTCCTGTCAAAATTGACAAGTATTATATCCCGGGAGACTTTGTTGTCTTGGATATGGAGGAAGATGCTCGAGTTCCTGTTATTCTCGGGAGACCCTTTCTAGCTACGGCAGGAGCAATTATCAACGTAAAAAAGGGTACCCTTATCCTTGAGATTGGGGATGATAAGATCGAATTCAATGTACAAGAGCTGAGTAAGGATACACCTTGTGTCCTTGATGGTTACTATGCTGATGTTATAGACTCTTGTATCATAAAGACATTTGATAAGTCTTATTGGCTTTCTAAAGATCCCATGGAGTACACTATACGAGAATCTATTGCAGATGAGCAAGCCAATGAAATGGTGAATTTATGTCTCGAAATGTTGCAAAGCATATCTTTACCGATGCCTAAAGCACTTAAATTTGAAGTGCTTAATCTTGAAGATCAATCCTTGAATGTCAAAGGAAAAGCACCTGAAGTAGAACTCAAACCACTTCCATCTACTTTAAAATATGCTTTTCTTGGCCCGAATTCCACTTATCCTGTCATTGTGAATGCTGATTTAGATCTTCAACAAGTGGAAAGAATATTGCAAGTCTTACGAAGCCATCGCAGAGTTATTGGCTACACCATTGATGATATTGTTGGCATAAAGGCATCTTATTGCATGCACCGCATTTACTTGGAGGATGATCACAAGCCGAGCATTGAGCACCAAAGACGCCTCAACCCGAACATGAAAGATGTTGTTAAAAAAGAAATTCTTAAACTATTGAGTTCGGGTATCATTTTCCCCATTTCGGACAGTAAATGGGTAAGTCCTATCCATGTGGTGCCAAAGAAAGGAGGAATTACTGTTGTAAAGAATGACAAAAACGAGCTGATTCCTACACGAATAGTCACTGGATGGCGCATGTGCATTGATTACCGCAAGCTAAACAAGGCTACTCGGAAAGATCATTTTCCACTTCCCTTTATTGATCAATTGCTGGAGAGGATGGCTAAGCACAAATATTTCTGTTTTCTTGACGGATTCTCTGGATTTTTCCAAATCCCAATTCATCCGGATGATCAAGAAATGACGACATTTACATGTCCTTATGGTACTTTTGCATATCGCAGAATGCTGTTTGGATTATGTAATGCACCAGGAACCTTTCAAAGATGTATGCTAGCTATTTTCTCGGATCTTGTCGAGGAAATTATGGAAGTTTTTATGGATGATTTCTCGGTTTATGAGATTTCATTTGATGATTGTCTTGAACATCTTGATAAAGTGCTGAGCAAATGTGAAGAAGCAAATCTTGTCCTCAACTGGGAAAAATGTCATTTCATGGCAACCGAAGGCATTGTGCTTGGGCACAAAATTTCTGAAAAGGGCATTGAAGTAGACCCGGCAAAGATAGAAGTAATTGATAAATTGCCACCCCCTTCTTCCATCAAGGGGATTCGCAGTTTTCTTGGCCATGCGGGATTTTATCGACGGTTTATCAAGGATTTTTCAAAAATATCAAAGCCTTTAACCAATCTTCTCTCAAAAGATGTGGAGTTTAATTTTGATGAATCTTGTTGCGCCGCATTTTCAAAACTCAAGTTGGCCTTAACTACTGCACCAATTATTCGGCCACCTGATTGGAGTCTTCCTTTTGAACTCATGTGTGATGCAAGCGATTATGCCGTGGGAGCCATTCTGGGTCAACGCAAAGGCAAAGAAGTATATGCCATTTATTATGCAAGTCATACTCTTGATGATGCCCAATCAAATTATGCCACAACTGAAAAAGAGTTCCTTGCCATAATTTTTGCCATTGAAAAATTCCGATCTTACCTTATCGGTAGCAAGATTATTGTCTATACCGACCATGCGGCTATCAAATACCTCATCAACAAAAAAGATGCAAAACCGAGGTTGTTGCGGTGGATCTTGTTACTACAAGATTTTGACATGGAAATCCGTGATAGAAAAGGATCTGAAAATGTTGTTGCCGATCATTTATCTCGACTTGAGATTCCTTGTGATACCAAGATGCCAATCAATGATTATTTCATTGGGGAACAACTTATGACTGCTCAAAATTTTGATCCATGGTTTGCCGATATTGCAAATTACCTTTCTCATGGGGTAATTCCACATGGTGCTACACATACTGAAAAGAAGAAGTTAAAATATGACTCCCGCTACTATCATTGGGCAGAACCTTTTCTCTATAGAAGGTGTGCCGATGGAGTCATTCGACGGTGTTTGCCCGAAGATGAAGTTTCAAATGTCTTGCACCATTGTCATTCCTCACCATATGGGGGACATCATGGAAGCTCTCGTACTGCTGCAAAGATTTTACAATCAGGTTTCTTTTGGCCCACTATTTTCAAAGATGCAAGCAAATTTGTGAAAAACTATGATCGTTGCCAACGTACCGGCAATATTGGAAGAAAGAATGAAATGCCTCAACATGGCATACTTGAAGTCGAATTGTTTGACGTGTGGGGGCTCGATTTTATGGGGCCATTTCCAAAATCAAATGGGAAAGAGTTCATCCTTGTAGCTGTTGATTATGTTTCTAAATGGGTAGAAGCAGCTGCCACACAGACAAATGATGCCAAAGTGGTGATCCAATTCATTCAGAAAAATATTTTCTCCCGATTCAGAGTTCCACGATCTTTCATCACCGACAATGGTACTCATTTTTGTAACAAAGCATTGGAACGTGTCCTTTCCAAATATGGGATTCACCACCGACTCTCAACTCCATACCACCCGCAAACAAATGGCCAAGTGGAACTTTCAAACCGAGAAATCAAAACAATTCTCGAGAAAGTTGTTAATCCTTCCCGAAAGGATTGGGCCGAAAAGCTTGATGATGCACTATGGGCATATCGCACTGCTTACAAAAATCCCATCGGCACCTCACCATTCAAATTGGTGTATGGGAAAGCATGTCACCTTCCTGTTGAGGTTGAACACAAAGCATATTGGGCAATCAAGACACTCAACATGGATCTTGCATTGGCGGGTGAGAAACGACTGTTGCAGCTAAATGAACTTGAAGAATTCAGACTTGCAGCTTATGATAGCTCAAAACTCTACAAGGAGAGAACAAAAATTTTGCATGACCGAGTGATCAGCCGAAGAAAATTTGAACGGGGAGATAAAGTTCTTCTATTTAACTCACGTTACAAATTCTTTCCCGGAAAGCTAAAGACCCGATGGTTGGGTCCATTTGAAGTACTTGAAGCATTTCCATCCGGAGCAGTCCAGTTATTAAACAAAAGATGCCAAAAACTCATGGTAAATGGACAACGGTTGAAACTATACCATGATGGTGAGAGACAAGAGGCAACTTCTCTGTATTGCCTCACTGATCCGAAATATGAATGAAGAGGCATGGGTCAAGCTAATGACCTTAAACGAGCGCTTCTTGGGAGGCAACCCAAGTTTGTAAATTTCAAAAAAAAAAAACAAAAAAAAAAATGTCTAGGTTTTTGTTTTTGGACTCTAAAGGGGCCACATCCGCTCGAAAAGACATCTCAACATCATCCGTCCGCAATTCAGGGAAGTTTTCTTTACACTCCTTTAATTTATTTTCCACTGAGGACAGTGCAAATTTTAAGTGTGGGGGAGTGGGTAGTTCGACCCTAATTTCTTGTGTGAATATTTTTTCTTTTTCCTTGCTTGTTTGTGTGATTTTATTTTCTTTTATTTTTATTTTGTGTGTTTGTTTAGAAAATTAAAGACCAGTCTTGTCCAAAATACAACAATAGACAAACAACACATTAGTTTACATTTTTTGTTACTAGTTACTTCCATAACTTTTTAAAACTATTCATTCACCTCTTTTGACGAAATGTGGTTTGAGTTTGAGAAGTGTCACTATAATTTTTTGAGAGTAACTTAGTATTAGCTTTGAACTTGATTCTTTTTAACACTTTAACATTAAACACCTTAGATTTTATTTTTCCAATTTATTGGTTAATAGTTGAATTAGTGAAAGTTTATGCAGATTAAGATGTTCATACATTTATTCTCCTTGAAATTTTATTTGAACTTGACACATTTAGAAATGATTTAGGCCATCTTTGTTTACCCATGAAGCCAAACACTATCCCTTTGTAAATAAATAACACTTTCCCTAGTAACCTCGTTTCACCCTTTCAGTGTACAAGTGTAAAATATCTTACTTCACTTGTTACTAATTCTTTTTTTTGTAACCTTGTAAATACATAACCTTCTGAAGCCCTATCCAAAGTTAATCTTTTCTAATCCTAGAGTAGATTGTCTTGTTACTTGTGAGCGAATAAATGGAGCTACTATTAAGTGTCATATGAGTGAAGTACATATTTGTTTGTAAATTTTGGGGTTAGTTTTTCATTGTAATGTTCAGTGTGTGCCCTCTTTGAAAAAAAAATCAAAAAAAAAAAGAAAGAAAAAAAAAGAGAAGAAAAATTGAAAAAGAAAAAGAAAAAAAAAACAAAAAAAAAACAAAGAGGCACATTAAATTCTTGTTGTAATTTCTTTTGTAAAACCCCATTTTTTTTTACTTTTCATGTTTATATTTCTCATTGTTTTGTATGCTCCAAGTTTTTGTAAATTCTTGTGATGATCCGCTCACTATTAGTACAATCTAACCCTCTCTGTATATTCTTACACCAAACTTTCCTTCCAACTAGCCACACTCATTAATCTAGCCACTCACCGAAAAAAGTCCTAATTGATCTATTTGTGTCATTTTTTGAATTTAGCGGATTGGAGAAACTTGTTCTGCATAACCCGAACTAATTTAGATCTATAGGTGTTTGTGTTAAAAGTTTGATTTGAAAATCTTAGTGATAGGCAATAATACTCGGTTTACTCTCAATGCGTTATTTTGTGACATTTCAGGGTATTGGACCGTTTAGTGGACATTAGAGGTGGATATGTGATTTATTTAGTTATGTTTGTAAATCTTATCAAATTGTGTATATTTTTGTGTTTGTTGTTTGTTTTACTTGAGGACAAGCAAAAGCCTAAGTGTGGGGGATTTGATGTACTTGTATTTTACACACTTTTTAGGCTTAGTTTGTTATTAATTTTAGTTATTAAAATTCTACTTTTGTACATATTTTTATAATTTGTCGTTAGTTTGTACTTGTGCAGTCCCTACACGGGTATTTTGTATTTTCAGGTACTTTTGATGCTATTTGGATACATTAGAGTGAACAAAAGAAGAAAATAAAAGTTCAAGTTGGAAGTCAATAAAAGTGGAATTTTCTTCAAAACAAATAAGGAGTAAATTGAAGAAAAGAAGCAAAAAATAAAAATGATGGAGTTGGGATTCGATCCCTGGAGAAAGGGTAGAAGAATGCCTACTACAACCAGTGTGCTAAGTAATCAATGTTGTACATATTCAGCTGGCAATTGTTATATTCCTTCTGAACGCGGCAAAGAAAAGAACAAAATGTTGAAGCCGAGAATCAATCCCAAGATCTCCGAGTTTTCCCTTGAAGCGCTTATCCGTTGAGCTACCTGTCACTGTTGAAACTTTACTGCGCTTTGTTGTACATAAACTCATCTGTTCCGTAAATCCCAGCAATTAATGATTAATCACCTTATCATTATATTGCCTTAATCCATCTTCCTCCACACATAAGCTCGGACCAACCTCTCTCTAAACATCCCAGAAACATTTCCTCCTCCTTCTCTCTTCATTTCTCAACCCCAAATCATCAACCCATCTTCAACCATAACTAATCACTTTCTCATCCAAGATTAAGTCAAGATTAGCATCAAAGCTCCAAGGATTGTCATCAATCACAAGTTTGATCTTCCTTATCTCATTAAATCTTGTACTTTAATCATGGATTCATCTATTTCTATGTTTCCCAACATGTATAGCTAAATAAATTTGGGGCTAGAAATTGGTTAATTAATTGTTCTTATAATGTTTTAATTTGTATTGATTTTAATTGTTAAGTTTATTCTATTTAGATTGTTGTGTCCAGAAACTTAATTATGTTGTGTTTATGATATATATTATGAGTACTCAATCATAAACATATTGTTTGTTAAATACACAAATGAACACTTTCTGAACACACCGTTAAACTTCTTTTACCTTGTCCCGGATTGAAGTTTTACGGGAGAATTTAATTATTTAATTATATTATTTACACCACGGGGTTGGGTAAATAATATAGTTAATAATTAAGGTTGTCGTTGCACTTAAACAACTAGTCTCGTTTTGGCCATCACTGGGAAATGTTGACTAGTTACTTATTTTAGGTGACTTGTGTTGGGTCCTAAAATATTTATCTACAACTTCTCACAATCTATCTAAGAATAAAATTAGCAATTATGTCTTACAAATGAGCATTGAACAATTAGTTGCCAATTTCTACCCCTACTTGCTATTGGTTGAACTTTGTGTTGATAAAAGTCTCTTCTCTCAATCACTTTTATTTAATTACTTTTCCAAGTAAACAAAAATCAAAAGAAACGCATTCCCAACTTTAATCCTTAGTTTGTGCTTAATTATTTTATTTCCCGCTTCTCTGTGGTTCGACACCCTACTTCCTTGGGTAAAAAAAATAGTTGTGTGCCCATTATATGCTACACACCATCTCAGTTGAAGAAAACATTGATGAAGTAGAGAGGCTGGAAAAAGGTATAAGTTCAATGTATTTTCATGTATTATTTGCTTATTCTGAAGCTTATTGTTTAAATTTCAAAATTCTAACAATTCTGTTTGTCTGTTATAGAAATAATGGATGGAAATGTTGGTGGTGGAGATGCTGCTCCTACTGGATCCTCTATTGTGCCATTAAGTGTACAATTTCTATATTTATATTGTGCATTTGTGCCATTATGTGCTCGGTTTTCCATTTGAATGTGTATGAACATGAATACATGACTCTATGATTTGGCATTAGCTATGATGAAGCTTCCACTCATTACTGCATATAGGGTTTAGGGTTGGTATTGCTCTTTCAGTTCATAAAATGGTAAGTTGCAACTGAAATTGTAGCAGATGCCCCCTATTTCCCTTGTGAATGATACAAAGCATTCTGAGCTCTATGAAATGCCTGGTTTGTTTCATTATGTGCTTGTTTTTTCATTTGAATGTGTATGAACATGAATACATGACTCTATGATTTGGCATTGGCTATGATGAAGCTTCCACTCATTACTGGTACTGCATATAGGGTTTAGGGTTGATATTTCTCTTTTAGTTCATGAATGGTAACTTGTAAGTTGTAACTAAAATGGTAGGCTATAACAGATGCCCCTTATTTCCCTTGTGAATGATAATAAGCATTCCGAGCTCTATGAAATGTCTGATTTGTGCCATTATATGCTTGTTTTTCCATTTGAATGTGTATGAAACATGAGTACATTGCTATATGATTTGGTGTTGAACCTGCTGCCAATATGAGTATAATGTATTACACTATTATGTGCTTGTTACATTTGAATGAGCATGATTCTGTCATTCTGGAAAGCATGCACATGCTGCCAAGTGCCAACTATCCCTGGACCCTTGTACCTTGCTCTGATTTGCAGGTTTTGTGTAAGTATCTCATAATCCCATTAATCCTTTACTCTATCATTTCTATTAATTTTCATTGGCTATGATGAAGCTTCCACACATTACTGAATGTATGGTTTAAGGTTGGTATAGCTCTTTCAGTTCATAACATGTAAGTTTTAACTGAAATTGTAGCAGTTGCCCCTATATTCCTTGTGAAGGATAACAAGCATTCTGAGTCATTGAATCAATGATTTCTCTGATTTGTTTCATTAACTTATCCTTGTTAAGTTGTTATTGACATATTGTACTACTCTACTACATGTCTATTGCTTTCCATGTGTTCATTAACTTTCTTATGCAGGTGGAAACTTCAAACTGTGGAAGATAGTTGTGGACTTGTGGAACTTCAAAGTGTTCAAGCATTTTTGCATTTTTGTGTACTTGACTAGTTGGAACTTTGTATGTTAATGATTAATGAACTGTGTAATTCAGTAATCTGTATTTTGTAATATGCTAAAACTCTTTGTTACAATTTTGATCCCCCATACTCTTTACTTTGTAATATTCACATTATTTATGGCCGTATGGCCGGAATGGGAATCAAATTATGTTTTGCAATTGTAATATTTTAGATTTACTGGTGTTGAAATTACAAATTATTTTGCAATTTCAAATTATTTTAGTTGAAACTTGAAACCGACTAAACCCGATACCCGATCCGAACCCGCCCTACCCGAAATACAATCAAACCCGAAAATTTCTAAGTAAAAAAACATAGGGTAGGATATCCATATTACACATCCGAAACCCGAAAGGGTATTGGGTTCACCCACCCGCCCGACCCGAACCCGCCCGATGCTCACCCCTAGCTGGGGGTCAGAAGCGCCCGTGTATGCTTCAATGGCGCATGGCTTGTAGCCCCTCGGCAACGGCGCATCCATGACCGCCCGGGTGAAGGGTTCGGGTATCCGGAGGTCAGCCGTGTAGGGCTCCCCCCCAACGACCCTCCTTCTCAACTCGTCAAGGCGTTGTCGTAGATCTTCCACCTCGGCCGGCGGTGGGTTCCGCCGGACAGCTCCAGCGCGGGGCTGAGCATGTCCGGCGGCACCTCCAAGTCGTCCGTGCACGTGAGGTCGGGGCCCCACGTTTTGCCTCTCCGTGGAGCCAGTCCGAGTGCTCGCCCAGTGAGAGTGGCGAGAGGGCTCGCCTCCTTCCATCTGCGTTGTGCGCCCCTGCTGGGCGCCCCTCCCCGTCTGCCGATGGGGTCGGCTAGGCTGCTGGGAGACTTCGTCCCCTCGCCGATGGGAGACTTCTTCCCCCCTGTTTTGGTTGGATCCAGAGCGTCGCTCATCACGCCGCCTGGAGGACACCTCCACATCCGCTGGCGTCTGTTGACGGGCAGGCTCATCCACGTTTCCGCCAGACACCATCTGTTGGAAATTTTGAGCCAAGGTCCCCAGAACCCGAGTTGCCTCCTGTAGGGCTTCCACCCCGGCATTGAGTCGAGCCGGGTCCATGCGCGGAGCATGACGTCGGCCTCCCCCCCGCCGGCTGCGGACCGAGCGCTCACCCTGGGTGTGGTTGAGCGTCGCCCTTAGGTCGTCGTGGCCTGATAATTGGTTCCGAAGGTCGCCTTGGCGCGCCGCCCTCCTGCCCTGTACATGGTTGTCGAGGGCACACTGGCGGCCAGACCGGGTGGACTCCTCAGTGTGGACTGAGACATGATCACGTCGAGACGAGATTCCGGCCCTCTTCCTAGGTGATTCCTACTCAAGTGATGTGAGAGACAATAGAGGCTCTCAATGAAAGCACCAATGTTGGTCCAAAATAGGACGCTCGTAGGCTTTTAGGAAAGCTACGTACGACACTCAAGCAAGAATTAGGAAAGTAGGAATATGGAAAGTTAGCCAGAAATAGCATATCTGTATTTGAAATTCGAATTGCCTTTTATAGGCGATTACAAATGGTAACTGCCGAACATAATAATGACTAAATTAATTACAACATTAATACGGAATTAAACACATAATTAAGTCGCGCATTGATTGTTGGCCGTTACTCTTCCTGGCTGGCAGGCTGGACGCTTGAGCTCCCTCCTACTGGACTGGACGGTGGGCTTCCCGCTAGGCTAGAGGAAGGCTTCTGACCGGGCTGGAGGCAGGCTCCCGGGTAGGCTGGAAGGCAGGCTCCACGTTGGGCTGGAAGGCAGGCTCCCCGCTGGGCTGGTCGACAGGCTCTCTTGAGCTTCCGCTCCTTGATTGCCCTGATTGGTTGGGCCGACTCGAGCTCTAGGTTGCTGGGCTTGGGCCCGCTGGTCCAAGTTCGGGGCCTGGGCCGATTAGGCTCTGGGCCTGGTCCCATAACCCCTTCAAGTACAATGTGTTAGAAAGGGAAAATGATTGCAATAGTACTAATGGTTATGCGTAGTGATTTCCTTTCACAATGTTCAATAAAAATGTATCTAAGTAATATTTCATTTTTTCTTTAACTTTTCTTTGAGGAAAATGGAAATTAATAATCCAACCTTTGAGCGGTTTTCTTACAATAGTCTCACCTTATCGTTATTCATTAGTAATCCAACTTTTGCACCTTATCTTCATTCGTTGGTCCCTGACCGGTTGATGACCTGCTATTCCAGGTTTTTTCAATTTCTTTCCAAACCATTCAACTATAAATCCCACCTTTCATAAATCTTCACCAAGCGGTCTCACGCATCATTTTTCTTTTTTCTTCCTAAAACTTTTCCTTTTCATATTTATCGTTTTGACTCTTTTATTCCCCTTTTTGGTCTTCTTTTTCTTATTTTTTATTACTTTCCATTTTTTCAATGTTTATGTATTCCATTTTTCCTTCTTTTTTTTATTCCCATTTATTATTTCATTTTCATTTTTATATATTTTTCAGATTACTTTATTTTCTTTTTACTTACACTTTTTTATTTCCTTTTTCCTTTTCTTACCTTTATTCGACCACTAATATATATTTGAGTAAATAGCGCCAAAATAGGACTAAACTAATCCTTAAATGCACAAATAGGACTACGTTATTTATCTTTACTAAAGTATCGTCTATCTTCTTATTCTACATTTAAACCCTTACCATAACTTTCTTTTTATTTTGTTACTATATTTTTATAAATTGAAATACCTTTTGTTATTTTTCTTTTTTATTATAATGTAAAATATGATTATCCTATTAAATTATGGTAAGGGTAGAAATGTAGAATAAGAAGATAGACGGTATTTTAGTCCTATTTTGGGAAGATAAATAACATAGTCCTATTTGTGCATTTAGAGATTAGATTAGTCCTATTTTGGGGCTTTTTTCTCAAAAATATATTAGTGGTAGAATAAAGGTAAGAAAAGGAAAAGGGAAATAAATAAGTGTAATTAAAAAGAAAATCAAGTAAAAAGTTAGTACAGTAAGAAAAAGATCTTTTATAAGGAAGCTAATCCGCAAAAATATATAAAAATGAAAATGAAACGATAAATAGGAAGAAGAAAAAGAAGAAAAAAAGGAATACATAAACATTGAAAAAATAAAATAAATTGAAAAGTAGTAAAAATAAGAATAAGAAGAAAAAAAGGGGAATAAAAGAGTCAAGATGATAAAAATAAAGAGGGGAAAGTTTTAGGGAAAAAAAGAAAAATGATATGTCAGATCGTTTGGAGAAGATTTGTGAAAGGTGGAATTTACGGTTGAATGATTTGCAAAGAAAACGAAAAAAAAATCTGGAGTAGCAGGTCATCAACCGGTCATGGACCAGCGAATGAAGATGGGGTGCAAAGGTTGGATTATTCATTAATAACGACGATAAGGTTGGACTATTGTAACGTCATTTCTGTTTTGTTTTATTCAACGCAATTAAAAGTGTTTTATGTATGCTTCCGCCCCTAAACCCTATATAGGACCGAGCATGTCGACACTGATCACTTACTTACTGACACTTGATCACCGGGGTCGAGGAGTTTGATAATAGTCATTCTTAATATGTTTAGAGAGTATAAAATTATTGAAAAAACGACGTATATTACTAAGAGAGTTTTCCCTAACAAAAATATGAGCAGTTATATTTTTGGACAAAAATATGACTAATCAGTGTGTGCAAGTAACTGAACAAAGTGTATTTCAGAGTGACGAGTCACTGGTAGATGATGAGTCATTGGTGATGATGAGTCACGGAGAACTAGTTATTAAATATGTCACCCTTTTGGAAAATTTTAAAATAAGTCATATTTTTTTAATTTTATCTAGTAATAGGACTTTTGTCAAAAATATAACTAAAATATAACTTATTTACACAAACATGACTAATAGTTACTACAATGTAGTGTTATGATAATTTAAGTTTAAAAATTTAACATAAGTTACTATAATTTAATTACTACTCTAGTCATTAGTCACATTTTTGTAAATAATCTTTATTTTAGTCATATACATGTAATTATTTCTTAGTGATGGATGGCGTCCCTAGGGGTAGCTTATCCGAGGGGTTATTGTGGAGAATGACTAGAGAGAAGTCAGAGCAACAAGTAAGAGAGAAAGTCAAAATGTATTAAATGAACTCGTTGTATCCTTTACAAGGTGAATAAGGGCTGCTATTTATAGCCAGCTATAAATACGATGAGAGTACACGTGTAAACAATCTAACAGCCGAGGGGTCACCTCAATCGGGGTGGCACCGACATATGCATGTGCACCGCATTAAATGCGGTGGGTGGATGTGACGTCGTATTAATTGCGGTGGTTGGCTGTCTCTAAAAGGAATCTTCGTCGATAGTTCTGTTGCCAAAGGCATCGTGTGGCCGAAGGCATGATGTGGCCGAAGGCATTGTGTGGCCGAAGGCATCATTAGGCCGAAGGCATCATGTGGCCGAAGGCATCATGTGGCTGAAGGCATCGGGGGGACGAAGGCATCGGGTGGCCGAAGGCAAAGGCATCGGGTGGCCGAAGGCATCGGGTGGTCGAAGGCTAACATTTTAGCCAGTATTTTCCAGAAGCTTTACAGTACCATATTAAGATGTCTCCCAGAATTTGGAGCCCTCGACCATAGGGCTGAAGGCATCCACGTGTGCAGTGTGGGCTTCTTCATGCTTGGGCCGCTACGTTTGGGCTTTGTGTGCTCATCAGGCTTGATGGGCCTGTGTAGAAGAAGCAGGATTCTGTGGGCCGGGGTGTCCCGGGCCATATGCTCCATCAGGAGTCCCCCACTCCTTTTGCCGAGAGTTTCTCGAGGGAAATAGGAGTAGTGTCTTGAAGTTGCCGATGGCTCCCTTTCTGCAATTAAAGAATAAGAATTTTCAAGTTTGATTATTTTTGCTGAAGGGAGTAGATTGTCGTTGTGATCTTGCCTCAGCTTCCTGTAGCTGAGAAATAGAAAATTTTTTACATTTGCGTGTTTTGCCGAGGGGAGTCCCCCAGTCCCCCACTCCTTTTGCCGAGAGTTTCTCGAGGGAAACAGGAGTAGAGTGATGCATGCCATCAGCAGGAGCCGCCGAGGGGTGACGCCTTTTGTTCCACAATGGGGAGATGCCTCGTTAAAAACCTCATTAGGAAAAAAATCTGTGGGAAAAAATCTTAATGAGGGAAAAAGAGTACACCGGATGTCCCAAGAATGAAGCAAAAGGAATGCACCCTTCGGCCTAGATTGTTTAGCGGTGGTTGTGTCCGTCCACTGAGGGGATATCCAAGACTAGCCTTAGATCCTGCATGAAAAAGCTTAGGAGCCTGTAAGGACCCTCTGTTATCAAATAAATGTGACGGAGGGGTGCAAGGCCAGGTGGGCCTGTGTGAGAGCCTCTGGCATCAAATACAGATGTCGGAGGGATGGAGGCCGAGGGGCCTGTATGATAGCCCCTGGCATCAAATAAAGATGTTGAAGGGATGAGGGCGGAGGGGCCTGTGTGATGGCCCTCGACATCAAATAAAGATGCCGGAGGGATGAATGCTAATGGGCTTGCATGATAGCCCCTCGTATCAAATAAAGATGCCGGAGGGATGAAGGCCGAGGGCCTGTATGATAGCCCCTGGCATCAAATAAAGATGCCAGAGGGATGAAGGCTGAGGGCTTGTATGATATCCCCTGGCATCATATAAAGATGCCGGAGGGATGAAGGCTAGGCCGAGGGGCCTGTGTGATGGCCCCCGATATCAAATAAAGATGTCGGAGGGATGAAGGCCGAGGGCCTGTATGATAGCCCCTGGCATCAAATAAAGATGTCGGAGGGATGAAGGCTGAGGGCCTGTATGATAGCCCCTGGCATCAAATAAAGATGTCGGAGGGATGAAGGCCGAGGGCATGTATGATAGCCCCGACATCAAATAAAGATGCCGAAGAGACGAAGGCCGAGGGGCCTGTATGATGGCCCCCGACATCAAATATTTGATGTCGGAGACATGTAAGGCTGAGGGCCGTTGTGATGCGGAATCATGCTGAGGCCGAGGGCCGTTGGTGATGTAGAATCACATTTAGGTCGAGAGCCATTCGTGATGTAGAGTCACGTTGAGGCCGAGGGCCGTTCGTGATGTGAAATCATGCTAAGGCCAAAAACGTTGTGACGTAGAGTCATGCTGAGGCCGAGGGCCGCTGTTATGTTGAGGCCGAGGGCCGTTGTGATGTGGAGTCACGCTGAGGCCGAGGGCCGTTGTGATGTGGAATCACACTGAGGTCGAGGGCCGTTGGTGATGTAGAATCATGTTGAGGCCGAGGGCCATTCGTGATGTATAATCAGGCTTAGGCCGAGGGCTGTTTTGTGATGTAGACTCATGTTGAGGCCGAGGGCCGTTCCTTGATATTTCTGGGAGGCCGCGTGTTAGTCCTCCGGGTGTATGTTCCTTCTTTCAAGCTTCGGCCGAGGGGGTTGCTTCCCCGCCTCGGCCGAAAGGGGGTCCAAGTGATCCGTACGGGGGTTTGTCTTTTAGTCCCCCGGCGCTGGGCCGTCCCTTGATTGTGTCAGGAGGTCGTATGTTAGTCCTCCTGATGTGTGTTCCTTCTTTCAGGCTTCGGTCGAGGGGGGTGCTTCCTCGCCTCGGTCGGAAGGGGGTCCAAGTGATTCGTCCGGGGGTTCGTCTGTTAGTCCCCTGGCGTTGAACCGTCCCTTGTCCTTGGGGGGTCCCGTCGTCTATTTACGGCACGGGCTAGGCTTTTTCGGTTTCCGAAGACTGCCGTTTCACCCCTTAGTGTGGGGATTTCATCACCTCATCCATTCTTTCAGGTCTGTCGTCGTGCATTGCGTGCCGGTGACGTGGTGAGCGTCTCGCTCCAAAAACACGGGCCTTTTGCAGGGCCCTCGTCTTTAGACATCATCGGCCATACCTGGGCAGTTGGCCTCAAAGGGGCCGATAAGATGTCTGGGTTGTGTGGTAGTTTACTTAAATCCATAGAAATAAGCGGAATACAAGTGGTGCGTTGTTTCGACAACGGCTTTGTTAAGATAAGTGGCTCGAGGCCGAAGGCTCTAGGCCGAGGGGATGATAATGTGCCTCGAGGTCGAGGGCTCGAGGCTGAGACCGAGGCCGAGGGCGAAGAACATGATTCAGCGGAGGTGGCGCTTCTTCGGCTGGGGCTCCTCGAATTCCTCGTCGTCGCTGAACCTCCCAAATTCACGTTTCTTCGTTGAGGTGTCCCCTTCGTTCTTATCGGTGTTCTCCCCGGCGTTTTTCCTTGGGGCATTTTTTAAGAACTGGTGGAGCTCACCCCGTTGAATCAAGAGCTCAATGGCTTTCTTTAGCGAGACACAATCGTCAGTATCGTGGGAGGTGCTTCTGTGGTAACGGCAATAAGTGCCGCCCTGGTGGACGGCGTAGATCTCTCTCGCCGACCAAGGGTCCTTCGGGAAAAGGTCCTGCTCTTCCGCATAGTTGAGGATAGTGCTCACCGGGTGCGTGAGGGGAGTCCTTGGCATGTTCAGCTGAGGGCGCCATTGGCGGTCGTTCCGGTCCTGCTGGGTGTGGCTTCCATGATCTCGGCCCTCGACCGAGGGCGCATTCGGGGCCAACGTGTTGTTTGTCTTCTTCGAGGGTTGGCCTCTATCCTTCTTGAAGGAGTGGAGGTCATCGGCGTCGGTGTATAGGCTCCCCCGCTGGAGTGCTTTGAGGTATGATCTTGAGGGGTCGGTGATGCGGCTCCGTGCATAGGGGCTGCTGCGGAGAACCCCCTGGAAGAGGACGAGGAAGGTACGCTCATCGGCGCCCTCGACCTCGTCTGTCTTCTTCATCCACCGGTCAATGAAGGACCGAAGTGTTTCGTCAGGCTATTGCTTGACGAAGAGGAGGTGGGAGAAGTGCTTTTTCGTGCGCTTCCTTCCAGCGAAATGGGTGAGGAAGCGTTGGGCAAGATCTTGCCATGAGTCTATGCTCCCCTCGAGCAACGCGTTGAACCATTCGTACGTCGGTCCCTCGAGAGTGGAGAGGAACCAACGGCATAAATATTCGTCAGATGCATTGACCATCAGCATGTAGTTTTGATATCGGCTGAAATGTTCCTGGGGTCGGTGCGGCCGTCATACGGCTTCATAGTGCTTCCCCGGTATTTCTCGGGTATTGGGGCCGAGAGCACCCTGGTCGTGAAGGGGGTCTTGGTCCTGACCTGGATTATGGGGTCACCGCGCCCCTCAGCGAATTCCCTCTCCAGAGCACTGAGTTTGTTCATGAGGGCGTCAAAGTCGGGATTCCCCGATGAGTTGGCCGTAGGAGTGGCAGCCAATTGTCTTGCTTCCATCTGAGCGAGCCTTCTTTCAAGTTGGGCGATGATTTCATTCCGAGGGTCCTCGACGGCTGTGGCAGCGCCAAGGGCCTGGTTACGAGCCGCATTGATGTGGTGGCGTGCGTCCTCCTTGTGTAGCTTGCCTTTGCCTTTGTCAAGACGGGGCCGATCCGCTGTCCGGGATACAGACCCAAAGCTCTCCCTCGGTGAGACAGGCTCACGTTGACCCATCTGTCCCGCCAGCCTCTCCGATGTTGGTCGACGGTGCACATCCCCTAACCTATTGAAGGCCGAAGGTCTACGCATTGGGGTCGGTCCATCTCAGGGAGGGGAAGCAGGATCGGAGCAGGAGGCCGTGTCCTGAGCCCTGACCCCCTCATCATTGCGTACATTCATGACCAACGGATGAGGAGGGGGTGGAGAGAAAGGGACGATGTTCCCCTCGGCATGGGCCGGGGGCGGTACCAGAGTTCTGAAGGCTTCGGGATTCTGGGTGAGCGTGTGGATGAAGGCAGATAGGACCGATTGCATATCAGCGGTGAGGACCGAGGGGCTCACCTGAATCTCACCCTGATCTTTCCTTTGGGCCTCGATGTCGAGGCAGGCATCGAGAACGTTCTCTTGGAGGTGAAGGGGCAAGTCTGCAGTGGCCTGCACTATTTCGGCGAGGGCTCTGCCTTTGGGAGCTTTGTTGGAGACCTCAACAGTGTCAATCCCGGAGGCTTTGTTGGAGGCTTCGGCCTTGGATTGGGCACGAGTCGCTCTTCCCATTTTGATGAGTGTTTTTGTTTTTCCGAAGGGGAGGGTTTCTTACTTGATTATTCGACCTCTCAATGAAAGCATCAAATGATGGATGGTGTCCCCGGGGGTAGCTTATCCGAGGGGTTATTGCGGAGAATGACTAGAGAGAAGTCAGAGCAACAAGTAAGAGAGAGAGAGTCAAAATGTATTAAATGAACTCGTTGTGTCCTTTACAAGGTGAATAAGGGCTGCTATTTATAGCATCTATAAATACGATGAGAGTACACGAGTCAACAATCTAACGGCCGAGGGGTCACCTCAATCGGGGTGGCACCGACATATGCATGTGCACCGCATTAAATGCGGTGGGTGGATGTGACGTCGTATTAAATGCGGTGGTTAGTTGTTTCTAAAAGAAATCTTCGTTGATAGTTCTGTTGCCGAAAGCATCGTGTGGCCGAAGGCATCATGTGGCCGAAGGCATTGTGTGGCCGAAGGCATCATGTGGCCGAAGGCATCATGTGGCTGAAGGCATCGGTGGGCCGAAGGCATCAGGTGGCCGAAGGCATTGTGTGGTCGAAGGCATCATGTGGCCGAAGGCATCGGGTGGTCGAAGCTAACATTTTAGCTAGGGATGGACTCGGTTCGGGCCTTGAACCGGCCGAGCCTCGGTTCAAGGTATGGGAGGCCCGGAACCGGCCCGGGTAACCTTCGGGACCGGGCCGGGCCGAGCCTCGGTTATTTTTTTTGGGGGGCTTTTCCTAGTTAACCCCCAACCCTCCCCCTCCCCCCCAAACCAACCCTAACCACCTCAAATGGCCCAAAATACCCAGCCCAACCCAAAAACTTAAAAAAATCAAAAAAAATAAAAAATAAAAAATTGGCCCGTTCCGGGCCCGAACCGGCCGGGCCGGTTCACCTTTTGAAGGGCCCGAGCCCGAACCGAGATCCCACCGGGCCGGGTGGCCCGAACCGGCCAACCAACCCGTTCACCGGGCCGGTCCGGGCCCGCACAATAGCGGGCCGGTCCGGTTCCGGGCCGGTTGGCCCGGCCCGAGTCCACTCCTAATTTTAGCCAGGATTTTCCAGAAGCTTTTCATGACCATATTAAGATGTCTCCCAGAATTTGGAGCCCTCGGCCATAGGGCCGAAGGCATCCACGTGTGCAGCGTGGGCTTCTTCATGTTTGGGCCGCTGCGTGGGCTTTGTGTGCTCATCGGGCTTGATGGGCCTGTGTAGAAGAAGCAGGAGTCTGTGGGCAGGGTGTCCCGGGCCATATACTCCATCACTTAGTATTGGTCATTTAAAAAACTATTTTTTATAAGTAAGCATGTTTCAAATGTCTTTGTGAAATTGGGAAGCAGTACTACTTCGGGGGTATTTGGAACTGATTCTGCTTTTGCTTCTTTTTTAAAAGCAGAATCAGAATCAATTTTTCAGAAGCTAGTCTCCCCCAGCTTCTAAAAAACTTCTTTTAGGAGTAATTCGGAGCATCCAGAAGTACTTTTGCACTTTCACCCAAACAATCCAATATTTGTTTTTGGTCTCTGAAGAAGTAGAAATAGTTTTAAGAAGCAGATCTAAACACCCCTTAATCAGTTTCATGATAGCCACGATAGTGAAAGAAAAAATCCCCAATAGTCTTTTTGAAGCCCTAGGTTGGTTGTTCACACTCACTTGGCTGCTCTCTTTCTTCACATTAATGTGTGAAAAAAATCCCTTTGTGCATGATTTTACTGTTTACGCGTTTGTATGTCTCTGACTCTCTGTAGGCATTTTTCCTTGAGAAAACACTATTCACAGGTCAGTGAAAACATGTTTTGTCTGTGAAGGGTGTTTTCACAGACAAAAAATTGCCCTCGTATGAAAACGATGTATTTCCCTTAATCTGCGGTAGGGGTGGACTCGGGTCCGGGCCGGGTCCGGGTCAGGCCTAGGCCCGGGCGGGCCGGCGGTTCAGGAGTGGTGGACCCGGGACCGGCCCGGGTAACCACCGGGTCCGGGCCGGGTCCGGGCCGGGCTGGGGCCATTATCAATTTTTTTTCCTCTTCCTAATTAACCCCCTCCTACCCCCAACCCCCCAAACTACCCCAAATGGCCCAAAATACCTAGCCCAACCCGAAAATTTTAAAAAAAAATGAAACAAAAAATCAATTTTAGCCAAACGAAACTTATGAACCCACAACCATTCCAACGGGCCTTGTTTTGGGTGACCTGAGCCCGGACCGGAAAACCCACGGGTCGGGCCTACCCGGACCGGTCACTGACCGGGCCACCGGGTCGGACCGGGCCGGAACCGTACCGGTCCCGGGCCGGTTCCGGGTCGGGCCACTCGGCCCGAGTCCATCCATAATCTGCGGGTTGAAAATCATTCCTCTTCTGTTTCCATCCATTGGTTTTGAAAATTTTGGCACAAAAAAGTTCGCCCGTTGGAATGGTTGTGGGTTCATAAGTTTCGTTTGGCTGAACGGATTGGACCAAATTGTGTAAATTGCCATCCATAGACGACCAACTCGAAGTGCTCATCTGCTGTTGGAACGACTTCTTTTCACTCATCTGTCTTCTTCAACGGTCTGGGAGTTTCCTGACATGCCTTGGAAGAAAAAATAGAGCAGAGAGAACTATAAAATAAACCCTCGAACTTTCATAAAAAGTGGAAATAAGCTCTTTTACATGAGGCTTTGTCCGGCTCTCGCCATTTGGGGCGGTTTCCGGTGGAATTTTTTGATGAAATTTTTTGAGCATCTTCTTCATTAAATCTAGTTTATTCATACCAAATTTTAGCTAAAAATTCAATCGAGAAGGTAGTCAAATGATTTTCTACAATATACTGTGTTGCCTAACTGCGCAGTTATCTTCCAAAATTAATTTGACTGCCTTCCCGATTGAATGTTTAGGTGAAATTTGGTATGCGTAAACTAGACTTAATGAAGAAGATGCTCAAAATATTTCATCAAAAAACTCCACCGGAAACCTCCCCAAATGGCGACGGCCGTATAGAACCTCATATAAAAGGGCTTATTTGCATCTTTGATGAAAGTTCGAGGGCTTATTTGATAATTCTCCCAATAGAGTACTACTAGTCTACTACTAAAATGCCAGCCGGCCAAGGTAACTAGATTAATCCCTACCCAAGTGGTGAAGGAAAAAGCTATGGTGAGTCTTCTCTTGGTCCTATTGATCATTTCACTATTGAAGAGGATGAGGAAATTTCTCAGTCTCGACTCTCGAAGCAAATTGAAAATCCTACGGGGAGTGCTTTGTTTAATCTCAACCAGTCAGGGACTTAAGCTTTGCTATATACCCACAGCCACAGGTAAGAAGCTTGACTTCTCCAACCGTACGTAGCGTTCCTTCTTTCATTGATCATTCATGTTTGGGTTATTGCCTACTTAAAGATATCCATGGTCTCACCCAAGGGCGGATGTATGCTAGGTCAGGGGTGGGCTTCAGCCCAGTCCAATTTTTTTTTTTTAAATAGTATTGGTACATTTTCAAATCTCAGCCCAGCCTAAATTATTTGTCAGCTCACCCCACAAATAATTTGTGAATCAGTGAAGTTATGAACTTCTGCCGTGAATTTGTAAACTGTGATTAACCGATTGTGTATTAAACTATTGATGTATTAATTATTATTATTTTTAGCATTTTAGAGTTTTAGGGCTAGGGAATCATACAATCGTTTTGATTATTAATTGAATTTTTGAGTACATAATTAAATAGTTTTATTTTTTATATATAAGTATTTTAATATATACCAATATTGAAAATGTTTTTTAGAATGGATAATGAACATGTTGCCAAGAAAGGAAAGAAGTTGATTTCATCATTCTTTTCGAAAGTGAAACGTCAAACTGGTGAAGGGAGTTCTGAACCTATACCTACAACAGTGCAAGATCTAGTCAATGAGGATCTTCCACATGCTGTAGTTCCTGAAATCCAAACTATCTCAAATTTGGATTTCAATGCTCGATAGACATGCTCGAATGTAGAAGTTTAGACTATTCTCGTTAATAGATTCATGTTCAAATTATTCAATAAGTACTCAAATTTTTATTATTCATTAATAAATTTATAAAAATTGCACTAAAACGTTTAAATTTTATGATATGTACAATAGTATAATTTATATGTGAACGATAGGCTCGTGTTCAGATCGAAACATCACTATGTTCGATCTCGGCTTGAATAATTATTCAAACTCAAAACCTACTCCGTATTCGAGTTCGAAACTTGTTAAACTCAATTCATTAAATTAGATTCGAAATCAAGCTCGAACTCGAGTATATAATTCAAAAAAATCTTTGTTCGATAACAACCCTGGGCTAAATTTGGTATGTATAGTAAAAAAAATTACTTCTGCTTAGCCCACCCCATCTCTCGATCTTGGATCCGCCCCTGGTCTCACCCAAAAATGGGGTGTCCATTGCAAGTTAACAACACCTTATGAGGTTGTGGAATGAAGATGCAATTAGTGAGGTGGCATCTATCGTGGGAGTCCCAATGACTATGGATGAAGTCACTCTACGTCAAATTTCGCTTGATCAAAGCCCGGCCAAACCTCGGTTCATGAAGGGGAGGCCCGGAACCGGCCCGGGTAACCCCGGGTCCGGGCCGGGCCTCGATTCTTTTTTTTTTTTGGCTTTTCCTAGTTAACCCCCAACCCTCCCCCTCACCCCCAAACCAACCCTAACCACCTCAAATGGCCCAAAATACCCAGCCCAACCCAAAAACTTAAAAAAAATTCAAAAAAAAAATTGGTACGGCCCGGGCCCGAACGGGCCGGGCCGGTTCACCTTTTGAAAGGCCCGAGCCCGAACCGACATCCCACCGGGCCGGGTGGCCCGAACCGACCAACCAACTGGTTCACCGGGCCGGTCCGGGCCTGCACAGTAGCGGGCCGGGCCGGTTCCGGGCAGGTTGGCCCAACCCGAGTCCACCCCTACCTCCACTTGACTTTAAAATGGTTGTGCCCTCGGGCAACGATCTCAAACAAGTGGGTCATCTATGAAACTTTCCCCAATTATTATTGCTTCCATTGCAAAATTTATGGGCATCACCCATTCTGCCATTCACTTGCAAAGAAATGTGGGACATGGAGAGGAAAGTTAGGGGGGAAAGATTGAGGAGGTAGCCGAGAGAGGAGAAAAGGCTAACCAACCCGAAATAGAAGAAGAGCCAAAGGAGCCTGGGAGTACTCTAACAAGTCGGAGATTACTCTTCCGCCAACTCACTGACATTTTGTCCTCTGATAATATTATTTCTAGTTTTTTAAGATAAGCATTATAGTGTTAATTGCTCTTCTATACATAAAAGTAAAAGTTGTGTACAGAAGAGGAGAGAAAAATAAACATAACCACAAATTAGTTACTTTAATAAGAAAGTGACAAAGTTTTTAAAACAATCAAAATAGAAAAATTGATAAGATCCGATGGGATGAAGGGAGTATAATTTTAACAAAATGAAATATATTGAATGTAAATCATAGAACCATTTCAACATTCTAATTTGAGTCCCAAAAAATGCTTCTCAATTTAACTTGACATGCTTATTAAAAAAGTGAGAATAAATTGAAATGTATGCTTGTAGAGTTGTAGTTGAGTATGAAAAAGATAAATGAATATTAGTCACACAAAACTTTCCAAAAAGGGAAATGAGAAGAAAAAATTGGGACATCCCAAAATGGCAAGTGGGAAGAATTTTGTGAGATGGAGAAAGTATATTGTCTAATATTGGGCTGACTGCTGAGCCTATAAAAATACTCCGTATTAGATTTTTACACAAAATTTATACGTAGTACATTAGTAATATACTCATGATTTTTAGAAATTTGGGGTAGATCGAAGGCTAATATGCCCCCCTACCTGCGCCCTGCGGACTACACATCTACACCATCAACCAACGTTGCTGATAGTATCACATGGGAAGAACTCCCCTTTTGCTCAAATTGATTATGGATTACTTACCATTATTGGTCCTCTTGCTGGTTAATTTCCACATGATAAATGCGTAAAACATTAACGAAGCAAGGAGTAGTAAAGCGGATTATACACATAATGCCAATAGATTTAGTGTTCAAACATTCAGTAATGTGGCATCTCAACGATGTACAAGGAGAATGCCGATATTAGGTATATACATGGACTCCACATTTCATGAAAACACACACACACACACACACACGACACACCCCAAAAAAACAAGAGTAAAAGATAACAAAATCAAGCTCTTTATTTTGCAAGGGGAACGTGCACACGATAGAGCCAATAAATGAAGACACGCTGTAAGGATGGTTAAATGCAGGTAATGATATTGTTGCATTTGTACATAAGAGAGAAGAGGAGTAAGGCATGATGAGATCAGAGATGTACAGATGGAGAGGGAGAGAAAAGACATACATTAATTAGTTGGGGAGTTAAAAACACCTCAAGAGTTGTCCAAAATCAGAAAACGAGTGAGCATTTCCACAACCCCAGAGATAAGGTATTTTACCTCTTTAGCGGCTTATAGAGGACAACTGTGACATATTTGGACTGGAACCTATGGGTCAGACCAAGAGCAACAACAGACTGTGATGACGACAATTCTTTCTCTACGAAAAGGTGGTTAAGCACCACATGCTGGGGCTTGGAAGAAACATCTGTTCCATCTGTCTGTTCTGAATCAAGAACGGTTAGATGGAGTTGAGGAGGAACCACCATTGGATCCTTCACGAAATCCTCCTCTCCTAGAAATGCTTGATCATATGTAGACTCAGGTGATGCCGGGGCCTCAAATTCTGACACGCTATGCAGGTTCTCTGGCACATTATCCTGCTAAAATAAATAAATAAATGAATGGAGTTTTAAATGAATGGAGTTTTTTACTATAGTATTGCTGAAATATAACTAAGAGATCAAAATATGACCATTGACACTATGGAAATAACATTACGGTCACTATAGACAGTTTAATGACATCAGTACATCCCAATGGTGACTGTCTGACTGAATATATACCACTATGTTCACTACATAATAAAATCATTTTTTGTCCACTGGTTTCATCTTAGTCTTATATTTGTCATGCTGTTTAAATAACTAAATAAATAACAACCCTTCCGTTCACGTGCGTGTATAAATGTGAATAAACAAAAACATGGTTATTTTGAACATATCTGCCAAGCATGCTTGTACAATTGCATTGAAAAATTATCACTTGAGGCAGATGATTAAAGAAAACCATGATTAAACAAAAACCATTACATGAAGTGTGAAAGCAAAGGTGTTTAAAGAAAACATGAGAAAACCACACCTCAGAAAATTGATTGCATTCATGCTGTCAAAGGGTTGGTCTACATTACACCAGCAATGTGAAGAAATTACTCAATAATGTAAATCAATATATCAATCGATTTAAAGGAAACTCACATTAACATCGAGAATATTACAGAATCGACCCATCTCGTCTGCTACACAGGGGAGTTCTGCGATATATCTAACCTCACCATCCACAATAAATTTGTAATGATATACACCTGATGGGAGGACCAAGAGAATAGCGTGATCCTTGCCTGATCTCTGGAGTACCTTCCTGCAAGTAAATATGTAGATAAGGCCACCATTTACATTCAAATAGATAAGAACAATAACAGAGTTCTACTGTAGCTCTTAAAAGATATGAGTACAAAGAAGTAACTCACCTTGACCTCCAATCATCCCAAGATCCTTCTACTGTCACATTGTTGCCGCCATAACTCCAAGTTAACAGAGTAGGTATGCCCTCCTCTCGAATATGATTGGCAGTACCCTGAAGCTCGGTGGATGACCATATTTGATTGGTAACAGGAGCAGCATTGCCCCCTAGTGGTTGCAGTGGCACTACTGGAACCTAAGAAAATAAAACGGGGATTTCTTTTTACAAAGCATCACATATACATCACATCTTGAATCCTTTGAAACCTAACTTTTTGAGGCAGAAAGGTCAAGTTAGATAAATCGATCCCAAGTAATGTTTAATCATTTTGGATTTTTCCAAAATTAACAAGAGATGAATCCTTGGCATTTCTCTCATGCAATAGAATCAAATCTTCCGTTCATCTTAGTCTAAAAAACTTTTCATTGACATGACTAGGCCTGTCAATGGGTCAGGTCTAGACCCAGACCCGACCCGAACCCGATTGTTTTTAACGGGTATGGATCTATATTTTATTCCGTTTACCCGGACATGAACCTGGACCCGTTAGTTTTTTTATAAACGGGTCGGGTATGGTACATATCATTCCGATCCGGATCCGTTTAAATTTTTTATCAGTATACACACACACACACTACATAAAGTGATTAGTAATGATACTTCAAATAAAAAAAACCAAACTAATACACACACATATACATACTAATACATAAAGTTATCAGTTGTAACTCTAATTAAAAAGATACGGAATAATACATACCTATTGTATAAATGATACCGATTGAGATAGTGAGATACCCTACAATTAATACCTATAGTGGTCGTTTTTACATACTGATAAAGTGTGTGTTGGGGTCGGGAGGCAAAACCCAATATTTATTATTAATAATATTAATATATCATTATCATATATAATATGCTTTTATACATACTTTCAGTAGTCCAAGACACCTTTTGTGACCTAATTTCTAGTCTAATGTACGATTTTCCTGTGCAAGAGAAAGAGACACAGAGTGTGGAGTTATACGCTTCTACAAGAACCGAAATTTTATTGGATAAAAGTACTAATTTTCTATGAGAAACCTTGATGTTTTTTAAAAACCTTGAGTTATACATGTCTACCCGACCCAGTTCCGAGGCCCGTTGGGTCCGGGTCTAGGTCCAAATTTTCAGACCCGTCGGGTATACGGGTCAGGTCTGTGTCCTTTATGTCACATGCCTTTCTCGTACTATGATAGGAATCTGGCTTAGTAGGCTAATAATAAGAAATAATAAGAAGAAGAATAGTAGGTGTACATGTAACAATATAAATAGAAGGGGAGGGAAGGAAAATAGGTAGGCAAGTAAGTATACACTTGAGAATAGGCTTGGAGACTGGGCATCTCGAATTCTGTAAACTACTGTTCACATCAATAAGGATTTCTTGATCAGTGTCTTGATCAATTCTTCCTAATTCTCTACTTTTGTGAGTCGGATTTGCCTAATTCTATCATTGGTATCAGAGCATACGTTTCTGATGATCGTACTAGTGATCGAAAAAGTTACGCAACATCAGAAATTTCTCCGTTTCAGCTGTGGAAGGTCTGGACGAAGAGCAAGAATGGAGAAATCAATGGAGAAAATTAGGATGACCTTGGCGAAGATACAGGAGAGACTCACGAAGATGAACAGCAACCAGAATCGATCGATGAATCAATCGCTCACTCCGCGCAGCTCGCATCGCACTTCTCGTCGCAGTTCGCATCTGGGAAATTCCGATCATTCTCGTTCTAAAGGAGATTACGATAACAGTAGAGGACTTGTTCATACGGGAATAAAGGTTGATTTACCGATGTTTAACGGGGATGATGTGGATAGTTGGATTGTTAGGATGGAAGGGTATTTCCGTCTCAAGGCTGCTGCGGAAAAATATAAAGTGGAAGTCAAAGTAGGTGCGATGGAGGCTCTGAAGGAAGCCATAAGGCGGCGTTTCCAACCTACAAGCAGTCGGAAAACAGAGAACCAGGAATCGTCGGCAGGAACTTCTCTCAGTTCACATATTATGTCGCAAGTAGAAGGTCCCAGTTCACAATCGCACATGGAGAATAACCTGGAAAAGGTTGAACAAGATCAACAACCCTTCGATGATTGGGCTGCGGAGATGTGGAATAGAATAAACAAGATCGGTCATCAACCTTGCAGGGGAACAGCATCTCTCAGTTCGCAGGCTTCATTATCAGCATCTCTCAACCATCCTCAACTATGCTCCCCCAAAAACCCTTCAAGTGGTAGGGCCAAGCGGTGTATACTAACCCGTAGGGCCAAGCCAAAGTCGGGTTTCTGGGGTAAAGGACCGTGAAAGCGGTGGAGCTAGTCACTATAAAAAGTTTACCCATACCTTAGTTTTAACCAGCACTTCCAGCCTAGTTGGTTGAGCGGTTACCCCTGCATAGGAGAGGTCTCGTGATCGAGTCCCACTAGCACCGGTGGAACTATGCTCCCCCAAAAAACCCTTCATGTGGTAGGGCCAAGCGGTGTATACTAACCCGTAGGGCCAAGCCAAAGTTGGGTTTCTGGGATAAGGGGCCGTGAAAGCAATGGAGCTAGTCACTATAAAAAGTTTACCCATACCTTAGTTTTAACCAGAACTTCCAGCCTAGCTGGTTGTGAGGTTACCCCTGCATAGAAGAGGTCTCGTGTTCGAGTCTCACTAGCACCAGTGGTACTATGCTCCCCCAAAAAACCCTTCAAGTGGTAGGGCCAAGCAGTGTATACTAACCCATAGGGCCAAGCCAAAGTTGGGTTTCTAGGGTAAGGGGCCGTGAAAGCGGTGGAACTAGTCACTATAAAAAATTTACTCATACCTTAGTTTTAATTGTGCCATATGGGGTCTGCGCGCGGGAGCTTCTCTCACTAAGAAGAAAATTTTCCAACAGTCATTTTTCCTCTTAGCTTGCTCGGACTCAGCTGCTCTCTTTTGACTCTTTTGATCGATCTTTCCTCCTAATTCCTGTTTCTCCTAGCTCAGATTTTCCTCCTCTTTCTTTTCCACCGATTGGAGTTGGAAGATCTGGGATTTTTAGCTGGAAAACGACAAATTTTTGAAGTTTTGTCGCAGGATTTTACTGTTCACAGTTCTGATTTTTTTGTCTCTAATCCAAAATTTGACGGTTGTTGTTGGAATCGAAGAGTGTTGTGGGGGTCGCCATCCCAAGGCGCACCTCCCCAACCCTTTTCCGGTGGCCGGAGGTGCTGTTTGGCCGGAGTTAGCAAAGAGCCGTTGTGCGTGCCACTGTTCACAGCAGTCTGGTTTTTTGTTCGTAGCTCCCAAACAACACGCTCAAATCAATTTCTGAAGGTTGCTCTGGACTCGTCTTGCTGAGGGGAAGCTTTTGGCACCGGTTTCGTCCAATTTGAGTAAGTTTTCAGTTTTCCCCTATTTCAATTTCGCTACAATACCTTGTGCGCAGGTTACAGGTCTTTGGTGATTTTCGGGGGGGTTTCTGGACTCTTTTCTTGGAAACGAACACCTGTATGCTGATCGCCATCACCTACTCTACCCCTCTGAATTTTTTGGTAATTTTTGGAGCTGTTCTTGGGTTCGTGATTACTGTTCACCTTCTTCCTTTGACTGTTGTCCCAGAACTAGTTAATCTTTTTCTGGGAACTTTCTGCTCAATATTTTTGTATACCGTTTTTTGCATTGTGTTTGCTATCACTTGGGGTATGTTCAGTAGTTTTTTCAGATTTTTTTGAGCTGCTCTTGGACTACACGTGCAATGTTCTTTGTTCTTCTCCACCATGACAAGAAACAATAAACAGTCTCGCACCCCTCCTCCTAATGATAAAGCTTTTGATGCAAAAATAAAGATGCTTAATGAGAAAAGGCTGAGTTGGATGCTAAGAAGAGTACGGAGGGTAAGAGTGAGGCTTCTTTCTCATTTAAACCTTCGTCTTCTTCTAATGTTGCTAGTATTGTTAGTGCTAAGGCTAAAACAGGTGCTGCCACCTTACAAACGAATGATGGGTCAACTAACAACTCTCCACAGAAGGTGGTTGTGGGTGATCATGTGCTTATAGTGACTGAGGATGAATCCTATACTATTGGGACTCATGATAGTACCACTAATGAAACTCCTAAGGAGGATACTTCACAAGAAACATCCACAAATGAAACTCCGAAGGATGATGATGCCATTGATTCACATGAGACAATTGAAACTTCCAAGGTGGTTGCTACTACCGATGTGGATGGGAAGCTGCCGAAAAAAGAGGAAACAAAGAAAGCTTGGACCTCTCTCTTTAGTGACAATCGGTCACTTGAGCATGGGTTCAAATTGAGGTATATTCCTCCCACCAGTGACTTTATTCATTTTTCTAACAAAAATCTCCCATCTATTATAGATATGTGGGGGTATTGTTTGGTAGGCTATTTTGCAGGCCGCTTTCCCGGACTTAAAGCTATATATGATTTGATTGCAAAGTGGGGCGTGCATTGCAAACCTCGGTCCCATGACAAAGGTTGGATAATCTTCAAGTTCCAAAATGAGGCCGATAGGAACAAAGTGATGATGGAGGGTCCCTATGCACTCTTTGCCAAGGCTCTCTTTCTTAAAGTGCTAAATGATGATTTCTCGGTGACTAGCGAAGAGTTCCTCAAGGAGAGAAGTGTGGGTTAAATTCCCCCGGTTACTTATGCAACTATGGAACGAAGAAGCTATTGGTGAAGTAGCTTCCAAAGTGGGTATTCCTATCACCACGGATAAAATTACCCAACAAGGAGAGAGGGACCAGTTTGCCCGGGTTCTGATTGAGGTGGATGCTACTAAGGAACCTATCCTTGAGTTTATGATTCGCATGCTGAATGGGAGAATGCATAAACAACGTCTTGTTTATGAAACTTATCCCAATTATTGTTACCATTGCACTACTTATGGCCATCATGCTTTCACTTGTCAAAAGCTCAATGTTGTTGAGACAAAGGCCAAAGAAAAGGAACAAGTGGTTGAGAAGAAAAAGGATAGAGTTGAGCCCTAAACCATGGAAGAGGAGTTCCAAGTGGTGAAACGTAGGAGGAACCAGAAGCCAAACCCTAAAGGAAAAGCTGTGGGAAATTCTGAACGTGGCAAAAGCATTGCCAACTAATGATGGCGGGCAGAATTCAAACAAAGAAAAGGAGGGCTCAAGCGATGATGAACCTATCTCTCATTACCTCCCTCCACCTCAGCATAAGCCTAGGAAGAAGAAAGGGAGTGGAGACCCGGAAGTGGTGGATGCGGAGAAAGATATAATTATGCCAGTGTTTCCTTTGCTTCAAAAGAATATTGGGAAACCAATTGATCACAAAAAGAAGTATCCGGACCAAAAATATAATACGGAAAGCGAGGAGGAATGGGAGGGACGTCGACTCCTTAGTGTCCACGAAATGGAACCTGATGATATCGTTGCTAACTTTGAACCTGATGATGAGGGTGTGCAAGTGGCCTACGTAAAGAAAAAGCATCAACTTAAAAAGTACTTAAAGGTTGTGAGACTTGGAATGAACTTTCAGAAAGAACTGGATCCGAATATTCCGGGAATTAGTTTCGTGGATCCTTGCCTTGTCTCCCTCCCCGGTGTTGTGCGATCAAAGCAATGGTATGTCATTAATAAACTGATTTTTATTCCTAAAGTTGCTAGTTTTTTTTATATTAATGCTAGGCACAACTTGGAGTTCCTCGCTAGGAAGGGAAAAGAGCAAAGTGATGAAGCTTTGAAAAAGAAGACGTCTGATGAAACGGGCAAACACCTCTGGGGGGCTGCAAATCCCCGGATCTTCATCTCACTTGATTTATGCGTGTGCTCGCTTGGAATGTGAGAGGGCTTGGTAAGACCTCAAAACAAAATTCCGTTTTAAATATTATGCGCACTAATAATATTTCGATTGCTTGTTTACTTGAGACGAAGATGTCCACCATCAGTTTTGGGAACATGGTAAGTAATAGATGGCCCGGGTAGTTGTCTAGTACAAACGTTGACCATATCACCGGTGGTCGGATGGGGATCATTTGGAACCCGAATTTTATTGATTGTGTGGTTATTGAGGTGGCGAAACAACATATCCACTGTAAGTGTATCTGTAAAATCACCCAATCCCTGTTCTTTATCACTTTTGTTTATGCTCTTTACACTATTGTTGAGCGTAGGGGGCTTTTTGAGCATCTTGCACAGGTTGGCAGTCTTATCACCGATCCTTAGATGGTGATTGGATATTTTAATTGTGTGGCCTCTCCCACGGAAAGGGTGGGATCTGCCCCCCCCTAATTCTTATTTCATGAAGGATCTTATTGATTTTAAAGCTTATACCGGCGTTTGTGATGTGCCCTCTACCGGGGAGTTTTTTACGTGGAACAGGGGAACGCTCTGGGCTAAGCTTGACAAGGTCCTTTTAAATTCGGTTTGGGCTCAAAGGAATGTTGATTGCAAGGCTCACTTTTGTGAGATGGATGCAGAATTTGATCATACGGCTGCCGTTGTGAACATGCTCCAAAACTCTCCAAATCGAGCTAAGCCTTTTAAATTTTTTAATATGTGGCTTAAACACCATGATTTTTCTAACATTTTGGCACAGGTTTGGAATCAACATATTGGGGGCACGGCACAATTTTCTTTGTGTAGGAAGTTAAAGCTTCTTAAAGGACCACTCAAAGAGCTTAACAAGAAAGATTTTGGCCACATTTCTAGGAAGGTGAAGGAAGCTAAGAAGGAGGAGTATAAAAGACTCCATAAACTGTCTTTAACTTCCCCTTTGGATGAGGAGGTTACTAATGATCTTATGCTTGCTAAGAAGAGGTCCATTTTCTTGAAAGGAGCCGAAACTAGCTTCTATCAACAAAAAGCAAAGGCCACTCATATTTTGGAAGCGGATAAGAGCACCAAGTATTTTCATGCCATCGTCAAAAGGAATACGGCCCGTAATTCTATATCTTCTATTGCTTTGACGGATGGTAGTCTCACTACTTCTTTGGAACAAGTGGGCACTGAATTTGTGAGCTTTTTCACCGCTTTATTTGGCACTCACGTGGACTCCATGGAGATTGATCCCTCGGTCTTGGCAAATGGGACCTTGATTGATCAAACTGTTCGTGATAAACTTATTGATCCCATTACGGATTTAGATATTAAATCTGCTCTTTTTTATATCGGCAACGACAAATCACCAGGGCCGGATGGTTACTCTTCGGCTTTCTTTAAAGCTAATTGGCAACTGGTTAGTGACGATGTCACGAGGGCTGTTATGGAATTCTTCTCTTCCGGGAAATTGCTCAAGCAAGTGAATCACATGATTATTGCCCTGATCCCCAAGACTAATCATGCGCCTAAAGTCTCAGATTATAGGCCCATCTCTTGCACAAATGTGGTCTATAAAATCATTACTAAGATTTTGGCTAACCGTATTGCACCGTGCCTTCCAGCTTTGGTAGATCCGGCCCAGGGGGCCTTTGTAGATGGCCGACTTATGTTCGATAATATTTTTCTTGCTGAAGAGCTGGTGCATGGCTACACAAGAAAGCGTATCTCTCCTCGATCGATGATTAAAGTGGATTTGAGGAAAGCTTATGATACCATATCCTGGACCTTCTTAGAGAATATTCTTATTGGCCCGGGCTTCCACCCACGGTTTATTGGCTGGATTATGGAGTGCGTTACTAATGCGTCTTTCTCTATATCTCTTAATGGCTCACTGTTTGGTTGGTTTAAAGGCAAAAGGGGTATCCGACAAGGGGATCCGATGTCCCCCCTCTTATTTGGTGTCTTGAGTACTTTTCCCGATTGGTGAAGATGAAAACGAAGGCCTCGGGGTTTAATTACCACCCCCTTTGTTCCTCTCTTTCTATTACTTATTTGGCATATGTCGACGATCTCATTCTTTTCTCAAGGGGTGATGTTCATTCTATTAATATTTTGGTGAAAGCCCTTGAAGAATTTGGAGATACTTCTGGTCTCAAAATTAATCATGAAAAATCCAGCATTTTTATTGGCGGTGTTGTGGACTATGATATTGCTAATATACTTGACTTGGTTGATTTTGGTCGTGGGACTTTCCCCATCAAATACTTGGGTATACCGCTTGCCCCTCTTCGGGTTTCTGTAGCTCAATACTCTCCACTGTTGGATACTATTACGGATTTCTTGAACGCTTGGAATGCAAAGTCTATATCTTATGCCGGAAAGCTCGAACTCATTCGATCAGTTACACAAGGCGTACAATCTTTTTGGCTTCAGGTTTTCCCGGTTCCCCAAGCTATCTTGGACAGGATCGTGTCTATTTGTAGGATTTTTCTTTGGGGAGGTAAATATGCAAAAGTGTCATGGGATGACATTTGCCTCCCAAAGAATGAGGATGGTCTTGGAATTCATTGTGCTAAAGTCTAGAATGAGGCTCTTCTTGCGCGTACTCTTTGGAATATTCACAAAAAAGAAGACACCCATTGGGTCCGATGGGTTAATGGCGTTTATCTTAAAGGAAAAAGTGTGTGGGATTTTTCCCACACAATCGGGACTCCCAGCTTATGAAGAAGCTTTGCCTTATTCGCAATAGGATCTGCCAGAAATTTCACAACACAAACGAGGCTGTTATGGCCTTGAACAATATGTGTAACAACGGCAAACTCATCTCGGCGAAGGTTTATGATTTATTACGCACTAAAGGCACGGCCAGACCTTGGATGCCGTTTATTTGGAAGGGGTACATTCCCCCTAAATTTTCTTTTACCGTCTGGCTTGCTTTCCGGAACCGGTTACCCACACAAGATAATCTTTCCTATCTTAATATGGTTAACCGGTGTGACCTTTGTAAGGGTGGTTTGGAAACAACACCACACCTTTTCTTTGTTTGTCCTTTTGTGTGCAGGATCTGGACGAAGATAAGGGACTAGATTGGAATTACAAAACAGATGACCACCTAGGAGAAAGCAATCAAGTGGATTAGGAGAGACCATGGAGGTGCACTCATCAAATCAAAAAATGTTCGTTTGGCTTTCTGTGCGACGATTTATTGGGTTTCGCATACTAGGAATGCTTGTCGCTTCGATGATATCACGAAGATTGAAGATGATGTTGTAACAAAGATCAAGCACGTGGTTTACAAGATTCTCTACAACATCTATCCTTATGAATTGATCACTTTTTGATTTCTTTAGCCACGGCTAGTGTATGTTTCGTTGAACTTTTGGTGTGTGCATCTTGCAACACCCTCTGATGGCTTGTTTTGCCTTGGTTGTTTTTGGACCGACCCTTTATTGGGTGTGTCTTGCTTGATTAGATGGTGACCAACCTTGTTGGTAGGTTGCCTTTTAGTTTTAGACGCATGTGTACATGTTATTTTTCGGATGATATATATATTTACAGGTTCATCCAAAAAAAAGAAAAAAATACCAGTTCACAGTCGCGAACCCCATCTACTAGTTCATGATCGCGAACTGTTTCTTTCAGTTCGCAGCCACCTGCAACAGCTGGTCTCAGTCCACAGGCAGTCCACAGATTGCGATGCTATCCAGAGAAGAATCTTCTTGTTCGCAATTTTTGTCGCTGGAAGTTTCTAACCCTGTGCACGTCTTCTCTTCCAAGTTGAAGCTAGCGGAATTTGTAATCAAGGAAACACATCCAGAAAAAGAACTCGAGGAGCAAATTACAGTAACCGATGGAGCTGAATCTGTAATCAAGAAACTGAATCCGGATGACGAACGCGGGGAACAATCATCTGTTGTTCAGGTTTCTACTCCTGTGGTTGTTGGGCTGGTAGGAAAGGTTCCAAGTTCTTTTGCTCCTCTGACTCTCGTACAAATAGAAGGAAAACACAAGGATAATAGGAAAATAAATCATCTGACAAATGAGAGCAGTGAATTCGTGTTTACAAAAGTCATTCCTGGAAAAGAAAAGGATGTAGTCAGAAATTCTTTAGGAATACTTTTTGAGGATGATAGATGGGACCGGGATAAAAAATTTGCCAATATCAAGGTTAGGACCAATAATCTTACGGAATTACCAATTGTGCAAAAAGGGTACGGGGATAAAATATTTATTATCATGAAGTGGATATTATTGTACTTGCAGCAACAGATGGGTTTCTTGTGAAATTTGAAATAAAAAAGGAATCTCAACACCTATATGTGGAATCTCCGGGAGTGCATTAGCTGAATTTTCATAAATCAGGTTTCTCTAGTGAAGGATTAATCTCACTACTCTTACAAACCTTTTCTGAAATTCACATCAACATAATTGTTGCCAGTAAATGCCACAATGCTCTTCTCAAGCATGGTGATGTAGCAGCAGAAGTTACTACAAGGGCAGCTGGATTTTACTGGCAGAATCTTTATATGATGATAGTGATTACAATGAAGAGGCTTCAAGGTTTGGTTATCATGTAAAACATGTAGGACCTCATTCAATTTCATGTCAGAAGCTTGGTCAAAGTGGAAATGGGGATAGGAACAATGCAGAAATGGGTGAAAGAAGAATTATCTTTGACAACGTAATTCCAGGGAGTTTTCATCTCCAGCTTCTGCTCCTGTTTGCTGTGAAAGAAGTGAAGATGAAAGGTCAAATAATGAAGGTCATGGCCAAGCAATCTGGGAGGTATTGGGAAGGGAGAGGTGCAAGAATGAAGTGAAAGTGGAAGATCATGACTGATTGTTATCACCCACCTTGAGGACAAGGTGGTTGTTTAGGGGGGGAGTATTGATAGGAATCTGGCTTAGTAGGCTAATAATAAGAAAAAATAATAATAAGAATAGTAAGTGTACATGTAATAGTATAAATAGAAGGGGAGGGGAGGAAAGTAGGTAAGCAAGTATTCAGTTGAGAATAGGCTTGGAGACTGGGCATCTCGTATTGTCTGAGGCTACGTATTCCTTCTGTAAACTACTATTCACATCAATAAAGATTTCTTGATCGGTTTCTTGATCAATTCTTCCTAATTCTCTTCTTTTGTGAGTCGGATAAAGGAATTTAGAATAAGAAGGAATTGAGACTGAAATACTTGGTTTATTCCATGAAATGAATTGCTATTTATACAACATTCTAGGGATTAAAAAGATTGTTGAAAACTTTTTTCAACGCACAATTAAAACAGTTTATTCTGATGGGGGAGGCGAATACATAACCTTAGGGAAATTCCTAAGCACATGTGGTATTTCTCATTTATTTACTCCCCCTACACTCCAGAAAACAATGGCTTTGCTGAACGTCGGCATCGTCACATTGTGGAAACTAGTATCACCCTACTTCACCATGCGTCCATACCTCTTAAATATTGGTCATATGCCTTTCTTACAATTATGTACCTTATTAATAGACAACCTGCTCTCTCTCTTAATTTCTGCACTCCATATGAAAAACTCTTCCAACAACCTCCTTGTTGTTTTTGGGTGTCGGTGTTTTCCTTGGTTACGTCCTTATACCACTCATAAATTGGAACCACGCTCTAAATCATGTGTTTTCTTGGGGTATTGTGACCAACAAAGTGCATATCGATGTCTTGATCTTACCACTAACCGGATCTTCATCAGTAGACATGTTGTGTTTGACGAGACAGTCTTCCCCTTTTCTACATCCCCACCACCAGTCTCAAATATCACTTCTGAAGTTGATCATTGGCTTCAACCTTCCATGTCCTATCTTCCCATTTCAGGTACTCTGGTCACGGGGGCGTCTTCTCCTACTCATACCTCGACTCAACAACTGACTCTCGGTAAGTCACCTAATACCTCCACCCAAAGTGATATCCCAACTTCTCCCCGTCCTCAACCCACACCGCCACAAATCATTACTTACCACCGCCGACCCAAACCCAATCCCCCTATACCCACCCCTCATCCACCCAACACCACTGAGCTCACTACCTCAACCCCACACCTCGATAATTCCCCACCCAAACGTACTCATCCAATGACCCTTCGACCCCGTAAACAAGCCCATATTGCTACTAATATTCCCCTACCTCGCCATGTTATTACCACTTGTGCTTCTCAAGCTATGCAGGTACCAGAATGGCGGAGTGCTATGTCAGTAGAATTTGATGCCTTGGTTCGACAGGGTACTTGGGATCTTGTTCCACCTCAGCCTGGCCAGAATATTGTAGGTTGTAAATGGGTATATACAGTGAATTATAAGCCAGATGGTTCATTGGATCGTTACAAGGCTCGGCTCGTCGCTAAGGCTTTCATCAGCGCCCCGGGATTGATTATTCTGATACTTTTAGTCCGGTCATAAAACCGGTCACTATTCGCATTGTATTGACTATTGCTCTCTCTCATGATTGCCCAGTACATCAGTTAGATGTCAACAACCTGGTTTTAATGATGGATCTGGGTTTGTGTGTCGTCTTCGCAAATCCATTTATGGCCTTAAGCAAGCGCCTCGGGTATGGTATCAGGCTCTTAGTGGATTCCTTCTCTCACTTGGATTTCATCAGTCTGTTGCCGATGCTAGTCTGTTCATATTTTCCTGCCATCCATCTTATATATATGTGTTGGTTTATGTGGATGACATCTGTAAGTTTGGGAGAATAGAATTGATTGATTCATTCCATCACTCGGTTACAATATATATAGGATACAAGTCTAACAGTCTAACTGATGAGATCCTAAAAAATAGGATCTGACTACCTAACCATACTTATCTAATACGTGTGAGTAAATTACATCAAATAAGGCTAAGTATTCTAATTTATCTACAACTAACTCGACTGTACATTTTTACACTCCCCCTCAAGTTGGTGAATATATATCATACATTCCCAACTTGCTTACTAGTTGTTCAAACACTAGTTTGAACAATTCTTTCGTTAGAATATCAACAGTTTGATCCTTGGTAGGCACAAATGGTGTACACACAGTTCCAGCTTCAATGTTCTCTTTGATAAAATGTCTGTCCACTTCAATGTGCTTTGTTCTGTCATGTAGGACTGGATTGTGTGCAATGCTAATAGCTGCCTTATTGTCACAATATAGTCTCATAGGTAACTCCAATTCCATATTTAGTTCTTTGATCACTCTCTTGATCCAAAGAAGTTCACATATACCATTGGCCATTGATCTGAATTCTGCTTCTGCACTGCTTCTAGCTACTACATTCTGTTTCTTACTTCTCCAAGTCACCAGGTTTCCCCATACATAAGTGCAGTACCCTGAAGTAGATCTTCTATCACTCACTGATCCTGCATAATCAGCATCTGTAAAGGCCTCTACTGCCCTACTATGGTTCTTTTTGAAGAACAATCCTTTTACAGGACAACTTTTCAAATACCTAAGAATTCTGTAAGCTGCATCATGATGTTCTTTATACGGATAGTGCATAAATTGACTTACCATGCTAACTGCAAAAGCAATATCAGGTCTGGTATGTGCTAAATAGATAAGTCTTCCTACCAATCTCAAATATTGTTGCACATTGACTGGAACCCCATCTCTGACATCTCCTAACTTCTGATTTGGATCTATAGGAGTGTCAGCTGGTTTACATGCACTCATCCTTGTTTCTTGAAGAAGATCTAAAACATACTTCCTTTGAGATACAATAATTCCCTTTTTTGATCTAGCTATTTCCATGCCAAGAAAGTATTTCAACTCTCCCAGATCTTTGACCTCAAATTCAGTAGCAAGTTTTCTCTTCAGGTTTTGTGTTTCTGCATAAAAGTCTCCTGTAATGATAATATCATCTACATACACAATTAATATAGCAATCTCCCTCTTACTTGAGCATTTTATAAATAAAGTATGATCAGCTTGGGCCTGTTTATATCCTTGTTTTTTAACAAACTGTGTGAACCTATCAAACCAAGCCCTTGGGGACTGTTTGAGTCCTTACAGAGATTTTTCCAGCTTACATACTCTTGAACCAAACCTGCTTTCAAACCCGGGAGGAGGATTCATGTAAACTTCCTCCTCAAGTTTTTCATTTAGAAAAGCATTCTTCACATCCAACTGTTGAAGAGGCCAATCTAAATTTGCAGCAATAGATAGAAGAAGTCTGATAGTATTCAACTTTGCAACTGGTGCAAAGTTTTCAGTGTAGTCTATGCCATAAGTCTGTGTATAAGCTTTGGCAACTAACCTTGCCTTATGTCTTTCAAGAGTGCCATCTGCCTTGAACTTAGGAGTAAAAATCCATCTACATCCAACTGTGGGCTTGTTTTTTGGTAGCTCTACAACCTTCCATGTCTGATTCTTTTCAAGAGCATCCATCTCTTCCAAAACAGCTTTTTTCCACGCAGGTTTAGATGGAGCTTCCTGTATGGTTGATGGGATAGAAATAGAGGAGACAATAGAAGAAAAGGTTGCAAATGTAGAGGATAATCTAGAATAGGAAACATGGTTTGAAATAGGATATTTGACACATGACCTTCTTTCTTTTCTGAGGGCTATAGGTAAATCAAGATCAGTTGAGTCATTACTTTTTTCATTTACTGTCATCAGGTCAGATTCATCAACAGAAGTAGGTTCAAAGACTTCCTCTTCTCTTTGATTTGGAACCTTTCTCTCATAAACCTTGCCAAAGAACTTACTGATCTGCAGCTCTTCTTTTCCCATTTTATCAGTTGTATTTATTTTTATTTCATTATTTTTTGATGTTTGACCATTTTCTAATGCATCTAAGTTTCCAATAGAATGCATATCTAGATTAATGTCAAGAAAATCAAGATTGTCATGACTATGTAACACATTGTTAGCATCTTCATTTGAACTCTCCCCCTGAAGATGAGTATCAAAAAATACTTGATTTTCAACAAAAACAATGTCCATTGAAATAAACATCTTTATTGAAGGATCAAAGCATTTATACCTTTTCTATGTGGATGAAATACCTAGAAAGAGACACTTAGTTCCTCTAGGATCAAATTTACTTGCAGTTTTGTCTGGATTTTTAATAAAAACAGTGCAACCAAAGATTTTTAAAGGAAGAGTGCTAATCAATCTAGTAGTAGGGTAACATTCTTGAAGAATACTAATTGGAGTTTTAAACCCTAAAACTTTTGATGGCATCCTATTTATTAAATAGGTAGCATGTAAAACATCTCCCCATAAATATTTTGGAACTTTCATTGAAAACATGATTGCACGTGTAACTTCAAGTAAATGTCTATTTTTCCTCTCAGCAATTCCATTTTGGGCAGGAGTATTAATGCAAGAACTTTGATGAATTATTCCCTTTTCAGCAAAAAATTGATTCAGATTTGTAGAAAAGTATACACGGCCATTATCACTTCTTACCATTTTGATATTGGTATTGAATTGAGTTTGGACCATTGCATAAAACTGCTTAAATACATATTCTATTTCTGATTTTTCCTTGATTAAGAATACCCATGTCATTCTTGTATGATCATCAATAATTGTTACAAACCATCTCTTTCCTTTTAAGGTAGGGACTCTAGATGCTCCCCAATTATCACTATGCACAAGAGTAAAAGGGACTGGTAGGTTTGTAACTGTGGGGAAGATATGAATTTTTATGATGCTTTGCAAGTGCACACATATCACAATAAAACTGTGAAACATTTTTATTATGAAATAATTGAGGAAACAACTTTTTTAAATAATGGAAACTAGGATGACCTAGTCTATAATGAATTAAATACAACTCATTATTACTGGGAAAAGTAATAGTTTGCAGACAAGTATTTCTTTGACCTTGTTTATTTGATTCAGTCCCTTTATCAAAAATATAGAGTCTATCTTCTTCCCTAGCACTGCCAATCATCTTCCCCGATGCCAGATCCTGAAAAATGCAATATGAAGGATAAAATTTAACACAACATTGGAGATCTTTGGTTAATTTGCTGAGGTTTGGCGATTGATGCATCCATTGAACTGAGAAGCCAGGCTGTTACCAAAGAATTTTCTGACCTCCGGACGCTGTACCATCATCACCACTCTTCTTCTCCTCTATTTCACCTGTTATGTATCCCAACTTTCCTCATTCATCTATTGCCAGCGTGACAGACTGTGACCATTCTAGATAATTGGTTCCATTCAATCTATGTCCAATAATGAGCATAGATGAATTAACCGAGGCCTGGTAGTTTGTCATTTGGCTAATTTGGGAGTTAGGGTGATGGGTTTGTGAGTGGGGGGAAGAATCAGAGTGTTCGGTTTCCACCATTGTGGTGTTTAAACAACCTGCTCTGATACCATGTAAGTTTGGGAGAATAGAATTGATTGATTCATTCCATCACTCGGTTACAATATATATAGGATACAAGTCTAACAGTCTAACTGATGAGATCCTAAAAAATAGGATCTGACTACTTAACCATACTTATCTAATACGTGTGAGTAAATTACATCAGATAAGGCTAAATATTCTAATTTATCTACAACTAACTCGACTGTACATTTTTACAACATCATTGTTACTGGTTCTACACCGGACTTGATACGCCAGACAATTGACTCATTGGCCCGCAAGTTCTCTATCAAGGATTTAGGAGCCTTACACTATTTCATGGGCATGCAGGTTACTCCTACACAAGGTGGACTCTTTCTTGATCAACATAAATACATTTTGGACTTATTAAAGATTTTAAAAATGGATGAGGCTAATCCTGTGGCTACACCGTTAGCTTCCTCTGCCTCCTTAACTCTGTTTGACAGTTCAGGCTCGTGTGATGCCACTCTCTATCGAGAGGTCCTCGGGTCTCTTCAATATTTGAATCTTACTCGCCCAGATGTTGCCTTTGTTATTAACAAATTGGCCCAATTTATGCATAAACATACGCTTAATCACTGGCAACTTCTCAAACGTCTCTTGCGCTATCTGCACGGCATTGCCTCTCATGGCCTCTATCTTTGTCGCAGCACCTCCCCCTCTCTCCGTGCCTTTGATGATGCTGATTAGGCAGGGAATCCTGATGACCGTTCCTCTACCAGCGCATATGCCATCTTTCTCGGGGAATCTCTTATATCTTGGAGATCAGTTAAGCAACGCACTATTGCTAAGTCTTCCATGGAAGCAGAATATCGAGCCCTTTCCACCGCTGCCTCTGAAATTATTTGGATCGAATCTCTCTTGCGCGAGTTGCGGCACCCGCTCCTTTCTCCTCCACTCCTCCTTTGTGATAACAAAGGTGCTACTACATCTTCAGTCAATCCTGTCTTCCACTCCCGCATGAAACATGTAGCTATTGATTTTCATTTTGTTCAGCTGCGGGTTCAACGTGGTCTTCTTCAAGTGCATCATATTCCATCTTCTGCTCAGATAGCTGACGCCCTCACCAAACCACTTCCTCGGCAACGCTTTATCCTTCTTAAAGACAAGCTCAGGATTCTTGGAAGTGACAGAATACCTGGCTTGCGGGGGCGTATTGAAGGAAATAAATAATTGACATTTAAGACATAATATTGCATTTAGCCGTTACATATCTCTATCATTATTATTGTATTATCACCTACCTTATAGACTTGATTAATGATTGTATAAATAGCACCTATTGTAAACCCTTTTGATTATCATTGAATATACGAAAATCATTTGCTCCTCTCTTCTCTATTACTCCCTACGTCCCAAAAAACTTTGCCACTTTCCCTTTTAAGCAATTATTTTGTGGTTCCTGTTATTTCTCTCTCCTCTGCACAAATCTCAACCACACAGTTTTTACTTTATTATTCTCCGTGCCGGTCAAACTTGGCAAAGTTTTACGGGACAGAGGTAATACTACCTATATTAGGATTTGGGCCTAATAGACTGTTAGAGTGTTAGGATTTGGGCCTATTTGAGCAAGAATAATAATAAGTGTATTAGACTACTATAAATAGAAGGAAGGCTGGTAGGGGAAAGGAGGCTTTTAGACGATTAGTCTTGGGACTGGGAATGATCGGAGACTAAACATCTCTATCTTTTGGGGCTTAGGCTTTGGGGGCTTTGGCCTTTGTACAGGTTAATGTTCATCTTCCTCAATAAAGATTACCTTGTTCATTGATATTAATTTCTGTAATTTCTGGATAATTGGAGAGTTCTATCATTGGTATCAGAGCACTTCTTTCCCGGAGGCAAAGGATCTGATTTGATAGAGAATTTTCATTACCTGGAAAGATGGAAGAAAGGTTGGATTCGCTGGAAAGGAAGATCGATAAAAGTCTGAAGGAATTAAATGCAAAATTCGAGGAATTAAGAGCGAAGATGAAGGCTGGCTTAGCGGAGATTACTAAACCGAAGAAAGATCGCTCAAATCGATCGCACACTCCTCCGAGGTCGCATCGCGACTCTCATCATCGCGACTCTCATCATCGCCACTCTCATCATGGACATACGCGACTTTTGATCGAAGCAGATGAATCGGAAGAAGAGTCTTCACAGAAGAACTGGAGAAGGATCGAGGACCATCAGGCATGCTCCGCTATCACCGAAGGAGTCACAAACGAAGTCGCGAACTACTGATCACAGTTCACAGTCGCAGAATTCTTCGCATCGCTCTTGTCGCTCTTCGCAGAGTTCTGCTCATCATTCTTATCATCTCTCTTCGCATCAGAGTGCGCCTTATTCGTCTAAAGTAAATTCTAGGAAGTCAGCTAGTTCACAGACAGAGGAATTACCTCTATTCTATGAGGATGAAGCGTACGAATGGATAGAGAAGATGGAAAAATATTTCCGAGTTCAAGCTATTGCAGAAAAATTCAAAGTGGATGTCGCAGAAGAGGCTATGGGGGAAGCCGTGTGTGGCTGGTTTAAATGGTGGTGGGAGTATCAAAAGAGGGAAGATAGTTGGAAGGCTCTAAAGGAAGACTTGATGAGGGATTTTCCACCTAAACGCCGGCCAAAGACAGGAAAGACAGAAAGCAGAGATTCATCGAAGTCACGAAGAACTTCTTCCAGTTCGCAATCGAGAACTTCTTCATTCAGTTCGCAGGAATCATTGAGGTCGCCAAGAACTTCTCGTTCACGAGCTTCTCAATCAGCGCTAGAAATTTCCCAGTCAACAAAGAAGGTTCAGATGGAACCGACTGGACCTGTAATCAAGCAAGTGAATAAGAAAGATGAAATCAAGGAGAAACGACAGGTTATTCAAGGGCCAGATTATGTTTATTCTAATCTTGCAGAGGATGTGGATTTAATTTCCAACCAAGTTTCTATTGCTCACAAGCTTATTCAACCATGTTCTTTTGGAAATAGAGCTCGAATTGCTTCTGAAACTGTTCTTGTCAAAAGTCAACTTTCTTTACAAATAAAGGAAAGATTTTCAGAAAAATTATGCATTGGTAAAAATAGATCTGGTACAGAGGCTCACGAGGAGGAGTTTGGGCTTGTTTCGGGAGAATTTGCTAACATTTTTGGAAACCGCAAACCGATTCATGATGCTGACAAGTCTAGTTGCGTAAAGGAGATGAACTGGCTGAATGTTTTCAAATCTGAAATGTTAGCAGAAGCAAAACTGAACAGTTCCACTTATGTTCTTGTAATGGAAACCAAGCTAGGAGAAGATGTTGGAGATATAGAAGTAGAACCCTGCTTGCTGGAAAGAATAGTTATGGCAATATCCCAGTAGCAATGTGCAGCTCTTCCCTTGTTTGTCAATACCCCAATATGCATCAGGCAACACATGGCATCAGGATCTAGATTGTTAGAGGAGTTTGTAAGCTGCCAGACATCTTTGGGTGTTCTTCAAAAAAAAAAACTGGAAGGCGGAACTTCATATGAAATTGGGGAAGAACTTGTTCTGTATTCAACCAGAGATGGACACAGTAGTTTCATGAATAACAGTACTGGCAGTGTGATCAATTCGCAACCTATACATCTAGAGAAGGATGTTAAAGGGAAAGGTCAAACAGCATCATCTGGTTATGAGGAACAAAACAATTACAGAGATCCCAACCATCAGTGCATTATTCAAGCAATGAAGTTCATAGTCCCGCAAACAGTTCGGTATTGGGAAGGAAAAGGTGCAAGAAAGAAGAAAAAGAAGAAGATCGTGGCTGTCTCCTACCGCCCACCTTGAGGGCAAGGTGGATGTTTAGGGAGGGAGTATTGATAGGGATCTACCTATATTAGGAATTGGGCCTAATAGACTGTTAGAGTGTTAGGATTTGGGCCTATTTGAGCAAGAATAATAATAAGTGTATTAGACTACTATAAATAGAAGGAAGGCTGGGAGGGGAAAGGAGGCTTTTAGACGATTAGTCTTGGGATTGGGAAAGATCATAGACTAAACATCTCTATCTTTTGGGGCTTAGGCTTTGGGGGCTTTGGCCTTTGTACAGATTAATGTTCATCTTCCTCAATAAAGATTACCTTGTTCATTGATATTAATTTCTGTAATTTCTGGATAATTGGAGAGTTCTATCACAAACATCTATGGAAATTTGTTCTAGAAAATACTATTTTGCTCCATAAGAAAGCTAAACAAAAATGAGAAATTTACAAAATACGAATACATGTGTGAATTCTCCTGGAATTACCATCCCCATAGCCATAATGTGATATAGTTTCCACTAAAGGAATAATATTTTCTTTTCCTGGTATAATGCAGCAAACATTGTCCCAAAAAGTAAAAGAGTCATCCAGTCAATCTGTTACCATTGTGTACTTCTTGCCTTCTTGGAGCTAATATACAATTAATGTTTGATTAGTTCTCATCGACTAACACTAATAGTTCCCCTCTCCACCTGTTTGTCTTTATGATAAATTGAGCATTATCTAGCCCATTCAATCCAAATCTCATTCACCCATTCAAGTAATGAACCCCAGACTAATCACATATAAAGACACAACATTACCTCTGACTAGCGATATGAAGAAACATGATTCCTTAGCATTCTAATGCTCACTCTGTCCTAATTGTATGTAACTAGCTTCCATAGTCAATTTGACTAAATTTTACTTTTCATACTTCCTAAGTTGTATATTTTTCAAGTTCAGAGTATTAAGAAACAAGTCAAACAACTAAGGTAAGTCAATGGTGAATTTTGGAGTTTGGAGTGGCTCAAATGCTCAATACAATCCCATGCATGGAAAGTATAAGAAACTACTATGAGGTAAGTCTTACTCCTTGTTATTTATTGGTCGAAATAAGTGTGTTATATTACTATTATTATTTAAAAAAACAAAAAATCCAAATCTTCATGTAGGATTTGTTTCCTGAAGAATATTACTCATCCTAAATTCCAATGTTAAAAGAGATTTCATGATAAATTACACACCCTATCGCAGCGAAAATGAAATGGAACATAAATTGGAGAAAGTTAGCAAAATATTTGAGAATAAATCACTTTAGCTAATTCATTAATGATATAAAAAATCATCATTAGCAAGTACTTTTGGGAAAGATAATGAGAACAACTTTTCTATACATTTTCATATACTTTCTAAATTTCTAGGCATCTTTTAAAAAACCTTAATCTCAAAGATTTTGAAGTCGGCTAACATGAATCGATACATGATATCAGATCCAAAAAAAAAGATAATCAAGATAAGATAGATAAACAAAAGATAAAGATATGATAAAGATTAAAATGATCAAATAAAATGGATAATATATATATATAATAAAAAGGATAAAAATGTTAAACAAAGTAAGAAAGATCAAGTAGTTAAAAGCAAAAGAAAAACAGAGAGAAAAAAGAAATTAATCCTCCACAAGAACCTTCGCCCTCCACTTTGTTCTCTCCAAATTCATACTCTCCACTTATGATTTCTCTAATTCACGTCTCTTTGAGTCTTCTTCTCCCTCTCACCCACGTCTCTTCTCCTCACCCTTCAACTCATCTAACAAATACATCACTCAATCTTCTACGCACATGATCACCCTTCACCTCAATATTGCTTGGCACATTCTTATACATCACCCTTATTCTTAAATAGGTGAACAAGAGTACTCTTCAACCAACTCGTTGGCATTTTGTTGTTTGACTGTTTCTCCAAATGTTGTTTAACAAACGTGTTAACCACTTGACGTCTCTCTCCTGAACTTCTTCTGGCCTCGATCAGTACGTCATTTGGACCAACTATTTTCTTCCGCCTCATTTTTCTCAGAACCTCTTTAATTTCTGTCGTTTGAATCCTTCTCACAAAGTTCCAGTTTACCATACAATATGGTATAGTAAGATCATCATTACCTTAGCATTTTATTCTCGCTGAGCAAGGTATCAAAGTATGACCTCCAGCTCTCTTTTATCACCTCGTCCTCCATTAATACCCTTTGATCGATATCTTTCACACACTTAAATTTTATGATATCTTGAGCCCTACGATCAGGAAAATGGACAAGTTTATAAAAAAGTTCTCCTTCCTTAAAGTCCAATTTTACATACAACTCCTAATTCACTTTCTCTCTTGCTTTCTTTACGGCTTTCTTTGCTTTTCCTTTAGCATCCTTGTACTCATCTGTGTCCTCATCATACCAACTTTTGTCCAACTTTATGTAGTATTCTCTTTTGTTCCTTATGTCTTGTGACACACATTTTTTAGACTTTTCAAGTATTTCCTTCGTCACTCTGTTAATGGTCAACTCCTTTCATAACCACACATGTGCATCATTGTCAATGTACCACACATTTTCACCCAACATGCCAATATTTTTAGACTTTTTTATAAGAATTTTCAAATGTTCACCAAGATTGTAAAGAAACTTTGCCACAACATGCCAATATCCAGGACCATAAAATACGAAAATTTCTATCAACACAAATGGGATAGCAGCACACAGTACATAAACAAGAAGCAATGAAGCAGATGGTGAACCTGTGGAGCGAACAAGAGAGGCGATGGAGAGTGGTACATGAGGTCAGCTGAAGGAACTCGAGAAGTAGGCGCCTGATCAGGCATGCTGGATTCGCCACCGGATCTCATCGATACCTCATCGCCGGAGCCGGAAATCCCGTCTTCTCTGCCGTTCACATTTCCCATCCTTTGGCAATTTTCTGTGTACCTCTACTAATCTACATATTTAGAGAGAGAAACAGTTTATATAGAGAGAGCGTACAGTGTACATGGGAGGAAGGGAAAGGACGGCCAGGTTAAGGAAACAGACAGAGATTTGTTGCTTATTTACGCCGACTGCCACTGGGAAATCGGCGAGAAGGCGAGACAACCACGGGAAGAGAAACAGGTGGAGAGAAGGAAGGATCTGAGAACACGAGCGGAATAAACCTGGATGACGTGGAACGATCGGAGGCGTTGAAATAGGATAAGTTCGTTCCGGATCTGCGTCACCCCCTGACCCACACGCTTTGCCATGTGCTTATCGGGCAAACGCAAATTATACCTGGCACGTCCGTTTTTCTCTACATGAAATAGGATAAGTTTTCGTTAAAGTCAAATACAAAAACACCATAATTTTACAACTGTTCTCTACGGGTTTTCATCGATTGATATCGTTTGATAATGACATCATTGTCAATTTTCAAGAAGATGTCTTTTTCCACATAAACAATAAGTCTATCATTGAGCCAGTCGTCACTCATCTGGTTGCTCAACCTATCTTTCACTCATCCGGTTGCAACAGGAAGAATCAATGCCAATGTCAGCAACTTGTAAACTAAAGGAAACACCTTGTGCTTCTTAGTTTCTACCAACTTCTCTGCAAGGTCACCAAGTCCATTGAGCTCCTTAAATAAAGCATTAGAGCGCATATCAAAGATATAACTTTCAAGTTGATCAGTGAGAATACAAACATCTAATGGTGAAAAATCCTGGGGATAAAACTCGGCCAATCTAAGCAATTTCTTCTTCTCAAAAGCAGAAAATGAATCTCGTGGAGATAAGCAAGCAATGCATAGTAGCAACTCTGTACTAGCTTCTGAGAAGCGATCACCCAACTCTTGCAGTTGCAAATCAATCACAGCACAAAATAGATCATAGCGATAGTGATGCAAATTAGTAATAGTTGGTCTTTTACGTACGGGGCGACCTCGAGAATCAAAACGGATGAATGTGTCATTCATGTTTGGGATATCAATAGAATGTTGATCACAAAAATTACAAACCTCCTCAAACCATGAATCCCATCCGTCATCTCTAGAAGCTTGAAGTTTGTACCTGCAAACTCTAACAAGATCCATTGCATTGACAATATCTTGGTCACGCCTTTGTAAAGCATGAGACAACTCATTTGATATTCCCAAAATAAATTTCATCATATGCAAATTTAGAACAAAATCAAAGCAATGCATCATCTTGAGTAAATACTCTATCTCCACCTTTTGCATAGACGTAGTTACCTCATCATCGTGTATCACATCAAGAGCATCACCAACATCAGAAAACATTGAAATCAAGCTCACCAAAGATCTATAATGTGAACCCCAATGTGTATCACCTGCGCGCTGAAGGCAAGATTCTTGGTGAAGACCCCTTCCACTTGAAATTTTACCACTTTCAAGCGCTTCAACAATGAATTGAAGCTCAATTCTTTTTCACGAAGAATGTCAGAACGTTTACACGAACCTCCAATAACATTTATCAATTGAGCAACAACACGAAAAAAATCAGCAATGAGAAGATTCTTTGTTGCAACAGCTACAAGGGCAAGTTGGAGTTGATGTGCAAAACAATGAATGTAATATGCACTTGGGTTCTCATTAAGAATAATTGTTTTCAACCCAGTTAGCCTCCAGTGCATATTACTCGCCCCGTCATAATCTTGCCCTCTTAATCTAGATATGCTCAAGTTGTGTCTACAAAATAGCGTGTCAATCGCTTCCTTAAGTGCAAGTGATGTGGTACTAGTGACATGTTCAACTCCAATAAATCGTTCTTTCACATATCCACTAGCATCAACATAACGTATCACAATTGACATTTGCTCTTTTGTTGATACATCACGGGATTCATCAACTAGAATAGCATATAAAGAATCTCCAATATTTTGAATGATAGCATTCACTGTTTCAATAGCACAAGCATGAGCTAAATCTTTTTGAATGTTAGATGCAAGAAGTTTACAATTTCCAGGTGCATTATTCATTACTACAGAAGCTATCTCAACATTATGATCTCTTAAAAATTCCATGGTCACTATAAAATTATCTGGATTTAGAGAGTCTTTAGATTCTTCATGACCACAGAAAGGTAACCCCAACCTCAACAAGTACCGCACACAATCAAGAGATGTTGTCAGTCGAATGCGATAATCATGCTTTGTCTACATTGATTGATTGTCCAAAATTGTCTCAATATGTGCATCTTGGTTCATCAATGCATCACACCTCATTTGAGCTTGATTGTGCTCACTATCATGCTTTCCAACATGAACATTAAGTTTGACATTATCTTTCCAACTGCTAAATCCCTCTGAAACAAACACATCTCCTCCTAATTGTTTCTCTTTGTTGGGTTTGAAAAGATAACAATACAAACAATAAGCAGCATCTTTAGATATGCTATACTCCAACCATTCATGTTCAGTAAACCAAGTTGGAACGAATCTTCTTGATTTATTTGCAGAAACCATCTTCATTGGGAAGTCATGCTCAAATGGTTGATAAGGGCCTTTCTGCAAATATGCTCTTCGAACTTGATCTCTAATATTTGGATGATACCTTGAGATCGGTATTCTCAATCCAGGGTCAGATGGAAGTTGGGAAGCATCAAACTCATTAGCGGTGACTGATTGTATGATATTTACGTTGTTTTGTTCGCCATTTGTTGTTGAGTTTTCTTGAATTGTAGTTGACGGCACAACCGGCACTACAATTTTTGATGAGCTACTTCCATTAGCTTTTTCTTCAACAGGGTTATAGTATCTCTTCATTACCTATTTACCTATGTTGAAAATAACGGGATGACTACTTACTACACGAATATTAATTAACTTAATAATTAGATTAATAAGAACAACTACAAGTCACAAGCAAATACATACTACAAATGATGATTACAATTTACAAGTTCACAATTAATAATCAAAATCACAATTTCACATCAAGCAAAGTTTAAAATTCACAATTTACAAGTTCACAATTAATAATCAAATTCACAATTTCACACAAGTTCACAAATTCACAATTTCACAATTAAAAGTTTTAAAAAATACATGAAGCAGTCAAGCAGAGCTGCAGAGGTGCTACTTCTCGGTCTTCTCCTGTTCTCGAGTTAGGCAGACCGCGGGTCCGCAACAGTGCAGGTGTGCAGCACCGGCGCACCGTGCGTCATCCAGTGGCCGTTCGGCAGGCGGCAGAGTCGCAGAGACTGAAGTCGACGGCTGAAGTGGTCAAGTGGATGGCCGTTCACTCGTTTGGGGTTTTGCACAGATCCTAGGAGCTGGTTTCGTTTCGCCGACAAGCAAAAGAAAGAAGCGGACTGTTTTTTCGTTTTTGGACTTCAAAATTCATGTTGGGCCTAATTTTTTTAAAATTGAGACTGGGCCTAATTTTTAAACACCTATACTAGTTTAAAAAATTGAGCATGGGCCTAGGCCTTCCCTGGCCTAAGGCCCAATCCGCCCCTGAGCACTATCTATTTTCTTTTCCTTCAACACTCAAGCCTCGAGATCTTTGTTGGAGCACTATCTCTTTATTTTTCTTTTATGTTTTCTTCAATTATTTTCTTCTCTCCATCTAAATATTAAAAATTAATTTCGATTTTTCGTATATTCATCTTTAACTAATTAAATTGTAATCGAAAAAACTTTTTTCTTTACAAATTTATTACAAATTTTTCTTAATCCACATAAAATAAGTACAATACATTAATAACCATACATTACTTTTGCCAAAAAAGATAATCATACACTACTTTTTTACTTGTTTTCTTCAATTAAAATTGATGGAGTATATGGCCCAGGAACCCCCGGCCCATAGACTCCCATTACTATAGTGAAGGCCCAATAGGCCCCGGAAGCACAGCAAGCCCAAATCACAGCGCCCCAAGTGCCAAACAGCCCACGACGAACGTTGTGGTGCCTTCGGCCCCCATGACCGAAGGCTTATAAACTCGCAGAACAGCTGTTTTAGGAAAACAAAGGTACTGGGAGAAAACAGCGAAAAACACTAGCCCTCGGTACCTAAGAGACCTCGGCACACAGAGGGCCCCGGTTTGAAGAGCCATCGGCTAATCACATACAGCCGAAGGCATCTCCTCAACAGGATCTCCCGCCCACATGCGCTGGATTGACGTACCGAGTACAAACGTCACATCCAACCACCGCATTTAATGCGGCCACATGCGAGTGCCAGTGCCACCCCGTTGAGGTGACCCCTCCACCACCAGAATGATGACACGTGTCCCTATCTGGCATTTATTACTACTATAAATAGCACCCCTTTTCCCCATTTTGTAATCCATGCTCAATACGCTCAATACTTTCTCAGCAATACATATTCTCTCTCTTACTTTTGCTCTGACTTCTCTCTAGTTACTCCCCGCAGTAACCCCTCGGATAGATACCCCCAGGTACACTTATCCATCATTTGGTGCTCTCGTTGAGAGGTTTGAACACATCAAGCGAGAAAACCTCCCAAAAACAACCAAAAAAAATCTCCCAAATCACAAGAAATCCAGCAAGGAAGCTGCTGTGAAAATTCAAGAAAAAATGGAAAAGAAGAAAATCTGGATTTTCCCAGATCCGAGCCGCCGTCTTCTGCCGCCGCCATATGCTTGAAGCTCGATGCGCTAGTTCGAGTTCACCGCAATGTTCTGAGTGTGTTGCTCCAGACCTCACACGTCCACCCCATCGTCGGATCTGTTCGAAGTATGGCCAGGGGATGCACTTCCGATCTCAAATGGGAGCATTTACCATTTTTCCGTCGTCACCGTAGGTCGCCGCTACCTAGGTCGTTGAGTCGGTTGAAGCCGATCTGGCGCTGCTCCTACACCTCACCGCCCATTCCCGGATCTCACCGCCGTGAAGTTGCTGCCAGGCTGCTATCCAGATCTCACAGCCACGGCTCCAGATCTCCTTGCCGTAGCTCCAGGTCCCTAGTTGCAGCTCGACGGTCGCAGACGTGCAGCTTTCCCGCGGAGCTCAAAACTCTTTTTGTTCTGCCACCATTAACGGCCGTTGAGAAGCTCTGTTCTTGCGCCAAAGCCAACCTGAAGAGAACGTGGGCAGGTCGCAACTTGAGGAGCCTACCTGCACCAGATGAAGCTCGCTGCAGTGCCTAGCTCTGCAACTTGGTCGCTCGTCGCTGGCAGCTGGTTCTACCGTCGAGTCACCACCCCGCCACTGGTCATCAGCGGTCCACCGTAGGACGCTCCTCCACCAGGTCGGTTTCTGTTCGAGCCCTCACCGGCCACTCTGCCAACAGGGTTTCTTGATTTCACCATTGATGGCGGTTGGGAGGTCAGTGAAGACGTGTTTCAGTCGATCTTGTGCCGGAGACTAGCCGTTCAGGCCGTCCTTGCCCTGCTGCGACCACCATCTCCACCGGCACGAAGTGGCCAGCATGTAGAGACTGCGTTTGAGTTGGTAGAAAGATGCTCCACCTGTTCTAAAAAATACACTCCGCATAAATTCTTTGGTCTAAAGCAGACCACGTCCGCATTTTTGAGGCCAAGGGAAGGCCAATCCCTTTTGAAGATTAGGTGGAGAGGCGGACAAGGCTTTGAGAGCTTTGACCAGGTCAAAATTGAGGAAGGAATAAAATCAAAGTGCACCAAATTCTCGGCCGAGCCTACACTTCAAAAGATAAGTATCTTTAGTTTTAATATTATTTAAATTTATTTTAATCAATATTTTTGTTGGTAAATGTCACACTATCACGCAATTATGATTAAATGCCTAGTGGAGTGTGGCTTGAGACCCATCACTAGGATTCAAAGCCATGACTCCTCAGGTACAAAGCCCTGACTCCTCAGGCACAACGCCCTGACTCCTCAGGCACGAAGACCGGTCTTAGTCATTCCAAGAGTGACGACAGTTGCATACGAATGGCTCACACCTCCACTCTACAAAGTATTTTATCATTACATCAACAATTCACATTTCCACTTTTTTCAAGTGACGGACTCTCAATCGGAAAACCCCAAAAAAAAAATTATATGCATGCTAAATGTGTAGGTACGAAGATGACTTTACTCATTTTCACCTCGACTCCACTCATCTCAGAGAGTGGGGGACTGGGGGACTGAGAGGTCAGAGTTTCTAAATGAGCAGAAAATATCACGCATGAGCAGGAACGAAAGCTAAGTCGGATGAAGAGGAGCTGAGCTAGAAAAAATTGATTATGCCAGAGAGAACTCACCTTCCTTGTTTCATGTTGGGGGCACTAGGTGTACTCTTTTTGCCTTTATTAGGATTTTTTCCCACAGAGTTTTTTCCTAGTAAAGGTTTTTAATGAGGCACCTCCCCATCATGGACAAGCTAAGGGTGGTGGTCCCCGACCGGAGAGGAAGAAATCAAAGACAGAAGAACGTTGCAGATACAGTTTGGACTACTCCCTTTCGCCTCGAGTACTCTCGACTCAGGGAGTGGGGGACTCCTGATTGAGTATATGGACTCCGACCCCCTCCCGGTCTGCCGACTATTGGGCCTGGACAGCGGCCCACGCACGTTTAGCGGATTCATATTATTGTACATTATTATTCAGATGTACTAGATTAGCTTTTTATACTATTAATCCATTTATGTAACCGGGTCTGTTGGGTCTATATTAGAGGACCAGACTCGGATTTTCCTATATATACTCCTTATAGAAGGCTTGTAAACCTAAGTCACAACTTTCAAACTCATTCACAATATACTATCTCTTTCTCCTTCTTGTTCAATCTCTCCTAATTTATACAATATGGGTATCAATTATCCAACAATGGTGTTCTCATAATTTATACAATATGGGTATAAATTACTACCGAATTTATAATTTTTTTGAGGTTTTTAAGACATTGAGTTTGTTTATTTTGATTCTTGAGGTTACATTTGATAATATATCATGAAATTACATGTTCTTATGCACAAGTTACATCTCAATGTACGCGAGTTACATCTTAATATACGCGAGTTACATCTTAATATATGCGAGTTACACCACGGAATAAACTCCAGTTATATCATTTTTATTGCCTTAATATTAAAAATAAAACATATTCACTATTTATAAAAAAGTAATTAAGCTATTAGGATCAATTTTTCATTGTTTACATTGAAATATATCTCAAACACACCAAAGAAATCATTGTTCAATTTTCCAACAAGTTACATTCTGTATACATCCAAGTTACATTTGTCATCAACGCGAGTTACATTTGTAATAACACGAGTTACATTAAAAAACCAACCCCTGCTATTGAAACAAAACGATTGATCTTTCCTAAAAAACTAACTCCTACTATTGAAACAAAAAAATGATCTTTTTTAAAATCCTTTTGATGGTCATGATATTAAAAACAAAACATATTCACGATTTAAGTAAAGTAATTATGGATTTAGACTCTTTTTTTTATCGTTTACATTTTTCATAATGCGAGTTACACCATAATGAGTTACATTTGAATGCACTGTATTTACATTTAAAAGTGGCGTGAGTTACATACCAAAACAAAGGATTTACATCACGAAAAAATTGAGACAAATGCAAGGGCACTGTTCATGCGAATTTTACCCCTGGGAGTACGGTGCTCACCATGCACCAGTCTCATGGTATACGGACTGTCCGGCAAATGTATAATGACCTCTATATTACTTAGAGTCTTTTGATTTCCAAAAATATGATTCATTTTGTATTTTCCATAAATGTGATTCATCCCAATTAATGAATTGCCTTATTCTCTACCGCCTTAGCAGATCAATTTTATCCCACCGTTCTCACACCAATACACCATCATCAACCCCCACTCAACAAGCCAGCACCCAACGTCAGCAGGTCGTTGTCATTTTCGTGCCTAGCCGCTCTCTGTTGTCTCCGCATCTCGCCGCTCCCCGTCATCTTCACGTTTAACCGCTCGTCGCTGTCTTCTGGCGTGGCTAGAGTGTGGGCTTGTTGCGGTATGTGCACACATGGGGTGCAGGGGAATTGGGGCTACATATTGGGGAAGGGGCAGGAAAAGGCAAAATTGAAAATTTTTAAGTATACGTACCGATGTATTTCTTATTGTTTTCCAATTTATTAAGAAGGCCATCAATTTCTTTTATCTATTAATACAACGGAATACTAGGTGTTGGATTGGAGAAATTGTTTGCTCAAAGGATCTATCTTCTCATTACATATATTTGAATGATCTAGACTATTATGGTGTGAGATCGGTGGGATTCCATATCTTGGCGCTACCTGCCAATTGCTAGGGATAGGTGGGAATCGACAAGCGGTAGTTATAGGGATGGAGCGGGGTGTGATGGTGGTGACCAGAGTGGCGGAGGTCAGGAGCTATGATAGTGGCAACCAGTGCTGTTGGCTGGCCGGAGTCACTGTGAAGTTGTCCCTTTGGCTAGCCGGAGTCGCTGGACGGGGCACAGTACTCACTGGACGGGGCGGCGGCCGCAGTCATTAATCGGGGGACAGTCTTTAATCAGGGCGGGGGCGGCAGTCACTGAACGGGGTGGTCACTATGCGACGGTGGCAGTCACTGAACGAGGTGGTCACTAAAATTACAAGTCACTCCAATTGGGAATACACTAGTCACTGCATTAGTCATATTTTTGGGATTTTGAATATGCGATCACTTTTTTGTCTTCAAGCATTTATTTAGTAATATTCATAAAATAAGGCCTTTGTATTTTGTGTTAATTTCTCATTTATGTTCTCTCAATTTCTATTTTATGATAAGATGAGCGAATGGAAAATAAAAAATATGATATATAATTTTATAAAAGCACATGTATGATTATTTTAGAGATACACTAATTATTACTACCTCCGTCTCGTTAAAATGTTCTCATGGCAAAACAACACGGTTATTTAGATAATAGAAAAATAAGATAGTTTAAGTATATTTTGATATGATATATAATAACAAGGTTAGTGTGGATCATTGTGATGCTATAAATATATTATTTTTAATATTTAATGATTAATTGTCATTTAAGATTGTTAATTGATTCTTAAAATAGAAATGAGAATCTGTGTATGGGACGTCCGGAGAAAAAGTGAGAAACTTTCTATGGAATGGAGTGACTATGAAATTACTAAGTAAACATTCTTCCTCAATTTATCATGTCTAGTACTATCGTATCATATTATAATCTCATTCTCTCTATATTTTTTTGTTTACTACACTTTTCTTTTAATATACTCAATTACTCCTCGTTTTCATCTTTTCTTTCGAACTTTTTGTTGTACCAATTGTTCTATGATATCTCGTTCTTTAATAGAATAACTATATGATCTAATATGATATCTAGTTTTGGATTCTTGGTGAATGTTTGTGAAGTTAGAGATGTGATTTTTGGGTTATAAATACTCAAATGTTTTGGAAATTGTTTAGAGTTTGGTTAATTTTGACTGGATTAGTAGTGCTGACTGCTAGATTTTCCTCCGGCGATCTAGTAAATTCTACTGCTTCAGTTTTATTTGGTTTGAATGCTCTTACTAAGGGCTTAATTGTCACTTTCTGCCCCCCATTAAAACTTTTTAAAATTAATTTCTCAAAAAGAGTATGATTTTGCTGTAACAATAAGGATTTCACAGTTACATAGTCATCAAAATATACCTCGATTTCATCTTTCTAACTTAGTATGTTGAACGGTTCCACTTAGGGGTGGACCGGTCCGATTTTGATTGGCCCGGAACCCGGTCCAGACCGCCACTGTGCGGTACCGGGCCAGACCGGCTTGCCCGGGATCGGGTTTTGAGGTCCGAATCAGGGTTGGGGCTGGGCTACGGGTCGCAGAAAAGGGAGACCGGCCCGGTCAATCCGGGACTAGTCCCCGCCAACAGTCACATTAAAAAAAAGCTTTGAATGGCTTTGTGGGAATGTGGGGTGTCCAATGAATCCAAACGGCTCTATAGCCGTTGGAGGCTCCTGGGGGTTGGGGTTGGGGGGTTTAAGGGGTGGGGTAAAAAAACTATAAATACTCCTAATTTCTAAACATTTTTCGACACTTAAGTTGTTTTTACTTGGACTGTAATTCATCCCAGACCAGACCAAAACAGACCAGACCAGATCAGACCAGACCAGACCAGACCGGACCGGACCGTATCGGACCGGATATTATTCCGGTTCAATCTGGTTCCGGTTTTTCCAGTCCGGTTCGGTCCGGTTTTCCGGTTTAAACCGGATAGTGCACACCCCTAATTATTATTATTATTATTATTATTATTATTATTATGGGTGTGCACCGGTTCAAAACCGGACCGGACCAGATATCATTCCGGTTCGATCCGGTTCCAGTTTTCCGGTCCGGTTCGGTCCGGTTTTGTGGTTTAAACCGGATAGTGCACACCCCTAATTATTATTATTATTATTATTGTTATTATTATTATTGTTGTTGTTGTTGTTGTTATTGTTGTTATTGTTATTGTTATTTGTAATTATAAATGAATAAAATATAATTATTTATGGATTATAATATATATAAAAAATAGAATCTTTATGCAAAAAATATAAAAATAAAATTTCAGACCAGACCAGACCAGACCAAAACAGACCAGACCAGCAAATTACAGTTCAAGTAAAAACATCCTTATTCTCTCATTCTTTCTACTCTCTAATACTCTTTAATCATCTTCGATTCTCCATCTTCTTCATCTTCTCCAATTCTCTTATTCTCTCTACACCTATTAATATATATCCTATTATTCATATCTATTTTAATTAGTTATACAATTATTATATCTACTTATATATTTATTATCTACTTATAAATACATATATTATATCTACTTATATTTGTTATCTACTTAATATCTACTTATAAATACATATATATTATATCTACTTATATTTATTATCTACTTATTATCTACTTAACATGTACTTATTATATTTACTTATATTTACATATTATATCTAATTAATATATTAAGTATATATTTTTAAAGTATTAAATATAAGTGTACTACTCATTTTATAGTAGTATACTTATATATTATATACTATAAACATTATATTATATGTTAGTTATACAATTATTATATCTACTCATATAATTATTATCTACTTATAAATACATATATTATATCTACTCATACTTATTATCTACTTAACATATAGTTATTATCTACTTAATATCTACTTATTATATACTTGTTATTTACTTATATTTCCATATACCACATCTAATTAATATATTGAGAATATATATATATATATATATATATATATACACACACATTAAAGTATAAAATATAAGTGTACTACTCATCTTATAGTAGTGTACTTATATATTATATACTATAAACATTATATTCTATATTAGTTACACTTTAATTAATATTAGTTAAATTTATCCTATTACTTACACACTCACACTCCCATTAATTAGTATACATTCATACATTTTTCATATTAGTTACATTTATCATTAATGTTAGTTACGCACTCTACATTTGGCAATCTAAATTATAAACCTACCGCAAACCAATTTTTTGTTGAAGCTGTTAATCTCGCCGGCGCTTTTTGTGAATTTTTCGATGCCGCTTACGTTAGTTATTTTTTTTCTTTAATGAAAAACAAATTTTTAAAATATTATTCACATATTCCGCATATATATGGTATTGCATTTATTCTTGATCCTCGTTTCAAACTTAATGCTTTACAAAATTGTTTAGAGTAGTACTATTATGCTTCCTTTTTTGGTCCATTTCCTATGTATGAAGATAAGCCCATAGATCCTAAAGAGGAATACAATGAGGTTAGTAATTTATTTCATCAATTACATAATGAGTTTCATGCACAATATGATAACGCGCCCCCTCCCCCGACACGAACATCTTCTTCATCTAAAGGAAAATCATTTTCAAAATCTATATTTGGCAATCTTATGAAAAAAGTAAAGCAACTCCCGTTGTTGCACAAAGCTCAGTTAACGAGCTTTCTTTATATCTAACGTTTCTTGTTAACTATGAAGACGATGCCGACTTTGACGTTCTAAAGTGGTGGAAGGAAAAAGAAAGAACGTTCCGATTTTATCAAAGATGGCTAAGCAAGTCCTAGCAATGCCGTTATCAACGATTGTCGTGGAACTAGAATTTAGTGTGGCCGACAACGTCCTAACGGATTATAGAACGAGATTGAGTGCAAAATCTCTTGAGACACTTGTTTGCTTCCACGATTGGTTGAAGGTCCAATGTAGAACTCAAGAACTTAGCTTCACCCCTACCCGCCACTTAATGGTGGAAACAACAACCGACGATGCCGAAGATTCTGACTAATTATTAGGAAATGTATATAATGTTTTAAAATTTTCTCAATTCTCAATTGCAGTTCATATTTCGAGAGCTGAGGGGTTAGTCAATTCGCCGCCAACGGTGCGGCGCTGGGTTTTTTGCCGATCGGAAGGGACGAGGAGCGAGACTCGTTCGACTGGTGCGGCAGGGAGATGGACGACTTAGACGCTGATGGAAGGAGGGAGGCTCGAGAACAGGAAATTGAACAAGTAGGGCAGCTCGCGGCCAGGTACGGTGGGTTGGGAATTGGGGGTTTACAGGATGAACTGGTGATTGATGATGAAGAGGAAGGGGAATTGTCGACTGTGGCAGCGAAGGCTAAAGAATTTCCGGTGGTCGGAACGGTTCTTACGGTCAAGGTCATCCGATTTCCGTTCTTCCGAGGCTTCATGGCTGATATGTGGCACCCGAGTAAGGATATTGCTATACAAGAACTTGGAGAACGGAGGTATCTATTTAAAATTTTTCATTATGTTGATATGAATCGGGTCCTGGAAAATGGACCATGGTTATTTGATCAAAGTTTGCTTGTGCTAAAAGCTGTAAAACCGGGTGATATCCCGTCTAAAATGGTGCTAAATGCATTTGAGATTTGGGTACAGGTTCATTATGTGTCGTATGATTTTGAAAATTTGGGTATGGCAAGGAGAATAGGGAACCATTTGGGAGAGTTTATCAAATGGGATGAACAAAAAATCAGCAGCAAAAAGGAGGCCTACATGCGGGTGAGAGTCCGTATGAACACTGGCAAAGCCTTAAAGGTTGGAACTAGTCTAAGGAAAAGTAAGGGTGAAGGGCACTCGGTAGATTTTAAATATGAAAAGCTGCCAAGTTTCTGTTTTTGCTGTGGTATGATCGGCCATGCAGAGAATTTTTGCCCCTTGTTGTACGAGAAGGAGGGACAGGCTATGACCAAACCTTTTGGGTCGTGGCTTAGAGCGAGTGGCAGGAGCTCAAAATCTGATCTGGGGAGCAGGTCGCTGATAACGGAAGGAAGTTCCTCTGGTGACGATATGCACTTATCTAAATTGGTGAATTTAGGGCAGGAGGGAGTCCCGGAGGAGAAGGGGGAGAGCTCTATGACGGTTGTGGGAACGGGGGCGGTCTCAGGCGAGCTCAAAGAGGAAGGAATGGTCGGGGAGCTGAAGGGAAGGCGTACTGGGGAGAACCAGGTGAGGGAGGGGGCTGGAATGGATGCTATGACGCTGGACTCTCCAAAAAACGGGGATGGGGCGGGTGCTGGTCTCCAGCCCCGCCAGAGGACCTGATGCTGGTTACAACTTTTTTAGCTAAAGAACTTTTCTATTCTAGTTATTGTGGTTTGTTTATTTTCCACGTTTTGGATGTTATTTTTGCTTTGATTGTGCTGAGTTTTTCCAGCAAGAATACTTTGGAAACTAAAACAGGTACTGATGTGTCGTGTCTACAAGTCATACGCTCAGGTAAGCCCAAAGCGGGATCAGCGAATTATATGGCTTCTGCGGAGGTGATTAATTTAGAGTCTGGTCCTTGGGCGGACGGTAGACAAGGAACTTGTTGTCACACAGTTATCTGGTTTAGTTCGGTCTGTTTGGTCCTTTTGGATATGATATATTAAGCCAGTTTCGTTCAAAAAAAACTTGTAGTTCATATTTCAAATAAACTATACTTCAACTTTTTTTATCTAGCACTTCTTCAATTATTTTTCAAACAACTATAAAAGAAGAGCCCGACCCAGCTCGAGACCCAGGCAGGTAGATCGGACCGGTTCCGGTGGAATGTCACGCCGATACCGGGCCTTAGTCCCAAAAAATTGGTACCGGCCGGGCCGGTCCCAGGTCCCGGCCCGGTCCCGGTCCAAGCCTAGTTCCCACTACATTACCCAGCTTTTCTGCCTAATTACCCTAGGTATAACTAAAACTTAATTAGTTTCCCAATCTATGACTTAACTAGTTTTTTTCCCAAAATAATATTAATAATCATAATATTTAATTAAAATTCGGAATTAATAAAAAATAATTAATTTTTATGGACAAATATACCCTTTAATTTATATCTATAAAACCCTAACCTCCTGCCTATTTTCCTTAACACTAGCCGCAGCCTCCCACCGTCCACCTGCGCAGCAGCCCTGCCGTCTGACCGCCATCTAGCCACCGTCCAGCGCCACCTCCTTCCAAGTACTCCGACCCAGAGCACAGTCGCCAACCCAGAACTCCGGCCTGGGGCAGGTGTCCGCCCGACCAGGGTGCGAAGGCGCCGTTCGAAGTCGATCTGTTGCCCGCCGTCCAGCCGCCGCTCGCCGTACAACCTCCGCCCAGATATCCTATCCGGGAGCAAAGCCGCCGTCAAGATCTGGCAAACAAGGCGGGGCCAACGAGGCGTGCAGATCGTCCCAGAGCTTCCTCTACGCCATCCTCATCCCATTCCCACTTGAGGGAACGAGATCTATCGGTCTTCAATTTAGAATCCCACCTTTCAGGGGGGAAAAGCTAAAGTTTATTTTAAAACAAAGAGGGGTCGATTTAGACTTCTTCCCTTCCACTGGTCACTCTAGCAGATACTAGCTATGTAACACCGTCCCCAAATAATATTTACTTCTTAGTAAATAATGTATTAAACCTTATGGAATGATCAATGAATTTATGAAGTTGTAATTTTTTATTAATTCTTTCGCGTGAATAGTAAATTGCACGTGGGGCCCGCATCGGGAGCGGGGACCATCCGATAATTCCGGGACCACATATTATATTCATCTTGGTCTAGATGATATTTATATGGTGGTGGACATTTTAGTTGGGCCATAGGAAGGGCATAGGATTGACCCGTCGGTCAAATGAGGCTCAATTACCGGTATTGGTAATTTATGAGATAACAGCCCGAAACGGAATTCGGAGGCTCCTAAATTACAAAGGAGGAATATATATTCATTCTAAGAGTCCATAATGATGGAAAACACATAATATACTTTATTTGACCCGATAAAATGAAATATAAATAAAACAGTCCGAAAAATACAACTTTCGGGACTGATTGTACACTTCGGGACAAAAAGGGTTGACCTCCCACATGTGTGGGGGACAACCCACGAATTTAGCCACTCAATTAAGAGGGTTGGCCGGCTGGGGTGATGGGAGTGCATGGGAGGGGAGTGTGAAAGGAGAGGAATGGCATCAAAGGTACAATAGGGGACCTATCCCCACATTATTTTGAGAGAAAAGCCAAAGAGGCTATCTCCTCACTCACCCACTCCATTATTTTCGGCCAAGCTACCAAAAGAGGAGGAAAAGGAAGCTATCAAGTCATTCTCCATTGCTGCAACTCGAGCTCAAACAAAGGTGGCCCAAGGAAGAAGATTATAGGAGGAAAAAGCTAGGAAAAGTGTGAAAATTAAGGTAATAACCTTATCATAACTTTTCCCTTATTTTACTTCTATCATATGAGATAAATATCATATGGAGGACCTTTAGGATTGTTCTACATGGTATGAGTGTGGAATAATGGGTTGGAAAGTGGTTCTAAGTCCAAGAACGGATTTAGAAGCCAAAACGACCGGTTCGCCGGAAAATAACCTTTTGGAGGTTATTTGTATTGATATGAGTTTTGTGATGATAAAACCATGTTAGGAGCTTAACTAAGGTGTTTCTAGAGTTCTCCGGAGTTCGCCGGAGTTTCGCCGGAGTTCAACCGAAGAGCGTAGAACACGCTATAACTCATTTAAGGTGAGTGGACAGCTTAATATCTTATAACTTTTGGGTTAATTATGAGATTACCTAAATAAATGTTATATGTATTCATAATGATGTTTAAAGAATTTTTAAACATGTGATTACCCAAAATGATTAGGCTTGTCTGAAATGAATTATTTGAATATACATGGAGTATGATGTGAGAATTTCTATGAAATTACATGCCATGGATTAAAGGGTAAAGGAAGCATAGAATGAATATTATTGACTTAATATACATGATGATTGAGCTGAGATGTACAAGGTTTGAAATGGTGGTCAAAGAAAACGTTGACCGATGGGTAATGGATTAATTAATACCGATTGATATTAGTAAATTACAAACTTATATAAACGCATAGCTTGCATGAGTTGAGATACATAAGCTTTATGGATTGATTTAGCTATGAATGAATAAATATGATATAGACTCTATCTAGGTTGATAGGAGCTTGATCATAGGATTATATATTGGTGGAGGACCCTAGAACTTAAAGTTCTTAACACTCAAATTATATATTGGTGGAGGACCCTAGAACTTAAAGTTCTTAACACTCAAATTATATATTGGTGGAGGGCCCTAGAACTTAAAGTTCTTAACACTCAAATTATATATTGGTGGAGGACCCTAGAACTTAAAGTTCTTAACACTCGGATTATAAATTGGCGGAGGATCCTAGGACTTGAAGTCCTTAACACTCGAATAATAAATTGGTGGAGGACCCTAGGACTTAAAGTCCTTAAACTCAGATAATAAATTGGTGGAGGACCCTAGGACTAAAAGCCCTTAACACTCAAATACAAATTGGTGGAGTATCCGAGGATTATGATCCTCAAAACTCATAGATTATGATATTGAAGTATGGACAAGGAGGAGTCCTATATACTCATAGGCATATGGGTGGGTTGGGGTTTTTAGTCAAGGACATTGACTATTAATATTTTCCCAAATAAAATGGTGATCTACGGATCGGGTATTTTCCAAGTGTATACGTACTACTAAGTATTTCTTAACTTGGGGGGAAGGACTATTTATATAAGTATCACCCTATGTTTGGGTCTTATACTTGAAACAATAGTTATTCTATATTTAGCCTGCTACTCGCTCGGTACTTGTACTGACCCCTTCGGGGGGCCCCACCATTTCAGGTTGAAGTTAAGGCTTGTCATCTACACCTTTGCACGGGTGAAGAGAATCCAGAGGAAGACGTGGTTCGTGCTCCCTCTACTATTTCAAAAGATAAACTATGCTCATGGATACTTTTATATTAATACATTGTTTTGGCCTGCGAGCCTACGTTTTGGCCTTGTGTGGCCCACGATTTATTATTGAATATTTCCGCTATTCAACTAATCTAAACTGTGACGTTGTTGTGTATGTTTACTACTGAGTATGGATATATATTATGTTCATGGACGCCTTGTATGATTAAGACACGTTGACTTGCGAGTGGCGTTACTTGGTCATATGGCGGTTGTACACGCGCCTAGATAGGGTCTGGGGCGTGACAATTAAGTGGTATCAGAGTCATCTCAGTTCTAAACTATGTAATCAACCTCTCACAAGGGATTTTGCAAAAAGGGAATTTTTACCGAAAACCATGAGCATTGTAATTGATGGATAGTCTACCCGGGGGTATATATCCGAAGGGTTATTACGGGGAATAACTTAGAGAGAAGTCAGAGCAAGTAAGTAAATGTAGAGAGAGAGTGTATTCAGTATGAATGCCGTTTTCAGCGTGGTTACAAATGGGGAAATGGGGTGCTATTTATAGTAGCAATAAATGCCGGACATGGACACGTGTCAAGCGCTCATTGGCCGAGGGGTCACCTCAACTGGTTGGCGCTGGCAGCCGCATGTGGCCGCATTTAATGCGGCTGTTGGATGGGACGTCTGTGCAGGGTACGGTGATCTGCACGCATGTGAGGCGGATATCTTGTCGAGTGAGATGCCTTCGGCTATAGAGTAGTAGCCGAGGGTTCCCCCAACCGATGGCACTCTGGTGCCGAGGGCTCACAGTGCCGAGGGCTAGTGTTTTCGCCGTTTTCTCCCAGTTTCTTAATTTGCTTGAGAAGCCCGTCCTGTGAGAGTTTAGAGCCTTCGGCCAGGGGGCCGAAGGCACCCCTGGCGCGTAGTGCGGGCTGCTTGGTACTCTGGGTGCTGTGATCTGGGCCTGTTGGGCCTTCGCTGGAGTAGTAGAAGTCTGTGGGCCGGGGGTTCCCGGGCCATATACTCCATCAGGAGTCCCTCACTCCTTTTGCCGAATGGTACTTGAGGGAAAAGGAGTAATTTGTGCTTGCCCTTTGATGTTGTCCCGTCGTGATCTCTGAAGTTGGTGAGGAGTTGTTGCTTTTATGTCCCTGCCGAAGGCAGTCCCTCAGTTACCCACATGTCGGGACTTGAGGGCTTGCCTTGTCGTTTGTTGGAATTTCACTAATTTTGTAATTTAATGATTTTCCCGAGGGGGTCCTCCAGTCCCCCACTCCTTGAGGCACTTGTAAAGTGGTGAAAAGGAGTAGAGTAGTTGCGTTGCTGTTGTGGGCCGAAGGCTGACACTTTTCGTTTCATTTTGGGGGGATGCCTCGTTAAAAACCTCATTAGGAAAAACCCTGAGGGAAAAAATCCTAATGAGGGAAAAAGAGTGCACCGAATTCCCCCAATGATGAATCGAAAATGTGAAACCTTGGTCAAAATGGAGAATCACGGTAATGCCGAAGGCTCCTCCTTTTCTGAGGGCTCATGTGTTGATTAGCCGAGGGCTTGCTGTTGATGTCCTGGGGGCGCCGAAGGGGAGCCCCTCAATCCGGGGATCGAGGGCCTGCTGGATGAGGGCGGCAATGGAGTTGTTACCGGGGGATCCACTGTTTGTTGATTAGTTGGTGATGAAGATACCCGAGGGCTCCCATTACCTGTGTGCCACGGGGTATCCGCTAATGAGGCAACTCCCCGGGGGCTACCCGGTTTTGCAGTGCTGAGGGGGAAGCCCCGAGGGGTGCCCTGATATGAAGCCCTGGGTTTCTGAAGGAGTGATCCCGAAGGCGTCTGTTATGTGCTGTGTGGGGCACAACCGGGGGCGCTTCTGGGTAAGTGTACCCGGAGGCTATCCTTGATGAAGTGGAGTGAAGTAGAAAACCCCGGGGCTTCCAGAATATAGCCGTTGGGAATATAGCCGTTGGAATATGTAGCGTCAGATTTATAGCCGTTGGGGGGGGGGGGGGGTACACGTGGAGTGTAGTCATTGGCTGCTCGCGGGCGGGCGTCACCGGTTGGGTGAAACGATGGTGTGTAATGATGGCGTCTATCCGGAGGCCCGGAATCCAGGCCCAAGCCCGGATTCCAGCGCCTATAAATACCCCAAGGCCAGAGCCATTTCCTCTTGTGCGATCAGTTGTTCTAGCGAAGCTCTGCCAAAAATTCTAGTGAGAGAAACTCCAGCCTTCGGTCATAACTCTGCTTTCAAGGTCAGTTCCCGTTTTCCTCTCCAAACTTTTAGTAAGTTCCGCCCTCTGGCCTTAGATTAGGGTTAGTCCTGTAGAAAGCCTTCGAAATCTTAGGCATACTTTGTGATAAAAATGTCGTCCGAGAGCGATTCCCAGGACATCTCGAGGACCCCCTCGATGGAGGACGGAGGCATCTCTGACGTGGAGTCCAGTAGCGGTCAGCCCTCGGATGGTGGTGACGCAGCCCTCGCCACTGAGGTGCAGAAGGATCTGATGGCCGAGGCCGAGGCGGAGGAATTCGAGCGGACCGCCGATGATGAGGAGTTGGCCCTCGCCGTCCAAATTGCTGAGGAGGAAGAGGAAAAGGAGAGGGTGAAGGTTACTGTGGCCGTCCTCCCCCCTCGGGGTGCTGGTGAGGCCAGTACTTCCCAACCGCTGAATGCAGTTCCCATCCGGGTGGCCCCCGGGAAGAAGAAGGCCAAGGCAGCTGCCCCCAAGAAGAAGGTTATTGCTGCTGATCAGGGGAAACATGTAGATATGCCGGAGGGGTACTCCTGGCTCAATACGGCTGCCTTGGAGATAAAGTCGAAGGCGGACAGGGCGGACCTTTACGTCACACAGCTACATGTAGGGCCCTCGGCCGTGGTGGTCGAGCCGGGAGTTGACGACGTGCTCTCTCGGGCGCCCGAGGGGTGTATTGCAGTACACGTACTGTCGGTCTCCATGGGCCTTCGGTTCCCTCTGCACCCCTTCCTCCGGGAGTACCTGAGGTTTGTTGGCTTGGTACCCTGCCAGCTGACGCCTAATAGCCACTCCTACGTTGCGGGTTTTTTAAACCTCTGTAGGGACCGAGGGGTGACCCCCAGCCTGGACTTGTTCTTCAAGAGCTTCAACCTCTGTCGAGGGGGTCACGCGAATGCCGAGGGCTTCGCCAACCTGCAGCAGGTGGCCAGGTGGAAGCTATTCACGGAGGCGCCTTCGTCCAATAAGGGCTGGAAGGAGCGCTGGTGCTATGTCAGGGTTGCTGAGAACCCATTTCCAGCGGAACTTCGGGATCGCTTCCGTCGGCATCCGAAGGTTGGAAGCGCCGCCCTCGAGAAAGATGGCCTGGTGATAGCCAAAATCCCGGAAGGTCGCACGAAGCAGGTCTCCATCAAAGACTACACTGCCGACAAGGGACTCTACGCCCTCGGCTTTCGGAGATACCGCTTCATTGGGGAAGCGGACGAGAAGTACCCCATTTTTGCTGAGGCCTTCAGGGGAGCAGGAGGTAGTCTACGAGGGCTTTAGATTCTTGTACTTAGAGATCTTTTGTCATGTTTGTTGTCGTGTCTCTGACCCCTCGGTTCTAACCCCATACTATTTGTGCAGGTGTCCCAGTGAAAATGATGAACGTCAGAGGCCTTGCAGACCTGAAGAAGAAAAAACCCTCCAAGGGCCCGAGGGGGACGGACGCCGGTGTCCCAAAACCCGCCGGTGACTTCTTCAAAAAACCGGAGGGGCCGTCGGTGGGCCCAAGTGCTGATGCTGCCGCTGCCGCCAAAAGGAAGGGCTCGGGCAGAGATCCCGAGGGCAAGAAGCCCAAGACCGGGGATGCCGGGAAGAAAGTCCCCCCGGTGATCATTGTTGATGAAGGCCCTGCCTCCGGGGCGAATGAGGACATGCAGGTGGCGAAAGTGCCGTCGGGAGTTCAGGGGCCATCTTCCGAGGTCCTCATGGTTTCCCTCCCGGCTGGTACGGCCGTGATGAACGGTACGGCCGACCCGAGGGCGCTTCTGAGAGGCATCACCCTCGAGATTGACAGAGTAGCCCTCGGGGCTGATGAAGACGAAGCCCTCGAGGACAGGATCCTCCGGTCTTCCCTCACAGTAAGTCTTTGATGTTTATATCTTTCTTCTTTACTTTGAGCTAAGAAACCATGTTTGGCCCCGCTAACCCATTTGTTTTTGTAGACCTGCATTGCCCTCGGGGAGCAAGCCCGGCGGCTAGAGGAGTGGCGCCTTCGCAAGGCTGAGCAGGAGGCTAAGATGCGGGAGCTCATCCGCCAGAATGCTGACGCTGTTCGGCAGATGGCTATGCTGGAGGAGAGCCTTCGGCAGATGACCCTGCGGGCGGAGGCCGCAGATCGGGGCAGGGCAGAGGCTGAGAGGTCCGCAGCTGAGGCCTTGGAGAGAGCTGTCAAGGAGGCTGAGGCCGCGAAGGTGGAAGCCATCGAGAGAGCCCGAGGGGACGCAATCTCGGGGTTCTTGGCAGGGGGGGTGGCGGTCCGAGGAGCACAAGCAATGGCTGTCCTCGGTCGTCGAGTCCTCGGTTGACGAGTGGTGTGATGGGCCTGGCGTGGAGTGGGTTTCCCGAAAGGGTAAACAATACTATGATGGGGGCGAGTTTTTCACTCAAGCCCTCATCTACCGGAGGATGGCTCGCCACTTGAAGATCGAGCCAAAGGACTTTGACCCGGCAGCATACGGGCTCCCCCCTGCAGCCAGACATCCGTGTTCCTCTTCCCCCCGATGTCGAGAGGCCAGACCTAGAGGACTCTGAGCTCATGAAGGAAGCCGAGGGTGACGAACCTGAGGCCGACACAGAAGTCACCTCGAAGCCATCGGGGGAGGCGGCCCCCGGGAATGACATTATTTGATATGTACTTTGTATTATGTAAACATGTATTTGTAATGGTGACATTATTCATCCTTCGGCTTCGGCCTGCTTGTAACATTTACTCGTAATTACATTTGCCCTCTGTTGTTGATGATTGAATGATTGCCTTCGGGCTCTGTATATATGACTTGTTTTCTCCAATTCCTTTCTTCTTGAATGTATGCCTCCGTTTTCCTTGAGTGTATGCCTTCGGTTTTTGTGAATGTATGTTTAGGACTTAGAATATTTTCTGACTGTAGCTTGCCCCTGGAAGCCTTCGGTAGTTGGGCACCCTCTGCTGGATATGCACCCGAGGGTTTAGTAGGAATTAGGACTTAGAAGATTTTTCTAAGTGTAGCACACCTTAGGGCCTTCGGGTGTTTGCAGTAACCCAATTCCTAGGACTTAGAAAAATTTCTAAGTGTAGATTTTCCCCTGGGGGCCTTCGGGAGATGGCATCCGTTCCTGATGTGTGAACATTGGACCGAGGGCCCAATGTACAGGACTTAGAAATTTTTTGCAAGTGTAGTACGCCACGTAGCCTTCGGCTACTGTGGAGCCCCAACTGAAATATTGAATAGGCCGTGGGCCAATTCTTTAGGACTTAGGAAATTTTCTTGAGTGTTGATTCCTTGTGTACTGTATCCCTCGATTGATAGGTAGCCTTCGGCAATTGGGTCCCTTGAGATGAGGGTGAAATATGTAGGACTTAGAAAATCTTCTAAGTGTAGAGTTTCCCTTGGGAGCCTTCGGGAGATGGAATCCCTCCATGATGTATGAGTAGTTGACCGGGGGGGGGGGGGGGGGGGGAATATGCAGGACTTAGAAAATATTCTAAGTGTAGATTTTCCCTTGGGAGCCTTCGGGAGATGGCATCCCTTCTTGATGTATGAGTAGTTGACCGGGGGAAAACCATGTAGGACTTAGAATATGTGCCCTCTGACTCCACATCACTTTGCGAGATGCCCGGGGGCTGCTCATTTAGGACAGAATTTTTTTTAAGTGTTTGTTGTATTGCATGGCCTTCGGCTACCATATTCCCCTGGCTGTAATATTGATTGGGTCGGGGGCCCAATCTTTAGGACTTAGAATTTTTTCAAGTGCTGCTTCCTTGTGTAGCCTTCGGGTGATAGGTGCCTTCTGACTCTACATTGCTTTGCGAGATGCCCGGGGGCTGCTCATTCAGGACTTAGAATTTTTTCTAAGCATAAATTGATGTTGAATCCTGTTGTTGTGAAGAAAGCCAATGAGGAGTGTGTGCCCTCGGCATACACTTTAAAAGATGTAGAATTTGACCCTTGTCATGGGGAATAGACCCTCGGTAGTAGTGCATCATAGATGCCTTCGGTATATGTTTGAAGGTACCATCTTAGTGTACTTTGGATAGTCCAGTCCCTTTGTATTGTTGAAGCCTTCGGTGTTTGTGTGACCGGAGGTGACCAGGCAGTGGACTTAGCCGTTTCTTGATGCTATTTGTTCGAGTAGTATCCTTCGGGAAATAGGAGCCTTCAGTTACCAGAGGTGTTCCCGTGGGGAGCCCTCGGCTTGTTGTGATATGTTGGAGTGTACTCTTTGATTTCTCGCTGAGTCTACTCCCCTTCACCCCCTCTTTTTTTTTTGGTTGGTGGTGAAGGGAAGGCATCAAGAAACTTGGTTTCTTGGTAAGGCTGGGCCTATTAGGAGACCATCAGAATACACCAATGGCTCTCCTCCCTCGGGTTAACCTTCCGAGTTCCGAGGGGATCGAGGGTCGTTTCCTGGGCACAAGATATGGTGGTCCGTAACCTGCCTCCCCTTGGGGGATGGCGCGGAAAGCGCCTCATTTTTGAAAGTCGTCCCCTCGGCGCTAGACATAGTCCGTGGCCTGCCACACCCTTGGGGTGGTGGCGCGGGGAGCGTTTCGGTTTGGAAGTCGAATCCTGGGCATTTCTCATGCCTGTCACACCCTTGGGGTGATGACGCGGATAGCGTTCCGTTTTTGAAAGTCGAATCCTGGGCATTTCTCATGCCTGTCATACCCTGGGGGTAATGACGCGGAAAGCGTTTCAAGGAAGGGTTTTCATTTGCACACTAGTTGCAAATGGCCGGGGGCACTACGTGCCACCGGCACCGATGGTGGCGCCTTCGGTATATGAGTCCTCGTGGGGTACGGCTTTTTAGAAACAACACTTGGTGTTAGTTTCGATGTGTAGCCCCCGGTACTTGGTACCGAGGGGTCTTCTGTAGGAACACTTGGTGTTCTCTTTTGTTTGTAGTTGATGTAGTCGTCTACCCTCGGTACTTGGTACCGAAGGGTCTTTAAATGAAACACTTGGTGTTTCCCAACAGGTGTTTGGAAGTTGATAGGAGAGCATATCCCTGGCACTGGGTGCCGAGGGGTCTTCTTTGAAACATTTGGTGCTTTTTCTTCGTTTCGATGTTTGGTGATGGAGGTGTACCCTCGGCACTGGGTGCCGAAGGGTCTTCTGTAGGAACACTTGGTGTTCTCGTCTTTTCTTTTTTTATGTTGAAGGTGGGGATGTACCCTCGGCACTGGGTGCCGAAGGGAAATGAAACACATGGCGTTCCTTGTTGTTGGTAATAGGAGTTCCCTCCCTCGGTACTTGGTACCGAGGGGTCTCAACTGAAAACACGTGGTGTTTTCATTGTTGTTGTAGGTGTTGATGGTGTCCGCCCTCGGCATTTGGTACCGGAGGGGGTTCTTCTCGTGGCGAGGCCGGGGGCCTGTAGTTAGTATGAGGGCTTGAGGTCTTGAATGTATCTTCATTCTTCGAAATTGGAGGCCTTGGGCCATAGGATAGTACATTCACTAGTTATGAGGGCTTGGCCGCTCTTACATTATTGATAAAATCTAACTAAGTGGTGTACATTCCAGTGCCTAGGGACTTCTTTCCCGTTGGGGCGTTTGAGCTTGTAGGTCCCAGGTTTGATGATGGCTGCTATGATGTAGGGGCCTTCGAATTTTGGTGCCATTTTTCCCCCCTCGGTTGGTTGGCTGGCTTCCCTCCTCCGGAGGACATAGTCCCCCACTTGGAATTCTCTGGTGCGAACTTTGGCGTTGATGTAGCTTTTGACTTGCCTTCGGTAATTTTCTGCCCGTATGAAGGCCTGCTCCCGGCGTTCTGAAATGAGGTGGAGGTCGAGGGCCATGTTGCTGTCGTTGACCTCGGGGTCATATTGGATCACCCTTCGGGTGGGAAGGGTGACTTCCGTAGGAGCTTTGGTTTCAAAACCGTAGCAGAGGGAGAAGGGTGTTTCACCTGTTGCTCGCCGAGGGGTGGTGCGGTAGGCCCACAGGATGTTGTGGAGTTCTTCCACCCAGCCACCGCCCTCGGCCTCCAGCTTCTTTTTGAGGCCCTCGAGCAAGGTCCGGTTGGCATTCTCTACTTGCCCGTTGCCTTGAGGGTATGCAACGGAGGAGAAGGTGTGCTTGATGCCCCATGCCTCCAGAAGGGCACAGAAGGGGGCTGCCTCAAACTGTGTCCCATTGTCGGAGATAATTTGCTGAGGGACGCCAAACCTTGTGAGGATGTTCTTGAGGACAAAATGACGGCACTTCGCCTCTGTGATACTAGCGAGGGGCTCAGCCTCCACCCATTTGGTAAAGTAGTCGATGGCCACAATGATGTACCTGTTGTTGGAGGTACCCCTCGGCAGAGAGCCCACGAGGTCTATCCCCCATCGAGAAAAATGGACAGATGTGCTGATGGGGGCATAGTTGACCGCTGGCCTGCCGGGGGCTTTCTGGAAATGTTGACATGCGGTGCACCTCCGGGCAAGGTCAGCACAATCTCTGGCCATGGTTGGCCAGAAGTAGCCCTGGAGGATGAGCCTTCGGGACATGGAGAAGGGTCCCTGGTGAGCTGAGCAAGTGCCACTGTGCACTTCCTCCATTGCGACCTCGGCCTCATCCTGATGAAGGCATCGAAGTAGCGTGCCATTGTAAGATCGTTTGTAGAGCCTTCCATCTTCGATGGTGTAGCTAGGAGCCCTCAGCTTTGTCAGTTTAGCACGGGTCTCATTCTCGGGTAGCTGCCCTGTGGAGATGAAGGCGGTGATATCTGAGATCCAATCTTCTTGGCGTTGTTGTATGTTCATAACGGGGCTTGCATGGATACTTGAGAGGCTGAGTTCCTCAATTTTGGCAATTTTGGAGATGTGCTCGGGGGAGTCGGCCGAGAGCTTAGATAATATGTCGGCCTCGGAGTTCTGAGCCCTCGGTATTTGAGTGAGAGAGTGTGCCTCAAATACCTTAAGCAACTCCTTGGCCGCTTCCTTGTATTGTTTCATTCTTCCCTCCTTGGCCTCATATTCTTCGGAGATTTGGCCGACAACCAACTTGGAGTCGCATTTGATGTGGATCTGTCGAGCCCTCATGTTGGCAGCCAGCCGAAGGCCACATAGGAGGGCCTCATATTCGGCCTCGTTGTTGGAGACTTTGAAGGAGAAGCGGATTGCATAGTAGGCCCTGAAGCCCTCGGGAGTAATGAGGACTACCCCTCCCCCGCATGCTTTGGTCGCGGAGGAGCCGTCGGTGTAGAGGGTCCACCAGTCGTCCGAGGCAGCCGAGGGCTCCTCGTCCGTGGCTGCCCTTGCGGTACACTCCGTCACAAAGTCCGCCAGGGCTTGGCCCTTGATGGCGGGCCTTGGGCGGATGTCAATGTTGTACTGGATCAAGAAGATAGCCCATTTCACCATGCGGGAGGAGCTGGTGGGGCTCCTCATGAGGGCGCCGATGGGTTGATGAGTGAGGACCTGAACCGGGTGAGCTTGAAAGTAGTGGCCCAACTTCTTGACAGTCCAAACGATGGCTAACACCGTTTTTTCCACAGGAGAGTACCTAAGCTCGGTCTCCCTTAGGGTCTTGCTAACGTAGAAGATGGCATGTTGGATGCCGTCCTCCTCCCGGATGAGCACAGAGCTGATGGCCGCCGGGCTGACCCCAAGGTAGAGATAGAGGGTCTCCCCTACCTTTGGTTTTGAGAGCACAGGGGGCGAAGATAGATACCGCTTGAGTTCGTCGAAAGCCCCCTGGCATTCCGGAGTCCATAGAAAGCCAGCCGTCTTCCTCATGATCTGGAAGAAGGGTAGAGACTTCTCCGCTGATTTAGATAGAAAGCGGTTGAGGGCTGCCAGGCGGCCCGTCAACCGTTGAACTTCCTTCACATTGCGTGGGGGCTCCATGTTGATGATGGCCTGGATTTTCTCGGGATTGGCCTCAATACCCCTTCGGCTCACCATGTAGCCCAAGAACTTGCCCCCTTGGACGCCGAAGGTGCACTTCTTCGTGTTTAGCCGAAGGTTGAACTTTTGCATGATGGCGAAGATTTCCCAGAGGTCGTCAGCATGGCTGGAAGATTGCTTGCTTTTGACGATCATGTCGTCCACATAGGCCTCCATGGTGCGCCCTAGGACGGCTTGAAAGACCCGGGCCACCATCCGGGTGTAGGTGGCCCCCGAGTTCTTTAGGCCGAAGGCCATTACTAGGTAGCAGAAGATGCCCTCGGGAGTCATGAAGGCAGTTTTTTCGGCGTCTTCCTCGTGCATGAAAATTTGGTGATACCCTCGGAAGGCATCGAGGAAGGACATGATCTCACACCCTGCGGTCTCATCCACTAGTTGATCGATATTTGGTAGAGGGAATGGATCCATAGGGCATGCTTTGTTGAGATCGGTGTAGTCCACGCACATGCGGAAGGTAGGGGGCTTCTGTGCGAGGACTACATTCGCTAGCCATGAGGGATATTTCACCTCCTTGATGTGCTTAATTGATAGGAGCATGGCGACCTCCTTCTTCACAAATTCCCTCCTTTCGGCGGAGAGGGGTCTTCTTCGTTGTTGTACCGCTTTTGGGCTAATTCCCGGCATGTCCTCCGGCCACCATGCAAAGATAGTGGAGTAGGCGCGGAGGGCGTCGGTGATACCGGTCTTCAGATCTTCAGGTAGCTGGGCTCCAATCTTCACGACTCTCTCCGGCTGGGCCGGATCGAGCGCAAAGTCTTCTACGTCCTCGGCCGGTTCAGCCCTCGGCCTTCTTTCCTCTTGGTCGATGGTTCCGGTGATGGTGTCAACACGGAATTCCGTCTTGCTTACCTTCTTAGTGACCTGAAGATAGCAGGCGCGGGCAATTTTCTGGTTCCCCCGGGAATAGCCAATGCCCCCTCGGCGGGAAACTTGAGGCAGAGGTGCCTCATGGAGATGATGGCTTCGAGGTCCTCGAGGGCTGGCCGGCCGAGGATGATGTTGTGGGCGCAGTCAATGTTGACGACGACGAACTCCACTTCGAGCTGGGCTCTATGGAGCCCGTCGCCGAAGATCACCGGGAGGGTTATTACCCCCTCGAAATCAATAGTGTCGCCGGTGAAGCCGGCAAGAGGGGTCTTAATGGGCCGAAGGGACCCCCTCTCCAGATGCAGCTCCCTGAAGGTGCTGAGGTACATTACATTGACGGAGCTGCCCGTGTCAATGTAAGTCCGGTGAATAATGGTGTCGTTTATCTCCGTCCGAATCACCAAGGCATCCCTGTGAGGAGAAGAAGTAGGAGGGAGATCTGCGTTGGTGAAGGTGATGGGTTCCTCCCTCAGTCGCTTTACCGGGGGCATATGAGTGACTTCCCCTACGTAAAGCGATTGAGCCCACTTCTTTCGCTGGCTGGTGGAATCGCCCCCTGTATTGCCGCCGGTGATCATGAGGATGTGGCGTTTCTTCTCCTGGTAGTGGGGGTACTCCTCCTCCTCTTTTTCCAAGTTTCCAATCTCCCTCTTCTTGCCGAGGGGGGATGGTGTTCGGGTTTACCCAAGCATTTACCTTCGTGTGGTGCCCTCGGGGAGGCCCCTGATGAGAAGGTCCCTCCTGCCGAGGGCTCTGAACAAATTGGGACAGGTGCCCTGCTTGTATTAACCTCTCGATGGCCGTCTTTAGCTGATGGCAGTCATCGGTCCGGTGCCCCTGGTGCCGATGGAAGCGACAGTAGGGGAACTGAGGGTTGATAGCGTGTACCTCCGGGGGTGCGCGAGAATCGCGCTCAACGAGGCCCCTCTCCTCGGCAAAATCAAGGATGATGCTGACGGGGTGCGTCAATGGTGTCCGAGGGTGGTCCAGGAGAATGGGCTGTGCCCAAGTCATAGGGTTGCTCTTATAACCTCCCCCGGGCTTGGCCTGGCCTTGCCGAGGGCGGTCATCAGAGGGTCCCGAAGCCTTGTGGTGATTTGGAGGAGCCCCCGGCCCTCGGTTATGCTTGTTGTCAGCCCTCGGGGGCTGCTGGTCCGGATGCTGGTGATACTTCTCCACCTCCTCGGCCTCAGCATATCGGTCCCCCCGCTGCAAAGCCCTTATGTAGTCGCGGGGGGGTTCAATGATGAGGCTCCTTGAAAAGGTGCCGGTGCGGAGGACGGTTTGTAGGAGGGCCAGGAGGGTTCCGTCGTCAGCACCGTCGACCTTGTCGGCCTCCGTCTTCCAGCGCTCCAGGAAGTCCCGAAGGGTCTCATCCCTCTTCTGGCGTATAGTTAGGAGGTGGGAGAAGTGCTTCCTCGTGCGATGCCTCCCGACAAATTGTGTCAAGAATCGCTGGGCGAGTTCTTTCCATGAATCAATGCAGCCCTCGGGCAGCCTGTTGAACCATTCGTATGCCGGCCCCTCTAAGGTGGAGAGGAACCAACGATACAAATATTCGTCTGACGCTCCTACCATCATCATGCTGTTCTGGTATTTGCTGTAATGTTCCTGGGGGTCCGTCTTCCCGTTGTAGGACTGTATGTGTTGCCCTCGGTATTTCTCCGGGATCCGGGCCGCCAATACCCTTGGGGTAAATGGCGTCCGAGTCCGGAGCTGGATGACGGGTTCCCCGGAGCCCTCGGCCACCTTCTTCTGTAATTCCTCCATTTTGGCCATCATGGCCTCGTATTTGAGGTCTGAATGAGGGGTGGAGGTGGTGGCGTGAGCTTTGTTGGACTCCATCTCGTCAAGCCGGCGTTGGAGGGCCGCAATAATCTCGTCCCGGGGATCCTTCGGGAGGGTCTCCGCCCCCTGCGAACGAACCCGGGCCGAGTGGGCCTGGTTGATCTGGTGGCGAGCGTCATCGGCATGAAGGGGTGCCTTGCCTTTGTCCCGAGGGGGACGCTCCTCGTCTGCCCTCGAAACAGATCCCCCGTTTTTCTGGGGCCTTTGGAGTGCTTTCCCCCCGAGGCGGTCTTGGACCCCTCGGCGGTCTGGCCCTCCTCCGAGCCGGTTGAGGGCAGAAGTACGGGGCCTTTCCCTGTTGTCATTATGGCGGTCCCGGGACTGAACTTCCTGGGAGGACGTATCTTGGGCCACCACCCCTTCGTCGTTTCTCACCCGAGGGGTGGGATTTCCGAAGGGGTGTGGCAGAGGGGGAAGTATGATATTTTCCCCGATCTGGGGGTGAGCCGGAGCTAGGGTGCCGAAGGCACCCGGGTTCTGAGTGAGCGTCTGGATGAAGGCGGAGAGCGCCGATTGCACGTCGATGGTGAGAACCGGAGGGCTGACTTGGTCATCGCTCCGGTTTTTCTTCTTGGCCTCGATGTCGAGGCGGGCATCGGGGGCATTTTGTTGGATCTGAAGGCGTAGGTCGACAGCCGCCTGTTCCAGCCCAACGATGACACCGCCCTCGGGAGCCCTGTGAGAGGCTTCGGGGGCGTTGACGTCGCCGAGGGCCAGGTTCTTGTCTTCTACGTTCTTTGAGTTGGCACGTGTTGTCCTCACCATTTTGATAGAGGGTTAGTGTTTTGTGTTTGGTCGAGGGGGAGGGTTTCTTACTTGATTGTTCGACCTCTCAACGAGAGCACCAAATGATGGATAGTCTACCCGGGGGTATATATCCGAAGGGTTATTACGGGGAATAACTTAGAGAGAAGTCAGAGCAAGTAAGTAAATGTAGAGAGAGAGTGTATTCAGTATGAATGCCGTTTTCAGCGTGGTTACAAATGGGGAAATGGGGTGCTATTTATAGTAGCAATAAATGCCGGACACGGACACGTGTCAAGCGCTCATTGGCCGAGGGGTCACCTCAACTGGTTGGCGCTGGCAGCCGCATGTGGCCGAATTTAATGCGGCTGTTGGATGGGACGTCTGTGCAGGGTACGGTGATCTGCACGCATGTGAGGCGGATATCTTGTCGAGTGATGGCACCCCAACCGATGGCACTCTGGTTCCGAGGGCTCACAGTGCCGAGGGCTACTGTTTTCGCCGTTTTCTCCCAGTTTCTTAATTTTCTTGAGAAGCCCGTCCTGTGAGAGTTTAGAGCCTTCGGCCAGGGGGCCGAAGGCACCCCTGGCGCGTAGTGCGGGCTGCTTGGTACTCTGGGCGCTGTGATCTGGGCCTGTTGGGCCTTCTGGGCCTGTTGGGCCTTCGCTGGAGTAGTAGGAGTCTGTGGGCCGGGGGTTCCCGGGCTATATACTCCATCAGTAATTTGACGTTCATAGAACTATTGTTACCTAGGTTGCAAGGTCTCTAATTGTTAAGATGGTACCCTCAACAATTGGTATGGCGGTGACTTGGGCCAATACGTGTCTATAACGTTCTTCTGTCAATTGACATTGATAGGAGTCTAACGACTCGTTCAAATCTCCTTTTAGAAATGGAGGGTAGGCGAATGGCAACGAGGAACAATCCGAGGGGGCAAGCACCGGTGACATCCATGAGGGGTAGCCGGGCTGCATCTCGGGGGAGAAGAGGAGGTCGAGTAGGCCGTGGGGGGCACCGGGCCCAAACAGTGAGCGACGGCCATGTAAGCTCGGTGTTTGAAACTAACACTGAGGACTATGACTCGACTTTTGTTCCCGGCACGGAGCATGAGGAGACCCCGTATGATGGGGGTGACTTCCACACTGATGAGGAAGGTAACGATGAGAGTGATGCCCGATTCGCACAAATGGGCGAATTGCTTGAGTGGTATCAAAAAGAGAAACTAAGGAGAGACCTTAGGCGCCAAGCAAGGCATGGACCTCGTGGTGGTTCAGGTCAAGGAAGCCGGGGAGCTTCAAGGGCCACTCCAGCGGCGTCACAAGGTGGGCGTGAAGGAGGGTTTTGTGTGAGAATCTACAAGTACCTCAAGGAGGCTAGGGCCTTGGGGTGTAAATCCTTCGACGGCACCGGTGACATTACCGTTGCCGCCGATTGGATCAAGAGAGTGAAGGATGCATCAAGGGATATGCAGGTCACACCCGACGTGAAGTTGACTGTTGCTTCACGTTTGCTTGAAGGAATCGCTTCTACATGGTGGGAGAGTGTAGAAGGGAAGTATACCGGGGGGCCATCACATGGGCGAACTTCGAGCAGGAGTTCTATGCCCAATACTACTCTGACTATGAGGTTAATGTCAAGCGTAGGGAGTACACCAACCTTAAACAGAATGAGGGTGGTTCTGTCAAGCAATTGGAGCAAGATTTTAGAACCTTGGCTAGGTTCTTGCCGGAATACGCGGTCGATGAGGACCGTATGTCGGAACACTTTTTGGACGCCTTACTCCTGGACATCCGCGACCGAGCTATGTACTCTCGTCATATGACGTTTAGAGAGGTGGTGGAACAGGGCCTACTTGGGGAGGCTCAGTGGAATGAGAGGAAAGAAAGAGACGTCGAAGAGGCGAAAAAGAAAAAGTGGCATAGTTCGGGGCTGCCCGAGCAATCACGAAAGAATAACCACGGTGTAGGTAGTGGTTCGTTCAAGACGCCGGCACCACCGGCAAAGAAGAACAGTGATGCTCGGTGGCACTCATCCTCCTCTCAAAATACGGGACCTCCTAGGTGTGCCAACCGTTCGAATAATCACTTCGGGAAGTGCAATGCACCCCCGAGGTGTTATCAATGTGGGAACACAGGTCACATGAAGGCTAATTGCCCACAATTGGGGGGAAGAGGAGCTCCCGGGTCCAGAGGAGGTGCTTTGACGAGTAGAAACCATACAGGGCCGTCAAACGGCGGCACGGGAAGAGGTGGTGCATCAACGAGCCATGCTGCGTCCGTCAATCAAGACGGGGCCCAAGCGAGGGTTTATGCCATGACCGAAGCGGATGCGCGCGCTAACCCAGACTCCGTTGCAGGTAATACATTAAATTTCGACGGTTTCTAGACTTATATTGATGGTGTAGGTCGAAGGATTTGAGTACGGCCCACCCCGAGGGGAACCGAAAAAGTTATGGCCGAAAAGGGGTGGTTTTGGCTACTGCACGCCACGCACGCCGTGCCTGGCCTGCAGGCACGCCGTGCCTCCGCTGTGCCTGGGTGGCAGTAGCTACACGAGGAAAAACGGTCCCAAGCACGCCATGCCTAACTTGCACGCCGTGCCTGGCCTGCAGGCACGTCGTGCCTCCGTCGTGCCTTCGCAGTGCTTGGGTGGCAGTAGCTACCCGGAAGTATTTTAATCCACGCACGCCGTGTGTGCCTCCTAGGCACGCCGTGCGTGGCTCCCAGACTGCCCAACGTCAATAGTTTCGCATCGAATTGCGACGTTAAGACCTCTCCTTGATCCCAAACATGTGATTGAACATAACAAACTTCCATAGATGTATAATTATGGTAGGGAAGACATCTTACATGGCTTATAAATGTAGGAACACTAAAGATCAATGGTAGAAACGCAAGAATTCTCATCGATACCGGGGCACAACGCTCATTTGTGAGCGAAGCGTTTTCCGAAGGTCTTGACGTGCCATTGATGCCGATGACTCAGACCTTGTTAGTCTCCACACCGTTAGGAGATGATGTGGAAAGGGACCACTATTATCAATCGTGTGAGGTAGAAGTGACGGGTCAACCCTTGACTTGTGATTTCGTACCTCATGTTGGAGTTTGATGCAATCCTAGGGATGGATCGGCTCAAAAGGCATCATGCTAGAGTTGATTGCTACACCAAGGTCTAAGAGCTTGAGGATGATGAGGTAAACATCATACGTTTCGAGGGAGATCGAGGGAGATCTCAAAATTGTATCATATCCGTGATGAGAGCACGGAAGATGATGAAGAAAGGTTGCCACGCGTACCTTGCTTACGTGGTGGATGAGACAAAGAAGGTGTTGGATTAATGGCCTCCAGGGCCGGCCCATCAACACTAGAGTCCAAAGGCTAGGGGACGTACGTAGCCCAGCATAGCCAGGCCTCAGGGCCCAAGGGTCAGAGGACGTACGTAGCCCTACACAGCCAGGCCTCAGGGTCTAAGGGTCAGAGGACGTACGTAGCCCTACACAGCCAGGCCTCAGGGTTCAAGGGTCAGAGGACGTACGTAGCCCTACATAGCCAGGCCTCAGGGTCCAAGGACCAGAGGACGTACGTAGCCCAACATAGTCAGGTCTCAAGGGCCCAAGGGCCAGGGGACGAACGTCTTGTGGGCTATACTTAAGGGACCAGATTGCCACCGGAGGGTTGAATCCAGTTTAGGGGACGGACGTCCCCCACGCTATGGCGGGAAACCAAGATCTTGGCGGGAAGCGCATTTAATGCTGGAGATTTGGTAGTTGGGATCATGTCGCCCACAGCCAGCCACGTCAGCCCCCCAACCACCATGGGGTACTATAAATAGTCGCATTTATTTCATTGTAAAGGGTTCGCACTTCGTTACTCTAGAATTGTAATAGCATCAGCAGCACGTAGCATATTTTCAGTACGTCCGGTCCTTTGGCTTGTAATCGTTATAGTGAATAAAATACAATATTAACCCACCCCCCGTTGTTTAACGAGTTCGTTTTGCTTTCTACCTATTCGAAACCCCCAGGAAACGTGTTGGGCCTGTGGGTTGAGGGGAATAAACCTCAACACTGGCGCCGTCTGTGGGAACATGATCAAGAAGCTCTTCTAATCAAGCTCTCCATTTAAAAATTCTAAGACAACCGCAAAACAAACAAAATGAACACTAACAACGTGGACAATTCTCAAGACCTATCATCACGACTGGCTCACAGCAGGAGGAGCCGTAACCAGGCAGCGGGGGCCCAATCCACCAGTCTGTGGAGCCGGGGGGATTTCGGAATACTCACCGACCTGATTCCCCAGGAACTCCGTAGGGACCCCACCGCACTACGAGATATCGCGGATACTATCCGTCAACTGGCGGATCAGCAGGAGGAAGAGCATGTGTACACTGCCAACACCGAGCGCACCCCGCTCTCGCCCGTCCGTCCCATGCAGTCTTTCGCCGAGCACACCGGCGAAAATAGCAATCCCCATCGTTCGGTCCATTCCAGGATAACCCAAAACACCCGCTCTCCGGGTATGGGGGCGCCGCGGGAGCCAGGCCCTTCAGGGGAACACAACGCCACACGGCCCAGGACCCCACACCAGTCATGCCCCGCAATGGAAAGACGGCTAGGGAACATACCCCCGTAGTGGGTGGCATGACGGCGGAGGCTCGGGTAAACCATGGTCACCACCATCATGGCATGGCACCAAGAGGGAACACCTTGGCATTGATGACCCCCGCGCCCGTTGGGACTGATCCATGAGATGCCATGCTCCAAGACATGCAGAGGCAAATAAATGAGCTAAATCGACGGACGGAGAACACTCAGGCCCAGCCCAGGATTGCACTTTCACCCCCCTTCACCGACAGGGTCATGGCGGTAGACATTGCATGGGACGTTCGGCCCCCTGGAACGCTAACTTATGACGGAGCCGGGGACCCCAAAGCCCATCTACTATCTTATCAAAGGACGCTCTCCATGTTGGGAGCCTCCGATGAGGCTGCTTGCAGGCTTTTCTTCAGCACCCTTAGAGGGCCAATGCAGGAGTGGTTCGGGCAGCTCAGGCCCAGATCTATCGACAACTTTGAACAACTATCCCGACAGTTCATGGCTCAGTTCGCATCCAGCTCCACGCCCAAGAAGCACTTTAGTTGGCTGACGAACGTCCACCAGAATAAGGGAGAATCCATATCTGCTTTCCTGATCAGGTGGAGGGACGAGACCTTGAAGGTGGAGGATCTTCCGGAGAGCACTGACATCACCCTCTTCACCAATGCATTGGCAACTGGGGACCTCTATCTGGATTTGAAAAGGAACCCCGGGAACAACTATGCCGAGGTACTGACCCGCGCGCACAAATTCGCTGCAATAGAGGAAGAGGTCTCGCAGCGGGATGGGGCAGCAGCCCCCGCAGCACGCAAAGCTTCAGACCGATTGGGTCCCGGGTCGGTGGAATCACCTGCCCTCAAAAAGAAGAAGATGGTCGATGGATATGTCCCTTGGGCCGCACAGGAACGCCCGGGGTACGACCCCCATGTGAGCGTGGGGCCAGCACCCTTGGCCTACCCAATCAGTCAAATTTTTGGGGCCATCAAGGACCAGGGGCTGCTCAAAGAGCCGATACCCACCAAGGGGATCATGATGGGCCGGGATGTGGGAGCCTACTGTGAGTATCACCGCAAACAGGGACACCGTACGGACGATTGCAAAAGTCTGAAGTACGCCATCCAGCAGCTCATTGATAGGGGGTATCTAGGTGAGTTCACAACGGGAGGGGCATATAAGGGCTCCTCACAGCAGCATAGGAGGCCCTACAGCTGGCACCAGGATGATCGGCGAGAGGTCGAAGTCAAGGAGGATGATTTCCGCCATAGCGGCAAAAGACCAGAGGCATCTCTCGGACCGGTCGGCTCCAAGAAGAAGATGGAAATCAAAATGATTTTCAGAGGGGCAGAGACTGGGGATACCCCGGCGGAGAGAAAGAAGTTCGAGAGGGCCCTCCGGGTAAATTCTATCTCTGCACCTCTCGCCAAGAAACACAAGGTCGAGCCCATCACGTTTGGAACAACGGATCTACCACAAACGCCGGGACCGCACAGGGATGAGCTGGTAGTCATTATGGATATCCGGGAGTGGATAATCCGGCGAGTTCTGGTCGATACAGGGAGCAGCGTCAATGTCCTCTACTGGGACGTGTTCGAAAAAATGCATCTGAGCAGGGCCGATTTGAGACCCCTACAGACACCCCTTGCTGGTTTCACCGGCCACAGCATGGATGCGGAAGGAACAATCATCCTACCGGTTGAAATCGGGGACGGCGAACACAGGGCGACGATCCCCATGACGTTTGTGGTGGTGTGGCTCAAATGCGCCCACAACGCCATTCTGGGACGCCCTGGACTGGAGGACCTCGAAGCCATCTGCTCCGTACGGCACTCATGTATAAAATTCCCCACGGAAACTGGGGTGGGCGTGGCCCGTGCGGACCCAGACACGGCAAGGGCATGTTACAAGGAAGCGATGAAGAGGATGACGGAGAAGGACATGAGGATTAACAGCATTGCGGAGACAGCCCGGCAGGAGGAGGCCATGTTCCGACCACAGCCGGCTACCTTGCTGGAGGAAGTAGAACTCGATGATCCTTCCAATCGAAAGGTGTCCATTGGGACTGGCCTGGAGCCGGAAATCCGGGAAGGGGTGATCATGATTCTCCGGAGGTTCAAAATCTTATTTGCTAGGGGACCGGAGGATATGCCAGGAATTGATCCCAGCATCATCTGTCACAGATTGGCCATTTGGCCAGATGCCAGACCTGTGCAACAGAAGAAAAGATACATGGCAGTCGAGCGAAGGGACTTCATCAAAGTGGAAGTCACCACCCTGCTGGACATACGCCACATACGGCCTGTCATGCATGTGGAGTGGATGTCCAACGTCGTCTTAGCTCCAAAGGGGACTACCTGGCGGATGTGCGTCGATTACTCCGACCTCAACAAAGCTTGCCCAATGGACCCCTATCCCGTTCCGAGGATTGACCTGTTGGTGGATGAAACCGCAGGATGCGAGCTGCTCAGCTTTATGGATGCCTTCAGGGGGTATCATCAGGTATTCATGCACCCAGACGATGCTGAGAAGACTGCTTTGGTCACCTCAGACGGGGTGTATTGCTATGTGGTCATGCTGTTCGGCTTGAGGAATGCAATGGCCACTTTCCAGAGGATGATCGGGATATTGTTCAAAGACGTCCTCGGGAAGATCATGGAGGCGTACGTGGATGATATCCTGATCAAAATCAGAAAGAAGGAGAATCATGTACAGGACATGGAACGGGTTTTCACCATCATGGAGGGAGCAAACATGAGGCTAAACCCAAAGAAGTGTGCCTTTGCCGTCAAGGGGGGGGGGGATTTCTTGGTTACATGATGAGCGAGCGGGGGATCGAGCCTAATCCCGAGAAGGTCAAAGCCATCATGGACATGGAGGCCCCCAAAAATTCGAAAGATGTACAGAGACTCACGGGGCGCTTGGCGGCACTGAGCCGGTTTATGTCAAAACTGACCGATCGGGCGATCCCTTTCTTCCAGATCATGAAGAAAGCCAACCCATTTGAGTAGACTCCGGAATGTCAGGCAGCCTTTGAAGACTTCAAGACGTACCTCTCCTCGCCACTTGTCCTAACCAAAGCAGATCCCGGGGAACCACTATACATGTATCTAGCAGTGGCTGACCTGGCAGTAAGCTCCGTCTTGCTGAAAGAGGTTGAGGGTGTTCAGCGGCCTATATACTTCGTCAGCAAGCCGCTGAACGGTCCGGAGACAAGGTACACACTGATGGAGAAGACGATCCTGGCATTGATCGCGGCAATAAAGCGCTTGGCGACATACTTCCAGGCACACCCGGTGACGGTGTTCACCACTCGACCTTTGGCCACTATCCTCAGGAACCCAATGGCGAGTGGGCGGATTACGAAGTGATCCTTGACGATCGGATAGTACAACGTGGAATTCAAACCCAGGCCGACGATCAAGGGACAGGCACTGGCAGATTTCATTGCCGAATGCGCAGCACGAACGGAGGAAGGGGAATACGACAGCAGTGACCTAGACAACTGGTGGGAAATGTATACCGATGGGGCAGGATTGAGATATGCGAGGGCCCTCAGAGCAGCTCGTCTGAAGGTACGAATGGATAGCCAGTTGGTGGTTACACAGATGAATGGCACTGCTGAGACTCGGGAAGAACGGATGAAGGCCTACAGGGAATTGGCAGAGGAGCAGACTACGCAGTTCGAACAAGTGATCATAGACCTGGTACCTCGGATGGAGAAAGCCGAAGCTGATATCCTATCCAAGCTAGGCAATCCCCTGCCCGGGGAACAGACGCCGGTCGTCCCACAACATATCCGAAATTTTGCAAGACGGGAGGCACTACTCCGACCGGCAACAGAAATGATCCAGGTAAATGCTGTTTCTTATGCATATCCCAACTGGGTAAAGGAGGTGACAGATTATCTCAAAAATGGGACCCTCCCCCTCGAGAAAGATGGACGCACCTCCGGAAGGGTCCCATGGATAAAGAGACGGGCGGCAAGCTTTGAGATCATCGGGGGTGAATTGTACAAAAAGACGTTCGGTGGGCCATATCTCAAGTGCCTATCGCCGGACTTGGCAGCATCAGTCATGGAGGAAATCCATGAGGGCATCTGTTCCAGCCACCAAGGACCCCGAACGCTGGCAAGGAAGATCATCCTACAGGGGTACTACTGGCCAACCATCCAGCGGGACTGCTTCAACCACACCCAGAGTTGTGCGGTGTGCCAGCAGTACGCACCTATGCCAGGAAGACCGGCCAGCTTCTACACCCCGATGACCATTGCCCTACCATTTGCAAGATGGGGGATAGACCTGCTGGGACCCCTTCCCAGGATGACCGGCGGAAAGAAATTCATAATAGTGGCCATTGACTATTTCACGAAGTGGGTGGAAGCCGAACCATTGAAGAACATCACTGAGTTCCAATGCCAACGTTTCGTATGGCAGAACTTACTGTGCCAGTTCGGCATCCCGGAATAGATCATTACAGACAACGGTCAGCAGTTCGTCGGCAAGGGATTTGAGGCATATCTGGCCAAGTGGGGCATCCGGCATTCCAAGGCCTCAGTCGCGTACCCACAGGCAAACGGCCAGGTGGAGAATATGAACCGGACCATCATGGATGGCATAGAGAAAAAATTGGAAGATTACTCCTCAATCTGGCCGGAGCAGCTGAATTATGTCCTGTGGACATACATGACAACTCCAAGAACGGCGACCGGGGAAACACCGTTCGCACTAGCATACAGATTTCAGGCCAAGGTCCCCACCGAAGTACTTGTGCCCACACACCGGACTCTGCATTTTGACCCAGGGCAGAACGAGGAGAACCTAAGGGCTGAATTGCACTTCATCGAGGAGAGAAGGGACCTAGCCGCACGGCGCATGGAGGAATATCATCGGGCAACCGAGAGGTATTTTAACAAGGCGGTAAAAATCAGAGAAATCAGGGTCAGAGACCTGGTGTTACGGAAGAGGGAGAAGAGCAAGCCGCTTGAAGGAGGCAAGATGGCCAAAAATTGGGAAGGGCCGTACAGGGTATACGAGAAGAGATTGGAGGCATGGACGTTCCTCTTACAAACTATGGAAGGACGTTCCGCTGGCATATGGAATGTGGAGCACCTGAAGAAATTCTACCAATAGGACCCCCACTGAAAAAAAGAGACGGGGGAAGAGACAATAAGGGAGTATTCCGTTCATACAATGTAACAGTAGGAATTAATGAAAGCAAAGAGGCTGGGACATTAGCCCAAAAAGTCCCGTGGTTTTTCCCTTTCCGGGTTTCCACGATAAAATCATGGTGTACATCGTCATCACAAAAACACTGCAAGCCTCCCGGGGGAAACCAACATCCCCCGCCGGGTGGTACTAATCATCCGAACGGTATAACCACTGTACCAAAGACCTCTCTAAAAAAATGGAGAGAGGCACTGGGGGGAATCCCCAAAGGGGATAAAACCGTTCCGCATCACAATCGCGGCCGAGCCCAGCTCAGGATCCTAAGGACCGGGCCAAATGGGCAGGTAAGACGAACGGATGACGGGACGAAGACCGGGGAATGCCCAAAGGGGATAAACCTGCTCCGCGTCACAATCGCGGCCGAGCCCAGCTCAGGATCCCAAGGACTGGGCCAAATGGGCAGGTAAGACGAACGGACGACGGAGCAAAACCAAAGACCTCTCCAAAAAAATTGAGAGAGGCACTGGGGAATCCCCAAAGGGGATAAACCCGTTCCGCATCACAATCGCGGCCGAGCCCAGCTCAGGATCCTAAGGACCGGGCCAAATGGGCAGGTAAGACGAACGGATCACGGGACGAAGACCGGGGAATCCCCAAAGGGGATAAACCCGCTCCGCGTCACAATCGCGGCCGAGCCCAACTCAGGATCCCAAGGACCGGGCCAAATGGGCAGGTAAGACGAACGGACGAAGGATCAAAACCAAAGACCTCTCCAAAAAAATGGAGAGAGGCACTGGGGAATCCCCAAAAGGGATAAACCCGTTCCGCATCACAATCGCGGCCGAGCCCAGCTCAGGATCCTAAGGACCGGGCCAAATGGGTAGGTAAGACGAACGGATGACGAGACGAAGACCGGGGAATCCCCAAAGGGGATAAACCCGCTCCGTGTCACAATCGCGGCCGAGCCCAGCTCAGGATCCCAAGGACCGGGCCAAATGGGCAGGTAAGACGAACGGACGACGGAGCAAAACCAAAGACCTCTCCAAAAAAAATGGAGAGAGGCACTGGGGAATCCCCAAAGGGGATAAACCCGTTCCGCATCACAATCGCGGCCGAGCCCAGCTCAGGATCCTAAGGACCGGGCCAAATGAGCAGGTAAGACGAACGGATGACGGGACGAAGACCAGGGAATCCCCAAAGGGGATAAACCCGTTTTGCATTACAATCGCGGCCGAGCCCAGCTCAGGATCCTAAGGACCGGGCCAAATGGGCAGGTAGGACGAACGGATGACGGGACGAAGACCGGGGAATCCCCAAAGGGGATAAACATGCTCCGCGTCACAATCGCGGCCGAGCCCAGCTCAGGATCCCAAGGACCGGGCCAAATGGGCAGGTAAGACGAACGGACGACGGAGCAAAACCAAAGACCTCTCCGAAAAAAAAGGAGAGGCAGTGGGGAATCCCCAAAAGAAAAGGATAAGCAGAAAGACAAACGGACGACAAGTTTTAAAGACGATCGCGGCGAGCAAGTTATACACTTTATTCATCGGCTCTACCGGGCGGAAGGTGCAACAAACACGAGTTCGGAGTGAAATCAAGAGTACAAAATAATCGGAACCATCACGCCTCGGGGAGCTATCCTTGAATATAGATATGCCTTTAAGAGCTTTTTATGAACCCAGAGGCATGAGGGCTGAAGTAAGCCATCTTAAAAACATTAGCCACTTCGGGAAAAACGGCCGGCTAGCCAGGAGGTACGGCTGGCAAGCAAAATTTGACAAACTCACCCAGCCAGGGGGGGACCGTACGTCACCTGGCACTTGCCCTTCAAAGCCTCTCCATAAGCTTCAACAAACGAAGCATTGAAGCCAGCGGCCTCAGGATCAAACAGGGCGGGGAGATAACGCTGGAGAGCCGGGAGGTTTCCGGCCAAAAGGCCGATCATACCTTTGGCAATGGCATCATCGGCAAGCTTTGCAAGGAACTCCTGGTCGGCGGAGGTCCCCGATACCAACTCAATGTCATCCTTCAGCGCATCAGAACTCTTAGCCGGGAACTCCCCAAAGCTCTGGGCAAGGCGCTCCTTCACACGAACATTCACGGCATCGACATAAGCACGGGACTTCTGGAACTCAATAGAGCCAGCCTCCTTGATCTTGGAAACACCAGCCTCATAAACAGGAACGGCCCCATCCGTACCAACGTGGCGAAGCTGCACGTCGGACTTCTCCAGGGCGACCATTTTGGCACGAAGCAGCTGCAGCTCCTCGGCTTGTTTCCTCATCGTCTCCTGAAGAGACGTGCTTCCCTTAGCGAGCCCAAGGGCAGCGTTCAAATCCTGTTGCATCTGGTGCAGACGCTCTTTGGCCTTCTTCACCAAGTCATCGGCTTCACAACGCACCTGGGCGGAAGCACGCTCCTGAGCTTCGTAGGCAAACCGCGCCTTGCAGAAATAAATGGCGGCCTTGTTGAGTGTGCTAAGGCCGCACTCATGAAGATCCACCGCGCTGTCACGAGCAGCAAAATCTCGAGGGAGTTTCAACCCCAGAGAACACCAAATGGAAGAGGCCGTCTGCCCAAACAACCTTTTCGACTCCGCACGGGGGCCCAACCCGGAGAACTCAATGATATCCGAAAACGAATCCTCTGAACCGGACGGAGGATGATCGCTCGAACCCTGGCCCAACAGAGTTTTGGGGGGCGGCTTAGGAGGAGAGGCGGCCTCATTGTCAGATCCATCAAGGACCACCACGGCCTTGGAGGATCCCTCCCCATGGCGAGACTTTTTGGGGGGCCGTTCATCCCCAGCAGGTTCGGCTTTGGGCCTTTTTTGGCCCTGATCCTCACCAACGATCTGCTTTCCCTTGCTAGCATCAACCCGACCAGAGGGGGGGGGGGGAGGTAGCACGAGATTGGGGGACCATGGCAGAGTACCTGGGATAAAGCCTTGCACAAAGGACAAGAAAAATTGTCAGAACAAAGTTGGGAGTCATAAAGAAAAAAAGAGAGTCCAAAACCCGGGCCACAGCGAGGACGTACCTATGTCGGCCTTGCCCAAATTGGTGTCATTCACCAGCAAACGCATGTTCTGGACCCCCTCACCGGCGATCCGAGCGGCCTGTTCTAGCTCGACCGAATGGAGAACCGGAGGCTCAAACTTGACCGTGAATGCATTCCACCGATCGGAGAAGGGGAGAGGGGAGTCAACCCTGACAAGGAAGAACCTCTCCTCCGAGCTGTTTCGGGTTGGAGGGGTTGTTGGAAAAAAGGACCCTCCACGAACGGGCCACTACGCTGAGATAACCCGTCTGGCCGTACGGGGAAAGCCGGAAGAAATGCAGAAACAACTTCATAGACGGTTCGACCCCCACGTTGTGGCACCGGATTATCAAACCGGCGAGAATCCGATGGGAATTCGGAACGAGTTGGGCCGGGGCGATACCAAGTCCCCTGAAAAGAGAGATATAGAAAGGCAGCAACGGGAAAAGGAAACCTGCGGCAACAGAGTCCAGATGGACGATCACGTGGCCAGGTAGATGCCGCATAGGATGGCGGAGGAACCGTGCGTCCCAAACCCGTGGGGGGGGGGGGGGAAGCAACTGGGGAATCAGGTTTTTCTCGCTAAGAAGCAGATGTTGGCTTTGACGTTGAACGAGATGGAAGTTAAGAGAGAAACGAGGAGGCTGGGGGGCATCCCACGCTTATAAACCGAAAGGTCATCCCCTGAGTTACAGCCGTCATCAGATAAGTTTCCGGAACGACCATGGGCGGACGGCCTAGGGACAATAGAAGATATAGCAGGTACGGAGGAAAAAATCAGGGACTTACAAGGAATCTAGAGAGAGGAAATAATCTGGCAGAATAACAGAGTAATCCCCCTATTTTGGAAATGGGGTATTTATAGGCGAAAACCACCCCGACTCCCGAATGACGGGGAGACACGTGGCGGGCCATGTTTGGTGCATCCTACGGCTGGGGGATGCTTCGAGATCCACGCCACCGAGGACAAGTGCTGAAATCAACCCCTCACAAGTTCCAAAAAAAAGAGGGGGGGGGGGGGAGAAGAGGGTCTGTTCCTCGTCAGAAGAAGAGGAAAGAGCCCATGAACAAAGAAGCAGGGGCCGTTCCTCGTCAGAAGAAGAGGAAAGAGCCCATGAACAAAGGAACAGGGGCCGTTCCTCGTCAGAAGAAGAGGAAAGAGCCCATGAACAAAGAAGCAGGGGCCGTTCCTCGTCAGAAGAAGAGGAAAGAGCCAATGAACAAAGGAGCAGGGGCCGTTTCCTCGTCAAAAGAAGAGGAAAGAGCCCATGAATAAAGAAGCAGGGGCCGCTCCTCATCAGAAGAAGAGGAAAGAGCCCAAGAACAAAAGAAGCAGGGGCCGTTCCTCGTCAGAAGAAGAGGAAGGAGCCCATGAGCAAAAAGGGACACGAGCTGTCCCTCGTAAAAAAAGAAGAAAAAAGAGGAAAAAAGAGAAGAAGGGAGGAGAAAGGAGGAAAGTACGAATGAGTAAACAGAACGCGAGTCATAGATGCAAAAGGAAGCTTTATTCTTCGGCTCTACCGGCCGGAATATACAACTAAGCAAAAGGGGGAACTAACGAAGTTATGTAAGGAAACCATGGGGAGGGGAGCGTGGGGAGGCCGACGGTTCTTCTGATGGCACTGAGGGAAGCTAGGGAGTGGGGGGATCAAGGATATCACCCTTCTGAACGGCCGCTGCGCGCTGCTCATCTCGGCCGAGTTTTCCCATGACTCGCCGAAGCTCAGCCCCATCAGTATAATCATCCACGTTGAACGTGGGACAACCGACCAGAGGGAGCACACTTCTAAGGGCCTTAACACCTTCAAAGTACCCTTTGGCGAAGGCATCGTCGGCAAGCTCTGCAAGCCACTCACCACCAAGTGCGGTCTTCCCCAAAAGCTGCACCCCATGACCCAAGTGCTCCGTATCCGTCACCGACTGCAGCTCGGCCTCGAAAACCTCTCCAGCAGCTCCCCGACAGTACTCATAAGCGGCCTGAAGGAACTGAGTAGTCTTCTTGAACTCCTCCACATTGATGGCCAGGGTTAGAACGTCGCTGGGAGGATCTCCGCCTTCGGAATGAGGGGCAAGATCTGCAGCAGGAACAAAAGAAATCCCATGCTTCTCAGCAAGGGCCACCTTAGCAAGCAGACCTTGGTTTTCATGCTCGCCCTGAGCCCAGACGGCTTGGAGCTCCTGTTGGGCCTGGGCCAGGGCAGCCTGCGCTTTCTTCGCCTTCGCCTGAGCAGCCTCCCGCAGCAACAAAGCCTCCTGCTCCCTCTTGGAAGCCGCATCGGCCTTCCTCTTGAGCTCGGCGAGATCTTTCTCCCGAGCAGCCCTAGCCTGCAGCAAACTCAGCCCAGCCTGCAAGAAAGGAAAATGGTTTAGGTGGAAACGAGGAACGGGTTCAGAAGATAACAAAGGGAAATGTGGAGAACATACCTCAAGGCTCAGAAGCAGAGCATTATCAACAGAGTCGCCCGAGGAACGACCTGATAACTCCAGCCCGGTCTGAAGGGCCATGTCCTTCCAGACTTCAGAAATGGGACGAACGGCAGAGGGCACCGCGACGCCCGTGAACTTAGGAGCAGAGGACTCAAGGCGCGGCCTCTTCGTCTTCTTCCCCTTGTCCTTCTCCCTTCCAGCAGGGATACCAACGCCGACCGGGTTCACATTCAGAACCCGGTTATCTTGAGAAGGACGGGCCTCAGAGGTTTGCCCAGTCACCTCAGCGACCAGAAGCCGCTCTGCATCAGCAACGCGTTGACTAGCCTGGGATGCGGCAAAAGAGGTGGCCCCAGAAGATTGAGTGGCTGCACGGGCCTTAGCCAGCGCCTCCCGTTCCTTGGCAGCCTTTGCCTCACGACGAGCTGCCATAGCCGCACTGTCCATTTGCTCTTGAGTAGGGGGAGGACCTGAAAACAGGAAAGTGACGTTAGTACCGGGCGGTGCGAATCACAAAGGCACTCACCTCAGGGAACAGACCGCCCGGGCCCACAAGATGAACACTAGAGAAGGCCAGTCCAAGGATCACGGGCGGTACCTATCCCTGCGATTGAGAGTGCCTCAATGGTCAGAAGGCCATTCAGTTTCCTAATGCCGCCCAGCCTCAGCTTATCCACGGCTTCCCGCAACGCCGAGAAAGCTCCGGTGTCTGAACCTTCGGAGGATACCCATTCCACCTCACAGGAAGCCGCTCGTCCGTATAACGAATAAAGAAAACCCGATTTTTCGAGTCATGGATAGAGGAGGGGGCCCCCTCGAACAGTTTTCTCTTAGGACGAGCGGCCACACTCAGGAACCCATCAGCATTCTGGGGAGTAACTTGGAAAAAATAATGGAAAAGCTCGAGTGAAAAGGCGAGCCCCAACGATTTGCAGAGAACAAGAAACACAGAGATCAGGCGGTAGGAGTTCGGCATAAATTGAGCCGGGACCACACTATAAAACTCGAAGAAGTCCAGGTAAAACGGGTGTAGCGGGAAGCGCAGTCCGGCCTTTATAGAATCCATATGCACCATCACTATGCCCGGGCGCCTCATAAAGAGATTATCTGCGCCTCGGAGGCTATAATAAGCAGGTGGGGGAGGATAATTTGCAGCTCTCTTAGGGCCCTCTTGGAGAAGACCTGTTCGATCACGGCTACGTTCGGAATGAGCACTATGTGTCTATGATGGTCCATAGGGATGCCACACTTGTAGATCCGGAGGTCGTCCCGTTCTTCAGCCTCTTCGCCCGAGTCATGATCGGCTTGGTGTCCCGCCGCCGCGGCAGGTTGTGCCACCATCGCAACGGCGTTCTCGGGGTCAACGGTCATATCGACGTGTTCTCCTGCGACTGGGATTGTGGCGTCAGCCACTGCATCGGGGACTATCATTGAAGAAGCGCTAGAACGGCCAGAACCGCTCGCTTCTGCCGAAGAACGGGATCTGAGCTCCGATGCCGAAGATGAACCGGCGGAAGAACCGTAAGAAGGACGAGAGCCAGTTTCCGAAGAGGAAGAAATTTCCATGAAGCAGGCCATGAAGAGATTTACTAAAGGAAAGGAAGAAGTCGGGATTGGGAAATTACCTTGCTAGGAGCTTGGGGAAGAAAAGAACACTGGGACTCGAAATAACTCGCTGAACAGCGTTAGGAAGGCAAGAGGAGACAACGAATGAAAAGCCCTAACCCTTCCCAGATTTCTGGTATTTATAAGGGGAGGCGTCGGTTCAGCGACCAACCCGCGGGCGACACGTGGCAAGGACCGTATACAGGGACGCGTGTCGCGTAGAGACAGGCTGATACGAAATGATTACTTTTTCATTGGAAGTTGAACCGGCCAGATAGCTGGCACCTACAGCCCCGCGAATAACGGCGGGAAGCAACTGTCATCCGGAAGAAAAGGGAGCAACGACTCGAGGCGGTACGGCGGAAGTTATCTTACTTCTTTATGTCCCGCGCACGCTCGGAACATCAGAAGTAGGGGACTTGTGTTGGGTTAATGGCCTCCAGGGCTGGTCCATCAACACTAGAGTCCAAAGGCCAGGGGACGTACGTAGCCCAGCATAGCTAGACCTCAGGACCCAAGGGTCAGAGGACGTACGTAGCCCTACACAGCCAGGCCTCAGGGTCCAAGGGTCAGAGGACGTACGTAGCCCTACACAACCAGGCCTCAGGGTCCAAGGGTCAGAGGACGTACGTAGCCCTACATAGCCAAGCCTCAGGGTCCAAGGACAAGAGGATGTACGTAGCCCAACATAGCCAGGTCTCAAGGACCCAAGGGCCAGGGGACGAACGTCTTGTGGGCTATACTTAAGGGCCCAGATTGCCACTAGAGGGTTGAATCCAGTTTAGGGGGCGGACGTCCCCCACGCTATGGCGGGAAACCAAGATCTTGGTGGGAAGTGCATTTAATGCTGGAGATTTGGTAGTTGGGATCATGTCGCCCACATCCAGCCACGTCAACCCCCTAACCACCATGGGGTACTATAAATAGTCGCATTTATTTCATTGTAAAGGGTTCGCACTTCATTACTCTAGAATTGTAATAGCATCAGCAGCATGTAACATATTTTCAGTACGTCCGGCCCTTTGGCTTGTAATCTTTATAGTGAATAAAATACAGTATTAACCCACCCACCCGTTGTTTAACGAGTTCGTTTTGCTTTCTACCCATTCAAAACCCCCAGGAAACGTGTTGGGCCTGTGGGTTGAGGGGAATAAACCTCAACAGAAGGAGGTCGACATCAACGATGTACGTGTCGTGTGTAAGTACCCGTACATCTTTCCTAAAGACCTACCGGGGCTACCACCCGATAGAGAAATCGAATTCGTGATTGAAGTTGAGCCGGGAACCAAACCCATTTCGATTCCTCCTTACCGAATGGCACCGGCGGAACTTCAAGAATTGAAGGTCCAATTACAAGAGCTATTGGACAACGGGTTCATCAGACCCAGTCATTCACCGTGGGGAGCACCCGTACTCTTCGTGAAGAAGAAAGATGGTACACTAAGAATGTGCATCGACTACCGACAGTTGAACAAGGTCACCATCAAGAACATGTATCCTTTACCTAGGATTGATGACTTGTTTGATCAACTTCGAGGGGCAATAATATTCTCGAAGATTGATTTGAGGTCGGGGTATCATCAGTTGAAGATCAAGGAAAGCGACATACCTAAGAGTGCATTTCGCACTAGATATGGGCATTATGAGTTCCTTGTGATATCATTTGGTTTAACCAACACACCAGCATCATTCATGGACTTGATGAACCGTGTGTTTAGTGAATACTTAGATCAATTCGTGATAGTATTCATTGATGATATCCTGATATACTCCAAGAGCGAGGAGGAGCACGAACATCACTTGGGGCTTGTACTGGATCGGTTAAGAGAAAGGCAACTCTTTGCCAAGTTCTCGAAATGTGAATTTTGGCTCAAGAAGATTGGCTTTCTCGGGCACGTCATATCCAGTTCGGGTGTTGCTGTGGACAACGCCAAAATAGAAGCCATTATAGATTGGGAGAGGCCCAAGAATGTGAAGGAGATACACAGTTTCCTTGGTTTAGCGGGGTACTACCGTAAGTTCGTGGAGAAATTCTCCGTATTGGAGTCGCCATTAACAAAGCTCACAAAGAAGGGAGCCAAGTTCATATGGGACGACAAGTATGAGAAAGGATTTCTCGAACTAAAGAGGCGACTTACCGAGGCACCAGTTCTTGCCCTACCCATACAAGGTATAGGGTATGATATCTATAGCGACGCTAGCATCCAAGGGCTTGGATGTGTTCTAATGCAAAATGGTAAGGTTGCCTATGCTTCTAGGCAATTGAGGAAACACGAGGTGAACTACCCCACCCATGACCTGGAGTTAGGGGCGGTAGTGTTTGCACTAAAGATTTGGAGGCATTATCTCTACGGGGAGACATGTCACATCTACACTGATCATAAGAGCTTGAAGTATGTATTCACCCAGAAAGAGTTGAATATGAGGCAAAAGAGATGGATGGAGTTGATCAAGGACTATGACTTGATCATTGACTATCATCCCGGAAAGGCCAATGTAGTGGCTGATGCATTAAGCAGGAAGAGTACGTCGGGGACATTACTCACATGCCTACGAGCGTTGCAGGCACATGTGGAAGTGTCCTCGAGTGGGGCGCTCATAGCTAGATTTGAGGTTAGGCCTACGTTGCTGAGTGAGACCAGTAGAGGTCAGGGCGTTAATGAGGAATGCCAAAAGATCCGCGAGCGGATCCTTGCGGGGCCCGTTGAGAACTTTCGAGTACGCGACGATGGTCTTTTATTGTTCAAAGATCGTGTGTACGTACCAAGGGATGAGAAGCTCCGAAAATCCATACTTGAGGAGGCTCATTCTTCGGCCTATGCTATGCATCCAGGAGGTACAAAGATGTACCGAGACCTGAAGGAGAGTTACTGGTGGACAGGTATGAAGAGGGACATCACAGAGTATGTGAGTCGATGCCTTACTTGTCAGCAAGTTAAGGCGGAGCATCAGCACCCGGCAGGACTTTTGCAGCCACTTACCATTCCAGAATGGAAGTGGGAACACGTGACCATGGACTTCGTGGTAGGGCTACTACGGACGGTGAATAACTACGACGCAGTATGGGTGGTGGTTGATAGGATTACTAAAAGTGCACATTTCCTGCCTATTAACATCACTTACCCTCTTGAAAGATTGGCCAAGTGGTACACTGAGGAGATTGTGAGATTTGCATGGAGTCCCGATATCCATTGTGTCGGATAGGGATCCACGTTTCACATCTAGATTTTGGCCAAAATTTCAGACATCTTTGGGAACTAAGCCGAGGTTTAGCACAACATTTCACCAACAGACGGATGGGCAATCCGAGAGAGTGATACAGATTTTGGAAGACATGCTCAGGGCATGTGCTTTGGAGTTCCAAGGTAGTTGGGACAAACATTTGGCTCTAGTGGAGTTTGCCTATACCAACAGTTATCAGGGAAGTATTGGCATGCCTCCATACGAGGCATTGTATGGGAGGAAATGCAGGACACCTTTGTGTTAGGACGAGGTTGGCGAGGCCAGACTCGAGGGTATAGAACTTGTTGAGATCACCAAGGCTAAGGTGAAGATCATTCGGGATAGACTTAAGGCTGCCCAAGACCGGCAGAAGAGCTATGCCGATAAACGACGTAGACCGTTGGAGTTTGAAGTCGGTGATGAGGTGTTCCTAAGGATTTCTCCTTGGAAAGGCATCATCCGATTCATATCGAGGGGTAAGCTTAACCCCCGATACATTGGTCCGTTTGAGATCCTTGAGAGGATTGGAGTCGTTGCTTACCGGCTCAAGTTGACGCCGGAACTTGAAAAGATACATGACGTGTTTCATGTATCAATGCTCAAGAAGTACATACGGGACCCATCCCATATTCTTGAGAAACCGTCAGTAGAGATCCGTGAGGATTTACAATATGCGGTAGAGCCGGTGAAGATAATGGGTCAACAGGTGAAGAAGCTTAGGAACAAGGAGATTCCTATGGTAAAGGTTCTTTGGAGGAGTGATCGAGTCGAAGAAGAAACAATGGAGACCGAAGTCTCAATGAGGGAGCAATACCTGTTTCTTTTCGATTAGACATGTGGATTTCGGGGACGAAATCCCAAATAAGGGGGGTGAACTTGTAACACCATCCCCAAATAATATTTACTTCTTAGTAAATAATGTATCAAACCTTATGGAATGATCAATGAATTTATGAAGTTGTAATTTTTTATTAATTCTTTCGCGTGAATAGTAAATTGTACGTGGGACCCGCATCGGGAGCGGGGACCATCCGATAATCCCGGGACCACATATTATATTCATCTTGGCCTATATGATATTTATATGGTGGTGGACATTTTAGTTGGGCCATAGAAGGGCATAAGGTTGACCCGGCGGTCAAACGAGGCTCAATTACCAGTATTGGTAATTTATGAGATAACAGCCCGAAACGGAATTCGGAGGCTCCTAAATTACAAAGGAGGACTGTATATTCATTCTAAGAGTCCATAATGATGGAAAACACATAATATACTTTATTTGACCCGATAAAATGAAATATAATTAAAACAGTCCGAAAAATACAACTTTCAGGACCAAGGATAATTTTTTAAATGCAAACATATGCAAAACACAAGGCAAACTTATACTTGTAACACCCTATTGGCCTATTATTCATACCTTTTGAAGTGCAAAATCAGTAATAACTTCACAAGTCTCAATTTTAAGCTGAAGTCATATTTACCGGACGTTGGTTCAAGTTTTGGTATTTTTGGAGTCAAAATCAGGGGATTTGAGTCTGACACCGGCGTTTGAGAAGCAATAGGGACGAGTTGAGAAGCATTTGAGAGTTGATTAGGAGCATTGGAGATCAGTGAGGTGTTAAAGACCATGTTTTGAAGACAAAAGAGCTCTAAAATTAGGCACGAGATCAAAAGAAGACGAATAGGGCTTGAAAAGAGCACTCGGGATGACGTTCTATCAATCGTTCAAGCATATATTTTCTTAGGAACATCCAAAGAACACCATTCAAGTTTCATATTAAATCCAACTTCAAGGGCTACAAATCATATGCAAACACCATTGCGAGAATATGAGATAAGTAAGGTGAAAACAGACAATGAAGTCAGTTAATCTTTGTTGAAATTTCAGAATGCGGCCTTCCACCATTTTATTCATATATTTTGATTGGATGATTCAAATCCAGTTTTGCAAGTTGTGTTGGATAGAAGACTTCATTAGCTACAACTTTGATGAAGGAAGGATAGTCAGACGTGAACTATGAAGCCGATTTCTGCTTGCAGTTATCGCTCGATGTATTGGCGGTCTACAAATAGCACCTAATACTAATACCGGAGTAAAATTTTTTGGAGACCCTCTTGGCAGTTGAGGCCCAAGGCAGTTGCCTGGCCCAACTGCCCTCAAAGCCGCCACTGCATCAAAGGTACAATAGGGGACCCGTCCCCATATTATTTTGAGAGAAAAGCCAAAGAGGCTATCTCCTCACTCACCCACTCCATTATTTTTGGCCAAGCTACCAAAAGAGGAGGAAAAGGAAGCTCTCAAGTCATTCTCCATTGGTGCAACTCGAGCTCAAACAAAGGTGGCCCAAGGAAGAAGATTATAGGAGGAAAAAGTGTGAAAATTAAGGTAATAACCTTATCATAACTTTTCCCTTATTTTTCTTCTATCATATGAGATAAATATCATATGGAGGACCCTTAGGATTGTTCTACATGGTATGAGTGTGGAATAATGGGTTGAAAAGTGGTTCTAAGTCCAAGAACGGATTTAGAAGCCAAAACGACCGGTTCGCCGGAAAATAACCTTTTGGAGGTTATTTGTATTGATATGAGTTTTGTGATGATAAAACCATGTTAGGAGCTTAACTAAGGTGTTTCTAGAGTTTGACGGAGTTCGCCGGAGTTTCGCCGGAGTTTCGTCGGAGTTCAACCGAAGAGCGTAGAACACGCTATAACTCATTTAAGGTGAGTGGACGGCTTAATATCTTATAACTTTTGGGTTAATTATGAGATTACCTAAATAAATGTTATATGTATTCATAATGATGTTTAAAGAAGTTTAAACATGTGATTTGCCAAAATGATTAGGCTTGTATGAAATGAATTATTTGAATATACATGGAGTATGATGTGAGAATTTCTATGAAATTACATGCCATGGATTAAAGGGTAAAGGAAGCCTAGAATGAATATTATTGACTTAATATACATGATGATTGAGTTGAGATGTACAAGGTTTGAAATGGCGGTCAACGAAAACGTTGACCGATGGGTAATGGATTAATTAATACCGGTTGGTATTAGTTAATTACAAACTTATATAAACGCATGGCTTGCATGAGTTGAGATACATAAGCTTTATGGATTGATTTAGCTATGAATGAATAAATATGATATAGACTCTATCTAGGTTGATAGGAGCTTGATCATAGGATTATATATTGGTGGAGGACCCTAGAACTTAAAGTTCTTAACACTCAAATTATATATTGGTGGAGGACCCTAGAACTTAAAGTTCTTAACACTCAAATTATATATTGGTGGAGGACCCTAGAACTTAAAGTTCTTAACACTCGAATTATATATTGGTGGAGGACCCTAGAACTTAAAGTTCTTAACACTCGGATTATAAATTGGTGGAGGACCCTAGGACTTGAAGTCCTTAACACTCAGATAATAAATTGGTGGAGGACCCTAGGACTTAAAGTCCTTAACACTCGGATAATAAATTGGTGGAGGACCCTATGACTAAAAGTCCTTAACACTCAAATACAAATTGGTGGAGTACCCAAGGATTATGATCCTCAAAACTCATAGATTATGATATTGAAGTATGGACAAGGAGGAGTCCTATATACTCTTAGGCATATGGGTGGGTTGGGGTTTTGGGTCAAGGACATTGACTATTAATATTTTCCCAAATAAAACGGTGATCTACGGATCGGGTATTTTCCAAGTGTATATGTACTACTAAGTATTTCTTAACTTAGGGGGAAGGACTATTTATATAAGTATCACCCTACGTTTGGGTCTTATACTTGAAACGCTAGTTATTCTATATTTAGCCTGCTACTCGCTCGGTACTTGTACTGACCCCTTCGGGGGGGAGGGGGGGCACCATTTCAGGTTGAAGCTAAGGCTTGTCATCTACACCTTTGCACGGGTGAAGAGAATCCAGAGGAAGACGTGGTTTGTGCTCCCTCTACTATTTCAAAAGATAAACTACATTCATGGATACTTTTGTATTAATACTATTTCAATACCAATTCCAACTATTGCACAAAAAAACATAACAGAAAATAAGTGTTAAAAACAAAAACATAAAGAAACAAACAAAAACTGAAGAAAGAAAATTGACGATATCTAAACAAGTTGAATCAATTAACAAAATCTAAACTCTGTCAGACTGAACACCCTTCAAGTAAGTGCAAGTGTGCAATTCTATATGGTAGTCTTATGTGTCAAAATGATGCCACTATATAGTTTTATTAGTTGTTTTGTGTAAATAACATATCGTTCTCCTAATTCTGCCAACATATAAACGGTTCAGTGATATGTTTTTGTTCAATACGGTTCTGATTTCTGACTTTCCTTGAGCACACTGACCACAACTTCAAAGCCTTTTCTATTGCATATGGTTAATTTGAAAAAGATTATATTTTAAGAGAAACAGGACTAGATGTTTTGGACACTTTATTTAACATGTCAATTTGATAAATATTTCTCCTAATTTTATATTTTCTGGGTCAAATCCTCCACATCATTTTATTTTCCCCTAATTTACAGTCCTTCAATTTGAAACTAAATTGAGTTGAAATTAATCAAATTGAGCAACCCAATCGTTTTAGTTTTCCCTAATCCATAAATTCATCGTGAGTTTAAAACTAATTCACAGTACTCATATATTATACTCCCTCCGTTCCTAAATAAACTTCCAACTTTCCTTTTTCATCCGTTCCAATTAAATTTCCACTTTCTTTTAATCCATTTGTGGTTCACAACATTTCTTACACATTTCTCTCTCCTCTGCACAACTCTCCACCACACAATACCCACTTTTCTTAAATTGTGTGCCAAAGTGGGTTGGAAGATAAAATAGGAACGGAGGTAGTACTAAAAATCATGAAGAAGGCATTAGTTGTTGGCTACGATACCTGGTTTCAACTTGTAGAAGAAGGTGGACGATGAGAAGTGTACGCTGGTTTCGGCGATTTGAAATGTATAAGCGAGACTCAGCGATTTGAAGTGTACGCTTGTAGAAGATAAATGGGGGTATAAGCGAGACTCTAATGTTTTTGAAACATCTGAACCGTAAGGACAATTAAAAGTCCGCTGAGCGAATAAGTCAGGAACCGTCTGACCGAATAAGTCACAATATGCATTAAGTCCTTAGTAAACAACATCATATAGCTGAGCAAATAAGTTACCATATCAATTAAGCTCATTAAGTTCAAAGTAAACAGGCTCTTAGTCACATAGCTACTAACCCAGGGTTCAGCTCAACCTAATATTTTATTGTCAGGAACCTTAAAAAGATCAAAATATTTTCTCACATTTTCGAATCCAAATTCTTGTATTACTCCCATCAACAGACTATTTCAACATGAAATAATTACATAAAAATATGCAAGACTATTGATTACTGGAGTTTAACACAAGTGTTTCTAGATTCATTAAAAGACAGAGAGAACATGAATGTTTGCAAATCATTCACCAAACCCGTGTAAATCGAAAGGTGGTAATAATGACAAATTGACAAGCCTAAACGTGTGGTCTTCAATTCAAATTAGCCATGAGTAACAGATAACAAAGATTCATATTGGCCAGAGTGAGCACTTCATGGCTTGACCTCTTACAGCTACTACTCTTTGAAATTGTTTACAGATATACAACTTTGCTTTGCAGGCCCTATAGACACTAAAAACCTTATGTGGCCTCAGAATTCTACTTAAAAAAAAGAAAATCATAAGAGGCCAAACACAAACTACCTAAAATTCGTGCAGAATTCATGTATTATTGGGGGGGGGGGGGGGGGGGGGGTCACAATTCCATGGACATTAACAGCATATGTTCATTTGACACTCGAGATGAAGCAGCCTCAACAACCTCAAAGCCAACCTTCCTGTACAGATCCAGAGCAACTTTGTCCCCTTCATTTACATGAACAAATAGCTGGTTCATACCTGTTCACCAAAAGTCAGAAAGAGAAGTGATCAAATAAAAAAATGGAGGGAAAAAATCAGAAAATTCTATAAATAGGATTAAAACATAAGAAGAAGTGTTAACAACTATTAGCATAACTAGATGAGACTTATTTTTAGGATAAAACAAGGATACTCCTACTAGTGCACATCACTCATGTTTACTGATATTTGTAGCAGTCTCTTAAAAAGTATTGCCAACACCAACACCTCAACAACTAAGGGTTGTATACGAACCGAATCGAGTCGAATAATGAAATTTTATATTTGTATTTGTTTAATTTTTTTGAACACGAATTCAAATTCAAATATGAAACGAATATTAATTTTGATTTGTATTTGTATTTGTTTAACAATACGAATAATTAACGAATCATATACGAATATCGAATCGATTTGAGTATAATTTAAATATTAGTCAAATATCACTCTAAAAAACTTTTCTTATACTCCGTGTTTTTTATGTTGTAAATGCTTGCTATGACTTAATGTGTGTTTTTAGAATTTAAGTTTAATGGATCAATGCATTTTTAGATGGTACACAATATACTAAAGTGAATTAATTTTATGATTAATAAATATAAATCTATTTCAAACTTTTTGAAATATACACTAACACACACATATTAGAAATTATATATACTTATAATGTGTGAAATAAGTTGATAATTGTATATATCAAAGTCAAATAACTCCAATTTTATTCTTCAAATCGAATACATAATTATTTGTATTGTATTTGAAAGACATTTGAACCAAAAAATTGATTTGTATTCGTATTTATATTCTGATTTATTACAAATGGGCTTGGAATCTGTATGCAAAAGTGTATATATGGGCTACACTTTGAGGGTATTGTTATCTTTTAAAAGTTATTATAGTGTTATTACTATTATTATTATTAATATTGACATTAATATTATAATTATTATTAATCAAATATATTTGATTAATATTCGAATCGAATACACCGATATTCTTATTTGTATTTGATAACAACTCGAATCAAATTTAATATTCTTATTTGTATTTGTATTTGAATTTTCCGAATTCGAATCGTCTTATACGAATTCGAATCGCGAATAGAGCACAAGTAGGAACAAAAACTAAAACAAAGTTCAGAGCACCTTCTGACAGAGCAACATCGGATGCCAAGTAGAGCATATTTGAAGCAATACCCTGACGACGAGCAAACTTAGCCACACAAACGTTTGCAATATAAGCATATCTATGTGCGTCAAAGGGTGCAAAGACTCCCGACTGCCTTTTCACTTCCTGTAAGCAATGAGAAACTAGTAACAACACAATCTAAAAGCGCATCATTGCCCTTTCATACAGATGAAACATCCTACCAATCCAGTCCAGAGTCCCGACCTAAATGCATACATGATATCTTAGGGTTTGTTTCGTTCGAGGATTTCGGAGGAAAGGGGAGGGGAGGAATTATTTTTACTTTAAGGATCTTATTATCATTATCAGTTAGATTTAGACTAGAAATAATTATATATTTAGTAAAACCATCTATTTGTATACACTTTTTCATCTTCACTAAGTGGATAAATAATTAAAAAATAAATGTCACCCTCCCCTTTCCTCCTAAATTCTCGAACCAAACTAAAAGAAAGCTAAAAGAATCTACCCCGGGATATGTCTCCCCTTGCACAAATTGCCGAATGCTAAGATCCATAGTTCCCACCACACTATTTAGTACAGTTCTTCTGACATTTTTATCTTCCTTCTTGACCTGAAATGTTTAAGGAAGAAAAAAACTGAGCTAACAAAATCAAATATACTAATAATCCGACAATCCCATTTAGAAATAGCTGTTAGTGCCATTGATTAATCAAGATAGAAACCAAAATATGCCATGCAACTAGACTGCCTCCCTACACTAGAGTTTTTTCCACTTTTGGTCCCCTGACTTTAGTGGCTTGGACAGTTTTAGTCCTCGTCTTTTGGTTTTCCCAGATTTGGTGCACAACTATGGAATATTTCCCAGTTTTGGTCCTCCGGTTGATTTTTCCGGCCAACTATGCAAAACAGTCCTTTCGTTCTACTCACACCCATCCCCGTTATTAGCTATTAATCCCAAAACCTACTGCCTCTCCTTCAGTTTGTATGAAATGCTATGATGGTCTTTTTAAAAGGATTACCTTAGTAGATATATGTAATCCTTACTATTGTTGTATCACACCTATGTATCTTTACTACGCAGTTGGCCGGAAAAATCAACCGGAGGACAAAAACTGGGAAATATTCAATAGTTGTGCACCAAATCTGGGAAAAACAAAAGACGGGGACTAAAATAGTCCCAAGTCCCAACCACTAAAGTTGGGGGATCAAAGTGGAAAAAACTCCCCTACACTATAAGGAAGAGCAACAGCATATTTGTAAAAAATATTTACAATGACAACAACATTCAAGCCTTATTCCCAAAAGATATTTGTAAAAGATATTTAGGGGGGGGGGGGCATGAACCACAAGCAAGGCACTCCAGAATTCTGGAATTAGCAGGAAACATCCAAATAGACAAGTTAGGAATGGCCATGTGAATAATGGCAACATAGAAAGATGGAATACCAAATTAGGACTTCACCATGCGGCAAGATTTAAATGGCTCTTGTCCTTATGCTGAGGATTCCTTTCCGCTTTTTGTTTATATTTTCATATGTTCTTTGTATCTACTATTTCATTAATATTTATAATTTATATACTCCCTCCGTCCCATAAAATTCTTCCCACTTTCCTTTTGGGCCGTCCCAAAAAAATTCTTCCCACTTACCATTTTTGGACAATGTGTGTGGTTCACATTCATTTCACCTTTTTCTTACACAACCACAACCACACATTTCCACTTTATTCCACTTTCTTAATATCCGTGCCAAGTCAAAGTGGGAAGAATTTTGTGGGACGGAGGTAGTATATAACTCGAGCTATACTTATTTATATTTAGAGTAGCAATAGAGTGTCAGTTCTTGTTGTTGGTTTTGTTAATTTCATTCATTATTTACAAAGGCTTTTTCAAATTGCACTTCCCTGTATCTCAACTGGACTGCAAACAACAAATTCCATTAACTTGTCCTGCAAGATTCACCGGAACCTTTCTGGTCACAGTGAGTTTCTCTTGTTGACATCATAACAAGTATGGAATAGATGTAAAAGAAGAAGGCATTTACAAGTAGGTTTGTTTAGAATTCTTGTGAATAGGTGTGATACTTACTGCAACAAAACAGAAGCACTTTAGTGATCTTCTATCCTGGACAGAACATCTTTGCCTCAAAGAATAGAACTCCTGCACTCTCAAAAGATACAAAACCAGCGCATCATAAAGCAGGTCAAAAGAATCAATGCCAAATATCATAAAATAAGTATTTTTATTTTTAATTAACAAAAAGATAAATACAAACACTAGCCTGACAACAGATGTTGATATACCCTCATTCATACATGGGAATAAAATATTATCATACAGCTTTTCAAACATAATATCAATCATTTCAACCACACAATTATTCAATGATTTAGATGTTGGAATCCCATCAAGCACTAAACAAGAACATTGCTAGATCAAGAACCTGAGAAAATCTTTCCATGAAACCATTTCAATTATTGAGACTAGAAGAAACCAAAATACTCCCTCCATTCTTTTTTAGTTGCAACGGTCAACATTTCGCATTTGCCAACGCACGTCTTTGACCATAATTATATCTTAATTCTATTAGTAAAAAATATTAAAAATCAGATGTTGAAAATTTGTAATGAGATGAATTGAACAATATTTAAAAAAAAATCATAAAATAATAGCGTAAAATGTAGTCAAAGTAGAGCATGTGAATAGTGTAAAATTCAACATGTTGCGATTAAAACAGAACGGAGGATACTACTAAATAAACATATACTACATATATGGTAAGCATCCCCCCAATCCTCCCCATAAAAAGACAAGCAGTATCAGGGCATGCAAAAAGGATGTGCCAAATCTTCAAAAACTAAGCCGCGTAAGGAAATAAATTGGTTGATTCCCAAAAGTAACTAAAATGCTTGGCAACCAAAGTGGTGCTAAACCAATAGGCTCAAAAAAGACCTTTAAATTAGTCGTTTAACCTGAATGAATCATTTATTCATTGGCTGAAACTACAAAATGATTAATTATACAGCAACTCACCTGGTCTGCAAAGTTTCTTTTATAAGCATCAACATGCCTATAAGATTACAAAAGCATGATAGTTAATAATGACATTCAAAAAACGCATCATACTTGTGAAGTTGTGAGTTATTTTTACCAAACATGTGCAGGAAAGAGCCATAGAGTGAAGAAAGATAACTACAGCCACCAATTAATACAACACGCGTGTAAAAAACTTTGGGTAGAAAATGACCTAGTGAAGGATTGGGATTCCCAATGAGCTTCTGCTCGTAGCCAAGACGCTGCCTGCCATTGGAAGTCAGACAATGCGACAAGAAATCTAATGATTGTTCAAAAAATAGATAATATAAAGATGCGGGGAAAATGGTAAAGGATAGTGAGGAGCAAACCCAACCCAGTATTCTTCATCCAGCATGGCCTCACGAGCAACAAAACGGCCAAAGCTACGTTTTCTTAGTCCACTGTACTCCTCAGTTGGCTGTAGCCGATTAAAGGATAGCTCAGGCAGCTTGTTCTTTGTGATCTCACTCTTGAAAAGATGTGAATGGCGGATATTTTGGTCATCATTACAATGTACTTCAAGATTTTTCCATCTATCAAAAGAAACATGAAGTGTCTCCCTGTGCAACCAAATACAAACAACAACATCCAAGCCTTAGTCCCAAAAGATTTTGGGGTCAGCTAACATGAATCGATACATGATATCGGAGCCAAAAGGGAAAGAAAGATAAGAAAGAAAGATAAGGTATGATAGAAAAGATAAAACATATAATATAAAATAGAAAATTAGAGAGAAGATATACATAAAAATGATAAAAGGAATATATATAAAGAGATAAACTTCGTCATGAGATCATTTTTGGTATCATGCTTGTCCCAAGCCATGATAAAAGAGGAGGGTGTTGTGGTAGGCGCGTGATGGCCAACAATATCACTTAGCCACATCATATGACATGAATCGAAATGTCCCCAAAATCTTTTGGGAATAAGGTTTGGATGTTATTGTTGTATATATAAGGAGATAAAAGGATAAAAAACATAAGAAAGAAAAGGAAGACAACGAGAAAAAAAGATGATAAAAAGATCAGAAATAAACAAACATATCATGAAACAAAAATGAAAGAAGGGAAAATCACACTTTTAGCCCTCCAACTGTTTGAGTTTGATATTGTGTGATCTAGGACCTATATGTTAGAAGATACAACTAATCTAGGACCTTGTATATTAAGGTCTATGTGAGATTCTTGGTAACATAAAATGCTGAGAATGCCCCATGAACCCTAATATTGGACACTTCGAAGGGTGATTTTGACGGGATCAGATGAGGGACTATTTCCAAAAAAAGGTGTACATATTTTTAGAGTCTTCTAATTCTTCTCTACACAACAAATATGGTTCTGCATTGTCTTTATGAAGGACTCCTAAGACCTAACAGTCAGAAATAATATGAAACGAGTATAATAAACACAAAAGGACAGAAAAGGTGCTTAAACAGTAACTATCAGAAGAAATGGAAAAATAATTTTCTAGTTTCTAAAAATAGCAGAGGCTAGGTTATTTTGTAGTATATCACATAATAACTGAATAAATATAACTAAGCCATAAACAGATTAAACCCATCGATGCCTAAAATAACAAAAAATATGTCGTGCACATAACACCATGTACATATATAGTACTAGGTAGATAACAAACGCTACCCAAGTTCAGCCAAACTAAAAAAAAGAAGTAAAACTGATATAAAATTTATACCCTTTAGAGAAGAACCCCATATTGCTGTAATTGATTCTTAAATTAAATAAATAAATAAATAAATAAGTAAGTAAAAGAAAATGAAACCGATTTGCACAGTGATTATTTCTTAAAATTTTCACTGTTGCACAATAAATTCTTGAGTTTTAACATGTTGAGCAATAATTAGTTTTCAAATTTCGTCCAGGCGAGCAATCAGGTAACAGCAGAACGCAAGGGTAAATTCAAAAGATCAGCGAATAAATTGATTCAAATTCACCTGGTAAACATATTGACGACGATAAGCGACTCATTCTTGACACGTTTGGACACAACTCCTCCGAGTTCTTGCTCTCGAATTCTCAATTGCGGTAAGAACTCGCTTCTCAGCTCCATTAAATTCCCGTCAGCTACTTTTCTTTAGTTCTGGAGGAAGAGGAAGAGAAAGGTGTTGAATTGTGATGCCTGGGTCGGAAATTCAATATTCAATAACGTGGGAGAAGCGGGTCAAGCCGAGGACTTTAATGCGAAACAAATTGTAGCCGTGGTGACCCGTGAGTATATCTAAGCCTATCAATATACTGTTTGACACTGTCAAACATTAAATAGTTCCACCTTTCCTTTTCGGGCAGATTCAAAATTAAGTTCCACTTTCAAACATTTCCTTATTATCTACATCAAAACAGTGTCAAACAGTGTCAAACATTACCAAACAGTGTTCAAACAGTGCCAAACAGTGCACTCCACAGTAAAGTCAATTTTATTTTCTTAATATGTGTGAAGTCAAATGTGGAACTTGTTTGGGAATCGGAGGGAGTATATATATATATATATATATATATATATATATATATATATATATATATATATAAATGAACTTTTTAAGAACATACAAAGCGCTACATAATATTGTCATGTTATTATATATAATAATTATTTACTTAATTATTTTTATACCTTTTGTTTTTATTAGATTCTATATTTTATTGCATATTGATATGGAAACAAAAATCCTTATAAATCCACCTTAATTAATTTGGTAAGCTTCAAATAAGTAAAATAATTTTTTATTATCAAAGTGAAATTCTAATAACGTTTATTGATATGGAAACTAATTTATATTAGTTTACTACACCGAATTAAATAGAAATAAATATGCAAATTAGTTTACTTATTAATTTGACGCCTATTAATAAATTAGAAAGTTTCAAATAAGTAAATAATTAAAAATGAAATTAAAAATTATAACCAACATAAAGTATATATATTTTCACAAGTAAATATGTTTAGCTTAGCCAAATAAGTAATTTTTTTTTGTTGTTTCTTTATTTTACACCTAAAATTCAAATATGCCTTCACTTTTGAAATAGATTCCTAATCCAAATTAGAAAATCTTTATAGGTTTACGAATTCCTACTTTATTTTAATAGAATGTTTTTAATTGGATTGATTTCAGTTCCAGATTAAATCAGATCAGATCAAACTTTAATAATTATAACAACAAGACACATAAAAACAGACATCTAATAGACCATATTAATTCATACCAAATCAAACCCGAAATTTTAATTCAATTAAAAACGTTCTTATTAATGAGTAAACTGTAAGATCTAACAATTAAGAAATATAGATTTTTTTATTATTATTGGGTTCGTAACAATTATGTTTACTTGAGATGCTTATGTAGAAGACCAATTTAACTTTTTTTTTCATATATTTTTTTCTTTGTTTCACAAATGGAATATATTTCACATATATTTTTCATGATCAGAAGATTCCACCTATTTAACCAGAATTCAATCAATTTCAGCAAAATAAGTTAATTATATTTACTTTAGTATTATTAAACAGACTCTGTATTAGACTAAGTTTATTTTTCTTTTAAATCACATTATATGTGATCCAATAGAAATTAAATTTCACATTAACTAAATTACATACTGTCTGTGCATCGCACGGGCTTCAAAGCTAGTATTAAAATAATTATGATGTTAGTAAGCATTCAGGGACAGAGCTATTTGTTAAGCTAAGGGGGCCATGGCCCCTCCCATTTTTTTTATTTTTTCTTAAGTAGTATTATTATACTCCCTCCGTCCCTGAAAATCCTTCCCAGTTTGACTTGACACGCATATTAAGAAAATGGAATAAAGTGGAAATGTATGGTTGTGATTGTGTAATAAAAAAGCGAAATGAATGTGAACCACACAAATTGTCCAAAAATGGTAAGTGAGAAGAATTTTTTGGAACGGCCCAAAAAGGAAAGTGTGAAGGATTTTCAGGGACGGAGAGAGTAATATTTTTTTGCCGCCCTCCATATAAAATTGTGAAAGACTATTACCAAATACTCCGTAATACTAATGTTTTTTTGTAATCAATTATTATTATACGGAGTAGTAAGTAATAATTACTTGATATAAAAGCCAAACCTCGAGTGAAATTTATTAATACGAAATTATTAACAAATATATAAATCATGTGAGAAGTTCACAAAACTAAGTTATAATTAACCTGCAGTTCATTTTTACTTAATTTGAATATTATACATGAATATGAATTGGTATTGGTGTATCATTTCATATTGGTACAATATGTTTATATTTTATAGAAAGATTTGCACTTTTAGTCTCGTAACTTTCGGGTATGACCGTTACTAATCGTGCAACTTTACTCTCTTGTAATTTTGGTCATATAACTAATATAACTATGCAGTTTTAGAACGTGTTCACTAGAAAGTACATTTTATAATCGAAAATTCGACGTCAGCATCATATTTTCCGTTACTTTTTGCCCACCCTAGTTTATTTTTTATAGTTGTATTATATTATCCCCCCCCCCCCCCCCCCCCCCCCTTGCCCTCAAGTCTGGCTCCGCCCCTGTAAGCATTGAAAGCACACTCATAATAATATCCTAATGTACAATTACAAAATAATTTTGACATCAATATCTTTTCAGAATAATATTGAAGTACTCGTATAAAAAAGGATCTCATCATCATAAGGGTGTATAAGGGATAAGATTCCTCTGATTAAATTTTTAACAAAATACCACTCCCTAAACTAAAATAATATTTAAGTATATCACACACAAAAACTATCACACTTTAATAAAAAATATGAAAATTATTGTTCTTATTACAAAATTTTAAAAACGTTATATAAGTATTTTTCAGTTACATTGAAATTTTGTATGCATGATATGTACTACAAGTGTACAATAAAATATTTTATATTTTTTAATTATCACTCCTCCGTCCCTCTAAGATTGTCTCATTTTATCTTTTCGGGAAATCTCTACTAAGATGATTTCATACCAAATTTGGTAAAGTTTGTGTGTCTCTAAATCATTCTTACTTTATTCTTACTTTATCACTTCAATATCAACCACATAAACTCATTATTCTTAATAATCATGTCATCTAGATCCTTTTGTCTCAATGTTAGTGGGATGATGCTAGTATGTATTAATTAATACATACGTAGTACTTAACATGGTAATGTAGTATAATTATAATTACAATTAAAGAGCAAATCTTCCTAACCGGCCAATGTTGCGTACTGGTTCCCGCTGCATTTCTTCCCACGGATGACCTAGGTTCAAACTTTCTCTTGCTCAGAATTCAATTTCCGCTAGTCTTAGCCTATTTTCCCGGGTTTTCCGAGTTTGGACGGTTCTGGGTCCATCCTGGGTCACAACGGGTTGCCGAATATTTCTGGTTTTTAGTGTATTTGCGGGTTAATGATCAACCAGACCGGTATGGGTGTCGGTTCGCCGGGTTCCGGGTCGACCCGCCCGGTCCGATTGTTGTAACATAGCTTCAACTATAGCCATAAATTTTCATTTTATTAATAAGTATGCCCAACAAAGTGGAAAGAATGTTCTAATAAGAATAAGAATGTTTTTAATTGGATTACTAGAGTAATAAGAATGTTTTTAATTGAATTGAAACATTATGTTTGGTCTGGTGTAGTCTGATATGATGTGTTATGGTCACTATTCTAAAAATCGCTCTAGCCGCCCGACTAATCCCCGCCTAGGCTAGGAGGTGGTTGGACACCCCGACTTTTGTCTAGGCACCCCAACTAATTGCTTTGGCGCCTAGCTTAATTAGTTGGTCGTCTAGGGCACTTAGTATCCCGCCCTGAGCACCTAATCCTTGCCTAGGACGTCTAGATTCGCCGAACAATTGTTTATTTTTATTTTTCCTTTTGTATAAGATATATGTATCTTTAACTTTAATCATGAATATGAAGAAAGATACTTGTAAATTAAGATAAAACCTATATATGTTTGTATATATACTTAATTTTTTATTATTTAATATTTATAACATAATGCAGTTGAGTGATTAGTTGTCATATATTATTGCACGTGACAATTCTATCATTTATGCATGGTAATGTGTGTGTATTTTTCACACACACAAACACAATACTACCATTTTACTATGTCTTATTTACCATATTTATGTAAAAATATTGATAAAAATATAATTTATGTGTCTCTGACTAGGCCCCGCCTAGGCGCCCGCCTAGGCGCCCGCCTAGCCGCATAGGCGTTAGGCATTGGGATGACACCCGACTAGTGTCTAGCGCCTTTTAATACATTGGTTATGGTAAATGTCTATTCTACGTATATTTTACAAATGTAGAAGTTTAGTATGATTTGGTCTAAACTGATCTGATTTAATTTAATGTGTTTAAGTCGAATCTGATTTGCGACTAAAATAGGTGCGCAATTAAAAAAATAAAACATCATAACTCTCATTACCATTCACTTATTTCGTAATAACACAAAGTTCATTCTATCATAGTCATTGCATCTGTCTCAAAATGTAATAAAGTTGTGGATTTTGATATTTTAATGGTGTTAAAACAAACTTCTCCATGATAACATGTCAAGATGTTTGTATTCCTTAAATTACTTACATTAATTAATTTATTTTTGTCTGTATCTATTAGTCGTTAAGACTTTACTTCTTTATGAACTCTATATTTGGGTATGCAATATACGCCCGATAAATACTAGAACTTGTAGACTAGAACTTGTAGGCTATAAATACGTAACATTTATAGGCTATACACATGATTTTATAAGACAAGTAAACTACATTCCTCCAAATGTGACATGGTATCAGAGCCTCAGTAGCCTTAGCAAACTATACGTACGGGTAAAGCTTATTGCATTACTCATTGATACTGCAGCAGCTTCAAGCCATACGCTCAACTGTTTTGAAAATGCTAAAACTGAAGCTAGGATTGATCCTTCTTCGCACAAAGAATTCTTTTTTGTATGTGACAAACAATTTTTTTGTTTGTGACACAATTTTTTTGTCTATGACGGTCATCTTTTTTTCATGTAGTTATTCATGTGCAAAAACCCCTTTAAGAATAAATTTTACGATTGAAAATCACTTTTCAGAATAATATGATTGAATATGTGTGTAACTTTGTCAAAAAATTTAAATTATATAAAAAAACTATTCATTTTTTAATTTTTTGGCAATTAAATTTGTTCATATATAGAAGGGGTTTTGCGCATGAATAATCATAACTAGTATTTCACCCGTGCGTTGCACGGGGTGTAAAATACTAATATTATAAATCTAAATCATTAATTAAAGATTATATTATAATTTATCGAACCATTACTAAATGCATAATAAAAAGTATTTGAAGTTTAATACGCATAAAATTTTACAAATTATTGAAGACTTCTTTGTAGACAACATTTTTTGCGGTTTTTTTCTGCTTTCCCTCGTCGTCGCATATCACGAACTTCAATCCAGACGGACTCGTCACTCTCGAAAATGCAACATATAACTGCTCATGTGTAAAAATCGGACGTCGTAGAAAAACACCCACATTTTCTAACGATTGTCCTTGGTTCTTGTTCATCGTCGTTGCATAGCTAACCATCAAGGGGAATTGCCTAGGCATAAATGCGAAAGGTAGCCTCACATCCGACAAGGTTAGACTAATCCTGTGGATAAGAAATTTCTCACTAGCATTAGTTGCAGACATCATCTTTGCCTCAATAATATGTTCACCAAGTTTTGTCACTAAAAGTCGGGTACCATTACACAAGCCAGCCGAATGATCTATATTCCTCATGAGCATCACCGGTACACCAACTTCTAGTTTCAACTAGTGACTTGGAACACCAGAACATTTTATTCCGTTAAGTAACTCGAGAGAATGAATTTCCTGAAGTAGCTCATTGTTTGAGGTTGAGGAACACGCTGAATCTGAACTGAAATATGTCTTTTCCTCTGAGCTATTCTGCAACAACATGAAATCGTTGACCTTGTCTACCTCATCAATTGTCGGTGCAAGAATCGCTCTCCCTTCAAGATATGAGATATTGTTCATGTTCTTAAAAAATCTAGATAGGTACTGTTAATAATTGATTCAATGAGATCAGACATTACTAGAACATGAATATTTTCGGGTATATCAATTTCTTCTTCTCCATCATCGCTCCCTCCCAGAACACCATCACTAATTTGCAGTGTCCAATCGGCAAAAAGCTTCAAAATACTTGGATTGGCTGATTCATTTGTGAAGTTCTTGAGTCTCATATTTTTTTGTTAACTTCAACACCGTAAAATACTGTCACAAATGTGATGCATTCAAAGATGCGTGAACAATATCATGTCTTGTGCCTTTAGGAATGACATGCAACACTTGTCTAAAGTCTCCACAAAAAACAACCGTTTTTCCTCCAAGAGTCAATTTTGGATTGCCATCATGAGTCATACTTCTATCCAGAGCTTCAAAGCAATATGTGTTGAAATTTATATAAAAATGTGACAATAGTACATTAATTTATAGTATTAAGACCCATTTAAATGCATCCATTATGATGATTAAATATAATCTCTTAAAAGATGTAGTTATTTTAAAAATATTACTTTTTTAAAATTCAAAAAATAATAATAAATGTTACAACAATAGTTTTTTTTTGAGAGAAAAGTTACAACAATATAGTTAACATAAGTTAACAATATAATAATCAAACTAATTTTATTACGTAGAATAATATAAATATTACGACTATTTTTTGTTTTAATAAAATTGTATTTTAATTTAATAGAATAAATCACAATTAAATTCATTGTGGGCAAATCATACCTATGTATCATAGGAGCCTCATCCCAAATAATCAACTTGGACATTTGAATCAATTTAGCCAACGGACTACCACGTTTTATATTGCATGTTGAGTCTTCAGTAGCATTGAGTGGAATAGCAAACCTTGAGTGCGCAGTACGTCCTCCACGAAGAAGAAGTGATGCAATCCCACTCGATGCAACGTTCAACACTATTTGACCTCGTGATCTTATTGCTGCTGATAAAGTCTTCCATACATATGTTTTTCCGGTGACCTTGTGACCATACAAAAAGAAGACACCTCCACTTGTCCCGTCAATAGATTCCATGTTTTTCAATAATTTTGCATGTGTCTCGGCCATAGCAGATTTGTCATACTTTAACTCTTCATGAATTATGGTGTCTTCAATGGAAGGAATATCGGATTCAGGTGGTATTGACATTCCCACAAAATCTCGTAGTGATCTGCACATTTTCTTCAATAGCTTCTCAATCTCGACCAAGCAATATTTTCTCACCTCATCTATATACATATATTTTGTTAGTTATATTTTCTCACCGGTGATTGCCAGATCGAGTATTGAAGCAGAACTCCTAGCTTTGATAACAGCTACAACGAAAGCGGTGGAAGATAACCTTGTTGATTTTCAGGTGGAATTCGATGCTATTGAGCTGATAGAGTACGTATATAAGGCTTTTAGGAATGGGATTACTTTCAGACAACCCATCTCCCTGCAAATCTTCATGCGGCCCAATTTTCTATGTGGAAAGATGAACAGTATTTACCGGCCCAAGTCAAATTATCTTTCTACCAGGATTTCTTTAATATTCCTTATTTCCGCTTTTTATTTTTTCTCCTTGTCTTTTTTGTTTATTGGGTTTGGTTTGGTCCCCCCAATAAACCGCTTTAATTTTGTTTTTCCATTTTTCTCTTGTTTTTAAGGAAGGAATGCCTTCGGTTTTGGTCTAGTTCCCCTCTCGCTTTTGTAACCTCCCCTTTTTCTAATAAAATCTTGGTAAATGTTCCTCGACATTTACCTCACTGATTTTGGTGGTTTACCTTCCGGGTTAAAAAAAAGTTATATTTGTAATAATACGATAAAAACTCATGCACGGAAACTTAGTTATAATTGAATCAATTAGTTTAAGTGTGGTTTGGTCTAATCTAGTCTGGGAATGAAGTAAGTGCAAGTAAAAACATCCAAAAAGCCTAGGTCATATACTCATATTATATCCCATTGAAATAAATGTTTTAAATCATTTAAGTATTTATTTAAACAATCCATAATCATCTAATAAATAACATATGTATTCCATACTAATTCATTCCTTTTAATGCATCAAAGTAAAGTATAGAATATCAGAATAATTTTCATATTCAGAGCCCGTTGGTTGACCCTAATTTTCTGCTTATCATATTTATCAGGCAACTTTTGACCAAACATGTATCTTTTGATTTTAGCTAATAACGAAAAGTAAGGTTGTAGTTACTTTTCTGGTTGTATTGGCTGAAATTACTGTATATTACTACGTATTATTTTAGCTATTTTCATATAAATTTTTCTTTATTGAGCTATTAAAAAATATTTTAAATATAATTTTATCATGAACCAATTCAGCCACTTCATCAATAATTTCATCAATTTCTAGGGTGTAAAATGCATTTAAGCGGAAGGAGGCTTCCAATTCCGTGATAATTTTGACAATTTAATCGGAATATAAGAGGTGATGGATAGTGTACCCGGGGGGTAGCTTATCCGAGGGGTTATTACGGAGAATAATAAGAGAGAAGTCAGAGCAAGTAAATATAGAGAGAGAAAGTATATTGTAAAGTGTGGAGCGTTTTCAGCGTGGTTACAAAGGGGGAAATGGGGTGCTATTTATAGTAGCAATAAATGTCGGACAGGGACACGTGTCAAGCGTCCATTGGCCGAGAGGTCACCTCAACTGGTTGGCACTGGCAGCCGCATGTGGCCGCATTTAATGCGGCTGTTGGATGGGACGTTGTACAGGGTACGGTGATCTGTACGCATGTGGTGCAGATATCTTGTCGGGAAAGGTGCCCTCGGCTGTAGAGGACCAGCCGAGGGATCTGAATACCGAGGACCCCCTTGGTGCCGAGGGCTCCAGGTGCCGAGGGCTACTGATTTTCGTCGTTTTCCCAGTAACTTTGTTTTGATGTCCTGGCCCTCCCGTGAGAGTTAGAACCTTCGGCCAGGGGGGGCGAAGGCACCCCTGGTGCGCATTGCGGGCTGCTTGGTACTCTGGGCGCTGTGATTTGGGCCTGTTGGGCCTTCTGGGCCTGTTGGGCCTTGATTGGAGTAGTAGGAGTCTGTGGGCCGGGGGTTCCCGGGCCATATACTCCATCAGGAGTCCCTCACTCCTTTTGCCGAAAGGTACTTGAGGGAAAAGGAGTAATAGTGTTTGTCCTCTGCCGTTGTTCCGTTTGTAGTTTGTAGAGTTGTGGCTAGTTTGCTGTTTGTTGATTCTGCCTAGGGCAGTCCCTCAGTTACCCACATGTCGGGACTTGAGGGGTCATGTTTGTGATTTTTGTGATTTTTCCCGAGGGGGTCCTCCAGTCCCCACTCCTTGAGGCACTTGCAAAGTGGTGAAAAGGAGTAGAGTAGTTGCGTTGCTGTTTTGGGCCGAAGGCTGACGCTTTTCGTTTCATTTTGGGGGGATGCCTCGTTAAAAACCTCATTAGGAAAAACCCTGTGGGAAAAAATCCTAATGAGGGAAAAAGAGTGCACCGAATTCCCCCAACGATGAATCGAAAATGTGAAACCTTGGTTCAAAATGGAGAATAATGGTAATGCCGAAGGCTCTCCTTGTTCTGAGGGCTCATGTCTTGATTAGCCGGAGGCTTGTTGTTGATACCCTGGGCGGTGCCGAAGGGGAGTCCCTCAATCTGGGGATCGAGGGCGTAATGGATGAGGGTAGTAGTTGAATTGTTACCGGGGTGTCCCCTATTGGTTGATTAGCTGGTGATGAGGATATTCGAGGGCTCCCATTACCTGTGTGCCGTAGGCTATCCGTCAAGGAGGCATATTCCCCGGGGGCTACCCGACCCTCACAGTGTTGAGGGGGGATCCCCGAGGGGTGGCCTGATATGAAGCCTTGGACTTCTGAAGGAGTGATCCCGACGGCGTCTGTTATGTACTGTGTGGGGCACAACCCGGGAGCGTCTCTGGGTAAGTGTATCCGGAGGCTTTCCTTGATGAAGTGGGGTGAAGTAAAAAACCCGGGGCTCCTAGAATATAGCCGTTGGAAATATAGTCGTTGGAATATGTAACGTCAGGATATAGCCGTTGGGGGGGGTCACCACGTGGTGCGTGGTCGTTGGCTGCCCGTGGGCGGGCGTCACCGATTGGGTGAAACCTCGGTTGGTAATGATGGCAGTCCAACCGGAGGCCCGGTTCCCAGGCCCAAGCCCAGATCCCAGCGCCTATAAATACCTCATGGTCGGCTTCCTTCCCCTTGTGCGAAATCATTATAGCGAAGCTCTGCCAAAATTTCTAGAGAGAGAAACAACAGCCCTCAATCAATCCCTGCCTTAAGGTCAGCTCCCCCCTGCTCTTCTCGTTGTAGTTAGCTGTGCCTTGTGACCTTAGGCTAGGAGATAGAACTTTTAGAGAACTCTAGTATTTCCGAGCCCTCGAACCAGTGCGAAGATGTCTTCCCAAAGTGATTCCCAGGACATCTTGGGGGCACCCTCGGTGGGGGATGAAGTCTTTTCGGACGTGGAGTCCACAAGCGAACAGTCCTCGGTCGGACAGGATGCCGTCGTCGCCCTGGAGCTGCAGAAAGCCCTCGTTGCTGAGGCGGAAGCCGAGGGCTTCGAACAAGAATGTGAGGATGAAGAGCTGGCCCTCGCCTGGCAAGCAGCTGAAGAAGAGGCGCAGAAAGAAGGCACGAGGGTCACTGTTGTTGTTCTCCCCCCTCGGGGTACCGGCGAGGCCAGCACCTCTCGGCCGCTGAACGCGGTTCCCATCCGGGTGGCCCCCGGAAAGAAGAAGGGGAAAGTGGCTGCCCCCAAGAAGAAAGGCAGCGTTGCAGACCAAGGGAAGCCCCTCGATATGCCCGAGGGGTATTCCTACCTGAATACCGCCGCCTTAGAAATAAGGTCGAAGGCTGATGCGGCGGATCTGTACGTCACTCAACTACATGTGGGCCCTTCGGCCGTTGTGGTGACACCGGGTCCCGATGACGTCCTCTCCCGGGCTCCCGAGGGCTGCATCGCGGTGCATGTCCTGTCTGTTTCGATGGGGCTCCGGTTCCCCCTACACCCCTTCCACCGGGAGTACCTCCGGTTCGTAGGTTTGGTCCCCTGCCAGCTGACCCCGAACAGCCATTCCTACATCATGGGCTTCCTCCAGCTCTGCAAGTCCCGGGGGGTAACACCTAGCCTGGACCTCTTCTTCCAGAGCTTCAACCTGTGCCGGGGGGGCATGCGAATGCCGAGGGCTTCGCAAACTTGCAGCAGGTGGCCCTGTTCAAGCTTTTTACTGAGGCGCCCTCCTCGAACAAAGGGTGGAAAGACCGGTGGTGCTATGTGAAGCTGACCGAGAGCCCCTTCCCGAGGGAATTGCGTGACCGGTTCAGGAGGCACGAGAAGAGGAGGAGCGCCGCCCTCGAGAAAGACGGCAGGATCCTGGCCAAGATCCCGGAGGGCCGGGACAAAAACATAACCATTAAGGAGTGCACCAAAGAGGAGGATCTCTACACCCTCGGGTTCCGGCGGTATCGCTTCCTGGGGGAAACAGATGAGAAGTTCCCGATGTTTGAGGGAGCCTCCGGAGGTAGTGGCTGAGGGCACCCTCATTTTTGTATCTTAGCAGATGGTTTATCTGTTTGTTCGTTTCTTTTTTGTGCCATCTGTTAGTAACCCCTCGGTTTTAACCCCACACTGTTTTGCAGGTATCCCAGTCAACATGATGAACGTCAGGGGGCTCGCTGATTTGAAGAAGAAAAGGCCCTCCAAGGCCCCGAGGGGAACGGATGCTGGTGTCCCAAAACCCGCCGGTGACTTCTTCAAGAAGCCGGAGGGGCCATCGGCGGCCCCAAATACTGATGTTGCTGCCGCGGCCAAGAGGAAAGGTGCGGGCAAGGCTCCCGAGAGCAAGAAGCCCAAGACCGGGGATGCCGGGAAGAAAAGCCCCCCGGTGGTCATTGTTGACGATTGCCCCGCTTCCGGGGTGCACGAGGAGATGCCGTTGGCGAAAGTGCCAGGGGGTGTCCGGGAGCCATCCGCCGAGGTCCTGACGGTCTCCCTCCCGGTTGGTACGGCCGTGATGAATGGCACGACTGACCCAAGGGTGCTTCTGAGGGGTATAACCCTCGAGATTGACAGAGCAGCCCTCGAGGCTGATGATGACCAAGACCTTGAGGACAAGATCCTCCGGTCTTCCCTCACGGTAAGTTTTTGACAGTTTACCGTTTTTACTTTGAGCTCGAAAATAATGCACGGCCTTCCTAACTTCTCTTTTTTTGTAGACCTGCATTGCCCTCGGAGAGCAGGCCCGGCGGCTAGAGGTGTGGCGTCTTCGCAAGACCGAGCAGGATGCCAAGATGCGGGAGCTCATCCGACAGAATTCTGATGCCATCCGGCAGATGGCTATGCTGGAGGAGAGCCTTCGGCAGATGACCCTGCGGGCGGAGGCCGCAGACCGGGGCAATGTCGAGGCTGAAAGGTCCACAGCTGAGGCCCTTGAGAGAGCCGCTAGGGAGGCCGAGGCCGCCAAGGTGGAGACCGAGACCGCTAAGGTGGAGGCCGTCGAGAGAGCCCGAGGGGACGCCATCTCTGGGTTCTTGGCAGGGGGTGGCAATCTGAGAAGCACAAGCAATGGTTGTCCTCGGTCGTTGAGTCCTCGGTCGACGAGTAGTGCGATGGGCCTGGTGTGGAGTGGGTTTCCCGAAAGGGTAAACAATATTATGATGGAGGCGAGTTTCTCACCCAAGCCCTCATCTACCGGAGGATGGCCCGCCACCTGAAGATTGAGCCAAAGGATTTCGACCCGGCGGCATACGAGCTTCCCCCCTGCAGCCAGACGTTCGTGTTCCTCTCCCCTCTGACGTCGAGAGGCCAGACTTGGAGGACAGCGAGCTCATGAAGGAAACCGAGGGTGACGAACTTGAGGCCGATGCAGAGGTCACTTCGAAGCCTTCGGAGGAGACGGTCCCTGGGGATGCAAATTTGTAATTTCTTAATTCGACACGTTTTGAACAATCCCTTTGTAACGAATGCTTATATGCCCTCGGCCTTCGGCCCTCTGTAACTTTGAATTTATTTTCTCTGATGGATGAATACACGCCTTCAGGCCTTTGGTATATAATGTGTTTCCCTTTCATTGTTTCTCTTTAAATGTATTCTTTCGCCTTTCCTGAATGTATGCCTTCGCTTCTCTGAATGTATGTTTAGGACTTAGAGTATATCCTCCCAAGTGTAGTGTTTCTCGTAGCCCTCAGTTGTAAGTAATCTTTAGTCAGTTGAACCTTTCACCGAGGGCACAATGTTCAGGACTTAGAGATATGTCTAAGTGTTTGTTCATCTGTTGGCCCCCGGCTGATCCTTCCCTCCGGTTTTATGTAGCCTTCATGAGATGACCGGAGGCGAGGTGTTTAGGACTTAGAAATTTTTTCTAAGTGTTTGAATACAGTTTTAGCCTTCGGTAGTGGGCACCCTTCGTTGGATGTATGACCGAGGGCCCAACAATAGTTAGGACTTAGAAAATTTTTCTAAGTGTAGTCTCACCAAGCCTTCAAACGTGTGACCCCTCGGGTTTCAGGGAGATTCGAGACTTAGAAACTTGTCACCGAGGATAAGAACTTTTGGGACTTAGAAATTTTTCTAAGTGTAGCATGTATGAAGTAGGAGCCCTCGGGCAGCATGGAGATCTAACCGAGGGTCAAAATATGTAGGACTTACCAAATTTTTCTAAGTATAGCTTCACCAAGTCTTCAACTGCGTGGCCCCTCGGGCAGAATGGAGATTTGACCGAGGGCCCAAATTTGTAGGACTTAGAAAATTTTTCTAAGTGTAGTATGTGTGAAGTAGGAGCCCTCGGGTGACTGTGAGGGCCTTGTCTCAGATGCGCCTTCGGTTGACTGATGGCTCCACAAGGGGCAAAGCATTTAGGACTTGGACTATTTTTTCCAAGTACTTCTTGCCACTGGCCTTCGGGAGGACCCTTCGGCTGTATACGTTGTAGGTTTAGGATAGTTTCCTTTGATTTGCAATGTTGGGCTATGGTAAGAAAAGCCTTTGGTTGTTTGTCATATGGTGCCCTTCGGGGATTTTTGTTTTTGAGAACATTGTGCCTTCGGTTTTAGGTATAGTCGGAGGCAATCCTTGAGTGGACTTAGCCATTTGTTGATGATATCTGTTGTGAACGGTATCCTTTGTACTTGTGAACTTCCAAGGTACCGAAGGTGTTCCCGTGGGGAGCCCTCGGTATGTTTTTGTAAACTGTTGGAGTGATGTACTCATTGATTTCTCGCCGAGTCTACTCCCCTTCACCACCCCATTTTTTTTATAGTAGTGAAGGGGAAGGCTTCAAGAAACTTGGTTTCTTGGTAAGGCTTGGCCTATCGGGAGGTAACAGAATACACCATTAGCTCCCCCCTCGGGTTAACCTTCCGAGTTCCGAGGGGATCGAGGGTCGTTTCCTGGGCACAAGATATGGTGGTCCGTAGCCTGCCTCCCCTTGGGGGATGGCGCGGAAAGCGCCTCAGTTTTGAAAGTCGTCCCCTCGGCGCTAGACATAGTCCGTGGCCTGCCACACCCTTGGGGTGGTGGTGCGGGGAGCGTTTCGGTTTGGAAGTCGAATCCTGGGCATTTCTCGTGCCTGTCATACCCTTGGGGTGATGACGCGGAAAGCGTTCCGTTTTTGAAAGTCGAATCCTGGGCATTTCTCATGCCTGTCATACCCTTGGGGTGATGACGCGGAAAGCGTTTCAGGGAAGGGTTTTCATTTGCACACTGGTTGCAAATGGCCGGGTGCACTACGTGCTGCCGGCACCGATAGGTGGCGCCTTCGGTATAGGCGTCCTCGAGGGGTACGGCTTAGGAACAACACTTGGTGTTTGTTCCGATGTGTGGCCTTCGGCACTTGGTACCGAGGGGTCTTCTGTAAAAGTAGCTGATGTTTTTCCCGATTGTTGGAGGGGATTGTGTTATCTACCCTCAGTACTTGGTACCGAAGGGTCTTCTGTGGAAACACTTGGTGTTTCTCCCCGATTATTGAAGGGGATTATGTTATCTACCCTCGGTACTTGGTACCGAATGGTCTTCTGTGGAAACACTTTGTGTTTCTTCTTATTTGTTGAAAGCTGCAAGTGGCGTGCCCCCCCCCCCCCCCCAGCACCAGGTGCCGAGGGGTTTCTTTTTTTTTTTGGGATAGGTGGTACTTTGTTGTAGGTGATAGTATTGTCTACCCTCGGCACTTGGTGCTGAGGGTTCTTCTATTGTAGTGAGGCCTTGGGCCTGGGGGTGGTATGAGGGCTTGGCCCTTGTGGTAATCTTGTTCCGTGTTCTCGGTGTCTTCAAAATGCCTTCATTCATCGGAATTCTTTAGGCCTTGGGCCGTAAAATAATACATTCACTAGTTATGAGGGCCTGGCCGCTCTGATGTTATTGATAAAATTTGACTAAGTGATGTACATACCAGTGCCTAGGGACTTCGGTCCCGTTAGGGCGTTTTAGTTTGTAAGTTCCTGGTTTGATGATGGCTGCCACGATGTATGGGCCTTCGAATTTTGGTGCCATCTTTCCGCCCTCGGTTGGTTGGCTAGCTTCCCTTCTTCGGAGGACATAGTCCCCCACTTGGAATTCCCGGGGAGCGAACCTTGGCGTCGATGTAGCTCTTCACCTGCCTTCGGTAGTTCTCTGTGCGTATGAAGGCTTTCTCCCGGCGTTCCGAAATAAGGTGGAGATCGAGGGCCATATTGGTGTTGTTGGCCTCCGGATCATACTGTGTGACCCTTCGGGTTGGGAGAGTTACATCAGTGGGGGCTTTGGCTTCAAATCCGTAGCAAAGGGAGAAGGGTGTCTCGCCAGTTGCCCGCCGAGGGGTGGTACGATAGGCCCATAAGATGTTGTGGAGCTCTTCTACCCAACCACCCCCTTCGGCCTCCAGCTTCTTCTTTAGGCCCTCGAGCAATGTTCTGTTGGTGTTCTCCACCTGTCCGTTGCCCTGAGGGTAGGCAACGGATGAGAAGGTGTGTTTGATGCCCCATGCCTCTAGGAGGGCACAGAAGGGGGCTGCCTCAAACTGAGTCCCATTGTCGGAGATGATTTGCTGAGGGACGCCAAACCTGGTGAGGATGTTCTTGAGAACAAAGTGACGACACCTGGCCCCAGTGATGCTGGAGAGGGGCTCCGCTTCCACCCATTTGGTAAAGTAATTGATGGCGACAATGATGTACCTGTTGTTGGAGGTACCCCTCGGCAGAGGGCCCACAAGGTCTATGCCTCATCGAGCAAAAGGTATGGATGTGCTGATAGGGGCATAGTTGACCGCTGGCCTGCCGGGGGCTTTCTGGAAGTGTTGGCATGCGGGACACCTCCGGGCAAGGTCCGCACAATCCCGGGCCATTGTAGGCCAGAAGTAGCCCTGGATTATCAGCCTTTGGGACATGGAGAAGGGTCCCTGGTGAGCCGAGCAAGTCCCACTGTGCACTTCCTCCATTGCTACTTCGGCTTCATCTTGATGAAGGCACCGAAGTAACGTCCCGTTGTAGGATCTTTTGTAAAGCCTTCCGTCCTCGATAACGTAGCTGGGAGCCCTCAGTTTTGTCAGTTTGGCGCGGGCCTCCTCCCCGGGTAGTTGCCCTGTGGTGATGAAGGCAACAATGTCTGAGATCCAGTCCTCCTGTCTTTGTTGTATGCTCATGACGGGGCTAGCATGTATGCTGGAGAGGCTGAGTTCTTCTATTTTGGCGATCTTGGAGATATGCTCAGGGGATTCTGCCGAGAGCTTTGATAAAATGTCGGCCTCGGAGTTTTGAGCCCTCAGTATTTGAGTAAGAGAGTGTGCCTCAAATACCTTAAGCAACTCCTTGGCCGCCTCCTTATATTGCTTCATTCTCCCTTCCTTGGCCTCGTACTCCCCGGAGATTTGGCCGACGACCAACTTGGAGTCGCACTTGACGTGGATTTGTCAGGCCTTCATGTTAGCTGCCAGCCGGAGGCCACAGAGGAGAGCCTCGTATTCGGCTTCATTGTTGGAGACTTTGAAGGAGAAACGGACTGCATAATAGGCCCGGAAGCCCTCGGGTGAGATGAGAACCACCCCTCCTCCGCATGCCTTGATGGCGGAGGAGCCGTCGGTGTAGAGGGTCCACCAGTCATCTGAAGGGGCCGAGGGCTCCTCATCCGTGGCTGCCCTCGCCGTACACTCCGTCACGAAGTCCGCTAGGGCTTGGCCCTTGATGGCGGGCCTAGGACGGATGTCGATTTTGTATTGGCTCAAGAAGACAGCCCATTTTACCATTCGGGAGGAGCTAGTGGGGCTCCTCATCAAGGCGCCGAGGGGTTGGTGAGTGAGGACCTGGACCGGGTGAGCCTGGAAGTAATGGCCCAACTTCTTGATGGTCCACACGATAGCCAACACCGTCTTTTCCACGGGGGAGTACCGGAGCTTCGCTTCCTTGAGGGTCTTTCTAACATAGAAGATGGCATGTTGGATGCCATCCTCTTCCCGGATGAGTACAGAGCTGATGGCAGCCGGGCTAACACCCAAGTAGAGGTACAGGATTTCCCCTACCTTGGGTTTAGAGAGCACATGGGGTGAAGATAAGTATCGTTTCAGCTCCTCGAATGCCCCCTGACATTCTGAAGTCCATTGGAAACCGGCGGTTTTCCTCATGATCTGGAAGACGGGTAAGGACTTCTCCGCCGATTTTGATAAGAAGTGGTTGAGGGCTGCCAGGCGGCCCATCAACCGTTGGACCTCCTTCACGTTGCGTGGGGGCTCCATGTTGATGATGGCCTGGATTTTATCGGGGTTGGCCTCAATACCCCTTCGGCTAACCATGTAGCCCAGGAATTTTCCCCCCTGGACGCCGAAGGTGCACTTCTTCGGGTTCAGCCGAAGGCTAAACTTCTGCATGATGGCGAAGATCTCCCTCAGGTCGTCAGCATGGTTTGCTGACTGCTTGCTTTTGACGATCATATGTCAACATATGCCTCCATGGTGCGCCCTAGGACAGCTTGAAATACCCTAGCCACCATCCGCGTGTAGGTGGCACCTGAGTTCTTCAGGCCGAAGGCCATGACAAGGTAGCAGAAGATGCCCTCGAGAGTCATGAAGACTGTTTTTTCAGCGTCCTCCTCATGCATGTATATTTGATGATATCCGCGGAATGCGTCGAGGAATGACATGATTTCACACCCCGCGGTTTCATCCACAAGTTGGTCAATATTTGGCAAAGGAAAGGGGTCCATGGGACACGCCTTGTTGAGATCCGTGTAGTCCACGCACATGCGGAATGAGGGCGGTTTTTGTGCGAGGACTACGTTTGCCAGCCATGAGGGGTACTTGACCTCCTTGATGTGTTTGATAGAAAGGAGCATGGTGACCTCCTTCCTCACGAATTCCCTCAACTCGGCCGAGAGGGGTCTCCTCCGCTGCTGTACTGGTTTGGCTGAAGGGTCCACCGAGAGGCGGTGGGTGATGACCCTTCGGCTGATCCCCGGCATGTCCTCTGGCCCCCATGCAAAAACAATGGAGTAGGCTCGGAGGGCGCTGATGATGTCGGTCTTCAAATCTTCAGGGAGCTTGGCTCCAATCTTCACGACTCTCTCCGGCTTAGCCGGATCGAGCGCGAAGTCTTCTACCTCCTCGGCTGGTTCAGCCCTCGGCCTCATTTCTTCCGCTTCCACAGTTCCGGTGATGGTGTCAACGCGGAACTCCGTCTTGCTAACCTTCTTTGTAACTTGAAGGTAGCAAGCGCGGGCGAGCTTTTGGTTTCCCCTCGAGTAACCAATCCCCCCTTTGGCTGGGAATTTGAGGCAGAGGTGCCTCATGGAGATGACGGCCTCGAGATCCTTGAGGGCTGGCCGGCCGAGGATGATGTTGTGGGCGCAGTCGATGTTGACGACGATGAACTCCACTTCGAGCTTGGCTCTATGGAGGTCGTCGCCGATGATGAACGGGAGGGTTATGACCCCCTCAGAATCAATGGTGTCGCCGGTGAAGCCGGCAAGAGGGATCTTGATGGGCCGAAGGGACCCCCTCTCCAGATGCAGCTCTCTGAAGGTGCTGAGGTACATTACATTGACGGAGCTGCCCGTGTCAATGTAAGTTCTGTGGATAATGGTGTCGTTGATCTCTGTCCGGATGACGAGGGCATCCCTGTGGGGGGAGGATACTGGGGGGAGATCAGCGTTGGTGAAGATAATGGGTTCCTCCCTCAGCCACTTTACCGGGGGCATATGAGTGACTTCCCCCACGTAAAGTGATTGAGCCCACTTCTTTCGTTGACTTGTAGAGTCACCCCGGTATTTCCCCCCGTAATCATGAGGATGTGGCGTTTCTTTTCTTGATACCGGGGGTACTCCTCCTCCTCCTCCTCCAGATTTCCAATCTCCCTCTTCTTGCCGAGGGGGATGGTGTTGGGGTTGACCCATGCATTCCCTCTCGCAGTTTGCCCTCGGGATGGCCCCTGATGAGGGGGGGCCTGTTGCTGAGGGCCCTGGACAAACTGGGACAGATGGCCCGCTTGTATCAATTTCTCGATGGCCGTCTTCAGCTGATGGCAATCATCGGTCCTGTGCCCCTGGTGTAGATGGAAACGACAGTAGGGGTAGTTTGGATTGATGGCAAATACCTCCGAGGGCGCGCGTGAATCTCGCTCCACGAGGCCCCTTTCTTCAGCAAAATAAAAAATAACGCTGACGGGATGCGTCAATGGTGTCCGAGGGTGCTTCAGGAGGACAGGTTGTGCCCAAGCCCTCGGTTTCCCCTTGAAACCTCCCCCAGGCTTGGCTTGGCCGTGCCGGGGACGATCACCGGAGGGGGCAGGATCCCTGGGATGATTGCGGGGAGCCCCCGGCCCTCGGTTACCTTTGTCTTCTGGCCGAGGGCGTTGCTGGTCTGGGACATGGTGGCATTTCTCCACCTCCTCGGCCTCGGCGTACCGGTCCCCCCGCTGCAAGGCCCTTATATAATCGCGGGGGGTTCGATGATGAGGCTTCTGGAGAAGTTCCCGGGGCGGAGTACTGTTTGTAGGAGGGCCAGGAGGGTCCCGTCGTCAGCGCCGTCAACTTTATCAGCCTCCGTCCTCCAGCGCTCCAGGAATTCCCGAAGGGTCTCCTCCTTCCTCTGCCTCACTGTTAGCAAGTGGGAGAAGTGTTTTGTTGTGCGGCGCCTCCCCGCAAATTGCGTCAAGAATCGCTGGGCGAGTTCTTGCCACGAGTCAATGCAGTCCTCGGGCAATCGGTTGAACCATTCGTACGTCGGCCCCTCTAGGGTGGAGAGGAACCAGCGGCACAAATATTCATCCGATGCCCCCACCATCATCATACTGTTTTGATAGCTGCTGTAGTGCTCTTGGGGATCAGTCTTTCCGTCATAGGGCTTGATGAGCTGCCCTCGGTATTTCTCCGGGATCCGGGCCGCCAATACCCTTGGGGTAAATGGCGTTCGGGTCCGGAGCTGTATGGTGGGTTCCCCGGAGCCCTCGGCTATCTTCTTCTGCATTTCTTCCATCTTCGCCATCATCGCCTCATACTTGAGGTCTGTATGAGGGGCGGAAGTGGTGGCGTGGGCTTTGGTGGCCTCCATCTCGTCAAGCCGGCGCTGGAGGGCCGCAATGATTTCATCCTGGGGGTCCTTCTGGAGGGCCTCCGCCCCCTGCGAATGGACCCGGGCCGAGTGGGCTTGATTGATTTGATGGCGTGCCTCGTCGGCATGGAGAGGTGCCTTGCCCTTGTCCCGAGGGGGACGTCTCTCATTGGCCCTGGAAACGGACCCGCCACTTTCCTGAGGCCTTTGGAACGCCCTCCCCCCTCGGCGGTCTTGGACCCCTCGGCGGTCTTGGACCCCTCGGCGGTCTTGGACCCCTCGGCGGTCTTGCGCCCCTCCGAGCCTCTCGAGGGAGGAGGTCCGGGGGTGCTCCTTGTTCACGTCGTGGCGGTCCCGGGACTGGACTTCCTGGGAGGCCGTATCTTGGGCCACGACCCCCTCGGAGTTCCCCATCCGGAGGACTGGGTTACCGAGGGGTCGTGGATGAGGGGGAGGCAGAATATTCTCCCCAACCTGAGGCTGGTGGGGAACCAAAGTGCCAAAGGCACCCGGGTTCTGAGTGAGCATCTGGATGAAGGCGGAGAGCGCCGATTGAACGTCGATGGTGATGACCGGGGGGCTAATTTGATTTTCGCTCCGGTCCTTTTTCTTGGCCTCGATGCCGAGGCGGGCATCGGGGGCATTTTGCTGAATCTGCTGGTGTAGGTCGACAGCCGTCTGGTCCATCCCGGCGATGACGCCGCCCCCGGGAGCCCTGTTGGAGGCTTCGGGGACGTCGACCTCGCCGAGGGCCAGGTTCCTGTCCTTTACATTCTTGGAGTTGGCACGAGTTGTTCTCACCATTTTGGGTGGGTGTTTTTGTGTTTGGTCGAGGGGGAGGGTTTCTTACTTGATTGTTCGACCTCTCAACGAGAGCACCAAATGATGGATATTGTACCCGGGGGGGTAGCTTATCCGAGGGATTATTACGGAGAATAATAAGAGAGAAGTCAGAGCAAGTAAATATAGAGAGAGAAAGTATATTGTAAAGTGTGGAGCGTTTTCAGCGTGGTTACAAATGGGGAAATGGGGTGCTATTTATAGTAGCAATAAATGCCGGACAGGGACACGTGTCAAGCGTCCATTGGCCGAGAGGTCACCTCAACTGGTTGGCGCTGGCAGCCGCATGTGGCCGCATTTAATGCGGCTGTTGGATGGGACGTTGTACAGGGTACGGTGATCTGTACGCATGTGGTGCAGATATCTTGTCGGGAAAGGTGCCCTCGGCTGTAGAGGACCAGCCGAGGGATCTGAATACCGGGGACCCCCTTGGTGCCGAGGGCTACTGATTTTCGGCGTTTTTCCCAGTAACTTTGTTTTGTTGTCCTGGCCCTCCCGTGAGAGTTAGAGCCTTCAGCCAGGGGGCCGAAGGCACCCCTGGTGCGCATTGTGGGCTGCTTGGTACTCTGGGCGCTGTGATTTGGGCATGTTGGGCCTTCTGGGCCTGTTGGGCCTTGATTGGAGTAGTAGGAGTCTGTGGGTTGGGGGTTCCCGGGCCATATACTCCATCAAGAGGATTTCTCCCTTGATTTATCTCACAATCAACTTATCCACTGCATAGATGTGAATGAGAACATTGAGTTATATGATCTCACATTTTCAAGGAAATGTTTACTCCGCTTGTCCTGGCCAAATATCAAATCTTCTAAAAGTTTTGGTGGTTGTTGTATTTTGGGGAGCACAACATTACCCTGATTGCAACACAATGTGAATTTTGACCTTTGCTTCGCAGACCATCTTTTGACTCTCTCTTCATGCCCAAAAAACCACCACAATATTGACATTCATGATTCATGTATAACATCACCTAGATCTCAATATTATTGGCTACTCCGGCGAGCGCTTCTCCAGCTGCCGGCACTTCTGTTCCCCAACGAGTGTTTCACCAGCCCACTTCTCTTTCCCGGCCCAATGAGTGTTTCACCGGCCTTTCTCCTAGGTATGCTAGCTCTCAACTTGATAAGTTTGTTGATTTTCTCTTTTATGTGATTAATTAATAATCCAATTATTGTGTTGCCATGGTCTCCCATTTCTTCCAAATATTTTCTCTGGGTTAGTCATATAAAAGCATATGTGCATGTTTAAAAGAAAATTATCCCCAAACTCTCCAAACGGATTCTTTGTTACATACAGAAGAACCAATATCTAACACTCCAGACAAAATCACTTTCTCAAACAGCAGAAAATTCTTATTCTGCTTCTCACTTAAAAAAAGAAGCAGAAGCAGAATCGGTTCCAAATGCCCCCAACTACATGCATGCTTTTGTTAGCTAGAAAAATAATATGGCTTGGGCACAAATATTTGAAGTTTTTCATAATTTATTCGTGGAACGAGCTTTATTTATGTATGAGTTACATATGTTATTTAATTATTTTACGAGTTTAATTTGGGCGCGCACACACATATGTATATGCGCAATAAACAAAGGTAGGTAGGTAGCTAAGTGGAGTCGAGGCAAGCTCCTAAACAATCCATGTTGGTGGTGCCGCACTCGGTCCAGCACCCCATGGCTTCGGTGGTGTCTGTCTTGAAGCCGCACGTGCCACCGCAGGAAAGAATGCCGGTCCCACACGTGACCAGGCAACGACCTAGTTGTATTGCCGTTGACGAAATTGGACTCACGCCGCCGCCGCCGCCAGCTTCAAGAGTTTGCGCCGCCGCCTCTGCAGTATTGCATGCCACCATCAAGGTCAACCCTATTATCGTTATGGCTACAGTGAAAGGACGTTTCTGAACCAAGGCCATCATAAATTAAAGAGCTAGCTAGGATTTCAATCAATTGGTCAATATTATTAATTAAATTTATATATGTATATGCATGTACTTATATACGCTAATTAAAGTCTTTCTATATATATATATATGAGTATATATGGGGATGTAGTGTGTGTGGTAGTTGAGATCGAAATTAATGTGAGCAAATTTTGCTAACAACCCACCGTTTCACTTCATGCAAATTATGTGACAACTAATTCCATAACATATTGGGTGTTGTGTAATAATGTTAAAAACCTTACTTTTTTACATCAAGTTGGTCAAAGTTTTTATGGAGATACGGATTTGAAGCCAAATTTAAAGTTGTATTAATGCGGAGAGAAAAATAAATTAACATTTTGAAAAATAAGTTAATTACGTGAATGACCAGAGGAGTGAAAAATAAATTAACACTTTCAAAGAAGACAATTTTGATCGTGACGCTCGCTCTTATGCTATGACAATAAACACATGTCAAAGTTGATCTTTGTTGCACGTTGGACTACATTTAATAGTATTTACTCATGGTCAACTTTGTGTTGCACTATCAAGAGTTATCAATCATAAATGTTTTAAAGTACAATATTCATAATACTACTAATGTTCACTACAAAAAACAACATTTTTGTCACGAATTTTTGTCACGGATTTGGTCCGTGACATGTTTGTCATGGATTTATCCCACATGTCACCAAAAACATTTGTCACGGATTTATCTCACGTGTCACCAAAACTATTTGTCACGGACCAAATCCGTGACAAAACTTTGTCACACACGCTTTTCGTGACAAAGACCGTGACTACACAGCTCCGATGACCGGAAACTCATACCAGTTGAAATTCAATCAGAGTATGATACAGTATCTCTTGAAAGTGAAGGATGTAATCTTATGTCACTTTCTGTGACTATGCACATAAGGTATGTCATTTGAATTATGTATCTTTTTTAATGCTAAATATTATTTTGTTTTTCGTTTTAAATAATTAAAATTGTTAGTCAGGTTGTTAAATAATTAACAATATATTTAACTTCAAATGTTGGTGATGTTATAATTTATTGTGCATATATTTGAAATTCGTTTGGAAATGTATATTAATTTTTCAATTACTGGTAATATCGTTAATTTAGGATTTTGAGTGATAATATTAGTTAAATTTAAATATTAGTTAGTTCAAATGGGTTTATAAAAATATTAGGTTTGTTTATGCCGTTTAGTCAAACCCCTTTTAGATTTTTAAGTTGACCGGTCCATCGCAGTGGTAGCAATGAAGTGGGCTACCCAATTTGCCTCTCTCAAAATAGCAAAATAGGAAACCCCTCTGCTATCAGACATATCCAACAACGATCTTATCTCTCCGCTCCACCTCCCATTTCCGTTTCGATGCAGATGAACCAACGCTTCCCTGGAGTCAGTTTCAACTTGAAAATCCCCAAATCCAGCTTCAATCGCCCAGACCGTAGCATGAATCACCGAGAGCAGCTCTGCTTCAAAAGCTGAAGATGCAGAAATCAGGAAGGAGGTCGCCATGACCATCTTACCTTCTCCATTCCTCAAAATAGCACCACCAGCGACTCTCTGAGGTGTATAACTAACGTCTATGTTAAGTTTATAGCCTCCTTTTTGTTTTCTCCAAGTTATAGCTTTAATCGAGGGCCGGGGTAGTCGAAACGATCTAGGTATCAGATGCTCTTCATACAAAATCTCGCTAATACTGATAATCTTCTTGGAAGAAAGACTAGATACCCAGTTCTGAGTAAAAGATTTAACCTGATGAATAAGAGAATCCACAGAAGGAGATATGCCATCTGAACCCCAAACCAGACTAGCATAAGATTTCCATATCTGCCAACAAATAATCCCTGGTAAACAGTGTTTAAAAGTATCATTCAACCTTTTAGAACCTGCTTTAAGCCACCAAGAAATGATAATTTGTCTGATTGTAAGCAGATTTAATGGAAAAAATACCATCAACTGTAGGTCCCCAATAAATACTGTCATCATTATTCACACCACAAAGAGGGATAGCTAGTTCATTTATTGAGCAAATTCTTCTCCAAATAGGAGAATCATACACTCTAGCAATCATATCAGAACCTCTGGGGTATCTAGCATTTAGGAAGTGAGCCCAAACTGAATCACCTAATTTCCATTTCCACCATAGTTTCAAAGTAAAAGCTTTTATAATATCTGACAGGCTACGAATACCAATTCCTCCTTCCTCAGTAGGAAAACAGAGGTGCTCCCATTTTAACCAATGATAATTTTTCTTATCAGCAGAGGAACCCCAGAAGAAATCTGCCATCTTTTTTTCCAGAATAGATATGATTCTTTTTGGAAGTCTGTCAACTGCCAATATGTGAAGAGGGATAGTATTTAAAACATGCTTGATCAGAATCAACCTTCCTCCCATAGATAAGTGCTTCTGATTCCAAGTTGTAAACTTTGAGTCAAATTTATGAATTAAATCCATACAATAATTGACTCTATTTATCCCTTTGTGCAGGGGAACTCCCAGGTACTTCACAGGAAGAATGGCTTCTTTCATCCCAAAAATATTAGAAATCTAACTAGCTCTGGATCGTGTTCCACACAGAAAGGAACTCTTATGGAGATTAATGGACTGCCCTGAAGCCTTTTGGTAAGCTTTCAGAAAATTATTTAATTGCAATAATGATCTAGTTTCCCCATTAAGGAAGATAAGAAGATCATCCGCAAATCCCAAATGGGATAAGGGATATCCAGTAGCACCCATCCAATACTGCTTGATAGATGCTGACTCCATATACCACTTTAGACCCCTGGAAAAAGCTTCAGATGCTAAAATAAATAAAAAAAGGGGAGAGGGCATCATCTTGCTTAACTCCTCGTTTAGGTTTAAAGAAACCTTGTGGCACACCATTAATGATAATGGAGAGAAATGTAGCTTGTAGGTTGTTCATAATAATTTGAATAAACATCTGTGAAAAACCAAATCTAGCCAGAATATCAGAAATAAATCTCCAGGATAGTCTATCAAAAATCTAGCTTGGCCATGTCAAGTTTCACAATCACAATTGAGCCCCGCACCTTTTTGTTTAAGGAATGAACCATTTCCTGAGCAATCAAGACATGATCCACCATGTCTTTATTCTTCATAAACCCAATTTGTTCAGGAGAAACTAATTTAGGAAGAAGTAAAGACAGTCTATCAGCCAATACTTTAGTGCACACTTTACTAATAAAATTGGAAAGGCAAATGGGTCTGAAATCACTAAAGGAGTCAGGATTAATAATTTTAGGAATCAGGACCACCAAACTACCAGAGACCCCTCTAGGTATGTTAATGCCCATGAAAAATTCCTGCACTGCTTTTACCAGATCTGACCCAACTAAATGTCAGCATTTCCTAAAGAATTTTCCATTGAACCCATCAGGACCTGGAGCTCCATTGGGATTTAGATTCCAGACTGCATCTTTAACCTCTTGATCTTGAGGGAGGGTCAATAAAGCATGATTGTCTTCCTCAGTTACCAGGTGAGGGATGAATTGAAGAATCTCCTCTGAATCAATGTCAGGATCAACAGAATAAAGCTTGGAAAAGAAATCAACAGTTGTCTCTCCAATATCAGGTAAAGTAGTCACAATCTGTCCCCCCTCCTTTTGAATAGCAGAGATAGTTTGCCTTCTTTGTCTAGCCTTAACAAAAGAGTGAAAGTAACTAGTGTTTGCATCCCCCTTCTTGAGCCAATTAATGTGAGATTTTTGTTTCCAGTATTTTCTCTCCAGGTTAAGCTTGGACATGAAAATTGCCCTAAGATGCTGCCAGTAAGTTCTGTTCTCCTCAGTAGGTGAGTATGTGTAACTTTTTTCTGCCTGCATGACCTCTGCTTCACACTTGCTAATGTCATCAAAAATATTGCCAAAAGTTTGTTAGTTCCAAACTTTCAAATCCTGCTTTAAACACTTAAGCTTGTAAACCAAGCCTCTCATGCCCCCACCACTCTGACTTTTGCACCAACTTTCCTGCACAGTAGAGAGAAAATTTGGATGCTTTACCCACATATTTTGAAATTTGAATGACCTGGGACCCATATGCTCCTCAGTTGAACATCTAATGAGAAGGGGATTATGATCAGATGGGGTTTTATCCATTACATCAACCTCAATTTTCTTAAAATGATCATTCCAACTAGGATTGATAAAGTATCTGTCCAATCTTCTACTGACCAAACCCCTTGATCTAATCCCAGACCAAGTAAAGAAAGGACCATTGAAAATAGGTTCCATAAGACCACAATTAGCCACACAAGAAGAGAATTCCAGCATACTAGTTAAGTTGGGCATAACACCCCCCTGATGTTCACTGTGAGCCAGAATAGCATTAAAGTCTCCCCCCAAGAGCCAGGGTTCCTGCATAGTGTTGGAAATACTGACCAAGGAGTCCCATAAATCTCTTCTATCAAGGTAGTTATGCTTTCCATAAATCACAGTGAACCATCCCTCAAAACTATCTTTTTTAATTTTCATATGAGTAAGCTGAGAATGAAAAGTGACCTCTGAAATATCCACCACACAGGGATACCAGAAAACCCATATTTTATTAAGAGCAGAAGACAAAACATTAGGAAAGCCAAGAGCAAATTTGAAAGAATCAGCCTTATTATAAGCACAAATAGGTTCAACAACAGCTAAAATGTGAATCTGTTATTGCTTAGTTATAGAAAGTAACCTAGCTTTAGTAGATTCCACCCCTCTAACATTCCATGTTAAGCAATTCATTTGGGTGATGAGGGGGAAGTTTAAGAAGCCAGCATACTATCTGGAATTCCAGAAACTGACATGACCATACCATCTTTCTTCTTAGCAGCATTTCTAGTCATTCTAGGGCTTAAAGGTACCTCCTTTTCCCTGTTATGTCTTCTGTGAGTAACTAGAGTAAATTCATCCTCTTCACAATCTGGCTGTTGAGTATCCTGGATAGTTAGATCTTCAATAGGTCCCCTTTGACACTCTAACTCTTCCATGCTTATTCTCTTTGCCATAATATCAACTTTAGCAGTAATATCAGACCAGCCTACTTCCCACTCATCTTTGGAAATAGGCCTTTTATCTTCACTATCAGAAGAATACTCTTTTGATGCCAATATGGGATCAAATTCAGCCCCATGATGTAGCAATGAGAGCTGAAAATCATCCCTAATAATGTCAATATGCTGCTTGTGTGCTAACCCATTGATATCCTTTTGCAGGAGTATCCTTAGGCTATTAAGATCCAACTCAACCTCCTGAGCTATATCTTCTTTAGCTGAGATGTTGTGATTTGAAGTTAACTCCTGTGAAGTAACAGGATGGAGTTGCTCATGGTAGACTTCTTCAGTATCAGTTTCATCCTCAACAAGAACAGGTTGCATCATAGAAGATGAGGGGAGATGCATAGTCTCCTGAGTAATAGAGTCTGGCAGATTTTTTTAGCTGTTGTATCGTTTATAATTGCTTTACCTTTCTCTTGTTGTGTAAACCTAACTTGTTTAGAATGATCCCCCCTGGGTTTTTCCACCCACTTGGGCCCAGAAGGTGCCTTGGGAGCATGCACAGTAGAGCTAGATTTAGGGCATTTGGATAGAGCATGACCCAAATGCAAACAGTAGGTGCAATATTCTGGCATCTGCTCATAAATAATAGGTTGAGCATACCCATAACTTCCACATTTTATCCATACCTTTTGTGGAATCTCTTTAGTGAGATCAAGCTCAATGCAAACACGAGCCACAGAGGGTCTGGATAGGTTCGCAGTTGCAGAATCAATTTTCAAGGGTTTACCAATCAAACCCGCAATATCAAACAAAGCCCTCTTAGCTTGTCCTGTAGATGCAAAGGTAATCCTTCCATAGATATCCATAAAGGCACCACAGGTGACTCCACATTTGGACAAAAATTAGGTGTCCATTTGGTCACCCTCATCTCAAAACATTGAATATTCCAACTCTGACGATTCCAACATCTCAAATAATCTTCATCAGAATCAAAGCGAATTAAGATATGCTTCTTTTCCAATACACCCAAATGAAAAGCCCCTTTGAAACCGATAATCTCAAAGGATTTTCGGATCTTATCTAAACTAGGCCGACCTCTGTAGAAGTACCCAATAAGAGATTTCCGATGCTTATTTGCCAAAATATTGATGTCACTATCCGAAAAAGTAATGGCTGGTAAACCTTTAAAATGTGAGGGAGTTTTAATAGATAGCGAACCAGAAGATCTATTAGCAACAACGTCAGCAAACGATTTCCCGGTCCAAGCGTTTACCGGGAGAGGCGGTGGCTCCGCCGTGGGAGCCGCCATAGTGCGACGAAAACCTTCAGCCTAGGGTTCCGAGCTCCTCCTAGAGAGAGATCTTTTCCGCACTCTAGTTCTGCCTCCAGAATAAGGCTTTATGCTTAATCTTTTCTATGTACTTTGTATCCGGCCCATTAGTGGCCCTATTGTAAATGGGCCTCCCAAGCCCAAGACTTGGGAGCCCAGCCCTAATTTTTCCTATAAATACTCCCTCTGGGGGTAGTTGTAAGGGTTCACAAATCATTAATACAAAGCAAATATACTACTTCTCTCTCTAGCTCTCACTTCTCTCTAGACTTATAGTCTATCATTTGGTGCTTTCATTGAGAGCTAGAACAATCAGGTTAGCCTCCTTCGTCGCTACCAAGCACAACTAACAATGGGAAGGACTAAGTCAAACCGCAACCTCCTCAGCAAGGCCATCCCTGAGGCATAGGAGAACCAAGAGCACAAGGAGGACGCCACGGCCAACAAAGCCGTCGGGGGGGGGGGTGTCTTTCAGGAAGCCATCGACCTCGCAGGAGACCTGCGCAACAAGCTCAACGGCGGCGCCCCTGAGGCCCACATCGGCTTGGACAAGAAGCGTGCGGAGAAAGGTGACAACGCCTTGGCGCAACCGGCCTCTCCCGTTGTTGACCCTTAGCTTCAGGCCGCGCTCTCGGCCATCATCGCCAGCTTGGCCCAGAACCCCACCATCCTCAGTGCGCTCATGCTAAGGACGGGGGAGAACACGACACCGCCTTCTCAGCCCCAACCATTGGCCGTCAGGCTAGGCAACGATGAGGGGGTGGTGCCCCAGGACACGATGTCGTCCCACTCCCACCCTGCTTCCCCACTTTGAGCTGGACCGACCCCACGCATGGAAAAGCCTCAGCCTTTAACAGGTCAGGTGACACGTGCCGTCGGCCTACCTCGGAGAGGATGGTGGGGCGGATTGGGCAGCGTGAGCCTGGCTCACCCAGGGAAAGTTTCGGGTCAGTATCCCGGACAGCGGATCGGCCCCGCCTGGACAAAGGCAAGGGGAAACTGCATGAGGATGACGCCCGTCACCAGATCAACACGGCTCATGCAGCCTGCTTGCAGACTCAGGGCGCCACCATGGCCGCCAAGGACCCCAGGGACGAAGTGATCGCCCAACTTGAGCGGAGGCTCGCCCAGATGGAGGCCAAACAGCTGGCCGCTACGCCCGCCGGCAACTCATCCAGAGATCCCGGCTTCAACGCCCTTCTGAACAAGGTCACTATCCTTGAGAGGGAGTTGGCCGAAGGACGGGGAGACCCCATCATCCCGGTCAGGGCAAGGACCCCCTTCACCACAAGGGTACTCTCGGCCCCTATCCCCGAGAAGTACCGAGGAAATGCCATCAAGCCCTATGACGGCCGCTCCGACCCCCAGGAGCACTTCAGCCGCTGCCAGAACAACATGCTGATGGTGAACCCGTCAGATGAATACCTCTGCCGCTGGTTCCTTTCCACTCTTGAAGGGCCAGCGTATGAGTGGTTCAATGCACTCCCTGAGGGGAGCATAGACTCGTGTCAAGACCTTGCCCAGCGCTTCCTCACTCACTTTGCAATAAGGAAGCGCGCGAAGAAATACTTTACCCATATTCTCTCCGTCAAGCAACAGCATGACGAATCACTTCGGTCGTTCATCGACCGGTGGACGAGGGAGACTTATGAGGTCGAGGGGGCCGATGAGTGCACCCTCCTCGTACTCTTCCAGGGGGGCCTCCGTAGCACCCCATATGCAAGGAGCCTCATCACTGACCCTCCGATGTCTTATCTGAAGGCACTTCAGCGAGGAAATTTGTACGCGGACGCCGACGAGCTACACAACCACAAGAGGGACGGGGGACACCCCTCCAAGAAGACGAATGCCGCGCCAGCCGTAGGCGCACCCTCGGCCGGGGACCGAGGTCAGGGAGGACAAGGCCGCCATGGATCTGGCGGAAAGAACAAAGACCGCATATGGCGTCCGAGGATGGAGAGGCCGAAGACACCACTTACCCACTCGGTCAGCACCATCCTCGATTACACCGAGGAGCACGACCTCATTGAGCGAGATCCTCGGGCGGCAAAGGAGATCTATGTCGTCCATCAAGGCGGCACCTACTGCCGTTATCACCGGAACACCTCCCACAACACAGATGATTGTGTCACTCTGAAGAGGCACATCGAGAAGCTGATTCGTCAGGGGGGACTTTCCCAGTTTGTTAAAGGTGGCCCGCGCAAAAACACGTGGGTAAACACCAGCAAACATGGGGGCGAACCCTCTACGAAGAAGCGTGAGATCGGCAGGCTCAGCAATGACGACGAAGACTTCGAAGAGCCCCCTCCGAAGAAGAACCACGTCAACCTCATTGTTGGGGGTAACACTAGGGGGGATTCGGCCACCCAGAGGAAGAAATGGGCCCAATCCCTTTACATCGGGGAGGTGTCCCACGCTCACCCCCAACCGAAGAAACAACGGGCGGAGGCGATCACCTTCACCGACAAGGATCTGCCTCCGGGGCCCGCATCACACAGGGACGCCCTCGTCATCCGGTGCGAAATAGGTGACTCCATCATCCACCGCACTTACATCGACATGGAGAGCTCCGTCAACGTCATGTACCTTGACACATTCAGGCAGCTCAAGCTGGACAGAGCGCTGCTCAAGCCGATACGGACACCGTTGTCCGGCTTCACCGGGGACTCTATCGACGCCGAGGGCACCATAGTCCTCCCTGTGGAGGTCGGCGACGGCTCCCATCGCATCAATATCGACATGGAATTCATGGTGGTCAACCTCGAGTGCGCCCACAACTTGATATGGGGGCGGTCAGCACTAGAGGATTTGGAAGCCATCATCTCCATGAAATATCTATGTCTGAAGTTCCCCACCAGCGGCGGTATCGGCTACGCCTGAGGGAACCAGAAGATAGCCCGAGCATGCTACCTAAAACTGACAAATCCGGCGGCCAGTGCCAGGCATAGAATCAACACCATCACCGCCGCCGTCTCCAAAGACGAAGAAAGGCCACACGCCGAGCCAGCCGAAGAGGTCGAGGAGGTCCCCCTGGATACCTCCCGGTCAGAGCGGGTCCTAAAAATCGGGAAACAACTCCCACAGCACAAACGCGAAGGCATCCTCAACGTCCTGCGGAAATACGTGGTCATTTTTGCGTGGGGGTCGGACGACATGCCGGGCATCAGCCGAAGAGTGATCACTCACCGGCTGTCAGTCGACCCCGCTTCCACGCCGATCAAGCAGAAGTGGCGCTACCTCTCGGCCGACAGACGTGACTTCGTCAAAGGGGAGGTTACCATGATCCTCTCAATCAACCACATCAAAGAGGTGAAGTACCGACCTGGTTGGCCAACGTCGTCCCACCAGTTCCTCACGGATGGTGAAGTGGGCGATCTTCCTCAGCCAGTTCCAGATAGAGATTAAGTCGAGGCCATCCATCAAGGGGCAGGCCTTGGCCGATTTCGTCACCGAATGCACAGCCAGGGAGGCGGCCGCTACCACACCAGGGCCAGAACCAGACGAAGCATGGACTCTCTTTACCGACGGTTCATCGGCCAGCAAAGCTTGTGGCGGCGGCGACGTCCTCATCTCCCCTGAAGGGTTCAAAGCCTACTATGTCATCCGCTTCAACATCAGGGTATCCAACAATGAAGTCGAGTATGAGGCCCTCCTCAGTGGCCTCAGATTCTCCGCCGGCCTCAAAGCATGGCACATCAGAATCAGGTGCGACTCCAAGCTAGTGGTGGGCCAGATCGAGGGCTCATACGAGGCTAAGGAGGGAAGGATGAGGCAATACAAACAGGCGGCCGAGGAGTTGCTGAAGGCATTCGAAACCCATGAGATCACCCAGATCCCAAGGGCGGAGAATGCTGAGGCCGACATCCTCTCCAAGCTCAGCTCAGACACTCCAGAGCACATCTCCAAGATAGCCAAGGTCGAACAGCTGAGCATGTCCAGCATCCATGCCAGCCCGGTCACGTTCATCCAACAGCGGCCAGAGGACTGGATTACCGACATCATGACCTTCATCACCTTGGGAGAATTGCCCCAGGACGAGGAGAGAGCCAAGTTAGCCAAACTCAGGGCCCCGAGCTACACCATCGAGGATGGGAAACTTTATAAAAGATCTTACAACGGCACTCTCCTCCGATGCTTGCACCCAGATGAGGCCGAAGTTGCCATGGAGGAAGTCCACTATGGTGTCTGCTCCTCTCACCAGGGCCCCTTCAGCATGTCCCGGTGTCTCGTCGTCCAGGGCTATTTCTGGTCGACGATGGCGCGGGACTGTGCCAATCTTGCAAGAAAGTGTACCGCATGCCAGGTCCTTCAGAAAGCCCCTGGTCGGTCAGCCGTTAACTATGCCCCGGTCAGCACAGCGATCCCATTCTCAAGGTGGGGTATTGACCTGGTCGGCCCCCTGCCCAGAGCCGCCGGCAACAACCGATACATCATCGTCGCTGTAGACTACTTCACCAAATGGGTTGAGGCGGAACCTTTGGCCAGCATCACAGGGGCCAGGTGTCAGAATTTCGTCCACAAAAACATCCTCACCCGTTTCGGCGTCCCTCATGAGATCATATCCGACAATGGTACCCAGTTCGAGGCCGTGCCCTTTCAAGAGCTCCTCCAGGAGTGGGGAATCAAGCATCGTTTCTCCTCCGTTGCCTATCCACAAGGCAACGGGCAAGTCGAGAACGCCAACAGAACCATCCTGGAGGGCCTGAAGAAGAAGCTCCAGGACGCAGGGGCAGTTGGGCCGATGAGCTCCCCAATATCCTATGGTGTTACCGTACTACGCCGAGGAGGGCAACGGGCGAGACACCCTTTGCCCTTTGCTACGGCTTCGAAGCAAAGGCCCCCACAGAGGTCACCATACCTAGCCGACGGGTGGAGCACTATGAGCCTGAGGCCAATGAAGAAAACATGAAGATCGACCTCCACCTGATCGAAGAAAGACGAGAGCGGGCCTTCATCCGGGCAGAGAACTACCGGCGTCAAGTGAAATCATACTATGACGCCAAGGTACGTTCCCGGGAATTTCAGGTGGGGGACTATGTCCTTCGTCGAAGAGAGGCGAGCAAGCCGACAGAAGGTGGCAAATTGGCACTCAAGTACGAGGGCCCCTACATCATCAGTGCCGTAGTCAAGCCCGACACCTACAAACTAAAGCACCCAAATGGGTCTAATGTGCCACGAACGTGGAATGTACATCACTTGGTGAAATTCTATCAATAATCCGAGGACGGTGCAGCCGGCAAAGCCCTCACCTCCCCACGGATTGTTGGTCGAACGCCACCCTCGGCCTCGAGCCACTTATCAATAAAAGTTGTTTCTTAATTCTCTAAAGATCAGAAACGTACTATACTACACTAACCCCTCAGAGCGAAGATACTCAGGAAAGGTCAACAGAGCACATCGTTCCGGCCCCTCAAAGCGAAAATGCTTAGGAAAGGCCGACGGTGTCCCCAGGACAAAGGGCCCGCAAAGAGCCCACATCTTGAAATGGCAAGCTCATTGCGTCGTCTATCCGCGAAATCAGCAGGACGACAGGCCTAAAATCATGGTCGAGGTGACAAAAATCCCCAAACTCAACGATGAGAAACGGCGGTCGTCGGTAACCGACCAAAAGCCTTAGCCCGCGTCATAAATAGGCAACGGGGCCTCCTTGAGATCCCAGTACGATCCAGTAGGACTCCTTACCGGCCGAGGGACTATCGACCCCCTTGGCCGAAGCCTGAAAGAAGGACACCCACTCCTCGCTCAAGTGAGTAAAGAGGAAGAAAATAAAAGAGGGACAGCCGAAGGACCACGCACTTGCCGGCCTGAAGCGATATCCACAAAAATAAAAGAGGGACAGCCGAAGGACCGCGCACTTGCCGGCCTGAAGCGATATCCCCAAAAATAAAAGAGGGACAGCCGAAGGACCGCGCACTTACCGACCTGAAGTGATATCCCCGAAAATAAAAGAGGGAGAGCCAAAGGACCACGCACTTGTCGGCCTGAAGCGATATCCCCAAAAATAAAAGAGGGAAGCCGATGAGCCGTGCACTCGCCGGTCTCGAGCGATAAAAATAAAATCCCCAAAATTGTCTAAGTACATATCAGGCAAATATTACGCATTACAGACGAAACAACAACAACAACATCCAAGCCTTAGTCCCAAAAGATATTGGGGTCGGCTAACATGAATCGATACATGATATCACTACCAAAAGGAAAAGAAGGAATAAAGATAAAAAGATAATCTATTATGAAAAGATAATATAAAAAAGATGAATATATATAAAAATGATAAAATAAAAAGGCTGCAAATAATGCATATATATATAAGGATAAAAAAAACTAGGAAAAAGAAAGATGAGGGAAAAAGATTATCAAGATCACTCCTTCACGTGAATACCCACCCTCCACTTAGTTCTCTCCAAAGTCATGCCCTCATCCAACCCCAGAAGAAGCATATCACTTCGAACTCCCCTAACCCACGTCTGTTTGGGTCTTCCTCTCCCTCTCTTCCCTGCCTCTTCTCCACACATCTCAACTCGCCTAACAGGTGCATCACTTGGTCTTCTACGCACATGACCAAACCACCGTAGGCGCGACTCCCGCATCTTGTCTTCAATAGGTGCTACTCCCACCCTTTGTCTGATTGTCTCATTCCTCACGCGGTCCTTCCTAGTATGCCCACACATCCAACGCAGCATGCGCATCTCTGCCACACTCATCTTTTGAATGTGACATTGTTTCACCGCCCAACACTCTACGCCATACAGTAATGCAAGCCTAATTGCTGTCCTATAAAATTTACCCTTCAGTCTAGTCGGCATACCTCGGTCGCATAGAAATCCTGACGCACTCTTCCACATCATCCACCCTGTTCTGATTCTATGGGATACATCTCCATCTAACTCATTGTCCTTCTGAATTATGGAGCTCAAGTAACGGAACATATCGCTGACTGGTATCTCCTTACCATCCAGAGTAATTCCGCTATTACCACTACTTCTACCTCCACCAAACTTGCACTCCATGTACTCTGTCTTGCTCCGACTTAGTTTGAAACCCTTATTCTCCAATGTTTGTCGCCATACTTCCAACTTTGCTTTAAGACCTAATTGCGTCTCATCAATCAATACAATATCGTCGGCAAACATCATGCACCACGGTATATCGTCTTGAATTGACTTTGTAAGTTCATCCATGACTATGGCAAATAAGAAAGGACTCAAGGCCGATCCTTGGTGCACTCCGATAGTAATAGGGAACTCTTCAGTCCTCCCTACACTAGTATGAACACTTGTAGTACAATCCTCATACATATCCATGATGATGCTGATATACTTGTGTGATATGCCTTTCCTAGTTAAGGCCCACCAAAGAACTTCTCGAGGTACCCTATCATATGCCTTTTCTAAGTCAATGAACACCAAATGCAGATCCTTATGAGCATCTCTATACTTCTCCATAAGTTGACGAAGAAGGTGAATAGCCTCAGTTGTTGAGCGACCAGGCATAAAACCGAATTGATTCTCTGAAATCATCACAGTCCTTCGAAGTCTTTGCTCAATCACTCGCTCCCAAAGTTTCATGGTGTGACTCATAAGCTTAATCCCTCGATAGTTGGCACATTCTTGTACATCACCTTTATTCTTAAATAAAGGGATAAGAGTACTCTTCCTCCAACTCATTGGCATCTTGTTGTTTCTCCAAATCATGTTGAAGAAACTTGTTAACCACTCGACGCCTCTCTCTCCCAAACTTCTCCGAGCCTCGATCGGTATGCCATCTGGCCCCATTGCTCTTTTCCGTCCCATCTTCCTCAGAGCTTCTTTAACTTCTGTTGTTTGGATCCTTCTCACAAAATCACGGTTTACCATACAATCTGGTATGGACAAATCGCCGATATCTTGCGTTTTGTTCCCGTTGAATAGTGTATCAAAGTATGACCTCCACCTCTCTTTTATCTCTCTGTCGTCCATTAATATCCTCTGATCAACATCCTTCACACACTTAACTTTTGCAATATCTTGAGTTCTGCGATCACGAAGACGAGCAAGTCTATAAATATCTAGTTCTCCTTCCTTAGAGTCCAACTTTTCATACAACTCCTTGTTCACTTTCCCTCGTGCTTCCCTTACGGCTTTCTTTGCTTGTCTTTTAGCCTCCCTGTATGCTTCTATGTTCTCATCACTCCAATTTGTCCCCAACTTTTTGTAGCAATCTCTTTTGTTCCTTATGGCTTGTTTGACCTCATCATTCCACCAAGATGTGTCCTTTTTAGGTGGCCGACATCCTTTAGATTCTCCAAGTACCTCCTTTGCCACTTTGTTAATGGTCAACTCCATTGATAACCACACATCATCCACTTGTGTTTCATTATCAATACGCCATACATCTTCACTGACCATTTTGTGTGTAAAGCTTTGTTGAAGATCTCCCTCTAGCCTCCACCACTTTATCTTTGGCTCCACTTGTTGTTTAACTTGTCTTCTATGGTTCTTACCTCGAAAGTCAAGCACAAGCATCCTATGCTGAGTGACAACACTCTCACCTGGAATAACCTTACAATCAGTGTAGCTAGTTCTCCCAGTGGTCCGTACTAAGAAGTAGTCAATTTGGGTACTATTAGCTCCACTTTTATAGGTTACAAGGTGAGAGTCTCTTTTCTTAAATCAAGTGTTCATTATAGCCAACTCATACGTCAAGGCAAAATCCAAAATATCTTTCCCGCCTCATTCCTAGTGCCAAAACCATGTCCGCCATGAATATTCTCAAAGCCATCACGACTCGAGCCCACATGCCCGTTGAGGTCACCTCCTATGATCAACTTCTCTCCCCTTGGCACTCGACGCACCACGTCTTCAAGATCTTCCCAGAACTGTTGAGTTGTAGATGCATTCAATCTCACTTGTGGTGCATAGGCATTTACCACAGACACAATCTCACCTCTTATCACCAATTTAATGCTCATGATGCGATCGTTCTTCCTGAAGACTTCTACCACATCCTCAACATAGTCACGCGCCACAATAATGCCTACCCCATTTCTAGTCTTATCTCTCCCCGAATACCACAACTTAAAACCTCCGGGATTAATCTCGCGTGCTTTCTCCCCAACCCATTTAGTTTCTTGCACACACATAATGCTGATATTCCTTCTGCTCATAACCTCGACTACCTCGGAAGATTTCCCTGTAAGAGACCCAACATTCCATGTCCCAAAACGCAATCTAGCATTCCACCTTCTGTTCTTAGCCCCATCTCGGACCCCACCATGCCCTTGCATATTTGACATCATCCCCGGGCAATGGGATGACGCGCCGCTTCTGGGCGGCGACCTAGCAACCTTAGCATTCTTATCACCACACCCAGGTCTATCAAGTGTAGCGCGCCCTTGCATATTTGACACCACCCCCAGGCGGAGGGATGGCGCGTCACTTACGGGTGACGACCTAGCATTAGCGATTTTCATATTTCGATTCATGTCATGTGATGTGACTAGGTGATACTGTTGGCCGTCACACGCCTACCACAGCACCCTCCTCCTTTATCCTGGCTTGGGACAGGCATGATACCAAAAAAATGATATCATGGCGGAGTTGCATTACAGACGAAAGCGCTCAAAAAAAGAGAGAAAAAAAACTTGGGCAGAAAATACCAAGGCAAACTTCCGTGGCCGATAAGGGCACACATATAGCCGCCATCGGACAAAAAGGAATGAGGAGTAGCACAAGACAAAGAATACACGGTGGCCGGAAAAATACACATGCCGATGAGAACACCTCGGCGTAGGAAGCTATCCACACTGGCCGTATTGGCTGACGAAGGAACGACTTAGTTTGACACTTGGAAAATCCTCAAAGTGTGACACTTAGTTTGACACTTAGAAAATTTTCCAAAGTGTGAACAAAAGAAAGAGGGGGTGTAACGCCAAGACGAAGCGGACACTCAATCACTTGAAGTCTTAGTACTTAGAATTTTTTTTAAAATTCTTGCTAAGAGCAAGGGGTGTTCCTCATAGACGAAACGTGCTCACCTAAGCTACCCGCTTCGGCCGCAGCCAGAGAACAACCAAAGACAACAATTATCCAAGTCCCAACTTCACACTTGGGAAAATTTTGTAACACTTGAAAATGAAAGCAAAAGGAAAAAGCAAGACGAGGACATCATACAATAAGGCCGGAAGCAATGGCTATTTTCATTCATTCAAAATTCATTACATAAGGGGGCACAACGGCCATTACAAAAAAGGCGTTACAACACCTGCCTAACTAAGCTACATGATGAATAGTCAGCCGATCAACCCTCTGGGGTGACTTCATCAGCGATCAGCCCCGCATCGGCTTGCCCAGAAGCAACTTCGTTGCCCTCTTCCGACCTTGCACCTCCACTCGCCTCAGCTGCTGAGGAGACAGTGGTGTCGGCTAAGGCGTCATCATTGGACCAATCAGGCTCCCCGATGGAGGAACTGAGTACCGGATCTTGCCTCTCAGAGGGGGGAGCTTCGCTTCGGCCTCCGGGTCTTTCATTAGCCTCGAGAGCTTCAAGTTTTTCTTAGCCCGTTTCTGGGTGAGTTTCAACTTTTTGAAAGCCCGGTGCAGCCTCCAGTAGATCAACTGTTGCATCCTCTGCTGGCCCATGTCGTAATAAACAGACATCTCCCAGGCAAAATATTCTTGGCCAGCATGGCAGTTCTGGCCCCAATCTTCAAGACGATCCGCCACTACCTCGTAGCACTAGGGCGGACGGTCTTCAGCCTTCCAGCCTTCGGCCAAGAATTTCTCGATGGCACCGTCCACAGCTTTCTCAGCGGCCCTCTCAGATTCAGCCTGAGCCTTCGCGGCGTCCTCGGCCCAGAGCAGGGCTTCATCACGGCCTCAGGGCTTCATCCTTGGCTCTCAGAGCGTCATCCCTGTCGGCCGCCACCTGTCGATAGGCCACATCGGCCACATCGACACCCTTCTGCAGGGCTTTCACCTCTTCCCGGAGCCGATCCAGGCAGGCCATGGCTTCCTCGGCAGAAGCAGCCTTTTTCTCGGCCTCCTTCAACCGGGAAATCTCTTGTTCTTGCCGCTTATGGCTATCCATCAGCATAAGGGCACCCTGCAACAAAAGAAAAAAGGTTAGGACGATGCGGAAACTCATGACACCACAAGATGTAAAGTACAAGGGACTTACTTGGACGATGAGGTCCATCCCGCCGTCATAGATCCTGACGGGGCCTAACTTCTTCAGGTAAGCCTGATCCTCAACCGGGACAGCTTGGGCCAGAACATCATGGCCGTCAACAGTGTCGTTGAAGACGCCACCCTTCACAGGGTACTCGACCTCGAGTTTGTATGTCCCAACGGCCAGCTCCTTGTCGGCCCTCTTCTTCCGGGGCTCCTGGCCGACAGGCGGCGGCTGGGACAAAGCCGTCGATGAGAGGACCGAAACCGCATCAACAACGGCAATAGCATTTGAGCCCCCGACATCATCGTCCGGCGTGGTCAGACCACCGGCGTCGGCATCAGCCAGAGGGGAAGCCCTCTTCATCTTCTTGGACTGCATGCCGGCCTCGGTCAGCTTCCTCTGGCCGTCATCCACTGGCCGTTTCTTCTTTGGTTGCATGGGTGGCTTCTTCGGCACATCAGAGCTCGACTGCACGCCGCTTGCAGCGGCCAGCTTGGCGGCCTCCTTGGCGGCCATTTCTTCCTTCGCCTTCACTTTCGCAAGGGCCATGACAGATCTGTGATCCATTACGAAGTCTGCACAATAAGGAAAACAAAACGGTTAGCAAAAACAAAAGAAAATATGGACGAAGATGCCAAGGAGGGTATTACCATCAGCGTCAGCGGGCACACCCAAATCCGGGCCATCGGCCTCCTCAAACGTGGTGGTCATCTTCGGCCACATCTCCGTATCGCTCTCCTTGTCGCCGTACACATAGTACCTCATGAAGCCGAGGGCAGTCATCTAATACTCCGTGATGTAATCTTTCACGCTCCTCGGCCCTCCCTTCAGAAATGCCACCACCTGGGCATCCAAGATGCTGCTCTTCGGCACATCGTGAAGGTTGAACCTACCGTCATGGCCGACTGAGGGAAACTCCATGCCGTCCTCACCCAACGATACGAAGACGAACTTGCTCTTCCAATCATGAATGGACGAAGGGAGGTCAGTAAAACTCCTCTTCTTCGGCAGCTGTTGAAGATTGGCGTAGCCGGCACAATTCTTGTGACTCCCTCGGCCAATCTGGTATAAATTCATGAAGAGAGCCGTCATCGGCCTAAAGTCTAACTCATCGCAACGGAGGAGGAAGCCGACGATGAGTGAGTAGCTGTTCGGGGTCAACAAGGCCGGAGGGAGACCCACCATGTCCAGATACTTCGTAATAAACGGGTGGAGGGGAAACCTAAGTCCCTTTGCAAAACTCATGGGGTATACTTCAAAATACCCCGGAGGTGGATTCAACACAAGATCCGTCGGCCTGGGCGCCCTAACCCTCCCATACGGTCCCACGTACATCTGGGCCACCAAGTAATCGGCCACGCTGCTCTCCGGCTTGATCAGATAGAGGTTCGTGAGGTCCAGGTAGGAGTAATCTGGACCCTTCTTCGGCCGACGCCCTCTCGTCGGGGCAGCTCCCTTCACAGTAGAAACCAGCTTCGGGCAAGGAATTGCAGCCGAGGTAGACGCTCCGTCCACAGCACGGGAAACCACTACGTCTTCACCATCAGACGATGAGGCAACCTCTTCGTCCTCGCCTTCGCTACCCTCTTGCTCCCCTGATTTGAAGGAGCTCAGCTCCTCTATCTCCTCACAACACTCCTCTACTACCGGTAGTCAAGGGATTTAACGGAGGGCTCATCGTCATAGGGGTAGTACTCGTCGTCCAAAGGCTTCATCATAACAACTAACTAGAGCCTAGGGAGTTTTACTTTGGATCTAAGGGTTGATTCTCCACTAACAGCGGATCAAAGGCTAAAAGAAGCAAAGTATACAAGGAATTGGAGAAAAGTTCAACGAACTGACCTTTGAAGTTTTGAAGATCGGAAGAACACACGAAAAGGCTCTCTCTCTCTAGAAAATTTGACAGCACTTCGTTATCTCAGGAATGCAATGAGGAACCTCTTCAGAGGGAGGGGGTATTTATAGACCTCCCCCCCAACGGTCACTACACGTGGCAACCTCCCGTTGGCCACATGAACGACCACCACTCCTACGGCCCATTGGGCTGACACCGGTTCAGTAGACGGGTCAGGCCCACTTCCGTAGTATCAGCCCATCGCCAACATGCCAACAAGCAACGCCCGCAATGGCCAACCACTCAACGGCCACGCTAAGAAAGCGCGCCTACATCGGCCTCAACACAGATAACTTCAAAAGGGTAGGTCACATCTCAAGATATGCCCATATCGGCTTGAACAGAATGCCAACTGCATGGCCTTTTCAACGGCCACAACGGCAAAGCAAAAAGAAACCCCACGCCATCGGCCTTGTGTAAAACCCTGATGATAATTTCTTAAAAGCGACCTGCGTCCAAGGGTTCTCCCACAGGGTTACCTTGGTCAGCAAATCGCCAAGGAATTGGATTCAGGGGAATGCAAGAGTCCACTTCGGCCTAGGCAAATCCTTTACTCCTTCACCCCTCACCTACTCTTCGGCCTGAAGTAGTGGGGGACTGGGGGACTACACCGGCCTTTGAAAATCAGGACAAAATCAAACAAATCCAAAAATATACTAAGTCCACAACTACAACATCAGATATGCACCACAGCGTCCATAACCGGCCGCAGCAAAGTAAGCAGAAAGAATTCCCTCCAAAGACGCAACACCTAAGATCACAACGCACTCAACGGCTTTGAGACCGCATACTCCACTCCCGTCCAAAAAGTAGGACGGGAACTCATCGTCCTCAAAACGTAGACACCAAGCCGCGAACACCATCACTCCTCAGCCAAAGGCACAGAACGAGAGCCACAGCGTACAAATAAAGCAAACAGCACCCTCACCGGCTACCCGGAGGAAGAAGGGCACTCGTCGTCCTCGAACGGGGAATGACCACAATAGTCATCCTCGGCCATGAGTACAAAGTTCAATCATCAACGGCCAGGAGTAGAGAAACATCGTCTTCATCGGCCACTCACGCAAGAGAATGCTCATCGTCTCCACCAAGCAAAGGCACTTGACATCCTTGAAACCGGAAACATGCATCATCCGCACTACTAGGGCCCTCTTCGTCCATAGTGAAGACCACACAACGGCCAGAACGCGAAGTGTCCGTAACGGCGCAAACAAGAACCCAGAGCAAGGGATGCTAATGACGGCCAAAATAGGGAAAACCCCATAGTGGCCCCACGACGGCCAGGAAACGTCAAAGGCAGGGAATCTACTCTCCCTCACTTCATCTACATCTCAGCTTAGAGAGTGGGGGACTCCTGATGGAGTATATGGGCCAGGACCCCAGGGCCCACATCTCATCCTCAGTTTGCAGTGGAGCCACAGAATGTGCGACTGAGATTGTGTTCAAATGAATTTGCTCCTTTTGGAAAGTTTGGGAGCAAATTTTCATGTTGACCAATCATGTTAACTCCTTATAATCTCCCTCCTAACATGTGCATGAAAAGTCATTTCATCTTTTTTACTTTAATTTGTCTAGGCCCCAAGGATCATAAAAAGGATAAACATTTATCTCCAACCCCTTATCGAGGAGATGAAAGAACTTTGGGCCATTGGGACACCAACTTATGTTTCTCGAGATTAAATGTTGATCATGAAAGTTGCCATCATGTGAACCATTAGCGACTTCCCTACCTATGGTATGCTTTCAGGATGGAGCACACACGGTCTTTTGGGATGTCCGATATGTATGGAAAAATCAGGTGCCAATTGGCTCAAGTTCAGTGGGGAACCAAGTTACTTTGATTGTCACCACAAGTTTCTCCCGGCAAATCATCGATATCAAAGAGACAAAAAGTCTTTCATTAACGGAAGAGTGGTACAAACCCCCCGCTCCCGAAACTTACAGGCGAACAATTTTTTAACCGGGTTTGACGTATTCCTACGGCTATGCAAGAGCCACACAAGGATCCAGATGGGTATTGTTATACCCATAAGTGGATAAAGAGGAGTATATTTTGGGAATTGCCATATTGGAAAGACCTTCTCATTCGTTACAATATAGATGTCATGCACATTGAGAAGAACGCCTTTGACAATATATTTAACACATAGATGGATTTCAAAGACAAAATTAAAGATGATCTTGCATCTAGAAAAGACATGAGTGTGACAATGTGGCGTGATAGGCTCGAACTTGTTGTTGATCTAGAATATGAGGGTAAAATTCCAAAAACAGTCTACCAACTCACAAATGCACAAAAGAAAGAAATATTAGAGTGACTTGTGTCTCTAAAGTTTCCAGATGGGTATTGCTCTAACATGTCTAGATGCGTGGACATGAAAAACCTTACCATGACATCGAACATGAAAAGTCATGATGCTCATGTAATCATGCAAAGACTTCTGCCGATTGCACTGAGAGACATGCTTTCTCCAGACGTATGGGGTCGTATTACTGAAATCAGTTTATTGTTTCAGTCGATATGTTCCACAGTTTTGGATGTTGAATCCCTCGAGTGACTAGAAGACTATGTTCCATTCTGATGTGTAATTTGGAAAAAAGACTGCCCCCATCCTTTTTCGATGGAATGGAACATCTTATAATACATCTTCCATATGAGGCTCTGAATGGAGGTCATGTCTTCTATCGTTGTATGTACAGGGTTGAAAGGTTAGTCACAATTTCGTTGATATTTCAAGATTTATTTAATAAGAACATTTGTTTGTTTACAAATTTTATTTTGCATGACAGATTTCTGAGAGAGTTGAAAAAGAAAGTGACCAACAAGGCACACGTTGAGGCTTCAATTTTTCAAGCATATATATATTCAACAAGAAATCTCAACGTTTTCATCATTTTATTTTGAGCGTGATGTCATCACTAAAAGAAAGAGACTTGCCCGGAACGATGACATTGGCGAGGATTCATATGACAAAATAGTTTCCATTTTCAATTACCCAGGTAGAGGTAAAGGAGCTGCGACCTACCGATGTATACAGTTCCACATCCTTACATCCTCATGAATTGTTTAGAAATCTTTTATAATATAATTGACGTCAACTACTCTCACGTGTATCGAAAAATAGCCTTTTATACTCGCTCAACAAGCAGCCCAAGTTTATTATGCAGAATACCCTTCAACCAAGCGAACATGAAATCCTTGGGTGTGTGCATGTACTATCCGTCCGAGAAAAATTGTATCAAGATTCGACACAAGGACATTGATCTTGATGCTTTTTAACAAGTTTTTTTTTCAACCTCCGCCTATTGCTGAGACGGTCAACTATAACATAAAGTTAAGTGATCCAAACGGCAGACATGTTGAAGTCATGCCAGAAACACACCCTCCACGCCCAACACCTCAAACTGAGTTTGAAATTGTTCAACAGTATAAACAAGAACAAGACGATGAATAGGAGGAAGAAGATTGGATAGATGATGATGAAGATACAAAAGAAGATGTTATCTATGAAGAAAATAATGATTCTGATAGCAATTAATTGTATTGTAAAATTGTTAATTGTACTCTTTCTGAGAATTCGAATTTTTATTTTTCGTCATCATTATATTAAGTCAATTTTTTCATGGATTTAGTATAATTCAACTCCCAAATAATTTAATTTTACTCAAAAATAATTAGGTTCGAAATCGTTCACTATAATTTTTCAAGAAAATAGTTAAATCAAAAGCTTTATACGTTTTTTATATATTATATTGTACTCAAGATAATTCGAATTTTTTTAATAATTCGAAAATGGAAAATTAATACATTTTAATAATTCGATTTTTTTAAAACATAATTTAGTCGAAAAACTTTCAACATAATCTTTTTATTATATTTTACGAAAATAGTTATAAACTAAACTAATTAATCGAAAAGTTTTTAATTGGAATGTAATTCTTCCTCATAATAATATTAAGTCTAATTTATAATTTATTAAATTTTAATACAATTGACATAAAGAATATAAAAAAGTATATTTTCTTGTTTCATCAAATTGACAAGTAAAAAGGACAAGAATTTATTTATTAAATTTAACAATCAACATTACAGATAATTCAAATGAATAGTGATACAAATCATCTGTACTAATAAATAAACAAACAACATTACTGAACATCGTCAAAGCTTTCAAGAGGCCATCTAACAACTCCATAATTTTCTTCTCTGCATTTATCGATTTCATATACTCCGAACATTCTTCCAGTCGTTCATCCGTCAAAATTATCTCCTCCGACATAGTTACAATCCCAAACATTATACTCTCTCCGTCCCATAAAACTTGGCTAATGCTGACTTGCACGTAGATTAATAAAGTAAAAACTGTGTGGTTGATATGTTTGTGTAGAGGAGAGAGAAATAACTTCACCCACATATTTGTTACTTTAAATGGAAATGACAAAATTTTTTGGGACGACCAAAAAAGGAAAGTTGGCCAAGTTTTATGAGACGGAGGTAGTATTAAAACACTTAAAATCAGTATAATCTGTCACTCCAACTCCATATATAAGGACGACGGAAAATCTCAACTCAAAGGGGAGACGGCTGATAGGGTTACTCTCTCTAGAGAGAAGAGGGAGTTGTCCACTTTGTAGTGGGTCAGTAAGTCTACAACTTTATATTTTAATTAGAAAGTAACTTTATCATTGATCTACAAGGAATTTAATATTCCGAAACAATTTGGGAGCTCGTATCTTTTACGAGCTAAAAAATTACCGTATATGAAACGAGAAGCCGGTGAATATGCCTAAGAAGGTTTTAGGATCGTTGTTTTACAATAATCTATTTTGTTTAAAAATTGTAAATATGGTGGTTGGGTCGTTAATTTTAAAACTATTTGTATAAGAAATCCCTAAAAATAATTAATACGGAGTATGTAGTATATAGTGTGGTTCACATTCATTCACCTTTTTCTTAAACAACTACAACCATACATTTTCACTTTATTCCTATTACCTAAATTTGCGATAACGGTCAAAGTCGGTAGTATTAAATAACTAATTTTACCAAACAATGCGATAGTATGATCAACCGATCAAAGCAACAACAATGGATTGACAAACAAGACCAAGAAAAACAAATGAAAGCAAAATTTTAGTTTTAAAATATACACCGTGGGGTGCCTCAAAATGTGAGCTCATATCATCATCAGCATCTTTCATGTAGCTATCCTCCAATTCAGGCCACCATTATTAAGCTTCAGTTCAAGTTCTCTCTCTATCGCTTTGAGTTTCTTGTTGAGCTTATATTTTCTTGTTGAGCATATCAGATTTATCTCTCTATGTTGTTGTGCATGGGCCTCCCTGGCTTTGAATTCTGATTATTTTTTAACCTTTTGAAAGCTGCTGTTTCTTTTTGCACCCTTTTCCTTCAACTTTTTACCAAAAGATCCCAACTTTTCGGGAGTTGAGATTTGCAGACCTCTTTTCTTGATCTTGATTTGGAAGCCTCTTCTACCTTTTTTCATTCTCCAACTAAAATTTCTCAATTTCTTACATATAGATTCTTGGGTTGATTACTGATTTCTCAATTTGGCTGCTAAGTTGAGTTACTTGTAGTTAAATTAATAATGCTACCTGGGGAAGTTGAAGTTGCGTTTCATGTTTTTCAGCTTGGTTTAATTTGGCTAGTAGGTTAAGAAAGTGAAAATGGTGTGGTTGAAATTTGGTTAGAGTACAAGGAAACAATATAAACCACAAATTCATTGCCTAAAATGGGAGTTTATATTGGTACGGATGGAAAAGGAAAGAAATAAGTGTTTTGGGGAGGGGGGAATTATGTTTTCGAGATATCCCACGCTTTTACCAGGTTCAAGTCTAATTGCGATTTGTTTGTTTATTAGATTCTCATGTCTGAGGCAACCCGTTTTGAACTAGTTTGCGCTGATTTGTCTACCCTTTGGCCAAACAATTTGGGTTGGGCATTGGTTTCCGAAATACTCTGTATATGTTTACTGTACTTGTATTGATCATTATTTCTTATTCAGAGTTTAGTTTTTTTCATTCCCTCTATTCTTAATATACTTGATACAATGTATAATATTTTAAGAAATCATTACTATAATCAGAAGACAGAGACATCTTGATTCCCCCATCCCACCACACCAAGTATAAGAGTATCAAACATTACCATGATATATAAAAGGATGTGGGTAAGGTTTTATTTGCTACATATTAATGATATTTCAACTGTTTAGATCAATGAAGTATGCAAATCATAATTTTCCTTGGTACCAATTCACAAAACTGTTATACATTGACCAAACAAGATGTTAGGTGCCTATGATATATGAAACATATTTCAAGATTCTTACCAGTGGAATACAAACTTAAATCATGTTATATGAAGTTTGTCTAATTGCAAAGCTCAAATGAATACAACAACAACGACATCCAAGTTAGTCCCAAAAGATTTTGGAGTCAGCTAACATGAAAAGCTCAAGGAATATAACAGAAAAATGACAGTTGTTATAACTGGCAGTTCTGTTCAGTAATATATTAGTGTACAATCCTGGAATCTAATATTGGGTGTAATAAATATGCAGGGAGGAACGTATTGCGTGTGAATGATAGTAAGTCAATCATGAGTCAGTCGAAAATCATACGTAGAGTTGGTAAATATGAAGTGGGAAGGACAATAGGTGAGGGAACATTTGCCAAAGTTAAGTTTGGAAAGAATTCCGAGACAGGAGATCCAGTTGCTCTCAAGATTATTGACAAGGATAAAGTCCTCAAACACAAAATGGCAGAACAGGTACATTTTAGACTAATTTTTCCTTTGTTTACTCAATAATAGTATTGTTGTGAAGAAAGAGCAATCCTTAATATGTGAGTAATATGTGAGTTTTTAATGGTTCAGCTTCTGTAGTTAGTTTATAGTTTTCTGATGTTATAAGTTTGATTATATAGATCAAGCGGGAAATTGCTACGATGAAGTTGATAAGCCATCCAAATGTTGTTCGCTTGTATGAGGTTATTTTTATTCTATATTTGTTGTTGTTGTTGTGATTGCTGTTATCATTATTAGTAGCGGTGCTAGGATTGATATTATTGTTCCGTGGCAAGTCCTCGTGCTGCATCCCAAAGGACCATATCATGTACCAAAAGATAAGAAGTTGTTATTATTATTATTATTATTATTATTATTACTACTACTACTACTACTACTACTACTACTACTACTACTACTACTACTACTACTACTACTACGGTTACTAGAGGAGTACTTCTCTACTATTATTACTATATTATTATTATGCCCCATTTCTTAGTATAGGAACAACCTTCAGGTGTTATGAAAATGTGTGGGCATTTTTTCATTCATTCATACAAGTTAGTTTTGAGAATATGCAAAGCTCCAGAGTGTTGATAGTTTCCTTTAATGCCAGAGTGACATATTGGCAGAGAAAAAAGAACAGAGAAACAGTATTTAGTATTGCCTGCTACATTAAACTCTTCAATCCAGCCTTGTACTCTTGATTTATACATGTCATTTAACTAAGTCCAGACCATTTTCTGTCAGGTCATGGGAAGCAAGACAAAAATATACATTGTTCTGGAATTTGTTACCGGAGGAGAGCTTTTCGACAAAATTGTATGCAGATCCTTCCCATTTTACTGCTGTCATCTGACAATTGGACTCACCCTTGTACTTCACTTCTTAAGTAATATTATGAAGGTAAATCATGGGCGTATGAAGGAAGGTGAGGCAAGGAAGTATTTTCAACAACTTATTAATGCAGTTGATTATTGCCATAGCAGAGGAGTCTTTCACCGAGACCTTAAGGTGGGTTTTTTTCTGTAGTGCTCTACCAAGTACTAAATAATCAAGAACATTTTATTCCTTTTTAAAGTGTATTTACTTTACCCTATCTTTAACTTCATCATCTGTTTGGTCACATGTGCAGCCGGAAAATTTATTGTTGGATGTTAGCGGTAACCTCAAAGTTTCTGACTTTGGACTGAGTGCTTTGTCACAGCAAGTTAGGGTATTGAACTCTCTCTCTCTCTCTCTCTCTCTCTCACTAATCCTTCTCATATTAAAGTTGCTACACTTCATCCCCTAGTAAACTTTATTTTACTGCACCATGTTTGGGTGATGATTAAGTTTATTCTTCTCTAATAACTCATGAATTTATGTACCATACGTTTGTCATACTCAAATTTGATTTATGAAATTCATTCTAACTTTCAGTATAGTTTTAAACCATGTCAAGAAATTTAATAAATATTAAAGGATAATAACACATAAATTAGTTAATATAATTACAATTTACATGTTTATAAGCTATACACAAAGTTCGAATCATTTTCATTTTCATTTTCATTTACCCCAGTGCCGCAAAGGCTCCCACCTACGGTGGGGTAAGGGGGGGTCGGATGTACGCAGTCTTACCCCTGTACTAAAGTACAGAGAACTGTTTCCGGATGACCCATAGTGAAAATCCCGTCCAAAATTGCTTGGACTGACTGCTACTCATAACAAAGAAGCGCAGACAATTTAGTGAGCCATTTTGCAAGTTCGAATGAATTGCAAAAATCAAATTTGTGTATGACAAAGTTCGATACATAAATTTAGAGAATAAACTAAAGGGAGTTATGTTGACCACATGAATAGTACTATCTATGAAATTTTTAGGGACAAGGAGTGATGGATAGCCTACCCGGGGGTATGTATCCGAAGGGTTATTGCGGGAAATAACTAGAGAGAAGTCAGAGCATAAATAAGAGGGAGAGAGTATATTGCTGAGAAAGTAGTGAGCGTATTTCGCTTGAGTTACAAATGGGGAAAAGGGGCGCTATTTATAGTAGTAATAAATGCCAGATAGGGACACGTGTCATCACTCTGGTGGTCGAGGGGTCACCTCAACGGGGTGGCGCTGGCATTCGCATGTGGCCGCATTAAATGCGGCTGTTGGATGTGACGTCGTACTTGGTACGGTGATCCAGGCGCATGTGGAGAGGATATTATGTCGAGAAAGGTGTCCTCGGCTGTAGATGATTAGCCGAGGGCTCTGAGTACCGGGGGCCCCCTAGTGCCGAGGGCTCTAGGTGCCGAGGGCTACTGATTTTCGCCGTTTTCTCCCAGTAACTTTGTTTGCTTGAGTTGGTCATCCTGTGAGAATTTGGAGCCTTCGGCCAGGAGAACGAAGGCACCCCCAGTGTGCCACGTGGGTGGCTCAGTACTTGGGGCGCTGTGATTTGAGCCTGCTGTGCTTTCTGGGCCTATTGGGCCTCCCTTAGAATAGTAGGAGTCTATGGGCCGGGGGTTCCTGGGCCATATACTCCATCAAGGAGTATGTAGGCCAATATTCTGGCATTTTCACTTCATTCTTGGAGAATTTGTAATTAACTTTGTAGCTTCTTTGTTTCAAGTAAATTGTCACATAATATCATAGACATTAGATGTATTAAACAAACCTGAGGTGGGCCAGGTGTTGTTAGTCCCCACGGCTCCTTCATTGTTTGTATTCCTTAATTAGAAATTAGTTACTTTTTTGTACCATTTATGCTTTTACGAAAGTACTAGGTAGCACGGAAACGTAAAACGTGAAACTGGAAACAGAAATGCGAGAAACGTAATTTCTAAAAAATATAAGATACGAAACATGTAATTTGTTCATCTATAAATACTTTTTCATATATGGACATAGTTTTTTTCATGTAATTTGTTTAATGACCCAATAATAAAAACATTGCAAATGTTCAAATTTTGAAATTACAACATATTAGTACATAATTAAACATAAAGTGCAATACATTTCTAGCAATTCATTGCGTTACGAAATGTCACACAGTTGCTGCGAAAAAATACCACAAAAATTCACTATTGTTTTTCAAAAATACATTATTTTCATCATAAAATCTCTTAAGAAAGAAAAAATATTGGAAATCCAAGGCTTCTGAAATGCTAACTATTTAGGGAAACGGGTTTCCTAATTCTTCTTAATTACGAAAATGGCCCTGAAACGGGAATTTGAAGTTTCCGAAGTTCCGAAACGCTTCCGAGTTTCCGAAATGGGGAACCGTAAGCTGCGGAGAGTTTCCGTGCTTCATAGCGGAAGTATCATTGACCAGATTTGATGACCTACAAATATAGTTTTATGTTCACATCCATCTAGAAATTTCTATATAAAAAGTAACAAAAATAAAATATGGTGTTCTTGCTTTTCTAATGACCTTGTGTTTAACAAAAAAGGTGTTTGTCACACTCACATTGAAGTTTGATTTGGCAGGAGGATGGCTTACTTCATACAACATGCGGAACTCCCAACTATGTTGCTCCAGAGGTATAAATAAACAAAGCGGAGATCCAAAAAAATGAAATGATACAAACTTTTCTAGAATGCATTGCTTATTAGAATATTAGCTCTCTGCACATAACACATTCATTTCATAGGTTCTAGACGATCAAGGGTATGATGGGTCAACTGCTGATCTGTGGTCGTGTGGAGTTATTCTCTTTGTATTGCTTGCTGGTTACTTGCCTTTTGATGATTCTAACATTGCGAACTTATATAATAAAGTTAGCACCTAAAATCTTGATCAGAGCAGTTAATGAGTTAATCTTTTGACTTTTGTTTTTGCCTCTTCATGAGCTTTATTATCTTTTACCATCCCTCCTTGCAGATCTCATCTGCTGAATTTACTTGCCCTCCTTGGTTCTCATTTGGTGCCATGAAGCTTATTACCAGAATCCTGGATCCTAATCCCATTACCGTAAGCTTAGCATTGTTAAGTCACACCAAACAAATGTAGAAATACTAAAATTAGTCAAATACAAATACTCCATAGTCCATACCACTTTGAGGTTACTCCTCCTATAAGGTATGATGTTGACTTATGATAAAATCTTAGATCATAAATAAGTCTTTTAAGTTATTCCTATTAAGTCATCCAACATCGAACATAAAAGATATTGGGTTACTTCTACTATAAAATATAATGTTGATTGGATGAAATTTTAGGTCTTAATAAATCTCTTTTTCTTTATCATTTTTATTTAACCATTGCTTTGTAAACTATGCAGCGTATTAGCATCCCTGAAGTTTTGGAAGATGAGTGGTTTAAGAAGGGTTATAAACCGTCTGTTTTTTATGAGAATGAAGGTGCAAATCTCGATGATGTTGAAGCTGTTTTTCAGGATATTGAAGTGAGTTTACCTGGGAAAGAATGGAACTTTTCATGATTAAATGATGTCATTGTAGCTCATGATGTTCTCTTACATTTGACACCAATAACAGGACCATCATGTAACAGAGAAGAGAGAAGAGAAAAAGGAAGAGCAGAAGCCAACTACTATGAATGCGTTCGAGTTAATATCTATGTCTAAGGGACTCAACCTCGGGAATCTGTTTGATGAGCAGGTTTTTTCCCTGGATCTCTTCTAATTCCTGTAGATGATAAAAGAGAAATTCACTAGGAGAATGACCAAAAGGACTGATTTCTTAAATATGACTAAATAGTCCCCCCCCCCCAAACCAACGGTTTTTGCATGCACGGTTACCGCTTTGGTCTTACTTTTTTCTCTTCCATGCAGTAACTAGTTACTACACTCATATAGATGCATAGTTGAGTTTCCTGGTTATATATTAAGAATCTATGGGCGTTTTAGTCATATATTGGTAATTTCCTCATGATAAAAAAACTCATCCTACCTATGATAGAGAGCAAGGAGAGCAAGGGGTGGGAACAGGCTTGGGCCCACCTCCGTGGACTGGTTGTGGGCTAGGAGCCTAGGATTATAGTTTTTTATTATTATAAAAGTTTATGTTATGTTTTCTAGTGTGGGCCTATTATTAGTAGAGTAGTTAGTAGAGTTAATTTGGGCTTAATTAGGATTTAATTAATTTGGGCTAGATTAGGGTTTCTGTTTAGCCTCTTACTAGAAGGCTATTTATACCCCTTGTCAGGGTTCATTCTTGCTTATCTTGGAATAAAGTTGGATTTAGCCTTTTGGCTCTGGGCAACGGTTTCTACCGTTGATTATTCTGGGCAACGGTTTACCCTGTTGATTTTTATTTTTTTGTTTTCATCAATTGGTCTGACGTGCTGGATCCCGTCCCGCTGGAATGATGAGATCAATCACTGAACGTTTGACAGAGATGGAAGCCGAGCAAGCCCTAATCAATCAGAAACTGGACGCGTGGGGAGCGAAGCTGGACGTGCGGGAAGCGAAGCTGGACACGCAAGGAATCCAACGGGCAGAGATTGCAGCCTCCTTGTCTGTGCTCACAAAGGCTCTCGCGCCGCCAGCGGCGGAGGAGCATTCATCGGCGGTGGCTTCACTCGATGCGGCAGCAGCATCCTCGTTCGGAACTGGACTGTGCAGTACATCTCTCATGACGCTGCCCTCGTTTGACGGAGAAGACCCGATCGGCTGGGTTGATAGGGCTGAGCAACAGTTCAAACTGAACGGGACTTTGCCGGGAAAGGTGGCAGCTTCTGTAGTTGTGATGGAAGGGTCAGTCGTATACTGGTTGACCTGGTTATGGGCACGAAAGCCGGGCATGTCATGAGATGAGCCTACACATGCGTTGCTGGCTCGTTTTGACTCACGGTTTAAGGGTGTGGAAACCCTAGTAGTATTGGGCTTAGCCCATTTGTATATCTTGTATAGGAAACCCTAGTACTCTAAATATAGCTATAAAAATAGCTTCTTGTATATCATTTTAATATCAAGTATATGAAATATAATAATACTTGTTCACATGGTATCAGAGCCGTTATGGCAATTGTTAGGGTAGTGTTGTGATTTTTTTTCCGGCGTCATTTCCGGCCAGAATTCCGGCGTGAACAGTATCGCGACTTTCAAATGAGTGCTTCCGGTAGTGATATCAACCCACTGCTGTGCTCAAGGCTTCATCGCGACTTACCGCCGGAGGAATCACCTGTGCCGCATCACCCACACGCCGCCACGTGTCGCTGAAGTCCGCTCCCGCAGTTTTACATTTTTTGCAGATCTTTCTCCTTCTGCTTATCTGGCGTTGACACCTCCAACCACCAGAAGTTCCTGAGTTTCCGGCGACCAGAACAACATAAGTTACGCCGCCGTTGATCGAGTCACGCGCCGCCGCCGTCAAACGCGCCACCGCCAACCGCCGCCGACATCCGCCGACCGCCATCAACAAGCAGTCATCCGCATGTCCCCAGAAAGGTAGAGGTCTGTTCTCTTCATGCCTTTGTAGCTACAGTTCTTCAACATGCCTGCAACCTGCCTGGGGTTTCTTAGGCCTGGGGAATTCTTAAGTCTGTCACCGCTGCTTATTCTCTCTAGTTGGCTACTTTGCTGTTTCTTTTTAAATTACTCATATTTACTTTTCTTGCAGCAGTAGTTTTTATATTTAATTTTCTCTTTGCAATTTAAAAAAAATCAAAAAAAATCAAAAAAAAATCAAAAAGAAAAGAAAAACAGTAAAAAAATGTATTTTATGAGTTCCGACAGAGGAAACAACACCGGATGCTCAAGATGGAATCGTTCTCGATGTGATTTTTGTCATAAAATTGGTCATACTAAAGACAGGTGTTGCCAATTACATGGGAGACCTCTCCTTCCTCAGCCCATGTTGCTCAGCTACCATCATCTCCCATTGTTCTATCACCGACAGAATATGCAGCATTTCAGCAATTTAAGTTGGCTAATATGCATTTATCCACACACGGGATGTCTAGCGCTTGTGTTTCAAACACAACAGGCTCATGGATCATTGACTCGGGTGCCTCAGACCATATTTCTGGTAATCCCCATCTTTTATCCCATCTAACCAAGCACCGACATCTTCCTTTGATTACCCTTGCTAATGGCCTTCAAACTTCGGCTTCGGGTATTGGGCAAGCACTTCCACTTTCATCCTTACCATTAGACTCAGTCTTATATGTCCCAAACACCCCTTTTAACCTTGTCTCTGTCAGTAAAAGTACACGTGCTCTTAATTGTTCCGTAACATTTTCTGTTGATTCTGTGATTGTGCAGGACCGTTGTACGGGGAAAACGATTGGCGTCGGCCATGAATCTCAAGGTCTGTATCATCTCCATCCTCTTGATCCAACTGTTTGTGTTTCAGTTGAACCTGCTATTACCTTACATAACCGTCTGGGTCATCCTAGTCTCTCAAAGTTTCAACGTATGGTTCCAGGTTTCTCAAATCTTTCATCTTTAGATTGTGAGTCATGTCACCTTGGAAAACAACCTCGTAAATCCTTTCCCAGACGAGTCAATAAACGGGCTACATCACCGTTTGATTTAGTTCATACAGATGTATGGGTCCGTATCGAGTCACTTCTACTTTAGGTTTCCGTTATTTTGTTATTTTTGTGGATGATTATTCCCGTTACACATGGTTGTTTTTAATGAAAGAGCGTTTTGAATTGTTTCATATTTTCCAAACTTTTTGTGCCGAAGTTCAATCTCAGTTTGGTCATTCTATCAAAATTTTACACAGCATAAAGAATTTTTTGGGGCATCCTTTAATCAATTCATGATATCACGAGGTATGCTTCACCAATCTTCTTGTGTTCACACGCCTCAACAAAATGGGGTTGCTGAACCCAAGAACCGACACTTGGTTGATACTGCTCGTACCCTATTATTACATTCCCATACACCACCTCAGTGTTGGGCAGATGTTGTGCTCACTGGGTGTCACTTAATAAATAGAATGCCTTCCTCGGTTCTTAATAATGAAATTCCCTATTCTATTTTGTTTCCCGGTCGTGATTTATTTCCATTACCACCTCATGTGTTTGGGTGTGTGTGTTTTGTCCATGATACGAGACCCCTGGATTAGCTAAAATGTCGGCTAGGTCAATAAAGTGTATCTTTCTTGGATATTCGCGTCTCCAAAAGGGTTATCGTTGTTATTCTCCATTACTTAAGAAACATTTTATTTCAGCTGATGTCACTTTCACTGAGTCGTCCTTTTATTATCCATTATCTTCAGTTGATACCCCGTCATGTTTGGACCTCACCTCATATCTCCGACCCATCCATCTGGAGACTCCCATTCAACCCCCATCTGATGGGCACCCAAATTGCTCTCCTATGGTAGACCGCCCATTACAAGTATACCATCAACGACCTCGACCTCCTCCCATTGTGCCTACTGTGGCCACGCCGATTGATTCCCCTACGACGGATCTCGTATCTTTGCCATCAGCTACCCCAACACCCGAAAATACTCTGGATAATTTGCTCATTGCCCTCCGAAAAGGTACGTGTTCTACTTTGAACCCACATCCCATATATAACTTTTTGAGTTATCACCGCCTCTCTACACCTTACTATGCTTTCATTTCACACTTGTCTCATGTATGCATTCCTAAAACCACACGTGAGACCCTGGACAACCCGGAGTGGCGTAAAGCCATGTTAGCTGAGATGGAGACACTTCATTCTAGTGGCACATGGGACCTAGTCCCACTTCCCACCGGCAAATCAGTGGTTGGGTGTCGGTGGATTTACACGGTTAAAGTTGGGCCTGATGGGAAGATTGATCGTTTTAAAGCACGCCTTGTGGCGAAAGGGTATACTCAGATATATGGTTTGGATTACACTGACACTTTTTCTCCTGTAGCGAAGATTGCATCAGTTCGTTTGGTTTTATCCATGGCAGCAATGAGTCACTGGCCATTGTTCCAATTGGATATTAAAAATGCATTCCTTCACAGAAATCTGCACGAGGAGGTTTATATGAAGCAACCACCTGGATTTGTTGCTCGAGGGGTCTGGTATGGTGTGCAGATTACGTCGTTCATTATATGGCTTGAAGCAATCTCTACGTGCATGGTTTGGGAGGTTTAGTGCCGTTGTCTGCACCTTTGGCATGATTCGCAGTGATGTCGATCATTCTATATTCTATCGACATTCTGCTGGCAACAAATGTATTTATCTTGTTGTGTATGTCGATGACATTGTCATTACAGGTAACGATGATCAAGGAATTGCGCTCCTCAAGCAACATCTCTTTGGCAAATTTCAAACAAACGACTTGGGAAAGTTGAGATACTTCCTTGGCATTGAGGTCTCACAATCTCAAAATGGAATTGCTCTCTCACAAAGAAAGTATGCCTTGGATATTCTTGAGGAAACAGGTTTGCTAGATTGCAGGCCAGTGGATACACCAATGGATCCGGACGTTAAACTCTGATCAGAACAGGGAGATCTTTTGCCCAACAAGGAAAAATATAGAAGACTCATCGGCAAATTAAATTATCTTACCATCACGAGACCAGATATTTCATTTGCGGTGAGTGTTCTCAGTCAGTTTCTTGATGAGCCATGTACTGGACATTGGGATGCAGCTATCTGAGTTTTGAGATGCATCAAGAAAACTCTGGGGCAAGGATTTTTGTTTGAAGATCGAGGCCACCATGATATTGTGGGATACTGTGATGCAGACTGGGCCGGATGTCCGATGGATAGACGTTCCACTTCGGGATATTGTATCTTGATTGGTGGAAACTTAATTTCATGGAAAAGTAAGAAACAAGATGTGGTTGCCAGATCTAGTGCTGAAGCAGAATATCGTGCAATGGCCCTTGCTACATGTGAAATCTTATGGTTGAAGCATCTCCTCCAAGAGTTAAAATATGGAAACACAAAACCGATTCAACTCATGTGTGATAATCAAGCTGCAATGCACATCGCATCAAATCCGGTATATCATGAGAGGACAAAATATATTGAAGTTGATTGTCATTTTATCCGAGAGAAGATCGTGAGTGGACATATCATCACAAAATATGTCAACACAACTGAACAACTTGCAAATATTTTAACTAAGTCTCTTAGAAGTCCTAGAGTGGGGTATATTTGTAACAAGCTTGGTACATATGATTTATATGCTCCAACTTGAGGGGGGTGTGGAAACCCTAGTAGTATTGGGCTTAGCCCATTTGTATATCTTGTATAGGAAACCCTAGTACTCTAAATATAGCTATAAATATAGCTTCTTGTATATCATTTTAATATCAAGTATATGAAATATAATAATACTTGTTCACAAAGGGCAATCGCTTCGAATGGCTGTCCGGAGTCAAGCAGACAAGGACTACGGAGGAGTGCATCTCAATTTTTGTTCAACTAACAAGTCTGGACCCAAGGCTATCTGATGATCATTATTTGGGGTATTTCATGAGCGGGCTGAAAGGATCGAGTGGCAACTTTCCTAAAGATACTGGGCAGCCTCGGGGGACAAATGTGAGCCGATTTTCGGATTTCAACCTTGAGGACAAGGTTATTTCGAAGGAGGATGGATTGATAGAGAGCAGGGAGAGCAAGGGGCGGGAATGGGCTTGGGCCCACCTCCGTGGGATGGTTGTGGGCTACGATTATAGTTTTATTTATTATTATAAAGTTTATGTTATGTTTTCTAGTGTGGGCCTATTATTAGTAGAGTAGTTAGTAGAGTTAATTTGGGCTTAATTAGGATTTAATTATTTTGGGCTAGATTAGGGTTTCTGTTTAGTCTCTTACTAGAAGGCTATTTATACCCCTTGTCAGGGTTCATTCTTGCTTATCTTGGAATAAAGTTGGATTCATCCTTTTGGCTCTGGGCAACGGTTTCTACCGTAGATTATTTTGGGCAACGGTTTACCCCGTTGATTTTTATTTTTCTGTTTTGATCAACCTACTACCCCCGTATTCCCAAAATGCACATACTAGAAAAGTCAACCTATCTGAGCATATTAAGCTCAAACAAGCAATTTGAATCAGCCCTCATCTTATGTGTCATATTAAGCCATCCACATTGATAAAACTAAAAATACAAATCAAACCAACTTAAAAGCTTTTGGTCTACATGTCTTGTAAGTCTGTAACATTCATCTAACATTCATATTTTATGATAGAACTCAAGCCTTAATAATGTAATCATATTAAGTAAAAGAAGCATTTCCCCACCTTATGTGATGGAAGTCATGTCTAATGTGATCATATTTATTTATAAGTAAAAATGAAACATGCCCGAACCTACTATTTATCTTGTTCAGTTAATTAGCCTTTGTAAGTCTAACTCAAATGAGTACAAATGTAAAATAGAGTACATAAAAAGAACTAAACGAATGATGCATAATCTACGTGGTTTCTAGTACCAGAAGATTGAGTGGGCATTTATTTGCAGCTTGGAGTTTGGTAGTAATAATAGTTGTTTTGTTATGATGAACTCACGCCGAAGCAAAGAAAAATGAAGACAAGAAAGACAAACAAATTTACATGGTTCACCAACATTGTGTTGGCTACATACACAGGTAGAAGGATGTCTGATTTTATAAGGAGGCTAGGTTTCAGATTATAGAAAGTACACAAAAAAACTTGGCACATAGGGTGCATACAATACTCTAAGATTATCCTAAACAGACTTGGCCCAAATCACGTTCACAAGCCCAAACTGATAGTCCAAATAGTAATTACTCCATACCGCTGGGTCAGGCGTATGATGGAATAAAGCAAAATGACTTACTAAATTGTCTTCGCTTCTTTGTTATGACTTGTGAAGCAATAGTCAGTCCATGCAATTTTCGTTTTCACTATGGGTCATCCGGAAACAGTCTCAGTGTACATCCAACCTCCCTTACCACACTGTAGCGTACATCCAGCCTTTGTGCACTGGGGTAATGATGATGATTACCGTCGGGTCAGGCGTTTGTGCCCCTCAGACCCCCCCCCCCCCCCCCCGCTAGGGACACCTTGCTCCCTATCCCCCATACTTCCGCGAGCAGTGCGTAATCAGGTTCAAGCGATATTAATATGTTTTATGCTTGTTAGGACTTAGGGTAATGGCTTTATTATCAGCTTGAGCTTTATATTTGAACTGTTTTTGCATGTTTGGCACTCTACAATGCCACAGGAAATCAAAAGAGAAACAAGGTTCACATCGAAATGCCCTGCCAATGAGATTATCAGCAAGATAGAAGCCGCAGCAAAACCACTTGGCTTCAATGTTCATAAAAAGAACTACAAGGTATTTTGACAAATTCTGGTTTGTTAGAACCCGATAATTCTGACTTAGAATTGTAGAGAATCACTAAGAAATTGATCAAGAAGAGATGAAGAAAATGTTTATTGATGAACGATGTGTTTACGGAATGAATACAACGGACAATTCGAGATGTCCAGTCTCCTAGCCTATCCAAGTCCCAAATACTTGCCTGCCTATTTGCCTACCCTCCCCTTTCTATTTATAGTACAAGCCCACTTATTATTATCTACAATAATAGGCCCACTTATTATTAATTCTAATAATAGGCCCATTTAATATCTATTCCTAACAATACTCCCCCCCTAAACAACCACCTTGTCCTCAAGGTGGGTGATAGGAAACAGCCATGATCTTCCATTTCCACTTCATTCTTGCACCTCTCCCCTCCCAGTATTTGACTGATTGCTGGACTAGGAACTTCAGTACCAAATCTTTTGATATCACAAACATTTCAGCAGCAGAAGAGATATCTAATGAAGTTCCGTACGCTTCAGCAAGTATTCCAATATTGACAATCTTCAGCAAGTTCTGCCATTGAGCTCCATTCGGGGCATCCTTTGCATAAAGGATATACAGGTTGACTGCATTCTTTTGCTCTTGTCTATGAGCTTTTTCTTCAGCCTCTTTTGAGTTATGGAATGGTTGAATAGAAAACTGCCCATCAACACGAACATAGCTTATTCTTTTCTCAGAAACAAACTGCTGCACTCCATCAAGAATCTTAGGATAGACTATGATTTCTACTCCTTCTTCACAGCTCCCTAGTGCAGTCTCACCATCATCTAACTGCTTTTCAGATTTCAGGTTACTGAGATATATTTCCCATTCATCATCTCTTGTACTCGGAAGTAATATCATATAATGGCTATTCACCTCCATGAACTGTTGAATCTGTCTCTTCTTTTCATCCCGTTTGACATTGCCATCAATGTCAAGTCCCAATTTCGTACTTCCTCTCCTATCCATGCTAGAATCATTTAGAGTAGGGACTTCATCAATAAGAATTTTGATATTTCCTGAATTCATAATCTCCTTACTTAATGTAGTCATATGAGCTTCCAATGCACCAGAAATATGCAAGAATTTATTCTTAACAGTGAGATGCCCATCTAACTTCCTCTTTTGTGCAACATGATAGCTTGAATTTGATTCAGAGTTGTGATCTAATCCACAATCAGACTCGGAAGTAAAACCTTGCAAGCCATTGTAGGACCGAACAACACAACCATGTTTTTCAATCTTAGGTATCCATCTTTGTTTGATTAGTTCCTCAGTAGCATTAGTGTATGCGCTGATGATTCCCTGAAGCTTCTTTCCAAGTGTGGACAGTCCCTGTAGAGCTTTCCCAAGTGTTTGAACCAGCAAATTTATCAACTACCGATTCATAGTCTACGGAGATAGAGGATTGAGTCACCACCGCCGATATCTCCTCTTTATTGACTAGAGACAGCTCTATCTCTCTTCTGGTTCGGCTTTGTCCTTGATTCCCGAATACCTCATCTTTGTTAGGTATCGTCTGAGAACTGAAAAGTTCGCTTCTCGAAGGCTTCGTACTTTGACCCAAACTGAGAGAGTCAGCTCGCGACAAAGCCGGGGAACTGGGGAAAGTTGCTTGTGACTTAGACAAAACTTGTGAATTGAACCCTCCTGTCAATCTTGTTTCACTTGGAGAAGAAGAAGTTTGCGAGTGTGATTGCGAAGACTTCTGCAAACGTATGAGGAATTCCGATGATGGACCGTAAGAACAAACAGTAGTTCTTGGCGAAGATTCTTGTGAACTGGAATGATACGTGAGTGTCGAACTGTGCGACCTATGAGAAGTTGTACGCGAAGGGGCCTGTGAACTGCGGACATCTGTTCGCGGCTGAGAATAGCCCTGCGCAAGCGATGAGGTTTGCGAATTAAGCAAAACTGTTCGCGATCTTCTTCTTGCCTGTAAATGTTCTTCCATAGCAGCTAGCTTTCTCGCAAGGTTATCCAGCTTTAACTTCACCTCTTGCTGATTCCGCTCCAGCAAATCCATGCACTGATCCATTTTACCTCTAACTCTAACCATCCACCTTCGAATGAAAAAAAAATTCTGGATTCATATACTTCTCCGATCAATCCTGAAGTCGCCAGGAGCTTAATGCTCTGATACCAATGTTAGAGCCCGATAATTCTGACTTAGAATTGTAGAGAATCACTAAGAAATTGATCAAGAAGAGATGAAGAAAATGTTTATTGATGAACGATGTGTTTACGGAATGAATACAACGGACAATTCGAGATGCCCAGTCTCCTAGCCTATCCAAGTCCCAAATACTTGCCTGCCTATTTGCCTACCCTCCTCTTTCTATTTATAGTACAAGCCCACTTATTATTATCTACAATAATAGGCCCACTTATTATTAATTCTAATAATAGGCCCATTTAATATCTATTCCTAACACGGTTACAGTATAGAGCTTTAGACAGTTAATTCATTCATTAGTGTGACTTAAAGAAAGAACTAAACTATTGGTAGACAATTAACTGGTTACTTGTTTTCTTTTTCATTCCAGATGCGGTTAAACAACATAAAAGCAGGAAGAAAAGGAAATCTAAATGTTGCAACTGAGGTAAATGAATATGAATTTCATCTTCTTTTTAATACAGTTCGTTTCATACTTCAAAAGGATGTTATTTTCTCGTTTGGTAGCACTCTTTGTTCTGTATTGCTTTTCTGAACTTTTTTGAAAGCAGAAACAAGAAAATGCGCTTGTAAACCTGATATCATTGTTTTTGAAAAACTGTTTCTATTTTATCAATTTTAAAATACATATTATATTTTAGATATTTGAAACCGAAACATAACAAAAATCTGAAACATTACCAAACGGACCTTGAGTTTGTATGAACGTTCTCACTCCAGGTATTCCAAGTTGCTCCCTCTGTACATGTTGTTGAAGTGAGAAAAGCAAAAGGAGACACATTGGAATTCCACAAGGTAAAAAATAAACTCTTGATGCAGTTTTCGTTATCCATAAAGATTTTGCATTTCAGTTAGCTCACATTAGCAGAAGGCAAATGGAGAAAACATTTCTATATTAGCAGATGAGCATTCTTTTTCACGTCTTTGTCCGCAGTTCTATAAAAATCTTTCAAGTTCCCTTGATGATGTTGTATGGAGAAATGAAGATGAGATGCAAGAAACAATGTAGAATCAAGCTTTGGTACATTTCTATCTTCAATATGTATATACTACTGTTATTGTAGTTTCAATCTTGTTAGTTATTCGATCTTTACTATGTAAAAATCCAAAAAGTATAAAATGTGTGTACTGTGTTAGTTATTCAATCTTGTTCAAGTAAAGCAAATACTATAATCCTCAAATAATACATACAACCATCGTGAAATGTCATTAAGGTCAGCCAAATAAATACTGCCATTCTTAAGTTGTAGTGACATCCTAAAATCACATCGTGGCATTACAGATTTGGACTACCATTAATCAAATGCTGAAACCATACTTTCATCATCACTAGACCGTGTGGACTGGCCATCATAGTACTTCTGTCTGACCACAATGTCATACGTTCAAGAAAACTTACCGGTTAGTACAAATGACCTGAACCAGTTACATACCTATCTCATCTTCGATCTAAAACTTTTCAAGCTTTCAGTTCCTGTCCAATTCAAATACGAAATATGTACCGCTCGAACTATACCAATTCAGCCCTCGAAGTCTCGAACTAATGCAAATACTACAAATCACCCCCCTGAATTATAAAAATGTGCAACCAGGACCTCCAACTCGACCATATAGTGCAAATCATCCTTTAAATAAAAAAAATGTAACCAAATTCTCCAACTCGACCATATAGTGCAGATGACTTTCCTCAGCCGTAATTTACCGGTTAAAGCTGATGTATGTCATTTATTAAAAAATGGTAAATGGTCAAATAGATCCTTCTACTATTTTTAATCCATTACTTAAGTTCTTCTACTAAAAAATACTCCCTCCGTCCCTTATAATTTTGTCAACTTTCCTTTTTTGTTGTTCCAAAAAACTTTGTCACTTTCCCTTTTAATCAATCAATTTGTGGTTCCTGTTATTTCTCTCTCCTCTGCACAAATCTGTATCACACAGTTTTTACTTTATTATTCTACGTGCCAGTCAAACATGACAATCCTTTTAGGGACGGAGGAAGTATTATAAGTACGCTTAATTTTAACATACAATAAATCAAGTCATTTTGAGCTATTGTAGCAGGTTATTTTTTAAAAATTAAATTAGGAATATTGATAAATCTTATAAAAATTCATATAAATTTTAAAAATAATGTTATAATAGTATAAAAATAGTACAGATGTGAAAGTAGATAGAAACATTTTTTTAATATAAAAAACATGTTATTAAAGTTCAAAAACTGATGCATTTTTTTGTTATGATGTTGTTGGGTTAATGGCCCAACACAGGGTCGGCCCATCAACCCTTAAGGATCACCTAGGAGCATCTTGCTACAGGCCCAAAAGGAAGGTCAGGGTCCAAGGGTCAGGGGACGTACGTAGTCCAGCGTGCCCCAGTCTCAGGGCCCAAGGATCAGGGGACGCACGTAGTCCAGCATACCCCAGTTTCAGGGCCCAAGGACCAGAGGACGTACGTTGTAACACCGCCCCTCAAGTAATTGTACCTTATCAAATTATGTATTGAACCCTGGGAAATGAATAAAAGCATTTTTACGTAATTGTAAAATTCTATCATTTCTTTTACGTGAATAGTAAAATTCACATGGGTCCCACACCGGAAGTGGGGCCGCCCGATATTATCGAGACCACATATTATATTAATCTTGGACTAGATAATATGTATATGGTGGTGGATATCCTAATTGGGCCATGGCAATGGCATAGGATTGACCGGTTGGTCAAACGGGGTCAAATTATCAGTATCGGCAATTTATCAGATAACAGCCCAAAAAGAGATTTCGGAGACTTCTAAATTAAAGTTGAGGAGTACATATTCCTTCTAAGGTCCAATAAGGATTTGGGAACAAGTGTTATATTTTATTTGACCCGATAAAATAAAATATAGTTAAAACAGTCCGGAAAATACAACTTTCGGGGCCGATTGTACACTCCGGGACATAAAGGGTTGACCTCCCACATAAGTGGGGGCCAACCCACGATTTTAGCTCTGCAAGGAGGGCAGGGGAGGCGTATGAGAGCTGTGAATTGAGGCTGAAGTGATGGAGAGACCAACTTTATCATCCAAGGGCCCCTTATACACATTATTTGTGCTATTGAAGACAAAAGTGGGGGGTTTCCTTCAACCACACTCATTCAGCTCGACCACATGATCCAAGGAAGAGGGAGAAGCTCTCCAAGAACACCATTTTCATCCATCATACACGCACCAAGTTCAAGGAGGAAGAAGGAGGGGGGAAAGAGAAGAGAAAAGTTGGCTTTAGAGAGAAAAACTTGTGTTTAACAAGGTAATGACTCCATTAATCCCATTTCTTGTTCTTCAATCCTCTTATATGATTATTCAATCATATTTCACACCCTAGTATTGTTCTACATGTTGGGAAGTGTAGAATGAGGGGTTGGAAGGTAGTTTAAAGTCCAAGAACGGACTTAGAAGCCAAAGTGACCGGTTCGCCGGAAAATAACCTTTTGAGGTTATTTATATTACTATGGGTTTTATGATGATAAAACCTTGTTAGTAACTTGTCTAAGGTATTCAAGGAACTTTCACGGAGTTGAAAGGGTCATCGGAGTTGTCGCCGGAGTTCGTTGAAGTTCGCCGGAGTTTCGCCGAAGCTAAATCGGGAAGGCTAGAACTTCATAAGCTTCATTAAGGTGAGAAGACGGCTTTATGCTTTATAACTTTTGCGTGAGGCCTGAGATTACCTAAAGTAATCAAGGCTATGTTTTGTGGAATGATTAAAGATAACCAAGTGGTTGCTTATGCCATGATTATACATAAAACATAGTTGAAAAGCATGTTATGTAGGTTTGGTGATTAAAAATGTGATAACTTATTATGTGTGATGTTCCAGGGATCCAAAATGGTATTTTTGGATCAAGGACGTCAAGAAGTATATGTGTGTAAAATTTCACGTTAATCGGACTCCGTTTGGGTGGTCAAACGAGCGTTGACCGTCAAGTCAACTGCCATACCCGACCGGGTATTGACACATACCCGACCGGGTATTTGCTAAAGAATTGCCCTAGGGGGCTACTGCCTCCTATACCCGATCGAGTATGGGTAGATACTCGATCGAGTATACATTGAAAATTAGCTTTGTGGGCTACTGTCTCCTGTACTCGATCGAGTATGGGTAGATACTCGATCGAGTATTGGTTTATGCTCAAAACGGGCAGTTTTGAGTAGGTTAACGTGGGCCGTTCAGGTGGGACCCACCCACGTTGGTTCCTAAGGATTGTTATATGACTATAGGGCTAGGCATTGTCCATAGTTAAAGGAATGAAAGGTTAGCCTTATCCAGGTTAGGATTTGGTAGAGGATAGACTGGGGATTGAGTACCCTTGAACGGTAAATGATCCAGAATACTCCAGGTGGGGTCGAGTACCTTTGGACGGTATATGATCCAGAATATTCCAGGTGGGGTCGAGTACCCTTGGACGGTAAATGATCCAGAATACTCCAAGTGGGGTCGAGTACCCTTGGACGGTAAATGATCCAGAATACTCCAGGTGGGGTCGAGTGCCCTTGGACGGTAAATGATCCAGAATACTCCAGGTGGGGTCGAGTACCCTTGGACGGTAAATGATCCAGAATACTCCAGGTGGGGCCGAGTACCCTTGGACGGTAAATGATCCTAAATACTCTAGGTGGGGTTGAGTGCCTTGGACGGTAAATGATCCTAAAACACTCGGTAGTATGAATCGAAGGTAGACTATAGCTTGTGAGCTCGGCAACCGGGAAAGGAGTGAGAAAAGTCAGGTAAGAACTTTATCTCTAAAAGAATCTTTAAGGTAAATGACCTACGGGTTGAGTATTTTACGAGTATATATACAGTATGTATCATCGGGTGGATGAGAGACATCTATATATATGTATCACCCTATTTTTGGGTCTCGTGTCTGAAACATTAGTTATTCTTCATATAGCCTACTTGTCACTAGTACTTCTATGGAGTACTGACCCCTCCGGGGGGCCTCACATTTTCCAGATTAAGGCTAGAGTCCTACTACCTGCACCTTTGCCTAGGGTGATCATTCAAGGAGGAAGATGTGGTTCGTGCTTCCATTCGTATTTGAAATTTATAAACCGCTCATGGATTTTTGAACAATGTTTTCCTTAAAACAGTTGGGGGCCTGCGTGCCCGTGTTTGCCACGTGTGGCTAAGTATCAAACATATTATTATTTCCGCATTTGTTTGATTATGATATTGATGTTGATTATATGTGTTTACTAATCGGTTTGGCAATAGAATCAATCGGACGCCTTGTACAATTCAATAGGGATGAACTGTTGTTGTTCTTATCGGGTTGTACGGCGGTTGTCTACGTGGCTCGGATGCGGTCCAGGGCGTGACAATTAAGTGGTATCAGAGCCATCGGTTTCTAAACTATATAATTAACCTCTCAATATGGTTATCCTCAAAAAGTTTTGAATAAAACCATGAGCAAAAGTTTTTGTACTTAAGGAACCGTTTGAAACCAAGTTATTGACCTCTTATTGTTAAAACGGTACCCTTAACAGTTTGTTGGCCATAATGTTGGACCAAGTGGTGTCTTCTGTACTAATCTGTCAATTGACATTGAAATGAGTCTAATGACTCATTCCTTATTTCTTTCAGAAATGGAGGGTGGACGCAGGATTACTAGGAGGAACCCGACGGGTCATGCACCGGGGGCCACCGGGCACGATACACGGGCTGAATCACGGACCTCTAGGGGTAGAGGCCGGGGCCAAGGCCGAGGCAGGGGTCGTGGGCGTTCTACAACGTCGATGGCAAGTAGCACGCGTGTCGGTTCTGTGCACCCATCTTGGATCACCGAACCGGACGATTTCACATATGCTCCAAGCACGGAGCAAGAGGAGACCCCGTACAACGGGGAGGACTTTGATGAAGAAGATGAGGATGACGATCCTCATTATGACCGTATGAGTGAGGTACTAGAATGGTACCTGGAAAATAAGGCAAAGAGAGAGCAGCGGCGCCAAGCTAGACAGGTTAGGCAAGCCGTGGGACAGGGGAGCCGGGGGGCTTCTAGTGCTCCATCTGGGGCATTCGGTGGAGACACGATGGTACGTATCTCCAAGTACCTCAAGGAGGCTAGAGCCTTGGGGTGCAAGTCATTTGATGGCAAGGGCGACATTTCTGAGGCCGCCGACTGGATTAAGAAGCTGAATGATGCTTCCAGGGACATGCAAATTGGACTCGACGTGAAGTTGAGGGTTGTCACCAGGCTACTTGAGGGGGTAGCTGCTGTGTGGTGGGAAGGCGTGGAAGGGAAGTTCCACGGTGAAGCCACTTAGGAGAAATTCGAAGTGGAGTTTTATAATCAGTACTACTCAATTTTTGAAGTCAATCTCAAAAGGAGAGAGTACACAAACCTGAAACAATAGGATGGTTGCTCGGTGAGGCAATTGGAACAGAGGTTCCGTGACTTGGCACGATTCATCCCAGAATACTCTTTGGATGAAAATCGTATGGCCAATCACTTTTGGGATGCTCTACAGTTGGACATCCGTGACCGGGCTACTTACCATCATAACATGACATTTAGCCAGATCGTCGATCAAGGGCTCCTTGGGGAAGCCCAATGGAACGAGAGGAAGTTGAGGGACGCCGAGGAGGCGAAGAAGAGAAGATGGGGAAACTCTGGACCCCAAGACCACTCTCGGAAGCATCACGCCGGGGGTGGCAATTCATTCAGGGCGCCGGCACCACCGACGAAAAGGAATAAGGGCTCAGAAGGGCAAGGGGCAAAACAAGGGAGTACATGGTCACCGAGGTGCGCAAATTGCGGCAAGAACCATGCGGGGAAGTGCAATGAACCACCCCGATGTTACAAATGTGGTAGCACGAGCCACCTCAAATCCTCTTACCCAATGTTGAATGGATGGGGACCATCGGGGGTTATGGAAGGACCTACGGCTAGTAGGGGACACGCGGGACCATCCCAGGCCGACGCAGGAAGGGGCGGACCCACGGCTAGCAACGCCGCGTCCGTTAACCAAGGGAGGACCCAGGCACAGGTATATGCTATGACCAAGGCTGATGCTCGGGCCAACCCGGACTCCATTGCAGGTAATCTCGTGATTACACACGCATTTTGTTGATGTATTTGGATTAAAAATCTTCAAAAAAAATATGAAGGACCCGATCGGGTATCCCTATAGACCCGACCGGGTATAGACCATGCTTCGATTTTGAAGTGTGTACTCGTTCGGGCAAGCGTGGCAGAATCCTTCATTTTTGACACTTCGAGCAATACCCGATCGGGTATGGCTATATACTCGATCGGGTATGTGTAAAAATTGAGCTTCGAGGTGTGTACTCGATCGAGCGTTGATGACAGGAAGCTATTAAATTGGAAATTTTGAGTGATACTCGACCGGGTATAGGCATATACTCGACCAGGTATCGACATTTATCTCGAGTTTGAAGTGTGTGCCCGATCGAACATTCAGAGCAGAACGTTGTGATGTTTTTAGCCATGCCCGACCGGGTATGGGAATATACCCGACCGGGTATAGATAAATTGTTCGGGTTCGAGGCCGGTACTCGACCGAGCAAGGAAAACAGAAGGTTTTTCCTTAAGGACTCGAGTGATACCCGACCGGGTAGAGGACCCTACCCGACCGGGTATAGGGTATCCCTAGGCTGAATTTTTTTTCGTTCGGTCCTTTTCAGTCGGGATGTTGAGTAGTGTGTCTTGCATGACTTATGTATGTAGGGACACTAACGATCAACGATAGGGATGCGAGAATTCTCATCGATACCGGAGCACAACGTTCATTTGTGAGCGAAGCGTTTGCCAAGGGTTTGGACATGCCTTTGGTAGCAATGATACAACCTTTGTTGGTCTCCACGCCATTGGGAGATGATGTAGAGCGGAAACACTACTATCCCTCGCGTAATGTAGGGATAGGGGAGCACTGTCTAACGGGTGACTTTGTGTCGTTAGATATGCTCGAGTTTGATGCTATACTGGGCATGGATTGGCTCGAAAAACTCCATGCGAAAGTAGATTGCTACACCAAGATGTTAGAACTAAAAGATGGAGAAGGAAATACTCTATGCTTCGAGGGAGATAGAGGGAAATTCAATCCTTGTATCATATCGGCCATAAGAGCAAGGTGTATGATGAGGAAAGGGTGTCAAGCATGCTTGGCCTATGTCATAGGCAAGGAAGGCAAGGGAAAGAGTCTCATTGAGGTGAGAGTGGTGAGTGAGTACCCAGAAGTTTTCCCTGAAGAACTCCCGGGACTCCCACCAGATCGAGAAATTGAGTTCACCATTGAAGTAGAACCCGGTACAAAACCCATCTTGATTCCTCCATATCGGATGGCACCGGCTGAACTTCAAGAGTTGAAGGTTAAATTAGAAGAATTACTGGACAACGGATTCATTAGGCCGAGTCATTCACCGTGGGGAGCACTGGTACTCTTTGTAAAGAAGAAAGATGGTACACTCAGAATGTGTATCGATTATCGTCAGTTGAACAAGGTCACGGTAAAGAACAAATACCCTTTGCCAAGGATCAATGACTTATTTGATCAACTACGGGGGGCAACCGTGTTCTCTAAGATCGACTTGAGGTCAGGCTACCATCAACTGAAGATCAAGAAGAGTGACATACCCAAAAGTGCATTTCGTACAAGGTATGGTCACTATGAGTTCCTAGTAATGTCGTTTGGGCTTACGAACGCACCCGCGGCATTCATGGACCTCATGAATCGAGTATTCCATCAATACTTGGACCAATTCGTCATAGTGTTCATTGATGACATTTTGATATACTCCATGAATGAAGAGGAGCACGAAAAACATCTAAGGCTTGTGTTTGAAACACTGCAGGAGAAGCAACTCTTTGCCAAATTCTCTAAATGTGAATTTTGGCTTGGGGAGATCGGTTTCCTCGGGCATGTGGTATCGGGCTCGGGCATTTCAGTTGATAACTCAAAGATTGAAGCGATCACTAATTGGGAGAGGCCCAAGAATGTGAAGGAGATAAGGAGTTTCCTCGGTTTAGCGGGGTATTACCGCAAATTTGTGGAGAAGTTCTCGGTGATAACATCTCCACTCACGAAGCTCACTAAAAAGGGGGCTAAGTTTGTGTGGGATGACAAGTGTGAGAAGGGGTTTCTTGAGTTAAAGAAACGTTTGACCGAAGCACCAGTGCTTGCCTTACCCGTGCAAGGGTTAGGGTATGACATCTACAGTGATGCCAACATTCAGGGACTGGGATGTGTACTGATGCAACCGAGGAAGGTAATTGCTTATGCTTCTTGGCAGTTGAGAAAGCATGAAGTAAACTACCCCACACATGATCTGGAGCTAGGTGATGTGGTGTTTGCATTGAAGATTTGGAGACACTACCTCTACGGAGAGTTGTGTCACATCTATACTGACCACAAGAGCTTGAAGTATGTGTTCACTCAGAAAGAGTTGAACATGAGACAGAGAAGATGGATGGAGTTGATCAAGGATTAAAACTTGATCATTGACTATCATCCAGGCAAGGCTAATGTAGTAGCCGATGCATTGAGCAGGAAGAGCTCATCATCAGGGGTTTTACTCACATGCTTACGGGCATTGAGGGCACGCGTGGAGGTATCCACGGATGGGACGCTATTGGCCAGATTTGAGGTGAGACCCATCTTATTAGATGAAATCAGAACATGTCAAGGCAATGACGAGGAATTTCAGAAAATTCGGGAACGAATGCTTGTGGGGCTCGTCGAGGGTTTCCGTGAGAGAGAAGATGGAATTCTACTATTCAAGGAATGAGTGTGTGTGCCATCGGATGAGGAGCTCCGAAAATCTATCCTTGAGGAGGCTCACTCATCTGCGTATGCCATGCACCCGGGCGGTACAAAGATGTACCGGGACTTGAAAGAAAGTTACTGGTGGTCGGGGATGAAGAGAGAGATTGCAGAATACGTGAGTCGTTGCCTTACCTGTCAACAGGTTAAAGCAGAACACCAACACCCAGCAGGGTTACTACCACTTACCATTCCAGAATGGAAGTGGGAGCATGTTACCATGGACTTCGTGGTGGGTCTGCCATGGACGGTTAAGAACTACGACGCAGTATGGGTGGTGGTTGATAGACTGACCAAGAGTGCTCATTTTCTACCTATCAACACTACCTATACGCTCGAGCGATTGGCCAAATTGTACACAGATGAGATTGTGAGGCTGCGTGGGGTTCCGGTTACTATAGTATCGGATAGAGACCCACGGTTGACATCACGCTTTTGGCCTAAGTTCCAGGAATCCATGGGTACGAAATTGAGGTTTAACACCGCATTTCATCCTCAAACGGATGGGCAATCTGAACGGGTGATTCAGATTTTGGAGGACATGTTGAGGGCATGTGCCTTGGAGTTCCGAGGAAGCTGGGACAATCAGTTGGACTTAGTGGAATTCACCTACAACAACAGTTATCAGGCAAGTATAGGCATGCCTCCATACGAAGCATTGTATGGGAGGAAATGCCGGACACCATTGTGTTGGGACGAGGTCGGCGAGGCTAAGCTCGAGGGCACCGAGCTAGTCGAGATCACTAAAGAGAAGATAAAAGTCATACAGGATAGGCTCAAGGCTGCTCAAGACCGGCAGAAGAGCTATGCTGATAAACGTCGGAGGACGTTGGAGTTTGAGGTCGGTGACGAGGTATTTCTGAGGGTGTCACCTTGGAAAGGGATCATCAGGTTCCTCAGTCGGGGTAAGCTTAACCCACGCTATATAGGTCCGTTCAAAATCCTTGAAAGGATCGGGGTTGTAGCTTACCGACTTCAGTTGACCCCGGAGTTAGAGAAAATTCACAATGTATTTCATGTTTCTATGCTCAAGAAGTATGTGCGGGACCCGTCACATATTCTTGAGAAACCACCGGTGAAAATCCGAGAAGACCTACACTATACGGTGCAGTCGGTAAAGATCATAGACCGACAGGTGAAGAAGCTAAGGAGCAAAGAGGTGTCGATGGTAAAGGTATTTTGGAAGAGTGATCGAATCGAGGAGCAAACTTGGGAAGTGGAGACCTTGATGAGGGAACAATATCCATTTCTGTTTGATTAGACACGTGGATTTCGGGGACGAAATCCCAAATAAGGGGGGTAGAACTTGTAACACCGCCCCCAAGTAATTGTACCTTATCAAATTATGTATTGAACCCTGGGAAATAAATAAAAGCATTTTTACGTAATTGTAAATTTCTATCATTTCTTTTACGTGAATAGTAAAATTCATGTGGGACCCACACCGGAAGTGGGGCCGCCCGATATTATCGGGACCACATATTATAATAATCTTGGACTAGATAATATGTATATGGTGGTGGATATCAAGGAGGAAGATGTGGTTCGTGCTTCCATTCGTATTTGAAATTTATAAACCGTTCATGGATTTTTGAACAGTGTTTTCCTTAAAACAGTTGGGGCCTGCGTGCCCGTGTTTGCCACGTGTGGCTAAGTATCAAACATATTATTATTTCCGCATTTGTTTGATTATGATATTGATGTTGATTATATGTGTTTACTAATCGGTTTGGCAATAGAATCAATCGGACGCCTTGTACAATTCAATAGGGATGAACTGTTGTTGTTCTTATCGGGTTGTACGGTGGTTGTCTACGTGGCTCGGATGCGGTCCGGGGCGTGACATACGTAGTCCAACATACCGCAGTTTCAGGGCCCAAGGGCCAGGGGACGTACGTCTCATAGCTCTCACCATGGGGATCAGGCTGCCACCAAAAGATTGGGTCCAGCCCTGAGGGACGAACGTCCCCACACCATGGCGGAAAACCGAGATCCTGGTGGGAAACGCATTAAATGCGGGAGATTTGGTGGTTGGGATCATGTCACCCACAGCCAACCACGTCAGCACCCCCAACCACCCATGGATGGTATAAACAATCGCATTTATTTCATTGTAAAGGGTTCGCACTTTGACTCTAGCATTATAGCAGCAATAACAGCTCATAGCATAAGCATAGTGCGTTCGGCCCTTCGGCTTGTAATCGTTTGAGTGATTAAAATACGATTGTTGGCCCATTTCCCTGTTGTTTATTGATCTTATTTGTTCTTCACCCATTTGAAAACCCTAGGTTACGTGTTGGGCCTACGGGTTGAGGGAATAAACCTCAACACTGGCGTCGTCTGTGGGAAACTGATCAAAAAGTTCTTCCGACTAAGTTCTCCAATTAAAAAACTCTAAGACAATTAAAAGCAAGTAAGATGACTACCAACAACACAGGGAACTCTCAAAACCTCTCTTCCCGATTGGCTCACAGTAGGAGAAGCCGCAACCATGCGGCGGGGGCTCAGTCCAGCAGCCTGTGGAGCCGGGGGGACTTCGGGATGCTCACTGACCTGATCCCCCAGGAGCTCCGGAGGGACCCCGACGCACTACGAGAAATCGCAGACACCATCCGCCGACTGGCAGACCAACGCGAGGTGGAGCACATACATACCGCTAACACTGAGCGGACCCCGCTCTCACCTATCCACCCTATGCAATCTTTCGCAGAGCGTACCGGTGAAAATAACCATTCTCGCCGCTCGGTCCATTCCAGGATCACTCAGAATATCTAATCTCCGGACATGGGGGGCGCTGGAGGAGCCGGGCCCTTCGGGGGAACGCAGCGTCACATGATCCAGGACCCCACGCCAGTCATGCCCCGTAATGGACGAGCGGCCAGGGAGCACACTCCCATGATGGATGGCATGATGGCAGAGGCCCGGATCCACCATGGGCAACATAACTTCGGGATCGCGCCGAGGGGAAACACCTTGGCGGTAGTAAACCCCACACCCTCTGCAACCGATCCACGGGATGCCATACTCATGGAGATGCAGAGGCAGATAAATGAACTGAACCGACGTACAAAGAATACGCCGGCGCAGCCCAGGATTGCACTTTCACCCCTTTTCTCTGCCAGGGTAATGGAAGTGGACATCTCAAGGGACGTCCGGCCTCCTAGAACTCTGATTTATGATGGGGCCAGGGACCCCAAGGCCCATCTACTATCTTACCAAGGGACGCTCTCTATGCTGGGAGCCTCCGACGAGGCCGTCTGCAGGCTTTTCTTCAGCACCCTCAGAGGACCAGCGAGGGAATGGTTCGGGCAGCTCAGGCCCGGATCGATCGATAACTTTGAACAATTATCCCGACAGTTCATGGCTCAGTTCGCATCGAGCTCCACGCCCAAGAAACATTTCAGCTGGTTGACGAATGCCCGCCAGAATTGTAAGGAATAATTGTATTTAGATTTTGATGATGCTATATTAATTAGGACTGTAGAGTACCTCTTTAGAAACTATGTATTAGAATTTTCCTTTGTAAAGTTCTTAGATGTATTCGACTTGACAGAAGACCTTCAAGAGCAGAAGGGCTTCAAGAGCAGAAGGGCTCCCAGAGCAGAAGACCCTCGTAAGGCTTTATTGAAACAGAGGACCTTTGGTTCTCTGCTCCAGAACAGAAGTCCTCAGGATCTCTGTGAGTCTTGACTTTGACAGAAACCCTTCTGGGTCTCTGTTGGATACTCCCAACAGAAGTGCTCCAGACCTCCTCTGTTCTACTCTCAGACAAAGACACCAGAAGGTCTGACACTTAGAAGATTTTCAAAGAACCGGGAAGTCAACTAAAAGATTCCTTCAACGGCTAGGAGTATGAAACGGAAAAGCTACAGTGCATGCATTAAATGCTCATTTAATGCACCCCATGCTACGTAGAGTAATTGCAGATGATTGGCCGGAATGTCAGGAATACTTTATCCCAAAATAGTAACCCGCCAACTTTATCGGGCTCTACAAGTCAAGTCAACTGATCGCGCATTAAATGCAGTTGTCCTCCTACTCCTCCAACGGGAAGACAACCTCAGTATAAAAGATACACTACGAAGAACAACCGGATAACTTTGCAAATTTTGCTAACCTTTGCTACAACTCTTCAAGCAAGATATTCAAACTCTGAAAAGCAAAAAGCCTCCTTCAGATTCAAACTCATTATCTTCTACAAGAGAAGGCAGAAGTTGGAAAAATACTCTTTCCAACTCAAGCAAAGTTCCAAGTGTTCTTCAACTCTTCAAGCTCATCACATACAAATATTTTGTAACGAAGCTAGTTGGAGGAACCCCTGTTTCAACAGAAACTCTTCTTGCTACAAGAAGGACGTCCAAATAACTGGAGTAGTGAAGTGGTGATACTTCAAGGAAACACAGTGAAAGGACCAGTGTTAAAGGAAGCCAGGCAGTGCATCCCAGGACGCATCTAGGCTTGAAGAAGACGTGGAGTGCTTCTTATGTACTAGGACTAAGGCTTTGTAAACGGTAGTTTTTACAGCTTAGTGGAACAGTGGATTAGAGGAACGAGTTGTTCCTTGAACCACTATAAAAATCCCTGGTGTCGTTTACTTACTGCTTTTAATACTTGCACTTAGTTAGAACTGTATAACTCATTGGAATTGGTATCTGTGTTCAGCAGAACTTGTTCTACGAGTTAACAGAAGGCCTACTGCCTTTGCTTCTCTGAGGCTAACAGAACTCCCTGCCAGAACCCCATCCGCTGCCAGTCTGTTCTTTCAACAGAACAGGCTATTCTGTAAATCTGGTACTTAGTTTAAAAAGCTAAAAACCAATACAGTCTATTCACCCCCTCTAGACTGTATCCAGTATAACTGGGACCAACAAGTGGTATCAGAGCCTCCTTGTTCTAATAATCTCTTAGGTTATTTGTTGAACAAAGATCCACTTGTTTTTCTGTTTTACCTCATTTCTATCTGATATAATGGATCACTCCTTGTCCAAGAATCTTATGTTTTCAGATCTTAAGTTTGATGATTGGAGGATCCGGATGAAAGCACATCTCTGTGCCCTGCATGATGAGATGTGGGAAGTTCTAGATATTGGCCCTTTCACAAGCTTCCAGAAGGTCAACCCTGAACATGCCATAGACAACACCAGACCCCAGATGATCAGCAAAGCCAAGTCAGAATGGACCACTGAAAAGAGGAGAAAGTACAACCTAGACAATATTGCCAAGGACATCCTCTACAAGTCCATTGATGATAGGTACTTCAACAGAATCAAGAAGTGCAAGACTGCTAAGGAAATCTGGGATACTCTTGAGCTCATTAGAGCTGGTGATGAGCAAGAGAAGGACAACAAACTAACCATAGCCAACAAGAAGTTTGATGACTTCAAACTTCTCCCTGGTGAAAGAATCTCCAAGATGTATGACAGGCTCCTCACTCTCACTGGAGAGATCTCTGAGTTTGGCAAGGATCTCACAACCAAGGAGATCAACCTGAAGGTGTTGAGGGGACTGCCCTCAGCATGGAAGATGAAGGTAGTTGTTGTCCAAGCCAGCAAGGATGTAAAGACTTATCCCACTGATAAGCTCATTTCAGATCTCAAAGCTCATGAGTTTGAAATGATTGAAGAGAAGGAAGAAGTACCAGAAGAGAGGACCACTACAGCCCTCACTGCCAGCACATCTAAGGTAAATGATTTTGACCCTTCAGTACTCTTATCTGATGAATATATGGCTGCCTTTGCCAGGAGATTCAAAAAGTTTATGAAGAATCCCAAAGATGGAAGGAGTCCATCTTTCAACAGAAAGCCATACCAGAAGGTCAAATCAACAGAAAGCAGTGGAGAGCTTCTCTGTTACAACTGCAGACAACTTGGTCACTTCAAGGCTGATTGTCCCCATCCTAGAGTGTCCAAGAAGCAAGGACAGGATGGAGAAAAGAAGAAGTACGAGGACAACTCCAGAAGAAGAAAGGCACTTGTGACAGAACAGCTGGAGAAAGACCCTCTGTCAGAAACAGAATCCAGTTCTGACTCAGATTCTGATGAGGCCTTCTGTTGCCTGGATACTGAGACAGAAGACCTTTGCCTGATGGCTCATTCTGATGATGAGGTAACCTCTACTTCTGAATCTAGTTTTTCTTCGGTAGGCTTAGCTTTTGATTCTGATTCAATGTCAGAATTTTGGGAAGAGTTTAAGGCCATACAAGCCACTTATTCTTCTGTAACAGAAGAAAACAGTAAGTTAAAAGCTGAAATTTTTGACTTAAAAAAGGAGGTTGAGATCAAAATCAATCTTTTAATTGAGGAAAGAGATCAAGTGGAAACTGAAAATGTTTCTCTTCTTAAGAGAATAAGAGAAATAGAGCCTCTCGAGATTAAGTACAAAGCTTACCAGAAGGCCCAGTCTTCCATGGAAAAGATTGTACTTGATCAACAGATTGGCACTGCTTTTGGTCTTGGGTATGGCTCAACAGAATCAGGTGAGCCTTCTGTAATGCCTAGAACCAGAGTTGCTAAGGCAGACAAGGTCATAGAGCCACTGATTACTAGCCCCATCTGTCAAGCTGGTGTATCTGGCACCAAGGTTGTTCATGAGGAAGTCAGACCAGAAAAGGGTAAGATAAAGGTTCAACAGAAACCCTTTTTGAAAAATAATGAACCTGGCAGAAAACCTAACAACAGAAAAGGTTTTCAAAATAACAAAAATAAAAGACCATTCATTGACAGACAACCTCATGTCAGTCGTGCCAGAAATGATCACCAGAAGGGCAAATATAAAGAGAAAGTTAACTTCAGGCAGAAGAGGTTGGCTGGTCAACTTCAGAAGCCCAAGGTTAACCGTCCCTCTGCTTTTGATAGTATATGGGACTTCTTTCCAACAAAGAAAGCTATGCAAAAGTATGTAAACAGGAAGCATGACCCTCACAAGCATCTGCCTAAAGTGAATCACACTTCAGTTTACTATAACTACTAGGTGGACAATGGGTACCACCCACCAAGGTTTCACTTGATGAGACCAAAATGGTACCAACTACCCAGACTCCATGACCTCCCAGGACCCAGCATTGCTTGGGTACCTAAATCTTTCTTTTGATCTTGCAGGAACTGTGTGCTGGAGCCATCTCTGAACAAGAATGGTTTATTGATAGTGGATGCTCCAGGCACATGACAGGTGACAGAAGTTGCCTAACAGAGTTCCAGAAATGCAAAGGACCTAGAGTTACCTTTGGAGGTAATGACAAAGAAGGTCAAACAAAAGGAAGAGGAAAGCTGATCAGGAACCAGATAATCATTGATGATGTCTCATATGTCAAAGGACTGAAGTTCAACTTGCTAAGTGCTAGCCAATTCTGTGACAAAGGCTACACTGTTGAATTCACAAAGGACTTCTGCTATGTGAAGCATGAGACAACAAAGGAAGTGGTTCTTACAGCATCAAGGAAGAAGAACATCTATGTAGTTGATTGGAACACTGCAAAAGATGGAGTTTGCCTGATAGCCAAGGGAGATTCAAAACTGAGCTGGGACTGGCACAAAAAGCTCAACCATTTGAATTTCAAAACAATCAACAAACTGGCCAGAGAACACATTGTAGAAGGGCTACCAGACATTGTGTACAAGAAGGAGACCCTCTGCAGTGCATGTCAGAAAGGCAAACAAGTGAAGAATTCCTTCAAACCCATTGCTGGAGATCTTTCTACAAGTCCTCTAAATCTGATTCACATGGATTTATTTGGACCTGTTGAGACTCCAAGCGTTGGTGGCAAGAAGTACACCTTAGTCATGGTTGATGACTACTCCAGAAATACATGGACTGTTTTTCTATCAAAGAAAAATGAAACTCTTCAGAAGTTGCCATCTCTGTTAAAGCAACTTCAGACTGAGAAGAACTTGAAAGTGAAGACAATCAGATCAGACAGAGGAACTGAATTTGTCAACCAAGTCATAAAGGACTTCTGTGATCAGAATGGAACTTTTCATCAACTTTCTGCCGCCAGAACCCCTCAACAGAATGGCGTAGCAGAAAGAAGGAACAGAACTTTAAAAGAAGCTGCAAGAACAATGATTGCAGAATCTGGATTGCCTATGAGATATTGGGCTGAAGCAATCAACACTGCATGCTATACTCAGAACAGAAGCATGATCAACAAGAATCACCAGAAGACCCATTATGAACTCTGGAAGGGAAGAAAGCCAAACATCAGCTACTTTCATGTATTTGGATGCAAGTGCTACATTCTTAACAATGGAAAGAAGCATCTGAAAGTATTTCAAGAAAAGGCTGATGAAGGAGTCTTTATAGGCTATTCAAACACCAATAAAGCCTATAGAGTACTCAACAGAAGGACCCTACATGTTGAAGAATCCATACATGTGAAGTTTGATGAAAGCACCTCTGTTAAAGAGGTAACAGAGATTCTCAAGGAAGTCAGCATAGAAGACAGAACACCATAAACAACAGAAGAGGTGGCAGACAACCCTGCATTTCCAACACCTGCACCAAACCCCCTTCTGTTGAATGAAGATGAAGACTCTGAAGATGAGGAACCAGAGAGACCAAGACAGCAGCTGACAGAACCAGATCTAACATGGTTAAGAGACCATCCTCCTAACCAAGTGATTGGTCAAATCAGAAGTGGAGTTCAAACCAGATCCACATCAAGGAGAGAAGCAATGCTTGCCTGCTATATATCTCAGATGGAACCTATGACAGTTGAAGAAGCTCTTGCAGACTCAGATTGGATCAATGCTATGCAAGAGGAGCTCACTCAGTTTGAGAGGAACAAAGTATGGGAACTTGTTCCTAGGCCAAAACACCAGAATGTCATTGGAACCAAATGGGTATTCAAGAACAAAGCAGATGAAGATGGCAACATTGTAAGGAACAAAGCAAGGCTAGTAGCTAAAGGATATTGTCAAGAAGAAGGAATAGATTTTGATGAGACTTTTGCACCAGTTGCCAGACTTGAAGCCATCAGAATCTTTCTAGCCTATGCTGCCTACAACAACATCAAGGTCTACCAGATGGATGTCAAGAGTGCATTTCTAAATGGAGATCTTGAAGAGGAAGTTTATGTGGAACAACCACCAGGTTTTGTTATTCCTACTCAATCTTCTTGTGTCTACAAGCTTAAAAAGGCCCTCTATGGTCTTAAGCAAGCTCCCAGAGCCTGGTATGACACATTGTCCCTTTTCCTAGTGAACCATGGGTTTACTAAAGGAAAGGTTGACAAAACTCTATTTCAAATCTCTGTTGCTAATCATATTCTGTTAGTACAAATATATGTTGATGACATTATATTTGGAAGTACTAATCCAGAACTGTGCAAGAAATTTTCTCAAGTGATGCAGAGTCAATTTGAAATGAGTATGATGGGAGAACTCAGTTACTTCCTAGGACTTCAAGTCAAACAAGTTCCAGAAGGGATCTTTATCAATCAAGGGAAGTACACCAGAGATCTAATCAAGAAGTTTGGAGTGGAAGGCAAATCATCAGTGAAGATTCCCATGAACACTTCACAAGGAATTGGTCCAGATGATGAAGGAAAGGATGTAGATGCAACAACATATAGAGGAATCATAGGATCTCTGTTGTATCTAACTGCAAGCAGACCAGACATCTCATTCTCTGTTGGAATCTGTGCCAGATACCAATCAAAGCCCAAGGAAAGCCATCTAAGTGCTGCAAAGAGAATCATCAGATACATCAAAGGGAATCCAAATGCAGGCCTATGGTATCCAAAGGGAGGTAACTTTGAACTAATTGGTTATTCTGACTCAGATTTTGCAGGTTGTAGACTAGACAGAAAGAGCACCTCTGGTCACTGCCAATTGCTAGGAGGAAGGCTTGTTTCCTGGTTTAGCAAGAAGCAGAACACCATCTCAACAAGTACAGCTGAGGCAGAGTACATTGCAGCTGGGAGTTGCTGTGCTCAACTACTCTGGATGAAGCAACAACTGAAGGACTATGGAATTCAAGCAAAGGAGATCAAGCTGTTGTGTGACAACACCAGTGCCATTGCTATCACTCAGAATCCAGTTCTTCATTCCAGAACAAAGCATATTGAGATCAGACATCACTTCATCAGAGATCATGTGGAGAAGAAGCACATCTGCATGGAACATGTGCCAACAGAAGACCAGCTTGCAGATATCCTGACAAAGCCTCTTCCTGAGGCTAGGTTCAACAAACTGAGAGAAGAATTGGGAATGATGGATGAGATTCCAAAGGAAAGATGAAAAGAAAGGCCCTCTGTTGCTGAATTCCTGTTAACAGAACACCTGTTGAAGAACCCCTTCTGTTAACCCCTTCTGTTCTCTACCCTGGCAGAACACCTATGCAACAGAAACCCTTTCTACAGAGAACCCTCTCTTGTCTAACAGAAGGTGGTGGACTTAGAAAATCTTGTAAACCGGGTGACCTAGTAAATTATTAAAGGTCTTTTACCCTTTTACCCTTAAAACGGTATCCAGCCGTATAATATTTACTGCGCCCCCGTTTATTTACTGCGCCCCTTTTTACATTTATTGGTATCTTGGAACCGTAAATTATCTCAAACGTCCACTAACCCATATCCATAAAATCCTCTTTCGCAAACCTAAACCGTTACTGCTCTCATAACTCTCAAGCTTTTGAACTCTTATCTCTCCAAAACTCTCTAACCGCAATAAACTCCATGGCCTTCCTGAGCTTCTCCGGTCTTTCAAAGGAACAAAAGGCAACTCTCCTGAAGAATGTACTGACAGGGATGAGATGCGAACTGGAAGTACTGCCCAGGTTCGCAGAGAATAAGGAGAGGATGACCTCCATTGTTGACGGACTGTCACAATGTCAACTGAGCAAGGTCATCACTCATGATTATGAGGCCTACAGCAACATTGACACTGTTGAGTTCTATCTCAACGCATCCTTCAAGGATGAAACCATCTCCTCCGTCGTCCAAGGAGAAGAAGTTTTGATTGATGCTGACGTCATCAACAACATCTTCAATATCCAACTAGAGGAAGACAGGACCTCTATACTTGATTTGGAGGATACTGACATCCCTCTGCCAGAATTCAAGAAGAAGTTCTGCAGAAAAGGTGAAGAGGTAGAGAAGGTCAACATCAAGAAGAACCTGCTCAAGAGGGAATTTGAGCTGCTCATAAACATCTTCCACAAATGTTTATGGTGCAAGTACACCTCCACAGATGATGTCACAACTGCCAATGCAAAGGCCCTTTATGCAGTGCATCATGGGGTAAACATCAATTGGGGACAAGTCATGGTGAAGTCCCTGATTGAAGTGATCAAGAAGAAGAATCCAAAGACTAGCCTCTATTCTGGGAAGCTAGGGCATGGACTGCTCATTTCAGAAGTGCTCCTCAAACAAGGGGTAAACTTGAGGAAGGCTTCAGCTTTGGATCACACCAAGGTAATCTTTCTGACTGCATCCCCAAATAGGGAGAAAGCCATAAAGGCAGAACTGAAGAGACAGCTTCAACTTGAGGCTAAAAGACAACAAGGAGAGAAGGTACAGAAACCTCTCTCTGTAGCCCCTTCTGCTGAAAAGAAGAAGAAGACTGAAGGGGAAGCACCTGTTGCTCCTCCAAAGGCTGAAAAGAAGAAGAAGAAGAAGAAGACTGAAGGGGAAGCACCTGTTGCCCCCCCTAAGGCCGGACAGAAGAGGAAGAGGACCACCAAACCCAAGAAGAAGGTTGCTAAACCTGTGGTTTCTGTGTCTGAAGGAGTGGCAGACACTTAGGGGGAACCAGAGATCCCCACCTCTGCTGCATCTCCTGAACAGAACAGGGTGCCAACTCCACCAGAGCACCCTAGTCCTATCAAAGATGGGTATCTGTCCTTGCTTGACAGACAGTTTACCCGGGTCCTTGAATGGAGAAGATGGAGAATGGGACCCCTCCACAAAATAATTCAGTTTTTTGATCACTATGAGGCAGAAGAAGAAGCCATCCTGAATTGGGTTGGAACTGATGATGTCTCAAAGTGCTTTGCCCTCAACTTTCTTCACTCTGACCTTGAGAAGAAGAAGGCAAGCTACAAGGGAAAGGCTATTCTCATTTCTTCACCCTCGGAGGAAGCTGTCAAACCTCTAGAAGATGGAGAAATTGCAGCCTTTGAAGAATGGTTGTTCACCAAAATGGCAACTGACTCTGTACAGCCCAACTTCAACCCAGGAGAGTCCTCTGTACTCAAGTCAGAAGGACAAGCTATGATGGAGCATATCAAGGAGTGGAGGACTTCCTTGCTCGTGGATAACATCATTGAGGTAAACTCTCCAACCCCTTCTGTTATTATCCCAACAGAACCCCTCATTCCCTCACCTACCACCAGCACAGAAACCCCTCCACCAGAACACCCTCAACCTAAATCTCCTGAACAGAACACCCCCACCCCTCCTCAATCACCCAAACAGAAAACTGCATCACCCTGTAGAGCAATTGTTCCCTACAGAAACCGCTCACCTTCACCTCCCCCATCTCCCCCTCAACAGATTGCCTCACCTATTCAATCCTCACCCCAGCACCAGAACCCCTCACCCCAACAGATATCCTCTTCATCCTCTGAATCTGACCCTCAATCTCCTCCTCCAGAATCTTCACCTCCACAACAACCTGCAGAAAACCTTAAACCTGTATGGTTTCTCAGAGACTCAGATCCTACAACTGTCTCTCCCATCTCTGCACCCAAAGGGTATTCTAGGGAATCTGTTGCCCCCAATCCCTCTCTGAGAAAGAAAAAGAAGGTGGTTCGCAACAGAAAACCTATCTACTCTCCTTATGAGATTTCCTCTGACATGGATGGATTCATGATCAGCAAATCCTACAAGGCCACATCCAAGAGACAGAAGACCCCTCCTCTGACTCAACTGGAACATGAACAGCTTGTCCATTCTCTATCATCTGTCCAAGAACATCACCCACTACCTAGGGGAAGAGGTCTAGAGATGCCTCAAGCAGATGGACAACAGAATAACATTCCCTTCAACAAATTTGTTGAATCTGCAGAAGACTTTGGTGGACAGATCCTCCAAGGCATGAACAAGCTGATAGAGATAAATGATAAACACTATGGGCATCTTGCTCATGTGAATGATAATCTGAATTCAGGTATGCAGTTCATCTCTGACCGCTTTGAGAACCTCACTGGGACACTCAACAACTTCATCGCCTCCTCCTCTGCCAGAACAGATGTCCTGTCAACAGAAGTGGTAGGCATCCACAAAACCCTCTCTATCTTTCAACAGACTCTCCTGAGTCAAGGACAGGCAATCCACACTATCTCAGAGCATCTTGAGGCTCTGAAGACATCTGATGCCAGAACAGAGAGGCACCTGACCTCTATTGAGCAAATGTGCAGAGCTCATCAAGAACAGGCTCAAGCCCTTCTGTCCACTGACAGAGACCGGTATCAGAAGATGGTGCTCCTTGAAGCCAATAACAAGGACATCTTCTCTGCAATACAGAAGCAGCAAGGTCTGATTGAAGGCCTTACCTCTGTCACCCAGACACTACCAGAGGCCCTGGAGCAGATAGCCTCAACCCAGGCCTCAGAATTCCAGAAGATCAGTCTTATGATTGAAGATCTGCATGATGCCAAAAAGGGGGAAGAGGACCCTCAACAGACCAGGCCTAGGTCTCACAGAACTCCTACCAGAGCACCCTCCTCTGGTGAGCCTGCAGTAGATCCGGCTCCCTATTTTGAAGCTGCCCTCCAAAAGAAGAGAGCAGCAGGCATACCTAGACCCCCATCTCCAGTAAAGAAGAGCACCAAGAAGAAGAAAGTTTTCAACTTCACTGAGTGGAGATTGGGTGGCTCTCAGAACATTGACAGAGCTCAATTTGAGGAGATGAAGGCTAAAATGACTCCTACCCAACAACAGCACCTCTATCTGGACAAAGATGGTGTTGTCAGAGTTAGGTATGGAGGATCTCTTGAAGAAGCAGAAGAATGATACAAGAAGAACATTGTCCCAGGAAAGACCATACATGAAGGTGTCCTCAACTATTTGGACTGTAAGCTTTCTCCAATATGGGCATCTTATCAAAGGTCTGGCAATCTGTTCAAAATCAGAGCTGAAATAAATGAAGAACTGCTCAGGCTTCAAAGACTAGAGGAAGAAGCTCTACAGGCAGCTAACCTGGAGAATGTGTAAGGTTTAAACTCTGTAAAACTTATCTAATAAAATCACATCTTTGCCTTCTTACTTTGAAGTGCTTTTCCTCAAATTCTTGTCTTTTTGCCTTCTGTTTGTTTATTTCTGTTATATTCTGCTATCTGAATGTATCGTACTCTTACTATTTTCCTATGCCAAGTTGCCCACCAAGATTTTAATGGAAGTTTTTAAACTTAATATTTTTTTATGGTGAAGGCACTTCTCTGGAAATAGTTAAAGGGTTTTGACATCATCAAAAAGGGGGAAATTGTAAGGAATAATTGTATTTAGATTTTGATGATGCTATATTAATTAGGACTGTAGAGTACCTCTTTAGAAACTATGTATTAGAATTTTCCTTTGTAAAGTTCTTAGATGTATTCGACTTGACAGAAGACCTTCAAGAGCTTTACAAAGGAAAATTCTAATACATAGTTTCGGTGAAGTCGGTAAAGATCATAGACCGACAGGTGAAGAAGCTAAGGAGAAAAGAGGTGTCAATGGTAAAGGTATTTTGGAAGAGTGATCGAATCGAGGAGCAAACTTGGGAAGTGGAGACCTTGATGAGGGAACAATATCCATTTCTGTTTGATTAGACACGTGGATTTCGGGGACGAAATCCCAAATAAGGGGGGTAGAACTTGTAACACCGCCCCCAAGTAATTGTACCTTATCAAATTATGTATTGAACCCTGGGAAATAAATAAAAGCATTTTTACGTAATTGTAAATTTCTATCATTTCTTTTACGTGAATAGTAAAATTCATGTGGGACCCACACCGGAAGTGGGGCCGCCCGATATTATCGGGACCACATATTATAATAATCTTGGACTAGATAATATGTATATGGTGGTGGAAATCAAGGAGGAAGATGTGGTTCGTGCTTCCATTCGTATTTGAAATTTATAAACCGCTCATAGATTTTTGAACAGTGTTTTCCTTAAAACAGTTGGGGCCTGCGTGCCCGTGTTTGCCACGTGTGGCTAAGTATCAAACATATTATTATTTCCGCATTTGTTTGATTATGATATTGATGTTGATTATATGTGTTTACTAATCGGTTTGGCAATAGAATCAATCGGACGCCTTGTTCAATTCAATAGGGATGAACTGTTGTTGTTCTTATCGGGTTGTACGGTGGTTGTCTACGTGGCTCGGATGCGGTCCGGGGCGTGACATACATAGTCCAACATACCCCAGTTTCAGGGCCCAAGGGCCAGGGGACGTACGTCTCATAGCTCTCACCATGGGGATCAGGCTGCCACCAGCAGATTGGGTCCAGCCCTGAGGGACGAACGTCCCCACACCATGGCGGAAAACCGAGATCCTGGTGGGAAACGCATTAAATGCGGGAGATTTGGTGGTTGGGATCATGTCACCCACAGCCAACCACGTCAGCACCCCCAACCACCCATGGATGGTATAAACAATCGCATTTATTTCATTGTAAAGGGTTCGCACTTTGACTCTAGCATTATAGCAGCAATAACAGCTCATAGCATAAGCATAGTGCGTTCGGCCCTTCGGCTTGTAATCGTTTGAGTGATTAAAATACGATTGTTGGCCCATTTCCCTGTTGTTTATTGATCTTATTTGTTCTTCACCCATTTGAAAACCCTAGGTTACGTGTTGGGCCTACGGGTTGAGGGAATAAACCTCAACACTGGCGTCGTCTGTGGGAAACTGATCAAAAAGTTCTTCCGACTAAGTTCTCCAATTAAAAAACTCTAAGACAATTAAAAGCAAGTAAGATGACTACCAACAATGCAGGGAACTCTCAAAACCTCTCTTCCCGATTGGCTCACAGTAGGAGAAGCCGCAACCATGCGGCGGGGGCTCAGTCCAGCAGCCTGTGGAGCCGGGGGGACTTCGGGATGCTCACTGACCTGATCCCCCAGGAGCTCCGGAGGGACCCCGACGCACTACGAGAAATCGCAGACACCATCCGCCGACTGGCAGACCAACGCGAGGTGGAGCACATACATACCGCCAACACTGAGCGGACCCCGCTCTCACCTATCCACCCTATGCAATCTTTCGCAGAGCGTACCGGTGAAAATAACCATTCCCGCCGCTCGGTCCATTCCAGGATCACTCAGAATATCTAATCTCCGGACATGGGGGCGCCGGAGGAGCCGGGCCCTTCGGGGGAACGCAGCGTCACACGATCCAGGACCCCACGCGAGTCATGCCCCGTAATGGACGAGCGGCCAGGGAGCACACTCCCGTGATGGATGGCATGATGGCAGAGGCCCGGATCCACCATGGGCAACATAACTTCGGGATCGCGCCGAGGGGAAACACCTTGGCGGTAGTAAACCCCACACCCTCTGCAACCGATCCTCGGGATGCCATACTCATGGAGATGCAGAGGCAGATAAATGAACTGAACCGACGTACAAAGAATATGCCGGCGCAGCCCAGGATTGCACTTTCACCCCTTTTCTCTGCCAGGGTAATGGAAGTGGACATCTCAAGGGACGTCCGGCCTCCTAGAACTCTGATTTATGATGGGGCCAGGGACCCCAAGGCCCATCTACTATCTTACCAAGGGACGCTCTCTATGCTGGGAGCCTCCGACGAGGCCGTCTGCAGGCTTTTCTTCAGCACCCTCAGAGGACCAGCGAGGGAATGGTTCGGGCAGCTCAGGCCCGGATCGATCGATAACTTTGAACAATTATCCCGACAGTTCATGGCTCAGTTCGCATCGAGCTCCACGCCCAAGAAACATTTCAGCTGGTTGACGAATGCCCGTCAGAATAAGGGAGAATCCCTATCCGCTTTCCTCATTAAGTGGAGTGATGAGACCCTGAAGGTGGAGGATCTTCCGGAGAGCACCGGCATCACCATCTTCACTAATGCGCTGGCTAATGGGGACCTCTATCTGGACCTAAAAAGGAACCTTGGGAGTAACTATGGTGAATTACTGGCTCGTGCACATAAGTTCGCTGCCATCGAGGAGGAGATTTTGCAGCAGGACGGAGCAGCGACCCCCGCAACACGCAAGATATCGGACTGATTGGGTCCCGGGTCGGTGGATTCACCAGCATCTTAAAGGAAGAAGACGATCGGTGGTTACGTTTCTTGGGCCGCACAGGAAGGCCCGGGGGACAATCTTCGCATGGATGCAGGGCTTGCTCCTTTGGCCTACCCCATCAGCGAGATTTTCGGGGCTATCAAGGACAAAGGGCTGCTCAAGGAACCGGTACCCACCAAGGGGCACATGATGGGTCGGGACATGGGAGCCTACTGCGAATATCATCGTAAGCAGGGGCACCGTACGGATGACTGACAAAGTCTGAAGTACGCCATCCAGCAACTCATTGAGAGGGGTTACCTGGGTGAGTTCACCGCGGGAGGAGCGTCCCAAAGCCCATCGCAACAGCACAGGAGGCCCTACAGCTGGCGCCGGGATGATCGGTGGGAGGCTGGGGTCAAGGAGGAGGACTTCCGTCATAGCGGCAAGCGACCAGAGGCATCACTCGGACCGGTCGACACCAAGAATAAAATGGAAATCAAAATGATCTTCGGAGGGGCGGAAACTGGGGATACCCCGGCGGAGAGGAAGAAATTCGAGAGGGCCCTCCGGATAAAATCCATCTCCACACCTCCTGCCAAGAAGCATAAGGCCGAAACTATTATGTTTGGACCAGCGGATCTGCCACAGTCCCCAGGACCGCACAAGGATGAACTGGTAATCAACATGGATATCCGGGAGTGGATAATCCAACGAGTCCTGGTTGATATAGGAAGCAGTGTCAATGTCCTATACTGGGACGTATTGGAGAAGATGCATCTGAGCAGGGCTGATATGAGCCCCCTATGAACACCCCTGGCTGGTTTCACCGGCCACAACATTGATGCGGAAGGAACGATCGTCCTGCCAGTGGAGATCAGGGATGGCGAGCATCGGGCGACGATCCCCATGACGTTGAGGTCACTACCCTGCTCAACATACACCACATTCGGCATGTTATGCATGTGGAGTGACTGTCAAACGTCGTCCTAGCACCCAAGGGGCCCACATGGCGGATGTGCGTCGATTACTCCGATCTCAATAAAGCTTGACCAATGGACCCCTACCCGGTGCTGAGGATCGATCTATTGGTGGATGAAACCGCAGGGTGCGAGCTGCTCAATTTCATGGATGCTTGCAGGGGGTATCATCAAGTGTTCATGCATCCGGACGATGCTGAAAAGACTGCCTTCGTCACATCAGATGGGGTGTATTGCTATGTGGTCATGCCGTTCGGCTTGAGGAACGCGATGGACACCTTCCAGATAATGATCGGGATATTATTCAAGGACGACCTCAGGAAAATCATGGAGGCGTACGTGGATGATATCCTGATCAAGAGCAGGAAGGAGGAGGACCACGTTCAGGACATGGAGAGGGTCTTCACCATCATGGAAGGAGCAAACATGAGGTTGAACCCAAAAAAGTGTGCTTTCGCCGTCCGGGGGGGGGGGGGGTAATTCCTTGGCTACATGATGAGCGAACGAGGAATTGAACCCAACCCAGAAAAGGTAAAGGCCATCATGGATATGGAGGCCCCCAAAAATTTGAAGGATGTGCAGAGGCTTACTGGGCACTTGGCGGCTCTGAGCAGATTAATGTCGAAATTGGCTGATCGGGCAATCCCTTTATTCCAAATCATGAAGAAAGCCAATCCGTTTGAATGCACCCCGGAGTGTCAGACAGCGTTCAAGGATTTCAAGACGTACCTCTCCTCGTCGCTCGTCCTTACCAAAGCGGATCCCGGGGAGCAGCTGTACATGTATTTGGCAGTGGCCGATCTGGCAGTAAGCTCCGTCCTGTTGAAAGAGGACGATGGCGTTCAACGGCCTATATATTTCGTAAGCAAGGCACTGAACGGCCCAGAGACCAGGTACACGCTGATGGAAAATACGATCTTGGCCCTGATTGCGTCAATAAAACGCTTGGCACTATATTTCCAAGCACACCTGGTGACGGTGTTCACCACTCAGTCGTTGGCCACTATCCTCAGGAATCCGATGGCGAGTGGGAGAATTAACAAGTGGTCCTTGATGATGGGCAATACAATATAGAATTTAAGCCAAGGCTGACGATCAAGGGGCAGGCACTGACAGATTTCATTGCCGAATGCACAACACGTACGGAGGATGGGAAGTACGGCAGCAACGACTTTGACAACTGGTGGGAGATGTACACCGACAGGGTAGCAAGCGCAAAGGGATGTGGGGGGTCATCACTTCCCCCGAGGGTTTCAAGGCTTATTACTCCATGAAATTTGAGTTCAAGGTCACCAACAATGAGGCCGAGTACGAGGCGCTAATCGCAGGAATGAAATACGCGAGGGCCCTCGGTGCAGCTCGTCTGAAGGTGCGGATGAAAGCTTACAGTGAGTTGGCAGAGGAGCAGACTGTGCAGTTTGAGCAAGTGATCATTGACCTGGTACCTCGGGTAGAGAACGCCGAAGCTGACATCCTATCTAAGCTAGGCAACCCCCTATCCGAGGATCAGGCGCCGCTCATTCCCAGACACATCCGGAGCTTCGCATACAGGAAATGCTACTCCGACCAGCAACAGAGACAATCCAGGTAAATGTTGTTTCTTTTGCAGATCCCAGCTGGGTAAAAGAGGTAACCGATTATCTTAGGGATGGAACCCTCCCCCTTGATAAAGACGGACAAACTTCCGGAAGGGCCCCGTGGAAAAAAAGACGGGCGGCGAGTTTTGAGGTTATCGGTGGGGAACTATACAAAAAGACGTTTGGCGGACCATACCTTAGGTGCTTACCGCCGGACCTAGCTGTAGCAGTCGTGGAGGAAATCCACGAGGACATTTGTTCCAGTCACCAGGGACCCCGAACGTTGGCAAGGAAGATCATCCTGCAGGGGTACTACACTACTACTGACCAACCATCCAGTGAGACTGTTTCAACCACACTCAGAGGTGTGTAGTGTGCCAGCAGTACGCACCTATGTCAGGAAGGCCGGCCAGTTTCTATACCCCGATGACCGTCGCCCTACAATTTGCGAGATGGGGGATAGATCTGCTAGGACCTCTACCCAGAACGACTGGCGGCAAGAAGTTCATAATTGTGGCCATAGACTATTTCACCAAGTGGGTGGAGGCCAAGCCATTGAAGAACATCAATGAGTTTCAATGCCAGCGCTTCGTCTGGCAGAATGTATTATGCCAATTCGGCATCCCAGAGCAGATAATTACGGACAATGGTCGGCAGTTCGTCGGCAAGGGCTTCGAAGCGTATTTGGCCAAGTGGGGCATCCGGCATTCAAAGGCCTCAGTCGTGTACCCGCAGGCAAACGGCTAGGTGGAGAATATGAACTGAACCATCATGGACGGTATAAAGAAAAAACTGGAAGATTACTCCTCAACCTGGCCGGAGCAGCTAAACTATGTTCTATGGACGTACAGGACGACTCCGAGGATGGCGACCGGGGAAACACCGTTTGCACTGGCATACGGTTTCCGAGCCAAAGTCCCCACCGAAGTGCTCGTGCCCACACACCGGACGTTGCACTTTGACCCGGAACAGAACGAGGAAAATTTGAGGGTCGAGCTGCACTTCATCGAGGAAAGAAGGGATCTGGCCGCACGACGCATGGAGGAATATCATCGGGCAACCAAGAGGTATTTCAATAAGGCGGTAAAGGTCAGAGAAATCAGATTCGGAGATTTGGTACTGCGGACGCGGGAGAAGAGCAAGCCGCTCGAGGGCGGCAAGATGGCCAAGAATTGGGAAGGGCCGTACATGGTATATGAGAAGAGGTTGGCAGCGGGGTCATTCCTCCTACAAACCATGGAGGGACGCCCCGCTGGCATATGGAATGTGGAGCACTTGAAGAAGTTCTATCAGTAAGTTTTCCCAAAAAAAACGGGGAGACAAAAAGGAAGTTTCAGCTCATACGATGTAAACAGCAGAAGTTAATGAGAATGAGCGGGCTTGGACGTTAGCCTAAAAAGTCTCGTGGTTTTTCCCTTTCCGGGTTTCCACGATAAAATCATGGTGTACATCGTCATCAAAGGAACACTACGAGCGTCCCATAGGAGATAGACAGTTTCATTGGGCGATACCAATCATCCGAACGGTACAACCACCGCACCAAAGACCCCTCGAAAAAAAGAGGGACACTAGGGAATCCCCAAAGGGGATAAACCCGTTTCACATCACAATCGCGGCCGAGCCCAGCTCAGGACCCAAAGGACCGGGCCAAATGGACAGGTAAGACGAGCGGATGATGGGACGAAGAACGGGGAATCCCCCAAAGGGGATAAACTCGTTCCGCATCACAATCGCGGTCGAGCCTAGCTCAGGATCCAAAGGACCGAGCCAAATGGGCAGGTAAGACGAGCGGATGACGGAACAAAGCTAAAGACCCCTCAAAAAATGGAGGGGCACTGGGGAATCCCCAAAGGAGATAAACCCGTTCCGCATCACAATCGCGGCCGAGCCCAGCTCAGGATCCAAAGGACCGGGCCAAATGGGCAGGTAAGACGAGCGGATGACAGGACGAAGAACGGGGAATCCCCAAATGGGATAAACCCGTTCCGCATCACAATCGCGGCCGAGCCTAGCTCAGGATCCAAAGGACCAGGCCAAATGGGCAGGTAAGACGAGCGGATGACGGGACGAAGAACGAGGAATCCCAAAAGGGGGATAAACCCGTTCCGCATCACAATCGCGGCCGAGCCCAGCTCAGAATCCAAAGGACCGAGCCAAATGGGCAGGTAAGACGAGCGGATGACGGGACGAAGTTAAAGACCTAAAAAAATAGAGAGAAAAACAACAACAGAGGGGCACTGGGGAATCCCCAAAGGGGATAAACCCGTTCCGCATCACAATCGCAACCGAGCCCACTCAGGATCCAAAGGACCAGGCCAAATGGGCAGGTAAGACGAGCGGATGATGGGATGAAGAACGGGGAATCCCCAAAGGGGATAAACCCGTTCCGCATCACAATCGCGGCCGAGTCCAGCTCAGGATCCAAAGGACCGAGCCAAAATGGGCAGGTAAGACGAGCGGATGACAGGACGAAGTTAAAGACCTCCAAAAAAGAGGCACTAAGGACGAAGTTAAAAGACGATCATAGCAATCAGGCAATACACTTTATTCATCGGCTCTACCGGGCGGAAAGTACACAATCATACACGAGTTCGGAGTGAAATCAAGAAAACAAAATAACTGGAGCCATCACGCCTTAGGGAGTTATCCTTGAATATAGATGTGTCTACAAGAGCTTTCTATGAACCCAAACTGATGCCCGGTTGCAGACCAAGATCGTTTGAAGGCCAAAAGAGTTCTCAAAGGCGTGAGAGGTGAAGTAAGCCATCTTAAAAACATTAGGCGCTATAACGAAGACGGCCTGCTAGTCAGAGTGTGCGGCCAACGTACAAAACTTGACAAACTCCCTTAGCCACAAGAGGGGCCACCCTTCGCCTGAGACTTCTCCTTCAAAGCCTCATCATAGGCCTTAGCAAACGAAGCATTGAAACCAGCAGCCTCAGGATCAAATGGGGTGGGGAGATAACGCTCAAGGGCCGGGAGGTTTCCGGCCAAAAGGCCGATTATCCCCTTGGCAAAAGCATCGTCGGCAAGCTCCGCAAGGAATTCCTGGCCTGCGGGGGTCTTCGATACCAGCTCGATGCCATCCTTCAATATGTTAGAGCTCTTAGCCAAATATTCCCCGAGGCTCTGGGCAAAGCGCTCCTTCACACGAACGTTCACGGCATCGACATAAGCCTTGGATTTCTGAAACTCAATGGAGCCAGCGTCCTTGATTTTGGAAACATCGGCCTAAAAAATAGGAACGGCCCCCTCCACGCCAACCTGGCGAAGCTGCACGTCGGATTTCTCCACGACGACCATCTTGGCACGAAGCAACTGCAGTTCCTCAGCTTGCTTCTTGACCGTCTCCTGAAGAGAGGAACTCCCCTTAGCAAGCCCAAGAGCGACGTTCAGGTCATGCTGCATCTTATTCATGCGCTCTTTGGCCTTCTTCACCAGATCCTCGGCTTCGCAATGCACCTGGGCGGAAGCACGCTCCTGAGCTTCATAGGCAAACCGCGCCTTGCAGAAATAAACAACACCCTTATTAAGGGTGCTAAGGGCCGCACTCATGAAGATCCACCGGGCTCTCATGAGCGGCGAAGTCACGAGGGAGTTTCAACCCCAAAGAGTACCAGATGGAAGAGGCCATCTGACCAAATAGTCTCTTCGACTCTGCACGGGGACCTCACCCGGAGAACTCAATGATGTCAGAAAAATAATCCTCAGAACCGGGCGGAGGAGGATCGCACGAGCTCTTACCCACCGAAGTAACGGGTGACGGCCTAGGAGGAGAGGCGGCCTCATTATTCGACCCATCAAGGATCACCACGGCCTTGGAAGATCCTTCCCCATGACGGGACTTCTTGGGAAGCCGTTCGTCCCCGACAGGTCCAACTTTAGGCATCTTTAGGCCTTGATCATCACCGACGATCTGCTTTCCCTTGTTAACATCGGCCCGACCCGAGGAGGGGGTTACATGAACGTGAGGAACCATGGCGGAAGACCTGGGGTAAAGTCCTGCATAAAGGAGATAGGAAATTTAGAGCAATGCTTGAAATTCACAGAAGGAGAGTCCAAAACTCGGGCCACAACGAGGACGTACCTATGCTGGCCTTTCCCAAGTTGGTGTCATTCGCCAGCGAACGCAAGTTCTGGACCCCCTCACCGGCAATACGTGCGGCTTGCTCCAGCTCGGCCGAATGTAGAACTGGAGGCTCAAACTTAACAGGATAGGCATTCCACCGGTCGGAGAAGGGGGAAGGGGAATCAACCCTGGTGAGAAAGAATCTCTCCTCCCAGTCATTTGAGTTTGGGGGTTGTTGGAAAAAAGAACCCTCCACGAGCGGGCCATAAGGCTGAGGTAACCTGTCTGGCCGTACGGGGAAAGCCAGAAGAAATGCAAGAATGATTTCACAGATGGCTCGACCCCCACATGGTGGCACCGAATGATGAAACCCGCAAGAATCCGGTGGGAGTTCGAGACGAGCTAGGCCGGGGCAATACCCATGTCCCTGAAGAAAGAGGTATGGAAAGGCAACAATGGGAAGAGGAGGCCCGCAGCCACAGAATCAGAATGGACGACAACGTAGCCAGGTAAATGCCGCATAGGATGGCGGAGGAACATCGCGTCCCAGCCCCGTGGGGGGAGTAGCTGAGGAATCAGATTCCTCTCACTAGGGAGCAAACATTGGCGTTGACGCCGAACGAGGTGAAAGTTAAGGGAATCGCGAGGAGGCTTGGGGGCATCCCACGCTGGTAGACTGGAATGTCGTCCCCTGAGTTGCAACCGTCATCAGATGAACCGTCAGAACGGCCGTGGGAAGATTGTCTAGGGTCCATGGAAGTCATAGCAAGGAACAGATAAAGAACACAGAACTTACATAAGAGAAATGAAGGTCTAGAGAGAGAAAATAATCTGGCAGAGTAACGACCAAGGGAGAAGGCAAGATAATTCCCCGTTTTGGGCAACAGGGTACTTATAGGCAACACCGCCACCTTTGCCTGAATTGGGGGAAGACTTCTGGTGGACCGTGTTTGGTATATCCTGCGGCTGATGCGACGCTTCAAGATCCGCGCCACCAAAGGCGCACGCTGAGCTCACCTTCCCCACAATGAGACGAGCGTCCCTTTTCCAAAAAAAAAAATGAAGTTGTAGATAAGGGGGAAGAGCCGTTCCTCGTCGGAGAGAGCAGGGAACGGACAAGGGGAGTTGTAGATAGGTAAAGAAGAGCGTAAATCAACAAGGGCAAAAGAATTTTTATTCTTCGGCTCTACTGGCCGGGGGCATACAAATAAGCAAGATGAAACTAAACAAAATCAGGCAAGGAAACCATGAGGGGGGGAGCGCTGGACAGAGGGTTGCGGCTCTTCCAGCTCCTCATATAAAGGCTTAGGAGTCGGGGGATCAGGAATTTCACCCCTCTGAACAACCTCGGCACGCCGCTGATCCCGGACAATCTTCCTCATGACCCGCCGGAGCTCTGCTCCCTCTGTATAGTCCTCCACATTAAAAGGGGGGCAGCCGGCCAGAGGAAGGATGCTCTTGAGGGCCTTAACACCCTCATAGTACCCCTTGGAGAAAGCATCATCAGCAAGATCCGCAAGCCATTCACCACTGAGCGCAGTTTTCTGTAAAAGCCGCACCCCAAGAGATAAACACTCCTTTTCCGGCACAGGTTGCAGCTCGGCCTCGAAGACTTCTCCAGCGGCTCCCCGACAATACTCATGAGCGGCCTGGAGGAACTGGGATGTCTTCTTAAACTCCTCCACGTTAAGGACCAGGGTCAGAACGTCGCCGGAGGAAGACCCGCCATCAGGATGCGGGGAAAGGTCTGCGGCTGGGACAAAGGAAATCCCATGCTTCTCAGCTAGGGCCACCTTAAAAAGGAGATCTTGTTTCTCCCGTTGGCTCTGATCCCGAATGGCCTGGAGCTCCTGTTTGGCCTGAGCCAAGGCAGCCTGGACCTTCTCCATCTCCGCCTGGGCAGCCTCCCGCAACTGCACAGCCTCCCGCTCTTTCTTCAAAGCCGCATCGACTTTTCTCTTGAGCTCGGCGAAATCTTTCTCCCGAGCGGCCCTGGCCTGAAACAATTTTAGCCCAGCCTACAAGGGAGGAAAATGAGTCAGAAGGGGACGGATAGCGGACCAAGTGGCAAGAGGGAAATAACGTACCTCAAGGTTCAGGAGCAGGGCCTGATCAACGGAATCGTCGGGAGAACGGTTCGACAGCTCCAGTCCGGCCTGAAGGGCCATGTCCTTCCAGATTTCAGAAATCGGGAGGACGGCGGGGGTCGTCACAATGTCAGTAAGTTTGGGGCCGGAGGACTCGACGTGTGGCCTCTTCGCCTTCTTCCCCTTATCCTTCTCCACACCAGCAGGGACAACAACGCCGATCGGGTCCACATTCAGAACCCGATTGTCTTGGACAGGCTGGGCTTCAGAATTCTGCCCAGGCACATCGGCCATCAGAAGCCTCTCGGCGTCTGCAACATGCTTATCAGCCTGGGATGCGGCGGAAGAGTTAGCCTCGGAAGACTGAGTGGCCCCACGAGCTTTCGCCAGCGCCGCTCATTCCCTGTTGGCCTTGGCCTCACGACGAGCTACCATGGCTTCACGATCCATTTGGTCCTGAGTGGGAGGAAGACCTGAAACAAAGAAACAACGTTAGAACCGGGCGGTGCGAATCTCAAAGGCACTCACCTCAAGGAATGGACCGCCCGGGCCCACAAGATGAACACGAGAGAATGCGTGCAGGGATCACGGGCGGTACCTATCCTTGCATCGGAGAGTGCCTGAAAGGTCAGGAAGTCCTTCAGCCTCTTAACGCCGCCCAGCCTTAGCTTGTCCGTGGCGTTTTGCGATTCCTGGGTCAGCTCTGGCGTCTTAATCTTCAGGGATAGCCGTTCCACCTCACAGGGAGCCGCTCGTCTGCATAATGAATGAAGAAAAAACGATTTTTTCAATCATGGATGGAAGTGGGACCCCCTCGAACAGCTTCTTTTTGGGACGAGCGGCCACACACAGAAACCCATCGGCATTTGTGGGGGGTGACTTGGAAGAAATAATGGAAAAGTTCCAAAATGGGGGTGAGTCCTTGCGATTTACAACGAACGATGAATGCGGGATCAGGCGGTAGGAGTTCGGCATGAATTGATCCGGAACAACACTGTAAAAGTCGAAGAAGTCAAGATAAAACGGATGAAGTGGGAAGCGCAGTCCGGCTTTTATGGAGTCCATGTGCACCATCACCATTCTCGGACGTCTCTTAAAAAGTTTGTCTGCACCCCGGAGGCTGTAATGAAGCGGTGGAGGGAGAAGGGTTTGCAGTTCCTTGAAGGCCCTCCTAGAGAAAATCTGATCGTGCACGGCCACATTGGGGATAAGCACGATGTGCCGATGTTGATCCATGGGGGCGCCAAGCTGGTATACCTGGAGGTCGTCCCCCTCTTCGGCCTCTTCGCCAGAATCATAATCGGCTGAGTGCTCCACCTCCGCGTCAGGTCACGCTACCGCCGCTACGGCATTCTCAGGAATGGCGTCCATATCAGCACTCCCCCTGCATTCGAGGCCGCTGCCTCATCTGCCGCCACGTGGACCGCCACTGTAGAGATGCTGGAACGGACGGAACTACTTGTCCCCTCCGAAGAATGGGACCTAGAGCTCGCTGTGGAAGAGGAACCGGCGGAAGAACCAGTAGAAGAACCGGAACCAGTATCCGAGTCGGAGGAGATCTCCATGGAACATGCCATGGGAAGGATTACGAGAAGGAAAGAAGGGGAATTACGATAGGGGAATTACCTTGCGGAACCTTGAAGCAGGGACGAACGCGGAAACCGGGGATGCTGAAAAACGCTGGGAGATCCGAAGGAAGCAGAGGATGGAAAACCCTAATTCTGTCTACGATCCCAGTATTTATAAAGGGGAGGCACCTTTTCAAATGGCCAACCCACGGGTGACACGTGGCGAGGAGCGTACCCGGGGACACGTGTCATGTTGAGATGGGCAGGCGCAAAATGATTACTTTTGCATTGGAAGTTGAACCGGCCAGGATAACTGCCACCTAGAGCCCCGTGAACAACGGCGGGGAAGCAACCGTCACTTCGGGGGGAAGGGGGATAACGGCTCAAAGCAGTTCGGCGCAAACTAAGTACTTCTTCATGTCCCGCGCATGCTCGGAACATCAGAAGTGGGGGACATGTGTTGGGTTAATGGCCCAAAACAGGGTCAGTCCAGCAACCCTTAAGGATCACCTAGGAGCATCTTGCTACGGGCCCAAAAGGAAGGTCAAGGTCCCAGGGCCAGGGGACGTACGTAGTCCAGCGTGCCCAAGGATCAGGGGACACACGTAGTCCAGCATACCCCGGTTTCTGGGCCCAAGGACCAGAGGACGTACGTAGTCCAACATACCCCAGTTTCAGGGCCCAAGGGCCAGGGGGCGTACGTATCATAGCTCTCACCATAGGGATCAGGCTGCCACCAGAAGATTGGGTCCAGCCCTGAGGGACGAACATCCCCACACCATGGTGGGAAACCGAGATCCTGGCGGGAAATGCATTAAATGCGGGAGGTTTGGTGGTTGGGATCATGTCGCCCACAGCCAACCACGTCAGCACCCCCAACCACCCATGGATGGTATAAATAATCTCATTTATTTCATTGTAAAGGGTTCGCACTTTGACTCTCTAGCATTATAGCAGCAATAACAGCTCATAGCATAAGCATAGTACGTTCGGCCCTTCGGCTTATAATCGTTTAAGTGATTAAAATACGGTTGTTGGCCCATTTCCCTGTTTTTTATTGATCTTATTTGTTCTTCACCCATTCGAAACCCCCAGGTTACGTGTTGGGCCTGCGGGTTGAGGGAATAAACCTCAACAGATGCTTTTTTTTAAATTGACTTGTACATTTACAAAATATTTAAACAATAATAGAAAATGTTTACATAAATCGACTAAGATGTTTTTACTTGGACGGTTTTCAGTCTCAGACCAAACTTAAACAGATCAGACTAGACTTAAACATATCAGACAAGATTACACTTCCATAGTAATAAAATACAGAGACTAGACATTTACGAAAGAAGACAAGACCAATTAAGAGCGGACCAACAAATTTTACAACAACAACTACCGAGCCTTAATCCCAAAAGAATTTGAGTCGGCTAACATGAATTTATCTATGATATCGATGCCAAACAGAGAAGACAAGCAATAAAGGGAAGAAAAAAAGTAAGATAAAATGAATAAAATAAAGATAAATAAATATAAGATAACAACACAAGAATATAAGAAAGATAAAAAATAAAAAAATAAAAGAGCATAAAAAAGCTAGAAGATAAAAATAACATAAGAATATAAAAAGATAAAGACGATAAACGATAAAAGAAAAAAGAGAGCAAAGGTAGAAAAGACATCAATCGTTCACACGGATGTGTGCCCTCCACTTTGCTCTCTCCAAAGCCATACTCTCATCCAACCCAAGAAAATGCATATCAGTTCTGATTCCTCTAATACAAGTGTGTTTGGGTCTTCCCCTCCTTCTCTTCTCCGCCTCTTCTCCCCCACTCTCAAGTTGTGCATCACTCGGTCTTCTATGCACATGCCCAAACCACCACAAATGAGACTCCTGCATCCAATCTTCTATAAGTGATATTCCCACCTTTTCTGATTATCTCATTCCTCAAGTGGTCTTTTCTGATATGTCCAGACATCCAACGCAACATACGCATCTCTGCCACACTCATCTTTTGAATGTGGCATTGCTTCACCGCCCAACACTCTACGACATACATTAATGCAGGCCCAATTGATGTTCGATAAAATTTACCTTTCAGTCTAGTCGGCATACCTCGATCGCATAGAAAACCTGAAGCACTCTTCCATTTCATCCACCCAGCTCTGATTGTATGGAATACATCTCCATCTAATTCACCATCCTTCTGAATTATGGAGCCCAAGTAACTGAACATATCACACACCGGTATCTCCTTACCATCAAGAGTAATCCCACTGTTGCTACTACTTCTACCTCCACCAAACTTGCACTCCATTTACTCAGTCTTGCTTTGGCTCAGTCTGAAACCCTTGGTGTCCAATGTTTGTCGTCATACTTCCAACTTTGCTTTAACACCGCATTGTGTCTCATCAATCAATACAATATCGTAGGCGAACATCATGCACCACGATATATCTTCTTGAATTGAAAACATCCCCAGTCTTTGAAACTCCCGCTTCCTTGGTCGGTAGTCGTTTCCTTCATGAAGTGGCGTAGCGGTGCTATATTTAGTTTTTGAGTTTGTCGGTTGGTCTTCATTTGTGGAAACGCACGAGCATCTCATGAGATTGCGTGCTCAACCTCGTTCTATAAGTAGTCAATAAAATGTATACGTGAGATATATTGAGGTGAATAAATGAATTTTTTGCGACATAATTCTTTTAATAAATGACGCAGATAAGCTTTAATCGTAGATTACCGTTCAGGAAAGTCATTTGCACTTTATCACCGAATTAGAGAATTTCGTTGCAGATTTATTTAATTTCAGGGGTAATTTTCACTACATCGCCAAGTTGGAGGTTCTGGTTGCACGTTTTTAGAGTTCAGGGGGTGATTTGCAAGATCAGTGTTAGTTCGAGGGCTGATTTGGTACTTGATAGAGTATATGGGCCTGGACCCCATGGCCCACATACTCGGAAGGACAGAAGGTACCACGATCACCTGGTGGGACCCTCGTCGGCCAAGTGACCTCCGTCGGCCAGGAAGCAGTCCACTTAGAATACGGTCCAGGAGCCAAGGAGAACCGGGTGACCTCGTCGGCCGGGTCCTCGTCGGCCGTGCCCTCGTCGACCGTGCCCTCCTCGGCTACGGGCAGCCCCCAGGATAGGATTTTACACTTAATCATTTGTACATCCATTGTATTCGGCCCAATAGCGGTCCGGTTGTAAATGGGCCTCCCAATCCCAAGACTTGGGAGCCCAACCCGTATTTTCCCTATAAATACTACCTCAAGGAGTAATTGTAGAGGTTACAAAATCATTCTATTGAAACATTTACTTGCACTTCTCTCTCTAGCTCTCACTTCTCTCTAGATATATACTCTATCGTTTGGTGCTCTCGTTGAGAGCTAGAACAATCAAGTTAGCACCCTTCGTCGCTACCAAGCACAGCTAACCACTGATCATGGGAAGAACCAAGTCACACCGCAACCTCGTCAGCAAGGCCATCCCTGAGGATGAGGAAACCAGGGAGCGTGAGGAGGACGCCACGGCCAACCAGATCGGAGGAGGGGACGTCTTCCAGGAGGCCATCAACCTCACGACGGACCTGCGCAATCAGCTCAACGGCGTCGCCCCTGATGCCCGCATCGGCCTGGACAAGAAACGAGCAGAGAAGACAGACCACGCCCCGGCCCAGCCTATGGCCGCAGCTTCTCCGTCTGTTGATCCACAGGTTCAGGCCACATTGTCGGTCGTCATCGCCAGCTTGGCCCATAACCCCACCGTCCTCAGCGCACTCTTGCCAAGGACTGGGGGGAACGTCACCCCACCTCCTCAGCCCCAACCGTTGGCCACCAGGTTAGGCAACGATGAGGGGGTGATAGCCCAAGACACGGCGTCGTCCCACTCCCACCCCGCTTCTCCTCTTCGGCCTGGGCAGACCCCAACGCGTGGAAAAGCATCCGCCTTCAATAGGCTAGGTGACACGCACCGTCGTCCGGTTTCAGAGAGGATGGCAGGGCGGATTGGTGAGCGTCGGCCTGGCTCGCCATAAGAAAGCTTGGGGTCTGTGTCCCGGACAGCGGACCAGCCCCGCCTGGACAAGGGCAAGGGAAAGTTGCACGAGGACGACGTACGCCACCAGATCAACGCGGCCCACGACGAGCGCATGAAGAACCAGCAGGGCGCCACTGCAGCCGCCAGGGATCCTCGGGACGAGGTCATCGCCCAGCTGAAAAGGAGGCTGGCCCAGATGGAGGCCAGACAATCGGCAAACATCCCCACGGCCGGCGCCTCCAACGATCCTGGCCTCAACGCTCTCATGAACAAGGTCAGTGCCCTTGAGAGGGAGTTGGCCGAAGGACGAGGTGACCCTGTCATCCAGGTCAGGACCAGGACCCCTTTCACTAAGAGGGTGCTCTCGCCCCCCATCCCGGAGAAGTACAGGGGAAATGCCATCAAGTCCTACGACGGTCGATCAGACCCCCAGGAGCATTTCAACCGCTATCAGAACAACATGCTGATGGTGAACGCGTCAGATGAATATCTCTGTCGTTGGTTCCTCTCCACTCTTGAGGGCCGGCGTACGAGTGGTTCAACGCGCTTCCCGAAGGAAGTATTGACTCATGGCAGGACCTTGCCCAGCGCTTCCTCACCCACTTTGCCGGGAGGAAGCGTGCGAAGAAGTATTTCACCCATCTCCTCTCCGTCAAGCAGCAACATGACGAACCCCTCCGGTCATTCATTGATCGGTGGACGAGGGAGACCGAAGAGGTCGAGGGGGCCGATGAGTGCACCCTCCTCGTCCTATACCAGGGAGCCCTCCGCAGCTCCCCGTATGCCAGGAGCCTCATCACCAACCCTCCGAGGTCATATGCAAAAGTGCTTCAGCGTGGGAGCTTGTACGCTGATGCCGACGAGCTCCACAACCACAAAAAAGACGGAGGCCATCCCTCCAAGAAGACAAATCCTTCGCCGGCCCAGGGAGCATCCCCGACCGGCCAGGGTGCCCAGGGCCGTCACGGCTCTGGTGGACAAAGCAAGAAAGACCGCCATTGACGGCCGAGGTTGGAACGGCCGGGGGTCCCCCTCACCCACCCGGTCAGCACCATCCTCGACTATGCCGAGAAGCATGGCCTCATTGAACAAGCTCCTCGGCCGGCGGAGGAGGTCCTTGCCATCCAGCAAGGCAGCACATACTGCCGATTTCACAAGAACTCCTCACACAACACCGATGACTGCATCACGCTGAAGAAAGCCATCGAGCGCCATATTTGTCAGGGAGAACTCTCCCAATTTGTTAAAGATGGCCCGCGCAAAAATACGTGGGTAAACACCGGCAAACCTGGGGATGAACCCTCTACGAAGAAGCGAGAGATCGGTAGGCTCAGCGACGACGAAGATTTTGAGGAGCCTCTGTCAAAGAAGAACCATATTCACCTCATCGTAGGTGGAAATACCGGGAGGGACTGCGTCACCCAGAGGAAGAAATGGGCCCAATCCCTTTACATTGGGGAGGTGTCCCACGTTCCCCCCCAGCCGAAGAAGCAGCGAACGGAGGCGATCACCTTCACTGACAAGGATCTGCCTCCGGGTACGGAATCACACAGGGAAGGCCTCGTCATCCGGTGTGAGATCGGTGAGTCCATCATCCACCGCACTTACATCGATACGGGGAGCTCCGTCAACGTGATGTACCTGGACACCTTCAAGCAGCTGAAACTAGACAAGGCTCTGCTGAAGCCGATCAAGACACCGTTGTCCGGCTTCACCGGGGACTCTATCGACGCCGAAGGCACGATAGTCCTCCCCGTGGAGGTCGGCGACGGCTCCCACCGTGCCAAAATTGACATGGAGTTCATGGTGGTCAACCTTCAGTGCGCCCAAAACCTGATTTGGGGGCGGCCAGCACTGGAGGACCTGGAGGCCATCATCTCCATGAAACACGTGTGCCTGAAGTTCCCCACCAGCGGCGGCATCGGCTACGCCAGAGGAAACCAGAGGATAGCCAGGGCATGCTACCTCAAGCTAACGAGGCCGGCCGAGAGGGAAGGGCAGAGAATAGACACCATCACGGCAACCGTTGCCAAGGACGAGGAAAGACCGCATGCTGAACCGACCAAACAGGTCGAGGAGGTCCCCCTGGATACCTCCCAGCCGGAGCGGGTCCTCAAAATCGGGAAGCAACTCCCGCAGGACCAGCGGGACGCCATCCTCCTCGTCCTACGGTCATACGCCGCTATCTTCGCATGGGGCCCGGATGACATGCCAAGCATCAGCCGGAAGGTGATCACCCACCGGATGACCGTCGATCCGGCCTCCGTGCCTGTCAAGCAGAAGCGACGTTACTTATCCGCCGACAGGCGGGACTTCGTCAAAGGGGAGGTCGCCATGCTCCTCTCAATCAACCACATCAAAGAGGTGAAGTAACCGACGTGGCTAGCCAACGTCGTCCTCGCCCAAAAACCGCCGACATTCAGAATGTGTGTTGATTACACTGACCTGAACAAGGCGTGCCCCATGGACCTGTTCCCTCTCCCCAACATTGATCAATTGGTGGACGAGACGGCGGGATGCGAGTTGATGTCGTTCCTCGACGCCTTCAGAGGGTACCACCAGATTTTCATGCACGAAGATAATGCTGAGAAGACGGCCTTCATGACCCCGGAGGGAATTTTTTGCTACCTCGTCATGGCCTTCGGGTTCAAAAACTCCGGCGCCACCTATACCAGGATGGTGGCTAAGATCTTTGGAGCAGTCCTCGGCCGGACGATGGAGGCATACGTCGATGACATGATTGTCAAGAGCAAGCGAGCCACCACACATGCTGACGACCTCTGGGAAATTTTTGAAATCATGAAGGAGTTCAAACTCCGCCTCAACCCCAAGAAGTGCGCCTTTGGCGTCCAGGGCGGCAAGTTCCTCGGCTACATGGTCAGTCGGAGAGGCATTGAGATAAACCCGGAGAAGATACAGGCTATCATCAACATGGAGCCGCCCCGCAACGTCAAAGAGGTACAGCGACTAACGGGGCGGATGGCGGCCCTGAGCCGCTTCCTCTCCAGATCAGCCGAGAGGTCGCTCCCTTTCTTCCAGATCATGCGCAAAACAAACAGCTTCAAGTGGACGACGGAGTGCCAAGAAGTATTTGAAGAGCTGAAGAGGTACCTTTCGTCCCCACCAGTGCTCTCCAAGCCCAAGGCCGATGAAACCCTCTTCTTATACTTAGGGGTGAGCACGTCGGCTATCAGCTCCGTGCTCATCCGCGAGGACGAAGGGGTGCAGAGGGCCATATTCTACATCAACAAAACACTTAGGGAGGCCGAGCTCAGGTACTCCCCCATTGAGAAGACGGTGCTAGCCATCGACCATACGGTGAAAAAACTGGGGCACTACTTCCAGGCCCATGCCGTCCACGTACTGACCGAGCAGCCCATTGGCGCGCTCATGAGGAGCCCCACTAGCTCCTCAAGGATGGTGAAATGGGCGATCTTCCTCACCCAATTCCAAATCAAGATCAAGCCAAGACCATCTATCAAAGGGCAAGCCTTGGCCGATTTTGTCACCGAATGCACAACGAGGGAGACGACCACTACTACCCCCGGGCCAGAGCCGGATGACACGTGGATCCTCTTCACCGATGGCTCGTCGGCCGCGAAATCATGCGGGGGCGGGGGCGTCCTCATATCCCCTGAAGGATTCAGAGCTTACTATGCCATCCGCTTCAACTTCAGGGTATCTAACAATGAAGCCGAGTACGAGGCCCTCCTCAGCGGCCTCAGACTTGCCGCCGGCCTCAGAGCCAAGCACATCAGAATCAGGTGCGACTCCAAGCTGGTAGTGGGCCAGGTTGAGGGTATGTACGAAGCAAAGGAAGGTCGGATGAAGCAATACAAGCAGGCAGCAGAGGAGTTGCTGAAGGCGTTCGAAACCTACGAGATCACACAGATCCTAAGGGCCGAGAACGCCAAGGCCGACATCTTCTCTAAGCTCAGCTCGGATACTCCGGAGCACATCACCAAGTTAGCCAAGATCGAGGAGCTGAGTATGTCCAGCATCCATGCCAGTCCCATCTTGTGCATCCAACAGCGGTCGGAGGACTGGATCTGCGACATCACCACCTTCATCATGACGGGGGAGCTACCCCAGGACGAGGAGAGGGCCAAGCTTGCCAAGCTCAGGGCCCCAAGCTACACTATTGAAGATGGCAAACTCTACAAACGATCCTACAATGGCACTCTCCTCCGATGCCTGCACCAGGACGAGGTCGATGTGGCCATGGAGGAAGTTCACTGTGGTGTTTTCTCCTCACATCAGGGCCCTTTCAGTATGTCCCGACGTCTCGTCGTCCAGGGCTTCTTCTGGCCGACGATGGCGCGGGATTGTGCAGACCTGGCCAGGAAATGTACCACGTGCCAAGTGCTCCAGAAGGCCCCTGGTCGGCCAGCCGTCAACTACGCCCCCGTCAGCACTGCCATTCCATTTTCAAGGTGGGGGATTGAACTGGTCGGCCCTCTACCCAGAGCTGCTGTCAACAACCGCTACATTATCGTCACAGTCGACTACTTCACCAAGTGGGTCGAAGCGGAACCTTTGGCCAGCATCACGGGGGCTAGGTGTCAGAAGTTCGTCCACAAGAACATTCTCACTCGCTTTGGTGTCCCCCAAGAGATCATATCTGACAACGGCACCCAGTTCGAAGCGGCGCCCTTTCAGGAGCTCCTTCGAGAGTGGGGAATAAAGCACTGTTTCTCCTCCGTTGCCTACCCTCAAGGCAACGGGCAGGTTGAGAACGCTAACAGAACTATAATGGAGGGGCTGAAGAAGAACCTACAGGACGCGGGAGGGAGTTTGGTCGACGAGCTCCCCAACATCCTGTGGTGCTATCGTACTACGCCAAGGAGGGCAACGGGTGAAACACCTTTTGCCCTGTGCTACAGTTTTGAAGCAAAGGCACCCACGGAAGTCGCCATTCCTAGCCGACGAGTGGAGCAGTACGACCCTCAGGTCAATGAGGAGAGCATGAAGATCGACCTCCACCTAGTCGAAGAAAGACGTGAACAAGCATTCATCCGGACAGAGAACTATCGGCGTCAAGTGAAATCATATTATGACGCCAAGGTACGTTCCCGGGAATTCCAAGTGGGGGACTACGTCCTCCGCCGAAGGGAAGCAAGTCAACCGACGGAAGGGGGCAAGCTAGCCTTGAAGTATGAAGGTCCCTACATCGTCAGTGCCGTGGTGAAACCCGGTACCTACAAGCTTAAATGCCCAAACGGGATCAATGTACCACGAACGTGGAATGTACACCATCTGGTGAAGTTTTATCAATAATCCGAAGGAGGTGCAGCCGGCGAAGCCCTCACCCTTTGACGGGTTGTTGATTGAACACCACCCTCGGCCTTGAGCCACTTATGAATAAAAATCATGTTTCCTTTGATTTCTTGGAATTTGAGTAAAAAATTAACGGGCGCCCTCATCGGCCACCTTAGAGCGAAAGGCTCAGGCATGGCCGATGTGGCGTTCGCATCTGTAACCTTAGAGCGAAAGGCTCAGGTATGCCCCATCGTATTTTGTATCAACGAAAGGTTTAGGCCCAGCTGAAAGAGCACGTCGCACCGGTCCCTCAGAGCGGAACGCTCAGACAGGGCCGACGATGTCCCCAGGAAGATGGGCCCGCAAACGGTCCGCGTCTTGAAATGGGAAGTTCGTCGCGTCGTCCACGCGCCTGATCGTAGGACGACAGGCCTGAAATCATGGCCAAGATGACAAAATCCCCAAACTCAGGGTTGGGCAACGGCAGCCGTTGGAAACCAACCAAAAGTCTAGCCCGCGTCATAAATAGGCGACGGGACCCCCCTGAGATCATGGACGTTATAAACGAAGTCCAAACCGGTCGGAGGACTATCGACCCCTTCGGCCGAAGCATGAAAGAAGGACACTCCCTGAAATAGGGAACAAAAAAAAGAAGAGGCAAGCCGAGGACTGTGCGCACTTGCCGGCCTCGAGCAGTAAAAATAAATCCCCACAAATCAAGCCACACATTTGGCTAAGTACATATCAGTTGAATACAAAGGTAACACTACCAACAGGTAACGCGGACGAAGCGGCCACCCGCTGCAAGGAAAGTATCAAGGACGGAGCATGCGCCCATAAAACACCCGTGGGGAAGTTGAACACACTTGTGGCAACCCTTACCGGCCACAAATGTGCTTGCCGGCCGTCAAAGGCGCTAAAACCTAGGCGGTGGCTTAAGCCAAAAATTTGCGAAGAAATTTGTCTAAGTGATTTTCCAAATACTTAGAAAATTTTGAAGAACATTGCCAAGTAAATGTCAAACACTTAGAGGATATTCTGAAGAAAGCAAATGCAAAGGAAGAAGCAAGCACCCGGGTGCAAAACACCCAGGCACCTTCATCGGCCACACCGCCCAACTTGGCCGACGACGATACTAAGCAAAGGAAACTACATGGCCTAACACTTGGGCAATCTCCAAACTATGGAATAACGAAGGGACAGTCTCAAGCCGAAGCGGGCATTCAAACACTTGTAGGTGCCCACCTCGGCCCCAGCCACAGATAGTAGTTATCTATACTCTGGTTTGACACTTAGACAAATTTCGAAGTTGGAATAGCAAAGGCAACAAACAAAAACATTTAAAGCCGAAGGAGACAAAAGCAATCCATTCAATCCAAAGGTTAAGTTCCATAGGGGAGCACTTCGGCCATCACACTCAGACGGCAAAGGTCAGGTACCCTTATCGGCCACGACTACAGAAACCAGATGCGACTTCCTGTTTAGACAGGGTGTAACACTCCTAAATTTAATAAAAAGAATTTAATATTAAGTAACATGTGATACCTGCTAAATATTTTCTTAGCTTATGCTTCGGGGCGAATCATCTTTGAAGGAGGGTAGAGTGTGATACCCCGAAAAATTTAAACATAAAAATAAAATAAAATAAAAGACATCAGATAAAGTGAAGCAAATAAAAATGAACATTAACTAAAGTTTCATAAATGATGTTTTGTGACAAGTGATAATTATACATATGACATAAATAATAAAAATGGTGCTTTAAGAATTTTAAGTCTAAAGGTATCGATTATTATTAAGTATTAACATACAAACGTACACTATAAAACTAATAAAAATGATATATAGACTTTAGAGAGCTAGTGTATACTCGGTATATACATACACGACATACACACATTAAAAAAAATTGAGATATAATTCCTCCATAGAATTGAAACACGTAGTATAATAAATCACTACAGCTCTTTGTCAACTCAGCCGCTATAATAGTATAACTACTATTGACGACTTAGACAATATATATACAGTATCAAATATCAACTGGGCGGCCATATAATTACAAGTTAAGAAATGTGCAAATTTTATTCCATTAATCAGCAAACCAATCATTCAGCGGAAAAAGGCTACCCGACCTACGAGCTTCTCTGGCTATAAATAAACAGCTGCGGTCGACGGAGTTCTCCCCACACCGAAACTCCCATGCGAGCTATACATATACGTAATATATACTAATATAAATATATAAATATATATATATATATATATATATATAGTAGTGAGGATGGAGCTAATCATAATAATAATCTTAATACAAAATAATAACAAAGATATTGATAATAACAACCTGTGAAAATAATACGGAGCAATGAAACTGAGATGATAATATTAAATATAAAAATTAGATTAGTTTGATGATAATAATTACTTGGAGGAATTGGTCATTTTTTAAAGTTAGATTAACTACACAATATAAAATAATAAAGTTAAGGGATTTTTTTATTTAATCAAAATAATAATAAATGAATTAGTGTTATTTTAGATCTATTATTAACTTTATCGGTTAATTAAAAGTGTATGAATGTCAATGAACTAAAATAGATCAAATAATATAAGATAATGCAAAATAAGAATAAATAGGAACTGCTGGACTGACTATAAATCAAATTGGATGTATATTCCTTTAATTGGATTGAATTCAAATGTACTAATCACGTAACAAAAATATAATTAAGATAAATAGGCTAATAGATTGATTAATCATTTGAACCAAACCAAATAGTATGAGTATACTATTAAAAAGCCAATGGGTCATATCGTGAAATTGACATTTTTGTAATCATGGTAGGATATGATTAATTGCCCTATTGAATTACCTACTTAAATTAATTTGGACAATATATTGATAATAAGGATTAATGAAAATTAATTATTAAATCTCAAAATCAGTATTAAGGTACGAATACATATATAAAGAGATTAATTGAATTATTTATTAAGGAAAATTGGGGAAAGTACATAAAGTAGAATGAAGGACTAATCATGAATCTTTAATCAAAAGGTGATTATTTAGAGATCGGATTAGAAGACGATAACTAGTGACGTTGAATTTAAGGTAAGTTTCTCTGTCAATCCAAAATTGTTTCCTCGTATTATATGCTTATTATGCATTACGTGATTAAGTGTGAATTTTGAATTATGTGTATGAGATTATGAGGAATACAAATTAAGAGTACTTTTTGGGGTATTAAATATTTTTAAATACATTTGTGATTACTTAGAGAGATTGAGGAATATTTTTAGAAGTATATCTAAAGCCAAGATAAAATTTACGTTTTCATAAGAAGTGAGCACCGCGGGAGAAATCCGCGGTGTCGGTTTTCCACATCCGGATAAATGTGGAGGGTGATTAGAGGTACTACTACTAAGAAGTACATTTTGAGTTTCAAGTGACATTTGGATCTACGATCTATCCCTTTTAAGAAGAAGTTATAGTAGTAGTCCCTAATCATTCAAGAATTTTAAAGGTGGGGTAGTTGGTAGACTGAGTCCCGACTACTCGGGACGACTTACTACTCGGAGGGCTTGGAATCCCTTTTTGGGGGTGTGCACACTTAAGGTAGTCGTTTCGTTTCCATTAGCAGTTGTGGTACCGGCAAAAGTCCCGGGGTGGCCGTACATAATAATGTAACCACCGGGCTCAACCAGAGTGTTGAGCACCGCCCTTCTAAATTACTAGAAAGATAGAGAAGAGGTGAATATTGAGAAATCCTAAGAGAAGAGTTACTATTGTATTTTCAAAGAAAAGTTGAGGACTTTAGTAAAGAAGTGATTTTGAGAAGAAAATTAAAGAGAAAAGTATTTCGGTGGAGTGAGTTATTTTTTATATAATAATATATAAAAATCTATTTTAGTCAAACCTGATTATTTTACGGGGTTGGGTAGTACTTACTTAGCTCTAAAGCTAATTTTTGCTTCCTTTTCTTTGTTTTGTTTTCTGCACTTTACTTGTGCAGGTAATGATGTCTATGTTGATTGATGATTGCATGCGCCCGAGAGCGGTTAAGAGATGTCTTAGTAAAACTTAGACAAGAATAAACATTTTAGTTATGTCGAATATTTGTTTTACTTTGTTTTATTTCGGGATTGCCTGTGCATCCGGTTAAGAGATGACCGGATGTGGCGGTAACACCCGTTTCCCTGTTAATGTTATTTCCGTTACCAAACTTTTTACTTTAGTTTGAATGAATAAAGTAAGTTTATTATTAATAAATCATCATTTCAAGTATTATTTTGGGAGGGAAATTTGGGGGTGTTACACAGGGGGCATGGGAATGAAAGGGCCGAAAAAGAACACGGGGCCGACAAGATCGCCAAGTGTGGTATTTGGTTCAAACACTTAGAAAATTTTCCAGTCTCAGGCAAAAGTGAAAACGGGCGTGCAGCCAAGACGACACGAACACCCACTCACTTGAAGCCTTGATACTTAGAAAATTACCTAAATCCCAATTCCAAACACTTAGACAAATTTTGGAAAACTAGAGAACAAAAGTAAAGGGAGAACAAGACGATGAAAAGACATGATAAAGCCGGAAACATATTTCATTAATATAAGGTCATTACATAAGGAGGGCTCAACGGCCATTACAAAAAGGGGGCGTTACAAACACCAGTCTAGCTAAATTACAGAATAAGTAGCCAGCCGATCAACTCTCGAGGACGGTCTCATCGGCCACCCGCTCCGCTCCGGCTCCTCCGTCCTGGCACCCTCGCTGGCCTCGGCTGCTGAGGAGACGGCAGTATCGGCCATAGTGTCGTCGTCGGAATAGACAGGCGAACCAATTGAAGAGCTGAGCACTCGATCCTGCCTCTCAGATGGGGGGAGTTTCGCTTCGGCCTCGGGATCCCTCATCAGGCGTGGAAGCTTCAGGTTCTTCTTAGCCCATCTCTGGGTGAGCTTAAGCTTTTTAAACGCCCGGTGCAGCCTCCGGTATATCAGCCGCTGCATCCTCTGCTGGCCCATTCGTAGTAGACAGCCATCTCACGAGCGAAGTACTCTTGGCCAGCAGGGCAGTTCTGGCCCCAATCTTCGAGCCGGTCCGCCACGACTTCATAGCACCAGGCCCGATGATCATCGGCTTTCCAGCCTTCGGCCAGGAACCTCTCGATTGCGCCGTCAACGGCCTTCTCAGCGGCCCTCTCAGAATCAGCCTGGGCCCTGGCGGCATCTTCGGCCCGGAGCAGGGCCTCATCACGGCTTCACAGGGCTTCATCCCTAGCCCTCAGAGCGTCATCCCGGTCATCCGCTACCTGCCGGTAGGCCACATCGACCTCGTCAACACCCTCAGAGCCTTCACTTCCTCCCGAAGCCGATCCAGGCAGGCCATGGCCTCCTCGGCCGAAGCAGTTTTCTTCTCGGCTTCCCTCAGGCGAGCAATCTCCTGCTCCTGCCGTTTGTGGCTCTCCATCAGCATGAGAGCGCCCTGCAACAAAAAAGAGAGAGGAGAAACGAAGAATTAGGACGATGAAAAACCCATGACACAAAAGACGTAAAGTACGAGAAACTTACTTGGACGATGAGGTCCATACCGCCATCGTAAATCCTGACGGGACCCAGCTTCTTCAGATAAGCCCGATCCTCGACCGGGACAGCCTGGGCCAGGACATCATGGCCGTCAACGGCGTCATTGAAGACACCACCCTTCACGGGATACTCGATCTCGAGCTTGTAAGTCCCGCCGGTCAGCTCCTTGCCGACCCTTTGTTTACGGGGCTCTTGGCCGATAGGCGGCGACTGAGACAGGATCGCCGAAGAAGGGACCGAAACCGCGTCCACAATGGCAATGGCATTAGAGCCCCCGACATCATCATCCGGTATGGCCACACCCCCGGCACCAGCATCCGCCAGAGGGGAAGCCCTCTTCGGCTTCTTGGATTGCATGCCCACCTCGGTGAGTTTTTTCTGACCGTCATCGGCGGACCGCTTCTTCTTCGGCTACGTTGGCGGTTTCTTCGCCGCATCAGAGCCTGGTTGAGCGCCGCTCGCAGCGGCTTTGCGGCCATCTCCTCCTTCGCCTTAGCTTTGGCCAGGGCCATGACGGATCTACGATCCATAGCAAAGTCTGCACAACAAGGGAAACAAACAGTTAGCAAAAACAAAAGGAAACATAGGCGAAGACGCCAGGGAAGGTATTACCATCGGCATCAGCAGGAATGCCCATATCCGGGCCGTCGGCCTCCTCAAAGGTAGTGGTCATCTTCGGCCACAACTCGATATCACCTTCCTTGTCACCATATACGTGATACCTCATGAAGCCGAGGGCGGTCATCTTGTATTCCGTGATGTAATGTTTCACGCTCCTCGGCCCATCCCTCAGAAACGCCGCTACCTGGGCATCCAGAATATTACTCTTCGGCACGTCATGCAAGGTGAACTTACCGTCGTGACCAACTGAAGGAAACTTCGTACCGTCCTCACCCAAGGACACGAAGACGAACTTGCTCTTCCATCCATGAATAGACGAAGGGAGGTCAGTGAAACTCCTCTTCTTCGGCAGCTATTGCAGGTTAGCGTAACCAACACAGTTCTTATGGCTCCCTCAGCCAATCTGGTACAGGTTCATGAACAATGCCGTTGTCGGCCTGAAATCTAGCTCATCGCAGCGCAGAAGAAAGCCAACGATGAGCGAATAGCTGTTGGGAGTCAGCAAGGCCGGAGGGAGACCCACCATGTACAGATACTCTGTGATGAAGGGGGTGAAGGGGAAACCTAAGTCCCTTTGCGAAGCTCATGGGGTATACTCCAAAATACCCCGAAGGTGGATTCAACACGTGATCCGTCGGCTTGGGCGCCCTAACCCGCCCATACGGCCCCATGTACATCTGGGCCACCAGGTAATCGGCCGCACTACTTTCCGGCTTGATCAGATAAAGGTTGGTGAGATCCAGGTAAGAGAAACCTGGATCCCTCTTCGGCCGCCGCCTTCTCATCGGAGCAGCTCCCTTCACAGCAGAAACCGGCTTCGGGCAGGGGATCGCAGCCGATGTAGACGCTCCGTCCACAGCACGTGAAGCCACTACGTCTTCACCATCAGACGACGAGGCGGCCTTTTCGTCCTCACCTTCACCCTCCCCTGACTTGAAGGAGCTCAACTCCTCTATCTCCTCACAGCACTCCTCCACAACCCGGTAATCAAGGGACTTAGCAGAGGGCTCATCGTCGTACGGGTAGTACTCGTCGTCCAAAGGCTTCATTATAAGAATTAACTAGAGCCTAAAGATTTCTACTTGGGATCTAAGGGTTTTTCTCCACTAACAAAGGATCAATGGTCTAAGAAGCGAAATAGGCAAAGTACAGAGGAAAGTTTCGATGAACTAACCTTTGAAGATTGGATGAACACGAAGAACACTTGCAAGAACTTTATCTCTCTAGAAAATTCAGCAGCACTTCATTATCTCAGGAATGCAATGAGGAACCTCTTCGGAGGGGGGGGGGTATTTATAGACCTTCCCCCCCCCCCCCAACGGTCACTACACGTGGCAACCTCCCATTGGCCACATGAACGGCCACCACCCCCAAGGCCCATTGGGCTGGGCACCGGTTTAGAAGTCGGGTCAGGCCCACTTCCACAACACCAGCTCACCACTAACAAGCCAACCACTCAACGGCCACACCAGTAAAGCATGCCCGCATCGGCCTCAACACAAAGATACTTCAAATGGATAGATCACATCTCAAGGCACGTCGACATCGGCTTGAACATAATGTTAATCGCATGGTTTTCTCAACGACCACGGCGGTAAAACCACCAAGAAAACCCCACGCCATCGACCCTGTATAAAACCCTGATGATAATTTCTTGAAAGCGACCTGCGTCCAAGGGTTCTCCCACAGGGTTACCTTGACCAGGAAATCGCCAAGGAATTGGATTCAGGTGTATACAAGAGTCCGCTTCGGCCTGGGTACATCCTTTACTCCTTCACCCCTCACCCACTCTTCGGCCTGAAGTAGTGGGGGACTGGGGGACTACACCGGCCTTTGCAAATCAGGACAAAATCAAAGAAATCCAAAAATATACTAAGTCCACAACTACAACATTAGACATGCACCACAACGTCCACAAAGAATTCCCTCCAAAAGCGCAACACTTAAGGTCACAGGGCACTTATCGGCTTTGAGACCAGGACACGCACCACTCCTCCCGGATCAGTGCCGTTATCGTCCTCAAAAGCGTGAGCGCCAGACTACGGACAACACCGCCTCGGCCAAGAAGCAAACCGCACCCTCACCGGCTACCTGAGAACAAAAGAACACTCATCATCCTCGAACATGAGACAACCACAAGGGCCTCCTCGGCCCCAAAGAGCGAAGAGCGGCCATCAACTTTCACGAGTGAGCACGATCTTCATCGGCCATTCGTGACAAAGGGCGCTCATCTTTCCCACCAAGCAAGGACGCTCATCGTCCAACCAAAAGGCAGCCCCAATGGCCTCCTCGGCCAACAGTACGAACTTTAACCAACGGTCAGAAGGAGTAAACAACACCCTTAACAGACACTCAAGATAAGGGAGGCTCATCGTCTTCAAACAAGAACACAACCGCAGTGGCCTCCTCGGCCCAAAAACAAAATCCAACCACCGAAGGTCGTGAGAAGGAAAGAATGTCTTCATCGTCCACATCAAGGGGAAGGTAACGGCCAAATCCGGAACGCTCATCGTCCACATCAAGGGGAAGGTAACGGCCAAATCCAGAACAAGACCACCAATGCCACGACAGAAAACGGCCAGGGTGGTCCCACGTCGTCGAGAGCATCAAGCACAGAAATCTACTCTCCTTCACTTCGTCTACATCTCAGCTCAGAGAGTGGGGGACTCCTGATGGAGTATATGGGCCTGGACCCCATGACCCACATACTCGGAAGGACAGAAGGTACGATCACCTGGTGGGACCCTCGTCGGCTAGGTGACCTCCGTCGGCCAGGAAGCAATCCACTTAGAATACGGTCCAGGAGCCAAGGAGAACCGGGTGACCTCGTCGGCCGGGTCCTCGTCAGCCGTGCCCTCGTCGGCCGTGCCCTCCTTGGCTACGGGCAGCCCCCAGGATAGGATTTTACACTTAATCATTTGTACACTCATTGTATTCGGCCCAATAGCGGTCCGGTTGTAAATGGGCCTCCCAAGCTCAAGACTTGGGAGCCCAGCCCGTATTTTCCCTATAAATACTACCTCTGGGAGTAGTTGTAGGGGTTACAAAATCATTCTATTGAAGCATTTACTTGCACTTCTCTCTCTAGCTCTCACTTCTCTCTAGATATATACTCTATCGGTACTTTTTCCTTATTCTATGAATACATATGCAACATTATCCAAAATATTTAACAAATATTATGTATTAACTTAGGTTTAATTTTATTAAAATATTTACTCAAGAAAGACTATCTTACAAAAAAGATTAATTGTTAGTAAAGTTAACATATTGAAATGTCAGACCCATGTTCCCAAGTTTGTAAGCATCACCCCTCAATTATCTAAATTGCTGTAAATGTTGTCCTTTGAAGGGTGAAATGTAAAATGTGGGCGAGGAGTACATTTTACCCCTCAAAGGACCACAATTACGGCAATTTGGACAATTAAGGGGTGACATTTTACAATCTCTGACATTTCAATACGGTGACCATTTACTAAAAATGTGATTTTCCCAAAGTTAAATTTTATTATAAAGAAGATATTTTTTTCATAAAAAATCAAATTAGGCCCAATACCAAACCAGTTTGATCTTGGGCTTGAATTATACTAGTCCGGTCTTGGATTCGGGTTATACGGTCGATCTTCGGTTAATATTTATCGGGATTCCAGTTACAATTGAACCAAGTTTCAGTTCGTTGGTATGGTATTGGACAAGCTCTATCTACTACTTATACTGATTAACGTTGGTGTTTGTTAGGGTGATAAGCAATTACAACTTATTTTATGTAATCCCTGCGTCCTTTGAAACTTGGCCAAATTTGCCCGACACGTGAATTAATAAAGTAAAAGTTACGTGGTTAAGTTTTGTGCAGAGAAGAGAGAATTAACTAGAACACCAATTTTTTTACTTAAAAGAAAAGTAACAAAGTTAGTCGGACAACAAAAACAATAAAGTTGGCAAAGTTTTAAAGGATGAAAAGAATATTACTTAAAAAATAATATTATTTGAATTATTGGAGGAGAGTAAAATTGAAAAATGATTATTTAAGGATTAAACATTTTTCTTATTTAGGTAAAACACATACTGCCTCAATTTTTTTAGTTGTGACAAATTATTTTTATATTATACCAATACTCTACTTTAGTCATATTTCATATATTAATATAGTCAAACATCAATATTTGAGGGGGTTATTGGACTATGCCAAAAGTCTAATTAGCCCAGTCTCAAGGTCTGGACCCGTGAGTCTAGGCCCACGACATAGGCCAACAAACTCAAGCCTAATTCCATTATCTCATGAGGACAGATCGACCAATGGGCCAGGGGATCAAGAAGTTCAGATTGACCCAATCGACAAAGCCCATCAAGCAAAGGAAGTCTGACAAGGTTGGAAGTCCGAGACGACCAACCTTTCAGTTTGGGTAGGAGCGTGCCTATCAGCCCAACTAGCAGTCTACCTACACAGTCCAGTCGAGATCCTCCCTACCAAGTAGCTAAGATTATGCCTACTAGTTCAGTCGGGAGCCTCACTTCGAACCCAGACAAGAACCTGCCTACTAGCCCAGCCTGGAGTCGACCTATCAATCCAACACTGATCCGGTCACCAGTCTGCCAGGGAGGGAGCTCAATCATCGGACATGTCAATCCGGAAGAGCAACGATCAATGATGTGAGTTTTCTCGCACTTAAAACATGTAGCAGTAAAGGGTATACATATAAGTATCGTCTCCACAGGGACGGAAAAGGGGAATCAAGAATTAAATAAATTCAACGATTAAAATAAATATAAGAAATGTGATGTGCGAGATTTGAATTTTTTGGGAAATTAAAATGCAAACAAAACGATTAAAATAAAGGGTTCTTTCTAATTAATGACGGAAGGGAACATGGACCGATTCCGGGGTAATCAGATTTTTGGCTAATCATGCTTAATCACATGAAAATTAATTAATTGAGCAACACTAATAAATACTAATGTTGGGATATTGGGCCGAAGGCCCAACACCCGGCCCAGAAGCCACTAAGGATACCAAAACGAGGACGGGCCCAGGAAGAACTTTACCCTGAACGGGGACCGGGGTTTCAGTGGGAATTCACCCCAATACCCCGAACGGGAAACATGTCAAATAGTGTACTTGGAGCAGCTTAACAACGCCAACCAGGACCATCAGTCTGCTGCCTGAACGGACAATTTGCAAGTGGCAAGGTGCATTAAATGCTAGAGTATGGCGTCAACAAGTGGGAGCATGAGAGTCCAAGTGGCTTGAAAAGCAACCAATCAGCTTGGAACACCCCATACCCCACCTACCCCCTTATAGTATAAATAGGGACATTAATTACATTGTAATGGGTTAGCATTTTGATACTCAAGATCTAGAATAGCTTTCTCACTCTTGTTCTTGTATTAATCACTATTCCGATGTGTCGTTCGGGTAGTTTTCTGTGTAATCACCGAATTACTTAATGCAAGTGGGCTTTTGAGTACAACATCTTCCAATTTTTATATTTTCTTTTACCCTCGACCTATTTTCCACGTCCTTATTATCAAAAGCGTGTGTTGGGCTTTCGGATCTATGAGAATTCACCCCAATACCCCCCGACCATGAAACAGGTCAAATAGTGTACTTGGAGCAGCTTAACAACGTCAACCAGTACCATCAATCTGCTGCCCGAACGGGCAGTCTGTAAGTGGAAAGGTGCATTAAATGCTAGAGTATGGCGTCAGTAAGTGGGAGCATGAGAGTCCAAGTGGCTTGAAAAGCAACCAATCAGTTTGGAACACCCCATACCCCCACCTACCCCCTTTTAGTATAAATAGGGACATTAATTACATTGTAACGGGTTAACATTTTGATACTCAAGGCCTAGAATAGCTTTGTCACTCTTGTTTGTGTATTAATCACTATTCCAACGTGCCTTCGGGTAGTTTTCAGTGTAATCAGCGAATTACTTAATGCAAGTGGGCTTTTGAGTACGACATCTTCCAGTTTTTATATTTTCTTTTACCCTCGACCTAATTTCCACGTCCTTAATATCCAAAGCGTGTGTTGGGTTTTCGGATCTGCGAGATTTAACCTCAACAACTAAGTTCTTACCACTCTCGCGGCGTAAAGTTTGGGGTATTTAAATTACATATGCAAGTTTGGGGTATTCATCTCACATCCCTTCAAAGTTTGGGGTATTTTATTTATTTTTCCCTTAAGTCTCACATCTCATCCCCTCCACACCTATAAATAAGGGTCTCAGTTGAGAGGAAGGAAGAGAGAACTTCCAGTCGAAGAAACGCTGTAGAAAAGCTCTCAAGAACTCCCGCGGGCTCTGAACGATTCCGAAGAAGAGGAAGAGATCAAGCCACAAATTTTATTAAGAATATATGAATAATCATTCGTGATTTGACTGATTTTGTCGATTCTTAATAAAATAATTCCAAAAGTTGAAGAACGTTTGAAGATTTGAAGAACAAAGCTCGAAGATTCGAAGATCTGAAAATGATGCTTTGAGGATTCGAGGATATGAAGAACGAATCTTTAAAGATTTGAAGATATTCATAAAAAGTTTGAATCAAGATTTAACTGAAGATCAAGCCATACATCGCGGGAGGCCCTTAAATAGGAGGACCAATCCATAAAACGGCCCTTTTGTTGAAGATCAAGCCACTTGAAACCGGAGGCCCTCCAAGTTGAATTCTTAATTCAAGAATATTTGAAGATTTAAAGAACGAAGATTTGAAGATTCAAAGAACAAAACTTTGAAGATTTGAAGATCCGAAGAACGAAGGTTCGAAGATTTGAATATTTGAAGAACGTTCAAATATTTGAAGAATTAAAGATTTAATTTTGAGTTAAATTCTTTAATTATATTCATGTCAAATTGCAAGTGAAAAATTAGAGGATTCATATTTAGAGATTGTACCCAATATTCTAACATATTATTATTTGCGATCAATTTTAAGTAAAAACTTAAAATTTGTTTCACAAATTTTTGGCACGCCCGGTGGGACAACTCTATCTCTCATCTCTTCACTTTTGATCAAGCAAAACGAACCCATGGCCTCAAGCAAGCCCGTGTTCTCTTTGAATTCTAGAGCGTCATCAAGATCAAATCAAAACATGCAAGGTCCTATCACTAGGAGCCTATCAAGAATCATGGTTGCGCAGTCATCTTCGGGAACTACTCCCGGTGCGATGGATGGATTTCGAATTGCGCAACAGATGGCCCAGAAGCTTTCTTCATCCATACGTGAATTTACTTCCTCGAAGTGGACAAGCGGTTGTGAAAGCTCATCATCTGGCTCAGACTCCACGTCCCCATCATGTCCTCCACGAAGAACTACTCCACAGTGGTCAAATGTCTACACTGTGATGCCCACTATGACGACAAACACCACATCTATGGAAGAACAAATTGCCCTTCTAACTAGGTGATCGAGGGGATGAGCATGTTCATGTAAGCTCAAAATCAGAAGCTGAATGATGTGAACATCAAAGTAGAAAGCTTGAAAGGCGAGTCAAGTCATGCCCATGAGAAGGATCCTGAAGTGCATGAAGATAATGATTCTCACCAAGAGGATTTGAGAAAGAACATCTCAACCTCTGGGGGCATGATCCCGGATGATCAACTCAAAGACTTCATCATGAGAACCATAAAAGGGGAAGATAGAACGAAGTCAATCTACGTACTCTTATGTTAAGTCATACACTCAAGGAATTGAAGACCTAAATATGCCCAATGGTTATCAACCGCCAAAGTTCATCCAATTTGACGGAAAGGGAATCCCGCGACAACATGTTGCACATTTCGTAGAGACTTGCAATAATGCGGGAACAAACGGAGATCACATTGTCAAGCAGTTCGTGCGTTCGATGAAAGCAAACACATTTGACTGATATACTGATTTGGAGCCCGATTCCATTGATAGTTGGCAAGACATGGAGCGTGAATTTCTAAATCGCTTCTATAGCTCAAGGAGGGTAGCCAGTTTACGCAAACTAACAAATACTCGCCAATGGAAATATTAGTATGTGATAGCTTACATAGAACGTTGGAGGGATCTTTCTCTAAACTGCAAAGATCAAATCTCTACAAGCTCCGTTATCGATATGTGCATTGAAGGAATGCATTGGGAATTGTGCTACATTCTCAAAGGAGTCAATCCAAACACTTTTGATGAGCTAGCAAGCAAAGCTCGTAACATGAAGTTGAGCATTACTAGCAGTAAGAGGAAAACCATGGGTATGTATCCCATCAATGATGTTGTTCAAAAGCAAGATACCAAGAATGAGGGCAAGCACTTTTCTAATATTGAAAATAAAGAAGGAATGGTCGTGAAGGCTTCACATGTTAAGATCTTCACTCAAAATTCAAAACAAGTTTCTAGGGTCGACTTGGAGGCATCGAAACGTGTTAAACCATTTATAGAAGACATGTTGGAAAAGAAATACCCCTTCTTAGACTCTGACGTTCCTCCCATGTTTGAGGAACTGATGAGATTGAAGCTTATTGATTTGTTCGAGTCCAAACGACCCGAGTTCATAAATAACAATAAGTTAGTTATTTTTCATTTGATCAAAATTACAATTAAGAACAGTCCATTTCTTCTTCTTCTCCTTCTTCTTCTCATTCTCCTTCTCCTTCTCCTTCTCCTTCAATTGTTCGCAGACCCATCCACGATAAAGTTAAATTGTGCGCTCTTCTTTAAATGCAAGCTGCACTCTTCTTCTTCTTCTTCTTCTTAAGTTATATTTCAAATTTTTGATTATTTTCTAACCTTTGCTACACATTTTCATAAAACGTGAAATGAAGAAAAGTAGAAGTAGAAGATCTATCTATATTCATAAGGGAAAATCGCACATTTAGTCCCTCGAATAATCACCATATTGAAATGTCAGACCCGTATTCTCTAGTTTGTAAATGTCACCCCTCAATTGTCCAAATTGTTGTAAATGTGGTCCTTTGAGGGGTGAAATGTACAATGTGGGTAAAGAGTACATTTCACTCCTCAAAAAACCACATTTACAACAATTTAGAAAATTGAGAGGTGACATTTACAATCTCTGAAATACGGGTCTGACATTTCAACATGATGACTATTTCAGGGACTAAAAGTGCGATTTTCCCTATTCATAATTGTATTTGTTTATTCGGTTTGTTAGAGTCTTATCTCTTCAATGTGTATTTTATGTTTTATTTTTTTAATTAAATGTGTGTGAGCTTGTTAATATATTTTTTAGAAAGTATATATATATATATTTAAATTAATTTACTCATATTAGTCACAAAAATTAATACTAATGTCGGTCATTTAAAAATACACGTTTTTTGGAACGTAGTTGTATAAAAAATATAAAATTCGACATAAGAGTAAGAATGAAATTTCCAAAGTAATCAATGAATTGAACAATAATTTTTAAAAAAATAATTTTCATAAAATAATAGCGTAAAATGTATTCAAAGTAAAGTATATGAGTAGTGTAAATTCAATATGTTGCTGTTAAAACAGAAGAGAGGATAGTATTTCTAATTTCTAAACACTTTTAGGATGTTTTAACTTGGACTTTAATTCGTTCCAGACCAGACCAGACCAGACGAGACTAGACCAGACCAGACGAGACCAGACCAGACCAGATCAGACCAGACTAGACCAGACCAGACCAGACTTGGATAATTATAAAAATAAAAAGAAACCAGAACAGACCAGACAAGACCAGTTCAGACCAGACCAGATCAGACCAGACCAGACCATCAAATTACCCTCTTACTAACAACATCTTTACTTCAAAACACTTTTCAACTTTTCAGCCCTTCGTGCCGTTGCAGCAGCTTCCACACATGCCCTGATGTAATCATAATTGGCTGTACACAAACACGGTAAGTAGCTCAATGAGGTGTTACCGTGCTAGGGTATGTTTGTAGATAATTGGATTTGAACAATACTAGAATTGTTATTCGAGTGGTATAGAATCTAGTTTTTTTTTTCTCGATTTCCGATGACTGCTATTTCTGATAATTGGATCATTGTTTGTTTCAATATTGTGTTAAATTAGAGATCGACAATGATTTAAACACAACATTGTGATGGGGTTAAAGAAGCACAACCCAGCAGTCTCTTTCTGATGATCAATGGAGTGTGCTGGAAAGGGGAGCCGAACGCCATGCTCAGGCCATGCCACTACACACTGTGGGCGCTGCCGAGCCGTTGCATACTGTTCAATCTCTCACCAGGTATTTTGTACGGAGTATATATTCATTTTGAACATCAACTTCACATAATACTCCAAAGACCCAGCTTCACTGATCTGGAATGTAATTTGATGTTTTAGTAATTTATAATAATGCGTAAAGGTTTCACATTGGAGTGTTCATAAGAAAGAGTGCAAAAGGCTAGAACAACAAATGAATGGCGCCAATGTTCTTAATGATTTCCCTTTCACCTTTACTGTAGAAGCTACAACTAAGGTATGAATTAGATTGTATTTTATTAGACTCTGACCATCAAATTTTGTTCATTTAATCTGCTGGTTGCATAACTTTTGCAGGTGTGTGATCACAGTCTATCGAGATGTTCATTCTTAGTAACTCAGGGTGTTCATCACGTGGGAATGTGGACATGGGAGTGTGCGTGTGGGCTGTCAGTTGATTCGTTAGATGTAATAAGGTTCCCCTTCATTTTCACATGTTCTTCTTTAAGTTCCATGTGCACACGCTGGGAGCCTGGAAATATTAAGGAAATTAAAATAGGGAAGAATGTAAAGGAAAAACAGAAATGCAAGGAAACTTGAGAAAAGTAAAGGACATAATCAATCTCAATAAATTTATGTTGGATATGTTTCCATCTGATTTTATCTACTCATTTCTATTGTATAAAGGCAAAAAAATTGACATGTGAAACACAAAAAACCTAAAACATTCTTTTTTCCTTTACCATTTCTAAGGAAATCAAATAACAAATATGACAATACAATTTTCAGTTATCAAAACATACTCTGAAGGAATGCGATGAATTTGAAAATGCAATCTTCATGTCTTCTTTATAGCTGCAAAATTTTCATTTCTCTATAAAATATTTGTTGAGGTGCTGTCAGGATGTGGTGCTCAGCTGCTCAGAATAACTCCTTATGATTTAAAAAAGGACTCTTAGATGTGGTTTTGTGATGAATTTGGTAGTTCTTAACACCACCATCTCAGTAAATTTATCTTATAGTGTTATACAAAGTATATCTGTTCAAACTCATTTTATGTATTTTTTCTATTATTGAAAGATTAAGAAATTTCAATATTTGAAAAAAGAATTAAAAATTGAAGGCATATTGCACTTTCTTTTACATAGTTCGAAGTAAAGCCAAATATTGAAAAAAAACTCACATTAGCTGTTTTTCACTTTCCTTATAGCATTTCCCCTGATCTAAACATGCTCCGAAGGAATGAATTGAATTTGGAAGGCAATCTTCATGCCTTCTTTTATCACTGCAAAATAACCATGAAGTTTGTAATCATTTTGAGATGATGTCATGATAGGGGTGGTGCTCACAATAACTTCTGAAGGTGTTTTTTCTATGAAATAGAATCTTGGATGTGGCTGTGTTATAAACTTAGTAGTTCCTAGCACCATCATTGCATCTTATCATTTAAAATTGTTTACATCACAGGCATAATGGATGGAATCTTTCAAGCATGCTATGCCCTTGTAGAGGTAATATGACGTTTTTTGTTGTCAAAATAAGCTATATGCTATTATTTTGACTAGTGTTCCTGCAAGTTACATAGAGCATCTACAATCATGCTCCTAAGTAAAATCCCAAATAAGTCATTTTTATGATCCCCACAGCCATATAGAAAATCCCAAATAATCTAAAAGCCATTAACTCACCCTCAACCATAATTTCCAAAATCATATTCATATGTATATATAACTGTAATAACACACCTAATCAATATATGTATATGTATGTGTGAATATATATATATATATATATATATATATATATATATATATATATATATTAATTTCCATGCTTCTTTGGTTCCATTCATTAATGGCATGGCGCCGAGCATATTCGTTTCTCTCAACATTGCATTGTGATGCTCTTTATTTGAGTTGTGTTTCTCATAGTAGTTCCAGTAGGTTGATTTTTATTGTAAGAAACTCAAACACAGTCCAAAACTTCAATATTATTTTTATCTACAAGTGACTTTGCTAGTTGGGGATGTGTTAACTGTCAAGAGTAGAAAATTAGCATGTATTTATACACAAAACATGTAAATTATGGGGAATAAAAATACAAACTTAATGTTTGTGCATTTTTTATTTATAAAAAAATAATGACATTTCTGCAATTTATTCGCTGGTGAATTTACAGGCAACAATTGGAACATTTAATTTGTGCATGTGACTATGTGTGTTGTTGCAGTAATTGTATCTGTTTGGTCATTTGTTAAACTCTTTTGTTGCCTTGTGATGGTTCTTTAGTCATGCAGTTAGTGCGTGATGTGCACACACCCCAATCTGTTTGCATCTCAAATTTTCTCTGTATTTGAATTTTTGTACCCAAATTTTCTGCATTTTGTCTCCCAAGAAATCCCTTTACTCAATCTTAATCTCCAAAAGTTCCTGGTGCATGATCTCTAATAAACTTATGCACGAGATTGAGGATGTCCAAAGGATGCATTAATTTGATCATAACTCATCTAAAAAAGATAGGGAAAAGGTACAAATATACCCTTGTAGTATGGGTGTGAGAACAAATATATCCTTGTTCTATCTTTTGGAACATTTATATCGTTGATGTTTACGTGGAAGTTGATGTTTATGTGGAAGTGCATATATACCCCTGAACTTTTAAAAAGTGCAAAAATACCCCTCATGATCCTATAAAGGAGCAAATTTACCCTTATTGACTCTAAATAAATAAAATAAATTTAAAAAATACCAAAACTAAATTATAAATTCGAAATTGAAAAATATTATGTTAAAATATTAACTCTTTAATTTTAAATTTCAAATTATTATTTTTCCATTGTAAATGAAGCACTTCATTTTCATAAATATTAATTTTAGTCTTGTTGCAAAATTTTGAACATATTGTTACATTTTTTGAAGTAACATTCTTTGATTTTGTTTAACCTTAATAAAATTAAATTCACTATTTTTGTAATCTTGGACTATTTATCATCATACAAAATATGTAATTTTATAGTGCAAAGAATACAAAAGATTAAAGATTTTTTTTTGCATTGTAACACATATGTTCACACTTTTCCGAAAGAATCTTAAATATATAGTAAAGTTTTGAAATAATATTTTATACTAACAATATTAAATTGTGATATAAAAATAGTAAAAGGGAGAATAAGACCCAAGTAAAATTTTTTTATTTTATTTTTCAATTTCAAATTTATAATTTATTTTTGGTGTTTTGTGAAATTTATTTTATCAATTTAAAGCCTCCTTTATAGAAACATGAGGTGTATTTTTGCACCTTTTAAATTTTCAGGGGTATATATGCACTTTCACATAAATTGCAGGAGTATATTTATTCCAAAAAATAGAACAGGGATATATTTGTTCTCACACTCATACTACAAGGGTATGTTTGTACCCTTTTCCAAAAAGATACATATGTGCTGAAGTTTATAGAAGTATATCCTAATCAACCGTAATCTCCGACATTAACTATAATATACCCCCTCTGGCCCATAAAACTTGGCCAAAGTTGACTTGCACGTGGAATAAGAAAGAAAAAATTGTGTGGTTGAGTTTTGTGTAAATGAGATATAATTCGTTTTGTGGGACGGAGGAGTATTTCATACAATCATACATGTGAAAACCCTAGTTGTATTGGGCTTAGCCCATTTGTGTATAGAAACCCTAATGCTCTAATATTGCTATAAATAGAGTTACTTGTATAACATTTCAATATGAAGTATAATGAATATATTTCACATATAAACCTACCGGTGTCTTCAACGCAACATCGTGACTTACCGCCGTGAAAATCCCCGCCGCTGCCTCATCCACGCACCGCCACGAGCCACTGCAGTTCTTGCCTGCATCTGTACGTTTTTCGCAGATCTCTCTCTTTCTACTCATCCACCGTTGACACTGCCAGCCACTTGAAGATCCTGAGATTCCGGCGACCAGAACAGTATAGGATATCGTCACCGCTGACCAACCACGCGCCACCCACACGCGCCGCTCATCCGTACGCACTGCTTCCGCCGCTGCTTTGTGTCGCCACCCCTGGGCAGAGGTTGGTTTTCTTCCTCCCTGATCTCTGCTACTGTTCATCTTCCCAGCAGCCCTAAGGAAGGGTCTTGGTCAACACAGTCAACAGACTCCAGCTCCTGCCTTGGGAAGTTGCTGCTGCACTACTTTTAATTTTCATTTTCCCTTTTATTCTACTTCTCAAAAAAAAAAAAGAAAACTCAAAAAAAAAAAAAACTCAAAAAAAGAGAGAGAGAGAGAACGACAACGTATTCTAGTTTTTGTTCATTTGCTTCAAGGCCGGATAGAGGTACCAACAAAGGATACACACGAAGAAACCATCCTAAGTGTGACTTGCCATAATCTTGGTCATACTAAAGATAGGTGTTGGAAGTTACATGGAAAACCTCCTACCTTAGCCAATGTTGTTCAGATCCCGCCATCTCCGATTGTTCTATCTCCTGACGAATATGCAACATATCAGAAATTTATGTTGACTAATATGCCTTTGTCTACACCTGGTACATCTACCGCTTGTGTTTCAAACGCCACGGCCTCATGGATCATTGACTCAGGTGCCTCAGATCATATTTCTGGTAATCCCTATCTTTTATCTCATATTACCAAGCAACAACACCTTCCTTTGATCACTCTTGCCAATGGCCTTCAAACCTCAGGTATTGGGCAAACACTTCCTTCTTCATCCTTGCCATTAGATTCAGTTTTAGATGTTCCTAACAGCTCCTTTAATATAGTCTCTGTTAGCAAAATTACAAGTGCTCTTAATTGTTCTATCACCTTTTCTGCTGATTCTGTGACTTTGCAGGACCGTTGTACGGGAAAACGATAGCCGTTGGACATGAATCTCAGGGCCTATATCATCTCCACCCTCGTGATCCAATCGCGTGTCTCAGTTGAACCTCCAATTACTCTACATAATCGTTTGGGTCATCCTAGTCTCTCAAAGTTTCGATGTCTAGTTCCAGGTTACTCAAATCTTTCATCTTTAGAGTGTGAGTCACGTCACCTTGGAAAGCAACCTCGTAAATCCTTTCCAAGACGGGTCAATAAACGTGCTACATCCCCGTTTGATTTAGTTCATACAGATGTATGGGGTCCTTATCGAGTCACTTCTACTTTAGGATTTCGTTATTTTGTTATATTTGTGGATGATTTTTCGCGTGACACATGGTTATTTTTAATGAAAGATCGTTTTGAATTGTTTAATATTTTTCAAAACTTTTGTGTCGAAATTCAGACTCAGTTCGGCCATTCTATCAAAATTTTACGCAGTGACAACGCTAAAGAATTTTTTGCGGCCCCTTTTAATCAATTAATGACATCGCGGGGTATGCTTCATCAATCTCCTTGTGTTCACACCATACTTGTCACGGCGGTAAGTCACTAAGTCGAGTCACGGCGCCAGCCGGCCGCCATATTGCCTAGGCGATAAGGCGCCCGACTAGGCGACAATTAGGCGACTAGTCACCTATACATGAATAATATATTATATATAATTAATCTTTATATATATAGTTATATACGGAGTATATAATCATATATAATTAAACTATATGAAATATGTATATCAGACTAGTATATATTAGTATGTACTAGTTTTTATGATTATTTTAATAGTTTATTATTTTATAATTTATAACATATAATAAAATAGAAGTCTCACGGGCTGGGGATACACATATATTGATAGATATATATAACTACACCCTTCCAATATATATATATACACACAACTTAATTAATTAAAATAAGAAACAATGAAGCCAAGAAGAAGAGATCGGGGACTGGGAACTGGGAAGTCGTCTGCTACTTTGCTTCCACGAGCGAGGGATTGACGGAGGGCGATACCTGCGAGTTCGTCTTTTTTGTGGAGTTGTTTGTCTGCTTCCTGCGAGTTCGTCTTTCGCGAGCGAGGGACTTGGTTTGGCTATACGACTTTGGGCAACAAATCGTCGGTAAGGTAGATTACTATGGGCTTGCTTTTAATTAAAGACTAAATCTATTTTTATTTGGGTTCTGGGCCTGCGCCATAGCGGTCCGACTTTCCAAAAAGTCGAGGACTTCATCGCCAAAACAGCGCCTAGATGACGCCTAGACGACGTCGTTCACGGCTACTCTTCATCTGGTGAGGCGAGTGAAGCTGGCGGGCAGTCCCTAGCGCCAGGACGCCTAGTCAGCAACTAGACGACGCCGTGACAAGCATTGTTCACACGCCTCAACAAAATGGGGTTGCTGAATGCAAGAACCGACATTTAGTTAATACAGCTCGCACCATGTTATTACATTCACATACACCGCCTCAGTATTGGGCAAATTCTATGCTCACTGTGTGTCATTTGATAAACCGCATGCCTTCCTCAATTCTTAATAATAAAATTCCATTTTCAGCCTTGTTTCCTGCTCGTGAATTATTTCCATTACCACCTTATGTGTTTGGGTGTGTGTGCTTTGTCCATGATACGACACCTGAGTTATCTAAAATGTCAGCCCGGTCAATAAAATGTATTTTTCTGGGATATTCACGGCTCCAAAAGGGTTATCGTTGTTATTCTCCTGTACTTGGGAAACATTTTGTTTCGGCTGATGTCCCTTTTTTGAGTCTTCCTTTTATTACCCATTATCTTCTGTTGATACCCCTTCATTTATGGACTTCACCTCCTATCTCCGACCCATCCTTCCAAATACTCCTATTTCTTCGACATCTGATGATCATCCACACTGTCCTCCTATGGCAGATCATCCATTACAAGTATACCATAGACGTCCTCGACCTCCTTCCATTGAGCTTATTGTGGCCACGCATCGCGATTCCCCTACCACGGATCCAGCATCATCACCGTCAGCAGTTCTAGCACCTCCGCAAAGGTACGTGCTCTACTTTAAATCCTCATCCCATATATAACTTTTTGAGTTATCACCGACTCTCTACACCTTACTTTGCTTTCATTTCACACCTGTCTCATATCTCCATTCCTAAAACCACACATGAGGCCTTGGCACATCCAGAATGGCGTAAAGCTATGTTGGCAGAGATGGAGGCTCTTCATTCTAGTGGGACGTGGGATTTAGTCTCCCTTCCCACCAGAAAATCGGTTGTTTGGTGTTGGTGGATATACACTGTCAAAGTTGGTCCTGATGGTAACATTGATCGTTTTAAAGCACACCTTGTGGCGAAAGGGTACACTCAGATCTATGGGATAGATTACACTGACACATTTTCTCCTGTCACTAAGATTGCTTCTGTTCGTTTGATTTTATCCATGGCGGCAATGAGTCACTGGCCCTTTTTTCAGTTGGATATTAAAAATGCATTTCTTCATGGTGATCTACACGAGGAGGTTTATATGGAGCAACCGCCTGGCTTCGGTTCTCAGGGGGAGTCAAGTTTGGTGTGCAGATTACGTCGTTTGTTATATGGCTTGAAACAATCTCCACCGCTCCACGTGCATGGTTTGGGAGGTTTAGTGCTGTTATTCGAGGATTTGGAATGATTCGAAGTGATGTTGATCATTCTATATTCTATAGACATTCTGCAGGTGATAAATGCATTTATCTTGTTGTGTATGTTGATGATATTATCATTACAGGTAGTGATGAACAAGGAATTGCACTCCTTAAGCAATATCTTTTTAGCAAATTCCAAACAAAAGATTTGGGAAAGCTAAGGTACTTCCTTGGCATTGAGGTCGCACAGTCTCAAAACGGAATTGCCTTCTCGCAAAGAAAATATGCCTTGAACATTCTTGAAGAAACAGGTATGCTAGAGTGTAGACCAGTGGATACACCAATGGATCCAAACGTCAAACTCTTGTCAGAGCAAGGAGACCATTTCCCCGACAAAGGAAAATATAGAAGACTCATTGGCAGACTAAATTACCTTACCATCACAAGACCAAATATTTCATTTGTGGTAAGTGTTCTTAGTCAATTTCTTGATAAGCCAAGTGGGCATTGGGATGCAGCTATTCGAGTCTTGATATACAACAAGAAAACACCAGGTCAAGGGTTGCTCTTTGAAGACCGAGGTCACTGTGATATTGTGGGATATTGTGATGCAGATTGGGCAGGATGTCCGATGGATAGATGTTCTACTTCGGGATATTGCATCTTGATCGGTGGAAATCTAATTTCTTGGAAGAGTAAGAAACAAGATGTGGTTGCCAGATCCAGTGCTCAAGCAGAATACCGTGCGATGGCCCTTGCTACATGTGAAATCTTGTGGTTGAAGCATCTCCTCCAAGAACTAAAATATGGGAGCACAAAACCGGTTCAATTATTGTGTGACAATCAAGCCGCAATGCACATTGCATCAAATCCGGTATATCATGAGAGGACTAAACACATTGAAGTTGATTGCCACTTTATTCGAGAAAAAATCGTAGCTGGACATATTTTCACAAAATATGTCAACACAACTGATCAACTTGCAGATGTTTTAACCAAGTTTCTTAGAGGTCACAGAGTCGAGTATATTTGTAACAAGCTTGGAGCATATGATTTATATGCTCCAGCTTGAGGGGGAGTGTGAAAACCCTAGTTGTATTGGGCTTAGCCCATTTGAGCATAGAAACCCTAATGCTCTAATATTGCTATAAATAGAGCTACTTGTATAACATTTCAATATGAAGTATAATGAATATAATTTTGTATTTCACAATACAAAATCAAACTTTTTATTTTATTTTACCTAGTGATAAACCATCATATGATGGGGTAAGGGGGTAAGGGCTGGGGAACACCTTACCAATTTATTAGGGGTTGAAAGAGGAGGATACAAGGTAGGGGGGCATGGGGCCAAAACCTACCGAAAGAAAAACCAAACAAATTTAAACTACATAAGGGTAAGCGATAACATCAAATTTGAGAACGTTTTTAAAATGGGAAGATTCGACATCAACTCCAAGGCTAATAGCATGAGCCGCACTATTAGTAGATTCCGGAATATGACCTATGAGGATGCGGTTTTGATGTACACGGTGAAGATTGATAGATTGTTAGACCAGTTGATTGGAGATCTCAATGATGTTTACGGTCTGCCCATTGTGCCTGCATCGAGTAAGAAAAGAGTGTAAGGCCTCAATGAAAGCTTTGTGTTTAGAGGTGTTGAAGTGGCATTGAAAAAGATGAGTGATTAATCCCCCTTTGTGATTACGAATTAGGAAGTCAAAGTTGTGAGTGTGACCAACAAATGTGTGAGATATTCAGGGTATACTGGTCAATTGGAGGATGGTTCCAGGTAATGGTGTAAGGGTTATTCGTGAGGGGATTATTCACGTTGATTGAGACCTTAAACACGTTAAGGTCTCGATGAATGTTGTATATGGCTCAGAGTTATTAGGTGCAATATCCTCATAAAGAGTGGCGATTCTCATCTTCCAAGGTTCCAAAGAATAGTGGAATATCAAAGAATATTTTTGTGTTTGGTCCATTTAAGTATGTTGTCCTTCAAATTGCCATCCAACCGGTGATTAGGAATATCAAAACGGATCCAAATGGCAGCATAAGAGGGGCAACAAATCCAAATAATCCTGGTGGTTGCAATGAGGACATTTAAAGGGACCGTTGAAACCCATATTGGTAGGAAAAACAACGTTAACCACCAAATTATCCATAATACGCCAAGGAAGAAAGAAACCTTTTTGGGGATAGTTTTTTTTCCATATAGCTTTGAAATTATTATCTTTGCACCTTTTTTGCCTAATCTCATCATAGGCTGTGCGAAACGTGAAAATCCCATTAGAGTTCTTGTTCCATAGGACAGTGTCTGGCTCAGTGTCGAATATGGGAGGAAGGTTGGTAAGGGACAGTCTTATGTCATGGGGGAGCACCTCAACATACTGGTTGATGTCATTATAGGCCTCCCTAATGGTTATGTTAGGGTCCAAGGTATCCAAGGAGAACATATGCAGAGGTCCAAAGGGACTCCAATTTGAGTCCCAAAATGACCTACTTCCGTTATGAACAATAACGCTAGTGTTCACAATCAAACTTTTATCGTAACATATTTCATATAGAAATCTTACCTTGACACTCTTGATCTATTATAAATTCCATGCAAACATTGTATAATTTCTCTATCAATATTTTCAAGCAATATTATATCAATTCATGCCTTCCCTAAAGTCCTTGAAAGTTTACCCCACACGTGCATATTAGTCTCAAATCCACTAGACATGCATATTAGACTCAAATCCACTAGACGTGCATATTAGACTCAAACCCATTAGGTAACCAATACGAAAACAAAGCAGTCTGAAGAACTTAAAGTAGAAACGTCGTTCTAAATATACATTAAATGGAACATCTGACAAATAACTATGAAACAAGTTTCTGATATCATAATAAATTGGGTTTAACTGACCCAAAAGTTCGTAAACAGGTGCGGTTTACCACACTAATTGCATATAAAAAACGAAATACGGTAAATATTCTAGATGACCAATGTGGGATACTCACATGCAGGGCCATCCTCACCAATGATAAAGCGTATTAGTAATTGGAAGGAATACTACGAATGGAGGTGCATCCCACTAAATTCTCCTGTCGCATTACTTCTTCACTGGGTATGTTTTGTGTTTATGTGAGTGATTACTTTGATAAATGAGTAATGTTGAATTCTTTTATCCTATCCGCATATAAAAAGGGACAGCCCGGTGCACGAAGGCATCCCCGCAAGGCGAGTGTCTGTGGAAGGGTCCCTCCATGATAAGAATCAGGCCCATTAGACTAAGAATATAAATAATAACAATAATAAATGTAAAGACGGTATAAATAGCTTGGAAAGGGGAGCTAGTAGGGAGGCTGTTAGAAAGTTGTATCTAGGACTGGGAAGATTGAAACTTATCATCTCTTTCTGATAGGACTCCAGTAGAATAGCACTGATAATAATAAGAATAATAATAATATTAGAATAGTTAGTATAAATAGAGGGTGAGGGAGAATAGAAAGGAGGTTGGAATTGTTATTTGGGTCTGGGACTTTGGAGAGTAGGCACTCTTTAACTGCCTTTGTATTTCTCTTTCTATACTTTCTGTTATACGACATCTCTTTTCTTCATCTTTGATTCTTGAAATCTCTAGTGAAATTATTAGATACCTAACATTGGTATCAGAGCGTCAGCTACTCAAGGAACGATGGAAAGTAGACTGGAGATCCTGGAACGCAATTTTGAAAGCTATCGTGAGGAAAGGCGGAAAGAGATGGCGGAATGGCGCGAATTGATCCTGCAGCAGAACGCTCGACATGAACGAAGAAAATCAAGAACTTCAAGGCGTCACACTGTACATGAGAGTCCTACATCATCTGAAGCCAGAGGTAAGTCGCGAACTTCGTCTCACAGTTCGCAGTCGCGAACCGTTTCTTTGAGTTCGCAGGATTGGTTGCAAACTTCTTCTCGCAGTCCGTCCGCATCGTCGCAAGCACAAGAGCCCAGTTCGCAGTTGCGAACAGTCCCTTCCCGTTCGCAGATGCGAACAGTTCCTCCCAGTTCGCAGGTTTCTTCGCAGATTTTTTCCCAGAATCCTTCATCAGCTCTCATTTCCCGTCAAAATGCGACGCAATCGATAGGAGAATTTCCAAGTTAGATGGATTCCTCACTCGCCGATCTTTACCACTCATATTCATCACCCGTCGATTCTTACTGTTCACCATCTTCCTCACAAACAGCTACACTCAGTTTTTCGCAGGATTCCTCGCCATCATTTTTTCCCAGTTTGCAAGCTTCATCTGGAGTAGATGTTTCCAGTTCTCAGACTTCTTCGCGAGCTTATTCTTCATCGCCTAGGGCAGAGAAAGTCACTGAGGGTGATGAGGGAAGCGCGGAAAAATTGTCAGTGAACATTGGACCGGAAGTTGGCACAATTGCTCATTTTCTCAAATACAAGTCTGTCAAGTCAGATTCGGAAACCAATATTTTCAAGATTCTACACACATGTGACACTGATGCTTGTGTGGCAAAGTCCAAGATGACTTCTAGGTTCGTACAGGAGATGAACTGGCCTAATGTTTTAAAGTCTGAAATGGTGTATTATCATTCATTAAACATTACTTTGGAAGGGCTGAAGTCATTGAACAAGTTTGATAGTTTCATATATGAGGGTGTTACTTCTATGATGGATACTCAAAATGGGTTGGAAGGAGGAATTACTGGGAATACTACAGAATATGAGAGAGATGTTACCGGTGTTGAAGTTGTCATGTATCTGATGTTTGTTAAAGATCTCACTCTTGGTCATTCCTCTGAGGCCATTAAAGTTGGTGAAGTGGTTATGGGACTGCCATTAGTTTGTATAATTGTTCAAGATAGAGGTTTAGATTTTGATTACAGATTTCATATGGCAAGTGCTGGTCCACGACTCAACGTTCTCAGGAAAAGAGATAAGGATCAAGAATGTGACAGTATGTTGAGAGCAATTAGTAATAGGAGATGGATGGAGAGGTGCGTTGATATTGTTGAAAGTCATGACCAGTTTTTGATTCTTGGGGTTGAAGGGTGCAAAGGGGTATTTTCTGTAAATTGGGACTTCTTTGATTCCAGATTAAGATGGGATGATGAATTTGATCCGGGTAGCATTGTTGAAAGAAAAATTCACATGGCTCACATGTCACTTTGTAGAAATAGTGTGAATGGTATGGAGAGCCTTAGTATTAGTGCAGCAATAACAGCTCTAGATTCTGCCACTAATTCTTTGAGTGTTGTTATTGGTAAAGAATCTTGCCAATTTTACTATTACAGGCTTAGCTCTGGCCCTGAGAAAACAACATACTTGATCAATGAACCCAACACTGAAGTTTCCTTTTTCCCAAGTGTTGATGGGTATCAATGTGCAGTTCTCTCTTCGCTTGCCAATTCCCCAGTATGCATCCGGCAGTACATGGCAGCAGGATCTAAATTGGTTGTGGTGTTTGTAAGCTGCCAGGCATCTTTGGGTATTCATCAAAATACTGAGAAATGGGAAGGTGAAACCTCATGTGAAAATAGGGAAGAACTTGCTTTGTGCTTAATAGAACTAGGCCAGCCAGTACATCCAAAGAAGGAAATTGAAGACAAAGATCAAAACAATTACAAAGATCCCAACAATCAGTGTGTTCTCCAGGCAATGAAGTTCATGGTCCCACAATCAGTTAGGTACTGGGAAGGGAGAGGCGCCAGGATGAAGATAAAGTTGAAGGTCAAGTCGGTTTCCTATCACCCACCTTGAGGACAAGGTGGATGTTCAAGGGGGGAGATATGATAGGACTCCAGTAGAATAGCACTGATAATAATAAGAATAATAATAATATTAGAATAGTTAGTATAAATAGAGGGTGAGGGAGAATAGAAAGGAGGTTGGAATTGTTATTTGGGTCTGGGACTTTGGAGAGTAGGCACTCTTTAACTGCCTTTGTATTTCTCTTTCTATACTTTCTGTTATACGACATCTCTTTTCTTCATCTTTGATTCTTGAAATCTCTAGTGAAATTGTTAGATACCTAACACTTTCTTTGGGCTTCGTTGTATTGATTTCCACCATTAATGAAGTTGGATCTTGTTTCTTGAATACTTCTCATCTTTCTCTGTTAAACTTACATACCTGAAAGTACTCTATCAGTGGTATCAGAGCACGTCACTTCCTGGAGGAGAATCCGAGTCATCGATTATCCCAGAATATCAATAACCTGGAACGATGGAAGAATTCTATATGACACCACCAATGGAAGAGAGATTTGACAATCTCAATCGACAGGCGAAGGAGATGAATGCTAAGGTTGGAAAGAATTTTACGTGACTGTGAGCGTCTAAATCAGCGCTTGCTCCGATCGAGGAACACCAGGCATCATCGGCGATCTGACAAACAGAGTTTGTCGCAGTCGCTCACTAGTCTTCAATCGGAGTCGCGAACTGCTTCTCTTAGTTCGCAATCGTGAAGGGCTTCGCGCGAAAAAATGCTGAAGCTCGCGGAAGAGGTTGAGCGCGGAATAGTGGAGAAAGAAAAGCGCTCAAACCTAGAGAAGGAAAAGCGCTCAAACCTGGAGAAGGAGAAGCGTGCGAAGAGCAAGGAGATGAGAACCGGGTTGGACGAAGTGCGCACCAAGCTGCGGAAACAACGTCACCGGCGAGGATGATCGAGGACTGTGCGTCGCTGCAGGAATTCGAAAAGCAAAGGTTCGTTGCAGTCGCCATCAGGTCTTTCCTATTTGCAAACTGTGTCGCACGTAGAAGCTCCCAGCTCGAAGTTGCCAGTTTCGTCCCTATCAGATTCACTGAGTTCGCAAGTTTCTCACCCTGCGAAAGATATTCCCCAGTCAATAAATAAGACCGAGATGGAGCCAACAAAATCTGTAATCAAGAAAATGAGTAAGAGGAGCAAAGGCAGATTATTCGATGGCCAGATTATGTTTCTCCTAATCTTGCAGACGATGCAGATATAATTCCCAGCCAAGTTTCTATCGTGGATCTGCTTCGCCAACCATGTTCATTGGGAAGTAGAGTCCTAATTGCTTCTGAAACTGGATTAATTAAAATCAAGAACACTGCAGATGATAAAGCTGTTCTTGTCAAAAGTCAACAACCTCGACAACCAAAGGAAATGGTTTCAGAAAATTCATGCATTGGTAAAAAGAGATCTGGTAGAGGCTGAGGAGGAGGTTGATCTTGTTTCAGGAGAATCTGCTATCATTTTTGGAAACCACAAACCTATTCATGATGCTGATAAGTTTAGCCATGGCCAACACCTTGAAATACAAGGAGCAGAATTGCAGCCATGGGTTGAGAGCATGTTAGACTACACCAAACTTGACTTACATAATCCATTTAAAGCACCTGAAAGTTATATAATGTTGGGAGACAACTCATAACCTATTACTTCCTAAGGTTCATAAATCATTCACAAGGGTATTACAGAGGGTAGCCCCAAAGAGTTACCAGCAAACTCTAGCTATCAGGGCTCCTGGTAGCATACAGCCTTTGATTGTTCACATTTTACCTTATGTTAGGGAAATGTTGACTAAACCACGACAACATCTTGAAGAATTAGTAACTGGTTCACTAGATCTTCTGATCCTAATACCAGGGTAATTCTCTAAAGTAAGAGGCAGGAAATATTGGAATGGAGAGAAATCCCAAGGGTGAAAGAAGTGAAGATGAATGGTCAAGTAATGAAGCTGATGGGTGAATTATACAAAGGAAATAATCTTAGTCTTAAAGTTGACAGCAAGGTGTGCAATATAATGGAACAAATGCTACTTCGGGTTCAGGATTGGGGAATACAATTGGAGATTGTTGAATTCTTAAATTCAAAAAGAGAAACACAGTATGACTCAAGTTCTCTTGAACTTTCTTCTGACATGTGTATGAGCTATTCAGTGTGAAGTTTCACTCAAGAGATAGGGTGAAGTCAGAGGGACATGCTATGCTGAGGCTGGTCAAGAGTTTTTCATCTAGAGGACTAGAAGTAGGGAACTTCTGATAACGCCATCAGTGAGGTACTGGGAAGGAAGAGGCACCAGGAGGAAGCTGAGTTCCAGGCTTGGTTCATATCTTCCCACCTTGAGGGCAATGTGGATGTTTAGAGGGGTATTGATAGGAATCCGGCCCATTAGACTAAGAATAGAAATAATAACAACAATAAATGTAAAGACAGTATAAAAAGCTTGGAAAGGGGAGTTAGTAGGGAGGCTGTTAGAGAGTTGTATCTGGGACTGGGAAGATTGAGACTTATCATCTCTTTCTTTGGGCTTCGTTGTATTGGTTTCCACCACTAATGAAGTTGGATCTTGTTTCTTGAATACTTTTCATCTCTCTTTAAACATACATACCTGCGAGTACCTATCACTCCACAAGAATGTATAAGGGACAAGCCTTCCCCTGTCAATTTTTTTGATAAAAGGCCGCTCCTAAGACTTGAACCCGCGACCTCTCACTCACCCAGCAACACCTTAACCGGTGCTCCTAGGCTCCTCTTATATCCTATCCGTATATATTTAAACACAAAGGTTTTTTCTTCAGTTATGATATCCCTATTTGATTCATGTCATGAATCGAAAAAGACTTGGATATTGTTGTTGTTGTTGTCATACCCCTTTTTGTTGATCCTGCTAAAAACATTTTTTAAGCATTCTGAAATTTACCGTATGAGTTGTCTTACATTAGTTTGACACTATAAGTTTGCAGTATGAGTTGTCTTAAATTATTTTAATACTTAAAAATCCACGCAGAAACATAGTTGCAAAATTCAATTTTGTAAAGACAGAATAGTGAAATGAAATCCCAAAACTATCATCATATAGGGGGTTCCACTTGCTTGGAAAATATTACGAGAGCAATGAGTTGAGATAGTTGCTTGCCCTGCCCTGTCTTATTGCAAATTTAGTATGTTGACGTTGTAAAATAAACATCATGGAACTTTGATTATCTATTTGACTGTCATTTCATTTGAAAATCTTCAGCACCTTTTTATTTTATGAAGTTGTGAATTCTGAGTATGCATCTTTATCCCCTCTTATACAGCCACTAACAGTGTATTGGGCCATTGAACTTGCAAAGGTGAGAAGCCTGGTTTCTGAAATTGTTAGCGAGATTCACATACATTATTTAGGTACTGCTTCCTAAATTGTGTAGCCATAAGCCCGTAAGAGTACAAGACTTCGTAGATTTTCTCATCTTTACTCTCTATTTCACTTTCAGCTATGATTTATAATTGTATGAGAAATACTGGATTTGCTTTTGCTTTTCTCTTGCTTAAGACAATAGGGTATGTTTGGAATGACAGGAAATGCCAAGGAAAAAAAAGAAAGTTAACTTATTTTCGTATGTTTGACTTTACCTTTGAGAATCGGAAATTAAAATGATATATAATAATTATTTTAAATAAAATTTGTGTATTTACATATCTTTGTTATTATATAATAGAAACAAATAAAAAATTGAGTCTGAACAAATTCTAAATTAAATTTACTGAATTTGAGTCTATCCCCTTTTCCTCCAAATTTTCTTTCCTTCTTGATTACCACAAAATTTATTTTCCCTACCATTATCTGGTCGAAAGAGAAACCCTAAGCATGTAGCATACTGACATGCAATGATGTCACTAAGTTTGGGCTCTTCTTCCTGGTGTAATGCACAAAGGTCCAGAAAAAGAACTTTGTCAGCTTGCTGTCTTTGGTGAACTGCGTGCGCTTTTCCCTGGAATGAGGATGCATATATATTTTGTTGGAAATTCAGTTCCACAAGACAGGTAAGTTTCTCACCATACAATTAATTAGATTTCTCACAATACATGTTTATTAGCTTGATGCCTTGATCAAGACTAAACTTTTATTGTGTTGAAGTTTATTATTATTTTTTATATGCTTAGGGATGGAGAGAAAATTGATCTTTACAGTTACTGTCAATGCGCTGAGACGGACTGTGAATGCAAATATTTAAATACCAGTTGTGACTCCTACACACTCACCAATAATTCTTATCCAGTCACATTACATCTGTATTCCGGTTACTATCACGATCGTTACAGAGATCTATCAAAGGTTGTCGAGTGTTGTTTCCTTCATGGTTTCTTCAATAAGAATTGTCTGTGGACGGAAAAATGGGAAACAAATAAAATGCCTATGGGAAGTTATTTTCATGTGTTTGGTTATACCAAGGATAATGAAACATGAACATTTTTTTTGGCTTAAATACATTTTTAGTCCATGCAAATATGACACTTTTGTTTTAGGTCCCTACAAAATTATTTAAAAAAAGTTATTGTTGGTTGCATAAATGTACTAGAAACTTTTAAATGTATCCTTTTTATAATTCTTTTGAGGCTTGTATGAAAGTTAAAGCAATGTAAAACTAATTATTGACTTTTAAAATATGTTTTAAACACCTAAAAAAATTAAATACTTCTTTAATAATATGAGAAAGAATTAGAGGAAATCTATTAATCGGGATTGTTACGTTTTCAAACAGCGGTTGTTATCATCTGTGATAGACTAAAAAGAAAAATCAACATAAATTTCACGGATGAATAACAAAAAATAATTTCGCAGGGATGTAAAACAAAATGTACTATGTTTTCATCGACTAAGAACATGTTTAAACCATTTTTTAGAAATGTTGAGATTTCTTAGTCTTTATATGATATAAATAGATAATTAAAATGAGTTTCAACAAAACATTTGAGTTTTAACAAAAGTTTTATTTTTCCTCCATATTTTCTCTTCATACAAATCAGTGTACAAGAAAACAACATTACCTCAGTGCCTCAAAGGCACCCACTTACAGTGAGGTAAGGCGGGTCAGATGTACGCAGCTTTACCTCTGTATTAAAGCACAAAGACTGTTTCCGAATGACTCATGATGAAAATCACGTTGAAAATTGCATGGACTGACCGTGGGTTTACCGAAGGCGGGGACAGGCTTGAGTCCACCTTCGTGGGCTGATTATGGGCTGGGTTTTAGTTTTACTTATTTTAAACTTTATGTTATGTTTTCTAGTTTGGGCCTGTTATTAGTAGAGTATATAGTAGAGTTAATTTGGGCCTAATTAGGGTTTACTTAATTTGGGCTCGATTAGCGTTTTTGTTGGGTTTATCACTAGAAGGGTATTAAAACCCCTTGTTAGGATTCATTTTGGCTCATCTATTAATAAAATCGGATTTCAGCCTTTTGGCTCTGGGCAACGATTTCTACTGTTGATTAATCTGGGCAACGGTGTACTCTGTTGATTTATTTTTCATTCTTATCAATTGGTCTGACCCGCTGGATCTCGTTCCCGTCGTAATGACAAACGAGATCTCACAACGATCGCTTGATGGAGTTGGAGGCCGAACAGGCCTTGATGAATAAAAAATTTGACATGCAAGGCATCCAACTGGTGGAGATTGCAGCCTCCTGGCTGCGTTCACGAAGGCACTCACATCACCAGAGATGAAGGAGCCCTCATCGGCCGCATCCTCCAGCACTGCAACATCGGTGCACACTTGTGACTGTGGTTCGCGCAGCACCACACTCGCTTTGCTGCCCTCGTTCGATGGCAAAGACCCTATCGGTTGGGTGGCTAGGGTTGAACATCAGTTTGAACTAAATGGGAACCCACCGTAAAGAAAAATGGCAGCATCTGTGGTTGCCACGGAAGGGGCTGCCCGATATTGGGCGACCTGGTTGAAAGCACGGAAACGGGGAAACAGGGTATGGCCAGGGAGAAATTCACACAAGCACCGGTGGTTCGGATCGGCTCCAGGTTAAAGGGAAGCCAATTGGAACGGCTGTCCGGGGTCAAACAAAGATGGGTACAGTGGAGGATTACAATACTCTAATCGTTCAATTGGCCAGGCAGGTTCCCGGGCTGTCTGATGATCATTATCTAGGTATTTCCTAAATGGACTGAAAGGATCGATTTGGAGATCCCTTCGGTTGCTGCAGCCAAACAGTCTGGAGATGGCAATGGAATTGGCAAGAGATCGAGGATAATCTGGCCTTTCAGAATGGAGGCGAGGGGAGCCAATCCTACAATACAGAATCGCGTTCGGGCAGTTTTTCACGACCAAGTTGGGGTAACAGCACAGCCATGAGTGGTGGCAGCATAAGGGGGCCCAGTGACAACTTTCCTAAAGATACTGGGCAGCCCCCGGAGACAAATGTGAGCCGGTTTCCGGATTTCAACATTGAGGACAAGGTTGTTTCGAAGGGGGATTAAATTGATATAAAGCAAGAGCTGGGCTTGGAGGAAGAGGGGCAGAGGCTTCGTGGGTTTACTGAAGGCGGGGACGGGCTTGAGCCCACCTTTGTGGGCTGGTTGTGGGCTAGGGTTTTAGTTTTACTTATTAGGAACTTTATGTTATGTTTTCTAGTGTGGGCCTGTTATTAGTAGAGTATTTAGTAGAGTTAATTTGAGCCTAATTAGGGTTTACTTAATTTGGGCTCAATTAGGGTTTTTGTTGGGTCTGTTACTAGAAGGGTATTTAAACCCCTTAGGATTCATTGTGACTCATCTATTAGTAAAAATGGATTTCATCCAAATATGTGCATGTAACTTTTTTAAGAAAATAAAACTAAACATAAGAAAATAGCTCTCTTTTGTACAAAGTATCTTTTTTCCCTTCCCTAGCAATTTCCAAAAAGACCCCCTCTAGCTATCTAAAAAAGTGTCATCATTGATCATGCTGTGGAGCGGGTACGATCTGCGTACTCCAATGTTGGCTTACAATTTTTCAATTTGTTTTACTGCTAGGATTCTTTTCCAAACTTAATTATTGCCCCAAATGCCGGCATTGCTGCTTACAGGAGTTGGTTACCTACGATTGTTAGTCCTTAAAACTCACTATTAATTTCCAGTTCAAAGTTACGCAGGCTGTCTAAAAATATTCATTTTCCCAGGAGCTGATAAAAGAGATGAGAGTTCCTGCAATTTTCTCTGATTATTGTGAAGAAGCTTGTCTCCTAGCGACAAGTTGTATAAACTCAATAAGTGGCTCCCGTCCAAGTATTCCTGTAAGCTCTCCTCTGTATTCCGATTCTTAGTGATTTAACTATTCTCTTTTGATGAAGTTGATGTTTATCGGGTTTCTATTTAATACTATAATTTTGAGGTGAACCTCACCTCTTGAAGTTTTTTTTTGGGGGGGGGGGGGGGGGGGGGATGAGAATGATGAGATAGACACTGTGTTAATATGACATCAAATCCTAGTCAGTTTTTTGCTGGAGTTATTTTGGGGACCCATGTCTCCACACTTGAGTAATACTCTCTGTATAAAGTAATTGTGAATGTGCCTTTCTAAGTTTATAATTCTCATCACACCAGTTTCCCTGAACTTGGCTCGTTTCATTCTTTTTACCTCGTGCAGATTCAGTTAAATCCCTTCAGACAACCTCTTGCGGTTGAAGACAGTGCTCTGTTCCTCCCTTGCTACTCCAATTGTTTTCTTTTTGGCATTTGAATGAATTGAATGAACACTTCTTGTGCTCTACAACATCCAAGTTTTAGTTTCAAAAAAGCTTGGGGTCGACTATCTTGAATCGACATATAAAATCTAATAGATGTTTGAAATTCTATAAATGTGACTCTTTTTTATTGCTTTGAAATTCTACAGAATTGGGCTTAGGGTTGGACCCGGGCCGGTCCGGTTCCGGTTCCAAGCTGGGTGGGCTTTTTTTAGAAACATGGGCCTAGACCTGGCCCGTGGTGATACTGGGTCCGGTCCGGGTCGGGCCTACCCGGCCGGGTAGTTGGTCAGTTCGGGTCGGGTCTGAGCTATTTAACTATTTTTTTATGTTTAAATATTAAATTAAGATTACTTGGACATAAAAAAATTAAAATATATTTATTTGAAATATGTAGTACAATTGAAAATTGAGCAAAAATTAAAACATGAAATACACTTTATAATAAATAAGAATCAATCGGAATTTCAACCATCTTCGATTGTTTCTTCCATAAAGTGGCGGGTGGGTTCAATGCTAATTTCTTGAGTTCTACGTTTGGCCTTCAACCAATCGTGGAAGCAAACAAGCGTCTCAAGAGAGTTTGCGCTCAATCTCGTTCTATAATCCGTTAGGACGTTGCCAGCCGTACTAAACTCTTGTTCCACAGCAACTGTTTATACCGACATTGCTAGCACTTGTTTAGCCATCTTTGCAGGCCCGTCCCTGAAAAATTGGAGGCCCTGTTCAAAATAAAATTAGAGACCCTAATATTTTATACAAAAATGCTAATAATACAATAAAAAACAATATCAAATTTTACAAAATGCAATTCTACTTAATGAAGTAAACACCAAGATTATCAATTTTACATTCGAAATTTTAAACTTAAAATACATCTATTTAAACAATGCAATCTTTCTACGATTTTTGAAATAAAATCTTCAATGATTTCTTGATATGCAATTTTCTCAAGTAGATCACTCTCAATTGCTATTAAAACTAATTTATTGAGTCTTTGTTGTGTCATTGTAGATCCCATGTCAGACTTCAACTAGACAACTATAATTTACAGAATATAAAACTGTAAGAGAAATAAGGAATTCAAATAAGAGAAACAATGATATATATTATATATAATCAATTAAAAGAAAGATGGGAACACAGGCGCCTGAACTGCTGAACACGTGAGTGAATGAGTGACCGAAGGATAGCAATAAGCAAAAGAACAGATGAATTGAAGATTGAAGAACATCAAGAACAATCTGTGCCCCTGTTAGGAGTGCGAGAAAAGTAGTCTGCTACTGCAGTTCTTCTAAAAAGTAAAAGATTGTTGGCTAATTTGGTTTGTTGCAGATCGGCCCTCGAAATAGAAGAAGAACGTATTGAAGCAATTGCCAAATCACTAAATCAAATTAATGGAGTTTGGATGGAATTGAGATATCTGATTTTCGGATGATTGGGTATTTAACGAAAAAAATCCTAACAGTAAAAAATTAAAATTCATACCGACAACCTTCATTCACCCTAGTCTGTCAAATCATGCCGATCTTCTCGTTTGGCATGCCGCTTCATTTCTCCAAAAAACGAGGAGGCCTTTCCGTCTACCCGCTTCTGTAGTGACTTCCGGGGACTGATCGATGAGGCAAGCAGCCAAGCAGACACGCTTCACAAATAGGAGGTTGGGCCGCTGCCTAAGGTTATTATTATTTGATAAAAAAGATCCTATTGGGCCTAGGTATATTAGTATACTAAGGAGCATTAAAAATTGGAGGCCCTCTTAGGATTGGGGGCCCTGTGCAGGTGCTCCATTTGCACTTGGGTCGGGCTGTGCCTGCATCTTTGATAAGATCGGGAACGTTCTCTCTTTTTCCTTCCACCACTGAAGAACGTCAAAGTCATCCCCCTATTCACACTCAACAGGAATTTTTAGATACAAAGAAAGCTCATTGATTGATCTTTGTTCATTAACCGGAGTTGATTTACTTTTTTCATAAGATTGTCAAATGCAGATTTTAAAATTGATTTTCCTTTAGATGAAGAAGATGTTCGTGGTGGGGGAGGGGGTGCGTTACCATATCGTGCATGAAACTCATTAAATAATTGATATAATAAATTACTAACCTCTTGGAATTGTTGTTTAGGGTCTATGACCTTCTCGTCGTACATAGGCAATGGACCTAAAAAAGAAGCATAATAGTAATCTAAACATTGCTCCAAAGAAGCAAGTCTAAAATGAGGATCAAGAATAAATGCAATACTATATATGCGGAATATAGGAATAATATTTTAAAATCTTTTGTTTCATGAAGTCACAAAAATAACTAACGTAAGCGGTATCAGCAAATTCAGAAAAAGTGCCGGCGAGATTAATAACTTCAACAAAAAATTGGTTTGCGGTAGGTTTATAAACATGACTAAAAGTTTGAGTTGCATTATTAAAATACACCAAAACATTCACAACTTTTTCACAAGTGTCGATGTCGGCTGGGTTTATAATATAGTTAGCATATTCTTTTAAAAAAGCAGGAAAATGGGTTTTAAATCTAATAAGCACCTTAATTAAGTTATAAGTACTATTCCAACGAATAGACAAATCTTTAGGAAAAGCACAATATCTGACACGTCTTTCTTTCAAATAATTTCTCCATTGCATCTTAAGTTGATTACTAGCCCAAATAAGTTTAATCCCCCCTTCACCACCTCCATAGCATCTCCCAACGCCGCAAGCCCGTCCTTTATACATAAATTGAAAATATGACATGCACAACGCTGATGAAAAAACTTATCCATCAAAGAAGATGAACCACACAATTCATGCAATCTAGGAATAACAGCAGTATTATAAGTAGCATTATCAAAACCAATAGCAAACACCTTATTAATCAAATTATACTCAATTAAAATACGCTCAATGAGAATATAAATATTATCACCGGTGTGTTGATCATTAAATTCACGAAAAGCAAGAACACGTTTATGCATACACCAATCATCATCAATATAATTGATGGAGTATATGGCCCAAGGACCCCCGTCCCACACACTTCCACTACTCTAATATAGGCACAACAGGCCCAGGAAACGCAGTAGGCCCAAATCACATCGGCCCAAATGTCAAGAAGCCCACGGTTCGCATACAGATGCCCTCGGTCCCAGGGCCGAGGGCTCCAAAACTCACGGGGCAGACAAAGATACTGGGAGAAGACCCCGGAAAATAGGAGCCTTCGGCACCTGCAACCCTCGGTATCTGAAGGCCCTCGGCCCATGGAGCCTTCGACACAGTAGATACAGCCGAAGGCATCTGATAGAGTATATATCTAGAGAGAAGTGAGAGCTAGAGAGAGAAGTGCAAGTAATGCTTCAATAGAATGATTTTGTAACCCCCATAACTACCTCCAGAGGAAGTATTTATAGGAAAAATATGGGCTGGGCTCCCAAGCCTTGGGCTTGGGAGGCCCATTTACATAGGCCCGCTATTGGGCCGAATACAAAGTAACTGATGGGCTACATAAATGAATAAGTGTAAAATCTAGTTCTGCGAGTCTTCCGTGGCCGATGAGGGTCTGGCCGACGAGGGCACGGCCGACGAGGGCACGGCCGATGAGGACACCCCGGTTCCCTGGCTTCAGGGTCGTATTCTGAGTCGGCCCTTCGTCGGCCGATGAGAGTCCTTTGGCCGACGAGGGCACCGCGTAGTGGCTTTGTGCTCTGTTCTTCTGAGTATGTGGGTCCTGGGGCCTGGACCCATATACTCCATCAGGAGTCCCCCACTCTCTAAGATGAGATGTAGACGAAGTGAGGGAGAGTAGATTTCTGTGCTTGATGCTTCTTGGCCAATGCGGGACCACGTTGGCCGTTCTCTGTCACGGCGTTTGGTGGCCCTGTTCTGAGTTTGGCCATTGCCTGCCCCCTGATGCGGACGGGGGAGGCTATTGTTCCTTTGGTGCGCTTTGTTTGTGGATGATGAGTGTTCTGGCACGAGTGGCCGATGAAGGTGGTGTCCATCCTTGGTTGTTGATTGGGTGAGTTTCCCTTTTGCGCTGGTGAGGCCGTAGGGGTTGCGTCTTTGTTTGGGGTGGCCGATGAGGGTACTGTACATCCCTTTTGGCCGTTGTTGATGATGCCATGTGTTTTTGGACGACAAGGCGTCATGTTGCCCAAGGTTTTGGGGATGATAACATTGTCTGGTCGTAGATAAAGTTGTGAGGACCTTGGGGCCGTTGCGGTACATGGACGTCAGTGATTTAGGTATGTTAACCTCTCTTGATTCCTGGCTTGAGAGTGATGTGTGGTTTCAAGGCCGATAAGTGTCCTGTGATCTCAAGCTTTGTTGTGGCCGAAGGTGCACCATGATGTTATGGACGCTGTGGCGCACGTCTGAAGTTGTAGTTGTGGACTTAGTATATTTTTGGATTTCTTTGATTTTGCCTGTTATTCTTGAGGCCGGTGTAGTCCCCCAGTCCCCCACTGCTTCAGGCCGAAGAGTGAGTGAGGGGTGAAGGAGTAGATTGAAACCTAGGCCGAAGCGGGATCCTCATACTGCCCTTGGATCCAACCCTTTGGCGATTTCCTAACCAAGGTAACCCTGTGGGAGAATCCTTGGACGCAGGTCGCTTTCAAAGGGTTATCATCAAGGGTTTAGTGCGAGGGCCTCATGGCCGTTACGTTCCTTTCCTTTGGGGTATTGTGGCCGTTGTAGAACATTCCTTTGCATAATGTACGTGGCCGCTTAGATGGCCGATACGGTTGCCACATGGATGGCCGTTGGCTGTGTTGGTCGTTGATAACCGCTTTCGCGGCGTTGTAGTAAAACAGAGTCTAACCTTTCGGTTTTTCCCCGAGTATCGTGTCTCTTGAGGAATGGCGGAGGAGTTTTCTTAATTTAGTCTTAGTCACGGGCTATCGCTAATTGTTGGAAGCTTTTTCAATACAAAAAAGGTGATTGTATTCTAGACTAGGCCAAATTGCACAATTACACTAGAACAAATTTCAACTAAAAGATTTAAGATTTAAATATTCTAAAAAATTATTGAGGCAAGTAAGGGCAATGAATTGAGTAATTGGAAATGGATATATTCTTGGACCTAGTAATTAGGGGAATTAAAACAACAATTGGACTAATAATTTCTTTTCTCATAGACAAGAATAGAAATTACTTTCATTAATTTATCCTATTTCTAGGTTTCATTAATGTATTCAAAAATGGCTGGCTTGAATTAAATTCTAATCTCATAGACAAGGCAGAAATAATTCTCCAAAATTTTAATTAATAAAAATAGCCAAATCCATTACCTAATTAAATTCATTATTTAAGCAATTTGAATTTAATTCTCATAAACAAGATGTAAATCCATTTCATTAAAATTATCCTATTTCTAGGCCTTATTAATGTGCTTGAATAAAGTTGGCTCAAATTACTTTCTAATCTCATAGACAAGTTAGAAATAATTTTCCAAAATTTAATTAATGAAATTGGCTAAAAATTATTAATTACTAATTCATCAAATTGAATAACTAGCTCAATTAATTAATTTTAACCCCTAATTTTCGGCTAACAAGTCAATCCATATTTCTTTACTCAATTCATGCCCAAAACAAAATTAGTTACTAAACATTATTTTTGCATTCAACAATATGGTAAATAATTTAAACATTAACAAGGAATTAAACATGTATAATAGAAAAAATTAAACAAAAATAAGATATTGTCAAAATAAACTTTCTGGAACTACAATATGACTTTTTGGAATTTTTCACGAATTTTTAAACCTAAAATCCAATTTTAACCCTAATTGATAATTTTCCCACTTTTAACTATAAAATACAAAAGGCAATTAAAAATAGGCTAAATTCGTTCTAAATTTTTTTGTTGACTACTAGGGGTGATATTACAGTGAAATAAACTGGAATTAGGGCCGAGACTATTTTTTTCTATTTTTGTGTAATTGATTTAATTTATGCAATAATAACAACTAATTACCGAAATTAACAAAACAAATACTTGCACTTCGTGAAAATTAAATTTATTCAGATAAATAACAACCTTGAGGCTAGTGAACAACTATATAATTAATTGGAATGAATTCAACATCAACAACTATTTTATTTAATTTATGGAAGAAAATGCGAAATACTAAATAAATTTTCTGGAAACATTCGAAGAACATATCGAGAAAAAAAAGCACAGATTCAGATTCTACTAGTTGAGAAGATGCAAATACATATAAAGAACTTACAATTTGAAGCTAAAATGAAGAAGATATGAAGATTTGAAGTTTCTCTCTCCCAAAAATCCTTGGAGCTGCGGAAATAGCTGAAGAACAGGACATTTTTGAACTGAATTAGGGTTGGAAGAGGTGTGTTTGAGTTCAGCAAAAATCGGGGTATTTATAGCACAAAAAATCTGGTAGGCGGCCAAACAGGCGGCCACCTCTGGTCCTGGCCCGGCCGCCTTCCGTCACGTCACCGGCAGGACGTGACGCCGGTCAACTCGTCTGCCGCAGGTGGTCCAGCAGGCGGCCGCCTGCCATTCCTTTCTGGCCGCCTGCCGTCAAATCCCACCGGCCGGTGGTTGGTTCGTCGCCTTGTGCCGCAGGCGGCCATCGAAGGCGGCCGCCTTCCGTCCAGTGTCGGCCGCCTTTCGTTTTTCTCCGGTCCGGTCAAATTTGATCAAAATTGACTTTTTTCAAAAGTTGGTAGGTGTTCTGGTAGGCGGCCAATCTGGGCGCCTATTTGGGCGCTTGTGAGATTTTTTGTCCGTCTTGTTCTGAATTTTGTGCTCTTCAACTTTCCCTTCTGGACCACTTTGAAATTCTGCTTCCTTTTTTCGGTATGATGTCATTTGTTACTCAAATTGACGCATTTTATGCTAAATTGACCCGAAATTTCATCAAACATATCATGGATGTGATTTTTACCTGATTTCACGAAACTTGAACTAAAATATATAAAACATGCCTTGTTTTTCTGTTTTTCAGTCCAAAATCACTTAAATTTGATAAGAAAAATAAGTACAAAAATGGACTTATCAATCTCCTCACACTTAAGCGTTGCTTGTCCTCAAGCGACAAATTAGTTGCACACACACTCAAAAAGGGTAAACCTGACTGAATCACAATCGAATTGCTATTAAAGAAATAGAAACAAAAATCTCCCTTTTTTATTGTCAATTTTTAAACATTTTAGAAAAATCACCCAAAATGCAAGAATTTAAAATTATTATTACTAAAGAAACTATTGATTATGTTAAACCACCAATCAATTCCTTATCCCAAGGTTTTCATTATTCTAATTTGGACATTTATCTTATTCACAAATTATATATATATATATATATATATATATATATATATATATATATATATATATATATATATATATTGTCTCTTTTCCACTCTTGTTGGCGGTGTTATCCCATGGTAGATGCATATTTCATTCTCACAGACTATGATTAACGAATGAAACAGAGCCCCTTTTCGGAGATGGAATTGTCCTATGACAATGAGTTTTGAAGAGATTTATTAATAATAGTATTTATTTTTTTTTTTTTATGAATAAAATGAATGTCCAATTAAAACAAAATTAACCCCTTACATTCGCAACCAAAAACCCATAACAATTTCAAGTTTTCTAAAAATAATAATAAAAGTAAATTCTTATAATAAGGGTGATCCTCTAAGCTATTATGTGATTGATAACAATTGAGAGGTGAATGTTTCATATCAAAAATAGTAAAAAGATTGATCTAAAACAAGGTTTTAACTTTTTGAGTGTAAAACGCAACCTCCTCACACTTGAGCTGGACCTCGCCCTCGAGGTCTGCACAAAGTTTAGAAATAAAGGCACATTTTTTTGGTTCTTTCCTCACACTTGAGTTTTGAAAAGATTTTGTGAAGAGGAATAATGAAAACAGGAATAAAAATGTTTTAAAAATTCTTACAGCATCCATAACTAGTTTGTGAGAGCATTCAAGTCAAAAGAGCAGCGCAATGTCCAATCCTGAATAAACAAACAAACAAAAATAAATGTCAAGGAAGAAGCAAATCTAGGCATCGCCTGTGTCATCCCGTGATCCATGACTAGGCCGCAGCCACTCTCGTATCTCCTCAATATCCAGTCGCTGGGTCTCTAGCTGCTCCAGAATATCCCTGTTGGCTCCCTCCTGTGCCAGTCTATAATCTCTGAACTCTCCCAGGGCCGACGCATGTGCCTCTCGCATCTCCCGAAATGCTCTCTCCTGTTCCAGTCTATAATCTCTGAACTCTCCCAGGGCCGACGCATGTGCCTCTCGCATCTCCCGAAATGCTCCCTCCTGTGCAACCTGAAAATCTACGAATGAGGTCTGAAGACCCCTCATCGCGTCCATCATCGCACTCCAATCTGAGGCACTAGGCATGTCCGAGGCTGGCTCACCAGGTCTCCTGTGTGGTGGGGCTCGAGAAGAGCTACTCTGCTGTGTCGACTGCTCAATGCCCGACACCTCCTGAGTATTTCGCTTCTTCTTGATCCTCATGTTCCCAAAGGATGAGGATCTAAGAATGCGAATGCTATCCTGTAGTGGGAGTAGATCTGGAATATCTAGGTCAGGATAGAAAGACCGGACGAGAGTAGTGACGAAGGGCCCTGCCTGGATCGTGCGGCGAACACTCTTCCCCTGACTCCGGAAGAAACGAGCCAAGAGGACTGCCATATTCACCGGGGTGCGGTGAACCAGACTCCAAAAGAATAGGATGTCCTTTTTGGACAACCTGTTCGTGTTGTTAGGTCGTCCAAAAAAACCACAAGAGAGTACAAAGGAGAGTATATACCAGTGAGTCTGCCTCCACCGGCTCGACTGGGGGTGCATGCGGAGGAACGGTCTGGTGTCTGTGGAGTGCCTGTGCCAGAACTCATCAATATCAAATGCCTCAGGTAAACGTGTCGGGAGAGCACATAACTCGTCTGTCTGTGTATATGCAGGAGTATAGAGCCCAATCCTCCATCCGAGCTCAGCCACAGTGATGGAGTGCTCGATGCCCATGATAGTGAATCTCATCTGAGTCGCCGGCCCAATGACAGATCCTGTGTGCACAGTGTGGCCGTAGTGAGTGAAGCGTAGAGAGCATAGGAACTCCATCGTCAATGGGAAGCTGGCTCTCTCCTGTATGGATAGAATCCCACGCCACAAGGAATCTCCTAGTAGAGCATCAATGTCGGCCCAATATCCCCATTCCTCGAGCATCCTCTGATCCAGGATCATGGGAGCTAGAAGAGTGCGGTACTGCCCCCACGTCTGGAAGCGTGTGCGGTCAACATCAGTAGCGAATGGGATATCTGGTACGTGCAATGGGTCATGCCTAGCCAGTGGTGGCTCCTGAAAGATGGGATCGTCGCTTCCTCCTCCAGACATCTGCAAAAATCAAAATAACATTTTTTTAAGGTTAGTTTTTTTTTTGTGTGTGTGTTGGGTTGCCTCCCAATGAGCGCTTCTTTAACGTCACTAGCTTGACGAATTTCCTCCTTTGGTTCAAAATTTCTGGAGATAGAGAATCTCCTTGCTTTTTTCGACCGGGCCACCGTGGTAAAGTTTGAGTTGGTGGCCATTGACCTTAAAGGGACCCCCGCTTGCATCTTCGATCTCGATGGTGCCATAGGGGTAAGTTTTCACGACCGTGAACGGTCCGGACCATCTTGATTTCAGTTTTCCCGGAAAAAGTTTTAACCGGGAGTTGAACAGTAACACCTTGTCCCCAGCATTGAAACCACGGGCCTTGATGTGTTGATCATGATAGAGTTTGGCCCGTTCTTTGTAGAGTTTGGAATTATGAAAAGCTTGCGATCTCCACTCTTCCAGTTCATTTAGCTGGTAAAATCGTTCTTTCCCTGCAGCGTCAAGTTTGAAACACACATTTTTCATCGCCCAAAGTGCTTTATGTTCGAGTTCAACGGGTAGGTGGCAAGACTTCCCGTATACTAGGCGAAATGGGGTGGTTCCAATCGGGGTTTTGTATGCGGTCCGAAATGCCCAAAGTGCGTCGTCAAGTTTAGTTGACCAGTCTTTCCTGGTTTGGGCAACAGTTTTCTCTAAAAAGGACTTCAAATCCCTGTTAGCGTTCTCAACCTGCCCCTGAGTCTGGGGGTGGTACGCTACTCCGCTTCGGTGCTGGACTCCATATTTGGCCAAAAGTCGGGCCATAGGGTCATTATGAAAATGAGTCCCTCTGTCACTGATCAAAACCCTAGGCACACCAAACCTCGTAAACAACTTTTTCAGAAAATTCATGACTATTCGAGAGTCGTTGGTGACGCAGGCCTGAGCTTCAACCCACTTAGAAACATAATCAATGGCCACAAGAATGTATTTGTTCCCTCTTGAGCTGGGAAAAGGTCCAACAAAGTCGATGCCCCAAACATCAAATACCTCACAAGGTAATATATAGTGTTGGGGCATCTCATTGCGCCCAGAAATGTTCCCGATTCGCTGACAGTTATCACACGAGGAAACAAATACATTAGCATCTTTAAAAATCGTGGGCCAGAAGTACCCACAGTCCAGAACCCGTCTGGCAGTTCTATTCCCTGAAAAGTGGCCCCCAATAGGACCGCTGTGACAATGTTTCAGTATGTCTCTTCCCTCAGCTTCAGTAATACATCTTCTCACCACCTGGTCAGCACAAATTCGGAATATATATGGATCATCTCAAAAATAGTGCCTTGCTTCTGACAGGAACCGCCTCTTCATGTGCCTTGTTAGGTCGGTAGGCTCGACGTTACCAACAAGGTAGTTGGCAATGTCGGCATACCATGGTGTTTGTTCCTTGGCGGATATTGCCATTAACCTCTCCGCAGGAAAAAGTTCCTCCACCTCGCATCTTCCAAAGGTTTATGCTAATTCGACATCTAACCTTGAAAGGTGATCAGCTGCCTGATTAGCAGACCCTTTTCGGTTCCTGATTTCAATATCAAATTCCTGCAACAAAAGAACCCCGCGTAACAGTCTAGGCTTTGCATCATGCTTTTGGAGGAGATATCTAATGGCCGAATGATCGGTATACATAATAACCTTCGAAAGAATGATGTAAGTCCTAAACTTCTCTAAAGCACAAACAATAGCAAGGAATTCTTTTTCAGTCGTGGTGTAGTTCAGTTGTGGTCCGGATAGAGTTTTGCTAGCGTAGTATATCGGGTGGAAGTTCTTGTCCTTCCTTTGGCCAAGAATGGCTCCCACTACTAAGTCACTAGCGTCACACATGAGTTCGAAAGGTAAACTCCAATCCGGGGCCACAAGTACTGGAGCATTGATAAGTTGTGTTTTAAGTGTTTGGAAAGCTTGGTGACATTCATCAGAGAATATAAAAACCGCATCTTTTTCAAGTAACCGGGTGAGAGGTTTTGCGATTTTAGAGAAATCCTTTATAAAACGACGATAAAAGCCCGCGTGTCCCAAGAAACTGCGGATAGCTTTTACCGTGGTTGGTGGAGGGAGTTTCTCTATCGTTTCAATTTTCGCACGGTCAACCTCGACCCCGTTACTTGACACTTTGTGTCCAAGTACTATACCCTCTTTCACAAGGAAGTGACATTTCTCCCAACTTAAGGCTAAGTGGGTTTCCTTGCAGCGGATAAGTACCTTTTCCAGGGTTTCCAGACATTTTTCAAAGGATTCCCCAAAAATAGAGAAATCATCCATGAATACCTCCATGAAGTGGCCAATGTATTTTTCAAATATGGCAATCATGCACCTCATGAAAGTGGCAGGAGCATTACAGAGACCAAAAGACACCCTACGAAAAGCAAAGGTCCCAAAAGGGCATGTGAACGTAGTTTTGTCTTGGTCTTCCGGGTTGACATGAATTTGGAAGTATCCACTCATGCCATCCAGGAAACAATAATGACTATGGCCTGCCAATCTCTCTATTAATTGATCGATGAAGGGGAGGGGAAAATGGTCCTTCCGGGTGGCTTCATTCAATTTGCGGTAATCAATTACCATTCGCCACCCGGCAACAGTTCGACTGGGCAGAAGTTCACCCTTTTCATTTTTCGTGACAGTCATTCCCCCCTTTTTGGGGACAACATGAATCGGGCTTACCCATTGGCTATCAGAGATGGGGTAAATGATACCCGCATCCAGCAGTTTGACGATTTCAGCACGCACTACTTCCATCATGTTTGGGTTCAAACGTCGTTGTGGTTGGACGACAGGTTTAAACCCTTCCTCGATCTTGATGGTGTGGGTACAAAAGGTTGGACTTATTCCATTGATGTCCTCAAGTTTCCAAGCAATTGCTTGCTTGTGTGTCTTAAGGACTCCAAGTAATTTGCCCCTTTGTTCCTCACTTAAGTGTGCGGCGATGACGACAGGGCATTTGCCTTCGTCATCCAAGAATGCGTATTCTAAATGGTCAGGGAGTTTCTTTAGTTCGAGGGGGTGGTCATTTCTTAAGTTTTGTTCATTTTTCTCCCCCCCGAACTCAGACATTACTTCGTGAGAAGCTTGCTCAATTATTACGTCCTCACAATTCTCACATGCATCACTCATGTCACTGTTTGCTTCTTTTAACAGACATGCTTTATCACTTACATGTCCATTCTCTCCCCCAAACAGATATCCTTCAATTGATTCGAAAGTATCAAGAAAATGACAACCTTGCAAGGAATCTATGGGGTGTTTCATAACATCGGAGAGTCGGAAGGTGCATAAATCATCTCTAACTCTTAGAGTTAATGAGCCATCAATGACATCAATCAAGGCCCTGGCGGTAGCCAGAAAGGGCCTTTCCAGAATAAGAGGTGTTTCCCTATCCTCTTCCATGTCCATTACTACAAAGTCGACTGGGAAAATGAATTTGTCAACCTTGACCAAGACGTCTTCAATAATTCCTTTCGGATATTTGACTGAGCGATCAGCCAGTTGAAGACACATCCTGGTGGGTTTCATTTCCCCAAGTCCTAGCTTCTCGACTATAGAGGAGGGCATCAGGTTGATACTCGCCCCTAAGTCAGCTAGAGCATTATTGAAATTGAAATTGTCAATTGAACAAGGGATAGTGAAGCTACCTGGATCCTTTAGCTTTTCAGGTATTGACCTTTGAACCACCGCTGAGCATTCTGCATTTAGGTCCACGACTGAGAGCTCCTGCAGCTGTCTCTTGTTTGTCAGCAAGTCTTTGAAGAACTTGGCATATTTTGGCATCTCCGCCAATGCATCCATCAGTGGCAGGTTGACATGGAGTTGTTTGAGTAGGTCTAGGAATTTGTTGTATTTCCTACTATCGTCATCATTTCTAACCCGTGAAGGAAACAGGAGAGAAGGTTTGACAATGGTGACCTTTGTGTTAGGGCGTGTTTATTCCATGCTCTTCTCAGTTGGAGCATCAATATGTTTCTCAGGTGTCATGCTAGGTGTCTCCTCCTCCTCATTGTTCTTCTGCTTGTCCTCGGTTGTTTGTCTCCCACTTCGGAGAGTGATAGCTTGCACATGTTCACGGGGATTAGGTTATGTAGTGCTAGGCAAATTCCCAGGCTGACGACCGGGAACATTATTCTGAGTAATTTGCATCATCAGAGTTTTGATCTGATTGTCAGTGCTAGCCTTGTATTTTGCCATTTCCTCCCGTTGCCTTGCTAGTTCAGCTACCAACAAGCCTATCTCCGAGGTTTGGGCCGCCTCTGTTTGTCGTATATGTGGGGGCACGTAAACCTGATTGTTCTGGGTTGATTGGTTTACTGCCCCTCCTTGGCTTCGCCCATGGAAGTTGTACCCTTGATTGTTGTTGATGGGGTAGCTCTGGGTACCTTGGTAACCTCCACGAGGAGGACCATTGTTGTAATCCCCCCGCCATTGGTTGCCCTGGTAATTTCTCCCCTGGTAATTCTGGGGAGGGTAATTTGTGTTACCCCCCCTATTACCTTGATTTGCCCATGGCCCTTCTTGTTTCGTTCGGCCATATTCCAGCATGTTTACCTCCCTGTTGTTACTTACATTACAATCATCAACTAATTGACATGAATTGGTCAAATGCGGACCAAAACATATCTCACAGGAGAGTACATGTTCAGTAGAATTAGAAACAGGCGAATAAACATTAAATTGTGATGAGTGTGGGGCAGAGTTTGAGTTCCCAAAGTAACGGGATGGTTGCTGATTCAGGGCAGCACCTATGTGGTTGACCTGGTTGGTGTGATTGTTTTCGCCCTTCAGATTTTTCACTTCCACCACCAACCCTTCAATCTTTGCAGTTAAGGCCGTGAGTTGGTCAACTTCAAGATAGCCTGGTTTTGTGGCTACTGGAGTTCTTTCATCGTACCAGTATCTTGCGTTGGAAGTGACCTTCTCCACCAGAGCATCATTGGCGTCGGGCGCCATGTCAAGGAACGATCCCACCTGCGAAGAGAAATCAAGCTCTTTTTTGCTTCCAACTTGAAGCCCATTATAGAAATGGAACATCAAGCTGCTAGGGTCCATCAGTGTGAGTGGACACTTGTTTCTCATATCCCTGAAGCGCTCCCATGCTTCATTTAATGATTCCGTCGAGAATTGCCTAAAATTTTGGATTGCTGTTTTAATTTTAGCAACCGCCGACGGAGGAAAGTACTCTTGCATGAATGCCTGGTGTAGTGCTGCCCATGTCGTGAAATGTCCTGTTGGAAAGCTATCCAACCATAGAGATGCCCTATCTCGAAGTGAGAAAGGAAATAGGGTTAGTTTTACAGCGTCAGGAGTCACTCAGTTGAAGCGGAATGTTTGGCACGCTCTGGTGAACCACAACATGTGGGCCCTGGGATCGTCTTGTTTGGACCCGCCAAATTGATGATTAGACATCATGTTGATAATGGCGGGTTTTATCTCAAAGTTGGCCGCCTCTATTGTTGGTGCGCTTATGCTATCATCCTCGATGAAGCTTGGCGTGAGGTTTTGCAGCACCGTCTTTTGGTCCGTCATGATTGGTTTCTTGTGGATCAAAAGATTTTTCCACAAAGTTCGTTCAGGTTCAGGATTAAGTTCAAGTAGCCCTTCCACTCCTTTAGAGCGGGTGTGCATTCATTTATCCTGAAATCTTTATACAAATGTCGCAAGTGCGAAAAAGTCTCCCTAACTAGAATTCACCTATGCTAGAACTAGGTTAAGAAATTACCGTGCCATTCCCCGGCAACGGCGCCATTTGATAACCGCTTTCGCGGCGTTGTAGTAAAACGGAGTCTAACCTTTCGGTTTTTCCCCGAGTATCGTGTCTCTTGAGGAATGGCGGAGGAGTTTTCTTAATTTAGTCTTAGTCACGGGCTATCGCTAATTGTTGGAAGCTTTTTCAATACAAAAAAGGTGATTGTATTCTAGACTAGGCCAAATTGCACAATTACACTAGAACAAATTTCAACTAAAAGATTTAAGATTTAAATATTCTAAAAAATTATTGAGGCAAGTAAGGGCAATGAATTGAGTAATTGGAAATGGATATATTCTTGGACCTAGTAATTAGGGGAATTAAAACAACAATTGGACTAATAATTTCTTTTCTCATAGACAAGAATAGAAATTACTTTCATTAATTTATCCTATTTCTAGGTTTCATTAATGTATTCAAAAATGGCTGGCTTGAATTAAATCCTAATCTCATAGACAAGGCAGAAATAATTCTCCAAAATTTTAATTAATAAAAATAGCCAAATTCATTAACTAATTAAATTCATTATTTAAGCAATTTGAATTTAATTCTCATAGACAAGATGTAAATCCATTTCATTAAAATTATCCTATTTCTAGGCCTTATTAATGTGCTTGAATAAAGTTGGCTCAAATTACTTTCTAATCTCATAGACAAGTTAGAAATAATTTTCCAAAATTTAATTAATGAAATTGGCTAAAAATTATTAATTACTAATTCATCAAATTGAATAACTAGCTCAATTAATTAATTTTAACCCCTAATTTTCGGCTAACAAGTCAATCCATATTCCTTTACTCAATTCACACCCAAAACAAAATTAGCTACTAAATATTATTTTTGCATTCAACAATATGGTAAATAATTTAAACATTAACAAGGAATTAAACATGTATAATAGCAAAAATTAAACAAAAATAAGATATTGTCAAAATAAACTTTCTGGAACTACAATATGACTTTTTGGATTTTTTCACGAATTTTTAAACCTAAAATCCAATTTTAACCCTAATTGATAATTTTTCCACTTTTAACTATAAAATACAAAAGGCAATTAAAAATAGACTAAATTCTTTCTAAATTTTTTTGTTGAATACTAGGGGTGATATGACAGTGAAATAAACTAGAATTAGGTCCGAGACTATTTTTTTCTATTTTTGTGTAATTGATTTAATTTATGCAATAATAACACCTAATTACCGAAATTAACAAAAAAAATACTTGCACTTCGTGAATATTAACTTTATTCAGATAAATAACAACCTTGAGGCTAGTGAACAACTATATAATTAATTGGAATGAATTCAACATCAACAACTATTTTATTTAATTTATGGAAGAAAATGCGAAATACTAAATAAATTTTCTGGAAACATTCGAAGAACAGATCGAGAAAACAAAGCACAAATTCAGATTCTACTCGTTGAGAAGATGAAAATACATATAAAGAACTTACAACTTGAAGCTAAAATGAAGAAGATATGAAGATTTGAAGTTTCTCTCTCCCAAAAATCCTTGGAGCTGCGGAAATAGCTGAAGAACAGGACCTTTTTGAACTGAATTAGGGTTGGAAGAGGTGTGTTTGAGTTCAGCAAAAATCGGGGTATTTATAGCACAAAAAATCTGGTAGGCGGCCAAACAGGCGGCCGCCTCTGGTCCTGGCCCGGCCGCCTTTCATCACGTCACCGGCAGGACGTGACGCCGGTCAACTCGTCCGCCGCAGGCGGTCCAGCAGGCGGCCGCCTGCCGTTCCTGTCTGGCCGCCTGCTGTCAAATCCCACCGGCCGGTGGTTGGTTCGTCGCCTTGTGCCGCAGGCGGCCATCGAAGGCGGCCGCCTTCCGTCCAGTGTCGGCCGCCTTTCGTTTTTCTCCGGTCCGGTCAAATATGATCAAAATTGACTTTTTTCAAAAGTTGGTAGGCGGTCTGGTAGGCGGCCAATCTGGGCGCCTATTTGGGCGCCTGTGAGATTTTTTGTCCGTCTTGTTCTGAATTTTGTGCTCTTCAACTTTCCCTTCTGGACCACTTTGAAATTCTGCTTCCTTTTTTCAGGATGATATCATTTGTTACTCAAATTGACGCATTTTGTGCTAAATTGACCCGAAATTTCATCAAACATATCATGGATGTGATTTTTACCTGATTTCACGAAACTTGAACCAAAATATATAAAACATGCCTTGTTTTTCTATTTTTCAGTCCAAAATCACTTAAATATGATAAGAAAAATAAGTACAAAAATGGACTTATCAGCCGTTGTGGGTGCTATTTTTCCCTCCTCGATCCACATGGCCTGCTTCGTTGGTGGGCCGCTGATCTGTGGTGGGGTTTGGCCTGTGGACAGAATGGTGGCATCCCATTGGTGGCCGTTGGTGTGGCCATTAAGGTGATGCCACGTGTAGTTACCGTTAGGAGGGTGGTCTATAAATACCCTCCCCGTTCCGAGGACATGCCTCATTTGCATTCTGAGTAACGAAGTGCTGCCCAATTTTTTTAGAGAGAGAGCCTTTGCTGAGTGATCTTCACTTTCTTCAAAACTTCAAGGTTAGTTCTTCAATCCGTTCTTCTACTTCTTTCATATTTTGCTCTTTCTAGGCTTTGATCTGGTGTTAGTCACAAAACACTTTAGATCTGAATTAGTTCCCCTTAGTGTCTTAGGATTTGTTAAGATGAAATCCTTAAACGAGGAATATTACTCATACGACGACGAGCCTTCCGCCAAATCTCTTGACTACGATGTGATTGAGGAGTGCGCCGAAGAGATCGAACACCTGAGCCCGTACAAGTCTGGGGGAAATGCGGACGAGGAGGACGAGGACGAAGGGTCCGCTTCGTCATCTGAGGGCGAGGACGCGGGGGCCTCCCGCGTAGTGGACGGGGCGTCCGCTTCTACCACCATTCTTTGCCCGAAGCCAGTGTCTGCCGTGAAGGGGCTGCCACGGCCGAAGAGGAACAGGCGGCCGAAGAAGGGGCCAGGTTTCTCTTACCTGGACCTTACCAATATTTTCCTCATCAAGCCGGAGAGCAGTGCCGCTGATTATCTGGTCGCACAGATGTATGTGGGGCCGTTTGGGAGGGTCAGGGCGCCTAGGCCGACGGACCACGTGCTTAATCTGCCGCCGGGATATTTCGGGGTGTATCCGATGAGCTTCGCCAAGGGGTTGAGGTTTCCCCTTCATCCCTTCATCCAGGAGTACTTGGACATGGTGGGGCTTCCGCCGGCCTTGCTGACCCCTAATAGTTACTCGCTGATGGTGGGGTTCCTTCTCCGTTGTGCGGAGTTGGGTTACAGGCCGACAACGGCCCTCTTCATGAATCTCTACCAGATTGGCCGAGGAAGCCACAAGAATTGTGCCTGCTACGCTATTTTGCAGCAGCTGCCGAAGAAGAGGACATTCACGGACTTGCCTTCGTCCATACACGGTTGGAAGAGCAAGTTTGTCTTCGTGTCCCTGGGCGAGGGTGGCATGGAGTTCCCCTCCGTCGGCCATGATGGAAGGTTTACTCTTCATGACCCGCCCAAGAGTTCAATCCTCGATGCTCAGGTGGCGGCCTTCTTGGAGGGGGGGGGGGGGGGGGGGGGCGAGGAGTGTGAAAGACTACATCATGGAGTACAAGATGACCGCTATCGGCTTCTTTAGATACTTCGTGTATGGTGATAAGGAGGACGACCTCCAATTGTGGCCGAAGATGACCACGACCTTCGAGGAGGCCGATGGCCCCGATCTGGGCGTTCCTGCCGAAGCTGATGGTAATACTCCCAACGACATCCTCATTTTACTTTGTCTTCTCGTTTTGCTGACTTGTTTGTTTGTTGTGCAGTCCTCGTAATGGATCGAAGATCCGTGATGAACAAGGCCGCTGCGAGGGCCAAAGCGGAGTTGGCCGCCAAGGAAGCTGCAGCGAAGGCCGCTGCTGGTGGTGATGCGACGAAAAGACCCCCTCCCCAACCGAAGAAAAAACGACCGACGGAGGAATCCCAGAGGAAGTTGACTGAGGCCGGTATGCAGCCCGCCATGAAGTCGAAGAAGGCTTCGTCCTCTGCCACTGCCGATGAGGCCGGCGTGCTAGCCGTCCCGATTGTGGACGAAGGAGGGTCCAGTGCTGCAGCTGCCCTTATGGACCTTACCTCTGGTCTTTCCGGGGAAGGTTCTCAACCCCTCTCCCTTGCTGAGGACTCCCGGCCGAAGCGGTTCGGGAACGAGGTGGCCACGACCACATATAAGCTGGAGGTTAAATACCCCAAGGACGGGGGGGGGGGGGGGGTCTTCAATGATGGAATTGACGGCCACAACGTGCTCTCTCAGGCCATCCCGGCCAAGGACCAGGTGTATCTTGACAAGCTAGGTGATGTCAAGATATACGACGGTGGTATGGACCTTGTCATCCAGGTAATTCCTTTCTTCCTTAGCCTTGTTGTTTTTCTTTGATATTTTTGCACTTTTTCCTGATAGCCTTTTCCGTTGCAGGGTGCCTTTATGCTCATGGAGGGCAATAAGAGGCAGCAACGGGAGATTGCCCGCTTGAAGGAGTTTGAGGAGAAGGCGGCCTCGGCCGATGAGACCATGAGCTGCTTGGGGAGGCTGCGAGAAGACTTTGCTGCCTTGCAGAAAAGGGCTGATGAGGCCGATGCGGCCAAGGAAGAGGCCCTGGCCAAACTGGCCGAGGAGAAGAGTGCCCGTGAGGCTGAACGTCTGCGGGCAGATGAGGCCGAGAGGGCCAAGGAATTCGTCTAAGTGTTTTGGAATTGGGACTTAGGAAATTCCCTAAGTATCCGAGCTTCAAGTGGGTGGGTGCTCTCATCGTCTTGATGTTACGCCCCCTTTCACTGTTGACCGATGTTTTGGAAAATTTCCTAAGTGTTGAACCAAATGCCACGCGTGGTGTTCTTGTCGGCCCGATATTCCTTGTGGTCGCTTTGTTCCCATCCCCCTTATCTAAACAGGAGGTCGGCTTGGATTCCTGTGTTGTGGCCGATACGGGTAAGTGACCTTTGCCGTCTGAGTGTCATGGCTGAAGTGGTCCTCTATGGGACTTGGCCTTTGGAGTGCACGGGTTGGTTGTCCCCTTCGGCCTTGAGTGTTTTTGTTTCTTGCCTTGGTTTTTTGAACTTAGGAAATTATCTAAGTGTCAATACACAACATAGGTAACTACGACACTGCAATTATTCAGGTGCCCACGTCGTCTCAAGACTGTCCCCTCGATGTTCAATACTTTGAAGATTTCTCTAAGTGTAGTTTCTTCTGTGTGGTACCGTTGTCGGCCACGCCTTTGGTATTTGTGTTTTCCAGGAAACTTTCTAAGTGTTTGAAGTCCACTGAGTGTCAACTTGAGCAGCTGCCTTAGTCGTAGTGTCTTTAATGGTTAGTAAGACCTTACCGGCCGTTGCCGAGGCCGAGGCGGGCACCTACAGGTGTTTGAGTGCCCGCTTCGTCTTGAGGCTGTCCCTTCGTTGAGGAGATTTCCCAATTGTCGTCGGCCAAGTTGGGCGGTGTGGCCGATGAGGGTGCCCAGATGTTTGCCTTTTCCTTCGCGTTTGCTTTCCTCAAGAAATTCTCTAAGTGTTTAGAGTTCACTCAGGCAACTTTCTTCAGAATTGTTCCAAGTGTTTTGGAAATTACTTAGACAAATGTCTTGGAAGATTTCCAGCTTAAACAATCGCCTAGGTTTTAGCGCCTGTAACGGCCAGCAGGAATGTTGTGGTCGGAAGGGGTTGCCATTCGTGTTTAACTTCCCTGCGGGTGTTTTAGTGCCCGCTTCATCCTGGGCCTCCTTTCCGGTGGTCAACTTCAGGATTGTGTTTAAGTGTGAAGTTGTGATTCCGTGTTTTTCATGCTAAGTGTTGGCGCTTCGGGTGGTTATGGCCGATGAAAGTTACCACCCTTGTTTCACCCAACCACTTTGGTTAGGGTTTTATGGGCGCATGCTCCGTCCTTGACGCTTTCCTTGAAGTGGGTGGCCGCTTCGTCCGCGTTACTTGTTGGTAGTGTTACCTTTGTATTCAACTGATATGTACTTAGCCAAATGTGTGGCTGATTTGTGGGGATTTATTTTTATTGCTCGAGGCCGGCAAGTACGCGCAGTCCTCGGCTTCCCTCTTTTTTTTGTTCCCTATTTCGGGGAGTGTCCTTCTTTCAGGCTTCGGCCGAAGGGGTCGATGGCCCTTCGGCCGGTTTGGACTTCGTTTATAACGTCCATGATCTCGGGGGGGGGGGGGGGGGGAGGGGTCCCATCGCCTATTTATGACACAGGCTAGACTTTTGGTTGGTTTCAAACGGCTGCCGTTGCCCATCCCTGAGTTTTGGGATTTTGTCACCATGGCCATGATTTCAGGCCTGTCGTCCTGCGATGAGGCGCGTGGACGACACGGTGAACTTCCCGTTTCAAGACGCGGGCCGTTTGCAGGCTCATTGTCCTGGGGACATCGTCGGCCCTACTTGAGCGATTTGCTCTGGGGGGCCGGTACGACGTGCTCTTTCAGCTGGGCCTAAACCTTTCACTGATACAAAATACAATGGGGCATACCTGAGCTTTTCGCTCTAAGGCTGCAGATGCGAAGCGCCACATCGGCCATGCTTGAGCCTTTCGCTCCATGGTGGCTGATGAGGGTGCCTGTTGATGTGCTACTCAAATTCCAAAAAATCAAAGGAAACATGATTTTTATTCAAAAGTGGCTCAAGGCCGAGGGTGGCGTTCAATCACTAATCCGTCAAAGGGTGAGGGCTTCACCGGCTGCACCTCCTTCGGATGACTGATAAAACTTCACCAAATGATGTACATTCCACGTTCGTGGTACATTGGTCCCGTTGGGGCGTTTAAGCTTGTAGCTACCGGGTTTCACCATGGCACTGATGATGTAGGGACCTTCATACTTCAAGGCTAGCTTGCCTCCTTCCGTCGGCTGACTTGCTTCTATTCGGCGGAGGACGTAGTCCCCCACTTGGAATTCTCGGGAACGTACCTTGGCATCATAGTATGATTTCACTTGACGCCGGTAGTTCTCTGCTCGGATGAATGCCTGTTCACGTCTTTCGTCGACCAGGTGGAGGTCGATTTTCATGTTTTCCTCGTTGACCTCTGGGTCATATCGCTCCACCCATCGGCTGGGAATGGTGACCTCCGTGGGTGCCTTTGCTTCAAAACCATAGCACAGGGCAAAAGGTGTTTCACCCATTGCCCTCCTTGGCGTAGTACGATAGCACCACAGGATGTTGGGGAGCTCGTCGGCCCAACTTGCTCCTGCGTCCTGTAGGTTCTTCTTCAGCCCCTCCATTATGGTTCTGTTGGCGTTCTCAACCTGCCCGTTGCCTTGAGGGTAGGCAACGGAGGAGAAACAGTGCTTTATTCCCCATTCTCGAAGGAGCTCTTGGAAGGGCGCCGCTTCGAACTGGGTGCCGTTGTCGGATATGATCTCTTGGGGGACACCAAAACGGGTGAGAATATTCTTGTGGACGAACTTTTGACACCTAGCCCTCGTGATGCTGGCCAAAGGTTCCGCTTCGACCCACTTGGTGAAGTAGTCGACTGCGACGATGATGTAGCGGTTGTTGCCAACAGCTCTGGGTAGAGGGCCGACCAGGTCAATCCCCCATCTCGAAAAGGGAATTGCAGTGCTGACAGGGGCGTAGTTGACGGCTGGCCGACCAGGGGCCTTCTGGAGCACCTGGCACGTGGTACATTTCCTTGCTAGATCCGCACAATCCCGCGCCATCGTCGGCCAGAAAAAGCCCTGGACGATGAGACGCCGGGACATACTGAAAGGACCCTAGTATGAGGAGCAAACACCACAGTGAACCTCTTCCATGGCCACATCGGCCTCGTCTTGGTGCAGGCATCGGAGAAGAGTGCCATTGTAGGACTGTTTGTAGAGTTTGCCATCTTCAATAGTGTAGCTTGGGGCCCTGAGCTTGGCGAGCTTGGCCCTCTCCTCGTCCTGGGGTAGCTCCCCTGTCATGATGAAAGTGGTGATGTCGGAGATCCAGTCCTCCGGTCGCTGTTGGATGCACAAGATGGGGCTGGCATGGATGCTGGACATGCTCAGCTCCTCGATCTTGGCTAGCTTGGAAATGTGTTCCGAAGTGTCCGAGCTGAGCTTGGAGAGGATGTCGGCCTCGGCGTTCTCGGCCCTTGGGATCTGTGTGATCTCACAGGTTTCGAATGCCTTCAGCAACTCCTCTGCCGCCTGCTTGTATTGCTTCATCCGGCCTTCCTTTGCTACATACGTACCCTCAACCTGGCCCACTACCAGCTTGGAGTCGCACCTGATTTTGATGTGCCTGGCTCTGAGGCCGGCGGCGAGTCTGAGGCCGCTGAGGAGGGCCTCATACTCCGCTTCGTTGTTGGATACCCTGAAGTTGAAGCGGATGGCATAGTAAGCTCTGAATCCTTCAGGGGATATGAGGACGCCGCCGCCGCCGCATGACTTTGCGGCCGACGAGCCATCAGTGAAAAGGATCCATGTGTCCTCAAGCTCTGGCCCGGGGGTGGTAGCGGTTGTCTCCCTTGCCGTGCATTCGGTGACGAAGTCGACCAAGGCTTGCCCTTTGATAGATGACCTTGGCTTGATCTCAATCTGAAATTGGCTGAGGAAGATCGCCCATTTCACCATCCTTGAGGAACTAGTTGGGCTCCTCATGAGTGCGCCAAGGGGTTGCTGGGTCAGTACATGGACGACATGGGCCTGGAAGTAGTGCCCCAGCTTTTTTACCGTATGGACGATGGCCAGCACCATCTTCTCAATGGGGGAGTACCTGAGCTCAGCCTCCCTAAGTGTCTTGCTGATGTAGAAAATGGCCTTCTGCACCCCTTCGTCCTCACGGATGAGCACGGAGCCGATGGCCGACGTGCTCACCCCTAAGTACAAGAAGAGGGTTTCACCAGTTTTGGGCTTGGAGAGCACTGGCGGGGACGATAGGTACCTCTTTAGCTCTTCAAATGCTTCCTGGGACTCCGTCGTCCACTTGAAGCTGTTTGATTTGCGCATGATTTGGAAGAACGAGAGTGACCTCTCGGCTGACTTGGAGAGGAAACGGCTCAGGGCCGCCAGGCGCCCCGTCAGCCGCTGTACCTCCTTGACGTTGCGGGGCGGCTCCATGTTGATGATAGCCTGTATCTTCTCCGGGTTTATTTCGATGGCTTTTCGGCTGACCATGTAGCCGAGGAACTTGCCGCCTTGGACGCCAAAGGCGCACTTCTTGGGGTTGAGGCGAAGCTTGAACTCCTTCATGATTTCAAAAATCTCCCGGAGGTCGTCAACATGTGTGGTGGCTTGCCTGCTCTTGACAATCATGTCGTCGACGTATGCCTCCATCGTCCGACCGAGGACTGCTCTAAAGATCTTGGCCACCATCCTAGTATAGGTGGCGCCGAAGTTTTTGAGTCCGAAAGCCATGACGAGGTAGAAAAAAATTCCCTCCGGGGTCATGAATGCCGTCTTCTCAGCGTCATCTTCATGCATGAAAATTTGGTGGTACCCTCTGAAAGCATCAAGGAACGACATCAACTCGCATCCCGCCGTCTCGTCCACCAACTGATCAATGTTGGGGAGAGGGAACGGGTCCATGGGGCACGCCTTGTTCAGGTCAGTGTAATCAACACACATTCTGAATGTCGGCGGTTTTTGGGCGAGGACGACGTTGGCTAGCCACGTCGGGTACTTCACCTCCTTGATGTGGTTGATTGAGAGGAGCATGGCGACCTCCCCTTTGAAGAAGTCCCGCCTGTCGGCGGATAAGTAGCGCCACTTCTGCTTGACAGGCGCGGAGGCTGGATCGACGGTCAGCCGGTGGGTGATCACCTGCCGGCTGATGCCTGGCATGTCGTCCGGGCCCCACGCGAAGATAACGGTGTATGACCGTAGGACGAGGAGGATGGCGTCTCGCTGGTCCTGTGGGAGTTGCTTTTCCCGATTTTGAGGACCCGCTCCGGCCGAGAGGTATCCAGAGGGACTTCCTCGACCTCTTCGGCCGGTTTGGCATGCAGTCTCTCCTCGTCCTTGGCAACGTGTTGGTCCCATTTGTAATGGGAACAGTCTAGAGGGGGGGTGGTGAATAGACTGTTCAGGAATTTAAACTTTTCTCTAAGTCAAAACTGACTTATCAGAGATGGTCGAAATCTGGTGACAGAGATGGTCAGGTTCTGATGGCAGAACTAGACCAGGCAGCGGATAAGTTTCTGTCCGGGTAGCCTCAAGAAAAAAAGCTAAGGCAAAGTGCCTTTCTGATAACTCTGAAAGAAGATCTGCTGGACACAGAGTCCAACCTTAAGAATTAATCAGTAGAATCTTAAGTGTGGGAATTAAAAGCTTAAAGTAAATGACACCGGGGTTTTTATAGTGGTTCAAGGAACAACTTGTTCCTCTAGTCCACTGTTCCACTAAGCTTGCAAAAACAACAGTTTACAACGCCTTAGTCCCTAGAACTTAAGAAGCACTCCTCGTCTTCTTCAAGTCTAGTTGCCACCCGGGATGCAGTCCTGCTTCCTGATGGCTGGTCTCGTTTCACTGAGTCTCTTGAAGTATCCCCACTTCACTTACTCCAGCTAGTTTGAGACGTCCCTTCTTTTTCAAGAAGTGTTTGATTCAAAATCAGTTTTCTGCAACGTTGCTTCTTCACAAAGGATGAGTAGATGAAGTTTTCGAAGTGTTGAAGAACTGAGGAACTTTGCGACTTGCTAGTTGGATGAGGGATTAGAAAATATATCTTCCAACTGTAGCCTTTTCTTGTTAAGAATGAAGTTTGAATCTCAAGAGGGCTTTGAGGTATTTGATTTAGAGTAGAATGATCTGAGCAAGTTCGTTTTGCAGATGTTGTAGCAAAGTTATTCTCGTAGTTCTTCAGAGTGTATCTTATATACTGGGAGCAGTCTTCCCGTTGGAGTGTAGAAGACAGCTTCATTAAATGCTTGTACTGTTGACTTGACCGGTTGGACCTTCGACTTGCTATTTTGGGGGCGTGAAGATACTCGCATGGCCAATCATCAACTTTAAATATCTCTTCGTACGTACAACATTAAATGTGCATTTAATGTGTGTACAGTACCATGTTTCCGTTGAAAGGTTCGTAACCGTTAGGGGATTTCCCGTTAGTTTAACGACCTTTGGTAAGTGCTTTCGGAATCTGGTGTGTTTGGCAAAGTCTTATGAGGCTCTCTGGTTCAATCTCTGAAGTCCGCCTCTGTTGCCAACTCTGGTATCAACACAGATGATCAGTTTCTGATGGCTTCTCTGGTGAGCAACTCTGGTAGAAGCAAGGTGGAACTCTGGCAGACAGACTAAGCTAAAACTTACAAAAGAAATTCTAATACAAAATTTCTAAAGGGGTACTTTCAAATTCTAATTAACCTAGCATCATCAAAATCTAAATACATTTATTCCTTACAATTTCCCCCTTTTTGATGATGCCAAAACCCTTTAACTATTTCCAGAGAAGTGCCTTTCACCATAAAAAAAATAAAGTTTAAAACTTTTCATTAGAATCTTGATGGGCAACTTAGCATAGGAAACTAGTAAGAGTACGATACAATCAGATAGAAATTAAAGCAAATAAGGTAACAGAATAAACACAAAGAAGGTAAATAAGAACAGACATTTGAGTAAGCCATGCAAAAAGAGGCAGAGTTGGTATCTTATTTATCTGATAGAGAAAATAAAAACATTACAGAGTTAGAGATAGAGAGTTAGAGGTCTTCTTCATCTACCTGTGGTCCTGCTCTGTCAATCCTTTCGAGTTCTGCATTTACCTTAGCTCTGATTGAGGCTAGATCCCTCGGATTCTGATAGTCAGCCCAATGGGGTGCAAGTTTGCAGTCCAAATAATTTCTAACAGCTTCTGCAGAGTTCTTGCCAGTGAGAATCTTCATTCCGTACCACATTTCTGCTTCTTGGATAGAACCACCATGGTTGATCTGGACAAGTCCATCACTATCCATGAACAGATTCTCTCGTTGAAGGGGAGTCATCAGCTTCCTCATTTGTTCAAACTGAACTCTGTCTGGCCTTGACAGACCGCTCTTCATCCAATCATTGAATGAAAATGAGGAGGTCTTTTTCTTTGAGCTTCTTGGAGGAGGATGTGGAGGTCTGGTACCTGCAGCAGCTAGTTTCTTCTTTCTGGTTGCATCAAAGTATGGAGCAGGATCAACAGTAGAGGAGGGTTCTCTGATAGATAGGGCTCTAGTGCTAGGTCCTTCCTCTTCTCTGGTATCTTCCCCCTTTTTGGCATCACAAAGATCTCCAAGGAGGAGCTCAATCTTTGAGAACTCAGAGGCTTGGGCATCTCTGATCTCATCAAGAGTCTCTGGCAGAGTTTGAGTGACAGAGGCAAGTCCTTCAATCAGGCTCTGTTGCTTGTCGACTGCAGATTGGAGATCCTTAGTGCTGACTTCTAGGAGAACCATCTTCTGGTATCGTTCCTTATCAGACTTGATGAGAGCTAAGCCTTGCTCTTGATGCTCCTTGCAGAGGGAGTGTAAGACTGTGAGTTTCTGAGATGAACTATCAACAGATTATTAACAGAGTCTGAGATCTGCATGATTGTCTGGTGCTGGGCAAGTAGAGCTTGAGAGTGAGAGTGGAGAACAGAGTTGATACCACTGACATCTCTGGAGACAGAATATATTCTCAAAGTAGATGAATGCATGAAGTTGTGCAGAGTTTCTGATAGTGCAGCAACCTTGTCTGTCATATGTTGGAATTCGATTGTGATTTGAAGGTTGGCATGGGTTAGCTCTTCATGATGCTTGTCGTTCAGCTCAATGATCTTGCTCAGATCATGAACTAACAGACAACCAAATGCTTCAGCAGATTTCACAAACTGGTTGAAAGGAATATGGGGTTCTTCAGGTGTAAATCCTGGCATCTCCAATCCTCTGCCCTTGGGAAGTGGAGGAGCTCTGGTGGATGGTGTAGGGGAAGGAACTCTTGGGGGTGTCCTTCTCCTTTTAGAAGTTTCATCAGCCGCAATGGAGGAGGTGAGGAATCCATCATTGTCACTATCTGAAGAGGGGACTCTGAAGATTGGTTTCTTCTTGGGTGTAGAGGCTACAGAGTGGTGGGATGATCTCTGTGGTGAGGCAGATCTGGAGGGTGATAAGGATTTCTGATGATGTGAACTCTGGGGAAATGGGATTATTGGTTGAGGATTAGGTTGGTGTGAGGGGGATGGTGGGGGTGAAGGTGATCGATTTCTGGTGTTTGAGGGTTGTTTGCAAGGTGATGAGGGTCTGGAGTTTGGTTTCTGGTGAGATGGAGTTCTGGTGGAGGTTGAAGTTTTCTGGTTTGGTGAGAGGGTTTTCTGTTGGGGTGGAGATGAAGGTTTAGAGGGGGATTTGGAAGGTGATGGTTGAGTAACAGGAGATTTGGGAGGGGAAGGAGGAGGTGTAGGGATTACCTCAAGAACAATTTCTGAGAACATGGATTCTCTCCATTCTTTGATCAGCTTCTCCATGGTTAGAGCAATGTCATTTGCTGTGGAGGGTTCTCCTTCCTCAAGGGCACTATGACGAAACTTGATGAGAGATTCTTTTCTCTTTTTCTCCATCAGCCATGCATCAAATTCTTCCATCTCATCCTCTTCCAAAGCTCTGACATGCCTTTCAGGAGACAGGGCAGTTGTTGGAGCTTTACCTTGATATTTTTCTTTCTTCTTCTGTAGGATAGAGATGAGAAAAGCAAGGTTGAAGCACTGTGACACATCTTCTGTGCCTACCCAGTGCAGAACTGCAGTTTCTTCTTCCTCATAAGCATCAAAGAACTGAATGATTTTCTGGAGTGGTCCCATTCTCCATCTTCTCCATGCTAAGACTCTATCAAACTGCTTCTGCAGAATGATGTTGTAGTCAGTCTCTGGTTCCTTCTCTGGTGAGGCTTCACGTTCTGGTGAGAGGGCAGAACTTGGCAACTCTGGTGCAGATTCTTGTTCAGCCTCTGGTTGAGTTCCAGATTCTGGTTCAAGTTCCCCCTGAACTCCTGATCTCTTGACAGGTGAGATTACCTTTGTCTTTCTCTTCTTCTGTTTTGGATGAGGGCTAGAGTTGTCAGAGTCATCACTCTTTACAACTGGCTTCCTTCTTCTCTTCTGCTTTAGCTTTCTGGTAGGAGATTTTCTGGAGGCTTTTGGGGAGGGCAACTCTGATGCAACCTCATCTGTTGCATCCTTTTCTGGTATTGACAGTTTGTCACCCTTCTTCTTCTTCTTCTTCTTCTTCCTGACTTCCCTTGCAACCTGCGACTGCTCAAGTTGTTTTGAAGTCTCATTGGGTTTCTTGGAAGCTTTCTTAGGAGCAGGTTTGGGCTTAGCAGCCTGTTCCTCTCTCTTCTTTTCTAGCCTTTCCTCTCTTCTTAGCTCAGAAGAGATGGCTATGTTGAATTTTGGAGAGGCTGTGAGGAAGATTGTTTTGGAGTGATCAACTGGGATGGTATCCCTGAGTTGAACTCCTTTGGCAGCAAGGATGGCAGAAATGAGAAGTCCATGTCCCATCTTGGTGGAAAATAGACCTGTTTCTGAGTCTTTCTTCTTAATGAATTCAGTTAAGGAGCCAAAAATTACCTCGCCCCAGTTGATGTTCATGCCATGGTGAACTGCAAAGATCGCCTTGGCATTGTTCTTGTTCATTTCGTCAGTTGAAGTTGTTTTGCACCACAAGCACCGGTGCAGAATGCTGACAATTTTTTCATAGTCCTTCTTCAGCAAGAACTTTTTCATGTACAGCTTGTCCAGTCCGGCGGCCTCCGGGAGGCAGTAGGTCTGTACAAATCCTTCAGTGGAGACTTCCACTGAATCAAGAGTGAGAAGATTGTTGGTTTCAGGGTCTTGGGAGTTCAGTTGTACCCCAAAGAACTCGTTTAGAGCATCTGCATTCAGAGAGATTCGTTGACCCTGCACCTGGGAGTGAATGCCAATCTTTGAGATGGTGGCGTTGAGGTAGAACTCAGCCACATCCTTGATGCTGAAATGCTCATAGGGATGAGCAACAACCTTTGAGAGTTGTGAGTCAGTCATCCCCTGGATAATCTTGGTCATCCTCTTTTGGTTTTCTGCAAGTAGTGGAAGAGATGACATGGCGACCTTCATGCCGGAGACAACATTGGCGATGATGGTCTTTGCTTCTTCCTTGGTGAGGTCGTTGATGTTTAGGAAGTTCATTCTTAGAGATGAGTTACGAAAAGTTCCGAGGATTGAAAGTTTTTTGAGGATCTGAAGGCTTGAATGCTAGAGCAATTTTGAGAGAGATAAAGTAGCAGTAGGGATTTAGGTTGAAGAAGGTGGATATAAAGAGGTTTAGAATAGTGGACGTTTGATATATTGGTGGTTTCAAGGTAACATTTAATGAAATGCGGGCGGAAAACGTTTCCGTTAGAAGAGTAATGATCAGGGGTAATCTGGTAAAAGACCATTTCATTTAATTAGGTCTTGCCCGTACCTCGAAATGTTGCTAAGTCCACATCCGTCTCTGCTGTCTCTCTGATAGGGATCTCTGGTCAGAGGAGGGGGTTTCTCTGATGTGAGATTCTGATAAACAGAGATAGGGGTTCTCTGATCTGAGTTTCTGATGAACAGAGATAGGGGTTCTCTGATGTGAGTTTCTCTGGTGCAGAAGAAAACAGTTCTGGCTCAGTGTGTCTCTGAGTCAGGCATCTCTGGGGAGATCATCCATCATTCCCAATTCTCCCCTTAGCTTGTTAAACCTTGCCTCAGGTAAAGGCTTGGTTAGGATGTCTGCAAGCTGGTCTTCTGTAGATACATGCTCCATACAGATGTGCTTCTTCTCAACATGATCTCTGATGAAGTGATGTCTGATTTCAATATGCTTTGTCCTGGAATGAAGAACTGGATTCTGAGAGATAGCAATGGCACTAGTGTTGTCACACAACAACTTGATCTCCTTAGCTTGAATCCCATAGTCCTTCAACTGTTGCTTCATCCAGAGTAACTGAGCACAGCAACTCTCAGCTGCAATGTACTCAGCTTCAGCTGTACTTGTTGAGATTGAGTTCTGCTTCTTGCTAAACCAGGAAACAAGCCTTCCTCCTAGCAATTGGCAATGACCAGAGGTGCTCTTCCTGTCCAATCTGCAACCTGCAAAGTCTGAGTCAGAGTAACCAATTAGTTCAAAGTTACCTCCCTTTGGATACCATAGGCCTGCATTTGGATTTCCTTTGATGTATCTGATGATTCTCTTTGCAGCACTCAGATGGCTTTCCTTGGGCTTTGATTGGTATCTGGCACAGATTCCAACAGAAAATGAGATATCTGGTCTGCTTGCAGTCAGGTACAGCAGAGATCCTATGATCCCTCTGTATGTTGTTGCATCGACATCTTTTCCTTCATCATCTGGACCAATTCATTGTGAAGTGTTCATGGGAATCTTTACTGATGATTTGCCTTCCACTCCAGACTTCTTGATTAGATCTCTGGTGTACTTTCCTTGGTTGATGAAGATTCCTTCTGGAATTTGTTTCACTTGAAGACCTAGGAAGTAGTTTAGTTCTCCCATCATGCTCATTTCAAATTGACTCTGCATAACTTGAGAGAATTTCTTTCATAATTCTGGATTAGTACTACCAAATATAATATCATCAACATATATTTGTACTAACAGAATATGATTAGCAACAGAGATTTGAAATAGAGTTTTGTCAACCTTTCCTTTAGTAAACCCATGGTTCACTAGGAAGAGTGACAATGTGTCATACCAGGTTATGGGAGCTTGCTTAAGACCATAGAGGGCCTTTTTAAGCTTGTAGACACAGGAGGAGTGAGTAGGAATGACAAAACCTGGTGGTTGTTCCACATAAACTTCTTCTTCTTCAAGATCTCCATTTAGAAATGCACTCTTGACATCCATCTGGTAGACCTTGATGTTGTTGTATGCAGCATAGGCTAGAAAAATTCTGATGGCTTCAAGTCTGGCAACTGGTGCAAAAGTCTCATCAAAATCAATTCCTTCTTCTTGACAATATCCCTTGGCTACCAGCCTAGCTTTATTCCTTACAATGTTGCCATCTTCATCAGCTTTGTTCTTGAATACCCATTTGGTTCCAATGACATTCTGGTGCTTTGGCCTAGAAACAAGTTCCCATACCTTGTTCCTTTCAAACTGAGTGAGCTCTTCTTGCATAGCATTGATCCAATCAGAGTCTGCAAGAGCTTCTTCCACAGTCATAGGTTCCATTTGAGATATGTAGCAGGTAAGCATTGCTTCCCTCCTTGATGTAGCAGATCTGGTCTGGACTCCACTTCTGATTTGTCCAATTACTTGATTAGGAGGATGATCTCTTAGCCAAGTTAAATCAGGTTCTGATAAGGGTTGTCTTGGATTCTCTTGTTCTCCTTCTGATTCTTCATCACTATCTTTGTCTTGTAGGATGGGATTCTGATGGTGTATTGGTATGGCAGAGTTAGTTACCAATTCTGGTATGTCCGTCTCTGGTGGTTCCAGTTCTGGTGATTCTTCTAGATTCACTTTCTCCAAGTTTTCAGTTATGCTCTCAACAGAGTTGAGATTGTCGAACTTGACATGAATCGATTCTTCAACAAGTAGGGTTCTTTTGTTGAGTATTCTGTAGGCTTTGCTGGTGTTGGAGTAGCCTAAGAATGTTCCTTCATCAGCTTTTTCTTGAAACACCTTGAGGTGATCCTTCCCATTGTTGAGTATATAGCACTTGCATCCAAATGCATGAAAGTAGTTGATGTTGGGTTTTCGTCCTTTCCATAATTCATAGGGGGTTTTCTGATGAGCTTTGTGAATCATGCTCCGGTTTTGGGTGTAGCATGCAGTGTTGATTGCTTCAGCCCAGTATCTGAGAGGTAAACCAGATTCAGCAATCATGGTCCTTGCAGCTTCCTTCAAGGTTCTATTTCTTTTTTCTGCAACTCCATTCTGTTGAGGAGTTCTGGCTGCAGAGAGTTGATGCATTGTACCATTCTGGTCACAGAATTCCTGTATGACCTTGTTGACGAACTCTGTTCCTCTGTCTGATCTGATGGCTTTGACTTTCTGATTCTGCTCATTCTGTAGTAACTTTAGCAGAGATGGTAGTTTCTGCAGAGTTTCATTTTTCTTGGTCAGAAAGATAGTCCATGTGAATCTGGAGTAGTCATCCACCATGACTAAGGTGTATCTCTTGCCACCAACACTTGGAGTTTCCACTGGTCCAAATAAATCCATGTGGATCAGATTTAAAGGACTAGTAGAGAGGTCTCCAACAATGGGTTTGAAGGAGTTCTTCACTTGTTTTCCTTTCTGGCATGCACTGCACAAGTTCTCCTTCTTGTATACAAGGTTGGGTAGACCTTCAACAATGTGATCCCTTGCTAGCTTGTTGATTGTTTTGAAATTCAAGTGACTCAGTTTCTTGTGCCATTCCCAACTGAGTTTTGAATCTCCTTTGGCTATCAGGCAAATTCCATCTTTTGCGGTTGACCAATCAACTACATAGATGTTTTTCTTCCTTGTTGCTGTTAGAACCACTTCTTTAGTTGTCTCATGCTTGACAGAACAGCCTTCCTTGGAAAATTCGACTGTGTAGCCTTTGTCACAGAATTGGCTAGCACTCAGCAAATTGAATTTCAGTCCTTTGACATAAGAGACATCATCAATGATTATCTGGTTCTTTATCAGCTTCCCTCTTCCTTTTGTCTGGCCATCTTTATCATTACCTCCAAAGGTAACTCTGGGCCCTTTGACTTTCTGGAACTCTGTTAAGCAACTCTTGTCACCTGTCATGTGTCTGGAGCATCCACTATCAATGTACCAATCTTGCTCAGAGATTGCTCCAGCACACAGTTCCTACAAAATTAAAAGGAAGATTTAGGTACCCAAGCAATGTTGGGTCCTAGGGGGTCATGCAGTCTTGGCAGCCGGTACCACTTTGGTCTCATCAAGTGAAACCTTGGTGGGTGGTACCCATTGTCCACCTGGTAGTCATAGTAAACGGAAGTGTGATTCACTTTGGGCAGATGCTTGTGAGGATCATGCTTCCGGTTTACATACTTCTGCATAGCCTTTTTGGTTGGGTAGAAGTCACATATACTATCAAGAGCAGAGGGGTGATTAACTTTGGGCTTCTTAAGTTGACCAGCCAACCTTTTCTGCCTAAAGTTAACTTTCTCTTGATATCTGCCTTTCTGGTGATCATCTCTGACACGGTTATCATGAGTTTGTCTGTTATGGGTTTGTCTTTGATTTTTGGTGTTCTGAAAACCTTTTCTGTTGTTAGGTTTTCAGCCAGGTTCATTAATTTTTAAAATGGGTTTCTGTTGAACCTTTATTCTTTCCTTTTCTGGTCTGACTTTCTCATGAATAACCTGGTGGCCAGATACACCAGCATGACAGATGGGGCTAGAGATCAGTGGAACTATGACCTTGTTTGCCTTAGCAACTCTGGTGCTAGGCATTACAGAAGGCTCACCTGATTCTGTTGAGCCATTACCAAGACCAAAACCAGTGCCAATTTGTTGATCAAGTACAATCTTTTCCATGGAAGACTGAGCCTTCTGGTAAGCTTTGTACTTAATCTCAAGATGCTCTATTTCTCTTATTCTCTTGAGAAGAGAAACATTTTCAGCTTCCAGCTGATCTCTTTCCTTAATTAGAAGATTGATTTTGATCTCAACCTCCTTTCTTAAGTCAAGAATTTCAACCTTAAGCTTACTGTTTTCTTCTTTAACAGAGGAATAAGTGGTTTGAATGGCTTGAAACTCTTCCCAAAATTCTGACATTGATTCAGAATCAAAGGCTCTGTCTACCGAAGAAAAACTAGAGTTAGAAGTAGAGGATACCTCATCATCAGATTGAGCCATAAGACATAGATCTTCAGTCTCTGTATCCAGGCAACAGAATGCCTCATCGGATTCTGATTCTGAGCTGGACTCTGTCTCAGAGAGGGGGTCCTTCTCTGGTTGTTCAGTGATGAGTGCCTTCCTTCTTCGGTGTTCATATTTATTTTCTCCTTCCTGGCCTTGCCTTTTGGAGACTATGGGGTGTGGACAGTTGGCTTTGAAATGCCCTGGTTGTCTGTAGTTGTAGCAGAGAAGCTCTCCACTACTCTCTGATGGTTTGGACTTTTGGTGTGGCTTTCTGCTAGAGAGTGGACTTCTGCTATCCTTTGGCTTCAAGAATTTTCTGAACTTCCTAGCAAAAGCCGCCATATATTCGTCAGTTAAAAGAATAGAAGGGTCAAAGTTATTTACCTGAGAGGTGCTGGCAGTGAGGGCAGTAGTTGTTCTGTCCTCAACTTCTTCTTTCTCTTCTTCATTCATCTCAAACTCATAAGATTTGAGATCATAAATGAGTTTCTCAGTGCTGTAGGTTCTGAGATCCTTGCTATCTCTCATGGCAGTGACCTTCATCTTCCATGGTGAAGGTAAATCTCTGAGAACCTTCAAGTTGATCTCCTTGGGAGTAAGTTCCTTCCCAAGTTCTGATATCTCAGCAGTGAGGGTGAGCAAGCGTGCATACATCTCAGCTATGCACTCTTTGGGTAGAAGTTTGAAGTCTTCAAACTTCTTCATGGCAATGGTAAGTTTGTTGTCTTTTTCTTGCTCATCTCCAGCTCCTATCAGGGTAAGAGTATCCCAGATTTCCTTGGCAGATTTGCACTTCTTGATCCTTGTGAAGTACTTATCATCTATGGCTTTGTAGAGGATATCCTTGGCAATGTTGTCAAGGTTGTATTTCCTCCTTTCCTCATTGGACCATTCATGACGCAGTTTGGTGATCATCTGGGGTAGACCACCACCAGTGATGTATTCAGGGTTGACCTTGGTGAACTCTGTGAAAGGACCTGCATCAAGAACTTCCCACATTTCATCATGGAGTGCGCAGAGGTGAGCTTTCATGCGAATCCTCCAGTCATCAAACTTTGTTACTGAGAACATAAGATTCTTTGAAAGAGTGTTATCCATAATATGAGATTAAAGAGGCTAAAACAAGTGGATCTCTTGTTTAGTAAGTAACCTAAAAGATTACAAGAACAAGGAGGCTCTGATACCACTTGTTGGTCCCGTTTGTAATGGGAACAGTCTAGAGGGGGGGGGGGGGTGAATAGACTGTTCAGGAATTTAAACTTTTCTCTAAGTCAAAACTGACTTATTAGAGATGGTCGAAATCTGGTGACAGAGATGGTCAGGTTCTGATGGCAGAACTAGACCAGGCAGCGGATAAGTTTCTGTTCGGGTAGCCTCAAGAAAAAAAGCTAAGGCAAAGTGCCTTTCTGATAACTCTGAAAGAAGATCTGCTGGACACAGAGTCCAACCTTAAGAGTTAATCAGTAGAATCTTAAGTGTGGGAATTAAAAGCTTAAAGTAAATGACACCGGGGTTTTTATAGTGGTTCAAGGAACAACTTGTTCCTCTAGTCCACTGTTCCACTAAGCTTGCAAAAACAACAGTTTACAACGCCTTAGTCCCTAGAACTTAAGAAGCACTCCTCGTCTTCTTCCAGTCTAGTTGCCACCCGGGATGCAGTCCTGCTTCCTGATGGCTGGTCTCGTTTCACTGAGTCTCTTGAAGTATCCCCACTTCACTTACTCCAGCTAGTTTGAGACGTCCCTTCTTTTTCAAGAAGTGTTTGATTCAAAATCAGTTTTCTCCAACGTTGCTTCTTCACAAAGGATGAGTAGATGAAGTTTTCGAAGTGTTGAAGAACTGAGGAACTTTGCGACTTGCTAGTTGGATGAGGGATTAGAAAATATATCTTCCAACTGTAGCATTTTCTTGTTAAGAATGAAGTTTGAATCTCAAGAAGGCTTTGAGGTATTTGATTTAGAGTAGAATGATCTGAGCAAGTTCGTTTTGCAGATGTTGTAGCAAAGTTATTCTCGTAGTTCTTCAGAGTGTATCTTATATACTGGGAGCAGTCTTCCCGTTGGAGTGTAGAAGACAGCTTCATTAAATGCTTGTACTGTTGACTTGACCGTTTGGACCTTCGACTTGCTATTTTGGGGGCGTGAAGATACTCGCATGGTCAATCATCAGCTTTAAATATCTCTTCGTACGTACAGCATTAAATGTGCATTTAATGTGTGTACAGTACCATGTTTCCCTTGAAAGGTTCGTAACCGTTAGGGGATTTCCCGTTAGTTTAACGACCGTTGATAAGTGCTTTCGGAATCTGGTGTGTTTGGCAAAGTCTTATGAGGCTCTCTGGTTCAATCTCTGAAGTCCGCCTCTGTTGTCAACTCTGGTATCAACACAGATGATCAGTTTCTGATGGCTTCTCTGGTGAGCAACTCTGGTAGAAGCAAGGTGGAACTCTGGCAGACAGACTAAGCTAAAACTTACAAAAGAAATTCTAATACAAAATTTCTAAAGGGGTACTTTCAAATTCTAATTAACCTAGCATCATCAAAATCTAAATACATTTATTCCTTACACAACGGCTGCCGTGATGGTGTCTATCCTCTGTCCTTCCCTCTCGGCCGGCCTCGTTAGCTTGAGGTAGCATGCTCTGGCTATCCTCTGGTTTCCTCTAGCGTAGCCGATGCCGTCATTGGTGGGGAACTTCAGACACAAGTGTTTCATGGAGATGATGGCCTCCAAGTCCTCCAGTGCTGGCCGCCCCAAGATCAGGTTGTGGGCGCACTGGAGGTTGACCACCATCAACTCCATGTCAATTTTGGCACGGTGGGGGCCGTCGCCGACCTCCACGGGGAGGACTATCGTGCACTCGGCGTCGATAGAATCCCCGGTGAAGCCGGACAACGGTGTCTTGATCGGCTTCAGCAGGGCTTTGTCCAGCTTCAGCTGCCTGAAGGTGTCCAGGTACATCACGTTGACGGAGCATCCCTGTGTGATTCCGTACTCGGAGGCAGATCCTTGTCGGTGAAGGTGATCGCCTCCGTTCGCTGCTTCTTCGGCTGGGGGGGGGGGGGGAACGTGGGACACCTCCCCAATGTAAAGGGATTGGGCCCATTTCTTCCTCTGGGTGACGGAGTCCCCCCCGGTGTTCCCACCTACGATGAGGTGAATATGGTTCTTCTTTGGCGGAGGCTCTTCAAAGTCCTCGTAGTCGCTGAGCCTGCCGATCTCCCGCTTCTTCGTAGAGGGTTCACCCCCAGGTTTGCCGGTGTTTACCCACGTATTTTTGCGCGGGCCACCTTTAACAAATTGGGAGAGTTCCCCCTGACGAATAAGGCACTCGATGGCTTTTTTCAGCGTGATGCAGTCGTCGGTGTTGTGTGAGGAGTTCTTGTGAAATCGGCAGTATGTGCCGCCTTGTTGGATGGCAAGGACCTCCTCGGTCGGCCGAGGGGCTTGCTCAATGAGGCCATGCTTCTCAGCGTAGTCAAGGATGGCGCTGACCGGGTGGGTGAGGGGGACCCCCGGCCGTTCCAACCTCGGCCGCCAGTGGCGGTCTTTCTTGCTTTGTCCACCAGAGCCGTGACGGCCCTGGGTACCCTGGCCGGCCAGGGATGGTCCCGGGGCCGGTGAAGGATTTGTCTTCTTGGAGGGATGGCCTCCCTCTTTCTTGTGGTTGTGGAGCTCGTCGGCGTCAGCGTACAAACTCCCGCGCTGGAGTGCCTTTGCGTACGACCTTGGAGGGTCGGTGATGAAGCTCCTGGCGTATGGGGAGCTGCGGAGGGCTCCCTGGTATAGGACGAGGAAGGTGCGCTCATCGGCCCCCTTAACCTCTTCGGTCTCCCTCGTCCACCGATCAATGAATGACCGGAGGGGTTCGTCATGTTGCTGCTTGACGGAGAGGAGATGGGTGAAATACTTCTTCGCACGCTTCCTCCTGGCAAAGTGGGTGAGGAAGCGCTGGGCAAGGTCCTTCCATGAGTCTATACTTCCTTCGGGGAGTGCGTTGAACCACTCGTACGTCGGCCCCTCAAGAGTAGAGGGGAACCAATGACAGAGGTAATCATCCGACGCGTTCACCATCAGCATGTTGTTCTGATAGCGGCTGAAGTGCTCCTGGGGGTCTGATCGGCCATCATAGGACTTGATGGCGTTCCCCCTGTACTTCTCCGGGATGGGAGCCGAGAGCACCCTGTTAGTGAAAGGGGTCCTGGTCCTGACCTGGATGACGGGGTCACCTCGCCCTTCGGCCAAATCCCTCTCAAGGGCGCTGGCTTTGTTCATGAGGGCGTTGAGGCCAGGGTCGTTGGAGGCGCCGGCCGTAGGGACATTTGCCGATTGCCTGGCCTCCATCTGGGCCAGCCTCCTTTCCAGCTGGGCGATGACCTCGTCCCGAGGATCCCTGGCGGCCGCAGCGGCGCCCTGCTGGTTCTTCATGCGCTCGTCATGGGCCACATTGATCTGGTGGCGCACGTCGTCCTCGTGCAACTTCCCCTTGCCCTTGTCCAGGCGGGGCTGGTCCGCTATCTAGGACACAGACCCCAAGCTTTCCCTTGGCGAGCCAGGCCGACGCTCACCAATCCGCCCTGTCATCCTCTCCGAAACCGGACGACGGCGCGTGTCACCTAGCCTATTGAAGGCAGAGGCTTTTCCACGCGCTGGGGTCTGCCCAGGCCGAAGAGGGGAAGCGGGGTGGGAGTGGGACGACGTCGTGTCCTAGTCCATCACCCCCTCATCATTGCCTAACCTGACGACCAACGGTTGGGGCTGAGGAGGTGGAGTGACGTTCCCCCCAGTCCTTGGCAAGAGTGCGCTGAGGACGATGGGGTTCTGGGCCAAGCTGGCGATGATGACCGACAACGCGGCCTGGACCTGTGGATCCACAGACGGAGAAGCCGCGGCCATAGGCTGGGCCAGGGCGTGGTCTGTCTTCTCTGCGCGCTTCTTGTCCAGGCCGATACGAACGTCAGGAGCGCCGCCGTTGAGCTGGTTGCGGAGGTCCGACGTGAGGTTGATGGCCTCCTGGAAGACGTCCCCTCCGCCGACCTGGTCGGCCGTAGCGTCCTCCTCATGCTCCCTGGTCTCCTGATCCTCAGGGATGGCCTTGCTGACGAGGTTGCGGTTTGACTTAGTTCTTCCCATGATCAGTGGTTAGCTGTGCTTGGTAGCGACGAAGGGTGCTAACTTGATTGTTCTAGCTCTCAACGAGAGCACCAAATGATGGATTATAGGGATCCAAACTATATAATAAATGGAGAGATTGGAGCTTAATAATGTGGAGAAGATAATGAATAGTGGTATATGAATGAATTGTGAAATTAGGTTTACAAGAACTCCCTAAGGGAGTATATATAGAAGAATATCCAGGTCTGGGCCTCTAATATGAGCCTGACAGACCTGATTACATAAATGGACTGATAATATAAAAGACTAATCTAGAACACCTGAATAATAATAATAATAATGTACAATAATGAAAATGCTATCAGCTGAGTGTATGTGGGCCGCTATCCGGGTCCAATAGTCGTGAGACCCGGGGGTCCGAGTCTATATACTCTATCAGCATCCTACTCGACAGGATATCCTCTCCACATGCGCCCGAATCACCGTACCAAGTACAACATCACATCCAACCACCGCATTTAATACAGCCACATACAATTGCCAGTGCCACCCCGATTGATGTGGGCCTCGACCGTCGGATGCTTGACACATGTCCCAGTCTAGGGACATAAATAGCAACCCATTTCCCCATTGTAAACCACGACTGAAATAAGATTCAGATACTTTATCTCTCTTACTTGTTACTCTGACTTCTCTCTAGTTATTCCCCGATATAACCTCAGATAAGCTACCCCCAGGTATATACTATCCTTCATTTGGTGCTCTCGTTGAGAGGTCGAACAATGAAGTAAGAAACCCTCCCCTTCAGCTCCTAACAGCTACCGAAATGGGAAGAACCACTCGTGCCCAGTCCAAGACCCTTGAGGACAACAACCTGGCCCTCGGCGAAGTCGACGCCCCCGGAGCCTCCAACAAGGCTCCCGAGGGCGGATTCATCGCTGGGTTGGAGCAGGCTGCTGTTGACCCGCGCCTTCAGCTGCAGCAAAACGCTCCTGATGCCCGCCTTGGCATCGAAACCCGGAGAAGGGATCGGAGCGAAAATCAAGTAAGCCCTCCGGTCCTCACTATTGACGTACAGTCGGCATTTTCTGCCTTCATCCAAACACTCACCCATAGGGCAGAGCACGGGTCGGGTTCGGGCGGGTCGGGTTCAAAATTTGTAAACCCGTTCGGTTATCGGATTGATAATTTCAAACCCTACCCTATCAAAAAAATTATCGGGTTTTTCGGGTTGAAGAAGTTCGGGTTGCTGTCGGGTTGATTCGGTTGTCGGGTCCATTCGAGTTTTAATTTATTATTGTTGAAATTGTGCTAAATAAAATGGTAATTAGTAAAAATATCATTCAAAGTTATACTAGTATAACATTCAAAGTAATAGTTGTATAATTTCGGTTACGACATATTTGAACATGTAAAATAATGATATACTATGATTGTCATATTTGATATTATGATAAATAAAATGATAATTGGTCAAAATATCATTCAAAATCATAACAATACAACATTCAAAGTTATAGTTGTACAAATACGGTAATTGGAATATTTGAACATGCATAATATTGTGATTGGCATACAATAATTGAGATATTTGAACATGCATAATAATTCAAAATAGTATACGGAGTATATACTACGCTAGTTCGGGTAGTCGGGCGGGTCGGGTAGCCTAATTTATAACCCTACCCGCTACCCGCTTATGTCACGGGCTGCAAGAATCGGTTCGGGTTGGGGTATTTCGGGTCGGGTTTTCCAATCCAAACAAAAATTTCGGATATATCCGATCGGGTCAATCGGGTAGGGTCGGATTTGCTCTCCCCTACTCACCCAGAATCCAGGTGCCTTCGGCATGCTGGTACCACTTCAATCGCAGGTCAGGGAGAACGCCATTCCTCCCCCTCCTCCGCCCCCCTTCGTGAACCCTATCCTCCAGCTAGGGAACGCCGAAGGGGTCATGGCACAAGACACCACATCCCAGGAAGTCAAATCCCGTGACCAGCGCGGTGCGAACAAAGAGAGGCCTCGGACCTCCGCCCTCGAGAGGCTCAGAAGGGTGCAGGATCGCCGAGGGCTCCAAGTCCGCCTCGGTGGTAAAACTCTCCAAAGACCTCAAGAAAGCGGGGGTTCAGTATCGAGGGCAGACGAGAGGCGTCCCCCTCAGGATAAAGGAAAGGCACCCCTGCATGCCGATGACGCCAGACACCAAATCAACGAGGCCCAGTCGGCCCGTGTACAATCACAGGGGGGCGGAGGCCCTCTCGAAGGATCATAGGGACGAAATGATTGAGGCTCTCCAACGCTGCTTTGATGAAATGGAGGCCCGCCAAGCGCGCAAGACCGCTTCTGTCTTGCAAGCGGACCCCAAATACGCCGCCATGCTGGCCAAAATGAAGGAGATGCAGAGGAAATTTGCCGAGGGCTCTAGGGAACCCGTCATCCAACTCCGGACTCGGACGCCATTCACCCCAAGAGTGTTGGCGGCCCAGATTTCGGGAAAATACCGAGGGCAACCCATCAAGCCCTACAAAGGAAAGACTGACCCCCAGGAGCACTACAACAGATACCAAAACATCATGATGATGATGGGGGCATCAGATGAATATTTGTGTCGTTGGATCCTCTCCACCCTGGAGGGCCCGACATACGAATGGGTCAACCGGTTACCCGAGGGCAGCATTGGCTCTTGGAAAGAACTAGCCCAGCGCTTCTTGACTCAATTTGTGGGAAGGCACCGATCCAAGAAGCACTTCTCCCACCTACTCACAGTAAGGCAACAAAGGGAGGAGACCCTTCAGGATTTCCTTGAGCGTTGGAGGCTAGAGATGGACAGGGTCGACGACGCCGACGATAGGACCCTCATGGCTCTCCTACAGATGGTCCTCCGTACCAGCAACTTCTCCAGAAGCCTTATTATTGAGTCTCCATGCGATTATATAAAAGCCCTCCAGTGGGGAGACCGATACGCGGAGGCCGAGGAAGTGGAGAGGTCCCATCGAAACCTCGAACAACAACGCCCCAATTAGGATGACAGGAACAACCGGGGGCCGGGGGCTCCATTCCATCAATCCAAACGCCCGACCCCCTCGAGCGATCGCCCCCGGCATGGCCAAGCCAAGCCCGGGGGAGGTTACAAGAATAACCCGAAGGCTTGGACACAGCCCATCCTCCTGGAGCACGCTCGGACTCCCCTCACGCAGCCCATCAGCGTCATCCTGGATTATGCCGAGGAGAGGGGCCTCGTGGAGCGCGACTCCCGCGCACCCCTAGAGGTATACACTGTCAACCCCAATGAACCATACTGTCACTTCCATCGTAACCAAGGGCACAAGACCGATGACTGTCACCAGCTGAAGACAGCCATCGAGAGGTTGATACAGGCGGGGCATCTGTCCCAATTTGTCAGGGCCCCCAGCATCAGGGCCCCCCTCGAGGGCCCCAGGCGAAGGAAAACGCCTAGATCAATCCGAACACTGTCCCCCTCGGCAACCTGAGCGGCAAGAAGAGGGAGATCGGAAATCTTGATGAGGAAGAAGGGTACGACCAATGCCAAGACAAGAAGCGCCACATCCACATGATCACTGGTTGCAACATGGGAGGAGACTCCACTAGCCAAAGGAAGAAATGGGCGCAGGCCCTTTACGTAGGGGAGGTCACTCATATGCCCCCCGTAAAGCGGTTGAGAGAGGAGCCCATCATGTTTACCAACACCGATCTCCCACCGGCTCCCTCCCCTCACCGGGATGCGCTAGTAATACAGAGTGAGATCAATAATACTATTGTCCACAGAACTTACGTTGACACGGGCAGCTCCGTCAACGTAATGTACCTGAGCAGATTCAAGGAGCTGCTCCTGGAGAGGGAGTCCCTTCGGCCTATCTGATCCCCTCTGTCAGGTTTCACCGGAGATACAATAGATTCTGAGGGGGTAATAACCCTCCCGGTACTCTTCGGCAATGGGCTCCATAGAGCCAAGCTCGAGGTGGATTTTGTCATCGTCAACATCGACTGCGCCCACAACATCATCCTCAGCCGTCCCGCCCTCGAAGATTTGGAGGCTGTCATCTCCATGAGACACCTATGCCTCAAATTCCCAGCTGAAGGGGGCATTGGGTACTCAAGGGGGAATTAGAAACTCGCTCGGACCTGCTACCTCCAAATAACAAAGAAGGTCAGTAAGGCTGAGTTCCGAGTAGACGCCATCACCGGAACCGTGGAGGAAAAAGAGAAGAGGCCGAGGGCAGAACCAGCCGAAGAGGTAGAAGACTTTGCGCTCGATCTGGCCAAGCCGGAGAGAGTCGTGAAGATTGGAGCCAAGCTCCCTGAAGATCTAAATACCGCCATCACCGATGCCCTCCGCGCCTACTCCATTGTTTTCGCAGGGGGGGCGAAGGACATGCCAAGAATCAGCCGACGGGTAATCACTCACCGCCTATCGGTGGACCCTTCCCCCAAACCCGTGCAACAAAGAAGGCCCCTCTCGGCCGAAAGGAGGGATTTTGTAAAGAAAGAGGTCACCATGCTCCTTTCCATCAGACACATCAAGGAGGTAAAGTACCCCACATGGATGGCCAACGTGGTCCTCGCACAAAAGCCACCCACCTTCCGCATGTGCGTGGACTACACGGATCTGAATAAGGCATGCCCCATGGACCCTTTCCCACGGCCAAATATTGACCATCCGGTAGACGACACAGTCGGGTGCGAAATCATGTCATTCCTCGACGCCTTCCGCGGATATCACCAAATCTTCATGCACGAGGAAGACGCTGAAAAAAACAGCCTTCATGACGCCTGAAGGCATCTTCTGCTATCTGGTAATGGCCTTCGGCCTAAAAAATTCAGGAGCCACCTACACCCGGATGGTGGCCAGGGTCTTTCAAGCCATCCTGGGGCGCACTATGGAGGCCTATGTTGACGACATGATCGTCAAAAGCAAACAATCATCGAGCCATCCTGACGACCTCCGGGAAATTTTCGCCATCATGCAAAAGTTTAACCTTCGGCTAAACCCGAAGAAATGCACCTTTGGAGTGCAAGGAGGAAAATTCCTGGGCTATATGGTGAGTCGAAGGGGTATTGAGGCCAACCCCGAGAAAATGCAGACCATCATCAATATGGAGCCCCCACGCAATGTGAAGGAAGTCCAAAGGCTGACGGGCCGCCTGGCAGCCCTCAACCGCTTCCTATCCAAATCAGCGGAGAGATCCCTTCCCTTCTTCCAGTTCATGAGGAAAACTGCCAGTTTCCAGTGGACATCAGAATGTCAGGAAGTCTTTGAAGAATTGAAAAGGTACCTGTCCTCACCCCCTGTGCTCTCCAAACCCAAGACGGAGGAAACTTTATATCTCTACCTTGGCATTAGCCCTGCTGCCATCATCTCAGTACTAATCCGGGAGGAAGACGGCATCCAACATTCCATATTCTATGTTAGCAAAACTCTCAGGGAGACCGAACTCAGGTATTCTCCCGTGGAAAAGACGGTGCTCGCCATCGTTTGGACCGTCAAGAAACTGGGCCATTACTTCCAAGCCCATCCGGTTCAGGTCCTCACACACCAACCCCTCGGCGCTTTGATGAGGAGCCCCACCAGCTACTCCCGAATGGTAAAATGGGCTATCTTCCTTAGCCAGTACGACATTGACATCCGTCCAAGGCCCACCTTAAAGGGCCAAGCACTGGCGGACTTCGTAACGGAATGCATGGCGAGATCGGCGGTGGATGATGAGCCTTCGGCACCCTCAGATGATTGGTGGACCCTCTATACCGATGGTTCCTCTGCCGCCAAAGCATGCAGAGGAGGGGTAGTTCTCATTACGCCCGAAGGCTTCCGCGCCTACTATGTCATCCGCTTCTCCTTCAAAGTCTCCAACAATGAAGCGGAATATGAGGCCCTCCTCTGTGGCCTTCGACTGGCAGCTAACATGAAGGCCTGTCAGATCCATGTGAAGTGCGACTCCAAGTTAGTCGTCGGCTAAATTTCAGGGGAATATGAGGCCAAGGAAGGAAGAATGAAACAGTACAAAAAAGCGGCCAATGAGTTGCTTAAGGTATTTGAGGCTCATTCTCTCACTCAAATACTGAGGGCTCAAAACTCTGAGGCCGACATTTTATCAAAGCTCTCGGCTGAGTCCCTAGAACACCTCTTGAATATTGCGAGAATTGAGGAACTCAGCCTCTCAAGCATACACGCCAGCCCCATCATGCAGATACAACAAAGGCTTGAGGAATGGATATCAGATATCGTGAACTTCATCTCCACAGGGCAGCTGCCTAAGGATGAAACCCGCGCCAAATTGGCAAAGCTGAGGCCTTCTAGCTACACTATTGAAAACGGAAGGCTCTACAAACGATCTTACAACGGCACACTACTCCGCTGCCTCCATCAGGATGCGGCCGAAGTTGCAATGGAGGAGGTGCACAATGGCACTTGCTCAGCTCACCAGGGACCCTTCTCCATGTCTCGAAGGCTCATAGTCCAAGGCTACTTCTGGCCCACAATGGCTCAAGATTGTGCGGATCTCGCCCGAAGGTGTGCGGCCTGCCAACACTTTCAGAAGGCTCCCGGCAGGCCAGCGGTCAACTATGCCCCCATCAGCACCGCAATACCCTTCTCCAGATGGGGTATTTGACCTTGTAGGCCCACTGCCGAGGGGTACCTCCAAAAACAGGTACATCATTGTGGCCATCGACTACTTCACCAAATGGGTGGAAGCCGAACCCCTCGCCAACATTACAGAGGCCAGGTGCCACCATTTTGTCCTCAAGAACATCCTCACGAGGTTTGGCATCCCCCAACAAATCATCTCCGACAACGGGACTCAGTTTGAGGCTGCCCCCTTCTGTGCCCTCTTAGAGGAATGTGGCATCAAACATACTTTCTCGTCCGTTGCCTACCCTCAGAGCAACGGTCAAGTGAAGAACGCCAACCGAACTTTGCTTGAGGGCCTAAAAAAGAAACTTGAGGCCGAAGGGGGAGGCTGGGTAGAAGAGCTTCACAATATCCTATGGGCCTATCGCACCACACCTCGACGGGCAACAGGCGAAACGCCCTTCTCCCTTTGCTATGGATTCGAGGGCAAAGCTCCCACTGAGGTGACCCTTCCCGTACCCGTTTAAAACGGTACGGTTTCGGTGCGGGATAAAAATCTATAAAACCGTTTAAATACCCGGTATTCGGTTCGGTACCATTACGGGACGGTTCGGTACCGGTTCGGTTCGGGTTTTATGCCCACCCCTACAATTAACTAGTTTTATAGGAGAATAATAAATGTAACAATTAACTAGTTTTATAGGAGAATAAGAATTGTAACATTTAACTAGTTTTATAGGAGAATAATAAATGTAACAATTAACTAGTTTAACAATTAATTTCGAATTAACTAGTTTAACAATTAAACAAACAATTATTGTCTAACAATTTTTAATGTAACTATTTCCAATAAACTAACAACTAACAATTAACTACTTTTATAGCAATGAACTAATACTAAAATGATAAGTGAAACCATTAACTAGTTTTATATTAATAAAGAATGTATGATTATGTAAACTAAATTAATGGGAGTGTGAGAGTGTATAAGCAATTGGATAAGTAGATAATAAGTGTATAAGTAGATATACTTAATATATGTATTTATGAGTAGATAATAAGTAGATTAACTAGTAATATATAATATTATGTTTATAGTATATATAATATAAGTATATTACTATAAGATGAGTAATACACTTATATATAATACTTTAATATATATAAGTATATATTAAGTATATGTAATATGTAAATATAAGTAAATAAATTAGAGATAATTATATACTCCGTATGTAATACTACCTCCATCCCAAAAAGGTTTGCCAAATTGACTTTTTTTGGTCAATGATGGTAAACTTTGAGCAATGATTTTAGTTATTATATTTGTATATAATTTATAAATTTTATATTTTTATGAAAATATTTTCAATAAGGAATATTTTGATATAATTTTCATATTCTAAATAATTTGGTATTAAAATATATCATTGGTCAAAGTTGATTATCATTGACCAAGAAAAGTCAATTTGGCAAACATTTTCGGGACGGAGGGAGTATGTAATATGTAAATATAAGTAAATAAATATAAGTAACAATAATATAAAAATTAGATATTAATATAAGTAGATAATAAGTAGATAATACATTTTATATATATAAAACGAAGTATATGTAGTTATAAATTTGAGAAGATGAAGATGGAGAAGGTTAGTAGAGAATAGAGATTAGAGAGTAGGAATATTTGGAGAAGATGTGTAGTAAATTGTATAGAAAAAATGGAGTATTTATAGATTTTTTGTACCCCACCCCACCCCACCCCCACCCCACCTCGGGACCCCCTGGCAGGCTCCCAACGGCTATAGAACCGTTTGGGTTGAAATACAACGGCTATAAGGCCTGTTTGGCTGGCCAAAGAAATTTTTTACTTTTTTATAAATATAGTCGTTAGGCCCGGACCGGGCCCGAACCGGCCGGGCCGGGTCGCCATTTTCCTGAACCGTGCTCGAACCGCCCTACCCCCCGGGCTGGGTCAAAGCCCGAATCGCCCATAAGTTACCCGGGCCGGGTCAGGCCCGCACAATATCGGGCCGGGTCAGGCCCGCACAATAGCGGGCCGGGCCGGTTCTGGGCCGGGCCGGGTCGGTTTGGTCCATCCCTAGTTGGGCCAACCATCACAGTTCTGGTCACTAGAAGTCTTTCGCTAATCACTAGAGTTAGACCGCCACCAAAAGTAGACTGACCCGACACTAACGGAGTCACTTTGATTATGCAAGTGAATTATGAGGCAATTATTATAGTAATTAAGTAGATTAGGGGTAGAAAGATAATGTTTTGTCCTATTTAGTAAATATATTAACATGGACTCTTGTTTAAGAGAAAAATAATAAGGTTTTACTTCTATTTAGGGCAATTACTTATGGAAAAGATAAGGCAAGATAAAAAAAATAAAAAAAATAAAAAAAGGATAATATAAAAAAATCTACTAATATTAATCCTGAAAAAGTGATTGACAAAAATGTGATTTACTAGTAACTATTAATGACTATAATCATGTTCAAAATATACATCACAATGATTACATTTAGTCATTATGATTTATACTATAAACATAATTGTACTGAGTAATAATTATTAATTCATATTTTTGTACTACGCCTTTTTATTAATAATATTTTGGGAAAAACCTCATAATATAAAGATAGAGATAAAAACAAAAAGATAAGATAAAAAAGAAAAAGATAAATTAAAAAATAAAGAGCATAAGTGATGGAGTATACGAGCTTAAGTCCACACCCCACATCCTCATAGAATACAAGCGCCCAGAAGTAGTTGGACTATCCCCCTCGACCAGACGAGGGCCAAAAACAACAAAAGTTGCCGGAATCGAATTACAACAAGCACACTGCCAACATCCGTTCGTATAGGCCCCTTGGCTTGGACTGGCCCATGCGGAAACTTATTCAAGGCAAAAAAATAACAAGGGTGAGGGCCATGCGTCTCGTCTTGGTACACCTCGTCCATTAACCCAGTAGATTATCAACAAAAGAAACATGTCACATTTTGCGCACAACAAGGCTATTGCCCATAAACTAGCTCAGGTGTGTACATACATTTATGCACCTATTATTTATTACCAGTATAACACCCCATTATTGAGAGCAACTTATTGGCGTTTGTCTACTTTAAACAATGACAGAGAAAAAATCTTGTTGTTATTTTATTTCATGATTGACTTGAATTTGTGTTGAAGGCTTATAGACTTGCTATAAATTCTTTTATCAGGGGACATTTGCTATATTTTCTTCGAAAAAAACGGTTCTAAAAAGCATTAATATTATTATGTTATTCTTTTATTTATATCACTAACTGTATACTGGTGAACTGTCATTTGATGCTTTAATTAATTTAGAGAAAGAACAATCAAATTAAAGACCAAATTAAGAACGAGAGTTCAAACGCAACACTTTTCACTTCTTCATGTTTTATGTGATTTTTATCGAACTGACCACAGATCTAAAACTCCGTTTACAGGTACTACTATGAAAATCAGGGGTAGATCGTTACATTAATAGGTGGACACTTGTTGCCCTAGGAGTAGTGACACGTTTAACTATTTGTGCATACAAGATTGGGTTGAAATCCTGATGGCCCGATTAAATGACCTAATTTTAATGGATTATTTATTTCTAAATAAAAAAACGGGAAAATTGCACAAATAAGCTCAAAACAGAAAATAATATTCTATTACTTTTTTCATCTTTCAAAGTTTTTTTGCACAAACAGACTAACTAGATATTTCTTTCCAAAAATGGACCATCTGTAATTCCGTATGAAATAGGGTTGGACCCGAGCCGGTCAGGTCCGGTTCCGGCTCTAATATAGTGGGGCCCGGCACCGACCCGGGATCGGTCAGTCCCGGTTCTAATAGTGGGGCCCGACACCGACCCGGTTTGGTACAATACCGATTCCGGTCCGGATACCCGGGCGGGTCACGGTCTGGTCCTAGGTCGGATCGTCGGACGTTGCTGGCTTCACTAAATTCTTGTTCCACGATTACTGTTGAAACCGACATTGACAGAACTTGCTTCGCCTTTTTTTTTTGAAGAATCACCAAAACAATGGGGTAAATGTCGGGGAACATTTACCTAATTTATTAAAAATAGACAAAACTTGCTTCACCTTCTTCGATAAAATCGAGAACATTCCTTCGTTGTCCTTCCACCATTGGAGAATGTCAAACTCTTTCACTTCTTCATATACTCACAAAGAAACGTTAGATATACGATAGTTGATTTAGTTTTTTTCAAAAGATTACCAAATGTAGATTTGAAAACTGATTTTCCTTTAGATGAAAAAGCAATTGATTTCGAGGGAGGGACTATGTTATCATAATGTGCATGAAACTCATTAAATAATTTATAAAGTAACTTACTAACCTCGTTGAATTGCGCTTGAGGATCTATGGGCTTATCTTCGTACATAGGGAATACACCAAAAAATAAGTATAATCTAAACATGATTGATAAGTAACAAGTTTGAAATGAGGATCAAGAACAAAGGCATTATCATATATATGCGGAATTAAGGTATAATATTTTAAAGAAATAATTTCAAATATATAACCATTAAAGCAGTAGACAAAAATGTGACCCTGTTAACTTTAGTGACTATAAATGTTTTCAAATGTTACATCATAGTGACTATAAAACTTACACATAGTAACTTATAGTCACATTTCTGTCCACATATTTTTTATTAGTATTATTTTAGAAAAAAACTCTATTTTAAAATCTTTTCTTTCATGAAAGAACAAAAATAAAGAACGTAAGGGGCTTCGGAAAATTCTTTAATTAAAAGCACCGACGAGATTAACAGTTTCAACAAAAAATAGGTTTGCAGTATAAAGATTATAAAAAGTTTGAGTTGCGTTATGAAAATAAACCAAAACGGTGATTTTTTTCATAGTGTCGATCTCTATAATATAGTTACAAGTTTCTTTAAAAAAACGGGAAAATGGCTCCTAAATCTAAGAAATACAAAAATTAATTTATTAGTACTATTCCAGTGAATAGACAAATCTTAAGAAAAAACACAATATCTAACACGTCTAGCTCTCAAATATTTACGTCATTGCAATTTAAGTTGAGTATTACCCCAAATAAGTCTAATACCCCATTCACGTTCTCTATCACATTTCCTAACGCGGTTAAACTGACTTTCACACTTAAATTAAGAACATGACATGCATAACGCTAATGAAAAATCTACTCATCAAAGTAGAAGGACCACACAATTTACGCAATCTAGATATAGCAGTAGTATTATTACTAGCATTATCAAAGCCAATAACGAACATTTTATCAATCAAATTATATTCAGTTAAAATAAGCTCAATGATAATATAAATATTATCACTAGTGTATCGGTCATTAAATTCTCGAAAAGTGATAACACGTTCATGCATTTCCCAGATATCATCAATATAATGTGTAGTCACACTCCAAATAATACAAATGATGATACGTATCCTCCCATATATGATTACAAATACTAACACACCCATCAAAGTTTGCGAAAACATTTTTAATTTATCCTTTTTCAAAAAATATTACCTCATAACTTCTTTTGTAATTGTTTTGCTATTATAGTTTCAAAATTGATGATTTAAAGCACCTTGAGCATAAACACGTAAAGCAAGATTTTAAAAAAATAAAAGATAAGTTTCTTCACGTATTAATTGAGACATAACAGTTAAATGTTTCGAATCATCATAAATGAAATTACTAAAGGGTTGATTATTTACAAACCTTGATATTTGTATTTGCGTCCTCTTGCCTTTTAGTTTCGCCGTCTCATGGGGTGCTGCACCTTCAAATGCTTATGAGCATCGTTGTATCCCATCGACATGGCCATGCTCAAAACTTATTTACAATGTTTGCAAGTTGCATACCACTTGTTGTCAGTCAAGTTCTTGAACTTATCAAAATGATCTATAAAATGACGAGCCATATGGAATAGTACCAATGGCTCGAAACCAGGACGCTCAAACCGGTCCACCCCCCCCTCCCCCGAACAGTTATATAGTCACTTCCAACGGCTACATGCCACCCCAACCCCACCTTCCATTTTAAAAATAAATAATAAATAAATTTTGATTGTTGAAACGGGGCCTGGGATCGGCCAGTCCGGTCCCAAAATCTGCAGCTCGAGCCCATCCCGAAAGGAACCCAGTCCAGTTACCGGAAAGGTACCAGTATCAGGAAACTGGTCTCAGGCCGGTCTCAAACAGTATCGGTCTTCCTGGGCCGGGCCGATACGCCCTAACCAGTCCATGCCTAGTATGTAATATAATTATTAGAGGCTTAGTATTGTACTTTACATTAAACTCTCTTTAATATTAATATATCTGTCAAGACTCCTTAGGGAGTAACCTTTCCATTATTCTCACATGGTATCAAGAGCACATTAATTTTTTTCGATCCTCTTTCTCTCTCTACACTCGGCGCCGCAAGCTAACCCTACAGCCTCCGCCTTTCACCCCGCAGCCGCAGCATGACGACTCCCTCTATGCCGTCTTCTGCAGCGCCCACCACCGCCGTCTCGGCGTCGTCAGCCGCGGTCAGCAACACCGCAACCACCGGCGCTCCTATCTTCTATGGAACGCTGCCGGAGATCACTTCAGGCTCTTCTGGTGTGACGTTCTCCTCCAATTTTGTGTCACCAAATCTGGTCTCCGTGCCACCGTCTTTGTTTCAGAATTTCCCGCCTGCTTTCCCTTGGTCTGTGCCTACCCCAGTGTCAGTCGTGCCTCTACAGCCGCGACCTTTCTCGGCCACGACGTTTGCTGGTACCACGTTCGTCGGCTCACCCGGCGTTTCCTCCATCGTTCCTCCTCTTCGCACGCCAGCAGGCAGTCCGGCCGGTTCTCTCTTGACAGATCTTGCTCAAACTATCTCACATGTGGCGACAAACGTCACCAATATTGTGACCACCAAACTTCTAGCGGTTGAAGACTTCACTACTTGGCGGACTCAATTTGAATCATTCCTGGTCTCTCAAGGTCTTCTTGGCATGGTTGATGGCTCCATTCAAGTACCTCCTGCTTATTCCATAGATGTTCTTAACCGTCAAACTCCCAATCCCGAATTTTCCACATGGTTAAGAATTGATCAAACAATCCGTTCATGGTTATTTGCAACCCTATCTCGGGATGTACTTATCGATGTACGTGATTTAAAACATTCCTGTGAAATTTGGGATCGATTGGAGTCTCGGTTTATGTCTGCCAGTTTAGCCAGGTCAATGAAATTAAAGCGTGTTAGTCCCTGTTTCTGTAACAGCAATGAATAATCGATCTAACAAGGAAGATTAAACGTAAAGATGAACACAGAATGAATCACCGTAAAACCTTCTTTGATAAACCGTGGAACGTACAGCAGAATAATAAGCGTAAGGCTATGAATAATAAGTACGACGTTCAACCTTTTCCTAAACCTCGGCTCCCTTTTTATAGGCGAGGTTTAGGTTAGGCGTACCAGGCTTTTGGCCTGTTTAAATGGGCCTAACACTTGGCCTGATTTCTATCTAATTTATGCACTGTTTAAATACAAGGATTAAATATAAAGCTAATCTATGACCAACTTGATTCACAATTAAATATCTCCAACAAAGCGTTTATTCAATCAAATCAAAAAGAAACCTGATCAGTCAATGAATAATTATCTGAGAGAAATTAAAACATTGGCTGATGATCTGGCCACTATCAATTGCCCTATGACTCCTCGTGAACTATTAAAGACTACTATTATGGGACTGGGACCTGAGTATGAATCTTTATTTACTGCTGTGTCATTATTTGGACAAAATTTCCTGTTTGAAACTCTCTGTAATCATCTTCTTGAGTTAGAGCAGCAGGTTATTTATCTTCGGTCCCAGGAGTCCTCCACCTTCCATCAGGCGTTTGGTGCGGCTGTCACCTCTCCCGGACAGTCGTCTGGCAAGCAGACGAACAACCAGCAGTCTGGTTCTACGTACCCGGTCGGCAGCAGCGGCAGATCGACACTCAGCAGCGCGGAAGAGGTCGCGGTCGTGGGTGAGGCCGCGGCGGTAGGGGGCGCGGTCGTGGACAGCAGCAGTCCGCCCCATATGGCCAGCAACACGCATATTGGTACCCTCAGGGGCAGTCATTTTATTTCCCCGGAGGGGGTGGTCAGCCGAGTACACATGCAGGGGGTGTGACATCTACAGGTACTGTTATTTGTAATTCTGCTTTGTCACATTTAAATATTCATGCTTTACCTGTTTGTGTTACTAACGGTAGTTCTGCAGGCTTCCCATCAGATGGGGGTATTCTTGGGTCTGTTCCACATCCTGTTGTCTGTCAAATTTGTTTTTTTGCAGGTCATTCTGCCATCAATTGCCCTTCTCGTTTTACACAACCGTCCGCCCCTGCTCTGTTGACTACTCCCGGTGACACTACTCATGTTCTATGGTTTCCTGATTCAGGAGCCTCTGCTCATATGACTGCATATATATGAAGTTATTTTAGTTAATAAATCTCCTTACATCAGCTATAATTCTGTTAGTGTTGTCAATGGTGCCCATCTTCTCATTTGTAATGTTGGTGATGTTGCATTACCTACGTCTCGTCATCCTCTCACTTTAAAATCTGTTTATCATGTGCCTCAGTTAAAATATAATTTAATTTCAATTAAAAGGCTATGCGCTGATAATAACTGTACTATAATTTTTGATGAAAATTCTTTTTTGATTAAGGACAAAGCAACGGGGGCAGTGCTTCTGCGAGCTACCAGTAGTGAACCACTTTATGCTATCAGTCTGCCGTCCTCATCACCATTAGTTTTTGCTTCTGTTTTAGCTTCTGGCCCTGTGTGGCACCGTAGATTAGGTCACTGTGGTGATAGTATTTTACAGTTTCTTAAGAGAAAACAATTCTTATGTAGTCATACTCCCTTTACTCATGAGTGTGTGGCTTGTCGTTTTGGAAAATCACAATGTTTGCCCTTTATGGATGCTAGTCATAATTCTGTTTTTCCACTTGAAGTTATTCATTCTGATGTGTGGCAATCACCTGTGTATTCAAATTTGGGATTCAAGTATTATGTGTGTTTCATTGATGATTTTTCTCGTTATACTTGGATTTATCCCATGTGCCACAAAAGCGAGGGTTTTATGCACTTTAAAAATTTTAAAGCTTTAGTTGAAAATCTTTTTAATCAGAAATTTAAAATTTTTCAAAGTGACGGGGAGGTGAATTTGTTAATCATAATATGCAGCAATTCTTTTCTACTAATGGTATTTATTTTCGAAAATCTTGCCCTGACACACCTCAACAAAATGGGGTTGCTGAGCGCAAGCATCGTCATTTACTTGAGTTAACTCGGACCATACTTCTTGAAGCTTCGGTTCTGAGTCACTATTGGGTTGATGCCATTTTTACTGCTGCATATATTATTAACAGATTACCCTCTCCCACCTTAAATGGCCTTTCTCCGTACCAAAAACTTTTTAACCGTGTTTCAGATTACTCCTTTATGCGAGTATTCAGTTCTGCCTGCTATCCAAATTTTTCGGCCACCTCAGCTAATAAATTATCACCTCGTTCCGTTCAATGTGTTTTTCTTGGCTATGCATCTGGTTATAAGGGCTATCGTTGTTTTGATCCTATCACATGTCGAGTCTATGTTAGTCGTCACGTTAGGTTTCATGAGAACACATATCCTTTTAAGCCACTCTCATCTGCTCCATTGTATTCTATTCCTACTACACCGTCTCCTATGAACCTCATCGATATAACTCTTGATCCACTTGCCCAGTCCACTACCACAATCACGCCCGAACTGCCTCCACCGCCCCCATCCCCTTCTCGGTCACCCCTCAGTCCTACCACTCCTTATGTAACATCGCCCTATACATCCTCCCCCACGTCCACAACCAACCCACCGCCATCTCCTCCCTCCTCCCGTCACCACACTTCGTCCAGCCTGCCAGATACAGCTTTAGACACGGCCTCGGCTGACTTTGTCTCACCCGAAACCACCTCACATATGTCCACTGCGGTAGTTAATCAGCACCCCGTGCAAACCCACGCTAAGTCAGGAATTTTTAAGCCTAAAACAATTTTTAATTTAAGTACAGTTATTACTCCTGCAGATCCTACCTGTTTTACTGAGGCAAATAAAAAATATCTCTAAGAATTTAATGCACTCATTAATAATAATACGTGAGACTTGGTGCCCTTTGATAGCTCTAAGAATATTGTTGGGTGTAAGTGGATTTATAAAACAATATCATTCTGATGGATCCTTAGAGCGCCATAAAGCTCGATTAGTTGCACAGGGTTTTAATCAACAGGCAGGTATTGATTTCTCTAAAACTTTTAGTCCCGTAGTAAAACCCACCACTGTTCGTATTGTACTTACTCTAACTATTTCTTTTGGGTGGGTTATACGACAACTTGATGTTAAAAATGTCTTCTTGCATGGTCATTTGACAGAAGAGGTTTATATGCGTCATCCCCGTGGTTTTATTCACCCTCAATTTCCTAATCATATTTATCGTCTGCGCAAGGCCATTTATGGCCTTAAGCAAGCTCCACGGGCCTGGTTTCATAGATTCAGTAGTTTCCTTCTACAACATAATTTTTCATGTAGTAAATCTGACAATTCTTTATTCATTTACCGCCAGAATAATACCATTATTTATTTATTATTATATGTGGATGATATTATTATTACTGGCAATTATGAGTCGTTACCCAATTTATTTCGATTATCTCTAATCATTTTGCTATGAAAGACTTGGGTAATCTCCATTATTTTCTGGGTGTTGAGGCTATTCGTTCAGCTAAGGGTATGTGTAACACTTGAGATTTAATTTAAATGGATTAATAGTACTACTCATACCAACAAGGTGCATCTCCTTTTAAGGGAGCTCATTAGCCAAGAACTCCAAAGTTAAGCGTGCTTGCACAGGAGTAGTCTTGGGATGGGTGACTCCATGGGAAGTTTCTCAGGGCGCGCACGAGTAAGGATAGAGTGCGCGGAAAAGGCTAGTGGCGGTTTGTGAGGATAGTACTAGAGGTCAGAAGTAACTACCTCGGGACCTACGGGGCCGGGGTGTTACAAATGGTATCAAAGCAACCCTGCGACAGTGTGCTGATCCGTTGGATATCGGGCAGACACTTAGCGAGGGGAAAGATTCTGGGATTTGATTGAGATTAGTTTACGGGCGCAACGAGGATGTTGCGTTCCTAAGTGGGGGTGATTGTAACACTTGAGATTTAATTTAAACGGATTAATAGTACTACTCATACCAACAAGGTGCATCTCCTTTTAAGGGAGCTCATTAGCCAATAACTCCAAAGTTAAGCGTGCTTGCACGGGAGTAGTCTTGGGATGGGTGACCCCCTGAGAAGTTTCTCAAGGCACTCACGAGTGAGGACAGAGTGTGCGGAAAAGGCTAGTGGCGGTTTGTGAGGATAGTACTAGAGGTCAGAAGTAACTACCTCGGGGCCTACGAGGCCGATGTGTTATAGTATGTTTCTCTCTCAACATAAATATAAGTTACTCATCTTCTAGCCCGTTTTTATCTCCATAATGTAAAGCCTGTTCGCACCCTGTTAGCTTCCCGTACCACTTTGTCTCTTTCTGATGGTGAGTTACTGTCTGATTCTACTGAGTATCACAACATGGTTGGTGCATTATAATATTCACCTTTGACACAGCCAGATATTACTTATGCAGTACACTTAGTGTCTCAGTTCATGCATGCTCCTTGTTCCACTCATCTTTTTGTAGTCAAAATATTTTTTAGGTACTTGCAGGGAACACGAGATCATGGGCTATGGCTTCAGCAGACTAATCGGCCCACCTGTGTTGTTGCTTACTCCGATGTTGATTGGGCAGGCTGTCCTGATAGTTCTCGATCCACCACAGGTTTTGCTGTCTTTTTGGGTCCTAATTTGGTTTCTTGGAAGACTAAGAAGCAGCCTACCGTGTCGAAGTCCTCCACAAAAGCAGAATATCGTGCCATTTCTTACACAGTCCAAGACACCCTGCATATTTGGTCGGTACTGTTCGAACTTGGATGGCCAATCACAGAGCCGGTACATTTATTGTGTGATAATATCTCTGCTTCTTATTTGACTGCAAATCCGGTTCAGCATGCCCGCAGTAAACATATTTAGATTGATTATCATTTTGTTCACGAACGAGTTGCTCATGGAGATCTGATTGTTAAGCACGTTCCTACTCATCTACAGCTGGCAGATATTTTTACTAAAAGTCTCTCTAGTCAACGTTTTCATTTTTTAAAAGACAACTTGCGCCTTGTATCTCCCGCACAGCTTGAGGGGGTGTAATAGAATTATTAGAGGCTTAATATTGTACTTTACATTAAACTCTCTTTAATATAAATATATCTGTCAGGGCTCCTTAGAGAGTAACCTTTTCATTATTTTCACATTATTCTCACATTATCAAATACAGTCGACCTAGTGGATAATGAATATGTGTTCGTACAAGTGCACTTAATAATGTAAGATTCTAAAACACTAATCTGGAATCCCTCTTTGATAAACGAACGAATCCAGTGCAAGGATTAAATCTGGAACGTCCTTGCAAAAAAAAGTCTTGGAACGTCCTTATTTGTCTTTAGAAAAGACAAATAAGGCTAATAATGATTAAATTTAAAAACGAAGATATTATACAATTTTTACATCAAAATTTGAAATTTCAAATTAATGGATAAGAACATCAATATTACTAAAAATGAACTCATTACCAAAAAAGTGACCCTTTATAAAAATTTCTGAAATTGTTACCCGCTACAGTGATGTGCTACAACGACAATTGTACAATGACAATTCTGCAATGACGAAAGTCACGGTTACTCATATAATTAAGTATATCACTCGGTTACATGCCGAAAGTGACCAATATTATCATAGTGACTAACTTTATAATTACATTAATTAAAATTATATTTGTGACAATTACATTTTTTCACTAATTACATTTCTCCGGTTATAGTTACATGTCCTTCGGGGATTAAGTCCGCTAGTCGTGAAATGTCCGTCGCTCGTCCCATTGCCGCCCCATTCTGTTCCGTGATTAACGCCGCCACACTCTTCCTCCCTGTAAGACCATTTGGAGTGGTGAGGAGGTCAAAATGTCAAAAATGAACTTTGTTCATATGAAAAGAGTGTTTAGATTCATATTTTCATGCATTCCTGCACCGTCAAAAAAATACACTCAGCATATTTTTTATATATCAATTTCGTAAAACATTAATTAAATTATTATAAGTAATGTTTTTCTTTTAATTTTTGTCCCTATATATTTGTGAAATAAAAATCACACATTTCGATGTAAAAATTAATATATTTCATTAATTTTTTTTACGTTTTTCCAGTTAACAAAAATGAACTTAGTTCAAGTAAAATTTGATTATGGAATATTCAGTTATTTGTGGAGGCTCTACGAATTAAAAATTTGTGTTTCATGTTTTTTCGCGCTCAAGAAAACCTCAATAGTTAAAACTTCAGATTTTTTTTTTTTCATTTTATATAATACATATTGATATCATATGAAAGATCGTAAAAATTCATGAATATTGATATATTTTTTGAGAAATTTGGAGAACAAATAAAAAAGTTAATAAAGTTTAAAAGAGATTGGGATTATTCTAATGCATCCTTCGCCTCTCCCTTCCCCATTTCTTAAACTATTATGACCATATCGTTCTATCCTCGAACTATTAAATCTATCATTTTAATCATTAATCTATTTCACCTATATTAATCGAGTCTTTCTGTTAAATTTGCCGTTAACTTTGACGGAAGCTAATTAATTTATTAACATCTCATAATTTTAAACATTTTGGAACAACACAATCATTCTTAAGATTTAAGTAGCCATTCTAGTTTTATTAAATCTACATATATGTACACAGAGTACTCTTCCGGTCAGGAGTTCCTGACTTGAACCGCCGTCCGCACGGCGGCATTTGGGGACCTTCCCGCTGAATTTTTTTGATGAAATTTTTATGTCATGTTCTTCATCAAGTCTAGTTTATCTACAAAAAATGTTAGCTAAAAATTCAATCGTGAAGGCCGTTGTAAGGAATACTTGTAATTAGATTTTGATGATGCTAGATTAATTAGGACTTTAGAGTACCCCTCTTTAGACTTAATGTATTAGAATTTTTCTTTGTAAAAGTCTTTAGTATAATCGACTTAGCAGAAGACCTTCAAAGCAGAAAGCCTCCAGAGCAGAAGACCCTTGATAAGGCATTGATTGAATAGAGGACCTTTGGTTCTCTGCTTCAGAACAGAAGACCTCAGGGTCTCTGTTAGACTTTACTCTGACAGAAAGCCTCCTCGTTCTCTGTTGGATATCTTTTCAACAGAAGTGCTCAAGACCTTCTCTGATCAACTCTCTTCTAAAGACACCAGAAGGCCTGACACTTGGAAGAATTCCACCAAGCCGGGAAATCAACTGAAAGATTCCTTCAACGGCTAGGAGTCTTGAACGGAAAAGCTACAGTACGCGCATTAAATGCACATTTAATGCCTTCCATACTCCGTAAAGTAATTGCAGATGATTGGCCGCAATGTCAGGATTATTTTATCCCAAAATAGTAACCCGCCAACTTTACCGGGTCCTACTGGTCAAGTCAACTGCTCGCTCATTTAATGCAGTTGTCCTCCTTCTCCTCCAACGGGAAGACAACCTCACTATAAAAGATACACTACGAAGAACAACCGAATAACTTTGCTAACTTTTGCTACAACTCTGCATACAAGATATTCAAACGCTAAAACGCAAAAAGCCTCCTTGAGATTGAATCTTCATCATCCTCTACAAGAGAAGGCAGAAGTTGGAAAAATCCTTATTTCCAACTCAAGCAAAGTTCCAAGTGTTCTTCAACTCTTCAAGCTCATCAGATACAAACTCTTTGTAACGAAGCAAGTTGGAGGAACCTCTGATCTAAATAGAACCTCTTCTTTCACAAGAAGGACGTCCAAGTACCTGGAGCAGTGAAGTGGTGATACTTCTGGAAAGCTCAGTGAAAGGACCAGTCTTAGGGAAGCCGGAAGTGCCTCCAAGAAGACATCTACACTTGAAGAAGACGTGGAGAGCTTCTTAAGTGATAGGGCTAAGGCATTGTAAACGGACGTTTTTACAAGCTTAGTGGAACAATGGATTAGAGGAACAAGTTGTTCCTTGAACCACTATAAAAAGCCCTGGTGTCATTTACTTACTGCATTACATTCATTGTTTTTATTTGAACTGCTTAACTCTAAAGACTTGGTATACGTGTTCAGCAGAATTTGTCTTGTGAGTTAACAGAAGGCCTACTGCCTTTGCTTCTCTGAGGCTACTAACAGAACTCCCTACCAGAACCCCATCCGCTGTCAGTCTGTTCTGCCAACAGAACAGGCTATTCTGTTAAATCTGATACTTAGCTTGAAAAAGTTAAAAACCAATACAGTCTATTAACCCCCCCTTTAGACTGTATCCAGTACAACCGGGACTAACAAGTGGTATCAGAGCCTCCTTGTTCTAATAATCTCTTAGGTTATTTACTGAACAAAGATCCACTTGTTTTTCTGTTTTACCTCATTTTTATCTGATATAATGGATCACTCTCTGTCCAAGAATCTTATGTTCTCAGATCTCAAATTTGATGACTAGAGGATCCGGATGAAGGCACATCTCTGTGCTCTGCATGATGAGATGTGGGAAGTACTTGACATTGGGCCATTCACAAGCTTCCAGAAGGTCAACCCTGAACATGCTATTGACAATACTAGACCTCAGATGATCAATAAGGCCAAATCTGAGTGGACTACTGAAGAAAGAAGGAAGTACAATCTGGACAACATTGCTAAGGATATTCTTTACAAGTCCATCGATGATAGGTACTTCAACAGAATAAAGAAGTGCAAGACTGCAAAGGAAATCTGGGATACTCTTGAGCTCATTGGAGCTGGTGATGAGCAAGAGAAGGACAACAAGCTGACAATAGCCAACAAGAAGTTTGATGACTTCAAGCTCCTTCCTGGTGAAAGCATCTCCAAGATGTATGACAGGCTCCTCACTCTCACCGGAGAGATCTCTGAGCTTGGCAAGGAACTCACCACCAAGGAGATCAACCTTAAGGTGTTGAGGGGACTGCCCTCAGCATGGAAAATGAAGGTGGTTGCTGTCCAAGCCAGCAAGGATGTGAAGACTTATCGCACTGATAAACTCATTTCAGATCTCAAAGCTCATGAGTTTGAAATGATTGAAGAAAAAGAAGATGTACCAGAAGAGAGGACCACTACAGCCCTCACTGCCAACACATCAAAGGTAAATGATTTTGACCCTTCAGTACTTTTATCTGACGAATATATGGCTGATTTTTCTAGGAGATTCAAGAAGTTCATGAAGAATCCTAAAGATGGAAGAAGTCCATCATTCAGCAGAAAGCCATTCCAGAAGGTCAAAACAACAGAAAGCAGTGGTGAGCTTCTCTGTTACAACTGCAGACAACCTGGACATTTCAAGACAGAATGTCCACATCCAAGAGTGTCCAAGAAACAAGGGCATGATGGAGAAAAGAAGAAGTATGAAGACAACTCCAGAAGAAGAAAAGCACTTGTGACAGAACAGCTCGAGAAAGACCCTCTGTCAGAGACAGAATCCAGTCCTGACTCTGATTCTGATGAGGCCTTCTGTTGCCTTGATACTGAGACAGAAGACCTATGCCTCATGGCTCATTCTGATGATGAGGTAACCTCTACTTCTGCATCTAGTTTTTCTTCGGTAGGCTTAGCTTTTGATTCTGATTCAATGTCAGAATTTTGGGAAGAGTTTAAGGCCATCCAAGCCACTTATTCCTCTGTAACAGAAGAAAACAGTAAGTTGAAAGCTGAAATTCTTGACTTAAAAAAGGAGGTTGAGATCAAAATCAGTCTTCTAATTAAGGAAAGAGATCAGCTGGAGACTGAAAATGTTTCTCTTCTCAAGAGAATAAGAGAAATAGAGCCTCTTGAGATTAAGTACAAATCTTACCAGAAGGCCCAGTCTTCCATGGAAAAGATTGTACTTGATCAACAGATTGGCACTGGCTTTGGTCTTGGTTATGGCTCAACAGAATCAGGTGAGCCTTCTGTAATGCCTAGCATTAGTGTTGCTAAGGCAGATAAGGTCATAGTGCCACTGATCTCTAGCCCCATCTGTCAAGCTGGTGTATCTGGCACCAAGGTTGTTCATGAGGAAGTTAGACCAGAAAAGGGAAAGATAAAGGTTCAACAGAAACCCTTTTTCAAAAATAGTGAACCTGGCAGAAAACCTAACAACAGAAAGGTTTTTTCAGAATAACAAAGATAAAAGACCATTCATTGACAGACAACCTCATGACAATCGTGCCAGAAATGACCACCAGAAGGGCAAATATCAAGAGAGAGTTAACTTTAGGCAGAAGAGGTTGGCTGGTCAACTTGAGAAGCCCAAAGCTAAACGTCCCTCTGCTCTTGATAGTATATGGGACTTCTTTCCAACAAAGAAAGCTATGCAAAAGTATGTAAACAGGGAGCATGACCCTCACAAGCATCTGCCCAAAGTGAATCACACTTCAGTTTACTATAACTACCAGGTGGACAATGGGTACCACCCACCAAGGTTTCACATGATGAGACCAAAATGGTACCAACTACCCAGACTCCATGACCCCCCAGGACCCAGCATTGCTTGGGTACCTAAATCTTTCTTTTGATCTTGCAGGAACTGTGTGCTGGAGCTATCTCAGAGCAAGAATGGTTTATTGATAGTGGATGCTCAAGGCACATGACAGGTGACAGAAGTTGCCTAACTAAGTTCCAGAAATACAAAGGACCTAGAGTTACCTTTGGAGGTAACGACAAAGAAGGTCAAACAAAAGGAAGAGGAAAGCTGATCAAGAACCTGATAGTCATTGATGATGTCTCATATGTCAAAGGACTGAAGTTCAACTTGCTGAGTGCTAGCCAATTCTGTGACAAAGGCTACACTGTTGAATTCACTAAGGACTTCTGCTATGTGAAACATGAGACAACCAAAGAAGTGGTTCTTACAACATCAAGGAAGAAAAACATCTATGTGGTTGATTGGAACACTGCAAAGGATGGAGTTTGCCTGATAGCCAAGGGATATTCAAAACTAAGCTGGGACTGGCACAAGAAGCTTAGCCATTTGAACTTCAAAACAATCAACAAACTGGCAAGAGAACACATAGTTGATGGACTCTCAGACATAGTCTACAAGAAAGAGACCCTCTGCAGTGCATGCCAGAAGGGAAAGCAACAGAAGAACTCTTTCAAACCCATTGCTGGAGATCTTTCTACAAGTCCTTTAAATCTGATCCACATGGATTTATTTGGACCTGTTGAAACTCCAAGCGTTGGTGGCAAGAAATACACTCTAGTCATGGTTGATGACTATTCCAGATATACATGGACTATCTTTCTATCAAAGAAAAATGAAACTCTTCAGAAGTTGCCATCTCTGTTAAAGCAACTCCGGACTGAGAAGAACTTGAAGGTTAAGACAATCAGGTCTGACAGAGGAACTGAATTTGTCAACCAAGTCATAAAGGAATTCTGTGATCAAAATGGAACCTTTCATCAACTCTCTGCCGCCAGAACCCCTCAACAGAATGGCGTAGCAGAAAGGAGGAACAGAACTTTAAAAGAAGCTGCAAGAACAATGATTGCAGAATCTGGACTACCTATGAGATATTGGGCTGAAGCAATCAACACCGCATGCTATACTCAGAACAGAAGCATGATCAACAAGAATCACCAGAAGACCCCCTATGAACTCTGGAAAGGAAGAAAACCCAACATCAGTTACTTTCATGTGATTGGATGCAAATGTTATATCCTTAACAATGGAAAGGAGCATATGAAAGTCTTTCAAGAGAAAGCTGATGAAGGTATCTTTATAGGCTATTCAAACACCAGTAAAGCCTATAGAGTACTCAATAGAAGGACTCTACATGTTGAAGAGTCTATACATGTGAAGTTTGATGATAGCACCTCTGTCAAAGAAGTAACAGAGATCCTCAAGGAAGTCAGCATAGAAGACAGAACACCAGACCCAACAGAAGAGGCAGCAGATAACCCTGTATTTCCAACACCTACACCAAACCCCCTTCTGTTGAATAAAGATGAAGACTCAGAAGATGAAGAACAAGAAAGACCCAGACAGTAACTGACAGAACCTGATCTGACATGGTTAAGAGACCATCCACCTAATCAAGTTATTGGGCATATCAGAAGTGGTGTGCAGACCAGATCAGCATCAACAAGGAGAGAAGCAATGCTTGCCTGCTATATATCTCAGATGGAACCCATGACTGTGGAAGAAGCTCTTGCAGACTCAGATTGGATCAATGCAATGCAAGAAGAGCTTACTCAATTTGAAAGGAACAAAGTATGGGAACTCGTTCCTAGGCCAAAGCACCAGAATGTCATTGGAACAAAATGGGTGTTCAAGAACAAAGCTGATGAAGATGGCAACATTGTAAGGAATAAAGCAAGGCTGGTAGCTAAAGGTTATTGCCAAGAAGAAGGAATAGATTTTGATGAGACTTTTGCACCAGTTGCCAGACTGGAAGCCATCAGAATATTTCTAGCCTATGCTGCCTACAACAACATCAAGGTCTACCAGATGGATGTCAAAAGTGCAATTCTGAATGGAGATCTTGAAGAAAAAGTTTATGTGGAACAACCACCAGGTTTTGTCATTCCCACTCACTCCTCCTGTGTCTACAAGCTTAAAAAGGCCCTCTATGGTCTTAAGCAAGCTCTCAGAGCATGGTATGACACATTGTCCCTTTTCCTAGTGAACCATGGGTTTACTAAAGGAAAGGTTGACAAAACTCTATTTCAAATCTCTGTTGCTAATCATATTCTGTTAGTACAAATATATGTTGATGATATTATATTTGGTAGTACTAATCCAGAACTGTGCAAGAAATTTTCTCAAGTGATGCAGAGTCAATTTGAAATGAGTATGATGGGAGAACTTAGCTACTTCCTAGGACTACAAGTCAAACAAGTTCCGGAAGGAATCTTTATCAATCAAGGGAAGTATACTAGAGATCTGATCAAGAAGTTTGGAGTGGAAGGCAAATCCTCAGTGAAGATTCCCATGAACACCTCACAAGGAATTGGTCCAGATGATGAAGGAAAGGATGTCGATGCAACAACCTACAGAGGAATAATAGGATCTCTTCTCTATCTAACTGCAAGCAGACCAGATATTTCATTCTCTGTTGGAATCTGTGCCAGATACCAATCAAAGCCCAAGGAGAGCCATCTTAGTGCTGCAAAGAGAATAATCATATATATCAAAGGAAATCCAAAGGCAGGCCTATGGTATCCAAAGGGAGGTAACTTTGAACTAATTGGTTACTCTGACTCAGATTTTGCAGGTTGCAGATTAGACAGGAAGAGCACCTCTTGTCATTGCCAAATGCTAGGAGGAAGGCTTGTTTCCTGGTTTAGCAAGAAGCAGAATTAAATCTCAACAAGTACAGCAGAAGTTGAATACATTGCAGCTGGGAGTTGCTGTGCTCAGCTACTCTAGATGAAGCAACAGCTGAAGGACTATGGCATTCAAGCAAAGGAGATCAAATTGCTGTGTGACAACACCAGTGCCATTTCCATTACCCAGAATCCAGTTCTTCACTCCAGGACAAAGCACATTGAGATCAGACATCACTTCATCATAGATCATGTTGAAAAGAAGCACATATGCATGGATCATGTGCCAACAGAAGACCAGCTTGCAGACATTCTGACAAAGCCTCTTCCTGAGGCTAGATTCAACAAACTGAGAGAGGAATTGGGAATGATGGATGAAATTCCAAGAGAAAGTTGAAAAGGAAGGACCTCTGTTGCAAAACCTCTGCTAACAGAATGCCTGTTGCAGAACCCCTTCTGTTAATCCCCCTTCTGTTCTTTAACCTGACAGAACACCTCAGCAACAGAAACCCTCCCTTCCTCCCTTCAGAAAACCTCTTCTTATATCTAACAGAAAAGGTTGTGGACTTAGCAAAATTCTGAAAAACCGGGTGACCTAGTAAAATTAATAAAGGTCTTTTACCCTTTTACCCTTAAAACGGTATACAGGCGCAAAATATTTACTGCGCCCCCTTTTTCATTTATTGGTACCTTGGAACCGCAAATTATCTCAAACGTCCACTAACCCGTACCCATGTATTCCCCTCATTTCAACCTAAACCGCTACTGCTTCCATTACTCTCAAGCTTTCGAACTCTTATTTCTCCAAAACTCTCAACCGCTAAATCCGACTATGGCTTTCTTGAACTTCACTGATCTTTCCAAGGAACAAAAAGCAACCCTGTTTAAGAATGTGTTGACAGGGATGAAGTGCGAACTGGATGTTCTACCCAGATTTGCTGAGAAAAGAGAGAGCATGACCAACATCATTGACGGGCTGACAGAGTGTCAACTAAGCAAGGTCATCACCTATGCTTATGAAGTCTACAACAACATTGACACTGTTGAGTTCTATCTCAACGCTTCCTTCGAGGATGAAACCATCACCTCCAGTGTCCAAGGAGAAGAATTCCTGGTTGATGCTGACGTCATCAACAAGGTATTTGACATTCAACTAGAGAAAGACAGGGCCTCTCTATTTGATTTGGAGGCAGCTGACGTCACTGTTCCTGAATTCAAAAGGAACTATTGCAGGAAAGGGGAAGAGGTGGAAAAGGTGAACATCAAGAACAATCTGCTCAAGAAGGACTTTGAGCTGCTCATCAACATTTTCCACAAGTGTTTATGGTGCAAGTTTACCTCTACTGGTGATGTTACTACTGCAAATGCCAAGGCCCTATATGCAGTACATCATGGGGTAAATGTCAACTGGGGTCAGGTTATGGTTCGATCTCTGATTGAATTCATCAAGAAGAAGAACCCCAAGACTGGCCTTTATTCTGGAAAGTTAGGGCATGGGCTACTCATCTCAGAACTGCTTCTCAATCAAAGTGTAACCTTGAGGAAGGCCATACCTCTGGATCACACAAAGGTAATCTTCCTATCTGCTTCTCCAAACAGGGAAATAGCCATCAAGGCAGAGCTGAAGAGACAGCTTCAGCTTGACAACAAAAGACAACAAGGAGACAAGGTTCAGAGACCTATCTCTGAAGCACCTTCTGTGGAAAAGAAGAAGAAAAAGGTGAAGAAAACAGAACTGGTTGCTCCTCCTCCACCCATGAAGGCTGGACAGAAAAGGAAGAGGACCACCAAGACCAAAAAGAAGGTTGCTAAACCTTTGATCACCATGTCTGAGGAGGTGGCAGACATTCAGGGGGAACCAGAGAACCCCACTTCTGTTACCACTCCTGAACAGAATAGGGTGCCAACTCCAACAGAGCACCCCAGCACAGCCAAAGAAGGGTATCTGTCTTTGCTAGATAGACAGTTTGCTCGTGTTCTAGAATGGAGAAGATGGAGGATGGGACCCCTTCACAAGATCATCCAATTCTTTGATCATTATGAGCCTGAAGAAGAGGCCATACTGAAGTGGGTAGGCACTGATGATGTCTCAAAGTGTTTTGCCCTCAACTTCCTCCATTCTGTCCTAGAGAAGAAGAAGGCAGGTTACAAGGGAAAGGCTGTTCTCATATCCTCACCTTCAGAGGAGACAGTCAAACCCCTGGAAGAAGGAGAGATAAAAGCCTTTGAAGAATGGCTTTTTGCCAAGAAGGCAACAGAGTCTGTTCAACCCAACTTTACCCCTAGAGAACCCTCTGTACCTAAGACAGAATGGCAAGCTATGATGGAGCTCATCAAGGAATGGAGGACTTCCTTGTTTGAAGAAGATATAATTGATGTAATCTCTCCAACCCCTTCTGTTCATATCTTAACAGAACCCCAAGTCCCTTCCCCTCTTATTACAACAGAAACCCCTCCAACAGAAAACCCTCAACCCAAATCCCCAGAACAGAAAACCCCCACCTCTCCTCACTCCTCAAATAAGAAAACCAAATCACCTTGCAAAGAACTGATCCCAATCAGAAACCGCTCCCCTTCAACCCCACCATCTCCTCCTCAACAGAATGTCTCCCCTCAACAAAACATCCCTTCTCCCCAACCTTCACTCCAACACCAGAATTCCCTCCCTCAACAGAAATCCACCTCTACCCAAAATAACCCCTCACCCTCTCCTGCAGCAAATTCTCCCAGAACCTCTCTACACTCTGCTGCATCTACTCCCAAGAGACAGCCTCTTCACCGCATTCTTTCATCTGAAAGTGATAATAATGGCTTCCTGTCATCTTCTCTTGCTGGAGACCTCACTTCTAAACGCCAACCTACTCCTCCCAAAGAACCCTCTCCTCAGAAACCCTCTCTGCAACAGACCAGAAGGCCTCCCATGCACAGGTCCAGAGGACTAGGAATGCCAGAGCCTGAAGAATCTATACCTCAAATCCCCTTCAACAAGTTTGTTGAAACAGCAGAAATGTTTGGTGGTCAAGTCCTGGAAGGCATGGACAAACTGATCCAAATTAATGATAAGCACTTTGAGCACCTTGCTCATGTGAATGATAATCTCAACTCTAGGATGCAGTTTATCTCAGACCGCTTTGAAAACCTCACAGAATCACTCCACAACTTCATGGCCTCCTCCTCTGCCAGAACAGATGCACTGTCAACAGAAGTGGTAGGTATTCACAAGACTCTTTCTGTTTTTCATCAAACTCTCCTAAATCAAGGACATGCCATCAGCACAATCTCTGAGAATCTTGAGGCATTGCATAGATCTGACACCAGAACTAAGAAACAACTGATTTCCATAGAGGAAATGTGCAGAGCTCACCAAGATCAAGCTCAACATCTTCTCTCTGCTGACAGAGAGAGATACCAGAAGATGGTCCTATTGGAAGCCAACAACAACGACATCTTCTCTGCTATTCAGAAGCAGCAAGGTCTGATAGAAGGTCTCACTTCTGTCACTCAGACTCTACCAGAGGCCCTTGAGCATATAGCCTCCTCCCAGGCCTCAGAGTTCCAGAAGATTATCCTTATGCTAGAGGACCTCAATGATGCCAAAAGGGGGGAAGAGGACCCTCAACAGACTAAGCCTCGGTCCACCAGAACTCCTGCTAGAGCATCCACCTCTGCTGAACCAATAGTAGACCCTGCACCTTACTTTGAAGCTGCAATACAGAAAAAGAGAGCAGCAGGTATACCTAGACCCCCATCACCAGTAAAGAAAGGCACCAAGAAGAAGAAAATCCTCACTTTTACTGAGTGGAGATTGGGTGGATCCCAGAAAATTGATAGAGTTCAATTTGAAGAAATGAAGATGAAAATGACTCTCACCCAACAACAGAACCTCTTTCTAGATAAGGATGGTGTTGTACGAGTCAGATATGGGGGATCCCTAGAAGAAGCTGAAGATTGGTACAAGAAGAATATTTTTCCTGGCAAGACAATACATGAAGGAGTCCTCAGCTATTTGGATTGCAAGCTATCTCCCATATGGGCATCCTATCAAAGCTCTGGTAACTTATCTCAGATCAGAGCAGAAATCAATGAAGAGCTGCTATAGCTTCAAAGATTGGAGGAAGAAGCTCTGCAAGCAGCTACTATGGAGAATGTGTAAGAAATATCTCTGTAAACTATATCTAATAAAAACACATCTCTGCCTTTCACTTTGTAAGGCTATTTCTCAATTTCTGTCTCTTTGCTTTCTGCCTGTGTTTGTTTGCTCTTTGATTTATTATCTGCTATCTGAATGTACTGTACTCTTACTATTTTCCTATGCCAAGTTGCCCACCAAGTTTTTAATGAAAGTTTTAAACTTTATTCCTTTATGGTGAAGGCACTTCTCTGGAAATAGTTAAAGGGTTTTGGCATCATCAAAAAGGGGGAAATTGTAAGGAATACTTGTAATTAGATTTTGATGATGCTAGATTAATTAGGACTTTAGAGTACCCCTCTTTAGACTTAATGTATTAGAATTTTCCTTTGTAAAAGTCTTTAGTATAATCGACTTAGCAGAAGACCTTCAAAGAAGAAAGCCTCCAGAGCAGAAGACCCTTGATAAGGCATTGATTGAATAGAGGACATTTGGTTCTCTGCTTCAGAACAGAAGACCTCATGGTCTCTGTTAGACTTTACTCTGACAGAAAGCCTCCTGGTTCTCTGTTGGATATCTTTTCAACAGAAGTGCTCAAGACCTTCTCTGATCAACTCTCTTCTAAAGACACCAGAAGGCCTGACACTTGGAAGAATTCCACCAAGCCGGGAAATCAACTGAAAGATTCCTTCAACGACTAGGAGTCTTGAACGGAAAAGCTACAGTACGCGCATTAAATGCACATTTAATGCCTTCCATACTCCGTAGAGTAACTGCAGATGATTGGCCGCAATGTCAGGATTATTTTATCCCAAAATAGTAACCCGCCAACTTTACCGGGTCCTACTGGTCAAGTCAACTGCTCGCTCATTTAATGCAGTTGTCCTCCTTCTCCTCCAACGGGAAGACAACCTCAGTATAAAAGATACACTACGAAGAACAACCGAATAACTACTAACTTTTGCTACAACTCTGCATACAAGATATTCAAACGCTAAAACGCAAAAAGCCTCCTTGAGATTGAATCTTCATCATCCTCTACAAGAGAAGGCAGAAGTTGGAAAAATCCTTATTTCCAACTCAAGCAAAGTTCCAAGTGTTCTTCAACTCTTCAAGCTCATCAGATACAAACTCTTTGTAACGAAGCAAGTTAGAGGAACCTCTGATCTAAATAGAACCTCTTCTTTCACAAGAAGGACGTCCAAGTACCTGGAGCAGTGAAGTGGTGATACTTCTGGAAAGCTCAGTGAAAGGACCAGTCTTAGGGAAGCCGGAGGTGCCTCCAAGAAGACATCTACACTTGAAGAAGACGTGGAGAGCTTCTTAAGTGATAGGGCTAAGGCATTGTAAACGGACGTTTTTACAAGCTTAGTGGAACAGTGGATTAGAGGAACAAGTTGTTCCTTGAACCACTATAAAAAGTCCTGGTGTCATTTACTTACTGCATTACATTCATTGTTTTTATTTGAACTGCTTAACTCTAAAGACTTGATATCTGTGTTCAGCAGAACTTGTCTTGTGAGTTAACAGAAGGCCAATTGCCTTTGCTTCTCTGAGGCTACTAACAGAACTCCCTACCAGAACCCCATCCGCTGTCAGTCTGTTCTGCCAACAGAACAGGCTATTCTGTTAAATCAGGTACTTAGCTTGAAAAAGTTAAAAACCAATACAGTCTATTCACCCCCCTCTAGACTGTATCCAGTACAACCGGGACCAACAACCGTCATATGATTTTTGAAAGATAACTGCACTGGAATATACATATAAAACGCAGTTAACTTCCAAAAAGTATTTGACGACCTTCCCGATTTAATTTTTAGCCTTTTTTTGTGTGTGGATAAACAAGACTTGATGAAGAACATACCACAAAAATTGCATTAAAAAGTCGACCAGGAAGAGGCCGAAACGCTGCCGTCCGGACGATGGTTTTGGTCCGGAATTCCGAAGCTGGATATGTCTTTATGTACACATACACATATAAAAATTATAAATAAATAATATAAAACCAAATGTACGGCCTTAGTAATACGTAGTATATAAGAGAGAATCAAATAATCAATTATATACATATGAGAAGATAAAATTATATATATTATTATTAATATAATATTAATTAATTATATATATAAAAAATTAAAACTAGGTGTGACTAAAACTCATCCACTTTTTTAATACATGACCTCATTAGCCCCCCCTCCCCCCCAAAAAAACAATACTCCATATATATTTAAATTCGCTAATATGAACTAATTTTATATATTTAATAAAATAAATAAATAAATAAATAAATAAATTTTATGAACTAATTTGCCCTTACATTTTTTAGTCGCTAATGTTTATTTATTTGGAATGGATTCAATTTGTATGGACGGAATTATTTCAATAGTCCTTGAACTTTTATTTATATATTTATAAGTACTAAAATTTAATGGCAAATTTTATGGACTAATTTGCCCTTACATTTTTATTGACTAATAAATACGATATTAATTAGCTTCCGTCAAAGTTAACGACAAATTTAACGGAAGGACTCGATTAATATAGATGAAATAGATTAAGGACTAAAATGATAGATTTAATAGTTCGAGGACCAAAGCGATATGGTGATGATAATTTAAGGACCATTTATGCATTTCACTCTTTTCCTTTTTCCACTTCTATCAACCCGCCCTCTATTTCTAACACCAACCACCCCTTTTCCCATTTTAATACCCCATTTAGACTACCACTACATGGAATTAGGAGTCCAAAAATTATATCTTTAACATTTTGGACTCCTAATACTACACCACTTCAAATAGTCTAACCACCATCACCACCCACAACCTCCGCCACAATGACACTACCATAGTGATACAACCAAAGTGACCCGCCGAACAGTCGGAGACCACTACCATCATGTCGATGACTACCGCCGTCCGGCCGGTGACCACCGTCTCCCGTCTCCCACCATGGTCCCTACCCCTGCCACCGGCTAACCACCATCCCACCACCGCTCAACCATAGCCCACCCCCAGGAACCGTAGCGAGAAACCCAAACCGAGGACCAGATCTGGATAGCTAAACGCCGCCGCCGTCGTGACCATCACCGCAATCCCCCCTCCCCATCCCCCCTACCAGCTCAGATCCGATCCAGCCCCCTACCAGCTCAGATCTGATCCACCCCCTCCCCATCCACCTCCAACCCCTGAACCACTGCGGACCCACCCCCACACCCCATCCCAACTGTCGCACACCACTACGACACCCTAGATGTCAATCTGACTATGGAATCATGGTCTCTAATCGCCTTGACTACTAGACGCACCATGCCCCCAATTGATGCTTATCGCCACCGGAAATTGAGGATATCCATTCGTAATCACTATCCTCGCTCTCCATCGTTAGTTCTCCACCATTGGGAGGCTGCCGTCATCGCTAGGTTGCATCCATCACAGGTCTTGAGATCCTTAGAAGAAGATGAAGAAGAAGAAAATAGAAAAGTGATGACGCATTTGCGATGTCCGCGCGGAATGGAGATGAAGAAGACATGAAGATAGCGGCGGAGAGGAGAAGATGACAACGTGCAAATGGTTGGCTGTGACTGGATGAAGGAGGGTGGCTATGTTGCGTAAAAGAGGAGAGAGAAGGGCAGTTCATATATTTTAGGTCACTTTTTTTGTCTAAATGAGTTTATTACCTACTTCAAGACATAGACTATGCACTTGGCATATTGATGAAAATTCAAAGAAACATATCATGTTTCTAAGAAAGAAGTTAAATTTTGTACCTTTGTTCGATTATGTTGTGAAACGATGTGACACCATTGCAGAGTTTGATTTCTACTGGACTGAGTAAGTTGTTTATGCTTATGTAGATTCTTTGTCAATTTGTGTAACTTGTGTTATTGTTATATGTAACTGGTCTTTGTTTTTCCATTAGATATCACATTGAACAAACTTTATGACTGCAATGACAACAATTGGTTGAAGAGGTTGTGCGGTCATAAAGAGAAGTGGTGCCCTGCCTTTTCAAAGGATAATTTTTATGGTGGCATGTTATCTTCACGAAGGAGTGAATCTACAAATAGATCAATATAAAGAAGCTAAGACTTTAAAAAACAGCAACATTGTGTTATTTTTATCGGATGTTTTGTGATGTGGTTGATGAATGGAGGTTAGAGGAAAATGGTCTTGATTTCAGATGCTTGGAAGGTACTGTTGAGATGGTACTTCTTCAGGACAGTGTTTTGTCTCATGCCAGGGATGTATATACGGTTGAGATATTCAAACTTTTCCAGGAACAATATTTGAAGGGTATGTCACATTTTCATCAGTTTTTGAAACAAATTTGTCATGATCGTATTTATCATGTTTGGTTGAATGGTGTTTATCTGATTAGACACACTGTTACTTTTAATGAGCATGACAACACAATGACTTGTACTTGTAAGATATTTTCGGAAATTGGTATTTTGTGTAGACACATTTTGCGTATATATAATATCCATTGTGTGAAATGTATTCCCCAAGCTTATATAATGCCTAGATGGACAAAGGTTGCTATTTTTGCCAAAAGTCAACTCTTTTCTGTTTGGAGAGCCCAAATGACAAGCAAGATCAACACAGTATTGGCTGTAAGTGCTGGTATACCGAAAGCTAGGGTATTATGTGAACAAGGTTATGACTCTTGATAGAGTATAAGTCCAGAGAGAAGTGAGAGCTAGAGAGAGAAGTACTATATTTTCTCTGTATTAATGATTTGTGAACCCTTACAACTACTCCCAGAGGGAGTATTTATAGGAAATATTAGGGTTGGGCTCCCAAGTCTTGGGCTTGGGAGGCCCATTTACAATAGGGCCACTAATGGGCCGGATACAAAGTGTATAGAAATGATTAAGTATAAAATCCTATTCTGGAGGCTATATGTGGCCGACGAGGGCATGGCCGACGAAGGCTCGGGCGACGAGGTCACCCGGTTCTCCTGGCTTCTGGATCACATTCTGAGTATACTTCTTTCTGGCTGATGAGGGGTCACCTGGCCGACGAGGGTCCCACCAGGTGATCATGGTACCTTCCGTTCTCCTGAGTATGTGGGCCCTGGGGTCCAAGCCCATATACTCCATCAGGAGTCCCCCACTCTCTAAGCTGAGATGTACACGAAGTGAGGGAGAGTAGATTTCCTGTCTTTGACGTTTTCTGGCCGTTGTGGGAACGCCATGGGGGTTTACCCGCTTTGGCCGTTATGAGCACCCTTTGCTCTGGTTTTTTGTTTTGCGCCGTTACGGGCACTCTGCGTTCTTATTCGTTGTGTGGCCTTTGGTGTGGACGAAGAGTGTCATTTTGTTTGGGGACGATGAGTGTCCTTTTGTTTGGGGACAATGAGTGCCCTTTTGTTTGGGGACGATGAGTGTCCTTTTGTTTCCGGGTGGCCGGTGAGGGTGTTGTTTGCTTTCTTTAGCCATTGATTGCATTCTGTGTTTTTGGCCGGAGCAGTGGTATCCATAGCCTGGCGTTCACGCTTTCGAGGACGATAACGAAACTGATCCGGGAGGAGTGGTGCGTGTCCCGATCTCATGGACAGTGGTGATTCAAGTACGTTGAGTTCCTGTTTTTTAATTCCTGGCCGAGAGTGGAGTATGTGGTCTCTAAGCCGTTGAGTGCCTTGTGATCTTTGGAGGGAATTCTTTGTTTGCTGACGATAGCTGCGGCCGATGGTGCACCGCAGGGTTATGGACGCTGTGGTGCATATGTGATCTGATGTTGTAGTTGTGGACTTAGTATATTTTTGGATTTCTTTGATTTTGTCCTGATTTTCAATGGCCGGTGTAGTCCCCCAGTCCCCCACTACTTCAGGCCGAAGAGTAAGCGAGGGGTGAAGGAGTAGAGGATTTCCCTAGGCCGAAGCGGATTCTTGTATTCCCCTGAATCCAATTCCTTGGCGATTTCCTGACCAAGGTAACCCTATGGGAGAACCCTTAGACGCAGGTCGCTTTCAAGAAATTATCATCAGGGTTTTATACAAGGCCGATGGCTGTGGGGTTGCTTTTTGCTTTGCTGTTGTGGCGGTTGAAAAGGCCATGCTATTGGCATTCTGTTTACGCCGATATGGACACACCTTGAGGTGGGACCCACCCTTTTGAAGTCATCTTTGTGTTGAGGCCGATGTAGGCGCGCTTTCTTAGTGTGGCCGTTGAGTTGTTGGCCGTCGCGGGCGCTGATTGTTGGCATGTTGGCAATGGGCAGGTACTGTGGAAGTGGGCCTGACCCGCCTCCTAAACCGGTACCAGCCCAATGGGCTTAGGGGTGGTGGCCGTTCACGTGGCCAACGAGTATGTGCCACGTGTAGTGACCGTTGGGGGGTCTATAAATACCCCTCTCCAACCGAAGAGAATCACTATTGCTTTCTTGAGATAACGAAGTGTTGCCCCATTCTAGAGAGATAAAGGCTTGTTCGAGTTTTCTTCAAGACTTCAAACATTCAAAGGTCAGTTCATCACACTCTCCTCCATTTTCTTGCATACTTTGCTTTCCTAGAGCCTTGATCTAGTGTTGGCGGAGAATCACCCTTAGATCCAAGGTAATTTCCTTAAGGCCTTAGCTAGTTGTTATGATGAAACCCTTGGACGACGAGTACTACCCTTATGACGATGAGCCCTCCGCTAAATCCCTTGATTATCGGGTAGTAGAGGAGTGTTGCGAGGAGATAGAGGACCTGAGCTCCTTGAAATCAGGGGAGGAGGAGGGTAGCGAAGGTGAAGACGAAGAGGCCGCCTCATCGTCTGACGGTGAGGATGTAGTGGTCTCCCGCGCTGTGGATGGAGCATCTACCTCAGCTGCGATTCCCTGCCCGAAGCTGGTGTCTGCTGTGAAGGGGACTGCACCGACGAGAAGGCATCGGCCGAAGAAGGGTCCAGGTTACTCCTACTTGGACCTTACGAACATTTATTTGATCAAGCCGGAGAGCAACACGGCTGATTACCTGGTGGCCCAGATGTATGTGGGGCCGTATGGGAGGGTTAGGGTGCCGAGGCCGTCGGATCATATGCTGAATCCACCTTCGGGGTACTTTGGAGTATACCCCATGAGTTTTGCTAAGGGGATTAGGTTTTCCCTCCATCCGTTTATTACGGAGTACTTGGACATGGTGGGTCTCCCCCGGCCTTGCTGACCCCGAACAGCTACTCACTCATCGTCGGCTTCCTCCCTCCCTGCGATGAATTGGACTTTAGGCCGACGACGGCCTTTTTATGAACTTATACCAGATCGGCCGAGGGAGCCACAAGAATTGTGTCGGCTATGCTAATCTTCAACAGCTGCCGAAGAAGAGGTCCTTTACTGATCTTCCTTCGTCCATCCATGGCTGGAAGAGTAAGTTTGTCTTTGTGTCTTTGGGCGAGGGTGGTACTGAGTTTCTCTCTGTCGGCCATGATGGTAGATTCAACCTTCATGATGTGCCGAAGAGCAACATCTCAGATGCCCAGGTGGCGGCATTTCTGAAAGGAGGGCCGAGGAGCGTGAAAGAGTACATTACGGAGTACAAAATGACCGCCCTCGGCTGCTTCAGGTACTTCGTCTATGGTGACAAGGAGAGTGACACCGAGATGTGGCCGAGGATGACCACCACTTTTGAAGAGGCCGATGGCCCCGATATGGGTGCGCCCGCCGAAGCCGATGGTAATACCCTCCATGGTGTCCTTGTCTTTGTTTTGTTTTTCCTCTTTGCTAATAGTTTTCCTTGTTATGCAGATTTTGCAATGGACCGCGGATCCGTTATGGCCCTTGCCAAAGCGAAGGCGAAGGAGGAGATGGCCTCCAAGGAAGCCGCCAGGCTGGCCGCTGTGAGTGGCGCTCAGCCATGCTCAGATGCGACGAAGAAGCCGCCCACGCAGCCTAAGAAGAAACGGCCAGCGGATGACGGCCAGAGAAAGCTGACTGAGGCTGGTATGCAGCCTAAGAAGACGAAGAGGGCTTCCCCTTTGGCCGATGCTGACGCCGGGGTTCCGACCATGCCGACCGATGATGTCGGGGGTTCCAATGCAGTTGCCATTGTTGATGCGGTCTCAGTCCCCTCGTCGACTGCCATGTCCCAGTCGCACCCTTTCGGCCAGGATTCCCGGAAAAGGAGGGCCGGGAAGGAACTGGCCGTTGGGACTTACAAGCTCGAGGTCGAGTACCCTATGAAGGGTGGCGTCTTTAATGACGCCGTTGACGGCCATGATGTGCTTGCTCAAGCCTTCCCGGACGAGGACCGGGCTTATCTGAAAAAGCTTGGCTCCGTCAGGATCTACGCCGTCGGGATGGACCTTATCGTCCAAGTAAGTTCCTCGTACTTTACATCTTTTGGTGTCATGAGTCTTCGCATCGTCCTAATCTTTTTTCTTTGTTGCAGGGTGACCTTATGCTGATGGAGAGCCATAAGCGGCAAGAGCAAGAGATTGCCTGGCTGAAGGAGGCCGAACAAAAAGCTGCTTCGGTCGAGGAGGCCATGGCCTGCCTGGACCGACTCCGGGAAGAAGTGAAAGCCCTGCAGAAGAGTGTTGATGAGGCCGATGCGGCCTATCGTCAGGTGGTGGCCGACAGGGATGATGCTCTGAAGGCCAAGGATGAGGCACTGAAGAGCCGCGATGAAGCCCTGCTCCGAGCCGAGGACGCCGCGAAAGCACAAGCTGACGCCGAGAGGGCCGCTGAGAAGGCTGTTGACGGCGCCATTGAGAAATTTCTGGCTGAAGGCTGGAAGGCGGAAGACAGTCGGCCCTGGTGCTACGAGGTAGTGGCGGACCGGCTTGAAGACTGGGGCCAGAACAGCCCTGCCGGCCAAGACTACTTCCAAAGGGAGATGTCTATCTATTACGACATGGGCCAGCAGCGGATGCAGCGGCTGATTTACAGGAGGCTACACTGGGCTTTCAAGAAGTTGAAGCTTACCCAGAAATGGGCCAAGAAGAACTTGAAGCTTGCCCGGCTGATGAAGGATCCGGAGGCCGAAGCGAAGCTCCCTCCTTCTGAGAGCCAAGACCCGATACTCAGCTCCTCCATCGGTGAGCCTGATTGGTCCGATGACGACGTCTTGGCCGACACCGCTGTTTCCGCAGTAGCCGAGGCTAGTGCAGGTGTGGGGACGGAAGAGGGCAATGAAGCTGCTTTTGAGCAAGCCGATGCGGGGCTAGTTGCTGATGAAGTCACCCCAGAGAGCTGATCGGCTGACTTTTCCTTATGTAGTTTAGTAAGCTAGGCAGGTGTTGTAACGCCTTTGTTTTGTAATGGCCGTTGCGCCACCCTTATGTAATGAATTTCAATATGAATGAAAAATATCCATTGCTTCCGGCCTTATAGTATGATGTCCTCCTCGTCTTGCTCTTTCCTTTTGCTTTTGTTGTTCAAGCATTACAAAAAAATTTCTAAGTGTTTAAGTCGGGACTTAGATAATTGTTCTCTGTGGTTGTTTCCTCTGGTTGCGGCCGAAGCAGGTAACTTAGGTGAGCATGCATCGTCCATAAGGAACACCCCTTTCTTTTAGAAACACTTTAGAATTTCTTCTAAGTGTCAGCCCTTAAGTGATTGATTGTACGTTTCATCTTGGTGTTACCCCTTTCCTTTTATTGTTCACAATAGAAATTTTTCTAAGTGTCCAACAAAGTAGTTCCTTTAGTTCGGGGGCCTTCGCCGGCCAATACTGCCAGTGTGGATAGCTTCCTACGCCAAGGTGTTTTCATCGGCATGTGTACCTTTCCGGCCACCGTGTATTCTTCGTCTTGTGTCATTCCTCATTCCTTTTTGTTTTACTTGTAATTTTTCCAAGTGTTTAAACAAGAACTCATAAGCCTGATTCCTGTAGTTGTAGCCGATGAAGGGACCTGTCCTTTGCTCGGATGAGGGGGAATGTCTGCTTCATCTTTGTGATGTTTGACGTCAAACTTTTGTGGAAATCTCTAAGTGTCTAGCTTAGAAAATTTTGGAAATCGTTCTAAGTGTTGGACAGACTTAGGCGATTGCTTCCTTCACGGGTGGCCGATGAAGACTTACCGCTGGGGTTGTTTGATGCCGGCTATATGTGTGCCCTTATCGGCCACGGGAGTTTGCCTTGGTATTTTTTGTCCAAGTTTTTCCCCTTTCTTTTTTGAGCGTTTCCGACTGTAATGCGTAATATTTGCCTGATATGTACTTAGACAATTTTGGGGATTTTATTTTTATTGCTCGAGGCCGGCGAGTGCACGGCTCATCGGCTTCCCTCTTTTATTTTTTTTTTTAATTTCTTTTTGGGGGGGATATCGCTTTAGGCCGGCAAGTGCGCGGTCCATCGGCTGTCCCTCTTTTATATTCTTCCTCTTTACTTCTTAGAGCGAGGAGTGGGTATCCTTCTTTCAGGCTTCGGCCAAGGGGGTCGATAGTCCCTTGGCCGGTAAGGAGTCCTACTGGACCGTCCTATGATCTCAAGGAGGTCCCGTCGCCTATTTATGACGCGGGATAAGGCTTTTGGTCGGTTACCGACGGCTGCCGTTGCTCATCCTGGGGATTTTTGTCACCCTGGCCATGATTTCAGACCTGTCGTCCTGCTGATTTCGTGGATAGACGACGCGGTGAGCTTCCCATTTCAAGACGTGGGCTCTTTGCGGGCCCTTCGTCCTTGTAACGCCCCTCTCAGTGTTAAAGGAAACGTTACATAACTTACTACTAAAAAACTGCAATATAACGGCCGTTTGTTAAAGAAATAACCCTGATAAAAACTCAAATATATAACTAAAATATAACTCCAAATAAAACTCAATAAAATCTAATTATCATCAGCAAATGTGATAACCACCTGGATCCAGGAATTTATTCAAACTTCAATCCTTAAATAAAATAAATTAATAATATTCTTTTTATTTTAACAACTGAAATACTGGAGTAAAATAAAAACTAGCTAGAAGCCGCCAAGGTCGTTCCCATTAACTCATCTTGGCACGCGTTCCACTCCCTCATCATCTTCCTAGGCTTTGACCTTACCCTTAGTATCTGTACATGCGAAGAAAGAAAACTGATAAGCTTTACGCTTAGTAAGTTACTATGAATCCACAAAAATATCTGAGAAGTCTATGCTAATTTATCAATAGATAAATTTAGGCTATAAGCATGCTCTAAACAGACAACTAACAAATAGCTTCTCAAATAAATTATGGGAGAGATCCCCAAAAGCAAATATTTTCTAAAAATAATTTCTCAAAACTGCTGGAGAGATCTCAAAATTTCTTTCACAGAACATCTCTTAAAACTTTTTGAAAGCGATCTCAAAACAACTTTCTGTAAAACTTTTTGAAAGAGATCTCATAATCTTTACTGTAAAACTCTTTGTGGCTAATTTTAACTGTGAACCCGTGATATGTACTCAAAGGCGCCAATCCGACAGCTCAGGGGAGCGACCCACTAAACATATCGGACTCTCTGAAACTGATAAACTGATAATCTGAGGGAACTTGTTCCCGAGTACATATCACCTGATCTTTCACTTTAAATCTTAGTTCTTTTTATAGTGACGTTTAGGTAAAAACATCATTAAAATCTTGAAATAAAGTACTGACATAATCTTGACTATTCCAGATAATAAACATAACTTAATACAACAATTACAATAACTCATCAAATAATTCACCAAGCTCACATAACAACAAATAGTCTAAAATCATCTACTAAAAATCAACCAGACTTCTTTCTTTCATTTGGTTGAACAAACATGTACAGGTGGTGTTGGTCCCGGTTGTACTGGATATAGTCTAGGGGGGGGTGAATAGACTGTATTGGTTTTTAGCTTTTTAAACTAAGTACCAGATTTTACAGAATAGCCTGTTCTGTTGGTAGAACAGACTGGCAGCGGATGGGGTTCTGGTAGGGAGTTCTGTTAATAGCCTCAGAGAAGCAAAGGCAGTAGGCCTTCTGTTAACTCAGAAGACCAGTTCTGCTGAACACAGATACCAAGTCTTTGGAGTCAAATAGTTCAAGTAAAAACTATGAATGAAAAGCAGTAAGTAGATGACACCAGGGCTTTTTATAGTGGTTCAAGGAACAACTTGTTCCTCTAGTCCACTGTTCCACTAAGCTGTAAAAACTTCCGTTTACAATGCCTTAGCCCTATCACTTAAGAAGCTCTCCACGTCTTCTTCAAGTGTAGATGTCTCCTTGGATGCACTTCCGGCTTCCCTAAGACTGGTCCTTTCACTGAGCTTCCCAGAAGTACCACCACTTCACAACTCCAGATACTTGGACGTCCTTCTTGTGAAAGAAGAGGTTCTATTTAGAACAGGGGTTCCTCCAACTAGCTTCGTTACAAAGAGTTTGTATGTGATGAGCTTGAAGAGTTAAAGAACACTTGGAACTTTGCTTGAGTTGGAAATAAGTATTTTTCCAACTTCTGCCTTCTCTTGTAGAGGATGATGAAGTGTTAATCTCAAGGAGGCTTTTTGCTTTTAAGCGTTTGAATTTCTTGTATGCAGAGTTATAGCAAAGGTTAGCAAAAATTGCAAAGTCATTTGGTTGTTCTTCGTAGTGTATCTTTTATACTGAGGTTGTCTTCCTGTTGGAGGAGAAGGAGGACAACTGCATTAAATGAGCGAGCAGTTGACTTGACCAGTAGGACCCGGTAAATTTGGCGGGTTACTATTTTGGGATAAAGTAATCCTGACATTGCGGCCAATCATCTGCATTTACTCTACGGAGCATGGGGAGCATTAAATGTGCATTTAATGTGCGTACTGTAGCGTTTCCGTTCAAGTCTCCTAGCCGTTGAAGGAATCTTCCAGTTGATTTCCCGGCTTGGTGGACTTCTTCTAAGTGTCAGGCCTTCTGGTGACTTTAACAGAGAGTTGATCAGAGAAGGTCTGGAGCACTTCTGTTGAGAATATATCCAACAGAAACCAGGAGGGTTTCTGTTAGAGTAAAGGCTAACAGAGACCCTGAGGTCTTCTCCTCTGTTCAACAATGCCTTAAAAAGGGTCTTCTGCCCTTGGAGCCTTTCTGCTCAGAAGGTCTTCTGCTCTGGAGGCTTTCTGCCAAGTCGATTAAACTAAGAACTTTACAAATGAAAATTCTAATACATTAAGTCTAAAGAGGGGTACTCTAAAGTCCTAATTAATCTAGCATCATCAAAATCTAAATACAAATATTCCTTACAATTTCCCCCTTTTTGATGATGCCAAAACCCTTTAACTATTTCCAGAGAAGTGCCTTCACCATAAAAAGATTAAAGTTTAAAAAACTTCCATTAAAATCTTGGTGGGCAACTTGGCATAGGAAAATAGTAAGAGTACAGTACATTCAGATAGCAGAAAATAAATGAAATAAGCAAACACAAACAGAAGGCAAAAAGACAGGAAATGAGGAAAAGCTCTTCAAAGTGAAAAGGCAGCGATGTGATTTTATTAGATAAGTTTTACAGAGATAATCCTTACACATTCTCCAAATTAGCTGCTTGCAGAGCTTCTTCCTCCAATCTTTGAAGTCTTAGCAGTTCTTCATTTATTTCTGCTCTGATCTTGGAAAGGTTGCCAGAGCTTTGATAAGATGCCCATATGGGAGAAAGCTTGCATTCCAGATAGCTGAGAACACCTTCATGTATTGTCTTGCCTGGGACAATATTTTTCTTGTACCATTCTTCAGCTTCTTCTAAGGATCCCCCATACCTGACTCGCACAACACCATCTTTATCCAAATAGAGGTTCTGTTGTTGGGTGAGAGTCATTTTGACCTTCATTTCTTCAAATTGAGCTCTGTCAATTCTCTGGGATCCACCCAATCTCCATTCAGTGAAGCTAAAGACTTTCTTCTTCTTGGTGCTTTTCCTTACTGGAGATGGGGGTCTAGGTATACCTGCTGCTCTCTTCTTCTGTAAGGCAGCTTCAAAGTAAGGAGCAGGATCTACTCTAGGTTCAGCAGAGGATGGTGTTCTAGCAGGGGTTCTGTTGGATCGAGGCCTAGTCTGTTGAGGGTCCTCTTCCCCCTTTTTGGCATCATGTAGATCCTCTATCATCATGCTGATCTTCTGAAACTCTGAGGCCTGAGAGGAGGCAATCTGCTCAAGGGCCTCTGGTAGGGTCTGAGTGACAGAAGTAAGGCCTTCTATTAGACCTTGTTGCTTCTGAATGGCAGAGAAGATGTCCTTGTTGTTGGCTTCAAGCAGCACCATCTTTTGATATCTGTCTCTGTCAACAGAGAGGAGATGTTGAGCTTGATCTTGGTGAGCTCTGCACATTTCCTCGATGGAGGTCAGTTGCCTCTCAGTTCTGGCATCAGATTTTTGCAGAGCCTCAAGATTCTCTGAGATTGTGTTGATTGCCTGTCCTTGATTTAGAAGTGTCTGTTGAAAGATAGAGAGGGTCTTGTGGATACCTACCACTTCTGTTGACAGTGCATCTGTTCTGGCAGAGGAGGAGGCCATGAAATTGTTGAGTGTGTCTGTGAGGTTCTCAAAGCGATCTGATATGAACTGTATTCCTGAATCGAGATTATCATTTACATGAGCAAGGTGCTCAAAATGCTTATCATTGATCTGGATCAACTTGTTCATGCCTTGGAGGATTTGTCCACCAAAGTCTTCTGCTGCTTCAACAAACTTGTTGAAGGGAATTTGATTCTCTTGTCCATCAGATTGAGGCAGCTCTAAACCTCTTCCCTTAGGCAAAGGGTGATGTTCTTGGACAGAGGAGAGAGATTGGACACGATGTTCATGCTCAAGTTGAGTCAGAGGTGGGGTCTTCTGTCTCTTAGAAGTAGCTTTGTATGACTTGCTGACCATGAATCCATCCATGTCAGAAGAATCTTCATATGAGGAGTAAATTGGGATTCTGTTCCTGATTACCTTCTTCTTCTTCCGGAAGGAGGGATTGGGGGCAGTAGAATGCCTAGAATGACCTTGAGGTGCAGAGATGGGGGAGATAGTTGTAGGATCAGAATCTCTAAGAAACCAGATAGGTTTATGCTGAGGTGCAGGTTGATGTGGAGGTAGTGAGTCTTGTGGGGGAGCTTGATGTTCAGACTTGGAAGGTGAAGAGGATTTCTGTTGGGATGAGGAGTTCTGGTGCAGAGGTGTAGAATGGGGAGAGGATTTGTTTTGATGAGGTGGGGTATTCTGTTGAGGAGGAGATGGTGGAGGTGAAGGGGAGCAGTTTCTGAAGAGAATAATTGCTCTGCAAGGTGATTTGTTTTTCTTTTTGGGAGAGAGAGTGGAGGTGGTGGTTTTCTGTTCAGGGGATTGAGGTTGAGGGTTTTCTGGTGGAGGGGTTTATGTGATAGTGAGAGGTGAGGGGATATGGGGTTCTGTTGAGATATTAACAGAAGGGGTTGGCGAAATTACCTCAATGATGTTATCTTCAAGCAAAGAAGTCCTCCACTCCTTGATATGTTCCATCATAGCTTGCCCTTCTGTCTTGGGTACAGAAGGCTCTCCCGGGTTGAAGTTTGGTTGAACAGATTCAGTTGCCATCTTGGTAAATAACCATTCTTCAAAAGCTTCTATTTCTCCATCTTCGAGAGGTTTGACTGTCTCCTCTGAGGGTGAGGAAATGAGGACAGTCTTTCCTTTGTAGCTTGCCTTCTTCTTTTCAAGAACAGAATGAAGAAAATTGAGGGCAAAGCATTTGGAGACATCATCAGTGCCTACCCAATGCAGGATGGCCTCTTCTTCTGGCTCATAGTGATCAAAGTATTGGATGATTTTGTGGAGGGGTCCCATTCTCCATCTTCTCCATTCAAGGACCCGGGCAAACTGTCTGTCTAGCAAGGACAGATACCCTTCTTTGACAGGACTGGGGTGCTCTGTTGGAGTTGTCACCCTATTCTGTTCAGGAGATGCAACAGAGGTGGGGATCTCTGGTTCCCCCTGAATGTCTGCCACTTCCTCAGACACTGTGACCACAGGTTTAGCAACCTTCTTCTTGGTCTTTGTGATCCTCTTCCTCTTCTGTCCAGCCTTCATGGTTGGAGGAGCAACCAGTTCTGCCTTCTTGGTCTTCTTCTTCTTCTTTTCATTAGAAGGGGCTCCAGAGAGGGGTTTCTGCACCTTCTCTCCTTGTTGTCGTTTAATATCAAGCTGAAGCTGTCTCTTCAGCTCTGCCTTTATAGCTTTTTTCCTGTTTGGAGAGGCAGACAGGAAGATTACCTTGGTGTGATCCAAAGGTGTGGCCTTCCTCAAGATTACACCTTGGTTGAGGAGCAGTTCTGAGATGAGCAGTCCATGCCCTAACTTCCCAGAGTAAAGGCCTGTCTTGGGGTTCTTCTTCTTGATAAACTCAATCAGGGACTTTACCATGACTTGTCCCCAGTTGATGTTTACCCCATGATGTACTGCATAGAGGGCCTTGGCATTTGCAGTTGTGACATCATCGGTGGAGGTATATTTGCACCATAAACATTTGTGGAAAATGTTAATGAGCAGCTCAAATTCCTTCTTGAGCAGGTTCTTTTTGATATTCACCTTCTCCACTTCCTCTCCTTTTCTGCAAAATTTCCTCTTGAATTCAGGTACAGGGATGTCAGTTTCCTCCAAATCAAATAGAGAGGCCCTTCCTTCCTCTAGTTGAATATTGAAGACCTTGTTGATGACGTCAGCATCAACCAGAACTTCCTCTCCTTGGACGCTAGAGGAGATGGTCTCATCCTTGAAGGATTCATTGAGATAGAACTCAACGGTGTTGATGTTACTGTAAGCCTCATAAGCATGGGTGATGACCTTGCTCAGTTGGCACTCTGTCAGTCCGTCAACAATGGTGGTCATCCTCTCCTTTTTCTCAGCGAATCTGGGTAGAACATCCAGTTCGCATTTCATTCCTGTCAGCACATTCTTGAGCAGAGATGCCTTTTGTTCCTTGGAAAGATCAGTGAAGCTCAAGAAAGCCATGGACGTTTTTAGCGGTTTGAGAGTTTTGGAGAGATAAGAGTTCAAAAGCATGAGAGTAATGAAAGCAGTAGAGATTTAGGTTGGAAGGAGGGGAATATAAGGGTACGGGTTAGTGGACGTTTGAGATAATTTACGGTTCCAAGGTACCAATAAATGTAAAAAGGAGCGCAGTAAATATTATGCGGTTGTGTACCATTTTAAGGGTAAAAGGGTAAAAGACCTTTAATAATTTACTAGGTCACTCGGTTTTCAGAATTTTCCAAGTCCACAACCTTCTGTTAGACGTAAGAGGAGGTTTTCTGTAGGAAGGAAGAGAGGGTTTCTGTTGCTGAGGTGTTCTGCCAGGGTAGAGAACAGAAGGGGGTTAACAGAAGGGGGTTCTGCAACAGGTATTCTGTTAACAGAGATTTAACAACAGAGGGCCTTCCTTTTCAACTTTCCCTTGGGATTTCATCCATCATTCCCAATTCCTCTCTCAGTTTGGTGAATCTAGCCTCAGGAAGAGGCTTTGTCAGGATGTCTGCAAGCTGGTCTTCTGTTGGCACATGTTCCATGCAAATGTGCTTCTTTTCAACATGATCTCTGATGAAGTGATGTCTGATCTCAATGTGCTTTGTCCTGGAGTGAAGAACTGGGTTCTGAGTGATAGCAATGGCACTGGTGTTGTCACACAACAGCTTGATCTCCTTTGCTTGAATTCCATAGTCCTTCAGTTGTTGCTTCATCCAGAGTAACTGAGCACAGCAACTCCCAGCTGCAATGTACTCAGCTTCAGCTGTACTTGTTGAGATAGAGTTCTGTTTCTTGCTAAACCAGGAAACAAGCCTTCCTCCTAGCAATTGGCAGTGACCAGAGGTGCTTTTCCTGTCTAGTCTGCAACCTGCAAAATCTGAGTCAGAGTAACCAATTAATTCAAAGTTACCTCCCTTAGGATACCATAGGCCTGCATTTGGATTTCCTTTGATATATCTGATGATTCTCTTTGCAGCACTAAGATGGCTCTCCTTGGGCTTTGATTGGTATCTGGCACAGATTCCAACAGAGAAGGAGATGTCTGGTCTGCTTGCAGTCAGATACAGCAGAGATCCTATGATTCCTCTGTATGTTGTTGCATCCACATCCTTTCCTTCATCATCTGGACCAATTCCTTGTGAAGTGTTCATGGGAATCTTCACTGAAGATTTGCCTTCCACTCCAAACTTCTTGATCAGGTCCCTGGTATACTTCCCTTGATTGATACAGATTCCTTCTGGAACTTGTTTGACTTGAAGTCCTAGGAAGTAGCTGAGTTCTCCCATCATACTCATTTCAAATTGACTCTGCATTACTTGAGAAAATTTCTTGCACAATTCTGGATTAGTACTACCAAATATAATATCATCAACATATATTTGTACTAACAGAATATGATTAGCAACAGAGATTTGAAATAGAGTTTTGTCAACCTTTCCTTTAGTAAACCCATGGTTCACTAGGAAAAGGGACAACGTGTCATACCATGCTCTGGGAGCTTGCTTAAGACCATATAGGGCCGTTTTAAGCTTGTAGACACAAGAGGATTGAGTAGGAATGACAAAACCTGGTGGTTGTTCCACATAAACTTCTTCTTCAAGATCTCCATTTAGAAATGCACTCTTGACATCCATCTGGTAGACCTTGATGTTGTTGTAAGCAGCACAAGCTAGAAAGATTCTGATGGCTTCAAGTCTGGCAACTGGTGCAAAGGTCTCATCAAAATCTATTCCTTCTTGCCCAGAACCAGACAATCAACATGATCTCAGATTCTGTTCATAACCTTCAGAAATCTGCTGACAGTTCATCCCAGAAGCTCAATGTCCTACACTCCCTCTGCAAGGAGCATCAAGAGCAAGGCCTAGCTCTCCTCAAGTCTGACAAGGAAAGGTACCAGAAGATGGTTCTCCTAGAAGTCAGCACTAGGGATCTTCAATCTGCAGTAGACAAGCAACAAAGCCTGATTGAAGGACTTGCTTCTGTCACTCAAACTCTGCCAGAGACCCTTGATGAAATCAGAGATGCACAAGCCTCTGAGTTCTCAAAGATTGAGCTCCTCCTTGGTGATCTTTGTGATGCCAAAAAGGGGGAAGATACCAGAGAAGAAGAAGGACCTAGCACCAGAGCCCTATCTATCAGAGAACCCTCCTCTGTTGATCCTGCTGTAAGGAATAATTGTATTTAGATTTTGATGATGCTATATTAATTAGGACTGTAGAGTACCTCTTTAGAAATTATGTATTAGAATTTTCCTTTGTAAAGTTCTTAGATGTATTCGACTTGACAGAAGACCTTCAAGAGCAGAAGGGCTTCAAGAGCAGAAGGGCTCCCAGAGCAGAAGACCCTCGTAAGGCTTTATTGAAACAGAGGACCTTTGGTTCTCTGCTCCAGAACAGAAGTCCTCAGGATCTCTGTGAGTCTTGACTCTGACAGAAACCCTTCTGGGTCTCTGTTGGATACTCCCAACAGAAGTGCTCCAGACCTCCTCTGTTCTACTCTCAGACAAAGAAGTGCTCCAAACCCTTCTGGGTCTCTGTTGGATACTCCCAACTAAAAGATTCCTTCAACGACTAGGAGTGTGAAACGGAAAAGCTACAGTGCATGCATTAAATGCTCATTTAATGCACCCCATGCTACGTAGAGTAATTGCAGATGATTGGCCGGAATGTCAGGAATACTTTATCCCAAAATAGTAACCCACCAACTTTATTGGGTTCTACAAGTCAAGTCAACTGATCGCACATTAAATGCAGTTGTCCTCCTACTCCTCCAACGGGAAGACAACCACAGTATAAAAGATACACTACGAAGAACAACCGGATAACTTTGCAACTTTTGCTAACCTTTGCTACAACTCTTCAAGCAAGATATTCAAACTCTGAAAAGCAAAAAGCCTCTTTGAGATTCAAACTCATTATCTTCTACAAGAGAAGGCAAAAGTTGGAAAAATACTCTTTCCAACTCAAGCAAAGTTCCGAGTGTTCTTCAACTCTTCAAGCTCATCACATACAAATATTTTGTAACGAAGCTAGTTGGAGGAACCCCTGTTTCAACAGAAACTCTTCTTGTTACAAGAAGGACGTCCAAATAACTGGAGTAGTGAAGTGGTGATACTTCAAGGAAACTCAGTGAAAGGACCAGTGTTAAAGGAAGCCAGGCAGTGCATCCCAGGACACATCTAGGCTTGAAGAAGACGTGGAGTGCTTCTTAAGTACTAGGACTAAGGCTTTGTAAATGGCAGTTTTTACAGCTTAGTGGAACAGTGGATTAGAGGAACGAGTTGTTCCTTGAACCACTATAAAAATCCCTGGTGTCGTTTACTTACTGCTTTTAATACTTGCACTTAGTTAGAACTGTATAACTCCTTGGACTTGGTATCTGTGTTCAGCAGAACTTGTTCTACGAGTTAACAGAAGGCCTACTGCCTTTGCTTCTCTGAGGCTAACAGAACTCCCTGCCAGAACCCCATCCGCTGCCAGTCTGTTCTTTCAACAGAACAGGCTATTCTGTAAATCTGGTACTTAGTTTAAAAAGCTAAAAACCAATACAGTCTATTCACCCCCCCTCTAGACTGTATCCAGTATAACCGGGACCAACAAGTGGTATCAGAGCCTCCTTGTTCTAATAATCTCTTAGGTTATTTGTTGAACAAAGATCCACTTGTTTTTCTGTTTTACCTCATTTCTATCTGATATAATGGATCACTCCTTGTCCAAGAATCTTATGTTTTCAGATCTTAAGTTTGATGACTGGAGGATCCGGATGAAAGCACATCTCTGTGCCCTGCATGATGAGATGTGGGAAGTTCTAGATATTGGCCCCTTCACAAGCTTCCAGAAGGTCAACCCTGAACATGCCATAGACAACACCAGACCCCAGATGATCAGCAAAGCCAAGTCAGAATGGACCACTGAAGAGAGGAGAAAGTACAATCTAGACAATATTGCCAAGGACATCCTCTACAAGTCCATTGATGATAGGTACTTCAACAGAATCAAGAAGTGCAAGACTGCTAAGGAAATCTGGGATACTCTTGAGCTCATTGGAGCTGGTGATGAGCAAGAGAAGGACAACAAACTAACCATAGCCAACAAGAAGTTTGATGACTTCAAACTTCTCCCTTGTGAAAGCATCTCCAAGATGTATGACAGGCTCCTCACTCTCACTGGAGAGATCTCTGAGCTTGGCAAGGATCTCACAACCAAGGAGATCAACCTGAAGGTGTTGAGGGGACTGCCCTCAGCATGGAAGATGAAGGTAGTTGCTGTCCAAGCCAGCAAGGATGTAAAGACTTATCCCACTGATAAGCTCATTTCAGATCTCAAAGCTCATGAGTTTGAAATGATTGAAGAGAAGGAAGATGTACCAGAAGAGAGGACCACTACAGCCCTCACTGCCAGCACATCTAAGGTAAATGATTTTGACCCTTCAGTACTCTTATCTGATGAATATATGGCTACCTTTGCCAGGAGATTCAAAAAGTTTATGAAGAATCCCAAAGATGGAAGGAGTCCATCTTTCAACAGAAAGCCATACCAGAAGGTCAAATCAACAGAAAGCAGTGGAGAGCTTCTCTGTTACAACTGCAGACAACCTGGTCACTTCAAGGCTGATTGTCCCCATCCTAGAGTGTCCAAGAAGCAAGGACAGGATGGAGAAAAGAAGAAGTACGAGGACAACTCCAGAAGAAGAAAGGCACTTGTGACAGAACAGCTGGAGAAAGACCCTCTGTCAGAAACAGAATCCAGTTCTGACTCAGATTCTGATGAGGCCTTCTGTTGCCTGGATACTGAGACAGAAGACCTTTGCCTGATGGCTCATTCTGATGATGAGGTAACCTCTAGTTCTGAATCTAGTTTTTCTTCGGTAGGCTTAGCTTTTGATTCTGATTCAATGTCAGAATTTTGGGAAGAGTTTAAGGCCATACAAGCCACTTATTCCTCTGTAACAGAAGAAAACAGTAAGTTAAAAGCTGAAATTCTTGACTTAAAGAAGGAGGTTGAGATCAAAATCAATCTTCTAATTGAGGAAAGAGATCAACTGGAAACTGAAAATGTTTCTCTTCTTAAGAGAATAAGAGAAATAGAGCCTCTCGAGATTAAGTACAAAGCTTACCAGAAGGCCCAGTCTTCCATGGAAAAGATTGTGCTTGATCAACAGATTGGCACTGGATTTGGTCTTGGGTATGGTTCAACAGAATCAGGTGAGCCTTCTGTAATGCCTAGCACCAGAGTTGCTAAGGCAGACAAGGTCATAGAGCCACTGATTACTAGCCCCATCTGTCAAGCTGGTGTATCTGGCACCAAGGTTGTTCATGAGGAAGTCAGACCAGAAAAGGGTAAGATAAAGGTTCAACAGAAACCCTTTTTGAAAAATAATGAACCTGGCAGAAAACCTAACAACAGAAAAGGTTTTCAAAATAACAAAAATAAAAGACCATTCATTGACAGACAACCTCATGTCAGTCGTGCCAGAAATGATCACCAGAAGGGCAAATATCAAGAGAAAGTTAACTTCAGGCAGAAGAGGTTGGCTGGTCAACTTCAGAAGCCCAAGGTTAACCGTCCCTCTGCTCTTGATAGTATATGGGACTTCTTTCCAACAAAGAAAGCTATGCAAAAGTATGTAAACAGGAAGCATGACCCTCACAAGCATCTGCCTAAAGTGAATCACACTTCAGTTTACTATAACTACCAGGTGGACAATGGGTACCACCCACCAAGGTTTCACTTGATGAGACCAAAATGGTACCAACTACCCAGACTCCATGACCCCCCAGGACCCAACATTGCTTGGGTACCTAAATCTTTCTTTTGATCTTGCAGGAACTGTGTGCTGGAGCCATCTCTGAACAAGAATGGTTTATTGATAGTGGATGCTCCAGGCACATGACAGGTGACAGAAGTTGCCTAACAGAGTTCCAGAAATGCAAAGGACCTAGAGTTACCTTTGGAGGTAATGACAAAGAAGGTCAAACAAAAGGAAGAGGAAAGCTGATCAGGAACCAGATAATCATTGATGATGTCTCATATGTCAAAGGACTGAAGTTCAACTTGCTTAGTGCTAGCCAATTCTGTGACAAAGGCTACACTGTTGAATTCACAAAGGACTTCTGCTATGTGAAGCATGAGACAACAAAGGAAGTGGTTCTTACAGCATCAAGGAAGAAGAACATCTATGTAGTTGATTGGAACACTGCAAAAGATGGAGTTTGCCTGATAGCCAAGGGAGATTCAAAACTGAGCTGGGACTGGCACAAAAAGCTCAACCATTTGAATTTCAAAACAATCAACAAACTGGCCAGAGAACACATTGTAGAAGGGCTACCAGACATTGTGTACAAGAAGGAGACCCTCTGCAGTGCATGTCAGAAAGGCAAACAAGTGAAGAATTCCTTCAAACCCATTGCTGGAGATCTTTCTACAAGTCCTCTAAATCTGATTCACATGGATTTATTTGGACCTGTTGAGACTCCAAGCGTTGGTGGAAAGAAATACACCTTAGTCATGGTTGATGACTACTCCAGATATACATGGACTGTTTTTCTATCAAAGAAAAATGAAACTCTTCAGAAGTTGCCATCTCTGTTAAAGCAACTTCAGACTGAGAAGAACTTGAAAGTGAAGACAATCAGATCAGACAGAGGAACTGAATTTGTCAACCAAGTCATAAAGGACTTCTGTGATCAGAATGGAACTTTTCATCAACTTTCTGCCGCCAGAACCCCTCAACAGAATGGCGTAGCAGAAAGAAGGAACAGAACTTTAAAAGAAGCTGCAAGAACAATGATTGCAGAATCTGGATTGCCTATGAGATATTGGGCTGAAGCAATCAACACTGCATGCTATACTCAGAACAGAAGCATGATCAACAAGAATCACCAGAAGACCCCTTATGAACTCTGGAAGGGAAGAAAGCCTAACATCAGCTACTTTCATGTATTTGGATGCAAGTGCTACATTCTTAACAATGGAAAGGAGCATCTGAAAGTATTTCAAGAAAAGGCTGATGAAGGAGTCTTTATAGGCTATTCAAACACCAGTAAGGCCTATAGAGTACTCAACAGAAGGACCCTACATGTTGAAGAATCCATACATGTGAAGTTTGATGAAAGCACCTCTGTTAAAGAGGTAACAGAGATTCTCAAGGAAGTCAGCATAGAAGACAGAACACCAGAAACAACAGAAGAGGTGGCAGACAACCCTGCATTCCCAACACCTGCCCCAAACCCCCTTCTGTTGAATGAAGATGAAGACTCTGAAGATGAGGAACCAGAGAGACCGAGACAGCAGCTGACAGAACCAGATCTAACATGGTTAAGAGACCATCCTCCTAACCAAGTGATTGGTCAAATCAGAAGTGGAGTTCAAACCAGATCCACATCAAGGAGAGAAGCAATGCTTGCCTGCTATATATCTCAGATGGAACCTATGACAGTTGAAGAAGCTCTTGCAGACTCAGATTGGATCAATGCTATGCAAGAAGAGCTCACTCAGTTTGAGAGGAACAAAGTATGGGAACTTGTTCCTAGGCCAAAACACCAGAATGTCATTGGAACCAAATGGGTATTCAAGAACAAAGCAGATGAAGATGGCAACATTGTAAGGAACAAAGCAAGGCTAGTAGCTAAAGGATATTGTCAAGAAGAAGGAATAGATTTTGATGAGACTTTTGCACCAGTTGCCAGACTTGAAGCCATCAGAATCTTTCTAGCCTATGCTGCCTACAACAACATCAAGGTCTACCAGATGGATGTCAAGAGTGCATTTCTAAATGGAGATCTTGAAGAGGAAGTTTATGTGGAACAACCACCAGGTTTTGTTATTCCTACTCAATCTTCTTGTGTCTACAAGCTTAAAAAGGCCCTCTATGGTCTTAAGCAAGCTCCCAGATCCTGGTATGACACATTGTCCCTTTTCCTAGTGAACCATGGGTTTACTAAAGGAAAGGTTGACAAAACTCTATTTCAAATCTCTGTTGCTAATCATATTCTGTTAGTACAAATATATGTTGATGACATTATATTTGGAAGTACTAATCCAGAATTGTGCAAGAAATTTTCTCAAGTGATGCAGAGTCAATTTGAAATGAGTATGATGGGAGAACTCAGTTACTTCCTAGGACTTCAAGTCAAACAAGTTCCAGAAGGGATCTTTATCAATCAAGGGAAGTACACCAGAGATCTAATCAAGAAGTTTGGAGTGGAAGGCAAATCATCAGTGAAGATTCCCATGAACACTTCACAAGGAATTGGTCCAGATGATGAAGGAAAGGATGTAGATGCAACAACATATAGAGGAATCATAGGATCTCTGTTGTATCTAACTGCAAGCAGACCAGACATCTCATTCTCTGTTGGAATCTGTGCCAGATACCAATCAAAGCCCAAGGAAAGCCATCTAAGTGCTGCAAAGAGAATCATCATATACATCAAAGGGAATCCAAATGCAGGCCTATGGTATCCAAAGGGAGGTAACTTTGAACTAATTGGTTATTCTGACTCAGATTTTGCAGGTTGTAGACTAGACAGAAAGAGCACCTCTGGTCACTGCCAATTGCTAGGAGGAAGGCTTGTTTCCTGGTTTAGCAAGAAGCAGAACTCCATCTCAACAAGTACAGCTGAGGCAGAGTACATTGCAGCTGGGAGTTGCTGTGCTCAACTACTCTGGATGAAGCAACAACTGAAGGACTATGGAATTCAAGCAAAGGAGATCAAGCTGTTGTGTGACAACACCAGTGCCATTGATATCACTCAGAATCCAGTTCTTCATTCCAGAACAAAGCATATTGAGATCAGACATCACTTCATCAGAGATCATGTGGAGAAGAAGCACATCTGCATGGAACATGTGCCAACAGAAGACCAGCTTGCAGATATCCTGACAAAGCCTCTTCCTGAGGCTAGGTTCAACAAACTGAGAGAGGAATTGGGAATGATGGATGAGATTCCAAGGGAAAAATGAAAAGAAAGGCCCTCTGTTGCTGAATTCCTGTTAACAGAACACCTGTTGAAGAACCCCTTCTGTTAACCCCTTCTGTTCTCTACCCTGGCAGAACACCTATGCAACAGAAACCCTTTCTACAGAGAACCCTCTCTTGTCTAACAGAAGGTGGTGGACTTAGAAAATCTTGTAAACCGGGTGACCTAGTAAATTATTAAAGGTCTTTTACCCTTTTACCCTTAAAACGGTATCCTGCCGTATAATATTTACTGCGCCCCCGTTTATTTACTGCGCCCCTTTTTACATTTATTGGTATCTTGGAACCGTAAATTATCTCAAACGTCCACTAACCCATATCCATAAAATCCCCTTTCGCAAACCTAAACCGTTACTGCTCTCATAACTCTCAAGCTTTTGAACTCTTATCTCTCCAAAACTCTCTAACCGCAATAAACTCCATGGCCTTCCTGAGCTTCTCCGATCTTTCAAAGGAACAAAAGGCAACTCTCCTGAAGAATGTACTGACAGGGATGAGATGCGAACTGGAAGTACTGCCCAGGTTCGCAGAGAATAAGGAGAGGATGACCTCCATTGTTGACGGACTGTCACAATGTCAACTGAGCAAGGTCATCACTCATGATTATGAGGCCTACAGCAACATTGACACTGTTGAGTTCTATCTCAACGCATCCTTCAAGGATGAAACCATCTCCTCCGTCGTCCAAGGAGAAGAAGTTTTGATTGATGCTGACGTCATCAACAACATCTTCAATATCCAACTAGAGGAAGACAGGACCTCTCTACTTGATTTGGAGGATACTGACATCCCTCTGCCAGAATTCAAGAAGAAGTTCTGCAGAAAAGGTGAAGAGGTAGAGAAGGTCAACATCAAGAAGAACCTGCTCAAGAGGGAATTTGAGCTGCTCATAAACATCTTCCACAAATGTTTATGGTGCAAGTACACCTCCACAGATGATGTCACAACTGCCAATGCAAAGGCCCTTTATGCAGTGCATCATGGGGTAAACATCAATTGGGGACAAGTCATGGTGAAGTCCCTGATTGAAGTGATCAAGAAGAAGAATCCAAAGACTAGCCTCTATTCTGGGAAGCTAGGGCATGGACTGCTCATTTCAGAAGTGCTCCTCAAACAAGGGGTAAACTTGAGGAAGGCTTCAGCTTTGGATCACACCAAGGTAATCTTTCTGACTGCATCCCCAAATAGGGAGAAAGCCATAAAGGCAGAACTGAAGAGACAGCTTCAACTTGAGGCTAAAAGACAACAAGGAGAGAAGGTACAGAAACCTCTCTCTGTAGCCCCTTCTACTGAAAAGAAGAAGAAGAAGACTGAAGGGGAAGCACCTGTTGCTCCTCCAAAGGCTGAAAAGAAGAAGAAGAAGACTGAAGGGGAAGCACCTGTTGCCCCCCCTAAGGCCGGACAGAAGAGGAAGAGGACCACCAAACCCAAGAAGAAGGTTGCTAAACCTGTGGTTTCTGTGTCTGAGGGAGTGGCAGACACTCAGGGGGAACCAGAGATCCCCACCTCTGCTGCATCTCCTGAACAGAACAGGGTGCCAACTCCACCAGAGCACCCTAGTCCTGTCAAAGATGGGTATCTGTCCTTGCTTGACAGACAGTTTACCCGGGTCCTTGAATGGAGAAGATGGAGAATGGGACCCCTCCACAAAATAATTCAGTTTTTTGATCACTATGAGGCAGAAGAAGAAGCCATCCTGAATTGGGTTGGAACTGATGATGTCTCAAAGTGCTTTGCCCTCAACTTTCTTCACTCTGTCCTTGAGAAGAAGAAGGCAAGCTACAAGGGAAAGGCTATTCTCATTTCTTCACCCTCGGAGGAAGCTGTCAAACCTCTAGAAGATGGAGAAATTGCAGCCTTTGAAGAATGGTTGTTCACCAAAATGGCAACTGACTCTGTACAGCCCAACTTCAACCCAGGAGAGTCCTCTGTACTCAAGTCAGAAGGACAAGCTATGATGGAGCATATCAAGGAGTGGAGGACTTCCTTGCTCGTGGATAACATCATTGAGGTAAACTCTCCAACCCCTTCTGTTATTATCCCAACAGAACCCCTCATTCCCTCACCTACCACCAGCACAAAAACCCCTCCACCAGAACACCCTCAACCTAAATCTCCTGAACAGAAAACCCCCACCCCTCCTCAATCACCCAAACAAAAAATTGCATCTCCCTGTAGAGCAATTGTTCCCTACAGAACCCGCTCACCTTCACTTCCCCCATCTCCCCCTCAACAGAATGCCTCACCTATTCAATCCTCACCCCAGCACCAGAACCCCTCACCCCAACAGATATCCTCTTCATCCTCTGAATCTGATCCTCAATCTCCTCCTCCAGAATCCTCACCTCCACAACAACCTGCAGAAAACCTTAAACCTGTATGGTTTCTCAGAGACTCAGATCCTACAACTGTCTCTCCCATCTCTGCACCCAAAGGGTATTCTAGGGACTCTGTTGCCCCCAATTGAGAAAGAAAAAGAAGGTGGTTCGCAACAGAAAACCTATCTACTCTCCTTATGAGATTTCCTCTGACATGGATGGATTCATGATCAGCAAATCCTACAAGGCCACATCCAAGAGACAGAAGACCCCTCCTCTGACTCAACTGGAACATGAACAGCTTGTCCATTCTCTATCATCTGTCCAAGAACATCACCCACTACCTAGGGGAAGAGGTCTAGACATGCCTCAAGCAGATGGACAACAGAATAACATTCCCTTCAACAAATTTGTTGAATCTGCAGAAGACTTTGGTGGACAGATCCTCCAAGGCATGAACAAGCTGATAGAGATAAATGATAAACACTATGGGCATCTTGCTCATGTGAATGACAATCTGAATTCAGGTATGCAGTTCATCTCTGACCGCTTTGAGAACCTCACTGGGACACTCAACAACTTCATCGCCTCCTCCTCTGCCAGAACAGATGTCCTGTCAACAGAAGTGGTAGGCATCCACAAAACCCTCTCTATCTTTCAACAGACTCTCCTGAGTCAAGGACAGGCAATCCACACTATCTCAGAGCATCTTGAGGCTCTGAAGACATCTGATGCCAGAACAGAGAGGCACCTGACCTCTATTGAGCAAATGTGCAGAGCTCATCAAGAACAGGCTCAAGCTCTTCTGTCCACTGACAGAGACCGGTATCAGAAGATGGTGCTCCTTGAAGCCAATAACAAGGACATCTTCTCTGCAATACAGAAGCAGCAAGGTCTGATTGAAGGCCTTACCTCTGTCACCCAGACACTACCAGAGGCCCTGGAGCAGATAGCCTCAACCCAGGCCTCAGAATTCCAGAAGATCAGTCTTATGATTGAAGATCTGCATGATGCCAAAAAGGGGGAAGAGGACCCTCAACAGACCAGGCCTAGGTCTCACAGAACTCCTACCAGAGCACCCTCCTCTGGTGAGCCTGCAGTAGATCCGGCTCCCTATTTTGAAGCTGCCCTCCAAAAGAAGAGAGCAGCAGGCATACCTAGACCCCCATCTCCAGTAAAGAAGAGCACCAAGAAGAAGAAAGTTTTCAACTTCACTGAGTGGAGATTGGGTTGCTCTCAGAACATTGACAGAGCTCAATTTGAGGAGATGAAGGCTAAAATGACTCCTACCCAACAACAGCACCTCTATCTAGACAAAGATGGTGTTGTCAGAGTTAGGTATGGAGGATCTCTTGAAGAAGCAGAAGAATGGTACAAGAAGAACATTGTCCTAGGAAAGACCATACATGAAGGTGTCCTCAACTATTTAGACTGTAAGCTTTCTCCAATATGGGCATCTTATCAAAGGTCTGGCAATCTGTTCAAAATCAGAGCTGAAATAAATGAAGAACTGCTCAGGCTTCAAAGACTAGAGGAAGAAGCTCTACAGGCAGCTAACCTGGAGAATGTGTAAGGTTTAAACTCTGTAAAACTTATCTAATAAAATCACATCTCTGCCTTCTTACTTTGAAGTGCTTTTCCTCAAATTCTTGTCTTTTTGCCTTCTGTTTGTGTTTGTTTATTTCTGTTATATTCTGCTATCTGAATGTATCGTACTCTTACTATTTTCTTATGCCAAGTTGCCCACCAAGATTTTAATGGAAGTTTTAAACTTAATATTTTTTTATGGTGAAGGCACTTCTCTGGAAATAGTTAAAGGGTTTTGGCATCATCAAAAAGGGGGAAATTGTAAGGAATAATTGTATTTAGATTTTGATGATGCTATATTAATTAGGACTGTAGAGTACCTCTTTAGAAATTATGTATTAGAATTTTCCTTTGTAAAGTTCTTAGATGTATTTGACTTGACAGAAGACCTTCAAGAGCAGAAGGGCTTCAAGAGCAGAAGGGCTCCCAGAGCAGAAGACCCTCGTAAGGCTTTATTGAAACAGAGGACCTTTGGTTCTCTGCTCCAGAACAGAAGTCCTCAGGATCTCTGTGAGTCTTGACTCTGACAGAAACCCTTCTGGGTCTCTGTTGGATACTCCCAACAGAAGTGCTCCAGACCTCCTCTGTTCTACTCTCAGACAAAGACGCCAGAAGGTCTGACACTTAGAAGATTTTCAAAGGACCGGGAAGTCAACTAAAAGATTCCTTCAACGGCTAGGAGTGTGAAACGGAAAAGCTACAGTGCATGCATTAAATGCTCATTTAATGCACCCCATGCTACGTAGAGTAATTGCAGATGATTGGCCGGAATGTCAGGAATACTTTATCCCAAAATAGTAACCCACCAACTTTATCGGGCTCTACAAGTCAAGTCAACTGATAGCACATTAAATGCAGTTGTCCTCCTACTCCTCCAACGGGAAGACAACCTCAGTATAAAAGATACACTACGAAGAACAACCGGATAACTTTGCAACTTTTGCTAACCTTTGCTACAACTCTTCAAGCAAGATATTCAAACTCTGAAAAGCAAAAAGCCTCCTTGAGATTCAAACTCATTATCTTCTACAAGAGAAGGCAGAAGTTGGAAAAATACTCTTTCCAACTCAAGCAAAGTTCCAAGTGTTCTTCAACTCTTCAAACTCATCACATACAAATATTTTGTAACGAAGCTAGTTTGAGGAACCCCTGTTTCAACAGAAACTCTTCTTGCTACAAGAAGGACGTCCAAATAACTGGAGTAGTGAAGTGGTGATATTTCAAGGAAACTCAGTGAAAGGACCAGTGTTAAAGGAAGCCAGGCAGTGCATCCCAGGACACATCTAGGCTTGAAGAAGACGTGGAGTGCTTCTTAAGTACTAGGACTAAGGCTTTGTAAACGGCAGTTTTTACAGCTTAGTGGAACAGTGGATTAGAGGAACGAGTTGTTCCTTGAACCACTATAAAAATCCCTAGTGTCGTTTACTTACTGCTTTTAATACTTGCACTTAGTTAGAACTGTATAACTCCTTGGACTTGGTATCTGTGTTCAGCAGAACTTGTTCTACGAGTTAACAGAAGGCCTACTGCCTTTGCTTCTCTGAGGCTAACAGAACTCCCTGCCAGAACCCCATCCGCTGTCAGTCTGTTCTTTCAACAGAACAGGCTATTCTGTAAATCTGGTACTTAGTTTAAAAAGCTAAAAACCAATACAGTCTATTCACCCCCCCCTCTAGACTGTATCCAGTATAACCGGGACCAACACCTGCTCCATACTTTGATGCAACCAGAAAGAAGAGATTGGCTGCTGCAGGTACCAGACCTCCACCTCCTCTTCCTAGAAGCTCAAAGAAGAAGACTTCATCCCTTTCATTCAATGATTGGATGAAGAGCGGTCTGTCAAGGCCAGACAGAGTTCAGTTTGAATAGATGAGGAAGCTTATGACTCCTCTTCAAAGAGAGAATCTGTTCATGGACAGTGATGGACTTGTCCAGATCAACCATGGTGGTTCAATCCAAGAAGCAGAGATGTGGTATGGAATGAAAATCCTTACAGGCAAGAACTCTGCAGAAGCTGTGAGAAACTATTTGGATTGCAAACTTGCACCCCATTGGGCTGACTATCAGAATCCGAGGGATCTAGCCTCAATCAGAGCAAAGGTAAATGCTGAACTAGAAAGGAGTGACAGAGCAGGACCACAGGTAGATGAAGAAGACCTCTAACTCTCTATCTCTGACTCTGTAATGCTTTACTTTCTCTATCAGATTAATAAGATACCAACTCTGCCTCTTTTTGCATGGCTTATTCAAATATCTATTCTTATTCACCTTTTTTTGTGCTTATTCTGTTATCTTATTTGTTTTTATTGCTATCTGATTGTATCGTACTCTTACTATTTTCCTATGCCAAGTTGCCCACCAAGATTCTAATGAAAAGTTTTAAACTTTATTTTTTTATGGTGAAAGGCACTTCTCCGGAAATAGTTAAAGGGTTTTGGCATCATCAAAAAGGGGGAAATTGTAAGGAATAAATGTATTTAGATTTTGATGATGCTAGGTTAATTAGAATTTGAAAGTACCCCATTAGAAATTTTGTATTAGAATTTCTTTTGTAAGTTTTAGCTTAGTCTGTCTGCCAGAGAACCGCTTTGCTTCTACCAGAGTTGCTCCCAGTGTTGCTCACCAGAGAAGCCATCAGAAACTGGTCATCAGAAAGTTACCAGAGTTGGCAACAGAGGCGGACTTCAGAGATTGGACCAGAGAGCCTCTTAAGACTCTGCTAAACCCACCAGATTCCGGAAGCCTTTCCAACGGTCGTTAAACTAACGGGAAATCCCCTAACGGTTACGAACCTTTCAACGGAAACATGGTACTGTACACGCATTAAATGCACATTTAATGTTGTACGTACGAAGAGATATTTAAAGCTGATGATTGACCATGCGAGTATCTTTACGCCCCCAAAATAGCAAGTCGAAGGTCCAACCGGTCAAGTCAACAGTACATGCATTTAATGAAGCTGTCTTCTACACTCCAACGGGAAGACTGCTCTCAGTATATAAGATACACTCTGAAGAACTAAGAAAATAACTTTGCGTAAAAAGATCTTTGCTACAATATCTGCAAAACGAACTTGCTCAAAGCCTTCTTGAGATTCAAACTTCATCCTTAACAAGAAAAGGCTACGGTTGGAAGATACATTTTCTAATCCCTTATCCAACTAGCAAAGCTGCAAAGTTACTCAGTTCTTCAACACTTCGAAAGCCTCATCTACTCATCCTTTGTGAAGAAGCAACGTTGGAGAAAACTGATTTTATATCAAACACTTCTTGAAAAAGAAGGGACGTCTCAAACTAGCTGGAGTAAGTGAAGTGGGGATACTTCAAGAGACTCAGTGAAACGAGACCAGCCATCAGGAAGCAGGACTGCATCCCGGGTGGCAACTAGACTTGAAGAAGACGAGGAGTGCTTCTTAAGTTCTAGGGACTAAGGCGTTGTAAACAGTTGTTTTTGCAAGCTTAGTGGAACAGTGGACTAGAGGAACAAGTTGTTCCTTGAACCACTATAAAAACCCCGGTGTCATTTACTTTAAGCTTTTAATTCCTGCACTTAAGATTCTACTGACTAACTCTTAAGGTTGGACTCTGTGTCCAGTGGATCTTCCTTCAGAGTTATCAGAAAGGCATTTTGCCTTAGCATTCTTCTTGAGGCTACCCGGACAGAAACCTATCCGCTGCCTGGTCTAGTTCTGCCATCAGAACTTAACCATCTCTGTCACCAGATTTCGACCATCTCTGATAAGTCAGACTTGACTTAGAGAAAAGTTTAAATTCCTAAACAGTCTATTCACCCCCCCCCCCTCTAGACTGTTTCCATTACAAACGGGACCAACAAGTGGTATCAGAGCCTCCTTGTTCTTGTAATCTTTTAGGTTACTTACTAAACAAGAGATCCACTTATTTTAGCCTCTTTAATCTCATATTATGGATAACACTCTTTCAAAGAATCTTATGTTCTCAGTGACAAAGTTTGATGACTGGAGGATCCGCATGAAAGCTCACCTCTGCGCACTCCATGATGAAATGTGGGAAGTTCTAGATGCAGGTCCTTTCACAGAGTTCACCAAGGTCAACCCTGGATACATCACTGGTAGTGGTCAACCCCAGATGATCACCAAACTTCGTCATGAATGGTCCAACGAGGAAAGGAGGAAATACAACCTTGACAACATTGCCAAGGATATTCTCTACAAAGCCATTGATGACAAGTACTTCACAAGGATCAAGAAGTGCAAATCTGCCAAGGAAATCTGGGATACCCTTACCCTGATATGAGCTAGAGATGAGCAAGAAAGGGACAACAAACTTACAATTGCCATGAAGAAGTTTGAAGACTTCAAACTTCTACCCAAAGAGTGCATAGCTGAGATGTATGCACGCTTGCTCACCCTCACTGCTGAGATATCAGAACTTGGGAAGGAACTTACTCCCAAGGAGATCAACTTGAACGTTCTCAGAGGTTTACCTTCACCATGGAAGATGAAGGGCACTGCCATGAGAGATAGCAAGGATCTCAGAACCTACAGCACTGAGAAACTCATCTCTGATCTCAAGTCTTATGAGTTTGAGATGAATGAAGAAGAGAAAGAAGAAGTTGAGGACAGAACAACTACTGCCCTCACTGCCAGCACCTCTCAGGTAAATAACTTTGACCCTTCTATTCTTTTAACTGACGAGTATATGGCGGCTTTTGCTAGGAAGTTCAGGAAATTCTTGAAGCCGAAGGATAGCAGAAGCCCACTCTCTAGCAGAAAGCCACACCAGAAGTCCAAACCATCAGAAAGTAGTGGAGAACTTCTCTGCTACAACTGCAGACAACCAGGGCACTTCAAAGTCAACTGTCCACACCCCATAGTCTCCAAAAGGCAAGGCCAGGAAGGAGAAAAGAAATATGAGCACCGAAGAAGGAAGGCACTCATCACTGATCAACCAGAGAAGGACCCCCTCTCTGAGACAGAGTCCAGCTCAGAATCAGAATCCGATGAAGCATTTTGTTGCCTGGATACAGAGACTGAAGACCTATGCCTTATGGGTCAATCTGATGATGAGGTATCTTCTACTTCCAACTCTAGTTTTTCCTCAGTAGGCAGAGCCTTTGATTCTGATTCAATGTCAGAATTTTGGGAAGAGTTTCAAGCCATTCAAAACACTTATTCTTCTGTTAAAGAAGAAAACAGTAAGCTTAAGGTTGAAATTCTTGACTTAAGAAAGGAGGTTGAGATCAAAATCAATCTTCTAATTAAGGAAAGAGATCAGCTGGAAGCTGAAAAATGTTTCTCTTCTAAAGAGAATAAGAGAGATAGAGCCTGTTGAGATTAAGTACAAAGCTTACCAGAAGGCCCAGTCTTCCATGGAAAAGATTGTACTTGATCAACAAATTGGCACTGGTTTTGGTCTTGGTTATGGCTCAACAGAATCAGGTGAGCCTTCTGTAATGCCTAGCACCAGAGTTGCTAAGGCAGACAAGGTCATAGTGCCACTGATTTCTAGCCCCATTTGTCAGGCTGGTGTATCTGGCACCAAGGTTATTCATGAGAAAGTCAGACCAGAAAAGGAAAAGATAAAGGTTCAACAGAAACCCATTTTAAAAATTAATGAACCTGGCAGAAAACCTAACAACAGAAAAGGTTTTCAGAATACCAAAAATCAAAGACAAACCCATAACAGACAAACTCATGATAACCGTGTCAGTGATGATCACCAGAAAGGCAGATATCAAGAGAAAGTTAACTTTAGGCAGAAAAGGTTGGCTGGTCAACTTAAGAAGCCCAAAGTTAATCGCCCCTCTGATCTTGATAGTATATGGGACTTCTACCCAACTAAAAAGGCTATGCAGAAGTATGTAAACCGGAAGCATGATCCTCACAAGCATCTGCCTAAAGTGAATCACACTTCCGTTTACTATGACTACCAGGTGGACAATGGGTACCACCCACCAAGGTTTCACTTGATGAGACCAAAGTGGTACCGGCTGCCAAGACTGCATGACCCCCTAGGACCCAACATTGCTTGGGTACCTAAATCTTCCTTTTAATTTTGTAGGAACTGTGTGCTGGAGCCATCTTTGAGCAAGATTGGTACATTGATAGTGGATGCTCCAGACACATGACAGGTGACAAGAGTTGCCTAACAGAGTTCCAGAAAGTCAAAGGGCCCAGAGTTACCTTTGGAGGTAATGATAAAGATGGCCAGACAAAAGGAAGAGGGAAGCTGATAAAGAACCAGATAATCATTGATGATGTCTCTTATGTCAAAGGACTGAAATTCAACTTGCTGAGTGCTAGCCAATTCTGTGACAAAGGCTACACAGTTGAATTTTCCAAGGAAGGTTGTTCTGTCAAGCATGAGACAACTAAAGAAGTGGTTCTAACAGCAACAAGGAAGAAAAACATCTATGTAGTTGATTGGTCAACTGCAAAAGATGGAATTTGCTTGATAGCCAAAGGAGATTCAAAACTCAGTTGGGAATGGCACAAGAAATTGAGTCACTTGAATTTCAAAACAATCAACAAGCTAGCTAGGGATCACATTGTTGAAGGTCTACCCAACCTTGTATACAAAAAGGAGAACTTGTGCAGTGCATGCCAGAAAGGAAAACAAGTGAAGAACTCCTTCAAACCCATTGCTGGAAACCTCTCTACTGGTCCCTTGAATCTAATTCACATGGATTTATTTGGACCAGTGAAAACTCCAAGTGTTGGTGGCAAGAGATACACCTTAGTCATGGTGGATGACTACTCCAGATTCACATGGACTATCTTTCTGACCAAGAAAAATGAAACTCTGCAGAAACTACCTTCTCTGCTAAAGTTACTACAGAATGAGCAGAATCAGAAAGTCAAAGCCATCAGATCAGACAGAGGAACAGAGTTCGTCAACAAGGTCATACAGGAATTCTGTGACCAGAATGGTACAATGCATCAACTCTCTGCAGCCAGAACTCCTCAACAGAATGGAGTTGCAGAAAGAAGAAATAGAACCTTGAAGGAAGCTGCAAGGACCATGATTGCTGAATCAGGTCTACCTTACAGATACTGGGCTGAAGCAATCAACACTGCATGCTACACCCAGAACCGGAGCATGATTCACAAAACTCATCAGAAAACCCCCTATGAATTATGGAAAGGACGAAAACCCAACATCAGCTACTTTCATTCATTTGGATGCAAATGCTATATACTCAACAATGGGAAGGATCACCTCAAGGTGTTTCAAGAAAAAGCTGATGAAGGAACATTCTTAGGCTACTCTAGCACAAGCAAAGCCTACAGAATACTCAACAAAAGAACTCTACTTGTTGAAGAATCGATTCATGTCAAGTTTGATGATCTCAACTCTGTTGAGAGCATAATTGAAAACTTGGAGAAAGCGAATCTAGGAGAATCACCAGAACTGGATCCACCAGAGACGGATATACCAGAATTGGTAACTAACTCTGCCATACCAATTCACCATCAGAATCCCATCCTACAAGACAAAGATAGTGATGAAGAATCAGAAGGAGAACAAGAGAATCCAAGACAACCCTTATCAGAACCTGATTTAACTTGGTTAAGAGATCATCCTCCTAATCAAGTAATTGGACAAATCAGAAGTGGAGTCCAGACCAGATCTGCTACATCAAGGAGAGAAGCAATGCTTACCTGCTACATATCTCAAATGGAACCTATGACTGTGGAAGAAGCTCTTGCAGACTCTGATTGGATCAATGCTATGCAAGAAGAGCTTACTCAGTTTGAAAGGAACAAAGTATGGGAACTTGTTCCTAGACCAAAGGACCAGAATGTCATTGGAACCAAATGGGTATTCAAGAACAAAGCAGATGAAGACGGCAACATTGTAAGGAATAAAGCTAGGCTGGTAGCCAAGGGATACTGCCAAGAAGAAGGAATTGATTTTGATGAGACTTTTGCACCAGTTGCCAGACTTGAAGCCATCAGAATCTTTCTAGCCTATGCTGCCTACAACAACATCAAGGTCTACCAGATGGATGTCAAGAATGCATTTCTGAATGGAGATCTTGAAGAGGAAGTTTATGTGGAACAACCACCAGGTTTTGTCATTCCTACTCACTCCTCTTGTGTCTACAAGCTTAAAAAGGCCCTCTATGGTCTTAAGCAAGCTCCCAGAGCCTGGTATGACACATTGTCCCTTTTCCTAGTGAACCATGGGTTTACTAAAGGAAAGGTTGACAAAACTCAATTTCAAATCTCTGTTGCTAATCATATTCTGTTAGTACAAATATATGTTGATGATATTATATTTGGTAGTACTAATCCAGAACTGTGCAAGAAATTTTCTCAAGTGATGCAGAGTCAATTTGAAATGAGTATGATGGGAGAACTCAGTTACTTCTTAGGACTTCAAGTCAAACAAGTTCCAGAAGGGATCTTTATCAATCAAGGGAAGTATACCAGAGACCTGATCAAGAAGTTTGGAGTGGAAGGCAAATCCTCGGTGAAGATTCCCATGAACACCTCACAAGGAATTGGTCCAAATGATGAAGGAAAGGATATAGATGCAACAACATACAGAGGAATCATAGGATCTCTGTTGTATCTAACTGCAAGCAGACCAGACATCTCATTCTCTGTTGGAATCTGTGTCAGATACCAATCAAAGACCAAGGAAAGCCATCTAAGTGCTGCAAAGAGAATCATCAGATGCATCAAAGGAAATCCAAATGCAGGCATGTGGTATCCAAAGGGAGGTAACTTTGAACTAATTGGTTACTCTGACTCAGATTTTGCAGGTTGCAGACTAGACAGAAAGAGCACCTCTGGTCACTGCCAATTGCTAGGAGGAAGGCTTGTTTCCTGGTTTAGCAAGAAGCAGAACTCCATCTCAACAAGTACAGCTGAAGCTGAGTACATTGCAGCTGGGAGTTGTTGTGCTCAGTTACTTTAGATGAAGCAAAAGTTGACGGACTATGGAATTCAAGCTAAGGAGATCAAGTTGTTGTGTGACAACACCAGTGCCATAGCTATCTCTCAGAATCCAGTTCTTCACTCCAGGACAAAGCACATTGAAATCAGACATCACTTCATCAGAGATCATGTTGAGAAGAAGCATATATGTATGGAGCATGTATCTACAGAAGACCAACTTGCAGACATCCTAACCAAGCCTTTACCTGAGGCAAGGTTTAACAAGCTAAGAGAAGAACTGGGAATGATAGATGATCTTCCCAGAGATGCCTGAACCAGAGATTCACTGAACCAGAACTGCTTTCTTCTGCACCAGAAACTCAGATCAGAGAACCTCTATCTCTGTTCATCAGAATCTCACATCAGAGAACCCCCCCTTCTCTGACCAGAGATCCCTTATCAGAGAGACAGCAGATACGGATGTGGACTTAGCAATATTTCGAGGTACGGGCAAGACCTAATTAATTGAAACAGCCTTTTACCAAAATACCCTGATCGTTACTCTTCTAACGGAAACGTTTTCCGCCCGCATTTCATTAAATGCTACCTCGAAACTGCCAATATACCAAACGTCCACTATTCTTAACCCCTTTATATCCACCGTCTTCAACCTAAATCCCTACTGCAACTTCATCTCTCTTAAACTGCTCTAGCATTCAAAGCATTCAGATCCTAAACCTTTCAATCCCCAGAACTTTTCTTAACTGTCACTCAGAATGAACTTCCTTAGCATCAACGATCTTTCTAAGGAAGAAGCTAAGACCCTCATCGCCAACATTGTCTCCGGCATGAAGGTTGACATGTCGTCTCTACCATTGCTGGCAGAAAATCAGAAGAGGATGACCAAGATCATCCAGGGGATGACTGACTCACAACTTTCAAAGGTTGTTGCTCATCCCTACGAGCATTTCAGCATCAAAGACGTGGCTGAGTTCTACCTCAATGCCACCATCTCCAAGACCGGAGTTCACTCCTCAGTGCAGGGTCAACGCATTTTTCTGAATGCAGACGCATTAAATGAGTTCTTTGGAGTACAACTTGACTCCCAAGACCCGGAAGCCAACAATCTTCTTGCTCTTGACTCAGTGGAAGTCTCCACTGAAGGATTTGTTCAGACATACTGTCGTCCGGAGGCTGCCGGACTGGACAAACTGTACATGAAGAAATTCCTGCTGAAGAAGGACTATGAGAAACTAGTCAGCATTCTGCACCGGTGCTTGTGGTGCAAAACTTCTTCAACAGACGAGATGAACAAGAACAATGCCAAGGCAATCTTTGCAGTTCACCATGGCATGAACATCAATTGGGGTGAGGTAAATTTTGGCTCCCTGACTGAATTCATCAAGAAGAAAGACTCTGAAACAGGTCTTTTTTCAACCAAGATGGAAATGGGCTTCTTATCTCTGCCATTCTTGCTGCCAAAGGAGTTCAACTCAGGGATACCATCCCAGTTGATCACTCCAAGACAATCTTCCTCACAGCCTCCCCAAAGTTCAACATAGTCATCTCCTCTGAGCTTAGGAGAGAGGAAAGGCTAGAGAAGAAGAGAGAAGAACAGGCTGCCAAGTCCAAACCTGCTCTTAAGAAAGCTCCCAAGAAGCCCAGTGAGACTTCTAAACAACCTGAGCAATCACAGGCTGTAAGGGAAGTCAGGAAGAAGAAGAAAAATGACAATCTGTCACTACCAGAGAAGGAAGCAACAGAAGAGGTTGCACCAGAGTTTCCCTCCCCAAAGGCAACCAGAAAATCTCCTGCCAAAAAGCTGAAGCAGAAGAGAAGAAGAAAGATGGTTGTACAGAGTGGTGACTCTGACAACTCAAGCCCTCAACCAAGACAGAAGAAGAGGAAGACAAAAGTAATTTCACCTGCCAAGGGATCAGAAGTTCAGGAGGAACTTGCACCAGAATCTGGAACTCTACCAGAGGCTGACCAGGAATCTGCACCAGAATTGCCAAGCTCTGCTCTCTCACCAGATCGTGAAGCCTCACCAGAGATGGAACAAGAAACTGACTACAAAATCATTCTGCAGAGGCAATTTGATAGAGTCCTAGCATGGAGAAGATGGAGAATGGGACCTCTCCAACAAATCATTCAGTACTTTGATGCCTATGAAGAAGAAGAAGCTGTTGTTCTTCACTGGGTAGGCACAGATGATGTGTCAAAATGCTTCAACCTTGCCTTTCTGATCTCTGTCCTATAGGAGAAGAAAGACAGATATCAAGGTAAAGTTCCAACAACTGACCTATCTCCTGAAAGGCATGTCAAAGCCTTGGAAGAAGAAGAAATGGAAGAGTTTGATGCATGGCTGATGGAGAAGAAAAGAAAAGAATCAATGATCAAATTTCGTCATAGTGCTCTTGAGGAAGGAGAACCCTCCACAGCAAATGACATTGCTCTAACTATGGAGAAGCTGATCAAGGAATGGAGAGAATCCATGTTCTCTGAAATAGTGCTTGAGGTAATTCCTACACCTCCTCCTTCCCCTCCGAAATCTCCTATTACTCAACCCTCACCTTCCAAATCTCCATCTAAACCTTCCTCTCCACCCCACCAGAAAACCCCTTCACCAGAACAGAAAACTCCTTCACCAGACCAGAAAACCTCAACCTCCACCAGAACTCCATCTCACCAGAAACCCAACTCCAGACCCTCATCACCCTACAAACAACCTTCAAATACCAGAAATCGATCACCTTCACTCCCTCCATCCCCCTCACACCAACCTACTCCTCAACCAATAATTCCTTTTCCCCAGAATTCACCTCCTCAGAAATCCTTACCACCATCCAGATCTACCTCTCCACAGAGATCTTCACATCAATCTGCAGCCTCTACACCAAAGAAGAAGCCAATCTTCAGGGTCCCCTCTTCATCTAGTGACAATGATGGATTCCTCACCTCCTCCATTGCTGCTGATGAAACTTCAAAAAGGAGAAGGACACCTCCCAGAGTTCCTTCCCCTCCACCATCCAACCGAGCTCCTCCATTACCCAAGGGCAGAGGATTGGAAATGCCTGGGTTTACACCAGAAGAACCTCAGATCCCCTTCAACCAGTTTGTGAAATCTGCTGAACAATTTGGTGGTCTGTTGGTTCATGATCTGAGCAAGATCATTGAGTTGAATGACAAGCATCATGAAGAGCTAACCCATACAAACCTGCAAATCACAATCGGATTTCAGCATCTGACAGATAAGGTTGCTGCACTGTCAGAAACTCTGCACTCCTTCATGCATTCCTCTACTTTGAGGATCGATTCTGTCTCCAGAGATGTCAGTGGTCTCAACTCTGTTCTCCACTCTCACTCTCAAGCTCTGCTTGCCCAGAACCAGACAATCAACAAGATCTCAGATTCTGTTCATTACCTTCAGAAATCTGCTGATAGTTCATCCCAGAAGCTCAATGTCCTACACTCCCTCTGCAAGGAGCATCAAGAGCAAGGCCTAGCTCTCCTCAAGTCTGACAAGGAAAGGTACCAGAAGATGGTTCTCCTAGAAGTCAGCACTAGGGATCTTCAATCTGCAGTAGACAAGCAACAGAGCCTGGTTGAAGGACTTGCTTCTGTCACTCAAACTCTGCCAGAGACCCTTGATGAAATCAGAGATGCACAAGCCTCTGAGTTCTCAAAGATTGAGCTCCTCCTTGGTGATCTTTGTGATGCCAAAAAGGGGGAAGATACCAGAGAAGAAGAAGGACCTAGCACCAGAGCCCTATCTATCAGAGAACCCTCCTCTGTTGATCCTGCTCCATACTTTGATGCAACCAGAAAGAAGAGATTGGCTGCTGCAGGTACCAGACCTCCACCTCCTCTTCCTAGAAGCTCATAGAAGAAGACTTCATCCTTTTCATTCAATGATTGGATGAAGAGCGGTCTGTCAAGGCCAGACAGAGTTCAGTTTGAACAGATGAGGAAGCTGATGACTCCTCTTCAAAGAGAGAATCTGTTCATGGACAGTGATGGACTTGTCCAGATCAACCATGGTGGTTCAATCCAAGAAGCAGAGATGTGGTATGGAATGAAAATCCTTACAGGCAAGAACTCTGCAGAAGCTGTGAGAAACTATTTGGATTGCAAACTTGCACCCCATTGGGCTGACTATCAGAATCCGAGGGATCTAACTCTCTATCTCTGACTCTGTAATGCTTTACTTTCTCTATCAGATTAATAAGATACCAACTCTGCCTCTTTTTGCATGGCTTATTCACATATCTGTTCTTATTCACCTTTCTTGTGCTTATTCTGTTATCTTATTTGTTTTTATTGCTATCTGATTGTATCGTACTCTTACTATTTTCCTATGCCAAGTTGCCCACCAAGATTCTAATGAAAAGTTTTAAACTTTATTTTTTTTATGGTGAAAGGCACTTCTCTGGAAATAGTTAAAGGGTTTTGGCATCATCAAAAAGGGGGAAATTGTAAGGAATAAATGTATTTAGATTTTGATGATGCTAGGTTAATTAGAATTTGAAAGTACCCCATTAGAAATTTTGTATTAGAATTTCTTTTGTAAGTTTTAGCTTAGTCTGTCTGCCAGAGAACCGCTTTGCTTCTACCAGAGTTGCTCCCAGTGTTGCTCACCAGAGAAACCATCAGAAACTGGTCATCAGAAAGTTACCAGAGTTGGCAACAGAGGCGGACTTCAGAGATTGGACCAGAGAGCCTCTTAAGACTCTGCTAAACCCACCAGATTCCGGAAGCCTTTCCAACGGTCGTTAAACTAACGGGAAATCCCCTAACGGTTACGATCCTTTCAACGGAAACATGGTACTGTACACGCATTAAATGCACATTTAATGTTGTACGTACGAAGAGATATTTAAAGCTGATGATTGACCATGCGAGTATCTTTACGCCCCCAAAATAGCAAGTCGAAGGTCCAACCGGTCAAGTCAACAGTACATGCATTTAATGAAGCTGTCTTCTACACTCCAACGGGAAGACTGCTCTCAGTATATAAGATACACTCTGAAGAACTAAGAAAATAACTTTGCGTAAAAAGATCTTTGCTACAATATCTGCAAAACGAACTTGCTCAAAGCCTTCTTGAGATTCAAACTTCATCCTTAACAAGAAAAGGCTACGGTTGGAAGATACATTTTCTAATCCCTTATCCAACTAGCAAAGATGCAAAGTTACTCAGTTCTTCAACACTTCGAAAGCCTCATCTACTCATCCTTTGTGAAGAAGCAACGTTGGAGAAAACTGATTTTATATCAAACACTTCTTGAAAAAGAAGGGACGTCTCAAACTAGCTGGAGTAAGTGAAGTGGGGATACTTCAAGAGACTCAGTGAAACGAGACCAGCCATCAGGAAGTAGGACTGCAACCCGGGTGGCAACTAGACTTGAAGAAGACGAGGAGTGCTTCTTAAGTTCTAGGGACTAAGGCGTTGTAAACAGTTGTTTTTGCAAGCTTAGTGGAACAGTGGACTAGAGGAACAAGTTGTTCCTTGAACCACTATAAAAACCCCGGTGTCATTTACTTTAAGCTTTTAATTCCTGCACTTAAGATTCTACTGACTAACTCTTAAGGTTGGACTCTGTGTCCAGCAGATCTTCCTTCAGAGTTATCAGAAAGGCATTTTGCCTTAGCATTCTTCTTGAGGCTACCCGGACAGAAACCTATCCGCTGTCTGGTCTAGTTCTGCTATCAAAACTTGACCATCTCTGTCACCAGATTTCGACCATCTCTGATAAGTCAGACTTGACTTAGAGAAAAGTTTAAATTCCTAAACAGTCTATTCACCCCCCCCCCCTCTAGACTGTTTCCATTACAAACGGGACCAACATGTTCCATTTGAGATATATAGCAGGCAAGCATTGCTTCTCTTCTTGATGTGGATCTGGTTTGAACTCCACTTCTGATTTGACCAATCACTTGATCAGGGGGATGATCTCTCAACCATGTTACGTCAGGTTCTGTCAGCTGCTGTCTTGGTCTCTCTGGTTCCTCATTTTTGGAGTCTTCATCTTTATTCAACAGAAGGGGGTTTGGTGCAGGTGTTGGAAATGCAGGGTTGTCTGCTACCTCTTCTGTTGGTTCTGGTGTTCTGTCTTCTATGCTGACTTCCTTGAGGATCTCTGTTACCTCTTTTACAGAGATGCTTTTATCAAACTTTACATGTATAGATTCTTCAACATGTAGAGTCCTTCTGTTGAGTACTCTATAGGCTTTACTGGTGTTTGAATAGCCTATAAAGACTCCTTCATCAGCCTTTTCTTGAAAGACTTTCAGATGCTCCTTTCCATTGTTAAGAATGTAGCACTTGCATCCAAATACATGAAAGTAGCTGATGTTGGCTTTTCTTCCTTTCCAGAGTTCATAAGGGGTCTTCTGGTGATTCTTGTTGATCATGCTTCTGTTCTGAGTATAGCATGCAGTGTTGATTGCTTCAGCCCAATATCTCATAGGCAGACCAGATTCAGCAATCATTGTTCTTGCAGCTTCTTTTAAAGTTCTGTTCCTCCTTTCTGCTACGCCATTCTGTTGAGGGGTTCTGGCGGCAGAGAGTTGATGAAAAGTTCCATTCTGATCATAGAATTCCTTTATGACTTGGTTGACAATTTCAGTTCCTCTGTCTGATCTGATTGTCTTTACTTTTAAATTCTTCTCAGTCTGGAGTTGCTTTAACAGAGAGGGCAACTTCTGAAGAGTTTCATTCTTCTTTGACAGGAAGATAGTCCATGTATACCTGGAATAGTCATCAACCATGACTAGGGTATATTTCTTGCCACCAATGCTTGGAGTTTCTACAGGTCCAAATAAATCCATGTGGATCAGATTTAGAGGACTTGTAGAAAGATCTCCTGCAATGGGTTTGAACGAGTTCTTCTGTTGCTTTCCCTTCTGGCATGCACTGCAGAGGGTCTCTTTCTTGTAGACTATGTCTGGCAGTCCATCAACAATGTGTTCTCTTGCCAGTTTGTTGATTGTTTTGAAGTTCAAGTGGCTAAGCTTCTTGTGCCAGTCCCAGCTTTGAGATCTGAAATGAGCTTATCAGTGGGATAAGTCTTTACATCCGTGCTGGCTTGGACAGCAACCACCTTCATCTTCCATGTTGAGGGCAGTCCCCTCAACACCTTCAGGTTGATCTCCTTGGTGGTGAGTTCCTTGCCAAGCTCAGAGATCTCTCCAGTGAGAGTGAGGAGCCTGTCATACATCTTGGAGATGCTTTCACCAGGGAGAAGTTTGAAGTCATCAAACTTCTTGTTGGCTATTGTCAGCTTGTTGTCCTTCTCTTGCTCATCACCAGCTCCAATGAGCTCAAGAGTATCCCAGATTTCCTTTGCAGTTTTGCACTTCTTTATTCTGTTGAAGTACCTATCATCAATGGACTTGTAAAGGATGTCCTTAGCAATGTTGTCCAGATTGTACTTCCTTCTTTCTTCAGTTGTCCACTCAGATTTGGCCTTATTGATCATCTGAGGTCTTGTGTTGTCAATAACATGTTCTGGGTTGACCTTCTGGAAGCTTGTGAAGGGTCCTATGTCAAGAACTTCCCATATCTCATCATGAAGAGCACAAAGATGTGCCTTCATCCGGATCCTCCAGTCATCAAACTTAAGATCTGAAAACATAAGATTCTTGGACAAGGAGTGATCCATTATAGATAAAAATGAGTTCAAACAGAAAAACAAGTGGATCTTTGTTCAGCAAATAACCTAAGAGATTATTAGAACAAGGAGGCTCTGATACCACTTGTTGGTCCCGGTTGTACTGGATACAGTCTAGAGGGGGGGTGAATAGACTGTATTGGTTTTTAGCTTTTTAAACTAAGTACCAGATTTTACAGAATAGCCTGTTCTGTTGGCAGAACAGACTGGCAGCGGATGGGGTTCTGGTAGGGAGTTCTGTTAATAGCCTCAGAGAAGCAAAGGCAGTAGGCCTTCTGTTAACTCACAAGACCAGTTCTGCTGAACACAGATACCAAGTCTTTGGAGTCAAACAGTTCAAGTAAAAACTAGGAATGAAAAGCAGTAAGTAGATGACACCAGGGCTTTTTATAGTGGTTCAAGGAACAACTTGTTCCTCTAGTCCACTGTTCCACTAAGCTGTAAAAACTTCCGTTTACAATGCCTTAGCCCTATCACTTAAGAAGCTCTCCACGTCTTCTTCAAGTTTAGATGTCTCCTTGGATGCACTTACGGCTTCCCTAAGACTGGTCCTTTCACTGAGCTTCCCAGAAGTACCACCACTTCACAGCTCCAGATACTTGGACGTCCTTCTTGTGAAAGAAGAGGTTCTATTTAGAACAGGGGTTCCTCCAACTAGATTCGTTACAAAGAGTTTGTATGTGATGAGCTTGAAGAGTTGAAGAACACTTGGAACTTTGCTTGAGTTGGAAATAATTATTTTTCCAACTTCTGCCTTCTCTTGTAGAGGATGATGAAGTGTTAATCTCAAGGAGGCTTTTTGCTTTTAAGCGTTTGAATTTCTTGTATGCGGAGAGTTATAGCAAAGGTTAGCAAAAATTGCAAAGTCATTTGGTTGTTCTTCGTAGTGTATCTTTTATACTGAGGTTGTCTTCCCGTTGGAGGAGAAGGAGGACAACTGGATTAAATGAGCGAGCAGTTGACTTGACCAGTAGGACCCGGTAAAGTTGGCGGGTTACTATTTTGGGATAAAGTAATCCTGACATTGCGGCCAATCATCTGCAATTACTCTACGGAGCATGGGGAGCATTAAATGTGCATTTAATGTGCGTACTGTAGCGTTTCCGTTCAAGTCTCCTAGCCGTTGAAGGAATCTTTCCGTTGATTTCCCGGCTTGGTGGACTTTTTCTAAGTGTCAGGCCTTCTGGTGACTTTAACAGAGAGTTGATCAGAGAAGGTCTGGAGCACTTCTGTTGAGAATATATCCAACAGAAACCAGGAGGGTTTCTGTCAGAGTAAAGGCTAACAGAGACCCTGAGGTCTTCTGTTCTGAAGCAGAGAACCAAAGGTCCTCTGTTCAACAATGCCTTAAAAAGGGTCTTCTGCCCTTGGAGCCTTTCTGCTCAGAAGGTCTTCTGCTCTAGAGGCTTTCTGCCAAGTCGATTAAACTAAGAACTTTACAAATGAAAATTCTAATACATTAAGTCTAAAGAGGGGTACTCTAAAGTCCTAATTAATCTAGCATCATCAAAATCTAAATACAAATATTCCTTACAGGTGGTAGTGAACTTACCTATAAGAAGTTGAACTCAAAAATACCCAAATAAATGTGGCACCTTGATAACGTTTCCCGGTAAGCTCTTCTTTCAATCTTAAATTATAATTAATAATAGTAATGAGATAAGAATCTGCTAGGCTCCAAACAAAATTTTATACAACTCTAGCTCAATTTCTATATACCGGAAGTGTCAACCATAAAGAATACTAGATTGATCTTTAGGGAGACAAGCTAAGCTTAAAATCAATTGACTAGTTAATTTAACATTGGGAAAAGAACCTGCTGCATCAAAAACGAAAGTTTTGCTGTAAAGAACGGAATAACCAAAAATCTCATGTAAATCCATTTTAAAAAAGAAAAATCTAAATTTGGAGTCCACTAATCAAGGGTTAGAATAATAATGAAATTCCATCCATTAAATTGTGTACGCAGCAGAGAACACTTATTTAGAAAATGAATGAATATTCTATTTATGTTTTAAACAATCACTTTTCAGATAATAGTTGTCTCATTCTATCAGTCATCTACCGTTTCTTTGAATCTAAAGTGCCAAGTAACCATCTTGTTACTTATATTACTTCCATACTGCGGCCTTATCTGCAGGTATGACCACCAGAAGGGTTTGGGTCCTTGAGACAAGAATTTTAGGTGTTAAAGTTGAAGATTTTTTTTTTGTTTTTTTAACCCCCGGAAGGTAAACCACCAAAATCAGTGGGACAAATGCCGGGGGACATTTGTCAAATTTTATTGAAAAAGAAAACTGATTACAAACAGAGGGGGACTAGGCCAAAACCTCTATCAAATGAAAAGATTAAGCAACATATCTAAAAGAAGGCATATTAAACAAATCCCATGTAATAGCAATTTTGATTGGTCCAGGTAAGTTATTCAAATTAGCCCATGTAGTAAAATGGGCCACAGAAAGGCCAACAAGTAAATGAGCAGGTTCGTTCCCTTCCCTCATCACATGTCGGAACCTTATCCCTTTCCTAAAACACATCTTCCTGAAGACAACAAGCTCATCTCTCCATCGGCCGATCTTCCGAACAGAAATGTGTTCAATAATCTCCTCCGCATCGCTTTCAACCTGGAAATCAGCATAGCCCTCATCGACTGCCCACTCCGTCGCTCTGAAAATAGCTAGCATTTCCGCATGTTGACTGGAACGGGGTAGCTCCAGGGGGAACGAGATAGCGCTTATGAAATGACCTTTCTCATTTCGCAGAATGGCTCCTCCGAAAGCTCGATCAGGTACGTATGAAGCATCCACATTCAGTTTGAAGCCGCATCTAGGTTTGATCCATTTGATAGGTTTAAAAACCGTATTAGTTTTAAAATTCATAGGAATTAAGTTTTCATCTATAAGAATCTTATCAATAGATCGAAAACTAGGCTTTCTGAAACTAAGCACCCATGATTGAGTATAAAGCTTGATTCTCCAAATAGTGCTGTCAATCGTGGGTATAGAGTGAAGAGAACCCCAAATAAGCTCAGTGTAAAGCTTCCAAATATGCCAACTTATATTTCCTGGAAGATTGAGTTTAAAAACATCCATGAGAGTCTTACTACCAGCTTCAAACCACCATAAAAATAGAACCTGCCTTATTGAATGTATACTAGAAGAGAGAGGGATACTCATAACCCCGCAAAAGTAAGCCCAAATAGCTTTAGAATAGGAACAGTCATAGAATACATGATTGGTAGTGTCACTTTCCCTCCTACAAATGGGACACATAGAAGGTTGTAGCATCACCTGAAATCTGTATAAATTATCAGAAATAGGTAATATTCCTTTTAACAGTTTCCACTGAAAAAGCCCCACTTTAAGCTGTTGTTTTGGATGCCAGATATGTTTGTAAGAAAAAGCAGATCCCGGTGATTTTCTGATGCAATTAAATGCAGTTTTGAAGGAGAACATACCATCATTTGAAGGAGTCCAGATCAATTGTTGAGAGGATGAATCAGTCAAGGAACTAGCCAAATCATTGATTCTGAAAATTCTTTTCCAAATGGGTGAGTCTAGTTTAGGTCTCATGTCTTCACCCCTATTATATTTTGAATGCATGAATTGAGACCAAAACAGGAAGAAGACTTCCATTTCCACCAAAGTTTAATTGAGAAAGCGTTTTCAAGATCATTGAGAGAACGAATGCCTAAACCCCCTTCCTCCTTAGGGTAGCATAATCTTGACCATTTGATCCAGTGATATTTGGGTTTGTCATTATGTGAACCCCAAAAAAAGTTGGCCATTTTCTTGTTTAAAATCTTTTTGATTCTTTGTGGCAGATTATCTACAGCAAGTATATGCATAGGGATGGATCCTAGCACATGTTTGATCAAGATAAGTCTCCCTCCCTGTAAAAGATTTTTTTGTTTCCAAGTAGTAAGTTTTGAATCAAACTGTTGAACAATATGATGACAAAACTGATGTCTATTTATTCCTTTGTGAAGATAGGCCCCCAAATATTTCAAAGGAAGAGAAGTTTCTTGCATACCCAACAGGTCCTTAATAATCTGTCTTCTACCAGGAGAATGTTTTCCTATAACAAAGGAGCTTTTTCAAAAGTTGACTGCCTGGCCAGAAGCATTCTGATAAGAGGTAAGAAACTTTTTGAAATTAAGAATGGATCTGGACCCCCCATTCATAAAAATGAGCAGGTCATCTGCATAATCTAAGTGAGTAATATAGGAACAAGAATAGCCCTGCCAGAATGGTGAAATCAATCCATTGGCCACCTGATAATTTAGACCCCTAGAAAAGGCTTCTGAGGCCAGAATAAAGAGGAAAGGAGAGAGGGGGTCTCTGTAAGGAATATTTGTAATTAGATTTTGATGATGCTATATTAATTAGGACTTTAAAGTACTCCTTTTTAGACTTAATGTATTAGAATTTTCCTTTGTAAAGTTCTTAGCATAATCGACTACCAGAAGGCCTCCACACCAGAAGACCTCCTGACAGAAGATCTTTGGTTCTCTGCCTAGGAACAGAAAACCTCAGGGTCTCTGTTAGCCTTTACTTTGACAGAAACCCTCCTGGTTCTCTGTAAGCTATTATCAACAGAAGTGCTCAAGACCTTCTCTGACCAACTCTCTGCTAAAGACACCAGAAGGCCTGACACTTGGAAGAATTCCACAAAGCCGGGAAATCAACTGAAAGATTCCTTCAACGGCTAGGAGTATTGAACGGAAAAGCTACAGTGCGTGCATTAAATGCTCATTTAATGCTCCCCATGCTCCGTAGAGTAATTGCAGATGATTGGCTGCAATGTCAGGATTACTTTATCCCAAAATAGTAACCCGCCAACTTTACCGGGTCCTACTGGTCAAGTCAATTGCTCGCGCATTAAATGCAGTTGTCCTCCTTCACCTCCAACGGGAAGACAACCCTCAGTATAAAAGATACACTACGAAGAACAACCGGATAACTTTTGCTCTACTAACTTTGCCAACTTCACCACATTCTTTGCAAGAAAAACACATTCAAATTATTCAAGGCAAAAAGGTCCTCTTGAGATTCAAACTCTTCATTCTCAACAAGAGAGACACAAGTTGGAAAGAATATAACTTCATATCATTAAATCCAACAAGAGCAAGGTTCCAAAAGTTCTTCAACAACTTCAAGCACTTCATCTACAAATCCTTTGTAACGAAGCTAGTTGGAGGAACCCCTGTTTCAACAGAAACTCTTCTTGTTACAAGAAGGACGTCCAAGTAACTGGAGTAGTGAAGTGGTGATACTTCCGGGAAGCTCAGTGAAAGGACCAGTCTTAAAGGAAGCCAGGCAGTGCATCCCAGGAGACATCTAGGCTTGAAGAAGACGTGGAGAGCTTCTTAAGTGCTAGGACTAAGGCGTTGTAAACGATCGTTTTTACAAGCTTAGTGGAACAGTGGATTAGAGGAACGAGTTGTTCCTTGAACCACTATAAAAATCCCTGGTGTCATTTACTTACTGTTTTAATATTTGCACTTAGATAGAACTGTCTAACTCCTTAGACTTGGTATCTGTTTTCAGCAGAACTTGTCTTACGAGTTAACAGAAGGCCTACTGCCTTTGCTTCTCTGAGGCTAAATCAACAGAACCCCCTACCAGAACCCCATCCGCTGCTAGTCTGTTCTGTCAACAGAACAGGCTATTCTGTAAAATCTGGTACTTAGTTTAAAAAGCTAAAAACCAATACAGTCTATTCACCCCCCCCCCTCTAGACTGTATCCAGTACAACCGGGACCAACAAGTGGTATCAGAGCCTCATTGTTCTAATAATCTCTTAGGTTATTTGCTGAGCAAAGATCCACTTGTTTTTCTGTTATTTTTCTCATTTCTATCTGATATAATGGATCACTCTCTTGCCAAGAATCTTATGTTCTCAGATCTTAAGTTTGATGACTGGAGGATCCGGATGAAAGCACATCTCTGTGCCCTGCATGATGAGATGTGGGAAGTTCTTGATATTGGACCTTTCACAAGCTTCCAGAAGGTCAATCCTGAGCATGCTATTGACAACACCAGACCCCAGATGATCAGTAAAGCCAAATCTGAGTGGACAACTGAAGAAAGAAGGAAGTACAATCTGGACAATATTGCTAAGGACATCCTTTACAAGTCCATTGATGATAGGTACTTCAACAGAATAAAGAAGTGCAAAACTGCAAAGCAAATCTGGGATACTCTTGAGCTCATCGGAGCTGGTGATGACCAAGAGAAGGACAACAAGCTGACAATAGCCAACAAGAAGTTTGATGACTTCAAACTTCTCCCTGGTGAAAGCATCTCCAAGATGTATGACAGGCTCCTCACTCTCACTGGAGAGATCTCTGAGCTTGGCAAGGAACTCACCACCAAGGAGATCAACCTGAAGGTGTTGAGGGGACTGCCCTCAGCATGGAAGATGAAGGTGGTTGCTGTCCAAGCCAGCAAGGATGTAAAGACTTATCCCACTGATAAGCTCATTTCAGATCTCAAAGCTCATGAGTTTGAAATGATTGAAGAAAAGGAAGATGTACCAGAAGAGAGGACCACTACAGCCCTCACTGCCAGTACATCTAAGGTAAATGATTTTGACCCTTCAATACTTTTATCTGACGAATATATGGCTGCCTTTGCCAGGAGATTCAAAAAGTTTATGAAGAATCCTAAAGATAGAAGAAGCCCATCTTCCAACAGAAAGCCATACCAGAAGGTCAAAACAACAGAAAGCAGTGGAGAGCTTCTCTGCTACAACTGCAGACAACCTGGTCACTTCAAGGCAGATTGTCCACATCCTAGAGTGTCCAAGAAACAAGGGCATGATGGAGAAAAGAAGAAGTATGAAGACAACTCCAGAAGGAGAAAGGCACTTGTGACAGAACAACTAGAGAAAGACCCTCTGTCAGAAACAGAATCCAGTTATGACTCAGATTCTGATGAGGCCTTTTGTTGCCTTGATACTGAGACAGAAGACCTTTGCCTCATGGCTCATTCTGATGATGAGGTAACCTCTACTTCTGAATCTAGTTTTTCTTCGGTAGGCTTAGCTTTTGATTCTGATTCAATGTCAGAATTTTGGGAAGAGTTTAAGGCCATACAAGACACTTATTCCTCTGTAACAGAAGAAAACAGTAAGTTAAAAGCTGAGATTCTTGACTTAAAGAAGGAGGTTGAGATCAAAATCAATCTTCTAATTAAGGAAAGAGATCAACTGGAGACTGAAAATGTTTCTCTTCTCAAGAGAATAAGAGAAATAGAGCCTCTCGAGATTAAGTACAAAGCTTACCAGAAGGCCCAGTCTTCCATGGAAAAGATTGTACTTGATCAACAGATTGGCACTGGTTTTGGTCTTGGTTATGGCTCAACAGAATCAGGTGAGCCTTCTGTAATGCCTAGCACCAGTGTTGCTAAGGCAGATAAGGTCATAGTGCCATTGATTTCTAGCCCCATTTGTCAAGCTGGTGTTTCTAGCACCAAGGTTGTTCATGAGGAAGTCAGACCAGAAAAGGGAAAGATAAAGGTTCAACAGAAACCCTTTTTGAAAAATAATGAACCTGGCAGAAAACCTAACAACAGAAAAGGTTTTCAAGATAACAAAAATAAGAAACCATTCATTGACAGACAACCTCATGTCAATCGTGCCAGAAATGATCACCAGAAGGGCAAATATCAAGAGAGAGTTAACTTGAGGCAGAAGAGGTTGGCTGGTCAACTTCAGAAGCCCAAGGCTAACCGTCCCTCTGCTCTTGATAGTATATATGGGACTTCTTTCCAACAAAGAAAGCTATGCAAAAGTATGTAAACAGGAAGCATGACCCTCACAAGCATCTGCCCAAAGTGAATCACACTTCAGTTTACTATAACTACCAGGTGGACAATGGGTACCACCCACCAAGGTTTCACTTGATGAGACCAAAATGGTACCAACTACCCAGACTCCATGACCCCCCAGGACCCAGCATTGCTTGGGTACCTAAACCTTTCTTTTAATTTTGCAGGAACTGTGTGTTGGAGCTATCTCTGAACAAGAATGGTTTATTGATAGTGGATGCTCCAGGCACATGACAGGTGACAGAAGTTGCCTAACTGAGTTCCAGAAATGCAAAGGACCTAGAGTTACCTTTGGAGGTAATGACAAAGAAGGTCAAACGAAAGGAAGAGGAAAGCTGATCAAGAACCAGATAGTCATTGATGATGTCTCATATGTCAAAGGTCTTAAGTTCAACTTGCTGAGTGCTAGCCAATTCTGTGACAAAGGCTACACTGTTGAATTCACAAAGAACTCCTGCTATGTGAAGCATGAGACAACAAAAGAAGTGGTTCTTACAGCATCAAGGAAGAAGAACATCTATGTGGTTGATTGGAACACAGCAAAGGATGGAGTTTGCCTGATAGCTAAGGGAGATTCAAAACTAAGCTGGGACTGGCACAAGAAGCTTAGCCATTTGAACTTCAAAACAATCAACAAACTGGCCAGAGAACACATTGTAGAAAGGCTACCAGACATTGTGTACAAGAAGGAGACCCTCTGCAGTGCATGTTAGAAGGGCAAACAAGTGAAGAATTCCTTCAAACCCATTGCTGGAGATCTTTCTACAAGTCCTCTAAATCTGATTCACATGGATTTATTTGGACCTGTTGAGACTCCAAGCGTTGGTGGGAAGAAATATACCTTAGTCATGGTTGATGACTATTCCAGATATACATGGACTATTTTTCTATCAAAGAAGAATGAAACTCTTCAGAAGTTGCCATCTCTATTAAAGCAACTTCAGACTGAGAAGAATTTGAAAGTGAAGACTATCAGGTCAGACAGAGGAACTGAATTTGTCAACCAAGTCATAAAAGACTTCTGTGATCAGAATGGGACTTTTCATCAACTCTCTGCCGCCAGAACCCCTCAACAGAATGGCGTAGCAGAAAGCAGGAACAGAACTTTAAAAGAAGCTACAAGAACAATGATTGTTGAATCTGGTCTGCCTATGAGATATTGGGCTGAAGCAATCAACACTGCATGCTATACTCAGAACAGAAGCATGATCAACAAGAATCACCAGAAGACCCCTTATGAACTCTGGAAAGGAAGAAAAGCCAACATCAGCTACTTTCATGTATTTGGATGCAAGTGCTACATTCTTAACAATGGAAAGGAGCATCTGAAAGTCTTTCAAGAGAAGGCTGATGAAGGAGTCTTTATAGGCTATTCAAACACCAGTAAAGCCTATAGAGTACTCAACAGAAGGACCCTACATGTTGAAGAATCTATACATGTGAAGTTTGATGAAAGCATCTCTGTTAAAGAGGTAACAGAGATCCTCAAGGAAGTCAGCATAGAAGACAGAACACCAGAACCAACAGAAGAGGTAGCAGACAACCCTGCATTTCCAACACCTGCACCAAACCCCCTTCTGTTGAATGAAGATGAAGACTCTGAAGATGAGGAACCAGAGAGACCAAGACAGCAGCTGACAGAACCTGACCTAACATGGTTAAGAGATCATCCCCCTAACCAAGTGATTGGTCAAATCATAAGTGGAGTTCAAACCAGATCCACATCAAGAAGAGAAGCAATGCTTGCCTGCTATATATCTCAAATGGAACCTATGACTGTGGAAGAAGCTCTTACATACTCAGATTGGATCAATGTTATGCAAGAAGAGCTAACTCAATTTGAAAGGAATAAAGTGTGGGAACCTTTTCCTAGACCAAAGCACCAGAATGTCATTGGAACCAAATGGGTATTCAAGAACAAAGCAGATGAAGAAGGCAACATTGTAAGGAATAAAGCAAGGCTGGTAGCTAAAGGTTATTGCCAAGAAGAAGGAATAGATTTTGATGAGACCTTTGCACCAGTTTCCAGACTTGAGGCCATCAGAATCTTTCTAGCCTATGCTGCTTACAACAACATCAAGGTCTACCAGATGGATGTCAAGAGTGCATTTCTAAATGGAGATCTTGAAGAAGAAGTTTATGTGGAACAACCACCAGGTTTTGTCACTCCTACTCAATCCTCTTGTGTCTACAAGCTTAAAAAGGCCCTATATGGTCTTAAGCAAGCTCCCAGAGCATGGTATGACACATTGTCCCTTTTCTTAGTGAACCATGGGTTTACTAAAGGAAAGGTTGACAAAACTTTATTTCAGATCTCTGTTGCTAATCACATTCTGTTAGTACAAATATATGTTGATGACATTATATTTGGCAGCACTAACCCAGAATTATGCAAGAAATTTTCTCAAGTGATGCAGAGTCAATTTGAAATGAGTATGATGGGAGAACTCAGCTACTTCCTAGGACTACAAGTCAAACAAGTTCCAGAAGGGATCTTTATCAATCAAGGGAAGTATACCAGGGACCTGATCAAGAAGTTTGGAGTGGAAGGCAAATCTTCAGTGAAGATTCCCATGTACACCTCACAAGGAATTGGTCCAGATGATGAAGGAAAAGATGTCGATGCAACAACCTACAGAGGAATCATAGGATCTCTGCTGTATCTAACTGCAAGCAGACCAGACATCTCCTTCTCTGTTGGAATCTGTGCCAGATACCAATCAAAGCCCAAGGAGAGCCATCTTAGTGCTGCAAAAAGAATCATCAGATATATCAAAGGAAATCCAAATGCAGGCCTATGGTATCCCAAGGGAGGTAACTTTGAACTAATTGGTTACTCTGACTCAGATTTTGCAGGTTGCAGACTAGACAGAAAGAGCACCTCTGGTCACTGCCAATTGCTAGGAGGAAGGCTTGTTTCCTGGTTTAGCAAGAAGCAGAACTCAATCTCAACAAGTACAGCTGAAGCTGAGTACATTGCAGCTGGGAGTTGTTGTAAGGAATAATTGTATTTAGATTTTGATGATGCTATATTAATTAGGACTGTAGAGTACCCCTTTAGAAATTATGTATTAGAATTTTCCCTTGTAAAGTTCTTAGCATATTCGACCACCAGAAGGCCTCTCTACCAGAAGTCCTCCAGACAGAAGATCTTGGTTCTCTGTCTAGGAACAGAAAACGTCAGGGTCTCTGTTACCCTTTAGCGTGACAGAAACCCTCCTGGTTCTCTGTAAGCTACCAACAACAGAAGTGCTCATGATCTTCTCTGAATCAGTTCTCTGCCAATGACACCAGAAGGTCTGACACTTGGAAGAAATCCACAAAGCCGGGAAGTCAACTTAAAGATTCCTTCAACGGCTAGGAGTATGAAACGGAAAAGCTACAGTGCTCGCATTAAATGCTCATTTAATGCTCCCCATGCTCCGTGGAGTAATTGCAGATGATTGGCCGCAATGTCAGGATTACTTTATCCCGAAATAGTAACCCGCCAACTTTACCGGGTCCTACTGGTCAAGTCAACTGCTCGCGCATTAAATGCAGTTGTCCTCCTACTCCTCCAACGGGAAGACAACCTCAGTATAAAAGATACACTACGAAGAACAACCGGATAACTTTGCAACCTTGATTCAACTTTGCCTACATAATTTTGCTACAACTTTGCAACCTTGATTCAACTTTGCCTACATAATTTTGCTACAACTTTGCAAACCACAAGCAAGATATTCAAACTCTGAAAAGCAAAAAGCCTCCTTGAGATTCAAACTCATTATCCTCTACAAGAGAAGGCAGAAGTTGGAAAAATACTTTTTCCAACTCAAGCAAAGTTCCAAGTGTTCTTCAACTCTTCAAGCTCATCACATACAAATCTTTTGTAACGAAGCTAGTTGGAGGAACCCCTGTTTCAACAGAAACTCTTCTTGCTACAAGAAGGACGTCCGAATAACTGGAGTAGTGAAGTGGTGATACTTCAAGGAAACTCAGTGAAAGGACCAGTGTTAAAGGAAGCCAGGCAGTGCATCCCGAGACACATCTAGGCTTGAAGAAGACGTGGAGTGCTTCTTAAGTGCTAGGACTAAGACTTTGTAAACGGCAGTTTTTACAGCTTAGTGGAACAGTGGATTAGAGGAACGAGTTGTTCCTTGAACCACTATAAAAATCCCTGGTGTCGTTTACTTACTGCTTTTAATACTTGCACTTAGTTAGAACTGTATAACTCCTTGAACTTGGTATCTGTGTTCAGCAGAACTTGTTCTACGAGTTAACAGAAGGCCTACTGCCTTTGCTCCTCTGAGACTAACAGAACTCCCTACCAGAACCCCATCCGCTGCCAGTCTGTTCCTTCAACAGAACAGGCTATTCTGTAAATCTGGTACTTAGTTTAAAAAGGTAAAAACCAATACAGTCTATTCACCCCCCCCCCTCTAGACTGTATCCAGTATAACCGGGACCAACAAGTGGTATCAGAGCCTCCTTGTTCTAATAATCTCTTAGGTTATTTGTTGAACAAAGATCCACTTGTTTTTCTGTTTTACCTCATTTCTATCTGATATAATGGATCACTCCTTGTCCAAGAATCTTATGTTTTCAGATCTTAAGTTTGATGACTGGAGGATCCGGATGAAAGCACATCTCTGTGCCCTACATGATGAGATGTGGGAAGTTCTAGATATTGGCCCCTTCACAAGCTTCCAGAAGGTCAATCCTGAACATGCCATAGACAACACCAGACCCCAGATGATCAGCAAAGCCAAGTGAGAATGGACCACTGAAGAGAGGAGAAAGTACAACCTAAACAATATTGCCAAGGACATCCTCTACAAGTCCATTGATGATAGGTACTTCAACAGAATCAAGAAGTGCAAGACTGCTAAGGAAATCTGGGATACTCTTGAGCTCATTGGAGCTGGTGATGAGCAAGAGAAGGACAACAAACTAACCATAGCCAACAAGAAGTTTGATGGCTTCAAACTTCTCCCTGGTGAAAGCATCTCCAAGATGTATGACAGGCTCCTCACTCTCACTAGAGAGATTTCTGAGCTTGGCAAGGATCTCACAACCAAGGAGATCAACCTGAAAGTGTCGAGGGGACTGCCCTCAGCATGGAAGATGAAGGTAGTTGCTGTCCAAGCCAGCAAGGATGTAAAGACTTATCCCACTGATAAGCTCATTTCTGATCTCAAAGCTCATGAGTTTGAAATGATTGAAGAGAAGGAAGATGTACCAGAAGAGAGGACCACTACAGCCCTCACTGCCAGCACATCTAAGGTAAATGATTTTGACCCTTCAGTACTTTTATCTGATGAATATATGGCTGCCTTTGCCAGGAGATTCAAAAAGTTTATGAAGAATCCCAAAGATGGAAGGAGTCCATCTTTCAACAGAAATCCATACCAGAAGGTCAAATCAACAGAAAGCAGTGGAGAGCTTCTCTGTTACAACTGCAGACAACCTGGTCACTTCAAGGCTGATTGTCCCCATCCTAGAGTGTCCAAGAAGCAAGGACAGGATGGAGAAAAGAAGAAGTACGAGGACAACTCCAGAAGAAGAAAGGCACTTGTGACAGAACAGCTGGAGAAAGACCCTCTGTCAGAAACAGAATACAGTTCTGACTCAGATTCTGATGAGGCCTTCTGTTGCCTTGATACTGAGACAGAAGACCTTTGCCTCATGGCTCATTCTGTTGATGAGGTAACCTCTACTTCTGAATCTAGTTTTTCATCGGTAGGCTTAGCTTTTGATTCTGATTCAATGTCAGAATTTTGGGAAGAGTTTAAGGCCATACAAGCCACTTATTCCTCTGTAACAGAAGAAAACAGTAAGTTAAAAGCTGAGATTCTTGACTAAAAGAAGGAGGTTGAGATCAAAATCAATCTTCTAATTAAGGAAAGAGATCAACTGGAGACTGAAAATGTTTCTCTTCTCAAGAGAATAAGAGAAATAGAGCCTCTCGAGATTAAGTACAAAGCTTACCAGAAGGCCCAGTCTTCCATGGAAAAGATTGTACTTGATCAACAGATTGGCACTGGTTTTGGTCTTGGTTATGGCTCAACAGAATCAGGTGAGCCTTCTGTAATGCCTAGCACCAGTGTTGCTAAGGCAGATAAGGTCATAGTGCCATTGATTTCTAGCCCCATTTGTCAAGCTGGTGTTTCTAGCACCAAGGTTGTTCATGAGGAAGTCAGACCAGAAAAGGGAAAGATAAAGGTTCAACAGAAACCCTTTTTGAAAAATAATGAACCTGGCAGAAAACCTAACAACAGAAAAGGTTTTCAAGATAACAAAAATAAGAAACCATTCATTGACAGACAACCTCATGTCAATCGTGCCAGAAATGATCACCAGAAGGGCAAATATCAAGAGAGAGTTAACTTGTGGAAGAAGAGGTTGGCTGGTCAACTTCAGAAGCCCAAGGCTAACCGTCCCTCTGCTCTTGATAGTATATATGGGACTTCTTTCCAACAAAGAAAGCTATGCAAAAGTATGTAAACAGGAAGCATGACCCTCACAAGCATCTGCCCAAAGTGAATCACACTTCAGTTTACTATAACTACCAGGTGGACAATGGGTACCACCCACCAAGGTTTCACTTGATGAGACCAAAATGGTACCAACTACCCAGACTCCATGACCCCCCAGGACCCAGCATTGCTTGGGTACCTAAACCTTTCTTTTAATTTTGCAGGAACTGTGTGTTGGAGCTATCTCTGAACAAGAATGGTTTATTGATAGTGGATGCTCCAGGCACATGACAGGTGACAGAAGTTGCCTAACAGAGTTCCAGAAATGCAAAGGACCTAGAGTTACCTTTGGAGGTAATGACAAAGAAGGTCAAACAAAAGGAAGAGGAAAGCTGATCAGGAACCAGATAATCATTGATGATGTCTCATATGTCAAAGGACTGAAGTTCAACTTGCTGAGTGCTAGCCAATTCTGTGACAAAGGCTACACTATTGAATTCACAAAGGACTTCTGCTATGTGAAGCATGAGACAACAAAGGAAGTGGTTCTTACAGCATCAAGGAAGAAGAACATCTATGTAGTTGATTGGAACACTGCAAAAGATGGAGTTTGCCTGATAGCCAAAGGAGATTCAAAACTGAGCTGGGACTGGAACAAAAAGCTCAACCACTTGAATTTCAAAACAATCAACAAACTGGCCAGAGAACACATTGTAGAAGGGCTACCAGACATTGTGTACAAGAAAGAGACCCTCTGCAGTGCATGTCAGAAAGGCAAACAAGTGAAGAATTCCTTCAAACCCATTGCTGGAGATCTTTCTACAAGTCCTCTAAATCTGATTCACATGGATTTATTTGGACCTGTTGAGACTCCAAGCGTTGGTGGCAAGAAATATACCTTAGTCATGGTTGATGACTACTCCAGATACACATGGACTGTTTTTCTGACAAAGAAAAATGAAACTCTTCAGAAGTTGCCATCTCTGTTAAAGCAACTTCAGACTGAGAAGAACTTGAAAGTGAAGACAATCAGATCAGACAGAGGAACTGAATTTGTCAACCAAGTCATAAAGGACTTCTGTGATCAGAATGGAACTTTTCATCAACTTTCTGCCGCCAGAACCCCTCAACAGAATGGCGTAGCAGAAAGAAGGAACAGAACGTTAAAAGAAGCTGCAAGAACAATGATTGCAGAATCTGGATTGCCTATGAGATATTGGGCTGAAGCAATCAACACTGCATGCTATACTCAGAACAGAAGCATGATCAACACGAATCACCAGAAGACCCCCTATGAACTCTGGAAGGGAAGAAAACCTAACATCAGCTACTTTCATATATTTGGATGCAAGTGCTACATTCTCAACAATGGAAAGGAGCATCTGAAAGTATTTCAAGAAAAGGCTGATGAAGGAGTCTTTATAGGCTATTCAAACACCAGTAAAGCCTATAGAGTACTCAACAGAAGAACCCTACATGTTGAAGAATCCATACATGTGAAGTTTGATGAAAGCACCTCTGTTAAAGAGGTAACAGAGATTCTCAAGGAAGTCAGCATAAAAGACAGAACACCAGAACCAACAGAAGAGGTGGCAGACAACCCTGCATTTCCAACACCTGCACCAAACCCCCTTCTGTTGAATGAAGATGAAGACTCTGAAGATGAGGAACCAGAGAGACCAAGACAGCAGCTGACAGAACCAGACCTAACATGGTTAAGAGACCATCCGCCTAACCAAGTGATTGGTCAAATCAGAAGTGGAGTTCAAACCAGATCCACATCAAGGAGAGAAGCAATGCTTGTCTGCTATATATCTCAGATGGAACCTATGACAGTTGAAGAAGCTCTTGCAGACTCAGATTGGATCAATGCTATGCAAGAAGAGCTCACTCAGTTTGAAAGGAACAAAGTATGGGAACTTGTTCCTAGGCCAAAACACCAGAATGTCATTGGAACCAAATGGGTATTCAAGAACAAAGCTGATGAAGATGGCAACATTGTAAGGAACAAAGCAAGGCTAGTAGCTAAAGGATATTGTCAAGAAGAAGGAATAGATTTTGATGAGACCTTTGCACCAGTTGCCAGACTTGAAGCCATCAGAATCTTTCTAGCCTATGCTGCCTACAACAACATCAAGGTCTACCAGATGGATGTCAAGAGTGCATTTCTGAATGGAGATCTTGAAGAGGAAGTTTATGTGGAACAACCACCAGGTTTTGTCATTCCTACTCAATCTTCTTGTGTCTACAAGCTTAAAAAGGCCCTCTATGGTCTTAAGCAAGCTCCCAGAGCCTGGTATGACACATTGTCCCTTTTCCTAGTGAACCATGGGTTTACTAAAGGAAAGGTTGACAAAACTCTATTTCAAATCTCTGTTGCTAATCATATTCTGTTAGTACAAATATATGTTGATGACATTATATTTGGAAGTACTAATCCAGAACTGTGCAAGAAATTTTCTCAAGTGATGCAGAGCCAATTTGAAATGAGTATGATGGGAGAACTCAGTTACTTCCTAGGACTTCAAGTCAAACAAGTTCCAGAAGGGATCTTTATCAATCAAGGGAAGTACACCAGAGATCTAATCAAGAAGTTTGGAGTGGAAGGCAAATCATCAGTGAAGATTCCCATGAACACTTCACAAGGAATTGGTCCAGATGATGAAGGAAAGGATGTAGATGCAACAACATATAGAGGAATCATAGGATCTCTGTTGTATCTAACTGCAAGCAGACCAGACATCTCATTCTCTGTTGGAATCTGTGCCAGATACCAATCAAAGCCCAAGGAAAGCCATCTAAGTGCTGCAAAGAGAATCATCAGATACATCAAAGGAAATCCAAATGCAGGACTATGGTATCCCAAGGGAGGTAACTTTGAACTAATTGGTTATTCTGACTCAGATTTTGCAGGTTGCAGACTAGACAGAAAGAGCACCTCTGGTCACTGCCAATTGCTAGGAGGAAGGCTTGTTTCCTGGTTTAGCAAGAAGCAGAACTCCATCTCAACAAGTACAGCTGAGGCAGAGTACATTGCAGCTGGGAGTTGCTGTGCTCAGCTACTCTGGATGAAGCAACAACTGAAGGACTATGGAATTCAAGCAAAGGAGATCAAGCTGTTGTGTGACAACACCAGTGCTATTGCTATTACTCAGAATCCAGTTCTTCACTCCAGAACAAAGCATATTGAGATCAGACATCACTTCATCAGAGATCATGTGGAGAAGAAGCACATCTGCATGGAACATGTGCCAACAGAAGACCAGCTTGCAGATATCCTGACAAAGCCTCTTCCTGAGGCTAGGTTCAACAAACTGAGAGAGGAATTGGGAATGATGGATGAGATTCCAAGGGAAAGTTGAAAAGGAAGGCCCTCTGTTGCTGTTTTGCTGTTGACAGAATACCTGTAACAGAACCCCTTCTGTCAACCCCTTCTGATCCCTACCCTGGCAGAACCCCTCAGCAACAGAAAAACCCCCTTCTACAGAAAAACCTTCAGAAGGTTGTGGACTTAGAAATTTTCTGAAACCGGGTATCCTAGTAAATTATTAAAGGTGTTTTACCCTTTTACCCTTAAAACGGTATCAAGCCGTATAATATTTACTGCGCCCCCGTTTATTTACTCCGCCCTTTTTTACATTTATAGGTTTCTTGGAACCATAAATTAATTCCAAACGTCCACTAACCCAAACCCATAAATTCCCCTTTCGCAAACCTAAACCGCTACTGCTCTCATTACTTTCAAACTCTCAAACCTCCATAGCTCTCAAGCTTTCTGCAAATCTTCTCTGATCAAATGGCTTTCATCAACATCAACGACCTCACCAAGGAGGAAATCAACACTCTTGTTTCAAATATTTACACAGGGATGAACTGCGACCTCTCCGCACTCCCTGAACTCGCTTCTAACCACGAAACGATGATGAAGATCATCAAGGGAATGGAGGACTCCCAACTAAACAAAGTGGTAGGTTATCACTTTGAATCCTACAGTACAAGGGATGTAGCAGAGTTCTATCTCAACGCTACATACGAAGGGGAGACCATCCCGTCTAATGTGAATGGTGAAGACATTACCCTCACTCCTGCAGACCTCAACGCTCTCTTTGGCGTGGTAGAGGACCCACAAGAAGAAGAAACTGAAGGTTTCCTCACTCTGGACAGTGTCAACGTCACTGTGGACAACTTTGTCCAACTCTACTGCCGACCTGAAGTGGGTAGAGTTCCAAAGCTCTACATGAAGAAAAACCTCCTCCTGAGCGACTATGAGAAATTGGTCAACATCCTGCATAGGTGCGTCTGGAGCAAGAGCACCTCCACAGATGACATGAATGCGCTGAATGCAAAGGCTGTCTTTGCAGTTCATCATGGGATGAACATCAACTGGGGACAGGTAATTGTCAAATCCCTTGTTGAGTTCATCAAGAAGAAAGACAAGGAGACCGGTCTGTTCAAGACCCCCATGGGTTATGGTCTCCTAATCTCTGAAATCCTGCTCACGGCAAGGATAGGGCTGAGAAACTCTGTTGAGGCAGACTACACCAAGCTGCTCTTCCTGAACACCTCAAGTGACAGGAAAGTTTCTCTCAAGGCAGAGCAGAAAAGACTCAGAACCCTTGAGTTCAACAGAGAAAGGCAACAACAGAAGGTTGTTCAACCAAAGAAAGTTTCAAACAAGCAACAGAAACCCCCTACCCCTTCTGACTCTGAAGAAGAAATACCTTTGGTGAAGAAGGTGGTCAAGAAGGTTCCCAAGAAAAAGATCACACCTGTCAAAGTCCACAAGTTGGTGGCAAAGAAATCTGTCCTTAAGAGAAAGGCTCCTTCACCTATCTCTTCAGCAAGCACCCCTTCTGCCTCCCCCATTGCAAAGAAGGCCAAAATCTTGACACCTGCAGCACAGGAGAAGCTGGAGGACTCTGTCATCTCTGCCCCAGCCAACAGAAATGCTTGGCACGGCAAGAGGATCATCTTTGAGTCAAGTGACTCAGAAGAAGAAGAAGTTGTGCAGAATGCCACTTCTCAGGGGGAACTACATTCTTCTCCTCCTGCCTCTGCAAATGATCAACCTATGGTGGTTCCTTCACCAGAACACCAAGAAGGAAGCAGTACTTCTAGCCCTGATAGGAAATTCATCAGGATTCTGGCATGGAGAAAGTGGAGAGTGGGACCTCTCACTGAGCTCCTCAAGAACTTGTCCTACTTCATCTCTGAAGAAGAAGTACTCAAATGGGCTGACACAGAAGATGTGGAGTCCTGCCTAAACAAGGATTTTCTTCTTTCTGTCCTACTGAAGAAGAAGGAGAAACTTCAAGGCAAAGCACCTCTGGTCAGAAACTCACCAGAAGACCATGTGAAGGCTCTTCAAGAGCATGAGATGGACGCCTTTGATGCTTGGCTAGTTGAGAAGAAGAGGAAGGAGTCAATGATCAAGTTTCGACACAGTGCACATGGAGAAGGTGAACCCTCTACTGCCAATGACCTACCTCTGGTCATGGAAAAACTTATCAAAGAATGGAGAGACTCTCTGTTCACTGAAACTGTACTAGAGGTAATTCCCACAATTATTCCTTCTCCCCCTCCCTCTCCTAAAAACACTTCTCCCCAACACCAACAGAAATCCCCCTCACTCCCACAGAAAACCATCTCTGCACAGAAAACCCCTTCACACCAGAAACCCTCCACCCCCAAATCTTCATCTCCTTCACACTGCAAACCGTTCTCTCCTCCCAAGAACAAATCACCATCCCCTCAAGGACAAATTATTCCTTACCAACACCAACAGATCATCTCCTCTACAACTTCACCCCAACAGAATACCTCTTCACCCACAACCAAAAATCCATCTCCCTGCAAATCCCCACCCTCAGTCAGATCCAGATCACCATCACCTCCACCCTCTCCTCCACAACAACAGCATGCTCCCTCACATCAACAAGATAACACCTCCATCAACAAATCCAGAAATGCTTCTCCATAGCCTACACCACAAGATGCAGCCACACCTATCTCCCCTCAACATTCTGTGGCTTCTACCCCCATCAGGAAGCCTATCTTCAGGGTGCCCTGCTCTTCCAGTGACAATGATGGATTTCTTACATCCTCCATTGCTGCTGATGAAACTTCCAAAAGGAGGAAGACCCCTCCTCAGAGTGAAGAACAACCCAGAAGGCCTCCTATGCCTAAATCAAGAGGTCTAGGTATGCCTGGGAAAACTGAATCCAAAGAAGACAAGCCACAAATCTCCTTCAATCAGTTTGTCACTGCAGCTGAAGACTTTGGTGGTAAAATGCTTGATGGCATGGATCAATTGGCTGAGATCAACACCAAGCACCATGAACATCTCACCTTTGTCCACAATCATCTTGAGGCTGGACTTCAGCATATCTCAGAGAAGGTTGAAGCTCTGACCCAGACATTGGTCACCTTCATGGAATCATCTTCTGCAAAACTTAATGCTGTTGCCAGAGAAGTGGATGGTGTCCACTCTGTTCTCTACTCCCAGTCTCAGATCCTCAACAAGCAGAGTAAGCAACTCAAGGACATAACAGAATCCCTGGACATTGTACAATGGTATGAAGACCAATCTGCTGAGAAGTTTATGCAGCTACAACTCCTGAATAATGATCACAAAGATCAAGTGGCCACCCTGGTCAAGAAGGATCAAGAAAGATATCAGAAGCTGATACACCTTGAAGCTGGCTCTCAGGACATCAAATCTGCTCTTGATCGTCAGCAGAACTTAATAGAAGCTCTGACCTCTGTCACGCAGACCTTGTCAGAAGCTCTTGAGCAGATAGCCATCTCCCAGGCAACAGAGTTCCAGAAAATTGCCATGATGATCTCTGACCTGGATGATGCCAAAAAGGGGGAAGAAGGCCCTCATCTACCAAAACCCAGGACCACCAGAACCTCAACATCTGCTGAACCAAGTGTGGATCCCACACCTTACTTTGAGGCTGCCCTTCAGAAGAAAAGGCTAGCTGGTATCCCTAGACCTCCATCCCCACTGAAGAAAGGATCTAAGAAAAAGAAAGCTCTAAGCTTTAAAGAATGGAGAATGGGAGGTTCTCAGGTGATGACTGGTACACAATTTGATGAAATGAAGCAGAAGATGACCTCTACTCAACAACAGAATCTGTATTTGGACCATGATGGTCATGTGAAGGTCAGACATGGTGGATCTCTGGAGGAAGCAGAATTCTGGTTTCACAACAGTATAGTACCAGGAAAAGATATCCATGAAGGTGTTCTTAACTACTTAGACTGCAAACTCTCACCTGTCTGGGCTTCTTACCAAAGAACTGGAAATCTGGCTGGAATCAGAAAAGAGGTGAATGCAGAACTAAAGAGACTACAAGGACTGGATGAACAAGCAAGAGCTGAAGCAGCCAAGGCTATTATGTAATCAGACACTCTTGTAATCCACCTTAATAAAAGAACATCTCTGCCTCACACTTTGTAAGGCAATTCCTCAATCTCTGGCTTTTCCTTACTTTCTGTTTGTGTTTGTTTGCTTTGTGATAATTTTTCTGCTATCTGAATGTATCGTACTCTTACTATTTTCCTATGCCAAGTTGCCCACCAAGATTTTACTGAAAAGTTTTAAACTTTAAATTTTTATGGTGAAGGCACTTCTCTGGAAATAGTTAAAGGGTTTTGGCATCATCAAAAAGGGGGAAATTGTAAGGAATAATTGTATTTAGATTTTGATGATGCTATATTAATTAGGACTGTAGAGTACCCCTTTAGAAATTATGTATTAGAATTTTCCCTTGTAAAGTTCTTAGCATATTCGACCACCAGAAGGCCTCTCTACCAGAAGTCCTCCAGACAGAAGATCTTGGTTCTCTGTCTAGGAACAGAAAACGTCAGGGTCTCTGTTACCCTTTAGCGTGACAGAAACCCTCCTGGTTCTCTGTAAGCTACCAACAACAGAAGTGCTCATGATCTTATCTGAATCAGTTCTCTGCCAATGACACCAGAAGGTCTGACACTTGGAAGAAATCCACAAAGCCGGGAAGTCAACTTAAAGATTCCTTCAACGGCTAGGAGTATGAAACGGAAAAGCTACAGTGCTCGCATTAAATGCTCATTTAATGCTCCCCATGCTCCGTGGAGTAATTGCAGATGATTGGCCGCAATGTCAGGATTACTTTATCCCGAAATAGTAACCCGCCAACTTTACCGGGTCCTACTGGTCAAGTCAACTGCTCGCGCATTAAATGCAGTTGTCCTCCTACTCCTCCAACAGGAAGACAACCTCAGTATAAAAGATACACTACGAAGAACAACCGGATAACTTTGCAACCTTGATTCAACTTTGCCTACATAATTTTGCTACAACTTTGCAACCTTGATTCAACTTTGCCTACATAATTTTGCTACAACTTTGCAAACCACAAGCAAGATATTCAAACTCTGAAAAGCAAAAAGCCTCCTTGAGATTCAAACTCATTATCCTCTACAAGAGAAGGCAGAAGTTGGAAAAATACTTTTTCCAACTCAAGCAAAGTTCCAAGTGTTCTTCAACTCTTCAAGCTCATCACATACAAATCTTTTGTAACGAAGCTAGTTGGAGGAACCCCTGTTTCAACAGAAACTCTTCTTGCTACAAGAAGGACGTCCGAATAACTGGAGTAGTGAAGTGGTGATACTTCAAGGAAACTCAGTGAAAGGACCAGTGTTAAAGGAAGCCAGGCAGTGCATCCCAGGACACATCTAGGCTTGAAGAAGACGTGGAGTGCTTCTTAAGTGCTAGGACTAAGACTTTGTAAACGGCAATTTTTACAGCTTAGTGGAACAGTGGATTAGAGGAACGAGTTGTTCCTTGAACCACTATAAAAATCCCTGGTGTCGTTTACTTACTGCTTTTAATACTTGCACTTAGTTAGAACTGTATAACTCCTTGAACTTGGTATCTGTGTTCAGCAGAACTTGTTCTACGAGTTAACAGAAGGCCTACTGCCTTTGCTCCTCTGAGGCTAACAGAACTCCCTACCAGAACCCCATCCGCTGCCAGTCTGTTCCTTCAACAGAACAGGCTATTCTGTAAATCTGGTACTTAGTTTAAAAAGCTAAAAACCAATACAGTCTATTCACCCCCCCCCCCCCCTCTAGACTGTATCCAGTATAACCGGGACCAACAGTTGTTGTGCTCAGTTACTCTGGATGAAGCAACAACTGAAGGACTATGGAATTCAAGCAAAGGAGATCAAGCTGTTGTGTGACAACACCAGTGCCATTGCTATCACTCAGAATCCAGTTCTTCATTCCAGGACAAAGCACATTGAGATCAGACATCACTTCATCATAGATCATGTTGAAAAGAAGCACATATGCATGGAGCATGTGTCAACAGAAGACCAGCTTGCAGACATTCTGACAAAGCCTCTTCCTGAGGCTAGGTTCAACAAACTGAGAGAGGAATTAGGAATGATGGATGAAATTCCAAGGGAAAGTTTAAAAGGAAGGCCCTCTGTTGCTAAATTTCTGTTAACAGAATACATGTTGCAGAACCCCTTCTGTTAACCCCTTCTGTTCTCTACCCTGGCAGAACACCTCAGCAACAGAAACTCTTTCTTCCTCCCTACAGAAAACCTCCTCTTATGTCTAACAGAAGGTTGTGGACTTAGAAAAATCTGAAAACCGGGTGACCTAGTAAATTATTAAAGGTCTTTTACCCTTTTACCCTTAAAACGGTATCCAGCCGCAGAGTATTTACTGCGCCCCTTTTTACATTTATTGGTACTTTGGAACCGTAAATAATTTCAAGCGTCCACTAACCCAAACCCATAAATTCCCCTTTCGCAAACATAAAGCGTTACTGGTTTCATTACTCTCAAACTCTCAAACCTCCATAGCTCTCAAGCTCTCTGCAATCTTTCTCTGCTCAAATGGCTTTCATCAACATTAATGACCTCACCAAGGAAGAAATCAACACCCTGGTCTCGAACATCTATACTGGGATGAACTGCGACCTCTCCGCACTCCCTGAACTCGCTGCAAATCATGAAACGATGATGAAAATCGTCAAGGGAATGGAGGACTCGCAACTGAACAAGGTAGTGGGATATCACTTTGATTCCTACAGCACGAGGGACGTGGCAGAGTTTTATCTCAACGCTACGTACGAAGGGGAGACCATTCGGTCAAATGTCAATGGTGAGAACATAACCCTCACTCCTGAAGCTCTCAACGCCCTGTTTGGCATAGTGGAGGACCCTCAAGAAGAAGAGACTGAAGGCTTCTTATCTCTGGACAGTGTCAAGGTCACTGTGGACAACTTTGTCCAACTCTACTGCCGACCTGAAGTGGGTAGAGTTCCCAAACTATACATGAAGAAGAACCTCCTTCTGAGCGACTATGAGAAGCTAGTGAACATCCTTCATAGGTGTGTCTGGAGCAAAAGCACCTCCACCGATGACATGAATGTGCTCAATGCAAAAGCTGTCTTTGCAGTTCATCATGGGATGAACATCAACTGGGGACAGGTAATTGTCAAATCCCTTGTTGAATTCATCAAAAAGAAAGACAAGGAGACCGGACTGTTCAAAACCCCCATGGGTTATGGCCTCTTAATCTCTGAAACCTTGCTCAAGGCAAGGATAGGGCTGAGAAACCCTATTGAGGCAGATTACACCAAACTGCTCTTCCTCAATACCTCTGGTGACCGGAAGGTTGCACTCAAGGCTGAACAGAAGAGGCTGAGGACTCTGGAGTTTAACCGGGAGAAGCTTCAACAGAAGGCCCTCAAACCCAAAAAGGCTGTGAAGAAACAGCAGAAACCCTCTACACCTTCAGAATCTGAAGAAGAAGTTCTGATCAGAAAACCTGTGAAAAAGGTTGCTCTGCAGAAAGTTGTCCCTGCTAACCTGAGCACCCCTTGATACTTACATCATCAGAACATCATCAAGAAGACAGAACCCCTGAGCCCACAAAACCCCAAAAGCTTATCCCCTCTGATCTAGATAAGGTATTCATCAGGGTTCTGGCTTGGAGGAAGTGGAGAATGGGACCTCTCTCAGAACTACTCAGTCTGCTTCCCAACTTTATCACAGAAGAAGCTGAAGTTCTGAAGTGGGCTAGCACAGAAGATGTTGAGCTTTGCCTCAACAAGGACTTTCTTCTATCTGTCCTTGCTGAAAAGAAAAAGGGGGAATGCAAAGGCAAGAGCAAGCTCACTGATGTCATAGAAGAAGAGCATGTCAAAGCTCTGACAGAAGATGAGATGGCAACCTTTGATGCTTGGCTGATTGAAAAGAAGAGGAAGGAGTCTATGATCAAGTTTCAACATAGCGCACATGGAGAAGGGGAACCCTCTACTGCTAATGATCTACCCTTGGTCATGGTGAGGCTGGTCAAGGAATGGAGAGATTCAACGATCACAGAGACTCTACTTGAGGTAATTCCTGAACCTCCACTCTCACCCAGAATGCCAACTCCCTTTCCAACTCCACTCCCAACCCCTCAACAGAACACCTCCTCACTTCATCAGAAGCCCTCTTCTGAACAGAAAACCCCTACACCCCAAAAGCCCTCAATCTCCAAATCTTCATCTCTTACACCCTGCAAACCGTTCTCTCCCCCAAAGAACAGATCCCCATCCCCTCCCCCATCCTCTCAAAGACAAATTATCCAATACCAACCCCAACAGATCATTTCTTCATCACCACCACCTCAACAGAAATTCCCTTCACCTACCAAGTCTGAACATCAAGTAACTCCACAAGACTCCCTTCCACCACACCAACCTGCAGCTCAGCTAAAACCCGAATGGTTTCTTAGAGATTCTGACCCTACAACCATCTCCCCCATCTCTGCACCACAAGGTTATTCTAGGCACTCTACTGCCCCCAATCCCTCCCTCAGGAAGAAGAAGAAAGTAATCAGAAACAGAATACCAATCTACTCCTCTTATGAAGACTCTTCTGACATGGATGGATTCATGATCAGCAAGTCCTACAAAGCTACTTCAAAGAGACAGAAGACCCCTCCTCTGACTCAACTTGAGCATGAACTTATTGTTGAATCTCTCTCCTCTGTCCAAGAACATCACCTTTTGCCTAAGGGAAGAGGTCTAGAGTTGCCTCCATCTGATGGACAAGAGAATCAAATTCCCTTCAACAAGTTCGTTGAAGCAGCAGAAGACTTTGGTGGACAAATCCTTCAAGGCATGGACAAGTTGATACAGATCAATGATAAGCATTATGGGCACCTTGCTCATGTGAATGATAATCTCAATTCTGGGATGCAGTTTATCTCAGATCGCTTTGAGAATCTCACAACATCCCTCCACAACTTCATGGCTTCCTCAACTGCCAAAACAGATGCGCTGTCAACAGAAGTGGAAGGTATCCATAAGACCCTTTTCACCTTTCATCAGACTCTGATAGCTCAAGGCAAAGCAATTGAAACCATCTCCTCGAATATTGATGATCTCCAATGGGCTGATACAAAATCAAAAGAACAACTTTTGGACATAGAGGAACTCTGCAAAGTCCACCGTGATCAAGCCAGGACTCTATTTGCTCAAGACAAAGAGAGATATCAGAAGATGGTTCTCTTAGAAGCCAGCAACAAAGATATCATGTCTGCCATCCAGAAGCAACATGGGCTTATTGAAGGTCTTACATCTGTAACTCAAACCTTACCAGAAACCCTGGAACAGATTGCCTCTACTCAGGCCACAGAATTCTAGAAACTCTCCCTTCTGCTTGGTGATCTCGATGATGCCAAAAACGGGGAAGAAGACCCTCATCTACCAAAACCCAGGACCACCAGAACCTCATCATCTGCTGAACCAACTGTGGATCTCATGCCTTACTTTGAAGCTGCCCTCCAGAAGAAAAGGCTAGCTGGTATCCCTAGACCTCCATCCCCACAGAAGAAAGGAACTAAGAAGAAGAAAGCTCTAAGCTTTAAAGAATGGAGACTGGGAGGTTCTCAGGTGATGTCTAAAACACAATTTGAGGAAATGAAGCAGAAGATGACCTCTACACAACAACAGAATCTTTATTTGGACCATGATGGTCATGTGAAGGTTAGACATGGTGGATCTCTGGAGGAAGCAGAATTCTGGTTTCACAACAGTATTGTACCAGGAAAAGATATCCATGAAGGTGTTCTAAACTACCTAGACTACAAACTCTCACCCGTCTGGGCTTCTTATCAAAGAACTGGAAATCTGGTTGGAATCAGAGAAGAGGTGTATGCAGAGCTAAAGAGACTACAAGGACTAGATGAACAAGCAAGAGCTGAAGCTGCAAAAGCTATTATGTAATCAGACACTCTTGTAATCCACCTTAATAAAAGAACATCTCTGCCTCACACTTTGTAAGGCAATTCCTCAATCTCTGGCTTTTCTTTACTTTCTGTTTGTGTTTGTTTGTTTGCTTTTTGTTTTATTATCTGCTATCTGAATGTACTGCACTCTTACTATTTTCCTATGCCAAGTTGCCCACCAAGATTTTAATGGAAGTTCTAAACTTTAATTCTTTATGGTGAAGGCACTTCTCTGGAAATAGTTAAAGGGTTTTGGCATCATCAAAAAGGGGGAAATTGTAAGGAATATTTGTAATTAGATTTTGATGATGCTATATTAATTAGGACTTTAAAGTACTCCTTTTTAGACTTAATGTATTAGAATTTTCCTTTGTAAAGTTCTTAGCATAATCGACTACCAGAAGGCCTCCACACCAGAAGACCTCCTGACATAAGATCTTTGGTTCTCTGCCTAGGAACAGAAAACCTCAGGGTCTTTGTTAGCCTTTACTTTGACAGAAACCCTCCTGGTTCTTTGTAAGCTATTATCAACAGAAGTGCTCAAGACCTTCTCTGACCAACTCTCTGCTAAAGACACCAGAAGGCCTGACACTTGGAAGAATTCCACAAAGCTGGGAAATCAACTGAAAGATTCCTTCAACGGCTAGGAGTATTGAACGGAAAAGCTACAGTGCGCGCATTAAATGCTCATTTAATGCTCCCCATGCTCCGTAGAGTAATTGCAGATGATTGGCCGCAATGTCAGGATTACTTTATCCCAAAATAGTAACCCGCCAACTTTACCGGGTCCTACTGGTCAAGTCAACTGCTCGCGCATTAAATGCAGTTGTCCTCCTTCACCTCCAACGGGAAGACAACCCTCAGTATAAAAGATACACTACGAAGAACAACCGGATAACTTTTGCTCTACTAACTTTGCCAACTTCACCACATTCTTTGCAAGAAAAACACATTCAAATTATTCAAGGCAAAAAGGTCCTCTTGAGATTCAAACTCTTCATTCTCAACAAGAGAGACACAAGTTGGAAAGAATATAACTTCATATCATTAAATCCAACAAGAGCAAGGTTCCAACAGTTCTTCTACAACTTCAAGCACTTCATCTACAAATCCTTTGTAACGAAGCTAGTTGGAGGAACCCCTGTTTCAACAGAAACTCTTCTTGTTACAAGAAGGACGTCCAAGTAACTGGAGTAGTGAAGTGGTGATACTTCCGGGAAGCTCAGTGAAAGGACCAGTCTTAAAGGAAGCCAGGCAGTGCATCCCAGGAGACATCTAGGCTTGAAGAAGACGTGGAGAGCTTCTTAAGTGCTAGGACTAAGGCGTTGTAAACGGTCGTTTTTACAAGCTTAGTGGAACAGTGGATTAGAGGAACAAGTTGTTCCTTGAACCACTATAAAAATCCCTGGTGTCATTTACTTACTGTTTAAATATTTGCACTTAGATAGAACTGTCTAACTCCTTAGACTTGGTATCTGTGTTCAGCAGAACTTGTCTTACGAGTTAACAGAAGGCCTACTGCCTTTGCTTCTCTGAGGCTAAATCAACAGAACCCCCTACCAGAACCCCATCCGCTGCCAGTCTGTTCTGTCAACAGAACAGGCTATTCTGTAAAATCTGGTACTTAGTTTAAAAAGCTAAAAACCAATACAGTCTATTCACCCCCCCCCCCCCTCTAGACTGTATCCAGTACAACCGGGACCAACACTCTCCCTGTTTAACACCTCTCTTAGGTTGAAAAAATCCATGAGGCCTGCCATTAATGAGCACAGAAAGATAGGTGGCCTGAAGGTTATTTAAGACCAGATTAATAAAATTGTTGTTAAAACCAAATTTCAGAAGCACTTTAGCAAGAAAGACCCAAGACAACCTATCAAATGCCTTAGCCATATCCAATTTAATTACCAGATTAGACCCTCTAACCTTTTTGTCCAAAGCATGTATCATCTCTTGGCCAAGGAGAATCTTATCTGCCAAATCCTTCCCTTTTAGGAAACCTGCTTGCTCCTTGGAGATTAGTTTAGGAAGTAGAATGTCTAATCTATTTGCAAGCACTTTGGTACAGAACTTTGTTGACAAAATTGGAGAGGCAAATAGGTCTAAAATCAGTAAAAGAGTCTGGATTATTTTTCTTAGGAATGAGAACTAAGAGAGAGCTAGACAGACCCTTAGGAATAGGGACCCCAATAAAAAAATCTTGGACTGCACTTACAACATCCTTCCCCACAATATGCGAGCACTTCTTAAAAAATTTGCCATTATAACCATGAGGACTAGCAGCTCCGTTCTGATTCAAAGCCCAAACTGCCTCTTTAACCTCATCTGGACCAGGGAGAGATATTAAGGAATTATTGTCCACATTATCAACTAACTGTGGAATAAATTGCAGGATTTCATCAGAATCCCCTTCATGCTGCTGAGAGTAAAGGGAGGAAAAATATTGCACTGTTGCATCCCCAATCTCAGGTATGGTATTGACATTGATCCCATTCGTGTTCTTGATAGTGAGAATTTGCTGCTTCCTATTTCTGATTTTCACATAAGAGTGATAAAATTTGGTATTAGCATCCCCTCCTTTGAGCCAATTGAGATGAGATCTTTGCTTCCAGAACTTTTTCTCTAACTTGTATTTTGAAAGAAGAAGAGCCCTTTTTAAAGACCAGTATGTTCTATTCGCATCAGAGGGGTCATTCTCAAATAAAATTTCAGCATTCAAAACCTCCTGTTCACATTGTTTTATATCTTCAAAAATGTTACCAAAAGTTTCAACATTCCACTTTTTGAGACCAGTTTTCAAGCATTTAAGCTTATTGACCAAGCCAAGCATCCCTCCACCAAATCTATGACTGTTCCAACTTTTATTAACCACCTCCATAGAGTTAGGGTGTGAACACCACATGTTTTGAAATTTAAAGGATTTAGGCCCAGCAGAACCTTAATTTTGAAGTTGAATGAGAATAGGAGAGTGATCAGAAGGAGTCTTATTAAGATATGCAACCTGGATATGATCAAAGTTATCAATACATTGACTGTTAAAAAGAATTTTGTCTAGTCTTCTCCAAAGCCTCCCATTAGATCTAACACCAGTCCAAGTATAATCAGTTCCACTAGAAGGTAGATCAATTAGTCCACAACAGGAAATGCAATTATTAAAGTATGTCATGCTAGTTAAATGAGGAAGTGAAGGTCCATAATGATCTGAATGAGAAGCAATTGCATTGAAATCTCCTCCCACCATCCAAGCATCCTTAATTAGATTAGAAAATTCAACCAACTTTTGCCATAGTAATCTTCTCTGAATATAACTATGATTGCCATATACTGCTGTAAAGTATCCAGAAAAAAGTCTTGAGCTGATTTTCAGATGAACAAACTGACCATTCCATTCCACTTGAGATATATTCAGATAATAGTCATCCCAATAAATCCAGATTTTATTGATATCAGAAAAAAGAGCTTTGTTAAAACCAAACTGTCTCATAAATAATTCAGCCTTAGTAGAAGACACAATAGGTTCAATAATAATAAGTAAATGAATATGCCATTGCTGTACCAGAGAGAATAACCTAGAAGCAGCACCTTCTAGCCCTCTATGATTCCAAATAAGGCAATTCATTTAAATATTGAAGAACGGGAATTTTGTGGGAGCCTGATGGCCAAAGAAGTAGTTGAAATACCGCCATTAATTGCTAGTTTTTTTGCAGTGTTTCTGGTAATTCGAGGGGAGATTTCTGGAATAATATTTTTCTGCTTGTATCTTTTCCTTCTGACCATGATGAAATCAGAGTCATTTTCAGCGTTGTCTGCTTTCTGAGTATCTTTCTGTTTGACCACGAGGCTCACACCTTGATGGATAGTGTACCCGGGGGGTAGCTTATCCGAGGGGTTATTACGGGGAATAACAAGAGAGATGTCAGAGCAAGTAAGTATAGAGAGTGAAAGTATATTGGAGAGTGTTCAGCGTTTTCAGCGTGGTTACAAATGGGGAAATGGGGTGCTATTTATAGTAGCAATAAATGCCGGACAGGGACACGTGTCAAGCGTTCATTGGCCGAGGGGTCACCTCAACTGGTTGGCGCTGGCAACCGCATGTGGCCGCATTTAATGCGGCTGTTGGATGGGACGTTGTACAGGGTACGGTGATCTGTACGCATGTGGAGCGGATATTGTGTCGGAAGAGGCGCCCTCGGCAGTAGATGACTAGCCGAGGGCTCTGAGTACCGGGGACCCCCTTAGTGCCGAGGGATCCCACTGCCGAGGGCTACTGATTTTCGTCGTTTTCCCCAGTAACTTTGTTTTCCTGTCTTGGCCCTCCTGTGAGAGTTAGAGCCTTCGGTCAGGGGGGCGAGGGCACCCCTGGTGCGCATTGTGGGCTGCTTGGTACTCTGGGCACTGTGATTTGGGCCTGTTGTGCTTTCTGGGCCTGTTAGGCCTTTATTGGAGTAGTAGGAGTCTGTGGGCCGGGGGTTCCCGGGGCCATATACTCCATCAGGAGTCCCTCACTCCTTTTGCCGAAAGGTACTTGAGGGATAAGGAGTAATTGTGCTTGTCCTCTGCCGTTGTTTCGTTTGTAGTTTGTAGAGTTGTGGGTAGTTTGCTGTTTGTTTATTCTGCCGAGGGCAGTCCCTCAGTTACCCACATGTCGGGACTTGAGGGGTCATGTTTGTGATTTTTGTGATTTTTCCCGAGGGGGTCCTCCAGTCCCCCACTCCTCGAGGCACTTGCAAAGTGGTGAAAAGGAGTAGAGTAGTTGCGTTGCTGTTGTGGGCCGAAGGCTGACGCTTTTCGTTCCATTTTGGGGGGATGCCTCATTAAAAACCTCATTAGGAAAAACCCTGTGGGAAAAAATCCTAATGAGGGAAAAAGAGTGCACCGAATTCCCCCTACGATGAATCGAAAATGTGAAACCTTGGTTCGAAATGGAGAATAATGCTGATGCCGCCGAAGGCTTTCCTCGGTCTGAGGGCCCATGTGTTGATTATCCGGAGGCTTGCTTTTGATACCCTGGGAGGTGCCGAAGGGGAGTCCCTCAATCTGGGGATCGAGGGCGTAATGAATGAGGGTAGTAGTTGAATTGTTACCGGGTTGTCCATCGTTTGTTGATTAGTTGGTGATGAGGGTATTCGAGGGCTCTTATTACTTGTGTGCCGTAGGCTATCCGTCAATGAGGCATACTCCCCAGGGGCTACCCGGCCCTCAAAGCGCTGAGGGGGGACCCCCGAGGGGTGGCCTGATATGAAGCCTTGGGCTTCTGAAGGAGTGATCCCGAAGGCATCTGTTATGTAGTGTGTGGGGCACAAACCGGGAGTGTCTCCGGGTAAGTGTATCCGGGGGCTCTTCTTGATGAAGTGGAGTGAAGCAAAAAGCCCGGGGGCTCCCAGAATATAGCCGTTGGAAATATAACCATTGGAATATCTATCGTCAGAATATAGCCGTTGGGGGGGTTGCCACGTGGTGTGTGCTCGTTGGCTGCCCGTGGGGGGCGTCACTGATTGGGCGAAACCACGGTTCGTAATGATGGCAATCCAACCGGAGGCCCGGTTTCAGGCCCAAGCCCGGATCCCAACGCCTATAAATACCCCATGGTCGGCTTCACTCCCCTTTGTGCGAAATCATTGTAGCGAAGCTCTGCTAAAATTTCTAGAGAGAGAAACTGCAGCCCTCGATCAATCTCCCGCTTTAAGGTCAGTTCCCCCGTCTTCTCTTCTCTCTCCTTAGCTAGCTGTAGCGGCCTTAGATCTAGGACCGTAACCTAGGACACTTAGTGTTTTCGAGCCCTCGAACCAGTTGCAAAGATGTCTTCCCAAAGTGATTCCCAGGACATATCGAGGGATCCCTCGATGGAAGAGAAGAGCTTCTCGGATGAGGGGTCCTCGAGTGAGCAGCCCTCAGCCCAAGAGGATGTCGCGATGGCGATGGAGGTGCAGAAGGAGTTGGTGGCCGAAGTTGAAGCCGAGGGCTTCGAGCAGGAAGCGGAGGATGAAGAGCTTGCCCTCGCCGTACAAGTTGCAGAGGAGGAAGAAGAAAAGGAGAGGATGAAGGTGACAGTAGATGTCCTTCCCCCTCGGGGTGCTGGTGAAGCAGGGAGCTCTCGGCCCCTCAACCCGACGCCGATAAGAGTGGCCCCCGGGAAAAAACCGGAGAAGAAGAAAAGTGCTCCTAAGAAGAAAAGTGTTGCTGCTGATCAGGGGAAGCCCATAGATGTGCCCGAGGGGTACTCCTGGCTAAATATTGCTGCCCTGGAGATAGGGTCGAAAGCTGATAGGGAAGACATGTACGTGACCCAGCTGCACGTGGGGCCTTCGGCCGTGGTGGTGGCGCCGGGCCCTGATGATGTGCTTTCCTGGGCCCCCGAGGGTTGCATTGTTGTGCACATCCTGTCGGTGTCAATGGGGCTCCGGTTCCCCCTGCATCCATTCCTTCGGGAGTATCTTCGGTATGTGGGCTTGGTCCCCTGCCAGTTGACACCCAATAGCCACTCCTACGTGGCGGGCTTTCTGAACATCTGCCGGGCCCGAGGGGTGACCCCCAGCCTGGACTTGTTTTTCCAGAGCTTCAACCTCTGCCGAGGGGGTCACGTGAACGCCGAGGGCTTCACCAATCTGCAACAAGTGGCTCGGTGGAAACTATTCACAGAAGCGCCCTCGTCCAACAAAGGCTGGAAGGAGCGGTGGTGCTACGTTAGGATTGCCGAGAGCCCCTTTCCGATGGAACTTAGGGATCGCTTCCATCGGCATCCGAAGGTCGGAAGTGCTGCTTTGGAGAAGGACGGCTTGATAATAGCCAAGATCCCGGAGGGTCGCACGAAGCAAGTGTCCATTAAGGACTTCACAACTGACAAGGAGCTATTCGCCCTCGGCTTCCGCAGATATCGCTTACTCGGCGAAACAGACGAGAAGTATCATGTGCTGGCAGGAGGTAGTCTCCGAGGGCTTCCTTTTTTGCACTTAGGATTTTTCCCCCTTTTCTTGTTTTGCTCTTTTCTCCTTCGATCTAACCCCTTTGTTTTTGTTGGCAGGTGTTAACATGGATGCTGGCAAACTCTTCGCTCTGAAGAAGAAGAAGGGCAAGACCCAAGCCCAGAAGAAGGACCCTTCGGTCCAACCGCCTGTGGGAGCCTTCTTCCAAAAAGAGGCTCCGGAGACCTCTGCTGCGGAGGGAGTCGTCAGCGTGGCGGAAGGGACCACAAAAAAGAAAAAGGGGAGCAAGGCGGTTGAGCCCCCGGCTAAGAAGCAGAGGGGCACAGGGGGCACTATCGGCCAGGATGCCCCCTTGGTGATCATTGAGGATCGCCCCTCTCCGGACCCCCCGGTTGATGTTGCGGCGACGGCCCAAACCAATCCTCCCTTGAGAAGCCCCCCTCGGGAGATCCTGCAGCTCTCTTTGGCCCCGGGGGCTTCGGTTCTACACGGCTCGGCGGAGCCGAAAGCTTTTCTGAGGGGGATGACGAGGCCCTCGAGAACAGGATCCTTCGGTCTTCATTAACTGTAAGTTTGCTCCCTTAGGTTTTGCGTTTAACTTTTAATGCGCTTTTCGTGTTAATCTGACCCCTCCTCCCGTTGTTTATCAGGCTTGCGTAGCCCTCGGGGAGCACGCACAGAGGCTCGAGCAATGGCGCCTCCGGAAGGCTGAGCAGGACCGAGAGATGAAGGAGCTCATCCTGAAGAACTCCGAGGCTGTAAAGCAGATGGCCATGCTGGAGGAAGATCTCCGGATAGCTGCCGAGGGTAAAGCTACAGCGGAGGAAGCCAGGCTTGAGGCCGAGAGGGCAGCCAAGAAAGCCGCCGAGGAGGCGGAGATTGCTAAGGCCGAGGCCGTCGCCGAAGCCCGGGAAGAAGCTGTTGCCGCCTTCGTGGCCGAGGGCTGGAAGACCGAAGAAAGGCGGCAGTGGGTGGCCTCGGTCGTGGAGTCTTCGGTTGATGACTGGGTGAAGGGCCCCGGAGCCGACTGGATGGCAGAAAGGGGAGACAGCTATTACCAGGGGGCGAGTTCTTCACCCATCATCTGGTGTACCGGAGGCTCGCCAGGCACTTCAAAGTCCCTCTCGAGGAATTCGACCCCTCGGCTTACGGCCTTCCTGCTTTGCAGCCGGATGTGAGAAACTCTCTCCCCCGGGCGAAGAGAGGCATGTGATCCATGACTCCATGATGATGGGGGGATCCGGTGATGGTGAGACCGAGGACGCCATCGGGGAGGAGGTCACCTCGAAGCCCGCCGAGGAGGCAACAGCTTGAAGAAAATACTTGTAGTTGAATAGCTGTTTGAACACTTTTTTGTTTGTAATGTTTGTGTACTCTCGGCCTCGGCCATATTGTAACATATACATTTGAATCTCTTCTTTTTGACGAATGAATGATTGCCTTCAGGCTTTGTGTATATGACTTGTCCTCTTTATTTCATTTCTTCTCGAATGTATGCCGTCGTTTTCTTTTGAATGTATGCCTTCGCCCTTCTGAATGTATGTTTAGGACTTAGAACATATTCTTCCAAGTGTAGTGTTTCTTGTAGCCCTCGGCTACCAGTAATCTTTAGTCAGTTGAACCTTTCACCGAGGGCACAATGTTCAGGACTTAGAAATATTTCTAAGTGTTTGTTCATCTGTTGGCCCCCGGCTGATCCTTCCCTCCGGTTCTATGTAGCCTTCATGAGATGACCGGAGGCGAGATATTTAGGACTTAGAAAATCTCTAAGTGTTTGGATATTGTGTAGCCTTCGGTACGTGGATACCCTTCACTGGATGTATGACCGAGGGCCCAGCAATAGTTAGGACTTGGAAAATATTTCTAAGTGTAGTCTCACCAAGCCTTCAATCGTGTGACCCCTCGGGCTGCAGGGAGATTCGAGACTTAGAGACTTGTCACCGAGGGTAAGAACTTTTGGGACTTAGAAATTTCTCTAAGTGCAGCATGTATGAAGTAGGAGCCCTCGGGCAGTATGGAGATTTGACCAAGGGTCAAAGTATGTAGGACTTAGAAATTTTTTCTAAGTATAGCTTCACCAAGTCTTCAACCGTATGGCCCCTCGGGCAGCATGGAGATTTGACAGGGGGCCAAAATATGTAGGACTTAGAAAATTTTTCTAAGTGTAGTATGTGTGAAGTAGGAGCCCTCGGGTGAATGTGAGGAACTTATTTGAGGCATGCCCCCGGTTGACTGGTGGCTCCACAAGGGGCAAAGCATTTAGGACTTAGTTTTTTTTCGAAGTATTTCCTGCTGCTGGCCTTCGGGGGGACCCTTCGGTCGTAGGCGTTGTAGGTTTAGGATAGTTTCCTTTGCCTTGTGATGTTGGCTTGTGGCAACAAAAAGTCTTCAGTAGTTTGCTATGTCCCCCCAATGTTGTTATAGGAGAGTTTGTAGTCCAAGTCTGGCATAAGAAGGCAGACTCCCTCGGGGACTGTCTGGATGTGTCCCCTCGGTGTGTGGTGAGGTGCCGAGGGTTATTCTTGATTTGATTCGGCCAACATCTGATAGCTTTGTCATAAAGTAGCCTTCGGTTTTAGGTATAGCCGGAGGCAATCCTTGAGTGGACTTAGCCGTTTGTTGATGATGTCCGTTGTGAATGGTATCCTTTGTACTTGTGAACTTTCAGGTACCGGAGGCGTTCCCTTGGGGAGCCCTCGGTACGTTTTTGTGAATCGTTGGTGTGATGTACTCATTGATTTCTCGCCGAGTTTACTCCCCTTCACCACCCCTTTTTTTAGTAGTGAAGGGAAGGCATCAAGAAACTTGGTTTCTTGGTAAGGCTTGGCCTATCGGGAGGTAACAGAATACACCATTAGCTCCCCCCTCGGGTTAAACTTCCGAGTTCTGAGGGGATCGAGGGTCGTTTCCTGGGCACAAGATATGGTGGTCTGTAGCCTGCCTCCCCATGGGGGATGGCGCGGAAAGTGCCTCAGTTTTGAAAGTCGTCCCCTCGGCGCTAGACATAGTCCGTGGCCTGCCACACCCTTGGGGTGGTGGCGCGGGGAGCGTTTCGGTTTGGAAGTCGAATCCTGGGCATTTCTCGTGCCTGTCATACCCTTGGGGTGATGACGCGGAAAGCGTTCCGTTTTTGAAAGTCGAATCCTGGGCATTTCTCATGCATGTCATACCCTTGGGGTGATGACGCGGAAAGCGTTTCAGGGAAGGGTTTTCATTTTCACACTGGTTGCAAATGGCCGGGTGCACTACGTGCTGCCGGCACCGATAGGTGGCGCCTTCGGTATAGGCATCCTCGAGGGGTACGGCTTAAGAAACAACACTTGGTGTTTGTTCCGATGTACGGCCCCCGGCACTTGGTACCGAGGGGTCTTCTGTAGAAATAGTTGGTGTTTTTTCTTCACTTGTCGCAGGGGACTGTGGTGTCTACCCTCGGTACTTAGTACCGAGGGGTATTCTGTGGGAACACTTGGTGTTTCTTCCTACTTGTTGGAGGAGGTGATTGTGTCGTCTACCCTTGGTACTTGGTACTGAGGGGTCTTCTGTGGAAACACTTGGTGTTTCTCCCCGATTATTGAAGGGGATTATGTTATCCACCCTTGGTACTTGGTACCGAAGGGCCTTCTGTGGAAACACTTGATGTTTCTTCTCATTTGTTGAAAGCTGCTAGTGATGTGTCCCCCCGGCACCAGGTGCCGAGAGGTTTCCTTTTGGGGACAGGTGGTGCTTTGTCGTAGGTGATAGTATCCTCTACCCTCGGCACTTGGTGCCGAGGGTTCTTCTATTATGGTGAGGCCTTGGGCCTGGGGGTGGTATGAGGGCTTGGCCCTTGTGATAATCTTGTTCCGTGTTCTCGGTGTCTTCAAAATGCCTTCATTCTTCAGAATTCTTTAGGCCTTGGGCCGTAAAATAATACATTCACTAGTTATGAGGGCTTGGCCGCTCTGATGTTATTGATAAAATTTAACTAAGTGATGTACATTCCAGTGCCTAGGGACTTCAGTCCCGTTAGGGCGTTTTAGCTTGTAAGTTCCGGGTTTGATGATGGCTGTCACGATGTAGGGGCCCTCGAACTTTGGTGCCATCTTTCCACCCTCGGTTGGTTGGCTAGCTTCCCTTCTTCGGAGAACATAGTCCCCCACTTGGAATTCCCGGGAGCGAACCTTGGCGTCAATGTAACTTTTCACCTGCCTTCGGTAGTTCTCTGCGCGTATGAAGGCTTGCTCCCGGCGTTCTGAAATAAGGTGGAGATCGAGGGCCATATTGGTGTCGTTGGCCTCCGGATCATACTGTGTGACCCTTCGGGTTGGGAGAGTTACCTCAGTGGGGGCTTTGGCTTCACATCCGTAGCAAAGGGAGAAGGGTGTCTCGCCAGTTGCCCGCCGAGGGGTGGTACGGTAGGCCCATAAGATGTTGTGGAGCTCTTCTACCCAACCACCCCCTTCGGCCTCCAGCTTCTTCTTTAGGCCCTCGAGCAAGGTCCTATTGGCGTTCTCCACTTGACCGTTGCCCTGAGGGTAAGCAACGGATGAGAAGGTGTGTTTGATGCCCCATGCCTCTAGGAGGGCACAGAAGGGGGCTGTCTCGAATTGAGTCCCGTTGTCGGAGATGATTTTGGTGAGGGACGCCAAACCTGGTGAGGATGTTTTTGAGAACAAAATGACGGCACCTGACCTCAGTGATGCTGGCGAGGGGCTCTGCTTCCACCCATTTGGTGAAGTAATCGATGGCGACAATGATGTACCTGTTGTTGGAGGTACCCCTCGGCAGAGGGCCCACAAGGTCTATGCCCCATCGAGCGAAGGGTATGGATGTGCTGATGGGGGCATAGTTGACCGCTGGCCTGTCGGGGGCTTTCTGGAAGTGTTGGCATGCGGGACACCTCCTGGCAAGATCTGCACAATCCCGGGCCATCGTAGGCCAGAAGTAGCCCTGGATTATCAGCCTTCAGGACATGGAGAAGGGTCCCTGGTGAGCTGAGCAAGTCCCACTGTGCACTTCCTCCATCGCTACTTCGGCTTCATCTTGATGAAGGCACCGAAGTAATGTCCCGTTGTAGCATCTTTTGTAAAGCCTTCCGTCCTCGATAACGTAGCTGGGAGCCCTCAGTTTTGTCAGTCTGGCGCGGGCCTCCTCCTCGAGAAGTTGCCCTGCGGTGATGAAGGCAACAATGTCTGAGATCCAGTCCTACTGTCTTTGTGGTATGTTCATGACGGGGCTAGCATGTATGTTGGAGAGGCTGAGTTCTTCCACTTTGGCAATCTTCGAGATATGCTCAGCGGATTCTGCCGAGAGCTTTGATAAAATGTCGGCCTCGGAGTTTTGAGCCCTCGGTATTTGAGTAAGAGAGTGTGCCTCAAATACCTTAAGAAGCTCCTTGGCCGCCTCCTTGTATTGCTTCATTCTCCCTTCCTTGGCTTCGTACTCTCCGGAGATTTGGCCGAAGACTAACTTGGAGTCGCACTTGACGTGGATTTGTCGGGCCTTCATGTTAGAAGCCATCCGAAGGCGACAGAGGAGGGCTTCGTATTTGGCTTCATTGTTGGAGACTTTGAAGGAGAAACGGACTGCATAATAGGCCCGGAAGCCCTCGGGTGAGATGAGAACCACCCCTCCTCCGCATGCCTTGATGGCGGAGGAGCCGTTGGTGTAGAGGATCCACCAGTCATTTGAAGGGGCCGAGGGCTCCTCGTCCGTGGCTGCCCTTGCCGTGCACTCCGTCACGAAGTCCGCTAGGGCTTGGCCCTTGATGGCGGGCCTAGGACGGATGTCGATGTTGTATTGGCTCAAGAAGACAGCCCATTTTACCATTCGGGAGGAGCTAGTGGGGCTCCTCATCAAGGCGCCGAGGGGTTGGTGAGTGAGGACCTGGACCGGGTGAGCCTGGAAGTAATGGCCCAACTTCTTGACGGTCCACACGATAGCCAACACCGTTTTTTCCACGGGGGAGTACCGGAGCTCCACTTCCCTGAGGGTCTTGCTAACATAGAAGATGGCATGTTGGATGCCATCCTCTTCCCGGATGAGTACAGAGATGATGGCAGCCGGGCTAACACCCAAGTAGAGGTACAGGATTTCCCCTACCTTGGGTTTAGAGAGCACATGGGGTGAAGGTAAGTATCGTTTCAGCTCCTCGAATGCCCCCTGACATTCTGAAGTCCAACTGACACCGGTGGTTTTCCTCATGATCTGGAAGAAGGGTAAGGACTTCTCCGCCGATTTTGATAAGAAGCGGTTGAGGGCTGCAGGGCAGCCCGTCAACCGTTGGACCTCCTTCACGTTGCGTGGGGGCTCCATGTTGATGATGGCCTGGATTTTCTCGGGGTTGGCCTCAATACCCCTTCGGCTAACCATGTAGCCTAGGAATTTCCCCCCCTGGACGCCGAAGGTACACTTCTTTGGGTTCAGTCGAAGGCTAAACTTCTGCATGATGGCGAAGATCTCCCTCAGGTCGTCAGCATGGTTTGCTGACTGCTTGCTTTTAACAATCATATCGTCAACATATGCCTCCATGGTGCGCCCTAGGACAGCTTGAAATACCCTGGCCACCATCCGAGTGTAGGTGGCGCCTGAGTTTTTTAGGCCGAAGGCCATGACAAGGTAGCAGAAGATGCCTTCGGGAGTCATGAAGGCTGTTTTTTCCGCGTCTTCCTCATGCATGTATATTTGGTGATATCCGCGGAATGCGTCGAGGAATGACATGATTTCACACCCCGCGGTTTCATCCACAAGTTGATCAATATTTGGAAAAGGAAAGGGGTCCATGGGACACGCCTTGTTGAGATCCGTGTACTCCACGCACATGCGGAATGAGGGCGGTTTCTGTGCGAGGACTACGTTCGCCAGCCATGAGGGGTACTTTACCTCCTTGATGTGCATGATAGAGAGGAGCATGGCGACCTCCTTCTTCACAAATTCCCTCCTCTCGGCCGAGAGGGGTCTCCTCCGCTGTTGTACTGGTTTGGCCGAAGGGTCCACCGAGAGGCGGTGGGTGATGACCCTTCGGCTGATCCCCGGCATGTCCTCCGGCCCCCATGCAAAAACAATGGAGTAGGCGCGGAAGGCGCTGATGATGCCGGTCTTCAAATCTTCGGGGAGCTTGGCTCCAATCTTCACGACTCTCTCCGGCTTGGCCGGGTCGAGTGCGAAGTCTTCTACCTCCTCGGCTGGTTCAGCCCTCGGCCTCATTTCTTCCGCTTCCACAGTTCCGGTGATGGTGTCAACGCGGAACTCCGTCTTGCTAACCTTCTTTGTAACTTGAAGGTAGCAAGCGCGGGCGAGCTTTTGATTTCCCCTTGAGTAACCGATTCCCCCTTCGGCTGGGAACTTGAGGCAGAGGTGCCTCATGGAGATGACGGCTTCGAGATCCTCGAGGGCTGGCCGGCCGAGGATGATGTTGTGGGCGCAGTCGATGTTGACGACAACGAACTCCACTTTGAGCTTGGCTCTATGGAGGCCGTCGCCGAAGATTACCGGGAGGGTTATGACCCCCTCGGAATCAATGGTGTCGCCGGTGAAGCCGGCAAGAGGGGTCTTGATGGGCCGAAGGGACCCCCTCTCCAGATGCAGCTCTCTGAAGGTGTTGAGGTACATTACATTGACGGAGCTGCCTGTGTCAATGTAAGTTATGTGAATAATGGTGTCGTTGATCTCTGTGCGGATGACGAGGGCATCCCTGTGGGGGGAGGATACTGGGGGGAGATCAGCGTTGGTGAAGATAATGGGTTCCTCCCTCAACCGCTTTACTGGGGGCATATGAGTGACTTCCCCCACGTAAAGTGATTGATCCCACTTCTTTCGCTGACTTGTGGAGTCATCCCCGGTATTTCCCCCCGTAATCATGAGGATGTGGTGTTTCATTTCTTGGTACCGGGGGTACTCCTCCTCCTCTTCCTCCAGATTTCCAATCTCCCTCTTCTTGCCGAGGGTGGTGGTGTTGGGGTTGACCCATGCATTCCCTCTCGCAGTTTGCCCTCGGGGTGGCCCCTGATGAGGGGGGGCCTGTTGCTGAGGGCCCTGGACAAACTGGGACAGATGGCCCGCTTGTATCAATTTCTCGATGGCCGTCTTCAGCTGATGGCAATCATCGGTCTTGTGCCCCTGGTGTCGATGGAAACGACAGTAGGGGTAGTTTGGATTGATGACAAATACTTCCGAGGGCGCGCGTGAATCTCGCTCCACGAGGCCCCTTTCTTCAGCAAAATCAAGAATAACGCTGAAGGGATGCGTTAATGGTGTCCGAGGATTCTCCAGGAGGACAGGCTGTGCCCAAGCCCTCGGGTTCCCCTTGTAGCCTCCCCCGGGTTTGGCTTGGCCATGCCGGGGGCGATCACCGGGATGATTGCGGGGAGCCCCCGGCCCCCGGTTACCTTTGTCTTCTGGCCGAGGGCGTTGCTGATCTGGGACATGGTGGCATTTCTCCACCTCCTCGGCCTCGGCGTACCGGTCCCCCCGCTGTAGGGCCTTTATATAATCGCGGGGGGGGGGGGGGGGGGGGGGTCGATGATGAGGCTTCTGGAGAAGTTCCCGGGGCGGAGTACTGTTTGTAGGAGGGCCAGGAGGGTCCCGTCATCAGCGCCGTCAACTTTATCAGCCTCCATCCTCCAGCGCTCCAGGAAGTCCCGAAGGGTCTCCTCCTTCTTCTGCCTCACTGTTAGCAAGTGGGAGAAGTGTTTTCTCGTGCGGCGCCTTCCCGCATATTGCGTCAAGAATCGTTGGGCGAGTTCTTGCCATGAGTCAATACAGCCCTCGGGCAATCGGTTAAACCATTCGTACGCCGGCCCCTCTAAGGTGGAGAGGAACCAGCGGCACAAATATTCATCCGATGCCCCCACCATCATCATGTTGTTTTGATACCTGCTGTAGTGCTCTTGGGGGTCAGTCTTTCCGTCATAGGGCTTGATGAGCTGCCCTCGGTATTTTTCCGGGATCCGGACAGCCAATACCCTTGGGGTAAATGGCGTCCGGGTCCGGAGCTGTATGGTGGGTTCCCCGGAGCCCTCGGCTATCTTCTTCTGCATTTCTTCCATCTTGACCATCATCGCCTCATACTTGAGGTCTGTATGAGGGGCAGAAGTGGTGGCATGGGCTTTGGTGGCCTCCATCTCGTCAAGCCGGCGCTGGAGGGCCGCAATGATTTCGTCCCGGGGGTCCTTCGGGAGGGCCTCCGCCCCGTGCGAATGGACCCGGGCCGAGTGGGCTTGATTGATTTGATGGCGTGCGTCGTTGGCATAGAGAGGTGCCTTGCCCTTGTCCTGAGGGGGACGTCTTTCATTGGCCCTGGAGACGGACCCGCCACTTTCCCGAGGCCTTTGGAACGCCTTCCCCCCGAGGCGGTCTTGGACCCCTCGGCGGTCTTGCGCCCCTCCGAGTCTCTCGAGGGCGGAGGTCCGGAGTTGCTCCTTGTTCACATTGTGGCGGTCCCGGGACTGGACTTCCTGGGAGGCCGTATCTTGGGCCACGACCCTCTCGGAGTTCCCCATCCGGAGGACCGGGTTACCGAGGGGTCGTGGATGAGGGGGAGGCATAATATTCCCCCCCCCCCCACCTGAGGTTGGAGGGGAACCAAAGTGCCGAAAGCACCCGGGTTCTGAGTGAGCGTCTGGATGAAGGCGGAGAGCGCCGATTGAACGTCGATGGTAATGACCGGAGGGCTAATTTGATTTTCGCTCCGGTCCTTTTTCTTGGCCTCGATGCCGAGGCGGGCATCGGGGGCGTTTTGTTGAATCTGCTGGCGTAGGTCGACAGACGTCTAGTCCAACCCGGCGATGACGCCGCCCCCGGGAGCCCTGTTAGAGGCCTCGGGGACGTCGACCTCGCCAAGGGCCAGGTTCCTGTCCTCTACATTCTTGGAGTTGGCACGAGTTGTTCTCACCATTTTATATGGGTGTTTTTGTGTTTGGTCGAGGGGGAGGGTTTCTTACTTGATTGTTCGACCTCTCAACGAGAGCACCAAATGATGGATAGTGTACCCGGGGGTAGTTTATCCGAGGGGTTATTACGGGGAATAACAAGAGAGAAGTCAGAGTAAGTAAGTATAGAGAGTGAAAGTGTATTGGAGAGTGTTCAGCGTTTTCAGCGTGGTTACAAATGGGGAAATGGGGTGCTATTTATAGTAGCAATAAATGCCGGACAGAGACACGTGTCAAGCGTTCATTGGCCGAGGGGTCACCTCAACTGGTTGGCGCTGGCAACCGCATGTGGCCGCATTTAATGCGGCTGTTGGATGGGACGTTGTACAGGATACGGTGATCTGTACGCATGTGGAGCGGATATTGTGTCGGAAGAGGCGCCCTCGGCAGTAGATGACTAGTCGAGGGCTCTGAGTACCGGGGACCCCCTTAGTGCCGAGGGCTCCCACTGTCGAGGGCTACTGATTTTCGCCGTTTTCCCCAGTAACTTTGTTTTCCTGTCTTGGCCCTCCTGTGAGAGTTAGAGCCTTCGGCCAGGGGGGCGAGGGCACCCCTGGTGCGCATTGTGGGCTGCTTGGTACTCTGGGCACTGTGATATGGGCATGTTGTGCTTTCTGGGTCTATTGGGCCTTTATTGGAGTAGTAGGAGTCTGTGGGCCGGGGGTTCCCGGGCCATATACTCCATCACACCTTTTATAATAGCAGGAAGGGCATCCTTCCAATTTTGCAGATTTTCAGTTTTATGTGGGTGTGCTCCATCAGAGGAGTAATCTTTGTTGGCAAGTTCCTGGTCAAATTCCATGTCATTAACCATATTCTGCAGTATAGTATCATCATGAATAGGACTTGTGGGTTTGTGGTAAGTTAAGGGAAAATCCTTTTCATTACCATCAGATTTATGTGCATCCTTGAAGTTTTCTGTAACTTCACTGACTTCATAATTGTTTTTATCCGCAACAATAGGTTCTGGATCATGATAAACCTCTTCAGTATCAGTGTCATCTTCAACAATTTCAACCTCGATAGTTTTCCCGTTCTGCCGAGAAGTAGAAGGAATTTCTTCTTTAGTAGATGCAATATGTTCCCCATTTGTAATCTGCAGTTGTTGGGGTGGCTTAGCTATCCATTTTTCTTTAAGAGCAGCAGTCTGTAATTTCTCCCTATGAGCATTATGAGGTTGTATGTTCCCAGATTGTAATCGTTTAGGGCATTTAGAAGCATTGTGACCTAAATGAAGACATGCTTTGCAGTAACTAGGCATGTCTTCATAAATGACCTGTTGCGTAAAACCTTGAGATCCACATTGGATCCAGATTTTTTGGGGCAGATCTTGGGTAAGATCAATCTCCACACACACACGTGCAATGGATGGCCTCGAAAGATTGGCAGTTGCAGAATCGATTTTAAGAGGCCTTCCAATTAATCCAACAATGTCAAACAAAGCTCTTTTGTCATGTAAATGTATAGGTAGACCCTCTAGGCCAACCCAAACTGGAACCACAGGAGATTCCACGTTAGGCCGGAAATCTGGAGTCCACCTAGTAACTCTCATTAGAAAACCTCGGATAGACCAAGATTGTCTATTCCAACATCTGTAGAAATCTTCATCAGAATCAAACTGGATTAGTATATGTTTAGGATCTAGCAATCCCAAATGAAAATTCCCAGAAAAAACAATAATTTCAAACGCTTTACGAATAACAGATAAATGCGGTCTTCCCTTGAAAAAGTATCCCACCAAAGAATGTTTGTGACGTGCTGCTAAGTTTTTTACCTCCTCTCCTGGAAATTGAATAGATGGCAAATCTTTGTAACGTCCCGGGATCTTCACCGAGAGGGGTTCTTCACGTTCAGTCAGCACATCAACAAAAGATTTCTTCATCCAAGCATTTTTGTCCGGCGGCAATGGCGGCAGCACCGCCGCAGATGGGTTGGCGTTGCTCATCGTCCTAATTAAAGATGAAGATATGCAGATAGAATTTTACTATTTGTCAATGAACTAGAGTCTCTCTGACGTTCCAGGAACACGAGAGAAGAAACTCAACACAGGAAAACATCATTTTTAAACTCCTGCAAATAATTTCACCCTCCAAAACCGTAAAGGAATCTTTTAAATTTGAAAATAGCTGCAACAGCCAACTATTCTACGATTGCATTTAGATTAATATAAGATTAACACAAAGTTGAACTATGACGTAAAACATTAGCTCAAAGGACCTGATTTTTGTGAGTTAGCATCCCTACTCGGCTTCTAAAAAAATGACAGGTTTCTAGGTTCTTTAACAAGTACTCGTTTCAAGATCAATTCTGTCAAATCCACTCGAAAATAAAACAACCGCTACAGTTTACTAACTCAATGGTTTTGGGTGGAAACGGTTCTGCCTACACCCCTCCTCTAACCGACACACTAAATAAACAACCTAATTTTTAAGTATTTTCCAAAGATAAAAGAAACTACATGATGGAACGAGACTTGTAACATACCGGGTTTCAGATTTGCTCCAAAACTAAGAAGAAACCTTGGATCGTAAATTGAAAGTGAAGAAACCCTTTCTGGAGAGGAGAGATGGCTGCCGAGGGAGGATAGAAACGCAGGTCTGACCACTTCTTTGGTTTTAAAATTACGTATGACCACTTCTTGGGGATTTCACTTTAAACATATTTGTCTGGGCTTAGTTAACTGAATTGGGCTAACATAACTATTTGTATGACCACCTCTAAGAAAATACTTATGACCCAACTGAAAAATAATATTTTCCCCTTCAGCAATATACTAAATAGATAATTAAAAAAAATATTTCTTCGATTAAAATTATTATGAGCTTACTGGTCCACGTTACCTGCTAAAAATATGTAAAATAATAAATATCACATTATTCATAACAAAAAAAACTTATTTAGCTGACTAAAATAATAATAACTAATTATTAAATAATTAGCTCATAAACAAATCGGGGTGTTACAACCCCTCCCACCTTATAAAAGTTTCGTCCTCGAAACTTAGAATAACTCAGGATAACGACGTCTCATGTCATCCTCAACCTCCCAAGTAGCTTCTTCAACTTTCTGATTTCGCCACAGCACTTTTACTAGAGCTATCTCTTTGTTCCGAAGACGTCTAACCTCACGATCAAGAATTTGTACTGGCTTCTCCTCGTAAGATAAATCATTTTGCACTTCTATTGTGGGGGGTATCAAAACATGCTCCGGGTCAGCAAATTATTTTCTCAACATCGAAACATGGAAGACATTATGAATACCAGAAAACTCTTCAGGTAGCGCGAGCTCATAAGCCACCTTCCCAACTCGTCTAGTGATCTCATATGGTCCGGTGAATCTGGGGCTAAGCTTTCCTTTCTTCCCAAATCGCATCACGCCCTTCATCAGGGCTATCTTTACGAAAACAAAATCCCCCACAACGAATTCTAGAGGTCTCCTTTGAACATCTGCATAACTTTTCTATCTGCACTGGACAGATTCTATCCTTTGTCGGATAGTCTTAATAGCTTCTGATGTCTCATCTATCAACTCAGTCCTTCCTTGTAATTCCTCTTCCAGAACCTTCTTCTCTCCTGTTTCATACCATGATATGGGAGATCTACACCTTCTCCCATACAACGCCTCATATGGAGCCATGCTGATAGTTGCTTGATAACTATTATTATAAGCAAACTCTGCCAGACTAAGGTATTTTTCCCATCCTCCTTGAAAATCTAGAGTGCATGCCCTCAACATATCCTCTAAAATCTGATTTGTTCTCTCTGTCTGGCCATCTGTCTGAGGATGAAAAGCGGTACTAAACTTCAACTTCGTGCCCAATGATTGTTGTACACACTTCCAAAAGTGAGACGTAAATCTGGAATCTCTGTCAGAAATAATACTCATAGGAACACCATACAATCTAACAATCTCCTGAATATATATTTTCGCCAACTTCTCCAAAGAAATATTTGCTGAGATTGGGATAAAATGAGCAGATTTAGTCAATCTATCCACTATAACCCATATAGCATCATAACCTCCAATTGTCTTCGGCAAACCCATAATAAAGTCCATTGATATCTCATCTTATTTCCACTCCAGAATCTGGATAGGCTGAAGTTCTCCACCTGGTCTTTGATGTTCAGCCTTAACTTGTTGACACGTGAAACATGATTGAACGAACTTTGCAACATCTTTCTTCATCCCTGACCACCAAAAGTTTTTCTTCAAGTCGTGGTACATCTTGGTCGAACCAGGATGCATAGTAAATGGTGTCTCATGAGCCTCCTTCATAATCTGCTTCCTCAACCCCTCAATGTCCAGGATGCACAACCTGTTTTGGAGTAATAATCTCCCATTCTCATCCAAATGAAACTCAGGACATTTTCCCTCCTTGACGCACTCCTTCAACTTAACTAGCTCGGGATCAAGTTCTTGCTTCATAGCCATGTCCTCAAATATTGATGGAGTCACTGTCATAGCTGTTAGTCGCCCACCTACAATCTCCAACTCAAAATCTTCAACTTCCTTCCTCAACCTTGGATCCATTACCATCATGGACATTAATGTTGCAGAAGACTTCCTACTAAGTGCATCTCCTACCTTGTTGGCTTTCCCCGGATTATAAAGGATCTCACAATCGTAGTCTTTCACTAGATCAAGCCACCTTCTTTGCCTCATATTGAGGTCCTTCTGTGTGAATATGTATTTCAGACTTTTATGTTCAGTGAAAATCTTGCACTGAACTCCATACAAGTAATGTCTGCAAATCTTCAACGCATGTATCACCGTTGCCAACTCCAAGTCATGGGTAGGATAATTCACTTCATAGTCCTTGAGTTACCGAGATGCGTAAGCAATAACTCGTTCATTCTGCATAAGAACTGCTCTAAGTCCCATCTTCGATGCGTCTGTGTAGATAACAAACCCTTCCTTGCCTTCTGGGAGTGCTAAAACGGGTGCAGATGTCAACCTATCTTTTAGCTCTTGGAAACTCTTCTCACAACGATCAGTCCACTCAAATTTCTTACCCTTACGGGTCAAGGTAGTCAATGGAAGAGCTATAGCAGAGAAGCCTTCCACAAACTTCCTATAATACCCCGCAAGGCCTAAGAAACTTCGAACTTCTTTCGCATTCTTCGGCCTGCTCCAATCTCATACAGCTGCTACCTTTGAGGGATCTACCGAAACTCCTTGCTTTGAAACTACGTGGCCAAGGAATGCTACATGATCAAGCCATAACTCACACTTTGAAAACTTAGCATATAGCTTATGTTTTCTCAGTGTCTCCAGTACTTCTCTCAAGTGTTTTTCATGCTCTTCCTTGGACCTTGAGTAGATCAAAATATCATCAATGAAAACAATGACAAACTTGTTAAGAAACACCCTGAACACTCTAGTCATCAAATCCATGAACGCCGCTGGAGCATTAATTAATCCGAAGGGCATAACCACAAATTCATAGTGTCCATACCGCGACCTGAAAGCTGTTTTTGGGATGTCACCTTCCTTGATTCTTAGCAGATGATACCCTGAACGAAGGTCGATCTTGGAGAAAATCACCGCTCCCTTCAACTGGTCAAACAGGTCATCAATTCTAGGAAGGGGATACCTATTCTTGATGGTCACTTTATTGAGCTCTCTATAATCTATGCACAACCGCATTGTGCCATCTTTCTTCTCCACGAATAATACTGGGGCTCCCCACGGTGAGTAACTAGGCCAAACGAAACCCTTCTCTAGCAACTCCTGCAACTGCTTATGGAGTTCTTGTAACTCCGTTGGGGCCATTCGATATGGTGCTCTAGATATTGGGGCAGTACCGTGCAGCAGCTCAATCTCGAACTCAATCTCTCTACTCGGTGGTAGTCCACGAAGATCTTCGGGAAATACATCACTGTAACTCTCCACAACTGGAACTTCAGATAACTGAATGGGTTCTCCGGAGCTTTTGTCTACTATGTGAGCTAAGAAAGCTTCACATCCACTCCGAATAAGTCTCCTTGCTTGAAATGCAGAAATCATCACCTTCCCTGATCCTTTTGGCTCTCTAAGAAATAAGAAAGGATCAGACCCTGCAGGCGCAAAACTAACAATTCTTTTTCAACATATAATTGAAGCACTATACTTCTGCAGAAAATCCATGCCGAGAATCACATCATAATCCCTCATGTCGAGCACGATCAGATCCACATATAACTCTCTCCCTGCAATACTCATTGGCACTGCTCGTAACCAATGAGTCGATAACATAATCTCTCCTGACGGAAGTGCTGTGGTGAACTTATAATCTAACTTATCTTGATGTGCTGCTAAGGATCTAGCAAACTCAAGAGATACAAAGGAATGCGTGGCTCCAGTGTCAAATAGTACATTAGCATATCTATTAAGAACAAATATTTGACCTGTGACAACACCGGGATTTATCGATGCCTCTTCTTTTGAGATGGTGAACACTCTAGCATCTGGGGCCTCTGGTGGTGCCTCAAGACGTCCTTGCTGGATGGATGGTCCTTCTAGATAAGCCTGCATATTATGGACAGCCGCTGAAGGTGTTGGATTTCTCGGCATATGAGTGATCTGGTAGTTTTGCTGATTCTTTCTTGGACAATCTCTATACATATGGCCCTCAAGGCCGCAAGTGTAGCAAGCTCTAGAACCCAATCTGCATTGGCCTGGATGATTACGGCCACAATTTGCACACTGCGGAAACTTCATCTGTTTATTCTGGTGTCCCTGATGGTGACCAGCTCCTTTGCCATTATTGCCCGTAAAGTTTCGCTTCTTGTTACTCTTCGAATTGTTCATGTGTCATTGTGACTGATTTTGTGACTGAGAAGGCACAGGCTGCGGCTGAGCGGGTACTGGATCGCTGGAGACGTAGTACTCCTTTTGAGTTTCTATAAAAACACAGTCAGCTAGTGTAGTTGGAGTCTGATTGCCATTCTCCAAGTGAACTGCTATATCCTTCTGAAGAGCTGTCAAGAACATCCTCACCTTATCTCTTTCTGTCGGGGCAGCTGTAGGACAAATACGTAGCAATCCCTGAAATTTTGCCGCCAAGGTAGTAACATCCATAGTTCCCTGGCGTAGACTCTGAAGTTCATCCCAGTACCTACGTGTGACACTAGCATTGAAATACTGGTTGGTGAACTCCTCTTTGAACTGCTCCCATGTCATTTGCGCGATGTTGTACCTTGTTTCCACAGTCTCCCACCATATTCGAGCATCCATGGTTAGTCTGTAAGATGCACATCGAACCTTGTCATTATCTGCTAGTTCCAACCCATTAACAATGCTTTCCACAGTCTTCAGCCATCCCTGAGCAGCTAGAGGGTCTGGACCTCCCTCAAAATCCGCGGGCTTGATCTTCCTCCATGTGATCATCAAAGGTTCTTGTCTCGGTGCTCCGTTCCCCCTAGCATGATTATTTCCAGCATTTCCCCCTTCACCACCGCCCCTTTGATTGTTCGCGGTCAAACGGTCGACGGTTTGTTGTTGCTCCTGCAACTGCCTCTGAAGTTGCGCTACTAATCCTGCCAAATCCTGCTCGTGATTGTTTCCTTGCTCATAATCATTTCCTCACGCATTGCTGTTACCAACTGGACGGCCACGGGTTCTCCTCATTTTCTTAAGGCACCTAAATATAAACTTTTATTTATGTGCCATACACAATACAAAAGGGCAAAACATTCTCATTTATGTTCCCTATCTAATAAATCCTTCTTCCTCATGCACAGAAATTTAAAACTAACTTTAAATACTTACTTAGAAGATGATGAGCTCGTGTACGGTGGCAATGAAGTTATGGGACAACCTGGCTCTGATACCAAATTTGTAACGCCTCTCTCAGGGTTAAAGGAAACGTTACATAACTTACTACTAAAAAAACTGCAATATAACGGCCGTTTGTTTAAGAAATAACCCTGATAAAAACTCAAATATAACTAAAATATAACTCCAAATAAAACTCAATAAAATCTAATTATCACCAGCAAATGTGATAACCACCTGGATCCAGGAATTTATTCAAACTTCAATCCTTAAATAAAATAAAGTAATAATAATCTTTTTATTTTAACAACTGAAATACTGGAGTAAAATAAAAACTAGCTAGAAGCCGCCAAGGTCGTTCCTGTTAACTCATCTTGGCACGCGTTCCACTCCCTCATCATCTTCCTAGGCCTTGACCTTACCCTTAGTATCTGTACATGCGAAGAAAGAAAACTGATAAGCTTTACGCTTAGTAAGTCACTATGAATCCACAAAAATATCTGAGAAGTCTATGCTAATTTATCAATAGATAAATTTAGGCTATAAGCATGCACTAAACAGACAACTAACAAATAGCTTCTCAAATAAATTCTGGGAGAGATCCCCAAAAGAAAATATTTTCTAAAAAAAATTCTCGAAACTGCTGGAGAGATCTCAAAATTTCTTTCACAAAACAACTCTTAAAACTTTTTGAAAGAGATCTCAAAACAACTTTCTGTAAAACTTTCTGAAAGAGATCTCATAAACTTTACTGTAAAACTCTTTGTGGCTAATTTTAACTGTGGGCCCGTGATATGTACTCAAAGGAGCCAATCCGATAGCTCAGGGGAGCGACCCACTAAACATATCGGACTCTCTGAAACTGATAAACTGATAATCTGAGGGAACTTGTTCCCGAGTACACATCACCTGATCTTTCACTTTAAATATTAGTTCTTTTTATAGTGACGTTTGGGTAGAAACATCATTAAAATTTTGAAATATAGTACTAACATAATCTTGACTATTCCAGATAATAAACATAACTTAATACAACAATTACAATAACTCATCAAATAATTAACCAAGCTCACATAACAGCAAATAGTCTAAAATCATCTACTAAAAATCAACCAGACTTCTTTCTTTCATTTGGTTGAACAAACATGTACAGGTGGTAGTGAACTTACCTGTAAGGAGCTGAACTCAAAAATACCCAAATAAATGTGGCACCTTGATAACGTTTCCCGGTAAACTCTTCTTTCAATCTTAAATTATAATTAATAATAGTAATGAGATAATAATCTGATAGGCTCCAAACAAAATTTTATACAACTCTAGCTCAATTTCTATATACCGGAAGTGTCAACCATAAAGAATACTAGATTGATCTTTAGGGAGACAAGCTAAGCTTAAAATCAATTGACTAGTTAATTTAACATTGGGAAAAGAACCTGCTGCATCAAAAACGAAGGTTTTGCTGTAAAGAACGGAATAACCAAAAATCTCATGTAAACCCATTTTAAAAAAGAAAAATCTAAACTTGGAGTCCACTAATCAAGGGTTAGAAGAATAATGAAACTCCATCCATTAAAGTGTGTACGCAGCAGAGAACACTTATTTAGAAAATGAATGAATATTCTATTTATGTTTTAAACAATCACTTTTCAGATAATAGTTGTCTCATTCTATCAGTCATCTACCGTTTCTTTGAATCTAAAGTGCCAAGTAACCATCTTGTTACTTATATTACTTCCATACTGCGACCTTATCTGCAGGTATGGCCACCAGAAGGGTTTGGGTCCTTGAGACAAGAATTTTAGGTGTTAAAGATGAAGATATGCAGATAGAATTTTACTATTTGTCAATGAACTAGAGTCTCTCTGACGTTCCAGGAACACGAGAGAAGAAACTCAACACAGGAAAACATCATTTTTAAACTCCTGCAAATAATTTCACCCTCCAAAACCGTAAATGAATCTTTTAAATTTGAAAATAGCAGCAGCAGCCAACTATTCTACGATTGCATTTAGATTAATATAAGATTAACACAAAGTTGAACTAAGACGTAAAACATTAGCTCAAAGGACCTGATTTTTGTGAGTTAGCATCCGTACTCGGCTTCTAAAAAAACGACATGTTTCTAGGTTCTTTAACAAGTACTCGTTTCAAGATCAATTCTGTCAAATACACTCGAAAATAAAACAACCGCTATAGTTTACTAACTCAATGGTTTTGGGTGGAAACGATTCTGCCTACACCCCTCCTCTAACCGACACACTAAATAAACAACCTAATTTTTAAGTATTTTCCAAAGATAAAAGAAACTACATGATGGAACGAGACTTGTAACATACCGCGTTTCAGATTTGCTCCAAAGTTAAGAAGAAACCTTGGATCGTAAATTGAAAGTGAAGAAACCCTTTCTGGAGAGGAGAGATGGCTGCCGAGGGAGGATAGAAACGCAGGTCTGACCGCTTCTTTGGTTTTAAAATTACGTATGACCACTTCTTAGGGATTTCACTCTTAAACATATTTGTCTGGGCTTAGTTAACTGAATTGGGCTAACATAACTAATTCGGGTCTCTTAGTCCTCTAAGAAAATACTTATGACCCAACTGAAAAATAATATTTTCCCCTTCAGCAATATACTAAATAGATAATTAAAAAAAATATTTCTTCGATTAAAATTATTAAGAGCTTACTGGTCCACGTTACCTGCCAAAAATATGTCAAATAATAAATATCACATTATTCATAACAAAAAAAACTTATTTAGCTGACTAAAATAATAATAACTAATTATTAAATAATTAGCTCATAAAAAAATCGGGGTGTTACAGTCCCGGGGACACCGTCGGCCTTTCCTGAGCATTTTCGCTCTGAGGGGCCGGATCGATGTGCTATGTCGACCTTTCCTGAGCATTTTCGCTCTGAGGGGTCAGCGTATTATAGTTTCATCTGAACTTTTCTAGAAAAGTAGAATACAACTTTTATTGATAAGTGGCTCAAGGGCGAGGGTGGCGTTCGACCAACAATCTGTGGGAAGGTGAGGGCTTTGCCGGCTGCGCCGTCCTCGGATTATTGATAAAATTTCACCAAGTGATGTACATTCCACGTTCGTGGTACATTAGACCCATTAGGGTGTTTTAGTTTGTAGGTGTCGGGCCTGACTATGGCGCTGACGATGTAGGGGCACTCGTATTTGAGTGCCAATTTGCCACCTTCTGTCGGCTTGCTCGCCTCTCTTCGGCGAAGGACATAGTCCCCCACCTTGAATTCCCGGGAACGCACCTTGGCATCATAGTATGATTTTACTTGACGCCGGTAGTTCTCTGCCCGGATGAAGGCCTGCTCTCGTCTTTCTTCGATCAGGTGGAGATCAACCTTCATGTTTTCTTCATTGGCCTCAGGCTCATAGTGTTCCACCTGTCGGCTAGGTATAGTGACCTCTGTGGGCGCCTTTGCTTCAAAGCCATAGAAAAGGGCAAAGGGTGTTTCGCCCGTTGCCTTCCTCGGCGTAGTACGGTAGCACCACAGAATATTGGGGAGCTCATCGTCCCAACTCCCCCCTGCGTCCTGGAGCTTCTTCTTCAGGCCCTCTAGGATGGTTCTGTTGGCGTTCTCGACCTGCCTGTTGCCTTGAGGATAGGCAACGGAGGAGAAACGATGCTTGATTCCCCACTCCTGGAGGAGCTCTTGGAAGGGCGTGGCCTCGAACTAGGTGCCGTTGTCGGATATGATCTCATGAGGGACGCCGAAGCGGGTAAGGATATTCTTGTGGACGAATCTCTGACACTTGGTCCCTGTGATGCTGGCCAAAGGTTCCGCCTCGATCCACTTGGTGAAGTAGTCCACGAAGACGATGATGTAGCGGTTGTTACCAGCGGCTCTGGGCAAGGGGCCGACCGGGTCAATACCCCATCTTGAGAATGGGATCGTTGTGTTGATCGGGGCGTAGTTGACGGCTGGCCGACCAGGGGCCTTCTGAAGGACCTGGCATGCGATACACTTCCTTGCAAGATTGGCACAATCCTGTGCCATCATCGGCCAAAAATAGCTTTGGACGACGAGACACTGGGACATGCTGAAGGGGCCCTGGTGAGAGGAGCAGACGCCGCAGTGGACCTCCTCCATGGCCACTTCGGCCTCATCTAGGTGCAGGCATCGAAGGAGAGTGCCGTTGTAAGATCTTTTGTAAAGCTTCCCATCCTCAATGGCGTAGCTCAGGGCCCTGGGTTTGGCTAGCTTGGCTCTTTCCTCGTCCTGGGGCAGTTCTCCCGAGGTGATGAAGGTCATGATGTCGGTAATCCAATCCTCCGGCCGTTGTTGGATGCACATGACCGGGCTGGCGTGGATGCTGGACATGCTCAGCTCTTCGACCTTGGCTATCTTGGAGATGTGCTCTGGAGTGTCTTTGCTGATCTTGGAGAGGATGTCGGCCTCAGCATTCTCCGCCCTTGGGATCTGGGTGATCTCACGGGTTTCAAATGCCTTGAGCAATTCCTCGGACGCTTGTTTGTATTGTCTCATCCTCCCTTCCTTAGCCTCGTATGAGCCCTCAACCTGGCCCACCACTAGCTTGGAGTCGCACCTGATTCTGATGTGCCGTGCTTTGAGGCCGGCGGTGAGTCTGAGGCCGCTGAGGAGGGCCTCATACTCGGCTTCATTGTTGGATACCCTGAAGTTGAAGCGGATGGCATAGTAGGCTCTGAATCCTTCAGGGGAAATGAGGACGACGCCGTCACCACATGCTTTGGCGGCCGATGAACCGTCAATAAAGAGAGCCCACGCTTCGTCTGGCTCTGGCCCGAGCATGGTAGCGGTTGTGTCCCTGGTTGTGCACTCGGTGACGAAATTGGCCAAGGCCGGCTGATGGTGTGAATTTTCTATTATGTATGTTTGTATTTTTAACTAGTTTTATTAGTTCTAGTTGTGGAAATTACACACTTTTGATGTAATACTTTATTTTCATTAATAAATTGTAATTTATTTAGATTAGAATTATTCTGAGCCTAAGACATGTCAAAATCATCCCAAGAATCAAAGGATGGATCCTAAAGACCAAAGAATGTGCAAAAGGGAGAAGATCAAATGAAGATTTTGATATTTGTTCAATACTCGGTCGAGTATTGCCAATACTCGATCGAGTATTGGTCAGATACGCTGGTCAAAATCAAATCTGGGAGCAAAAGAACGTGGCTGAATATTTGCTGAAAATCCTGTCATACTCGGTCGAGTATTGGCAATACTCGGTCGAGTATGCCTATTTTTCACAATTTCCTGGAAATTTCCTCTCATACTCGGTCCAATATCCCCAATACTGGATCGAGTACAGAACACTGCCACCTCCATTTTGCTATAAATACACCCCCTTTCCTTCACATTAAAACCATCCCTTCTTCTATACTCCTAAGCTCAGTTTAGAATAACATTTCTTATATTTTTATAGCATGTTTAGTCTCCAAATGAGGAGCTAAACTTCCATTTCTTGGTTTTGCTCTTGAAGCTTGTTGATTATTAAAGTTGTGAGTTATTTTCTTAACTTCTTCTCTTGATTATTAATTCTTCCCTTAATTTCATTCTATATTAATGTTGGAGGGTTGCTAAGTGACGATTAGTTAACGTTCCGACATTAATTATTAATAGAAACGATCAACGAACCGATGGTTAATCGTTGGTGGTTTCACAAGTAAGTAACTTCGGTTTATTAATGTACGGCAGGGGTTAATGGATTTAAGAGGGATTAATTTTGTTGGTTAAACCAAAACCGTTGTGTTGAGGTTATCAATCTCAATTGATTTCATCAACGAGTTAAAAAGATTGAATGCTACTATTATATCAGTATACGGCGTTGTTCTATATTTGATTAATAGTAAGGGTTATTAATGAACGGTCGTTGTTAATAACTACCCTCGATGAATTGGAGATACCCCGCGATTGATTATTCGAGAGGGAATAAGTTATAGATATAACAAGGATCGACTAAAATATATCAACAAGTGGAAAGTAGCAAAGCCAAGTCCTTTTTATCTTTGAATTAAATCTCATATAAGTCGTTCATCTTAGTTTTTAATTTAATTAAATCATTCATCACCAAAACCCCCCTTTATTTACTAAGTTTCATAAAAAGAGAATTATTCCTTTCCCCGTGGATACGAAATCTACTTCACCTATACTACGTATAAGTGTTAGATCGAATTATTTTGACGCACCGTGACAAAGTGCTCGTCACCTGCCCCTTGATGGATGGCCTCGGCTTTATCTCGATCTGGAATTGGCTGAGGAAGATCACCCACTTCACCATTCGTGAGGAACTGGTAGGGCTCCACATGAGTGCGTCGAGGGGTTGCTGAGTTAAGACGTGGACGACATGGGCCTGGAAGTAGTGGCCTAGCTTTTTCACCGTATGGACAATGGCCAGCACCGTCTTCTCAATGGGGGAGTACCTGAGCTTGGCCTCCCGTAACGTCTTGCTTACGTAGAATATCGGCTTTTGTACCCCTCATCTTCGCGGATGAGCACGAAACTGATGGCCGACGTGCTCACCCCCAAGTACAAAAAGAGGGTTTCACCGGCTTTGGGTTTGGAAAGCACAGGAGGGGACGATAAGTACCGCTTAAGTTCCTCAAATGCTTCCTGGCACTCCGTCGTCCATCTGAAGCCATTTGCCTTGCGCATGATTTGAAAGACAGGGAGAGACCTTTCATCCGATCTCGAGAGGAAACGGTTTAGGGCCGCCAGGCGTCCCGTCAGCCGTTGTACCTCCTTCACACTTCGTGATGGCTCCATGTTGACAATGGCCTGTATCTTCTCTGGATTGATTTCAATGCCTCTTCGGTTGACCATGTAGCTAAGGAACTTTCCGCCCTGGACGCCGAAGGTGCACTTCTTTGGATTCAGGCGGAGTTGGAACTTCTTCATGATTTCAAAGATCTCCCGGAGGTCGTCGACGTGGCTGGTGGATTGCTTGCTCTTGACGATCATATCGTCGACGTACGCCTCCATCGTCTGGCCGAGGACTGCTCTGAAGACTCTGGATACCATCCTGGTGTATGTGACGCCTGAGTTCTTGAGCCCAAAGTCCATGACGAGGTAGCAGAAAATTCCCTCCGGGGTCATGAAAGCCGTCTTCTCGGCATCATCCTCATGCATGAATATTTGGTGCTACCCCCTGAAGGCGTCAAGGAATGACATCAGCTCGCACCCCGCCATCTCGTCCACCAATTGATCAATGTTGGGGAGAGGGAACGGGTCCATGGGGCACGCCTTGTTTAGGTCAGTGTAATCAACGCACATTCCGAACGTCGGCGGCTTCTGGGCGAGGACGACGTTGGCCAACCAGGTCGGGTATTTCACCTCTTTGATATGGTTGATTGAGAGGAGCATGGTAACCTCCCCTTTGATGAAGTCACGTCTGTTGGCCGAGAGATAGCGCCGCTTCTGTTTGATGGGCGGGAGGCAGGATCGACTGACAGCCGGTGAGTGATCACTTTCCGGCTAATGCCCGACATGTCGTCCGGCCCCCACGCAAAAATGATCGCATATGTTCGCAGGACATCGAGGATGCCGTTGTGTTGGTCCTGTGGGAGTTGTTTCCCAATTTTCAGGACCCGCTCCGGCCGGGAGGTATCCAGGGGGACCTCCTCGACCTCTTCGGTTGGCTCGGCGTGCGGCCTTTCTTCGTCTTTGGAGATGGCGGCGGTGATGGTGTCTATCCTCTGCAGATGCTAGCTGCCGGCTTTGTCAGCTTCAGGTAGCATGCCCGGGTTATCTTCTGGTTCCCCCGAGCATAGCCGATACCGCCACTGGTGGGGAACTTCAGGCACAAATGTTTCATGGAGATGATGGCTTCCAAATCCTCTAGTGCTGGCCGCTCCCATATCAAGTTGTGGGCGCACTCAAGGTTGACCACCATGAATTCCATGTCGATCTTGGTGCGATTGGAGCCGTCGCCAACCTCCACGGGGAGGACTATCGTGCCCTCGGCATCGATAGAGTCCCTGGTGAAGCCGAACAACGGTGTTCGTATCGGCTTGAACAGCGTCCTGTCCAGCTTTAGCTGTCTGAAGGTGTCAAGGTACATGACGTTGATAGAGCTCCCCGTGTTGATGTAGGTGCGATGGATGATAGAGTCACCTATTTCGCACCGGATGACGAGGGTGTCCCTATGTGATGCGGGGCCCGGAGGCAGATCCTTGTCGGTGAAGGTGATCGCCTCCGCCCGTTGTTTCTTCGGCTGGGGGGAGAGTGGGACACCTCCTCGATGTAAAGGGATTGGGCCCATTTCTTCCTCTGGGTGGCCGAATCCCCCCAGTGTTACCCCCCACAATGAGGTTGATGTGGTTCTTTTCCGGGGGGGGGGGGGGGGGGGGGGGGCTCTTCGATGTCTTCGTCATCATCGCTGAGCCTGCCGATCTCACGCTTCTTCGTAGAGGGTTCGCCCCCATGTTTGCCGGTGTTTACCCACGTATTTTTGCGCGGGCCACCTTTAACAAACTGGGAGAGTTCCCCCTGACGAATTAGCTTTTCGATGGCTCTCTTCAGAGTGACGCAGTCGTCCGTGTTGTGGGAGGTGTTCCGGTGGTAACGGCAGTAGGTGCCGCCCTAATGGACGGCGTAGATCTCCTTGGCCGACCGAGGGTCTCGCTCGATGAGGGCGTGCTCCTCGGCGTAATCGAGGATGGAGCTTACCGAATGAGTAAGTGGGATCTTCGGCCTCTCCATCCTCGTCCGCCATATGCGGTCCTTGTTCTTTCCGCCAGATCCATGGCGGCCTTATCCTCCCTGACCTCGGTCCCTGGCCGAGGGTGCGCCTGCCACTGGCGCGGCATTTCTCTTCTTGGAGGAGTGCCCTCCGTCCTTCTTGTGGCTGTGGAGCTCGTCGGCGTCAGCGTACAAGTTTCCTCGCTGAAGCGCCTTCAGATAGGACCTCAGCGGGTCAATGATGAGGCTCCTCGCATATGGGGTGCTACGGAGGGCACCCAGAAACAGGACCAGGAGGGTGCGCTCATCGGCGCCCTCGACCTCATCAGTCTCTCTCGTCCATCGGTCGATGAACGACCGGAGTGATTCGTCATGCTGTTGTTTGACGGAGAGAAGATGGGTGAAATACTTCTTCGCGCGCTTCCTTCCGGAAAAATGAGTGAGGAAGCGTTGGGCAAGGTCCTGCCACGAGTCTATGCTCCCTTCGGGGAGCGCGTTGAACCACTCGTACGCTGGCCCTTCAAGGGTGGAAAGGAACCAGCGGTAGAGGTATTCATCTGACGCGTTCACCATCAACATATTATTCTGGTAACGGCTGAAGTGCTCCTGGAGGTCATAGCGGCCGTCGTAAGGCTTGATGGCGTTTCCCCAGTACTTCTCGGGGATGGGGGCCGAGAGTACCCTGGCGGTGAAGGGAGTCCTCGTCCTGACCTGGAAGATGGGGTCTCCTCGTTTTTCGGCCAACTCCCTCTCAAGGATGGTGACCTTGTTTAGAAGGGCGTTGAAGCCGGGATCTCTGGATGAGTTGCCCGCGGGGGTGGTGGCCAGCTGTTTGGCCTCCATCTGGGCGAGCCTTCGCTCGAGTTGGGCGATTACCTCGTCCCTAGGATCCCTGGCGGCCGTGGTGGCACCCTGCGTTTGCAAACGGGTTGCGTGAGCCGTGTTGATCTGGTGACGGGCATCGTCCTCATGCAGTTTCCCCTTGCCTTTATCCAGGCGTGGCCGGTCCGCTGTCCGGGATACCGACCCCAAGCTTTCCCTGGGTGAGCCAGGCTCACGCTGACCAATCCGCCCCGCCATCCTCTCCGAAGCAGGCCGACGGCACGTGTCACCTAGCCTGTTAAAGGCCGAGGCTTTTCCACGCGCTGGGGTCGGTCCAGCTCGGAGTGGGGAAGCAGGGTGGGAGTGGGACGATGTCGTGTCATGGGGTACCACCCCCTCATCGTTGCCTAGCCTAATTGCCAATGGCTGGGGTTGAGGAGGCGGCGTCGTGTTCTCCCCCGTCCTTGGCATGAGTGCGCTGAGGACAGTGGGATTCTGGGCCAAGCTGGCGATGATGACCGAGAGTGCGGCCTGAAGCTGAGGGTCAACAGCAAGAGAGGCCGGTTGCGCCGAGGCATTGTCGCCTTTTTCCGCACGCTTCTTGTCCAAGCCGATGCGGGCGTCGGGGGCACCGCCTTTGAGCTTGTTACGCAGGTCTCCTGCGAGGTCGATGGCTTTCTGGAAGACACCCCCCTCGGCGGCCTTGTCGGCCGTAGCATCCTCCTCGTGCTCTTGGTTCTCCTGTGCCTCAGGGATGGTCTTGCTGAGGAGGTTGCGAATTGACTTAGTTCTTCCCATTGTCAGTTAGTTGTGCTTGGTAGCGACGAAGGAGGCTAACTTGATTGTTCTAGCTCTCAATGAAAGCTCCAAATGATAGAGTATAAGTCTAAAGAGAAATGAGAGCTAGAGAGAGAAGTACTATATTTGCTCTGTATTAATGATTTGTGAACCCCTACAACTACTCCCAGATGGAGTATTTATAGGAAAAAATTGGGCTGGGCCCCCAAGACTTGGGCTTGGGAGGCCCATTTACAATAGGGCCACTAATGGGCCGGATACAAAGTGTATAGAAATGATTAAGTATAAAATCCTATTCTGGAGGCTATCTGTGGCCGACGAGGGCATGACCGACGAGGGCATGGCCGACGAAGACCCGGCCGACGAGGTCACCCGGTTCTCCTGGCTTCTGGATCACATTCTGAGTAGACTTCTTTCTGGCCGATGGGGGGTCACCTGGCCGACGAGGGTCCCACCAGGTGATCGTGGTACCTTCCGTTCTCCTGAGTATGTGGGCCCTGGGGTCCTGGCCCATATACTCAATATACTCTATTAGAAACTTCTTAGACATTCAGAAACGCGTTTCTGCCGGAGATGAAACTGCTTCAGAACCAAGGACCATTTTGCATCCTCCACGCTCTCGTCCTAAAGGTAAGCGAAATAAACGAAAGAAAAGCACCGTTGGAAAATAATGTAAAATAGTCAAAGCTCGCAGGTCCAAATCCCAAAATGTTGCAGTAATTACAAATACTGTGGTTGGTAAAGTATTGGAAGATTATGTTTGGAGAGCCCAAATGACTAGGAAGTTCAACACAGTATTGTCTGTAAGTGCTGGTATACTGGAAGTTAGGGTATTATGTGAACAAGATTATGGCTCTATTAGAAACTTCTTAGACATTCATAAACACGTTTCTGTCCGAGATGAAACTGCTTCAGAACCAAGGACCATTTTGGATCCTCCATGCTCTCATCCTAAAGGTCAGCGAAATAAACGAAAGAAAAGCACCATTGAAAAACAATGTAAAATAGTCAAAGCTCGTAGGTCAAAATCCCAAAATGTTGCAGTAATTCTAAACTAGTTGCCCAATCTGTTGTATAGGTAAATTTGCTATTTCTTTTTAGTTTTTTATATTTAATCTACGTTTTCTCAAATTATTGTTCTTCTCTTATTTTAATTTCAGGATACTGTTAATTGCATGGTTCCACATGGCTATCTTGCTCATCCGGTTGGGGGAATGACTTCTTTGATGCCTTTTTTAGATCTCCACAAGTTTTCGCGTCATACTCTGTGCAATCAAGTGTTGTGAATCAAAAGCATATTTAGTTGATCTTGAACTAATTTTTATATTTTTTCATTTTGGTGAGATTTTTTCCCAAGTGATTTTATGTTTAAGCCATGAGGCAATGTAAGTGAACACTGCTATGTTTGTTTATATAAGTTACATCTTCTCTTACACGTTTTATAACTATGACTTACACAGTTTACATTTTCTACACCTTTTATTTACATTTTGTATTTAAATACTCAGTGCAATTATATAATAAAAGTGCAGGTTGAGTTACATTTCACTACTAGAATTTTTCTTATTTGAGTTATTTGCTGCGCTTATTTGAGTTATTTATGGTCATCGATTATTAACCGCAGCAATAAATGGGTTTCTGTTAAGTTATTTGCGGCCGATGAAATGGATCTGTAGTAAAGTAATTGCTGCGGGTACGGTGGACCGAAGCAATTAGGTTCAAAACTTACCCCTACACTTGATGCATTGAAAATCTTCCTTCACCCGCACGGGTAGCTCAGTTGGTCGAGTGGTGGGAGATTTGGAACAATGGACCAAGGTTCGAATCCCCGCAGCGACCGGGGTAGCGACCGGGTGGAGGTCACAGAACTTGAAATAAGGATGAGCCTCTGGTGCGCACGGGTGTATGGACCTACTGCCATTCTGCTGACCGAATCACCGTCACTAACCTCCCCGCCATCCGGTCGGGACAGGGGGCTCCTGGGGTGAGAGATTCCACATTCAAAACCTTCCTTCTTCATCAGACGCCCAAAACCTTCCACCTTCTAGCAGCACGTGCCTCCGTCTAAGCAGTCGCCTTGGCCATTCATCCGCTAAAACCCCACCCCACTTCATCTCATCCCATTCCTCGAGCTCCGTATACATCAAGTGGGTCGAAATCGAGGAGACAGATCCTTCCTGCTTTGAGCCGAATTCAGGTACAAACAGATCGCCCATTTTTCCATATGTCGTATCTGTTTTCGGTAGTGTTACAGCGTTGAGTAGCTTCTTACCGCATTATTTCAACTTTAGGGTTTCGCATTATATCTTGCACCAGTTTCGCTCGTTGGTAGTTCGGATTTAGGAGCTATGGAGACAGTAGCAGCTGCGGCGGTACCGCAACCAACGGTTTCTCCCCAAATTGTATGTATTCTTTTCTTCTTTTTGCTGGGAGGTTGTTTTTAGCTCTTGTACTGACACTGGTTCTTTTGTCCACATCAAATACTTAATTTGGCTGGGTAAATTTGGCGGTCAGATTTTATCTTGACTGTATTTTGACATGTTGACAAATGGTTAAAGTAGTTCAACTACATATAACTTTTAAGCCCCCATTTTAAGTTAATATTTTGAATGGAGATGCAGTAATAATGCAGAGTATGATGTTAAATACGGAGTATGATCTAATGCAGATTTTTAGTCACTATATATGCCTTCATGTCACTTATTTTTATATTACTAATTAGTTATCATCTAAATACATAAATATTGTTGTGTAGTACCGTAGCTTGCAAACTGACCTTGTTCCTTTTGTGGAGCTGGAGTACGGGAAAGCTCAATAGATTGTATAAGCTGAACTGAAAGAAGTGCCTATATAAGCTTAACTATCCACGGATGCTGCGGCTTTGAGGTAATGTGCATTACTTTATTGCCTAAACCTTAAGGGTGTTCAAGAGTGTCTAACAACAATTCAGCTATAAAGTTATGGAGTATTATCTTTGCTTCTTACGCTGATTATTTGTTTTATTTTCCACTCAATTTCCAATAAGGTTATAGGAACAGTTATAATGGAGTGGGAAGAAGGGAGAAATCTTGCCAAAAAATGTCCGTACCATTTATTTATTTTTTGTTGATTAGATTTTAGTTTTCTTTTTATTATCTTCGTTGATGTATCTATTAATATACGGCAACCATCACTTAGGTTTAGTAGGTTCTCTTTTTAGATAGAATTTGATACGACTTCCACAACTCAGGAATCAATCACAATAGAGCTAAGAACAAGGTAAGAAAACAGAATCTTATTCGCAGAAGGTAAGTCGTATACAATCGTCCCAAGAAGGAGATAGAACTCCAACTCCCAGTCCCAGACAATTAGTCTAAAAACAGCCTGCTCTCCTACAGCAGAATTATTCTATTTATATCCTTCTACAAACAGAAGGTAGTTATTAGTTACTTAACAACTCACAACTAATAACCGCTAGTCTATTTTAGGCCTTCTAGAATAAACTCTCCCGAACCTTCTATTCTGAGTAAGTAGACTAGCTGGATCTCTATCAATACCTCCTCCTTGCAGAACCAACTTGTCCTCAAGTTGAAAGTCAGGGAATTGATCTTGGATCATGTTAATATCCTCCCATGAGTCTTCAAAATCAGGAAGGCCCTGCCAATGCACTAGGACCTCCTCCTTCCCTTCCTGATTCAGCCTGCTGTCTCTCACAGCTTCAGGTCTCACTTGCAACTCACAATCTTCTGTGAGGCAATCTGGGAGGCTTTGATAAGCTACAGTGGGTTTCAGCACTTTCTTCAACAAGGATATGTGGAATACAGGGTGTATTCTACTTCCTTCTGGCAACCTTAATCTGAAAGCAACCTTATTTATTTTCTCTGAAATTTCATAAAGGGCCATAAAATCTTGGACTCAGCTTTTCATTGATCCTCTTGGCCAAACTTCTCATTTTATATGGTTGTATCTTTAAGAAAACTTGATCTCCTACTTCCAATTCCTCTTCCCTCCTATGTTTATCAGCTTGTTGCTTCATCAAATTTTGTGCTCCGGCCAAATTCTCCTTCAATTCAGTCAACATCCCATTCCTCTCAGCAGTCATTTTAGTTACTTCATCTACTGAAGTTATACTGACATCACCTCTGATGATAGCAGGAGGTGATTGTCCAAACAAGGCCTGATATGGAGTGCTTTTCAAAGAGCTATGATAATTAGTGTTTAACCAATATTCAGCCCATGGAAGTCATTTAACCCATTGTCTCGGTTTCCTTCCACTTAAACACCTCAAATAAGTTGTTAGGCAACGATTTACCACTTCAGTCTGCCCATCACTCTGTGGATGGTAGGCAGTACTATTTTTGAGCTTTGTCCCAGCCAATCTGAACAACTTTGACCAGAATGAACTCAAGAAAAGGCTGTCTCTATCACTCACATACCTGAAATCCATGTATTTTCACTACCTCCTGAATAAAGATTTCAGCCACTCCTTTGGCATTATAGGGATGTGCCAATGGTATGAAATGTGAAAACTTTGTCAATCTGTCAACCACCACCAAAATAGTGTCTTTTCCTTGTGATTTTGGTAAACCTCCTATGAAATCCATGCTAATATCAGTCCAAACCTTTTCAGGTATGGGTAGGGGATGCAGCAAACCAGCAGGCTTTAAAACCTGATATTTATTCCTTTGGCAAGTGTCACATCCTTGAATATAATCCTTGATGTCAGATCTCATCCCCACCCAAAAGAATAAATTGGAAATCCTCTTCATAGTCCTGAAATACCCTGAATGACCCCCTATGGCTGAATCATGGTATTCCTTGAGAATGATTAGAATTCTGTGGGATCCTTTTGGTAAAATCAACCTCCCTTTGTAATAGAGCAACCCTCCCTTCCTCTTATAATCCTGATATTTATCTGGTTGAATTAACATCTTCTGCATGATCTCCCACCATTTAGGGTCCTTTTCCAGTTCTTCTTCCAAACCCTCCCATTCCTGGCAAGTTACTGTGGATAGGGCTGCATATGTATATTTTCTGGATAAGGCATCAACTGCCTTATTCTCAATCCCTGGTTTGTATCTAATGGTAAAATTGTAACCCATCAATTTGGCTATCCATTTTTGTTGATCTTCTCCCATAACTTTTGGCTCAGTCAAATATTTCAAACTCCTTTGATCTGTATGGACCTCAAAACTCCTTCCCAAAAGGTAAGGTCTCCACTTTTGAATAACAAAAACAATAGCCATTAATTCTTTTTCATACACAGATTTATTCAAATATTTGGGAGATAACTGTTTGCTCATATAAGCAATAGGGCCTCCTTCCTGCATCAATACAGCCCCTAAGCCTTTTCCTGAAGCATCAGTTTCAATCACAAACATCTTGTTAAAATCAGGTACTCTTAGCACTGGCAAGGAAATCATGACACTCTTCAGATTCTGGAAAGCATCAGTAGCCATCTCATTCCATACAAAGCCATCTTTCTTTAAAAGCATGGTAAGAGGAGCATCAATCTTGCTATATCCCCTTACAAACCTCCTGTAATACTCAGTCAAGCCTAAGAATCCTCTGAGTTCCTTCAAATCTTTAGGGATATTTCAATTCTTCATAGCTTCAATCTTTTCAGGATCAGCTGCCACACCCTCTTCTGAAATTATATGTCCCAGATAATTTAGTTGTCTTTGGCCAAATGAGCACTTTTTTGATTTGCTACTAACTGATTCTTCTTCAAAGCTCCCAGAACCTTTCTTAGGTGTTCTTTATGTTCTTCCTTAGTCTTACTGTAAACTAAAATATCATCAAAGAACATCAAAGCAAATTTCCTCAGAAAAGGCCTTAGAACCTCATTCATTAGTGACTGAAAAGTGGAGGGAGCATTAGTCAGTCCAAAGGGCATAACTAAATACTCATAATGACCCTCATGGGTCCTGAAAACTGTTTTATGTGTATCACTGGCCTTCATCCTGATCTGGTGGTAACCTGCTTTGAGATCCAGTTTTGAAAAAATTCTGGCACCTCCTAACTCATCCAAAAGCTCCTCAATCACTGGAATAGGAAACTTATCAGGTATAGTAACCTTATTTAAAGCCCTATAGTCTCCACAAAACCTCCAGCCTCCATCTTTCTTTCTAGCTAATAGAATAGGGCTACTATAGGGGCTATTGCTGTGTTTAATGATTCCAGATTTCAACATTTCTGCAATAATCTTCTCAATTTCATTCTTTTGATCAAATGAGTACCTGTATGGTCTGATATTTGGTATATCTGCTCCTTCTTTAATATTGATGGCATGATCACAGTCCCTTGCAGGTGGAAATTGGAGTGTAGAATCAAAGACTTTTGTGAATTCAGCTATCACTTCTCCCCACTCAGTTTCCCTGTCATCTTTCTCAGTCAGTTTCTCTGATTCTCCTTCACAGTACAACAAGAACCCATCTCCTTCCTGATGTAAAATGTGACCCATAGTCTTCAAAGTCACCTCCATCTGATTAGCATCTGGATTACCTCTTATGATGTATGTCTCCCTTTTCTGATTCCACTTAAGGATTTGATGCTTAAAGTTTACCTCCATGTCTCCCAATCCAGTCAGCCATTCCATCCCCAACACTATATCCACTCCTCCCAATTCCAAGATGTAATATTCTTGTTGAATTTGTACTCCCTGAATCTCCAATTCTGCCAATGAACATCTGCCCCAGTTGGGTATACACTCACCATTCCCAATCTGAACCTTATAACCCTTAATTGGATTGTAAGGTATTTTTCTGCTCTCCACTATAGTTCTGGACAAGAAATTGTGTGTAGCACCACTGTCTATTAATACAGTGACCTCTATCACTCCACCCACCCATTTCATCTTCCCTTTCACCTTGAAAGTAGTCATAGAAGATATTCCTTCCTTACTTAATACTGAGAGTTGCATGTTCTTGTTATCCATTTGATTGGTAGTATTCATTAGTTCCTCTACTGTTTCTTCTCCTTCAATCTCAGAATTTTCTTCCCCTTCAGAATTCTCTACCAAAACCATCTTGTAGTTTTTCATCTTACATACATGACCTCTGCCCCAAATCTCACCATATTTAAAACACAAACCCTTCTTGCTTCTCTCCAACAACTCCTCTTGAGATAATCTAGGCCCCTGTCTTCTTTCAGAAACTTCTTTAACTTCTGGATGATTTCTGATTTCATTGGCCCCTTTATTTACTGTACTGGAGTTTCTCATAGGTCCCGGATAGCTTCTCCATTTACTACCTTCACTCCAATTCTGTCCTGAACCCTGAATGATAGTTCTGCTCTGTCCCTTCTTCTTGTTCTCCTCCTTATTCTTCATTAAAACTGCTTCCATATTCTTGTTTTCAATCAATGATGCCTTATCCATCACTTCAGCCAGTGTCTTGGTCCGATAGAGCTTCAATTCTGCTCTAATATCCCTTTTCAGCCCTTTTAAGAACACACCTTTCAACACCTCCTCAGATAAATGTCCCTGTGATGCAATAGTTGTCTCAAATTGATCTCTATACTCAGATATAGATCCCTTCTGTTTCAGACTAAATAAAGGCCCCAAAGGATCCTGAACCAAGTTTGGTTGAAATCTCCTGGTCAACGCTCGTGTAAATGAGTCCCAATTCAGATGTTGTGCCTGTCCCTCCCACCATTGGAACCAACTGAGAGCTTGGTCTTCCAGTGCGATGACCGCCACATCCAATTTATCTTCGTCTTCCGTTCGATTCAATCGGAAGTATCTGTTCATCCTTAACAACCAACCAGAAACATCCTTTCCGTTGAAAAGGGGCAAGTCAATTTTTCTTCCCGTATTGTTTTGATTTCTATGATTCCGTCTTGGTTCGTGATTGTGTTGCGAGACGGAATTGTTAACTTCATCATCCGAACTATCTTCCTCTTGCAGATTCCTCTGATGAGCTGTTCGCTGTGAGTTGTTCGATCTTCGTGACTGACTCCAAGATCGATTTGTCATCTCAACATGTAATTCAGCGATACTAGCTTGCATCGCAGTTTGCATCGCTGCAATATTCGCTGCAATATTCGCAGCTAGATTCTCCATACTCGTTTGTATCTCACGTTGACCTCGCTCAACGTCATTCATTCTCCCTTCCATTTTCTTCCTCATGCCAACCATTCACCACTACAACCAGGCTCTGATACCAATGATACGACTTCCACAACTCAGGAATCAATCACAATAGAGCTAAGAACAAGGTAAGAAAACAGAATTTTATTCACAGAAGGCAAGTCATATACAATCGTCCCAAGAAGGAGATAGAACTCCAACTCCCAGTCCCAGACAATTAGTCTAAAAACAGCCTGCTCTCCTACAGCAGAATTATTCTATTTATATCCTTCTACAAACAGAAGGTAGTTATTAGTTACTTAACAACTCACAAGTCACAACTAATAACCGCTAATCTATTTTAGGCCTTCTAGAATAAACTCTCCCGAACCTTCTATTCTGAGTAAGTAGACTAGCTGGATCTCTATCAGAATTTAAAAGCATTTAGTATGAAATGAATTCAAAATAATACTCGTAACATTATTCTGGTCAGATGTTGATGCGTTTAAACACTTTGTTACTTATTTCTTATCGTGCTCTTGCTGCATTTCTGATGTTTTCAACTTATATGCTTGCAATGTTAACTTTTGTATATGCGTGTGCAGTGTATTTGAGTAGGAAAATTGGATGGGAATGTACAAAACATCAAAAGGCGGATTGTGATATACCCAGTGTATATAAATTTGAAGAAGACAGCTGCGGAGGGAAGGCGTACCAGTGTGAGTAAAGTGTAAGAAAATCCTAATTGTGTGAAGATTCAAAATTGTTGTAATCACCTTAAAGTCCTCAACACTATCGAGGTTTGTATTTCATTTTAAGTTTAGTAGTCTTGTTCATATTTGATTGTTGGTCATATTGACTTTACCTCTTCTGTATGCCTTTTCATAAAGTTTGATGTGCATTGAAAAAAAGAGAACCTAAATCGTATTGAATTCTCTGAAAGTTATATTTTCTACTGTATGCGTTTCATCCTTTATAATTTGCAATTACATAAAAAGAGAACCGCAGCACATTCTTTCATGTATCTCATATCATTTTGAGAAACAAAAATCCGGTGAGAAGTACGCCGCTCCCTTACGAGAAAGAAGTTGTCGTTGCCGTCTCCCCCAGTCTAGAAGACAAGCTGCCGTCGCCGTCTCCCCCAGTCTAGAAGACAAGCCGCCGTCGCCATCTCTCTTAGTCTAGAAAATAAGTTGCTGCCATCCTACAAAAAACCACCACCGCCCAAGTTGAGTTGCCGCTGCACCTTCAGCCACTTCTTCCACACCCTTTCCTCTCGCAGCCACCTCTTATCATATTAAAGGTTTATTTCTAAATATTTTATCATTTCAATTGATTTATTATAAGTATTTCTCATTTTATGAAATTTTAATATTTCTATGAATTATAAATTAATATTGATGTTTATGTTTGTATGAAGTAGTGAATTTGCAAAATTAGTTCTCCATCCTAGGAAAATAGGACATATCAACCATAAAAAAGCATCATTCTAAAAGATTGTCTATTTCTTGTTTGTTGTATTTTTGAAGCTATATGCTCTCTGAAATTCTTTAGTTTTAAAAAATTGAAAGCTCCTGTGCAGATAGTATGGTTGAAGGTTGAGTTTTGCAATTCACTGGAATAGAAGAGAGCAGCAGTACTCAGGTTAGTTTTCAAGTCTAGTTTTTATGTAGTCTATACTAATTCGTTTTCAGGTGTTTATATAGCTTATAGTATTTGTTTAATATTTCAGGTTTACCGGAGCACCCAATTCAAAGGAAGAGGCTTTGTCGAGTGATTAAATGTTAGAAGTTCGTGATCCATTGGCCATACATATATATTCTTGATCGTTGTTGATAATTTATTGAAGATTATATACTTTTAGATGGTAGATTTACTTCAAGCTGGCATTATGTATTGTATTCTTTTTGTACTAACATTAGTGATGTAAAAGTGTAAAACTGAATTATTTGTAAGTTACGGGTTCAGTTGGTATTGATGTGATAGCAAGATTTGAAAAAAAAGTTACTTATTCTGTAAACAAGATCCAATTTGTTGTAAATACAAGATCTGATAGCAAGTTGGTATTATGTACTTCCTCCGTCCCTAAATGTTTGTCACACTTTGACTTTACAAGTTTTAAGGAGATGAATTTGACTTTACACTGTAGCGACACTGTTTCACACTGTAACGGTACTGTTTGGCACTGTTTTGCACCGTTTGACACTGTTTGGTATATATTTGTTTACCAAATAAGGAAGTTTAAGAAGTATGACAAACATTTTGGAACATCCACTTCGGGAAAGTGTGACAAACATTTAGGGACGGAGGGAGTATCAATTTTTCTATGTGTCGGTAGTATTATGAAACCAAAATAACACCTCAATTGTTGTTGTTCATATGCTAATTGTTGCGGTTGTAACCAGCAGCAATTTGTAATTGTTAACTGCAGCATAAGTCATGTTTAGAATTTTGAAACAACTAATTGCTGCGGTTCACAAGCGCAGCAAATAACTCATCCTACTTTTTGCCGCCCCTTGATTTGCTGCGGTTCAAAACCGCAGCAAATAAGCAAAAATAACCGCACCAAAATACCAAATAGCTAAAATTCTAGTAGTGTAATTTGCTCTTGCCTCCAGTTGCATTAAGCATGTGTAGGGATGGACCAAACCGGCCCGGCCCGGCCCGGTTAAGGATAGGGAGGTTCGGGCTTTGACCCGGCCCGGGGGAGGAGAGCGGTTCGGGCACGGTTCTGGAAATTGGAGGCCCGGCCCGGCCGGTTCGGGCTCGGTTCGGGCCAACTGCTAGTTTTTTTTTTAAAATCTTTTGGCCATCCAAACAGGTCTTAGAGCCGTTGTGATTGAACCCAAACGGCTATATAGCCGTTGGGAGCCTTCCTGGGGTCCTGGGGTGGGTTGGGGGTGGGGGGTACAAAAAAACTACAAATACTCCATTTTTTCTATACAATTTACTACACATCTTCTCCAAATATTCATACTCTCTAATCTCTAATCTCTACTAATCTTCTCCATCTTCATCTTCTCAAATTTATAACTACATATATTATATTATATTTACATATATAATCATCTCTAATTTATGTACTTATATTTACATTTTAAATATACTTAATATATACTTATATATATTAAAGTATTATATATAAGTGTATAACTAATCTTATAGTAATATACTTATATTATATATACTATAAACATAATATTATATATTACTAGTTAATCTACTTATTATCTACTTATATATATATATATTTATTATATATATATATATATATATATATATATATATATATATATATATATATATATATATATATATATATATATATATACTTCCTCCGTTCTTAAATAAATGCAACGGTCAACATTTCACACTTGCCGAGACACAACTTTGACCATTAATATAAATGATTTTGTATTAGTAAAAAAATTAAAAAAATTAGATTATGAAAATTTACAATGAGACAAGTTTAACAATATGTTTTTCATAAAATAATATTATTACATTAATAAATAAAACGTAGTCAAAGTAGAACATGTGAATAGTGTAAAAGTCAAAATGTTGCATTTATTTAAGAACGGAGGTAGTATATATTAAGTATATCTAGTTATACACTTATTATCTAATTGTTACATTTATTAATTTCCTATCATAGTAGTTAATTGTTACATTTATTATTCTCCTATAAAAACTAGTTAATTGTTAAACTTGTTAAATAAAGTTGTTAGATTGTAAAACAAATAGTTCGAATTTTGTTAATTCGAAATTAATTATTTAATTGTTACATTTATTAATCTCTTATCATAGTAGTTAGTTGTTACATTTATTAATCTCCTATAAAAACTAGTTAATTGGTAAACTAGTTAATTCGAAATTAATTGTTTAATTGTGAAACTAGTTAATTGTTAGTTTGTTACATTTATTAATCTCTTATCATAGTAGTTAATTGTTACATTTATTAATCTTCTATAAAAACTAGTTAATTGGTAAACTAGTTAATTCGAAATTAATTGTTTAATTCTTAAACTAGTTAATTGGTTCATTCATTAATCTCTTATCATAGTAGTTAATTGTTACATTTATTAATCTCCTAAAAAAACTAGTTAATTGGTAAACTAGTTAATTCGAAATTAATTGTTTAATTCTTAAACTAGTTAATTGGTTCATTTATTAATCTCTTATCATAGTAGTTAATTGTTACATTTATTAATCTCTATAAAAACTAGTTAATTGTTAAACCTGTTAAATAAAGTTGTTAGATTGTAAAACAAATAGTTCGAATTTTAGTTAATTGGTAAACTAGTTAATAAAACTAGTTAGATTGTAAACTTGTTAACAACTAGTTATTATATTTTTAATATGGAGCGTGGTAGAGCTTCTGTAGATATGGGTAACCTCCACCGCAACCGAACAAAGGAGATTGCGAGGAATCATCCAAGGTCACTGTAACACCCCTAAATTTCCCGCCCAAAACATTGATATATTTAAAAGAAATACTTTATTCATTGATCAAAGAGTTGAAGAAATACAGCGGAAGTCTAAAAGGGAAATGAGTGTTACCGCCACATTCGGTCATCTCTTAACCGAATGCACAGGCAACTCAAAGTAAAACAATAAAAACTAATGTAATAATAAGTAAATGTTAATTTCATGACTAGATTTAACTAAGGCATCTTTTAATTCGCACTCAAGCTCGAGCAATCCATCAATCCACATATGCATCCAACTCATCACCTGATAAAATTTAAGGGAGAAGAGAGAGACAAGAGAAATAACAAAAATTAGCTTTAGAGCTAAGTAAGTACTACCCAACCCCGTAAAATAATCAGGTTTGACAAAAATAGACTTTTATATAATATCTTATAAAAAATGACGCACTCCACCAAAATATTTTGCTCTTTGATTTTTCTAAAATTTCTTCTTTACTAAAATCCTCAACTTCTCTTCGAAAATCTCTTAGTATCTCTTCTCTTTAAACTTCTTAAGAAAATAACTTCTTCTCTAACTTCCTAGTAATTTAGAAGGGCGGTGCTTAACCTTTCGGTAGAGCCCGGTGGACCGTGGTTACGGACGGCCACCCCGAACAAATGCCGGTACCACAACTGCTCTGTTGGAAACGAAACGACTACCTTAAGTGTGCACACCCCCTAAAAGGGATTCCAAGCCCTCCGAGTAGTAAGTCATCCCGAGTGGTCGGAACCCAACCACCCCAATTCTAAAATTCTTGAATGATTAGGGACTACTACTATAACTTCTTCTTAAAAGGGATCATAGATCCAAATCTTACTTAAAAGGGATCATAGATCCAAATCTTACTTAAAAGGGATCATAGATCCAAATCTCACTTGAAACTTAAACTGTACTTCTCAGTAGTAGTAGCTCTAATCACCCTCCACATTTATCCGGATGTGGAAAAACCGACACCTCGGATTACTCCCGAGATGCTCACTTCTTATGAAAATGTAAATTTTATCTTTTGTTTAACAATACTTCAAAAATACTTCTTAATTTCTCTAAAAAGTCTTGAAGGTATTTAAAAATATTTAATACCCCAAAAGTACTTGATTTATACTTCTTAACTACCATATATATAATATCTTCTCAAAATCACATACACAAAATTCACAAATCACACTTAATCACATAATGCATAATAAGCATATAATACGAGGAAACAATTTTGGATTGGCAGAGAAACTTACCTTAAGTCCTGTTGCTCCTAGTTATCCTCCTCTAATCCGGTCTCTAGATAATCACCTTTTTATTTAAATATGATAAATTAGTCACTTATTCTATTTGTAATTACTTTACCCGATTTTCTCCTTTTATTTTATTATTCGAATTTATTAACTTAATTCATTAGTTATCCGAATTTATTTGGTTACTCACTTTCTATTAATAAAATTTCCTTATTAATTTCATCCATTAATTTTCAATATTTGAAATAAAATATCTGAATATAATTAACTACAACATCTAAATTTTTATTCAATAATCACTATTAATTTACCCTACTCATAAGTTATTATCTAATTACTTTATTTACATAACCGAATATATTTATTTTCCTTATTTTATTCAAACATTATTTTTAGTCCAAAATATTATTTTTCAACCTCACTGATTTATTTATTTCACCATTAATATTAACATTTCCTTATTTAATTACTTAACTAGTTTTATATGACCTAATTTAAATAAATAGACTAAGAATCGACTTTATAAATTAAAAACCGTCTATAACTATAATTTGGGTCTATATTTGACCTAGGTTGTCCAGATATCTATTTTATAATTATCTTCCATAATTATTCCTTTAATTTCATATATCTATTAACCGGTTCAATTACAATTAAATATACTAAATCTTAATATTTATTAATTATAAATGGTCCATAAGGTCCTAGTTAGTCATATATTTATCCTAGTTTACTCCAATATTTATTTCATAATTAGTTTCGTTATTTAGTTAATTATTTACTAAATGTGTATAAATTGGCCCAATTACCATTAAATCAATTAAAAATAGCTAAAAATATTATTTTCCAATTCTGGTTGGTCCGAATATGTATATTTATACTAGGTATTTAATTTATATTTTTCCAGATTTTATTTATTTCATTTACTATTTTATTTTTAATTTTTATTGCAACTGGGCCGAACTGGCACAAATTTAATTTTCTAGCCCAACCTGAAAAAGGCCCAAAAACCGACCAGCGTCTTCCTCCCCAGGTCACCGGAGAACGGAACTAAAAAAACGCAGAGGAGGTTACCTCAACGGCACGGCCAAGGACGGTGGTAGCGGACTTCTGATGGACGGTAACGGACGGTGATGGACTGGCGGCGGCAGTGGCGTCCCCCTTCTTCCCCGTTTCTCCGCCGTTGAAGTTTGCCCGGCGAACTCCGGTGAGGCTTTTCTCCCTCGTTTCACGACCGTTTTCAACGATTCTTTTTCCGTTGGATTCGTCTCACGAAGGGGAAGGTTTGAGGGGTGTTTTCAGGGCTTGTTTCTGGCTAAAACAGTGGGTCGAAAAAATATATATATATATACGTATATATGTATATTTCTCAGATTTTGGGATGAAGAAAATGCAGGTTCTGGCCTATTATTTATAGGTGTAGGTCGAGGGTTTTAGACTGAGATGTTAGATTTAGAGTTGGATTAAAACAGCTCCTCCCGATTTTTGGTTGTGTTGTTTTGCCGGCCAAGAAAAACCTACCGGGAGTAATATACGTATTGAAGTAGGAGTATTATACTTATGTTATAGTAGTTATTTAGGAGTATTATAATTATACTTAGCTATATACTAAGTTATACGTAGGTAGGTTTTTATATTATATACGTACTTAGTTTATAGGAGTAGGAGTATATATATATATATATTATACGTACGTAGGTTTTTATATTACATACGTACTTAGTTTATAGGAGTATATATATATACGTACTTAGTTCTTTTATCGGACCATTTTTATCAGACTAAAAATGTCGTAAATTTGGAAATTTTATCTGATTAGAATGTTACAACTGTTGAATTTTTGTCTGACTTAATTAATAATTAAAATGTTATTTTCGTAATATTTTATCTGATTAAAAATTATTTTTATTTTTATTTAAATTTTTGAAGTGTCACAGTCACGCAAAGGTAAGGGAGGGCCGGAGTCTTCATCTCAAACCCGAGATGATTTTGATGCGGATTACAACCAAAGATATGAGGATGCGATGTCCGATGAGCAACTAGAACAACTATTGCAACAAAATAATGGAGGTTTTTTCATCAATAAGACATCCCGCAAACCATTGACGAAGAAGAGTTTGAGGATGATGATGCGGAGGAGAGGGATCCGTGAACGGTCGAGGACGAGGTTCATGGCACATCGGATGATGAGGAAGAGGAAGCGGAAATGGCTACTTCTTCCCAAGCCGGTGGGAAATCTGAATCTGTCTTTAAGGCAAATTTTACAAAAGTTAAAGACCTCGAAACCGAGATATGGTACGCCACTTGCAAGCATTGCAACAAAAAGTATAACTTGGGAATTTCTGGAGGGTACGGGAGCACCACAAGGCATCTTAAGGCCAAGCACCCGGCGGAATATGCGAAATCGGACAAAGGCAAGAGAAGGCAAACACAAATTTCAAGGTTTGCAACTGGCCAACCCTTTGGTAATTTCTCCTATGATGATCAAAGACATTTGACTGGTATGTCTCATTTAATTGTTGAAGAAAATTTGCCTTTTATTTTTTCTGAAAGTCTTGCTGATGGAGTATATGGGTCTGAGCCCCAGGACCCACATACTCGGAAGAACAGAAAGCACAAGACAACAGAGTGGCGCCCTCGTCGGCCAAGACGCCCCCGTCGGCCGAAAAGGAGCCAACTCGGATTATGGTCCTGAGTCCAAGAAACCCGGGTGCCCTCGTCGGCCGTGCCCTCGTCGGCCGTGCCCTCATCGGCCACGCCCTCGTCGACCACAGAGACCTCCCAGAATCGGATTTTATACTTACTCATTTGTACAGCCCATTAGTGGCTTTGTATTCGGCCCAGTAGCGGTCCAGTTGTAAATGGGCCTCCCAAGCCCAAGGCTTGGGAGCCCAACCCTAATTTTCTCTATAAATACTCCCCTTGGGAGTAGTTATAGGGGTTACAAATTCATTCTATTGAAGCATATTATTGCACTTCTCTCTCTAGCTCTCACTTCTCTCTAGATATACTCTATCATTTGGTGCTCTCGTTGAGAGCTAGAACAATCAAGTTAGCACCCTTCGTCGCTACCAAGCACAGCTAACCACTGATCATGGGGAGAACTAAGTCAAACCGCAACCTCGTCAGCAAAGTCATCCCTGAGGACCAAGAGCCCAGGGAGCACGATGAGGACGCCACGGCCGACCAGGTCGGCGGAGGGGACCTCTTCCAGGAGGCCTTCAACCTCACGACGGACCTCCGCAATCAACTCAACGGCGGAGTCCCCGACGCCCGCCTCGGCCTGGAAAAGAAATGAGCTGAGAAAGCGGATCACGCCCCGGCCCAGCCTATGGCCGCGGCCTCTCCGTCCGTAGATCCTCAGGTCCAGGCCGCACTATCAGCTATCATTGCCAGCTTGGCTCAGAATCCCACCGTCCTCAGCGCACTCCTGCCACGGACCGGGGGAAACGTCACTCCACCTCCTCATCCCCAACCGTTGGCCGTCCAGATAGGCAACAATGAGGGGGTTGTGGCCCAGGACACGGCGTCGTCCCACTCCCACCCTGCTTCCCCTCTTCGGCCCGGGCAGACCCCAGCGCGTGGAAAAGCCTCTGCCTTCAATAGGCTAGGTGACACGCGTCGTCGTCCGGTTTCGGAAAGGATGGTGGGACGGATTAGTGATCCTCGTCCTGGCTCGCCAAGGGAAAGCTTGGGGTCTGTGTCCCGGACAGCGGACCAGCCCCGCCCGGACAAGGGCAAGGGGAAGTTGCACGAGGATGACGTGCGCCACCAGATCAACGCGGCTCACAACGAACGCCTGAGGAACCAGCCGGGCGCCGCGGCGGCCGACAGGGACCCCCGGGATGAGGTCATCGCCCAGCTGGAGAGGAGGCTGACTCAGATGGAGGCCAAGCAGTCGGCCAACATCCCTACGGCCGGCGCCTCCAACGACCTCGGCCTCAACGCGCTCATGAACAAAGTTAGCGCCCTGGAGAGGGAGCTGGCCGAAGGGCGGGGTGACCCCATCATCCAGGTCAGGACGAGGACCCCTTTCACCAACAGGGTCCTCTCGGCCCCCATCCCTGAGAAGTACAGGGGGAACGCCATCAAGTCCTACGATGGCCGATCAGACCCCCAGGAACACTTCAGCCGTTACCAGAACAACATGCTGATGGTGAACGCGTCCGATGAATACCTCTGCCGGTGGTTCCTCTCTACTCTCGAGGGGCCAGCGTACGAGTGGTTCAACGGACTGCCGGAAGGAAGCATCGACTCATGGCAGGACCTCGCCCAGCGCTTCCTCACTCACTTTGCCGGGAGGAAGCGCGCCAAGAAGTATTTCACCCACCTCCTCTCCGTCAAGCAGCAGCACGAGGAGTCCCTCCGGTCATTCATCGATCGGTGGACGAGGGAGACCGAGGAGGTCGAGGGGGCCGATGAGCGCACCCTCCTCGCCTTGTACCAAGGAGCCCTCCGCAGCTCCCCGTACGCTAGGAGCCTCATCACCGACCCCCCGAGGTCGTACGCCAAGGCGCTCCAGCGCGGAGGCTTATATGCCGACGCCGACGAGCTCCACAATCACAAGAGAGAGGGGGGCCATCCCCCCAAGAAGACAAATCCTTCGCCGGCTCCGGGTCCGCCCCCGGTCGGCCAGGGTGCCCAGGGCCGCCACGGCTCTGGTGGACAGAGTAAGAAAGACCGCCACTGGCGGCCGAGGCTGGAACGGCCGGGGGTAACCCTCACCCACCCGGTCGGCACCATCCTCGATTATGCCGAGAAGCACGGCCTCATCGAGCAGGCCCCTCGTCCGGCCGAGGAGATCCTTGCCATCCAACAGGGCGGCACATACTGCCGGTTCCACAAGAACTCGTCGCACAACACCGACGATTGCATCACATTGAAGAAGGCCATCGAGCGCCTTATTTGCCAGGGGGAACTCTCCCAGTTTGTCAAAGGTGGCCCGCGCAAGAACACTTGGGTAAACACCGGCAAACATGGGGGCGAACCCTCTGCGAAGAAGCAGGAGATTGGTAGACTCAGCGACGACGAGGACTTTGAAGAGCCTCCGCCGAAGAAGAATCACATCCACCTCATCGTGGGTGGAAACACTGGGGGGGACTCCACCACTCAGAGAAAGAAATGGGCCCAATCCCTTTACATTGGGGAGGTGTCACACGTTCCCCCCCAGCCGAAGAAGCAGCGAACGGAGGCGATCACCTTCACCGACAAGGATCTGCCTCCAGGTACGAAGTCACACAGGGACGCCCTCGTCATCCGATGTGAGATCGGTGACTCCATCATCCACCGTACTTACATCGATACGGGGAGCTCCGTCAACGTGATGTACCTGGACACCTTCAAGCAGCTGAAGCTGGACAGAGCTTTGCTGAAGCCGATCAAGACCCCGTTATCCGGCTTCACCGGGGACTCTATCGACGCCGAGGGCACGATAGTCCTCCCCGTGGAAGTCGGTGACGGCCCCCACCACGCCAAAATTGACATGGAATTCATGGTGGTCAACCTCCAGTGCGCCCACAACCTAATCTTGGGCCGGCGTGCGCTGGAGGACTTGGAGGCCATCATCTCCATGAAGCACTTGTGTTTGAAGTTCCCCACCAATGACGGCATCGGCTACGCCAGAGGAAATCAGAGGATAGCCAGAGCTTGCTACCTCAAGCTAACAAGGCCGGCCGAAAGGGAGGGACAGAGGATAGACACCATTACGGCCGCCGTCGCCGTGGACGAGGAGAGGCCACATGCGGAGCCGGCCGAGGAGGTCGAGGAAATCCCTCCGGATACCTCCCAGCCGGAGCGGGTTCTCAGGGTCGGCAAGCAACTCCCCCAGGACCAACGAGACGCCATCCTCCTCGTCCTACGGTCATACGCCGTTGTCTTCGCGTGGGGCCCGAACGATATGCCCGGCATCAGCCGCCAGGTGATCACTCACCGGTTGACCGTCGATCCGGCCTCCGCGCCCGTCAAACAGAAGCGGCGCTACTTGTCCGCTGACAGGCGGGACTTCGTCAAAGGGGAGGTCGCCATGCTCCTATCGATCAAACATATCAAAGAGGTGAAGTACCCAACATGGTTGGCCAACGTCGTCCTCGCACAGAAACCGCCGACGTTCAGAATGTGTGTTGACTACACTGACCTGAACAAGGCGTGCCCCATGGACCCGTTCCCTCTCCCCAACATTGATCAGCTGGTGGACGAGACGGCGGGGTGCGAGTTGATGTCGTTCCTCGACGCTTTCAGAGGGTACCACCAGATCTCCATGCACGAAGATGACGCCGAGAAGACGGCATTCATGACCCCAGAGGGAATATTTTGCTACCTCGTCATGGACTTCGGACTCAAAAACTCCGGCGCCACCTATACTAGGATGGTGGCCAAAATCTTCAGAGCGGTCCTTGGCCGGACGATGGAGGCGTACGTCGACGACATGATCGTCAAGAGCAGGCAGGCCACCTTCCACGCCGACGACCTCCGGGAAATCTTTGAAATCATGAAGGAGTTCAGGCTCCGCCTTAACCCCAAGAAGTGCGCCTTTGGCGTCCAGGGCGGCAAGTTCCTTGGCTACATGGTCAGCCAGAGAGGCATCGAGATAAACCCGGAGAAGACACAGGCTATCATCAACATGGAGCCGCCCCGCAACGTCAAGGAGGTACAGCGACTGACGGGGCGCCTAGCGGCCTTAAACCGGTTCCTCTCCAGGTCAGCCGAGAGGGCACTCCCCTTCTTCCAGATCATGCGCAAGGCAAACAGCTTCAAGTGGATGACAGAGTGCCAGGAAGCATTCGACGAATTGAAAAGGTACCTGTCTTCCCCACCCGTACTCTCCAAGCCCAAAGCCGGCGAAACCCTCTTCTTGTACTTAGGGGTGAGCACGTCGGCCATCAGCTCCGTGCTCATCCGTGAGGACGAAGGGGTGCAGAAGGCCATCTTCTATATCAGCAAGACACTTAGGGAGGCCGAGCTCAGGTACTCCCCCATTGAGAAGACGGTGCTGGCCATCGTCCACACCGTGAAGAATCTGGGGCACTATTTCCAAGCCCACACCGTCCATGTGCTGACCCAGCAGCCTCTCGACGCGCTCATGAGGAGCCCCACTAGCTCCTCGAGGATGGTGAAATGGGCGATCTTCCTCAGCCAGTTTCAGATTGAGATCAAGCCAAGGCCATCTATCAAAGGGCAAGCCTTGGCCGACTTCGTCATTGAATGCACAGCAAGGGAGACGGCCGTCGCCAACTCCGGGCCGGAGCCGGACGATACGTGGACCCTGTTCACTGACGGTTCGTCGGCCGCAAAATCATGCGGCGGCGGCGTCGTCCTCATATCCCCTGAAGGATTCAGAGCTTACTATGCCATCCGCTTCAACTTCATGGTATCCAACAACGAAGCCGAGTATGAGGCCCTCCTCAGCGGTCTCAGACTCGCCGCCGGCCTCAAGGCCAAGCACCTCAGAATCAAGTGCGACTCCAAACTGGTAGTGGGCCAGGTGGAGGGATCATACGAAGCAAAGGACGGCCGGATGAAGCAGTACAGACAAGCGGCAGAGGAATTGCTGAAAGTTTTGAAACCCACGAGATCACTCAGATCCCAAGGGCCGAGAACGCCGAAGCCGACATCCTCTCCAAGCTCAGCTCGGACACCCCGGAGCACATCTCCCAGTTGGCCAAGATCGAGGAGTTGAGCATGTCCAGCATCCATGCCAGCCCCGTCTTGTGCGTCCAACAGCGACCAGAGGACTGGATCTCCGACATCGCCACCTTCATCACAATGGGGGAGCTGCCCCCGGACGAGGAGAGGGCCAAACTTGCCAAACTCAGGGCCCCAAGCTACACCGTCGAAGATGGCAAACTCTACAAACGGTCCTACAATGTTACTCTCCTCCGATGCCTGCACCAGGACGAGGCCGACACAGCCATGGAAGAAGTTCATTGTGGCGTCTGTTCCTCACACCAGGGCCCTTTCAGCATGTCCCGGCGACTCGTCGTCCAGGGTTTCTTCTGGCCGACGATGGCACGCGACTGCGCTGATCTGGCCAGAAAGTGCACCACATGCCAGGTACTCCAGAAGGCCCCTGGTCGGCCAGCTGTCAACTATGCCCCTGTCAGCACCGCAATTCCGTTCTCCAGATGGGGAATTGACCTGGTCGGCCCCCTGCCCAGAGCCGCCGAGAATAACCGCTACATCATCGTCGTCGTCGACTACTTCACCAAGTGGGTCGAGGCGGAGCCCTTGGCCAGCATCACGGGGGCCAGATGCCAAAAATTTGTTTACAAGAACATCATCACACGCTTTGGCGTCCCCCAGGAGATCATATCAGACAACGGCACCCAGTTCGAGGCAGCCCCTTTCCAAGAGCTCCTCCGGGAGTTTGAGGTAAAGCATCGTTTCTCCTCCGTTGCCTACCCTCAGGGCAACGGGCAGGTCAAGAACGCCAACAGAACAATCATGGAGGGGCTGAAGAAGAAACTCCAGGCCGCAGGAGGTAGTTGGGTCGACGAGCTCCCCAACATCCTGTGGTGCTACAGAACCACGCCGAGGAGGGCGACAGGTGAAACGCCTTTCGCCCTGTGCTACGGCTTTGAAGCAAAGGCGCCTACGGAAGTTGCCATCCCCAGCCGACGGGTGGAACAATATGAGCCTGACACCAACGAAGAAAACATGAACATTGACCTACACCTGGTTGATGAGAGGCGTGAACAAGCTTATGTCCGAGCGGAGAACTACCGGCGTCAAGTAAAATCATACTATGACGCCAAGGTACGTTCCCGGGAATTTCAGGTGGGGGACTACGTCCTCCGCCGAAGGGAAGCAAGCCAGCCGACAGAGGGTGGCAAGTTAGCATTGAAGTACGAAGGGCCCTACATCGTCAGTGCCGTGGTCAAACCCGGCACCTACAAGCTTAAACGCCCGAATGGGTCCAATGTACCACGAACATGGAATGTACACCATCTGGTGAAGTTTTATCAGTAATCCGAAGGAGGTGTAGACGGCGAAGCCCTCACCCCTTAACGGGTCACTGATTGAACGCCACCCTCGGCCTCGAGCCACTTATGAATAAAATCATGTTCTGATTTTTTCTCTGGAATTTAGTCAAACATTAGCAGGTGCCCTCGTCGGCCACCTTAGAGCGAAAGGCTCAGGTCTGGCCGACATGGCCCCTTGCATTTGCAGCCTACGAGCGACAAGCTCAGGCACTCCATTGTATTTTGTATCAGCGAAGGGCTCAGGCCTAGCTGAGAGAGCACATCGTCCTGGCCCCGTAAGCCTAGAAGTGAAACGCTCAGGTATGGCCGACGATGTCCCCAGGACGAGGGGCCCGCAAACGGCCCACGTCTTGAAACAGGAAGCTCACCGCGTCGTCCACGCGCCGGATCGCAGGACGACAGGCCTGAAATCATGGCCGAGGTGACAAAATCCCAAAACTCAGGGATGGGCAACGACAGCCGTTGGAAACCAACCAAAAGTCTAGCCCGCGTCATAAATAGGCGACGGGACCCGCCCTGAGATCACGGACGTTATAAACGAAGTCCGAACCGGCCGAAGGACGAGCACACCCTTCGGCCGAAGCCTGAAAGAAGGATACCCCCGAAACGAAAAAATATATATATATATATATATATATATATATATATATATATAAGGGAAAAAGAGGGAAGCCGACGGCCGCGCACACTTGCCGGCCTCGAGCAATGAAAAAATAAAATCCCCACAACTCAGGCCCAACTAGGCCAAGTACATATCAGTTGAACACAAGTGTAGTACCACTGACAGGTAACAAGGACGACACGTCCACACACTACGAGGGAACAATCAAGGCCGATACACACGCCTATAAAACCCTAACCACATCGGTTGGGTGACACGCGAGAGGTGACCTTCATCGGCCATAGTCCTTTGAGGCACCAACGTTTGGTATGAAACAAAGCATCGCAATCCTGAGGATGACCAGGACGAAGCGGGTACTTATCACACCCGCGAAAGGATCAAGTAATCAAGAAACAACCTCTACTTGCCACAGCACCTTGGATGGCCGACGCAGGCACTGGAACCATGGCCAGCCGACGAAGGCAGGACCATCTCCTTGGACAAGCTATTCCTTATCCAGCACCCTCATCGGCCACAAGCCAGACCTTGGCCGGCAGTGGCACCGCGAAGAAGTAAATACCTAACATTTATACTTAGGAAATTATCTAAGTACCCAAATGAAGGAATTCTAGCCGAAGCGGGTACCAGTATACTACAAAGCCGTTAGCTACCTACACCTCTACATGTGTACTTGTGAAAAATTCAAAGTCCACAAGACTATGGTGAAGGTGCCCTTATTGGCCAGAACATAGGGATACAAGCCGACAACGGCCCTGGCCAAAACACCTGGGATGAATCCAAGGCCAGGACGATAAGGACGCCAACGCCTGGACGGAACGGACACTACGGTCAAGGCTAAAAAGGGAAGCACCTAAAAGGAATCAAAAACACTTAGGAAATTTTTTGAAAAAATCCCAAGTGTTATGATAGCAAAGGAACACCGGTCAAGCCGACAAGGCCACCAGGCCGAAAGGAAAGCACCTAAGTGGATCCCAAAACACTTAGAAAATTTTTGAAAAAATTCCTAAGTATTATGAAACTACGTCCAGGCCGATCAAGCCACTAGGCCGTAAAGACAGCAGCTACATGGACCCAAAAACACTTGGGAAATTTTTGAAACAAAATCCTAAGTGTTATGATAGTAAAGCAAAGAGGAATAGGCCGACCAGACTACTGGACAGGAAGGCCAACCTTACGGACGTAGCGGACACTCGCGGGTGACCCAAGTTATGACTTGACACTGACAATTTAAAGAATTGAAATGACAAAAGGCAAACAAGCATACAATGGATTCAAAGCCGAGAAGGATGGCAAAAATTATTTCATTTAATCAATTCATTACAATGGGGGGCACTTCGGCCGTTACATAATTTGGCAACAAATGAAAAGCTAATTACAGTAGGGAATAGCCGATCAAGCCTCCGGGGCACCTTCATCCGCGGCGGGCTCTTCAACCTCGTCGGCTCCCTCCTCGTCGGCCTCATCGGCCTCAGCTTCTTGGCCGGCAGCGGCGCTGGTGGCATCGTCTAAGAAATCAAATTCAGTATAATCCGGCTCGCCAAGGCCGGAGCTTTCTATGGGGGACTCTCGCTCCGACAGCGGAAGCTTGGCCTGCTCTTCTGGATCCTTCATCAGCTTTGGCAGCTTCAGGTTCCGTCTAGCCCACCCAGACGTGTAATTCATGGCCTTCAACGCCCGAGATAGCCGCCGACACAGGAGCCTTTGCATCCGCTCCTGGCCCAGATTGTAATAAACGGACATCTCCCGGCTGAAATACTCCCGGCCGGCGGGGGAGTTCATCCCCCAATTCTCAAGCCTGGCGGCCACCACTTCATAGCACTAGGGGAGCCTCTCATCGGCCTTCCACCCCTCGGCCAGGAACTTCTCGACAGCCTCATCGGCAGCCTTCACGACGGCGGCCTCGGCCTCAGCCTTCGCCTTGGCGGCCTCCTCGCTCCTGCGCCTCTCGGCCTCAAGCGCCCGGTGGGACTCCTCGAGCTCCCTTTTGCTCTCCTCGAGCTTGGCCAGGGCATCGTCCCTGGCTGCGGCGGCTTCATCAGCCCTTGCCTGCAATGCCTTGGCATCCTCCCGGAGCCGATCAAGGCAAGCTACCGCCTCATCGGCCGAGGCGGCCTTCTGCTCCAGCTCTTTCAAGCGAGCTATCTCCCAATACTGCCTCTTATGGCTTTCCATAAGCATAAAGGCACTCTGCAGAAGAAAAACAAATGTCAGGCAAAAGACTCTACACAGACGAAGAGAGAAACAAAAATATAAGGACAGTAACTTACTTGGACGAGGAGGTCCATGCCACCCTCGTAAATCTTCGGGTCCTCGAGCTTCTTCAAGTGAGCCCGATCTTTGGCCGGCATGGCCTTGGCCAGGACGACGTGTCCAGGGACGAGTTCATTAAACACGCCCCCGCCGACGGGTTATTCTACCACCTTCTGGTAGGTGGCACCGGCAATCTCCTTGCTGGCCCTCTGCGTCCGTGGTTCCTGGACGAGAGGAAGCGATGGGGCAGCATCGTCAGCAACAGTAAGGTCCACGACGGGACCACCATCGCCCACGCTGGGGACAGTAAGAGTACCGGCCTCACTAGCCGGAGAAGGGGAAAGAGCCCTCTTCGTCTTCTTAGAGACGCTCACGCCGGCCTCAGTCAACTTTTTCTGGCCGTCAGTGGCCGGTCTCTTTTTCTTTGATGGGGCAGGCTTTGGGGCCGCATCAGCAGTAACCCCGCTCCCACCAGCAGCGGCACGTCGGGCCGCCTCGGCCGCCTTGGCCTTGGCAACAGCCATTATGGAACGTCGGTCCATGACAAAGTCTACAAAGGAAAAACAAACAGATTAGTAAGGCAAAGGACAAAACATAAAGACAGAAAGCCAAAGGAAAAATTACCATCGGCCTTAGCAGGAATGCCCAAATCCGGGCCATCGGCCTCCTCAAAGGTGGTAGTCATCCTCGGCCAGAGTTGGAGGTCATCCTCCTTATCTCCGTACAGGTGATATCTGAAGAAGCCGAGGGCGGTCATCTTGTATTCAGTAACGTAATCTTTCACGCTCCTCGGCCCCCCTTCCAGGAAAGCCTCCACCTGAGCGTCCAAAATAGAGCTCTTCGGCGGGTCATGGAGATTGAACCTCCCGGTATGGCCGAGAGAGGGGAACTCGGTACCACTCTCACCAATGGACACAAACACGAAGTTGCTCTTCCACCCATGAATGGACGTAGGCAAATCCGTGAAGCTCCTTTTCCTCGGCAGCTGCTGAAGAGTAGCATAGGCCGCACAGTTCTTGTGGCTTCCTCGGCCGATCTGGTACAAGTTCATGAATAAGGCCGTGGTCGGCCTGTAGCCCAACTCCTCACACCGAAGCAAGAAGCCCACTATCAAGGAATAACTATTCGGCGTCAGCAAGGCCGGAGGAAGCCCCACCATGTCCAGATACTCAATGACGAAAGGGTGAAGGGGGAACCTCAACCCCTTAGCAAAACTCATCGGGTATACTCCAAAGTATCCCGGTGGCGGAAGTAGAACATGGTCCGTCGGCCTGGGTGCCCTAACCCGCCCGAACGGCCCCACGTACATCTGGGCGACAAGATAGTCGGCCGCACTGCTCTCCGGCTTGATCAGGAATATGTTGGTAAGGTCCAGGTAGGAGAGGCCCGGCCCATTCTTCGGCCTCCTCACCCTCTTTGGTTTAGCTGCTCCCTTCACGGCAGACACCGGCCTCGGGCACGGAACGGCAGCAGAAGTGGACGCCCCGTCCACCGCTCGGGACGCGCCTACGTCCTCACCCTCTGAAGAGGAGGCGGACTCCTCGTCCTCACCTTCCTCGTCCATCAGCTCTCCGGATTTGTAGGGGCTCAAACGCTCTATCTCCTCTTCAAACTCCTCGAGCACCTCGTAGTCAAGCGACCTCGTGGAGGGCTGGTCGTCGTAGGGGTAGTAGTCCTCGTTCAAGCTCTTCATTACTACTACTACGGGCTTAAGGAGAACAACATAAGATCTACAGGTGTTCGAATGCCTAACACTAGATCAACTACCTAGGAAGCAAAGTATGAAAAGCGAGGAAGATCGTGATGAACACTAACCTCGAACAACGAAGAACACGAAGAACAGGCTTGGGAGTTTATCTCTCTAGAAAATCGGCCAGCACTTCGACAAATTCAGAATGCAAATGTGATTCCTCGTCGGAGGGGAAGGGGTATTTATAGACCCCCCCACCAACGGTCACTACACGTGGCACCCCCCCCAATGGCCACACCAACGGCCACCAATGGGGGACCACCACGTCACCAACGGGCCAAACTCTATCAACAGCCCACTGGCAAGACGGACTCTACGGCCTACACACGCTCACCGGCTTTACAAAGGCCAGCAAGCGCCCACAACGTCCCACTTGCCCGCCAAAACCACAAATGCCAAACAATAAGAAGATGGCAACGGCCAGGAACATAACGGCCACAAGATCAAAGAACCCAAGAGCCCACAAGCCATCGGCTCCTCGTCATGACCCTTGATGATAACTCTCTACAAGCGATCTGCGCGCAAGGGTTCTCCCACAGGGTTGCCTTGGCCAGAAAATCGCCATGAGAGTTGGATTCAGGGGGGACTACGGCGAGACCGCTTCGGCCAGGGACTCAAGCAACTCCTTCACCCCTCACACTCTTCGGCCTGAAGCAGTGGGGGACTGGGGGACTACACCGGCCTCAACAAAACAAAGAGTATAAACAAAGTAACCACAAAACATGGCCACATCATCCACACAGCACAACGGAACCTCATCGGCCAAAGGCCCAAATCGTCATTAACGACGGCCAACAAGCCACTAGAGGCAAGGACACTCATCGTCCTCCGCCGACAATTAGTCTTGACGGGCCCTTCGGCCAAGAACACGAAGGCCAACCAGCAACGGCCAAAAGGAGTGCGCAAACACCCTCATCGGCCAAAAGGAGTGCGCAAACACCCTCATCGGCCACCCAAAGGAAAGGACGCCATCGTCCTCAAAGCAAGGAATAACTTCAGTGGCCTCGTCGGCCCAAACACAAACTGCAAACATTAGCGCCCAAGCAAAACGTGCCTTCAACGGCCACCATTGAAAGAAGGACACTCATCGTCCCAAAACAAACACATTAAGGAAACAACGGCCTCCCCACCCACGGCGAAGAACAGGTAACGGCCAAAGTACAGAACAAGATCACCAAAGAGGAAACAACGCCAACGCCGCAACGGCTAAGGGCCCGGGGATGCCCGCATCGGCCAAGGGCAGCAAAGCACAGGAATCTACTCTCCTTCGCTTCGTCTATGTCTCAGCTTAGAGAGTGGGGGACTCCTGATAGAGTATATGGGTCTGAGCCCCAGGACCCACATACTCGGAAGAACAGAAAGCACAAGACAACAGAGTGGCGCCCTCGTCGGCCAAGACGCCCCCGTCGGCCGAAAAGGAGCCAACTCGGATTATGGTCCTGAGTCCAAGAAACCCGGGTGCCCTCGTCGGCCGTGCCCTCGTCGGCCGTGCCCTTGTCGGCCACGCCCTCGTCGACCACAGAGACCTCCCAGAATCGGATTTTATACTTACTCATTTGTACAGCCCATTAGTGGCTTTGTATTCGGACCAGTAGCGGTCCAGTTGTAAATGGGCCTCCCAAGCCCAAGGCTTGGGAGCCCAACCCTAATTTTCTCTATAAATACTCCCCTTGGGAGTAGTTATAGGGGTTACAAATTCATTCTATTGAAGCATATTATTGCACTTCTCTCTCTAGCTCTCACTTCTCTCTAGATATACTCTATCACTTGCTTTAAAAGAATATGCTCAAGGTTCTTTAAATTCCCAATTTCGAAACTATAGTCGCAAAACAATTAAAAAAGAAGTTATAAGGCAATATGTTTTGGAAAAGCAAAAATTACAAATGTTTTTTGCAAACTTTGATGGACGTGTTAGTATATGTAGTGATATATGGGAGGATACTCATCATCATTTATATTATTTGGGTTTGATTGCACATTATTTTGATGATGATTGGTGTATGTATAAACGTGTTCTTGCTTTTCGTGAATTTAATGATAAACACACCGGTGATAATATTTATATTCTCATTGAGCGTATTTTAATTGAGTATAATTTGATTAATACGATGTTTGCAATTGGTTTTGATAATGCTACTAATAATACTGCTGCTATTCCTAGATTGCGTGAATTGTGTGGTTCATCTTCTTTGATGGGTAGGTTTTTTCATCAACGTTGTGCATGTCATATTTTAAATTTATGTGTAAAGGACGGCCTAGCGGCGTTGGGAGATGCTATGGAGGGGGTGAAGGGGGGGGGGGGGATTAAACTTATTTGGGCTAGTTCTCAACTTAAGATGCAATGGAGAAATTATTTGAAAGAAAGACGTGTCAAATATTGTGCTTTTCCTAAAGATTTGTCTATTCGCTGGAATAGTACTTATAACTTAATTAAGGTGCTTATTAGATTTAAAAACCATTTTCCTGCTTTTTTAAAAGAATATGCTAACTATATTATAAACCCGACTGACATCGACACTTGTGAAAAAGTTTTGAATGTTTTGGTGTATTTTAATAATGCAACTCAAACTTTTAGTCATGTTTATAAACCTACCGCAAACCAATTTTTTGTTGAAGCTGTTAATCTCGCCGACGCTTTTTGTGAATTTGCTGATGCCGCTTACGTTAGTTATTTTTGTGACTTCATGAAACAAAATTTTTTAAAATATTATTCCTATATTCCGCATATATATAATATTGCATTTATTCTTGATCCTCGTTTTAGACTTGCTGCTTTGGAGCAATGTTTAGATTACTATTATGCTTCTTTTTTTGGTCCATTGCCTATGTACGACGACAAGGCTATAGACCCGAAACAACAATTTCTTGAGGTTAGTAATTTATTATATCAATTATTTAATGAGTTTCATGCACAATATGGTAACGCACCCCTCCTGCGCCACGAACATCTTCTCCATCTAAAGGAAAATCAATTTTGAAATCTGCATTTGGCAATCTTATGAAAAAAGTAAATCAACTCCGGTTAATGAACAAAGCTCGATCAACGATCTTTCTTTGTATCTAACATTTCCTGTTGAGTATGAAGAAGGGGATGACTTTGACGTTCTTCAGTGGTGGAAGGAAAAAGAGAGAACGTTCCCGATCTTATCAAAGATGGCTAAGCAAGTGCTAGCAATGCCCGTATCAACAGTTGCTGTGGAACAAGAGTTTAGTGCGGCCGGCAATGTCCTAACGGATTATAGAACGAGATTGAGCGCAAACTCTCTTGAGACGCTTGTTTGCTTCCACGATTGGTTGAAGGCCAAACGTAGAACTCAAGAAATTAGCATTGAACCCACCCGCCACTTTATGGAAGAAACAACTGAAGATGGCGGAAATTCTGATTGATTCTTATTTATTAAAAAGTGTATTTCATGTTGTAATTTTTGCTCAATTTCCAATTGTACTACTTATTTATTAATACAGTTTAAATTTTTTATGTCCACCTAATCTGAATATAAAAAAAATTAAATAGCCCGGGCCCGGCTTGAACCAGCCCACAATCCGGCCGGGTAGGCCCGACCCGGACCGGACCCGGTATCACACTGGGCTGGTTCCGGGCCCATGAATCTACAAAAAAAGCCCGCCCGGGCCCGGCCCGGAACCGGAACCGGACCGGCCCGGGTCCATCCCTAAGTGTGTGCTAGACTTACATTATTTGAGCATTTTATTTACACTTTGTTTCAATAGCTCGGGTTTATTTTGGTATGTCACTCGTGTTGATAGAAAAATCTAACTTAGGTGTATGCAAATTGCAAAATGTAACTTGTTAAAGCAAGTATAAGTGTAACTCGCGCACAAGAAGATGTAACTCACGCATGTGTAAATCGCCCATAAGAAAGTGTAACTTCCTATAATATCAAATGTAAACAATGATAACAAGGAGCCTAATTGCTCAATTACTTTACGTAAATAGTGAATATGCTTTGTTTTTAATACTTAAGGCCATTTGTTTTGCCAAAAAAATGTTTTTTTTTTGTAACTCACTCATAAAAAGATGTAACTTCCGTACAAAAAGTTTTAACTTCATATTTTATCAAATGTAAGTTAAAAAATTTGCTATGAAAAACAAAATACCCTTTATAAGAAGTTGCTGATCACTTTACATCACATTATATGTTTTCATAATAGACTTCAATTATAAACTAGTAAGGACTAATAGACTTCAGCGAACAATGTTTTCACACCCATTACCCACCCACTCACATAAAACCACCAAATGTTTTACAAATTTTTCCACAAAAGTACTTCATAACAATCAGACCACTTTACATATTGATGTTTTTTTTTGCATTTTCAACAACATTTCTCCTTTCAAAGTTGAACTTCGACAATAGGAATTCTGCTGCATACATAAATCTGAGCTTTTGCAGAATTTCATTTTGAGCTTTGACTCCATCATCTGTAGCAGCACTCAGAAAACCAGAATCCCATTTGTCTCCCTGGCCTCGATATGTTTCCAGATGGCGCATTACAAATATGCCACAGTCGACATGGTTACCATTATATCGCCATTGCATACTCAGCACTCTTGGGATCTAGTTTGCCATTTTTCCAGCATTGTGTCTGATCTTTTTGCAATATGCAATAAACCCTTCCACCTATTTTAGAAGATACATTAATAGACTAAAAAAATCCACATTTCATAAACAGCTATTTACCATTTGTTTAAAACTCTCGTCACATTTGTCTCCAAATTGCGCTCCTTCTTCAAAGATCCTGTTGTTTATTACATCAACTATGTTTTTTTAAGTAGAAACATTACCCATAGTAATGTTCATGTTTATGAATTGGAAACAAGACCTCCAATTCATAAAAAGCATTCATGTGTTTATTATTTGTTATTCAATGTCCCCTCCTGCTTGCTTGATTTCAGTTTCAAACCTTTCTAACATTTTTTCTTTGGGGTCATCATATCCCAGTAGAAACTGTGCCTGCATATTCACATTGATTTAAAACACATGAGAATAAGTTTTTTTTATGAATTTTCTACAAAAATTATACATACATAGACCATGGTAGAACAAATGAGTGCACATTTTGGAGGATTGTTCTTCGGTTCTCTGTCATTCAGCAGTTTCACCCTAGCATCTATTATTGAGTTATCCACCATGTCTTCTTGTAGCGTCTGGAACTCCTCATGGTAGACAAACATTGATTCATCGTCTTGGTAAAACAATTCACTTACATAATAACACATATTATTATACATCATATTGGAATCTCATGTCTACTATTTACATCTGACATAACGTGAGACTACATTTTCTACTACTGTAAATACATTTTTATTCACATGAATAGAAAAGCATTTCTTACTTTCCAACTTCCTTTGAGAAGCCATAGTCTATGGTAATCTTTTCTTCCTTGCTCATCTCCTTGTATAATCTTCTGTTCCGCCTCAGATACGGTGATCTGAAATTCCCTCTACAACATCCTCTGCTACATGTCCACTAGCCTCTATTCAACTCAATGCCAAGATCGAATGATGGCATTGAGAATTTCAGAAATGCTGCTTTTTCAAGTTTTTCTAGGGCTTTCATGACCTCGGGTTCATTGAAAAAACCGTCATCTTCCTAAAGAGTGCACATCTCTGCCAATTGCTCTTTCTCAGGTTCTTTCTCTTTGCCATTAGCTTGGCGAATGAAGTAGTCTGCTGTTGTGAGGTATATCTTTTTCAGGATATCAGAATTTGGGAATTTTTTTGATATTGTTGATGGCAGCTTTGAGAATTCGATGAATGCATCACTGAATTTATGTGCCACTGTAACAATCTCCTTCACACAGTCCTATAATAATTAAAATATATTAGAAAACATTGTATCACATTCAATAAAATATATTATATAAACAATCATATCAGTTTACATTTTGAACTGGTAGAGGTTATATTTTTTATGGAATGAGTTACATTTTTTTAGTGTTGTAGTTTACGTCGTATTGGAATTATAAGTGTATGGTGCGCAATTCACACTATGTAAGGTTACATTTTGAATCATACAAGTTAAATTGTTTTACACACACAGTTACATCATGTTTATTCTTCAATCACACATGGTGTTAAATGATACCTTACCTCCTTTATCAGCATTCCATCATCTTCTTTTTCTTCCTCTCTTTGTTCTTTTTCTTCTGCTTCTTCCACTGGCATTATTCTTGGCATCACCTTGCCGAGACCAAACCCTAACTTCCTCTCATCTTTGACTCTTTTATCAATTTTCTCTTTGTCCCAGATTCTTAGAGTTGGATAAAGTGTATCCAACATTTGTCCTTTGAATTTTACTCTGTCAAAGTAACAAATCATAAGAAATAGCAACGGTCCAGTAAACATCCTTGATGGCTGAGTCTGCCATTCTTCACCAACATCCATCAGTGACCTTCTAATGTACTTGGACCAATTTAAATTCTTAATATCCTCAACTTTCACTAAAGACAACAATATTTTGAAATTGCTCTTGATACTCTGGTTGCCTCTGATGAGGCATGACACTGTAAAGACAACAAAATTTTCGGATGAAGCGATCTCCAGACTCTTGATCCTCAACCATTTTTTGAATCATCTTTGTTGTCTTAGGGCTTCCTTTATCAATACCCCATTCTTCTCTCCACTGCTTCAGTAATTCATTGTATTCTTCACTTTCATTTTTGCCATTGGCTTCTTGAACATCAATATTCCCCATTGGCAATCCAAATACTTCTCTAACGTCTTGATCTTCAATATCTAACAACACACCATTTGTGAGTTGTAGTTGTCCTAAAATTGGTCTGAAATTTTTCAACAGAAACTCAACAAAGTCTCCATAGAATCTTTCAAAGCTGAGATGGAGTAAGCCTCCAAAGCCAATCCTCTGCACTGCTGATTTTTATTATCATCTAGCAGTTTAATCAACTTAAGGAAAGGAGCTGGTCCTACTCTTGTTCTTAGGTTGATAAAACTGGACCTGTTGCTTCTCTCTTGCTCTTCATTTTCATCATTTGATTCTTTAGGTACTTCCCTTTTCTTTTTTGGAGGTATTTTTCTTTTTTTGCTTGTTTCTGGCTTATGATACTCAGAATTAGGATTGGTTCTTCTCTCTGTCCTGTTCGAAGAACTTCATCTTGATTTTCTGTTTGAGGATTATCATTTGGGGCAGTTGTAGCACTCTTTGTATTCCTAGTGTCATGCAAAATAACATTAACAATTATAATTGAGTGACATGTTATTCTACACAGTTTACATAGTTGTTAAGAAAATTTACATCACACAAATACATTTGAATATTCCCTTTTTGCATTGTGGATGTTTTATGATAAAGAATTTACATAAATTCTAACACGAGTTGCATATTATTATATGAATGTGACATAACTACTAACTGAAGTTACATTACTCACAAGTAGTTAAACAATGTACAATGGACTTGGTTGCAACCATACTAATGCACACGAGTTACACACTACTAGATTTTCACCCGTGCGATGCATGGGACATAGATTAAGCAATATTCATATGAAACAGAGTACTATTTATTAATATTATCAGTTAATGTGTAAATGAATATAAATAGTATAGATGTAATACACAAACAAAATTTTAATTAAACAAAAGGTAGTTACGAATCCTAAGTGGTACGAAGTATGTTTTGGAATAAGAAGAAATAAATAAATATTATCATAAGGTTTTCGTAGTCTACACATTCATATTCGTAACATTTTTATCAAAATAAATAACTAAAAACTTCAAGACACTTCCTAGCAAAATACATTTTTTTGCATTGAATTTGAAGATTCCCATACACTTGTAAGGTAAGTTTAACTCTATTTAAATATGTAATTTTATTCAATAAGTTTTAATCCTTTTTAAGTGATTGATCCCAAATATATAACCAATATAAAAGTAGTAGACAAAAAATTGACTTTAGTAACTTTAGTGACTATAATTGTTTTCAAATGTTACATTGCAATAAATATAAAACTCACTCATAGTAACTTATAATCACGTTTTTGTCTATAGATTTTTTATTAATAATATTTTAGGAAAAACCTCTTTTAAATATGTAAACTTTCTCTATAAAATATAAAGTACTCCGTATATTTCCTTAAGAATGCATTTATATTGTCATTAATCTATCACCGTAATTAAGCTACAGAAATAAACATGATATGTGACGGAAGGAGTTTTTGGACAAATCATTTTTTATCTATTTTTAGCTACTTTTTCTGTATTTAAAAGTTTGCTACACTTTTCTATTTGAAATGTATTTAGGGAAAAAGTGTGCTACATCTTCCTTTTTTTAGTAAGTTTTTCTTTTAAAAATGTTCAATCACCCTTACTTTTTCTATGTTTTATCTTCTTTTTCCTACTTTTTCACCTTCTCTCATATTTTTTCTACATTATTCATTACCCTTACTATTTTCCCTTTAAATATTGTGTCAAAGCTTAATGTACTGATCTTTTAAATGCGGAGAGAGTACAATGTAATAAATATCTATATGTGTAACATTTTCCTTGATTCAATAGATTCAACTAATTCACTTTTCCAATTGAAACTTGTACAATTTTTACTAATTCATCCTGTTAAGAATCTTGATTGCTCATTATGCTATGTAATAATAAAAATAAATATAATTATATAGTATTTTATAACATGAGAAATCAAGCATTATTTAAATTAATATTTCTAGGGTTTAATAAATAAAAGTCATTCTAAATACGGAGTATAATTAATTCACAACTCAACATGTTCACTCATAAATTTACCAATTTTAACACATTCACATTGATATCGCAAATTATACCGTACACCCGGATGTACGGTCCTCACTTCTCATCGTAGCCATTTGCATACCATGAACATCTTCAGAAAAACACTGAAGTAAATGATCTCACTTCTCAACCTGGAAGTGCATCACAGATTAACACACAATCGTCAATGTTTGCATCTAACCAGTTCGGTCCATCAAACATAGCTTTCAGTCCTAATTTTATGATGAATCCTGCATTTGTTCCTACTCACTCACCCTTTGGGTATGGATTTGCTTTTCATGATCTTTCAAACTCTTCTAATATTCCATTGGAGAGTGATGTTACTAAAACGACCAAAGCAGCAAAAAAAAGTAACAAGGTCATAGAAAATACTAGTATCTCTCCCACGGGAGGAGGGAGTAAAAACTGGAGCAAAGACGAAGATGTAGCACTAACGAAGGCATGGCTATATATTTCCGTTGATGCTGATGTCGGGAACAATCAAATGATTGCTAATATGTGGAATCCCATCTTCCAAGTTTGGAGGGAGAATATGGGTACTTATGATGAGTCTCGCACAACAAATGGCTTACAAGCTCGTTGGGGTAAGATCGTAGCTGCAGTGAATAAATTTCATGCTTTATATGAACGACTACAAAGACATCCAAAAAGTGGAGCAAGCCATGACGATATGGTAATTTTTCTTTCTATTGCTTTCTGTACATTGTTATATTTTTATTCTCACTTCCTTTTACAAATCACAATCTGCCTTGTTTCACATGTGATGTTTGAGCTGTTTAATGTGTTTATCTATGCTCAAGAGTTGATTTTTTATTTGTAGAGGCGAGAGGCAATGCACATGTATGAAGATATTAATAATGGTCAGTCTTTCAAGTATGAGTATTGTTGAGAGATCTTGAAAACAAATTCAAAATGGTGCGTAAAGGAGGTCACTAGGAGCAAAGATAACTCTAAGCAAAAAGCTGCCAATGGAAGTGGTGATACCCGAGTAACAACCCAACCAGGGAGTTCAGGAAATGAAGGTGAAAAGTGTACCAATGTAGATGTTAATGATGATGGTAAATGCAATGATATTGAACGCCCTGAAGGAAGAAAGGCTACTAAAGAAAAAAAGAGGAGGTTGAATGATGAAAAATTAGTAGTTGATGCTTTCAATAAGTTACAAACTACAATGGAAAAACAGATTTGTATTAGTCAAGAAGAGCTCAAAATGAAGGGGGAAAAGGACTTAAAAGACTTTGAGTTACGAGAAAAGATAATGGAAAGAGAGTTGAAGCTAAAAGAATATGCTCAAAGATCGAAGGAGAAGGATCAACAGTTAAAAGAGGTTGCTCAAAAGTTTAGGGAGAACGCTCAAAAGAGACAAGAACAAGAGCGTATTTTGAATCAAGATGTCACCAAACTTCCCGTAAGCATTAGAGAGACATTTGAGATGTATCAAGCTCAAATTTTAAAGGAATGAGAAAAGGATGGTCTTTTTGGTAATTGAATGTTTTTGTACCATTTTCTGCATTTACTTTTACTAATAATAGTTATGAAAAATAAATTACTTAAAAACTGATTGTACTTTTATTGTGTGGCAGGTGGGAATTACAGTTAAAGAAGCTCAAAACTTGAGGAAGCTAAATAGTAATACTTGCTGGAACACTAGAAACATTATGTGTGAAGACTAGTTATTTATTTTTTATGAATTTGTTTTTGCTTTGGTAGTTTGGAACAATTGTTTTTATTGTTTGGATAAACTTTAGGTCTGTGGAGTAATAGACATGAGATAGTAGACTTTTTCTAGTTTATATTGATTGTGTCCACTTATTCTTTCATTATGTTTTATTCTTAGTATTCCACCTAAATGGGGATAAAATGAGCTGCTGCAACTTTAGTATGCAATGTTTATAGCGGGTTAGAGCATTCAAATTGATCTAAATGTGAACAATTTGTCAGAATTCTGAAAACAACATAATACTAAATGCATTATTGTTGGTTGGAAAGTATGCACACCTTCCCTTAGCTTTCTTGGGGTGTTTCTGTTCTTCCTTTTCCGGGGTGGGGGGTGGAGTCATATTGCTTATCTTGCTTTTTCTTATCCCAACTTTTTAAAGCCACGTTCTTTTTGTGCAGATATAGATATTAATAACACCAAACACTTTGCAGCCTGTTACTTGCTTGGTGTTATTGGTTTGGTACTTGAAACGTTTTTCCAAACTTTCTGACTTGTTGAGTTGCTTCAGTGCAACATGTTGAGACTGGTAAAAATGGCCAGACCACTACTCAAAGAGAGCAAATAGAGCTATGCAACAGATAAAGAAAAAACAAGTGCAATCACAAATGAAGTTAATTATGGAACAAAAATTTTACTTGCAGTCAAGTTCTCACATATAGATATAAATGAGCTGCTGCCACTTTTTTATTTGTTAGAAAACCTTTTGATTTATGGATTATTAGACATAAATAGTATACTTCTCTAAGGTTGATGGGAGTTGGACAGAGATAACTCTGTTTATACTATGAGTTTTTAGTCCCTACTAGCTACCTAGTTTTTGGAGTTAATTTTGTAGGCTGGGTGAAAGAAAAGAGAAGTTAACTGCTGCTGAGCCATCTATCTTACTGCTTGCAGGGATTTTCCAAACATATGGACATGGTTGTTTCACTTGAAACTAAAAATATTAAGGACAAAACATGCATTTAACCAGACACTCCCAAGAGTAATGCTCTTAAAATATTTGCATTTTGACATTTTTGGATTTATCACAAACTCAAGGTTATTTAAAATTTAACTATTCAAGATTGGAGTTTAGATGTAAATGACCTTCTAATACAACACGCCTTGATTTGTAGCCCATAACTTACTATAAAGTATAAACATTATTTTTTTCAGCCTGAGTAAGACTTAGCAGAAATCTAAATAATCAACAATTCAAAATAATTAATTAAAAAACAATACAAATACAACTAACTAAAATGGTAATATAAAAAAGCCAATGAATTACCCTTAAGAGCTGAAGTTTAAGAATAGAATATAAGAATTACCCTTGAAGAACACAACAACCCCATTCAGATTTATCAGAAATCTAAGTAATGATTAATTTGAAATAGACTAAAGGGTCAAATAGGCCCTTGAACAAACTTAAAAACTGCAAATCACCTCTTATATAGTAGGCTCTGTCCGGCCTTTTCCATTTGGGGTGGTTCCCGGTGGAATTTTTTGATGAAATTATTTGAGCATCTTCTTCATCAAGTCTAGTTTACTCATACCATGTTTCAGATACAAATTCAAACGGGAAGACAGTCAAATGATTTTCTGAAATGTACTGCGCTGTTTAACTGCGCAGTTATCTTTAAAAATTCATTTAACTCCCTTCCCAATTGAATTTTTAGCTTACATTGGGTATGCGTAAACTAGACTTAACGAAGAAGATGCTCAAAAACATTCATCAAAAGATTCCACCGGGAACCGCCCCAAATGGCGATGGCCGGACAGAACCTCCTATATAAGGGGTGATTTGCACTTTTTAAGTTAGTTCGAAGGCCAATTTGATTCTTTAGCCTTTGAAATAATAAATTAAAAAACACTACAACTAGAACTAACTTATTGTAAATAATCAATCGAAAAAAATAAATAATTCTAAAAAATTTGACACAATTTTGAGAATAATGATTAAGAGTAGAACATCATTCATCGAAATAAAAGTAAACATCATTCATCTTTTTCTTCTGCTTCTTCCACTGGCTTTATTCTTGGCATCACCTTGCCGAGACAAAACCCTAACTTCCTCTCATCTTTGACTCTTTTATCAATTTTCTCTTTGTCCCAGATTCTTAGAGTTGGATAAAGTGTATCCAACATTTGTCCTTTGAATTTTACTCTGTCAAAGTAACAAATCATAAGAAATAGCAACGGTCCAGTAAACATCCTTGATGGCTGAGTCTGCCATTCTTCACCAACATCCATCAGTGACCTTCTAATGTACTTGGACCAATTTAAATTCTTAATATCCTCAACTTTCACTAAAGACAACAATATTTTGAAATTGCTCTTGATACTCTGGTTGCCTCTGATGAGGAATGACACTGTAAAGACAACAAATTTTTCGGATGAAGCGATCTCCAGACTCTTGATCCTCAACCATTTTTTGAATCATCTTTGTTGTCTTAGGGCTTCCTTTATCAATACCCCATTCTTCTCTCCACTGCTTCAGTAATTCATTGTATTCTTCACTTTCATTTTTGCCATTGGCTTCTTGAACATCAATATTCCCCATTGGCAATCCAAATACTTCTCTAACGTCTTGATCTTCAATATCTAACAACACACCATTTGTGAGTTGTAGTTGTCCTAAATTTGGTCTGAAATTTTTCAACAGAAACTAAACAAAGTCTCCATAGAATCTTTCAAAGCTGAGATGGAGTAAGCCTCCAAAGCCAATCCTCTGCACTGCTGATTTTTATTATCATCTAGCAGTTTAATCAACTTAAGGAAAGGAGCTGGTCCTACTCTTGTTCTTAGGTTGATAAAACTGGACCTGTTTCTTCTCTCTTGCTCTTCATTTTCATCATTTGATTCTTTAGGTACTTCCCTTTTCTTTTTTGGAGGTATTTTTCTTTTTTTGCTTGTTTCTGGCTTATGATACTCAGAATTAGGATTGGTTCTTCTCTCTGTCCTGTTCGAAGAACTTCATCTTGATTTTATGTTTGAGGATTATCATTTGGGGCAGTTGTATCACTCTTTGTATTCCTAGTGTCATGCAAAATAACATTAACAATTATAATTGAGTGACATGTTATTCTACACAGTTTACATAGTTGTTAAGAAAATTTACATCACACAAATACATTTGAATATTCCCTTTTTGCATTGTGGATGTTTTATGATAAAGAATTTACATAAATTCTAACATGAGTTGCATATTATTATATGAATGTTACATAACTACTAACTGAAGTTACATTACTCACAAGTAGTTAAACAATGTACAATGGACTTGGTTGCAACCATACTAATGCACACGAGTTACACACTACTAGATTTTCACCCGTGCGATGCACGGGACATAGATTAAGCAATATTCATATGAAACAGAGTACTATTTATTAATATTATCAGTTAATGTGTAAATGAATATAAATAGTATAGATGTAATACACAAACAAATTTTTAATTAAACAAAAGGTAGTTACGAATCCTAAGTGGTACGAAGTATGTTTTGGAATAAGAAGAAATAAATAAATACTCCCTCCGTCCCTAAATAAAAGCATCTGTTTCCTTTTCGGGCCGTTCCTAAATAAAAGTTCTCTTTCCTTTTTTGGCAAACAAAACAGTGCAAAATAGTGCCAAACAGTGTCCAAACAGTGCCGAACAGTACCAACCAAACCCACTTTCTTAAGATGTGTGTAAAATGAATGGATACTTTTATATAGGGACGGAGGGAGTATTATCATAAGGTTTTCGTAGTCTACACATTCATATTCGTAACATTTTTATCAAAATAAATAACTAAAAACTTCAAGACACTTCCTAGCAAAATACATTTTTTTGCATTGAATTTGAAGATTCCCATACACTTGTAAGGTAAGTTTAACTCTATTTTAATATGTAATTTTATTCAATAAGTTTTAATTCTTTTTAAGTGATTGATTCCAAATATATAACCAATATAAAAGTAGTAGACAAAAAATTGACTTTAGTAACTTTAGTGACTATAATTTTTTTCAAATGTTACATTGCAATAAATATAAAACTCACTCATAGTAACTTATAATCACGTTTTTGTCTATAGATTTTTTATTAATAATATTTTAGGAAAAACCTCTTTTAAATATGTAAACTTTCTCTATAAAATATAAAGTACTCCGTATATTTCCTTAAGAATGCATTTATATTGTCATTAATCTATCACCGTAATTAAGCTACAAAAATAAACATGATATGTGACGGAAGGAGTTTTTGGACATATCATTTTTTTATCTATTTTTAGCTACTTTTTCCGTATTTAAAAGTTTGCTACACTTTCCTATTTGAAATGTATTTAGGGAAAAAGTGTGCTACATCTTCCTTTTTTAGTAAGTTTTTCTTTTAAAAATGTTCAATCACCCTTACTTTTTCTATGTTTTATCTTCTTTTTCCTACTTTTTCACCTTCTCTTATATTTTTTGTACATTATTCATTACCCTTAATATTTTCCCCTTAAATATTGTGTCAAAGCTTAATGTACTGATCTTTTAAATGCGGAGAGAGTACAATGTAATAAATATCTATATGTGTAACATTTTCCTTGATTCAATAGATTCAACTAATTCACTTTTCCAATTGAAACTTGTACAATTTTTACTAATTCATCCTGTTAAGAATCTTGATTGCTCATTATGCTATGTAATAATAAAAATAAATATAATTATATAATATTTTATAACATGAGAAATCAAGCATTATTTAAATTAATATTTCTAGGGTTTAATAAATAAAAGTCATTCTAAATACGGAGTATAATTAATTTACAACTCAACATGTTCACTCATAAATTTACCAATTTTAACACATTCACATTCATATCGCAAATTATACCGTACACCCGGATGTACGGTCCTCACCGTACATCCGGGTATTTTTGCAATTCAACTCGCTGGGCGGGCTGCGCACCAGCACCAACTTCAGGAGCGATGGAGATTGGCGATTGGTAGGCTGAATTCCGACCTCCTTGCCGTTTGCTGCTGCTACCAATCAATTTGCTTATAAGTAGAAGATATCTTCGTTGAAAACAAAATCATCACAGAACCCACCCTACGGATAATCCTCTTCAATATGTCAGAAGCTATATTTTCAACCACAAAGTGCTACCTCTCATCCATAATCCACATACTTATTTTCCACATACTTATATTCAAGAGTTTCAATTAAACCACAAAGTGCTACCTCTCATCCATCATCCACATACTTATATTCAAGAGTTTCACATTAAAAATGAGTTTTATGTTAAATTCAAATGAGTATAACGTCCAAAATGAATCAGCACACAAAATTGCGTTTTTAAATTTTTTGATACTCATTTCGTAAGTTATGTATGCTCATTTGGTACTAATGTTATGCTCATTTTTGAATTGTTATATGAATGCATATTTCAAAAATATCATATTACATTAGACTCGCATATTAAAATTAATAGCAATGTATTATAGATATAATAGAATAAGTTTTTATAAAAGAAAAAAATAAGAAAAATAAGAATTTGAAGATATGAAGCAGAGATCGTGATATCATTGTTAGTCTCTTAAATACTCAATACAATATGTCTGATGCTCATTAAAAGTACATTATTGCTCATTTAATGGAAGCCGTAATTTTGCGCTTAAATTACAAAAATGCCACCGAATTATTTTTGGTCTGTATTGGTTATTGAGCTGTCTACCTTGGTTGGTCCGGATGTACCATATAAGCACTGCATTGATATATTCGTACAATTCAAAGCTTACAAATAACCCTTAACACATTCACTCATAATTTTATCAATTTCAACCCACAATGATAAATTCGTACAATTTAAAGCTTACAAACAACCCTTAACCGTACCCATGACATGAAAACAAATTCCTGTTGAATAACTGAAATATTACGGTTATAAATTCTTTTTTATTTTGTTTATTACTTGCATAACCAATGTTGGTTTTACTGTTTAGAAGTAAAATGAATGTTGTTTTTACTTTTTTCAGAATTAAGTGTTTGTAGGCATACATATTTCAAATTTTCAATTGAATCACATTAATATGTTAGGTAGTAGGGAGTAAGAAATTTCAATTTACAAATGATAACACAAAAGCAAGACAGGCTTCAGCCATAAAAGAAGAGATCATTCAATTCAACATATTATTAAAATACTAAAACTAAAATAATAAAAATTACTCCGTACAAAGCTTAGATCAGCGAATCAGCTACTCGGCGGACTGGCGTAGCTCCGGCTCTCCCGCTTCTCCGATCCGTTCGATTTTCCCCAGCCGGGCGTCATTTTTGTTGGCTGAAAAGGAAAGCTCCGATCCAGGTTCGCCGTCCCCAAGATATATTGGAAAACATGTTGCCGAGGCACTGGTCACCATCGTCATGGCAAGATGCTTTGCCAAGAATCAAGAAATAATTAAAGAATACATACATTTGCTCCGTCTAATTTTTTAGATATATAGAATTAAATAGCATTAAATAACGAACTCTGACAAACCTTTCAACGGGAAAAATGGTCTCAATTCCACCTCTTTTTATATAAAGAAGAGAGATAGATTTTCGTGGGAGGGGTGAAGGACATAGACTTACAAAACATTGTCGACTATGGGCAAGGAATATTCCCGGTAACATACCTTGGAATACCACTTGCCCCGCTAAAGATATCGGTTGCACAATACGCACCCCTACTCGACATGGTCAAGGATTTCCTAAATGCGTGGAACACGAAAACACTATCCTATGCCGGAAAGATTGAGCTAATTCGATCGGTGATTCAAGGGGTCCAATCGTTTTGGCTCCAAATCTTCCCGGTTCAGTAAACTATATTGGATAGGATAGTGTCCATCTGTAGACTGTTTTTGTGGGGTGGAAAGTTTGTGAAGGTGGCTTGGGATGACATATGTCTTTCAAAAGAGGAAGGGGGTCTAGGCATTCACAATGCCCGTACTTGGAACGATAGCCTCCTTTCTCGCACTCTTTGGGACGTACACAAAAAGAAAGATACCCTTTGGGTACACACAACTTAAAATCTACATGAAATCTCAAAAAAATAAAAGGCGTCATAGCATGCGGATCAGATCACAGTCCATAGATTTCCCTTGGGCTTAGTTTTCTTTATTCACTTTTCCTTATACGTTTATGTACTTTTTTTTATTTATCTTCTTGCACTGTATTTTTATTTTATGAATAAAATCGTTTGTTTCCAAAAAAAAGAGTCACAAATAAAAAAAATGATACCCTTTGGGTTCATTGGGTTAATGGCGTATACCTTGAGGGTAAAAGTGTGTGGGAATTTGTCCCACACGGTCGTGACTCACAACTTATGAAGAGGTTGAGTCAAATACGAGACAAAATACGAGGTTGCTTTAATAATCTAAATGAAACCATCATGTGCCTTAATGCTAGGAGTATCAATGGGAAACTAGTATCGACCAAAATCTATGAGCTTCTACGAGTAAAGGGGATCACTAGGACTCCAATGAGCTTCATTTGGAAGTCCTACATCCCCCCAAAATTCTCATTTAATGTTTGGTTGGGCTTGAGGAACCGGCTGCCCACACAAGATAGCCTCAGTTATCTCCACATAGTTAATAGGTGTGACTTATGCATGGGTGAATTGGAAACAATTCCACACCTTTTCTTCCTTTGCCCATTTTCTTGTAGGGTATGGGATGAGATCAATGCTTGGATTGGAATTGGTCACCAAATGACAATGATGCTCAACACAATCAAGTGGATCATGAAGACACACAAGGGATGAAGGCCAAGGTTGCCCGTCTAGCATTCTGTGCCGCGGTCTACTACATTTGGCATGCGAGAAATGAGATACGATTTGATGGAGGAACGAGGATGGAAGAAAATGTGATTGCTAAGATCAAGCATGTGGTGTATAAGATCCTATATAGCATATACCCGCATGACATGATAAAATTTTGATGGGTGGATGATGTCTCCTTTTTTGAAGCCGCGACATCATCCTTCTTGGACTTGGGTGTGTGCACCTTGCAACACCTGACTTTTTTTTGGGCTAAGGGGAGTGTGCATTATAACCTCCTCTTGGCCATGCATTTTCGTCTGATTGATGTATGTTTGTGATCTGTGTGCGTACACCTTGTAGCACTGACTGGTTTTTGAGCTTTTGGGGCATTTAGTATTGTATACTTATGCCCCCCTTTTTTGATTTTGATTAGATCGAACAAAAACTTCTCCTAACCCCTACACTAGGGGGTGGGGGTTTATGAGATCTAGAACTTTTGATGTATAGTTTTCTTTGGGTGTTAATATAAATTTACATTTCATCCAAAAAAAAAGATAGATAGATTATACACAAGTTACATAATTATATAGTGAAGTTACATCTTTCACAAGCAATTTGACTCTAATTATTTGCAGGCACTTACTGAAGTTACATCTTTCACAAGCAATTTATTTTCAACACTATTTTCCCTAACATATTACTCCTCATAACATACATTTTACATATTGATAACAACCGATAACATATATTTTACATATATTACCAAAGCCGCATGAAGTTACAACTAATAACATAGATTTTACATATTTCATATTGTGTAATGCATATAGGAAAACCGCTTCACAGAACGTTTAAAATATTGTCAGATTTCGCAGATGCACAATATGAAACTAAGATTACATTATTCATACATTCAAAGTTACATGCATTTCGATATTTATATAACAATAAAATATTTAACACCAAAATAAACATATTTTGATAATAAAAAATCAGTCACATTGTTTAATCGTCGATTTGGTGTTATAGTTTGATACCTGACAACTGATTTGCTTTTAACCCTAGCCATCTCGAGTCAGGCTCGTATCTGCAGAAATTTGCTTTGGATGGTGTTAATGCCTTACTTAGTTTTTGATTTTTGTTCGCACAGAATGTAACTCCGCAAGTGTTGGTTCGCAGAGATGGTTCATAAAATTTTCTTCAGAAGAGTTGAGAGAACGATTTCACAGAAGAAAATATGTTGGGGAACGGTTTTTCGGAATTCGTAAAGACCAAAGTAGTGGCAGTCGAGAGAAAAGTATGGAGGGAAAATGTGGAAGAAAGAGAGGGAGTTGCAGTTGGCTCGCGTGCGCGCGCGTTTTTTTAAATGGATACTACGTGATTTAGGCGCTGGAGTAGGATGTTGAGAGTGGGCCGCTCCCACTGCACCGTACTCCTCTTCTAAAAAACCCCATTGTAAAAAAGAGATGTAGTAGAGACAAGGCAGACGGATGGTACCAGATTCAACAGCAACGACGGCAGATATACCCGTACAACTCGATGCTCAGATAGATGGCTCTCAACATTTATTTCAGTTTGGTTCTTTACTGTGAATTTCACTGCGCGAAAAGTCTACAGAACGACCACACGACGAGACTATACTGACCACGCGAGATGGCAGCTAGGTTTGCGACAACTACCAGACGAGGACAGCCTCACCTCCGACGTCGGGTATTCATCGACGACGGGGTCTCTTGCGACCGGACGTCGTCTGCCTCCCATGTGATTGCGAGTAAACAGGGGCCCTTTGATGTGTCAGACAATGGGAATGACCTTCTGAAAATATAGATTCCCATTGGAGCATGTTATTTCACGCACTGTTTAGTTGTTTTAAGATGGAGAAGGCCGGATATTTCAATTACTGCTGTTTTAGTTGTTATTTTATTTAATCTGTCCGTTTACTTGATTTATCATTGTAAAACTCTTGCATTAGGATTACGTGATTGAAGGTCTACTTCAACCGTTTTTGGCTCGTGTTAATCCATTTTAGGATCAGAGAGTTATATTGCTTTTTTGAAAGTGATTAACTCTAAGTTTAGTTTTAGGGTTGATGGTTGTCTGTGGTCATTATATTGTTTCAAGTCCTTTCTGAATGCTAATAGTGTGATATCAATGTAAGTCCCCCTCTTCAAAAATAAAATCAAATGGTGTCAATTGTATTTTACTAACAAATAATTAACTAATACAAATAGTTAGACAACAAATTAATAAAATATGGAAACAAAAGTTACAAAAGATGTTTTTACTTGAATAGTTATAAAATATACAGAAACATGACATTATTATATGACCCCAACAAATTTCAAGGGAGAAATCTACCCGTATACATATTTGTCCATAACTAAAAGAAATAAACAATCGAGAAAAGGATAAAATTGTGGGAAATTTACGTGCATATGACCAAAACATGAGAAGATTCCCAATATATGACTAGTCATGTGAAAATGATAAAACTATAAGTTGGTATGGGCAAAAAAGGAAAAAAGGAAAGATACCGTCTATTATTATGCATGACGTGTGGCAGTATAATAGGAAATATAACTGTCCAGTAAGGTAAATTATTTCTCTAAAATTGTGCCTCTCCGAAAAAAGTTGGGCGCGCCCAGTAAGGTTTGTGGTGCGAATAACTTCCGAGTTTTCGACTTCTTTGAGACTTGAGAGCTATGGATATAATTCGGAAACCGCTACACCGCCGCCATTTTTTGTCTCGTCTGACAACCTCATTGGTTGCGAGCAAACACATTTCCTGCTCCTCTGATTCATCTTCAGACACCAGTGATCTGTGCTCCCAAAAATTGGATTCTCAGTTGAGATCACATCTATGCGCAAAGCATTGCCCTAGTTCATCCGCGTTAGTTGAGGCTGTGCGCCTCTTTGAGCATGCAGTTTTTGATTTGAGACAATGTCCCCATGCGTCTACATGCAATTTTCTTGTTGAAACTCTGGTAAAGAACAAGGCATATGGACTTGCATTTGATACATATGGTAAAATTACCCACACCCTTGGTTCTGCTCATTTTACGCATAGTTTTTTAACTCTAGCCGCCTTGGTTGAGATTTTTGTGCACACTCACATGCCCGATTTGGCCTTTTCTGTGTTTGGGTTGATTTTTAAGCGAGGTTTTGTGATCAATGTGTACCTCTTTAATATGTTGTTGAAAGGCTTCTGTGAAAATGGGATGGTTCACAAGGGGGTGGAACTTTTCCTTGGATTGTGTGGGAAAATGGTATCCCCTGACAGAGTTAGCTATAACACCCTCATTAAAGGGCTTTGCAAGGTGAACAAATTGCAGGAGGCTTTGAACTTGAGGGTTGGTATGGAAAATGCAAACCTTACTCCCAATGTGCTCACATATACTATACTGATGGATGGGCTTTTCAAGGAAGACAGGGAGGTGGATGAAGCAATGGGATTGCTGGATGAGATGAAGATCAAGGGTTTGGAACCTGATGTGTTTACCTATACCATACTTATAAATGGACTTTGCAGTAAAGGTAATGTGAACAAAGGCAAGGAGGTGTTTGATGAAATGCTAGTGCAAGGGGTATCTCCGAATGTAGTAACATATACGTCTTTGATAAATGGCTTTTGTAAGAAGGGCCAGCTGAAAGAAACCATGATGATGTTCAATTCTATGTTGGAGCGTGGAGTCAAGCCTGATATTGTCACATTCACCAGCATAATAAATGGGCTTTGCACAGGCGGAAGGGCAGACAAAGCATTGAAGGTGTTTAATTCGATGCTTGGAAAGGGTGTAGTGCCTGGAAGTATAACTTACAATGTTCTGCTTCGTGGGCTTTTTGATAAGGGATTATTAACCGAAGCGTATAATATCTTACAACTAATGATAGAGAAGGGTGAGAAACCAGATGTGGTGACCTACAATACCATCCTGCAGGGGTTTTGTTACAATGGGAAGGTAGATCATGCCATGTCACTGTTTAACTCAATGTTGACAGACAAGAAGATTTATACTGAACCAGATGTTAGAACAGTTATTGTTTTGGTTCAAGCACTGTGTCAAGAAAAACGCATTGATGAAGCTACGGAGGTTCATAGTAAGATGGCGGTTGATAACAAAAAACTTGTTGATGTGCGAACTTTCACTGTTCTCATTGGAGCTTATCTAAAGGAGGAACATAATGTTGAGCAAGCTCTGTGTAAATGGAAGCAGATGACCAAACTTGGTTTTATTCCAGACTCACTTTCCTTCAGTTCCTTAATTGATGGATTTTGTAAGTTAAAAATGCTAAACATTGCAAAGGGGATTTTTCTAACCCTGAAGAACCGCACAGTGTTTGATTATAACTCAGTCATGGCAGCTTTGTGCAAGGAAAGCAGCTTTGAACAAGCAAGGAGGTTGATTCAGGAGATGATAAGTGATGGGAAGTGTAAACCTGATTCTGTCTCGTACAATATCATCATTGATGCGGCTTTGGAATCAGGAAATTGGCAGCTTGCTGAAGAACTACTAACCCAAATGCTTCAAAGGGGTTTGAACCCCGATGCTTTCACCTTTTCTATACTAATAAGTAGGTTTTCAAACCTAGGACAGATTGAGGTGGCTAAGAAATTGTTTGACAAAATGGTTGCATCTGGCCTCACACCCGGCATCCATGTATATGATTCTTTACTCAAGGGATTTAGTCTTAAAGGCGAACCAGATGAAATTATTCATATGCTTCACCAAATGGCTGCTAAAGGAATTGTTTTAGACTCTAAAATCACTTCAACTATTTTAAGATGTATTTGTGACACGTCTGAAGATCTCAATTTGGCAGAGCTTCTTCCAAAGTTTGCTGAGCAACAATCAAAAGAAATATGTGTTCCATGTGATGCGTTACTGATAAAGATCCAAAAGAGTCTTCACAAGCGTCAGACATGTTCAGCTTGATTCTCAGACTTCAGTCACTTGTTCGCCATATGCTCTGCCGCAACATTGGTGACGGTGTTGGTAAGTTTTATTTCTCTGTGTTTTTTGACAGATTTAGAGTCTATAGACTATGCTAGATCAGTTGGCAAGCCATGTCAACAAATAGAAATGGTAGGATCTTTACGGTTCACAACGTAGTTATAACCAATGGACAAAACATGTGATGTGAAATGTCCTCTTTGCTTCAACTTTGTACATTGCACGCGCTTGCAATGCTTGTCTGATGTACTTGGACTTTAAAGATTTAATATTGACACATAATTTTTTGTTTTTGTAGAAAGCTAACCCTTGTGCTCAGGAATCTGGTTCTATTTGTCTGCTGTTTGATTCAGGTTCTTCACTTCTCCTACAATTTTTCAATTCCTGTCTTTGCAAGTCTGATGCTCTGCTCTCCTACAAATCTACTATTCTTCTGCTTCTTCTTTCACTTTTGTTTTTATTTTGTATAGTAGTCTTGATGCTGCAGTTTTGTGGGTACAGCCTACTATGCTTTGCTCATATGTCTGGACATTTTCAATGTGGATCATTGGGTTAAAATGGATTAACAAATACGCCCTAGATCAGACCTTCATTAATTATCCACCATCTACAAGCAAGCAACATATAAACTACATCAACACACAACCAGGTATTATATATGATTTTTTCCTTTTTTTTCGGTTTCATTCTTGGTATGCAGTTTTGGCTTTCAATTTGTGGCATTTTTTCAATTATATTAGATAGTGGTTTCTTTTTAAATTAGGCACTACTTTTTAATCAACATGGGTTTCATGTATGGTTTGAGATTTCAGCTTCTGGTTTTAGCAGAACATTACGGTTTTCAATAAGGTCACCTGGGTCTGGACTAGATCTTCTTTTGTTTTTTCGATTACTCTAAGAAACTTGGGCTTTCAAATTTTGGAGTTTATTTTTCTCCTTTCGATTTAAGGTTTTGTAGATCTTTTGGAGTTGAGTGCATAATGCCATAATCATGTCATCTCTTTTAGCCTTGTGACTATCATTAACTTGATTGCAACTGAGTTTTGTAGTCGTGTTCTCAAAATCTGTTTAGAGGATAATTAAAGCATTTGTCTTGCTATGGTTCTATCTAGCGATTAGGAAAGTAGAATTTATTTATTTTTATATTTAGATTGGAAACCCCCCTTAGGATAGCTATGAGCTTTATGGTCCAAGTCACATTTTAGTTTCTATTAGATTGTCAAGTTTTACGATCGAACTTAACTCTTACTTTTAAATTATATTGTCAATGTTTTATGTTCGGAGCCTATGACCCTATCCTGTGTTGTTTATATGTAGTATATGTCAATGTTTAAGTTCTAATTAGATCGTTTATGAGCTCATTATGCAAGGCCTGTGTTTAAGGATTACTATTATGCAATTTTTCTATTATCTAACATTGAAATGCAATGAGGTTTGTCTTCATTAGGAAATTTTTGTTTATATTTTTTTGGATTCGTCCAACTATTTTGATATTGCAGGGGAACCTTAGACTTATCCAAAGTCTGAGCTATTTCAGCTTGTCTCGATGCAAGCATAAAACTGTGACAAGCCAGGCAAGGCCTGACATAAACCGAGTGACATACAACAACAACAACATTACCCTGGTGCCGCAAAGGCTCCAACCAACGGTGGGGTAGGGGGTTAGATGTACGCAGTCTTACCCCGTACTAAAGTAGAGAGAGACTGTTTCTGAATGACCCATGATGAAAATTGCGTAGAAAATTGCATTGTTGATTGTTGTTTCATAACAAACAAGCATAGACATATATTGAGCCATTTTATTTTATTCCATCATATTCTCAAGCCAAAAAATAGTAAGTCTTTGACTCCATTGGAAATGATGGAAAAACATAAACTAAGTGAGATGTAGTTATTAAAATCTTTGATTAAATCTTTGAACTTGTATGTACTTGACTAGTATGGTCTCCTTTTTAGTAATATTGACGTTTATCATGTCATTCATTCATTCATCACCATTACCCCAGTGCCACAAAGGCTCCCACCTACGGTGAGGTAAGGAGGGTCGAATGTACGTAATCTTAGAGCATCCACAATGAGAAAATTGGTTGCTAAAAAATGAATTGCCACATCAGATAAATACACTTTGTGGTAAATTTACTTACTCCAACGCAAATGTGTATAAACCCTGCGTTGCTGACTTGGAACGAAAAAAACGCACGCCCTCTACTTCACCTTCTACTTTCAGCAAGGCTTTTCCACACTCTGACTCAGCCAAAAATTCGATTGTCCTGGAAGTTCTTGGCGGCAATTGAAAATATTTCCGCCAAACTCAAAATCGCATGCTCCAAAAAGGGTCGTTAAACTCCTTTTCCATCGTTTCTTCTTTGCACTTGGTTTTCACATCTGGTTTTCTCATCGTCATCGTCTCTTCGCACGTGGTTCGCATCGGCTATTCTCACCTGCGTTAGTCTGAAAGCTTCCAGGTATTTTTTTAACTCTTCTCCGACCAATTGGTAAATTGCCGACCCGGACTCTTGTTCAACGTATGCTGCAACCCTTTTTTTGGTCTTTTCCTGGATCCTCTTTTTTTGATAGGAGATGAATATTTTATTTCTATTTTGAAAATCTGGTTCTTTTCTGAACCAGACCTTATGATTTTTATTCATGTAGTGCCATTAGTTTCTGACAAACTGATGTTGAAAGCCCAAAATATTTTCATGCGAATTAGCCTCAACACAACCAAGCTTCTTTGGCTCTGCACTACTGCAAATAGAAATAGTTAATCAAATTGAATACTTATTGTAATATAGGCTAATGTATACAGAACTGGACAAGTAATTAGACTGCTTGGGGAATCAAATCCTGCCTTATCTATGATGATTAAGGCCTTATTTGGTTGCACTGGTCGGGTTATTTCAACTTGTGGCTGAAATAGTTTTTACCAAACATGTTTTCTTATAATTCAGTCTGGCGGCTTAAAATCACAGGCTTTGGACTTTTCAGTATGACGAGTCTAACAAATTGGTTAATCTCATGCAAAATTCAACAAGTAATCTCCAATCGCTTGTAGTATCAAACCCTTGGCTTATCAATGATGATGATGCCCTTGTTTGATAGCATTAACTGTCTTATTTGACTCACTTATCTGGTTTAAATCTACTTTAACAAACGTGTTTTCTTGAAAAGATTCAGGCATGTCAGCCAAATGAGTTTTACCATATGTATTCTAAGTTATTTGTGTGTCATGCATTCTACTTTCATGTGTATTGGTTTAAGCATCGTGCCCATACAGTGTATTTGGGGTATACACTAAGATTTAAGCCCTTATGGGTGACACAACCCATTTTGGTCATCAGCCATTCAGTGTGACTTTAATTATTGATAGATTTCATGTTGCTGAAGTTATCCTAGACCTTTTTTTCATGTAATGACACCATAATTGTCCATTCCTTCAACTGCCTAAAATAATAAGAGAAAACCAAGTTAATTAACGAATAATATTATAACAGAGAGTTATTATAACACACAACTACAAAGAATTAGGGAAATAATTACCAGGCCTTTGTATTTCATAGTCATATCCAGAGTGTGATAGAAGAAAAGTACATCTATTAATCAATTTTTTAGCATCATTGAATGAATGATTTGAATATGCATTATGTGTCAATTACAGTGCCACTTTACAGTTTCTAACTTGAAATAACCAGGTTATTAATCTTATTGAAATAATGATTTATACATAGATGGAGTCAACATCGTAGCCATTTGCATACCATGAACATCTTCAGAAAAACACTGAAGTAAATGATCTCACTTCTCAGCCTGGAAGTGCATCACAGATTAACACACAATCGTCAATGTTTGCATCTAACCAGTTCGGTCCATCAAACATAGCTTTCAGTCCTAATTTTATGATGAATCCTGCATTTGTTCCTACTCACTCACCCTTTGGGTATGGATTTGCTTTTCATGATCTTTCAAACTCTTCTAATATTCCATTGGAGAGTGATGTTACTAAAACGACCAAAGCAGCAAAAAAAAGTAACAAGGTCATAGAAAATACTAGTATCTCTCCCACGGGAGGAGGGAGTAAAAACTGGAGCAAAGACGAAGATGTAGCACTAACGAAGGCATGACTATATATTTCCGTTGATGCTGATGTCGGGAACAATCAAATGATTGCTAATATGTGGAATCCCATCTTCCAAGTTTGGAGGGAGAATATGGGTACTTATGATGAGTCTCGCACAACAAATGGCTTACAAGCTCGTTGGGGTAAGATCGTAGCTGCAGTGAATAAATTTCATGCTTTATATGAACGACTACAAAGACATCCAAAAAGTGGAGCAAGCCATGACGATATGGTAATTTTTCTTTCTATTGCTTTCTGTACATTGTTATATTTTTATTCTCACTTCCTTTTACAAATCACAATCTGCCTTGTTTCACATGTGATGTTTGAGCTGTTTAACGTGTTTATCTATGCTCAAGAGTTGATTTTTTATTTGTAGAGGCGAGAGGCAATGCGCATGTATGAAGATATTAATAATGGTCAGTCTTTCAAGTATGAGTATTGTTGAGAGATCTTGAAAACAAATTCAAAATGGTGCGTAAAGGAGGTCACTAGGAGCAAAGATAACTCTAAGCAAAAAGCTGCCAATGGAAGTGGTGATACCCGAGTAACAACCCAACCAGGGAGTTCAGGAAATGAAGGTGAAAAGTGTACCAATGTAGATGTTAATGATGATGGTAAATGCAATGATATTGAACGCCCTGAAGGAAGAAAGGCTACTAAAGAAAAAAAGAGGAGGTTGAATGATGAAAAATTAGTAGTTGATGCTTTCAATAAGTTACAAACTACAATGGAAAAACAGATTTGTATTAGTCAAGAAGAGCTCAAAATGAAGGGGAAAAAGGACTTAAAAGACTTTGAGTTACGAGAAAAGATAATGGAAAGAGAGTTGAAGCTAAAAGAATATGCTCAAAGATCGAAGGAGAAGGATCAACAGTTAAAAGAGGTTGCTCAAAAGTTTAGGGAGAACGCTCAAGAGAGACAAGAACAAGAGCGTATTTTGAATCAAGATGTCACCAAACTTCCCGTAAGCATTAGAGAGACATTTGAGATGTATCAAGCTCAAATTTTAAAGGAATGAGAAAAGGATGGTCTTTTTGGTAATTGAATTTTTTTGTACCATTTTCTGCATTTACTTTTACTAATAATAGTTATGAAAAATAAATTACTTAAAAACTGATTGTACTTTTATTGTGTGGCAGGTGGGAATTACAGTTAAAGAAGCTCAAAACTTGAGGAAGCTAAATAGTAATACTTGCTGGAACACTAGAAACATTATGTGTGAAGACTAGTTATTTATTTTTTATGAATTTGTTTTTGCTTTGGTAGTTTGGAACAATTGTTTTTATTGTTTGGATAAACTTTAGGTCTGTGGAGTAATAGACATGAGATAGTAGACTTTTTCTAGTTTATATTGATTGTGTCCACTTATTCTTTCATTATGTTTTATTCTTAGTATTCCACCTAAATGGGGATAAAATGAGCTGCTGCAACTTTAGTATGCAATGTTTATAGCGGGTTAGAGCATCCAAATTGATCTAAATGTGAACAATTTGTCAGAATTCTGAAAACAACATAATACTAAATGCATTATTGTTGGTTGGAAAGTATGCACACCTTCCCTTAGCTTTCTTGGGGTGTTTCTGTTCTTCCTTTTCCGGGGTGGGGGGTGGAGTCATATTGCTTATCTTGCTTTTTCTTATCCCAACTTTTTAAAGCCACGTTCTTTTTGTGCAGATATAGATATTAATAACACCAAACACTTTGCAGCCTGTTACTTGCTTGGTGTTATTGGTTTGGTACTTGAAACGTTTTTCCAAACTTTCTGACTTGTTGAGTTGCTTCAGTGCAACATGTTGAGACTGGTAAAAATGGCCAGACCACTACTCAAAGAGAGCAAATAGAGCTATGCAACAGATAAAGAAAAAACAAGTGCAATCACAAATGAAGTTAATTATGGAACAAAAATTTTACTTGCAGTCAAGTTCTCACATATAGATATAAATGAGCTGCTGCCACTTTTTTATTTGGTAGAAAACCTTTTGATTTATGGATTATTAGACATAAATAGTATACTTCTCTAAGGTTGATGGGAGTTGGACAGAGATAACTCTGTTTATACTATGAGTTTTTAGTCCCTACTAGCTACCTAGTTTTTGGAGTTAATTTTGTAGGCTGGGTGAAAGAAAAGAGAAGTTAACTGCTGCTGAGCCATCTATCTTACTGCTTGAAGGGATTTTCCAAACATATGGACATGGTTGTTTCACTTAAAACTAAAAATATTAAGGACAAAACATGCATTTAACCAAACACTCCCAAGAGTAATGCTCTTAAAATATTTGCATTTTGACATTTTTGGATTTATCACAAACTCAAGGTTATTTAAAATTTAACTATTCAAGATTGGAGTTTAGATGTAAATGACCTTCTAATACAACACGCCTTGATTTGTAGCCCATAACTTACTATAAAGTATAAACATTATTTTTTTCAGCCTGAGTAAGACTTAGCAGAAATCTAAATAATCAACAATTCAAAATAATTAATTAAAAAACAATACAAATACAACTAACTAAAATGGTAATATAAAAAAGCCAATGAATTACCCTTAAGAGCTGAAGTTTAAGAATAGAATATAAGAATTACCCTTGAAGAACACAACAACCCCACTAAGATTTATCAGAAATCTAAGTAATGATTAATTTGAAATAGACTAAAGGGTCAAATAGGCCCTTGAACAAACTTAAAAACTGCAAAACACCCCTTATATAGTAGGCTCTGTACGGCCTTTGCCATTTGGGGCGGTTCCCGGTGGATTTTTTTGATGAAATTATTTGAGCATCTTCTTTATCAATTCTAGTTTACTCATACCATGTTTAAGATACATGATTTTCTGAAATGTACTGCGCTGTTTAACTGCACAGTTATCTTCAAAAATTCATTTAACTCCCTTCCCGATTGAATTTTTAGCTTAAATTGGGTATGCGTAAACTAGACTTAACGAAGAAGATGCTCAAAAAAATTCATCAAAAGATTCCACCGGGAACCGCCCCAAATGGCGATGGTCGGACAGAGCCTCCTATATAAGGGGTGATTTGCACTTTTTAAGTTAGTTCGAAGGCCAATTTGATTCTATAGCCTTTGAAATAATAAATTAAAAAACACTACAACTAGAACTAACTTATTGTAAATAATCAATCGAAAAAAATAAATAATTCTAAAAAATTTGACACAATTTTGAGAATAATGATTAAGAGTAGAACATCATTCATCGAAATAAAAATAAACTTCAATGACTATTATAAGACTTTCTCATTAAAAGATCTACTTTAATATCAGCTTGCTTGTTGACCACCATATAGCTCCCATATATGATTGATGAGATCATTTTTCAAGTCTCTATGAACTCTCTTGTCTTGAACTTGTTTCATTCTTCCGATCATTCTAGAGAATAAAATTATAATCACGCTCTAATTCCACATTTTCAACCCTTTCATCTCCAAGAGGTTGCCAATTTTCAGGATTCACTCCTTGACTACTTTCACTCTCAATGATCATATTATGCAAGATGATACAAGTTTTCATTATCTTCTCCAAGTCTTTTTCCTTCCACATACGCTCGGGACCTTTAACAATATGCCATCTACTTTGCAAAACTCCAAAAGCACGCTCCACATCCTTCCTTGTAGCTTCTTGGCGTTGAGAAAATATTTTCTCTTTAAGAGAAGAAGGCTGAGAGATAGACTGCATCAACGTAGCATATTGTGGGTAAATTCCATCAGTCAAATAATACCCCATATCATATTGATGCCCTTGCACTACATAGTGACATGGTGGTGTAACACCATTAATAATATCATCAAATAGTGGAGATCTATCTAATACCGTTATGTCATTATTCGTACCAGCCATACCAAAGAATGCATGCCAAATCCACAAATTCTTTGAAGCTACAATCTCTAATATGAGAGTCGGGACTCGTTTAAAACCATTTGTATGTGTACCATGCCAAGCGGTTGGACAATTCTTCCAATGCCAGTGCATACAATCAAGACTCCCTAACATACCAGGAAAACCTCGTTCTTTCGCTTCTTGAAGTGATAACCGCTTACGCGGCGTTGTAGTAAAACGGAGTTTAACCTTTCGGTTTTTCCCCGAGTATCGTGTCTCTTGAGGAATGACAGAGGAGTTTTCTTAATTTAGTCTTAGGCACGGGCTATCGCTAATTGTTGGAAGCTTTTTCAATACAAAAAGGTGATTGTGTTCTAGACTAGGCCAAATTGCACAATTATACTAGGAGCAAATTTCAACTAAAGATTTAAGATCAAATATTCTAAAGATTAATGAAAAGATTGAGGCAAGTAGGGCAATGAATTGAGTAATTGGAAATGGATATATTCTTGGACCTAGTAATTAGGGGAATTTAAAACTAAAATTGGACTAATAATTTCTTTTCTCATAGACAAGAATAGAAATTACTTTCATTAATTTATCCTATTTCTAGGTTTCATTAATGTATTCAAAAATGGTTGGGTTGAATTAAATTCTAATCTCATAGACAAAGCAGAAATAATTCTCCAAAATGTTTATTAATAAAAATAGCCAAATTCATTAACTAATTAAATTCATTATTTAAGCAATTTGAATTTATTTCTCATAGACAAGATGTAAATCCATTTCATTAAAATTATCCTATTTCTAGGCCTTATTAATGTGCTTGAATAAAGTTGGCTCAAATTACTTTCTAATCTCATAGACAAGTTAGAAATAATTTTCCAAAATTTAATTAATGAAATTGGCTAACAATTATTAATTACTAATTCATCAAATTGAATAACTAGCTCAATTAATTAATTTTAACCCCTAATTTTTGGCTAACAAGTCAATCCATATTCCTTTACTCAATTCATGCCCAAAACAAATTTAGCTACTAAACATTATTTTTGCATTCAACAATATGGTAAATAAATTAAACATTAACAAGGAATTAAACATGTATAATAGCAAAAATTAAACAAAAATAAGATATTGTCAAAATAAACTTTCTGGAACTACAATATGACTTTCTGGAATTTTTTTCACGAATTTGCAAACCAAAAATCCAATTTTAACAATTAATTGATAATTTTCCCACTTTTAACTATAAAATACAAAAGGAAATTAAAAATAGGCTAAATTCGTTCTAAATTTTCTATTGACTACTGGGGTGATATTACAGTGAAATAAAATTGAATTAGGGCCGAGACTATTTTTTTTCTATTTTTTTGTAATTAATTTAATTTATGCAATAATAACAACTAATTACCGAAATTAATTAAAAATTACTTGTACTTCGTGAAAATTAAGTTTCTTCAGATAAATAACAACCTTGAGGCTAGTGAACAACTATATAATTAATTGGAATGAATTCAACATCAACAACTATTTTATTTAATTTATGGAAGAAAATGTGAAATATTAGATAAATATTCTGGAAAAATTCGAAGAACAGATCGAGAAAACCAAGCACAAATTCAGATTCTACTCGTTGAGAAGATGAAAATACATATAAAGAACTTACAATTTGAAGCTAAAATGAAGAAGATATGAAGATTTGAAGTTTCTCTCTCCCAAAAGACCTTGGAGCTGCGGAAATGACTCAAGAACTGGAACTTTTTGAACTGAATTAGTGTTGGAAGAGGTGTGTTTGAGTTCATAAAAAATCGGGCTATTTATAGCACGAAAAATCTCGTAGGCGGCCAAACAGGCGGCCGCCTCTGGCCCTGTCCCGGCCGCCTTCCGTCACGTCACCGACAGGACGTGACGCCGGTCACCTCATCCGCCGCAGGCGGTCCAGCAGGCGGCCGCCTGCCATTCCTGTCTGGACGCCTGCCGTCAAATCCCACCGGCCGGTGGTTGGTTTGTCGCCTTGTGCCGCAGGCGGTCAACGAAGGCGGCCGCCTTCCATCCAGTGTCGGCTGCCTTCGGTTTTTCTCCGGTCCGGTCAAATGTCTAAAAATGCTGACTTTCCAAAAACAGCGGTAGGCGGCCTGGTAGGCGGCCAATCTGGGCACCTATTTGGGCGCCTGTGAGGTTTTTTGTCTGTCTTGTTCTGTATTTTGTGCTCTTCAACTTTCCCTTCTGGACCACTTTTAAATTCTGCTTTCTTCTTTCGGTATGATATAATTTGTCACTCAATTTGACGCATTTTGTGCTTAATTGACCCGAAATTTCATCAAACATATCATGGACGTGATTTTTACCTGATTTCACGAAACTTGAACCAAAATATATAAAACATGCCTTGTTTTTCTAGTTTTCAATCCAAAATCACTTAAATTTGATAAGAAAAATAAGTACAAAAATGGACTTATCCTGAAGCAATCATGAAATGTCCTTTTTATTTGGTTTTCTCAAATATTCTTGTTCAAAAACACTTATCACGGCATCACAAAAATGCGTAAGGCTTTCAATTGCAGTTGTTTCCCCAATTTGAACATATTCATCCAAAAGATCAGCTGAACAACCATAAGCAAGCATCCGCATCGCAGCTATTGTTTTCTGTAAAGGACTTAGTCCTTCTCTTCCGGTCGCATCAAATTTTGAAGAGAAGTAACTGTCATTTTTCTCAACTGCTTCCAAAATGCGAGTAAATAGTTCCACATCCATTCGAAATCTTCTGCGAAAATGATCTGGTGTATACTTTGATTTCTCACCATTGAAACAGTCTCTAATAATGACCTCATGACGTTTTCTTCTATCGCGATGAATATAACGCCTACTACTTGTTGTACCCCCATGACCACGCTTCTTACCTCTCAAAAATGTTGAAACTATTAGTGAAGCATTGATGGCAGTGGTATGAATCAAATCATAACTCTTTTTTGAAATACTGTCATCTTCTTTTGATTGTTCATCAAATAGTGTTTTCGTCAATGAGGGAGAATCATAGCCAAAAGATGGACTATCATCGTCAGGTTCTGACTCTGAAGAAGACATCACCATATTATGTGACCTATAAATCATGAAGCAAAAATATGAAGCTAGATGTACGTACATAACTCAATTATTCAATAAGTTCCCCCCCCCCCCCCCCCCCCCCCTCCAAGATTGAATATTTATGAAAAACAAATCATGAAACGATTGCATGATATATGTATGCTTCCCCTCTAATTTAAGTGTAAGCTTCATATGTAAACTTGTTAAATCATTGTATGGGTTGAAACAAGCACCCAAATAATGGCATCAAAAATTTGATGAAGTTATTTTGTCCAATGGTTTTAGTTTAAACCAATCATACAAGTGTGTCTATAGCCGGTTTGATGCCTCAGGGGCGGGTGTATTTATATGTCTCTATGTAGATGACATGCTGATTTTTGGAACGGACCAAAACCAGGTTGATGAAACTAAAAGGTTGTTATCATCAAGGTTTTCCATGAAGGACATGGGGGGGGGGGGGGGGGGGACGTGATCCTTGGAATAAGGATTAAATGGGTAAACAAAGGGATTGCTTTGACACAAGCTCACTATTTTGAGAATATTCTCAAAAGGTTTAATTATAGTGATTGTTCACCCGTGAGTACTCCCATGGATCCTAGTTTGAGGATGATGCCTAATAAAGGAAAGGCGATATCACAACTTGAGTACTCTCAAGCCATTGTTAGTTTGATGTATGTCATGACAAGCACCAGGCCGGATATTGCTTATGCCGTGGATAGGTTGAGCTGGTATACTAGTAATCCTAGTACTCAACAGTTGCAAGCAATAAAGAGAGTGTTCAAGTATTTAAAGGGAACCATGTATTATGGTTTGTGTTACTTTGAGTATCCTTCGGTGTTAGAGGGATATTCGGATGCCAGTTGGATATCCAATGTAGAGGATCATTCTTTTACAAGTGGATGAGTATTCTTGCTTGGAGGAGGTGTCATTTCTTGGGCTTCCAAGAATCAAACTTGTATCACAAGTTCAACAATGAAATCTGAGTTTGTTGCGTTGGCTACCGCCGGTAAAGAGGCGGAGTGGTTAAGAAATTAAATTTTTGAGATTCCATTGTGGGGGAAACTGATTGCACATATTTCTATCCATTGTGATAGTGCTGCCACTTTGGCTAAGGCATATAGTCATGTTTATAAAGGCAAGTCTAGACACTTGGGTGTTAGACATAGTATGCTTAGGGAATTAATCATAAATGGTGTAATTTCGGTTGAGTTTGTAAGATCGCAACATAACTTGGCGGACCACTTGAATAATAGCTTGGCTCGGGACTTAGTGCACAAGTCGGTGATAGGGATGGGTTTAAAGTGCATTTAATCCTTAATGGTGAGAGACCCAATTCCCCTCTAATACAACGTTAGAGGCTGAATTCAATGCGGAAAGCTCACACTTATGGATTGGAACACACGAATCAAGATCATCCCAAGGTGTGTGTTCGGACCAGTAGTAAGGAGGCTGAATTTATTTCTTAATAATTCCTTTGATAAAATGTAAGCAGGTACATGAATAAAGGAATTACCTATATGATCGTGAAGTGTAGCCGCGCTTCAAAAGGCTTGAGACTTGGCTTTTATACGATCATGAATGGGATTAGGACACACGGCTTTATAATTGTGTCAAGTTTGTATTCTAGTTGAATTGAGTATAGAAACTTGTATGTATATTATATTCAGGTATTCAAATGGGTTGACGGGTTCAATCTATAGGACACCCCGATTCTCGAATATTTGGAATGTGTAAAATACTAAGATGAAAATTCAATCGTTTCGACATTTTCATTTATGCACAAGTTTTGGTTTGAAAACGTTGTTATGTCATTTCACGGGTTACACTAAAATGGGGGAGGATGGTTGGTGATTTTAGTGTCACCGGCCGTTTTGTGTAATTGGAAATGACATAAGTGCCAATGGGGATTAGAACTCTGTTCTAATACAAGATAGTAGGTGTGGAGTGCACACTTGTATATAAGAACGAGTTCTATTCCAAAGTGTCGCGGTAGAACACTTAGTAGACCAGCTCTGTGGTTCTAGACCGAAGTCTAGAATGGTTGGGCAGTTTTGTGCGGTTTTCAAAAACTGCCACAGTTACTCTCAAATGTGTTGCAACTCCCTGGGACGTGTAATATGGATATATATCACCATATTTCGTACAGAGAGGGAGATGGAAACTATACAACATATCTTGATCACTTTTGGCATTCAAATTAAGAGAGCAATCCATATTGTCACGCCTCAGACCATGTCTGTGCCACATAGACAACCGTCGTACAACCCAATTAGAAAACCGCAGTTCATCCTTACCAAATTGCACAAGACGTCCGATAGATACATATGCCAAAACCGATTAGTAAACATACATAACAACATCAACATACAATTAAACACATAGCGGAATATAAGTGTTTAATAAGAACTCACACGAGGGTAAAACAAGAGCTCGCAGGCTCCATTAATTTATAAGTCAAAAATAGTTCCATGAGCATTATTTAATTATTTAGAAATAGAACCAGAGGAAGCACGAACCACGTCTTCTCTCCATCGATCTCCCAAACAACGGGTGTAGGAAGTAAGCTCTAGCTTCAACCTGAAAGGGTGGTTCCCCCGAGGGATCAGTCCTACAGAAAAGTACTGGTGAGGGCAAACTGTATGTAATATAACTAATGTTTCTCACATGGGACCCTCGACATAGGGTGATAGTATACGTATAAGCATAACTCTTGGCTACCCCTTTTCAAAACATATCGTATACGTATATACATATGAGTAAAATATCCGGCCTGTGGGCCCATTTGTCTTTCAAATCATTTAGGCGTAACAGCCTCATTAAATTCACCCTTCCCATGTCCTACCCTCGAGTGAAGTCACCCGCAGGCTAACTCACCCGATAACAAAGATAATTATTTCGGGGTCCCTTCCGGCTCCCATATCACAGACATGATTTAAATTAAATTCCTAGACCAAGGAAAATACCCTATCGGGAACTCATTCCCGATCACACATGTTTAATCATCTAAAATCATTACTTGAGGTTCACCTACCTCGGGGACTATTCGTCCTTACAATCATAATTTACATTCCCGGGGCTAACCCCGCCTTGAGGAGTACGCATACACCCTCATCCTATGTGTAACTTGCTGGAGGTTAACACACCTCAAGGACTACACGGGCCCTTGTTACCTATATGCAATTTGATGGAGGTTAACACACCTCAAGGACTCCATTTGCCCTTGTTACCTATGTGTAATTTGTTGGAGGTTAACACACCTCAGGGACTACACGGGCCCTTGTTACCTATATGCAATTTGATGGAGGTTAACACACCTCAAGGACTGCATTTGCCCGTGTTACCTATGTGCAATTTGATGGAGGTTAACACACCTCAAGGACTGCATTTGCCCTTATTACCTATGTGTAATTTGCTGGAGGTTAACACACCTCAAGAACTACACGGGCCCTTGTTAACATTTGAGTATAAAGGACTCATCCTGGTCCTACAGAGTTTTACCTGACCTTACTCGGTCCCGAATATTCACCCGTCATGTATAATCTACCACTTACCTCGCCCGGTCGTGGTCTATAATTTCTTTACTAACGACTAGACCAAGTCTTAGCGTTTAAACCATATTTGAAGCCTTAGCAACCAACGTGGACGGGTCCCACCCAAACGGTCCACGTAATCTTACTCAAAAACTGCATATTGGGTGTATAACCCAATACCCGGTCGGGTATCCAACCTTCCCGGTCGGGTAGGGTGAGGCAGTAGCCTCTGGAGCCATTTTTAATCAATACCCGGTCGGGTATTTACCCATACCCGGTCGGGTATCACCCTTGTCTTGGCGGTCAACGCCCGTTTGACCGCCCAAACGAAGTCCGATTAACGTGAAATTTTATACACATGTACTTCTTGACGTCCTTGATCCAAAAATACCATTTTGGACCCCTGGAACATCATACATAATTAATTATCACATTTTAACTCATCAAGCTTACTTAACATGCTTTTCAACTATATTTTACATATAATCATGGCATAACACATACTTGATTATCTTTAATCATTCCATGAAATATATTCTTGATTACTTTAGGTAATCTCATGCCTCACTCAAACTTTATAAAGCATAAATCCATCTTCTCACAACTATTAATAAGTACTTCATACTTATTAATCGTTTATATATTTCGTTCTAGTTTATTCTTCATAACTAGATTTAATTTAATGGCATGTATGATTAAGTACTTGAATCCTTCAAGAATACCATCTTGAATTACCTTAGTTAATGTCCAACTAAATCATTCATGATTATCCTTCATCAAAAATATTAATAATTCTTTTACTCATTAATCATGCCATTTTCACATAACTTATAATCATTATAGCTAATCACTTGTTTAAACACTTTTAAACATTTCTATACATATTCACATACTAGATTACTCTAGTTATATCATACATAGTCCATGTATGCATTTTTATACATTTGACAATAATATATTCATGATTAATCCACAAATAAATCTCTTATTCATTAATTATGTAATATTTCCATAAATCATATTCACCATGACTAATCATGCATTTTAATCCATTTAATCATTCCTCAAATCATGATTATGATTTTATTTAGGTAATCCCACGTTTGACCCAAGAGTTACAAGACACGTAGTCGTCCACTCACCTTGAAATGACGTTAGCGAGCTTTTATCCTCTTCGTTTGAACTCCGGCGACTTTTGAGATTTTCCGGCGAAAACTCCAGCGGCTCCGGCAACTTTTCCGGCCACTCTTAGATTCCTTTAGAAGTCTAGAATACCTTGGTAAAATTCCTAACAAGGTTTCACAATAAAAATGGTATAAACATCAAAACCTCCCTAGAAGGTGTTTTCCGGTGAACCGGTTTTACTCTTGTCATAACTCCTTTCATGGTTAAAACCATCTTTCAAACCCCTAATTCTTCACTTTCTCCACTCTTTCTTCTTCCTTGGACTTCCTCTAACCTTGAGCTCGTTTCTAGCTATGGAGATGATGAATTGAAGAGTTTCCTTTCTCTCTCCTTGTTAGTTTGGTCGAAGTAGGGGGGGGGGGGGGGGGGGTGGAGGAGACCTTCCTCTTTGGTCTCACCTGCCAAAAATAATGGGAGGGGGTCCCTTTACCTATCAAAGGTGTCTCAACCATCACTCTCACACATCATACACCTCATCCCAATTCTCACAACACAAATTGTTAGACCAAAAATCGTGGGGTGGCCCCCACTCATGTGGGAGGTCATCCTAATATGTCTCAAAGTGTACATTCGGTCCCGAAAGTTGTATTTTTCGGACTGTTTTAATTAAATTTTATTTTATCGGGCCAAATAAAATATATATCATTCTTCCAATTAATATTGGCCCCTAGAATGAATATATATTATCCAACTTTAATTTAGTGGTTCTCGAAACTTATTTCGGGATGTTATCTGTTAAATAACTAATACCGGTAATGAGACTTTGTTTGCTCAATAGGCCAACTCTAGGGCTCAACATTAAATTATAGCATCATATAAATATTATCTATACCAAGATGAATATAATATGTGGTCCCATAAATATCGGATGGTCCCCACCCCTAGTGTAGGCTCAACGTGCAATTTATTATTCACATAACAGTAAAAATGAGAATGTGTCTTCTCGTAAATTCATTAGCCATTTCTCATGACTCAATATGTGTTTTGATATTTGTGACACTTTAATAAAATGTTACACATCTTTTTAAGTGGTCCAAAATGTATGAACATATAAAATCTTATCTGTTTGTTCCCAAACCAAAATATCTTTAAGGTAGGGTCCTCCAAAAATACCCTCCTTTAATGTACCAAATTAATCATATATTTATCAACCCATTATTTTGGATTCTTAAAATATTTATATTTCTTCTGTCATTAATTCATAGTCTTCCGAATTATTAATAGTCTGAGAATTAAGGGCTCGCAATTATCGAATAGTGGTCCCGGCCTACTTGGTCGTCCAGTTGTCATTCTTTATATCACTGGGGTCCATGACCCATTCCTACTATCAAAATAGTATTGTTTAGATCAACATTAATTTTTTTATACACTAAGAATACCACGGATGGTCCTCGCTCTCGATGTGGGTCCCGCGTCTGATCAATAACCCCTTATTAATTTAAGACAAGAATTTTATCTTTCTCATTTATCAAGGCTACTCTAGTCTTGATTTACCTTCTTTAACCATGTACTTGATAGCAAAAAAAAAAATCTCTGGGTAAAATTCGGGTCCGGTGTTACAAGTTCACCTCCCCTTACAGGAATTTCGTCCCCGAAATTAACATCTGAAACTTGGGAAACATTTTTTTTTCTCTTCATTATCTGAAGCTAACAATTTCGACATATAAATATATATGGAATATAAGGTTCAAATAAAAAAATTACCTTATGCCATAGTTGTTCCTGAAAATGGCTTCCATCATTCATCGCCCTCACGAGCGAGTTCTCCGCTGATTGGTGGATGGTAAAACGTTTGAAGCAATCCCTGTTGGGTTTGCAATCTCCGTGGCTCCCCTGTGGGCCCCCAATGCTCCTCCTCGTACACGCTGAGGACAAAGAACCTTTATGTGGCCCGTTTCTCCACAAAAGTAGCATCTAGATGGTTCTAGACATACCCCGTAGTGCCTCCGCCTACAATTCTCACATTTGGGTGCTCCCGTGCTCCGAGTACTTGAGCTTTGACTTACTCAGTCCTGGCTCCCTTTTGAAAATGGGACTAACTTGTTAGAGTCCCCTTGCTCTCAAAGTCATACTTCCTCTCTCGTCACGGAGGATGATGGATCACCTGACCCCTTTCTTGTGCTTCCTTAGCAACCCTTGCTTGCCTTTCCTCCCAAAGCTCCTCCCCCTGGAGACCCTGGGCTACTACTTGACTGAAAGTCATGTTGAATTGATAGGTCGCCCTTTCACGTACCTCCAAATTCAGTGCATTCCAAAAATGGTTCGCCATTCGAAAGTCACGTACCTTTGATCAATAATCCCTTATTAATTTAAGACAATAATTTTATCTTTCTCATTTATCAAGGCTACTCTAGTCTTGATTTACCTTCTTTAACCATGTACTTGATAACAAAAAAAATCTCTGGGTAAAATTCGGGTCCGGTGTTACACATATACTCACTAGTTTGGTTCAAATTCTTGTGCCTAAGTTCTAAAGTGTCCTTAAGGATTATCCTAGATTGAATTTTTTGTAACCCAGACATAGGGGAGAAATATCAATTCGGAAAGTGAACTTACACGATCCTTAAGCAATCCAAGTACTCGATTATCACCCCCTATACACACGAACCCCCAACATATTTTGCCAAATCATATGCAACTATACATGTAAATAGTCAGAATGACGAGTGCATACAGGAAAAAACAATAAGCAAATCCAATTATATAATCGTTGAAGAAAATCACGATAAAACAACGAAGATGCAGGGGATATACTAGAATCATGAAACAAAGGCAAACGTGGTTTGAGATCCTTCGGTTTTACCTCAGCCTTGACGGAATAAGGGGACATCAGACAATACCATTGACTTTGGGTAAACGACGATACAGACAATCAGGGGTGAATAATCGAGGTGTTTAAACAACCATGTGGTGAGATGAGGAAACATTAATAGAAGATGGTGAGTGGAAGAACAAACGCTTAACAGACAAATAAGATGAAAAATAAATCAAGCAAAGAGAGTGAAAATAGAGGCCATCAAAAGAATCTATGGTCTGAAAGGCGGTCGGTGTACGGATAAATGAGGAGGCCAAAAGAGGAAGCAGAGTTTAAATAGGATGGGTTAGGTTTAAATTGCTGGGCTAAGTAGATTTAATTTATGGTTTTGGGCCATGTGAAATTGATTACGTCCTTTTGAAATAACCATTCGGCCTATGAAGAATGAGAATTATTATGTATTATTATAATTGTTATTGTTCTATTATACTTTTTATATTATTGTTATGGTTATTGTTCATATGTTTCTATGATTGTTGTTATATTATTAGGATATTTTTATTGGGACAAAAAAAATTGATTTGACCTGATCTGGTCTGCTCTGGTCTGATAAAAGCCTGATAAATGTATGATATCCGTGTATTTTACAATTATCGACGTCTGATTTGGTCTACAACTGAAATAAGATCAAGTGAAAACAATACAATGTTTCTGATTATTATTATTGTAATGATTACTATTATTGTTATTATTATGATTATTATTTTGGTTGATTATTGGTATGTCAATTATTAATATTTTTATTATAATATCATTTAGAGAAAATATCCTAAATAGGACTAAAAGAAATATTAATTGATAAATGAAAATTTTATTATTCTATTTCTAAAATATTAATCAGTCACTCTTATTTGAGATGTTCTAATGAATTTATTCTTCTAACAAGACTAAATAAGTTCTATTAAGAATATTAGATATACATAGTCTTATTTTTTAACTTTGTATATATCTTAGTCCCGGTGAAACATATACTATCCCCCGTTCCATAAAAGTTGCAACTGTTTGACTTTCACGTTTGCCAACGCGCAACTTTGACTGTAATTATATTTATTTATGTATTAGTAAACATTAAAAAGTTATGATGGATAGTCTACCCGGGGGTATATATCCGAAGGGTTATTACGGGGAATAACTTAGAGAGAAGTCAGAGCAATTAAGTAAATGTAGAGAGAGAGTGTATTCAGTATGAATGCCGTTTTCAGCGTGGTTACAAATGGGGAAATGGGGTGCTATTTATAGTAGCAATAAATGTCGGACAGGGACACATGTCAAGCGCTCATTGGCCGAGGGGTCACCTCAACTGGTTGGCGCTGGCAGCCGCATGTGGCCGCATTTAATGCGGCTGTTGGATGGGACGTCTGTGCAGGGTACGGTGATCTGCACGCATGTGAGGCGGATATCTTGTCGAGTGAGATGCCTTCGGCTATAGAGCAGTAGCCGAGGGCTCCCCCAACCGATGGAACTCTGGTGCCGAGGGCTCACAGTGCTGAGGGCTACTGTTTTCGCCGTTTTCTCCCAGTTTCTTAATTTGCTTGAGAAGCCCGTCCTGTGAGAGTTTAGAGCCTTCGGCCAGGGGGCCGAAGGCACCCCTGGCGCGTAGTGCGGGCTGCTTGGTACTCTGGGCGCTGTGATCTGGGCCTGTTGGGCCTTCTGGGCATGTTGGACCTTCGCTGGAGTAGTAGGAGTCTGTGGGCCGGGGGTTCCCGGGCCATATACTCCATCAGGAGTCCCTCACTCCTTTTGCCGAAAGGTACTTGAGGGAAAAGGAGTAATTTGTGCTTGCCCTTTGATGTTGTCCCGTCGTGATCTCTGAAGTTGGTGAGGAGTTGTTGCTTTTATGTCCCTGCCGAAGGCAGTCCCTCAGTTACCCACATGTCGGGACTTGAGGGCTTGCCTTGTCGTTTGTTGGAATTTCACTAATTTTGTAATTTAATGATTTTCCCGAGGGGGTCCTCCAGTCCCCCACTCCTTGAGGCACTTGTAAAGTGGTGAAAAGGAGTAGAGTAGTTGCGTTGCTGTTGTGGGCCGAAGGCTGACGCTTTTCGTTTCATTTTGGGGGGATGCCTCGTTAAAAACCTCATTAGGAAAAACCCTGGGGGAAAAAATCCTAATGAGGGAAAAAGAGTGCACCGAATTCCCCCAATGATGAATCGAAAATGTGAAACCTTGGTCAAAATGGAGAATCACGGTAATGCCGAAGGCTCCTCCTTTTCTGAGGGCTCATGTGTTGATTAGCCGAGGGCTTGCTGTTGATGTCCTGGGGGCGCCGAAGGGGAGCCCCTCAATCCGGGGATCGAGGGCCTGCTGGATGAGGGCGGCAATGGAGTTGTTACCGGGGGATCCACTGTTTGTTGATTAGTTGGTGATGAAGATACCCGAGGGCTCCCATTACCTGTGTGCCACGGGGTATCCGCTAATGAGGCAACTCCCCGGGGGCTACCCGGTTTTGCAGTGCTGAGGGGGAAGCCCCGAGGGGTGCCCTGATATGAAGCCCTGGGTTTCTGAAGGAGTGATCCCGAAGGCGTCTGTTATGTGCTGTGTGGGGCACAACCCGGGGGCGCTTCTGGGTAAGTGTACCCGGAGGCTATCCTTGATGAAGTGGAGTGAAGTAGAAAACCCGGGGGCTTCCAGAATATAGCCGTTGGGAATATAGCCGTTGGAATATGTAGCGTCAGATTTATAGCCGTTGGGGGGGGGGGGGGGGGGGGTACACGTGGAGTGTAGTCATTGGCTGCTCGCGGGCGGGCGTCACCGGTTGGGTGAAACGACGGTGTGTAATGATGGTGTCTATCCGGAGGCCCGGAATCCAGGCCCAAGCCCGGATTCCAGCGCCTATAAATACCCCAAGGCCAGAGCCATTTCCTCTTGTGCGATCAGTTGTTCTAGCGAAGCTCTGCCAAAAATTCTAGTGAGAGAAACTCCAGCCTTCGGTCATAACTCTGCTTTCAAGGTCAGTGCCCGTTTTCCTCTCCAAACTTTTAGTAAGTTCCGCCCTCTGGCCTTAGATTAGGGTTAGTCCTGTAGAAAGCCTTCGAAATCTTAGGCATACTTTGTGATAAAAATGTCGTCCGAGAGCGATTCCCAGGACATCTCGAGGACCCCCTCGATGGAGGACGAAGGCATCTCTGACGTGGAGTCCAGTAGCGGTCAGCCCTCGGATGGTGGTGACGCAGCCCTCGGCACTGAGGTGCAGAAGGATCTGATGGCCGAGGCCGAGGCGGAGGAATTCGAGCGGACCGCCGATGATGAGGAGTTGGCCCTCGCCGTCCAAATTGCTGAGGAGGAAGAGGAAAAGGAGAGGGCGAAGGTTACTGTGGCCGTCCTTCCCCCTCGGGGTGCTGGTGAGGCCAGTACTTCCCAACCGCTGAATGCAGTTCCCATCCGGGTGGCCCCCGGGAAGAAGAAGGCCAAGGCAGCTGCCCCCAAGAAGAAGGTTATTGCTGCTGATCAGGGGAAACCTGTAGATATGCCGGAGGGGTACTCCTGGCTCAATACGGCTGCCTTGGAGATAAAGTCGAAGGCGGACAGGGCGGACCTTTACGTCACACAGCTACATGTAGGGCCCTCGGCCGTGGTGGTCGAGCCGGGAGTTGACGACGTGCTCTCTCGGGCGCCCGAGGGGTGTATTGCAGTACACGTACTGTCGGTCTCCATGGGCCTTCGGTTCCCTCTGCACCCCTTCCTCCGGGAGTACCTGAGGTTTGTTGGCTTGGTACCCTGCCAGCTGACGCCTAATAGCCACTCCTACGTGGCGGGTTTTTTAAACCTCTGTAGGGACCGAGGGGTGACCCCCAGCCTGGACTTGTTCTTCCAGAGCTTCAACCTCTGTCGAGGGGGTCACGCGAATGCCGAGGGCTTCGCCAACCTGCAGCAGGTGGCCAGATGGAAGCTATTCACGGAGGCGCCTTCGTCCAATAAGGGCTGGAAGGAGCGCTGGTGCTATGTCAGGGTTGCTGAGAACCCATTTCCGGCGGAACTTCGGGATCGCTTCCGTCGGCATCCGAAGGTTGGAAGCGCCGCCCTCGAGAAAGATGGCCTGGTGATAGCCAAAATCCCGGAAGGTCGCACGAAGCAGGTCTCCATCAAAGACTACACTGCCGACAAGGGACTCTACGCCCTCGGCTTTCGGAGATACCGCTTCATTGGGGAAGCGGACGAGAAGTACCCCATTTTTGCTGAGGCCTTCGGGGGAGCAGGAGGTAGTCTACGAGGGCTTTAGATTCTTGTACTTAGAGATCTTTTTTCATGTTTGTTGTCGTGTCTCTGACCCCTCGGTTCTAACCCCATACTATTTGTGTAGGTGTCCCAGTGAAAATGATGAACGTCAGAGGCCTTGCAGACCTGAAGAAGAAAAAACCCTCCAAGGGCCCGAGGGGGACGGACGCCGGTGTCCCAAAACCCGCCGGTGACTTCTTCAAAAAACCGGAGGGGCCGTCGGTGGGCCCAAGTGCTGATGCTGCCGCTGCCGCCAAAAGGAAGGGCTCGGGCAGAGATCCCGAGGGCAAGAAGCCCAAGACCGGGGATGCCGGGAAGAAAGTCCCCCCGGTGATCATTGTTGATGAAGGCCCTGCCTCCGGGGCGAATGAGGACATGCAGGTGGCGAAAGTGCCGTCGGGAGTTCAGGGGCCATCTTCCGAGGTCCTCATGGTTTCCCTCCCGGCTGGTACGGCCGTGATGAACGGTACGGCCGACCCGAGGGCGCTTCTGAGAGGCATCACCCTCGAGATTGACAGAGTAGCCCTCGGGGCTGATGAAGACGAAGCCCTCGAGGACAGGATCCTCCGGTCTTCCCTCACAGTAAGTCTTTGATGTTTATATCTTTCTTCTTTACTTTGAGCTAAGAAACCATGTTTGGCCCCGCTAACCCATTTGATTTTGTAGACCTGCATTGCCCTCGGGGAGCAAGCCCGGCGGCTAGAGGAGTGGCGCCTTCGCAAGGCTGAGCAGGAGGCTAAGATGCGGGAGCTCATCCGCCAGAATGCTGACGCTGTTCGGCAGATGGCTATGCTGGAGGAGAGCCTTCGGCAGATGACCCTGCGGGCGGAGGCCGCAGATCGGGGCAGGACAGAGGCTGAGAGGTCCGCAGCTGAGGCCTTGGAGAGAGCTGTCAAGGAGGATGAGGCCGCGAAGGTGGAAGCCGTCGAGAGAGCCCGAGGGGACGCAATCTCGGGGTTCTTGGCAGGGGGGGTGGCGGTCCGAGGAGCACAAGCAATGGCTGTCCTCGGTCGTCGAGTCCTCGGTTGACGAGTGTTGTGATGGGCCTGGCGTGGAGTGGGTTTCCCGAAAGGGTAAACAATACTATGATGGGGGCGAGTTTTTCACTCAAGCCCTCATCTACCGGAGGATGGCTCGCCACTTGAAGATCGAGCCAAAGGACTTTGACCTGGCAGCATACGAGCTCCCCCCTGCAGCCAGACATCCGTGTTCCTCTTCCCCCCGATGTCGAGAGGCCAGACCTGGAGGACTTTGAGCTCATGAAGGAAGCCGAGGGTGACGAACTTGAGGCCGACGCAGAAGTCACCTCGAAGCCATCGGGGGAGGCGGCCCCCGGGAATGACATTATTTGATATGTACTTTGTATTATGTAAACATGTATTTGTGATGGTGACATTATTCATCCTTCGGCTTCGGCCTGCTTGTAACATTTACTCGTAATTACATTTGCCCTCTGTTGTTGATGATTGAATGATTGCCTTCGGGCTCTGTATATATGACTTGTTTTCTCCAATTCCTTTCTTCTTGAATGTATGCCTCCGTTTTCCTTGAGTGTATGCCTTCGGTTTTTGTGAATGTATGTTTAGGACTTAGAATATTTTCTGACTGTAGCTTGCCCCTGGAAGCCTTCGGTAGTTGGGCACCCTCTGCTGGATATGCACCCGAGGGTTTAGTAGGAATTAGGACTTAGAAGATTTTTCTAAGTGTAGCACACCTTAGGGCCTTCGGGTGTTTGCAGTAACCCAATAACTAGGACTTAGAAAAATTTCTAAGTGTAGATTTTCCCCTGGGGGCCTTCGGGAGATGGCATCCGTTCCTGATGTGTGAACATTGGACCGAGGGCCCAATGTACAGGACTTAGAAACTTTTTGCAAGTGTAGTACGCCACGTAGCCTTCGGCTACTGTGGAGCCCCAACTGAAATATTGAATAGGCCGGGGGCCAATTCTTTAGGACTTAGAAAATTTTCTTGAGTGTTGATTCCTTGTGTACTGTAGCCCTCGATTGATAGGTAGCCTTCGGCAATTGGGTCCCTTGAGATGAGGGTGAAAATCTTCTAAGTGTAGAGTTTCCCTTGGGAGCCTTCGGGAGATGGAATCCCTCCATGATGTATGAGTAGTTGACCGGGGGGGGGGGGGGGATATGCAGGACTTAGAAAATATTCTAAGTGTAGATTTTCCCTTGGGAGCCTTCGGGAGATGGCATCCCTTCTTGATGTATGAGTAGTTGACCGGGGGAAAACCATGTAGGACTTAGAATATGTGCCCTCTGACTCCACATCACTTTGCGAGATGCCCGGGGGCTGCTCATTTAGGACAGAATATTTTTTTAAAGTGTTTGTTGTATTGCATGGCCTTCGGCTACCATATTCCCCTGGCTGTAATATTGATTGGGTCGGGGGCCCAATCTTTAGGACTTAGAATTTTTTCAAGTGCTGCTTCCTTGTGTAGCCTTCGGGTGATAGGTGCCTTCTGACTCTACATTGCTTTGCGAGATGCCCGGGGGCTGCTCATTCAGGACTTAGAATTTTTTCTAAGCATAAATTGATGTTGAATCCTGTTGTTGTGAAGAAAGCCAATGAGGAGTGTGTGCCCTCGGCATACACTTTAAAAGATGTAGAATTTGACCCTTGTCATGGGGAAAAGGCCCTCGGTACTAATGCGTCATAGATGCCTTCGGTATATGTTTGAAGGTACCGTCTTAGTGTACTTTGGATAGTCCAGTCCCTTTGTATTGTTGAAGCCTTCGGTGTTTGTGTGACCGGAGGTGACCAGGCAGTGGACTTAGTCGTTTCTTGATGCTATTTGTTCGAGTAGTATCCTTCGGGAAATAGGAGCCTTCAGTTACCGGAGGTGTTCCCGTGGGGAGCCCTCGGCTTGTTGTGATCTGTTGGAGTGTACTCTTTGATTTCTCGCTGAGTCTACTCCCCTTCACCCCCTCTTTTTTTTCTTTTTTTTTGGTTGGTGGTGAAGGGAAGGCATCAAGAAACTTGGTTTCTTGGTAAGGCTGGGCCTATTAGGAGACCATCAGAATACACCAATGGCTCTCCTCCCTCGGGTTAACCTTCCGAGTTCCGAGGGGATCGAGGGTCGTTTCCTGGGCACAAGATATGGTGGTCCGTAACCTGCCTCCCCTTGGGGGATGGCGCGGAAAGCGCCTCATTTTTTAAAGTCGTCCCCTCGGCGCTAGACATAGTCCGTGGCCTACCACACCCTTGGGGTGGTGGCGCGGGGAGCGTTTCGGTTTGGAAGTCGAATCCTGGGCATTTCTCATGCCTGTCACACCCTTGGGGTGATGACGCGGATAGCGTTCCGTTTTTGAAGGTCGAATCCTGGGCATTTCTCATGCCTGTCATACCCTGGGGGTAATGACGCGGAAAGCGTTTCAAGGAAGGGTTTTCATTTGCACACTAGTTGCAAATGGCCGGGGGCACTACGTGCCGCCGGCACCGATGGTGGCGCCTTCGGTATATGCGTCCTCGTGGGGTACAGCTTTTTAGAAATAACACTTGGTGTTAGTTTCGATGTGTAGCCCCCGGTACTTGGTACCGAGGGGTCTTCTGTAGGAACACTTGGTGTTCTCTTTTGTTTGTAGTTGATGTAGTCGTCTACCCTCGGTACTTGGTACCGAAGGGTCTTCAAATGAAACACTTGGTGTTTCCCAACAGGTGTTTGGAAGTTGATAGGAGAGCATATCCCTGGCACTGGGTGCCGAGGGGTCTTCTTTGAAACATTTGGTGCTTTTTCTTCGTTTCGATGTTTGGTGATGGAGGTGTACCCTCGGCACTGGGTGCCGAAGGGTCTTCTGTAGGAACACTTGGTGTTCTCATCTTTTCTTTTTTTATGTTGAAGGTGGGGATGTACCCTCGGCACTAGGTGCCGAAGGGAAATGAAACACATGGCGTTCCTTGTTGTTGGTAATAGGAGTTCCCTCCCTCGGTACTTGGTACCGAGGGGTCTCGACTGAAAACACGTGGTGTTTTCATTGTTGTTGTAGGTGTTGATGGTGTCCGCCCTTGGCATTTGGTACCGGAGGGGGTTCTTCTCGTGGTGAGGCCGGGGGCCTGTAGTTAGTATGAGGGCTTGATGTCTTGAATGTATCTTCATTCTTCGAAATTGGAGGCCTTGGGCCATAGGATAGTACATTCACTAGTTATGAGGGCTTGGCCGCTCTTACATTATTGATAAAATCTAACTAAGTGGTGTACATTCCAGTGCCTAGGGACTTCTTTCCCGTTGGGGCGTTTGAGCTTGTAGGTCCCAGGTTTGATGATGGCTGCTATGATGTAGGGGCCTTCGAATTTTGGTGCCATTTTTCCTCCCTCGGTTGGTTGGCTGGCTTCCCTCCTCCGGAGGACATAGTCCCCCACTTGGAATTCTCTGGTGCGAACTTTGGCGTTGATGTAGCTTTTGACTTGCCTTCGGTAATTTTCTGCCCGTATGAAGGCCTGCTCCCGGCGTTCTGAAATGAGGTGGAGGTCGAGGGCCATGTTGCTGTCATTGACCTCGGGGTCATATTGGATCACCCTTCGGGTGGGAAGGGTGACTTCTGTAGGAGCTTTGGCTTCAAAACCGTAGCAGAGGGAGAAGGGTGTTTCACCTGTTGCTCGCCGAGGGGTGGTGCGGTAGGCCCACAGGATGTTGTGGAGTTCTTCCACCCAGCCACCGCCCTCGGCCTCCAGCTTCTTTTTGAGGCCCTCGAGCAAGGTCCGGTTGGCATTCTCTACTTGCCCGTTGCCTTGAGGGTATGCAACGGAGGAGAAGGTGTGCTTGATGCCCCATGCCTCCAGAAGGGCACAGAAGGGGGCTGCCTCAAACTGTGTCCCATTGTCGGAGATAATTTGCTGAGGGACGCCAAACCTTGTGAGGATGTTCTTGAGGACAAAATGACGGCACTTCGCCTCTGTGATACTAGCGAGGGGCTCAGCCTCCACCCATTTGGTAAAGTAGTCGATGGCCACAATGATGTACCTGTTGTTGGAGGTACCCCTCGGCAGAGAGCCCACGAGGTCTATCCCCCATCGAGAAAAAGGGACAGATGTGCTGATGGGGGCATAGTTGACCGCTGGCCTGCCGGGGGCTTTCTGGAAATGTTGACATGCGGTGCACCTCCGGGCAAGGTCAGCATAATCTCTGGCCATGGTTGTCCAGAAGTAGCCCTGGAGGATGAGCCTTCGGGACATGGAGAAGGGTCCCTGGTGAGCTGAGCAAGTGCCACTGTGCACTTCCTCCATTGCGACCTCGGCCTCATCCTGATGAAGGCATCGAAGTAGCGTGCCATTGTAAGATCGTTTGTAGAGCCTTCCATCTTCGATGGTGTAGCTAGGAGCCCTCAGCTTTGTCAGTTTAGCGCGGGTCTCATTCTCGGGTAGCTGCCCTGTGGAGATGAAGGCGGTGATATCTGAGATCCAATCTTCTTGGCGTTGTTGTATGTTCATAACGGGGCTTGCATGGATACTTGAGAGGCTGAGTTCCTCAATTTTGGCAATTTTGGAGATGTGCTCGGGGGAGTCGGCCGAGAGCTTAGATAATATGTCGGCCTCGGAGTTCTGAGCCCTCGGTATTTGAGTGAGAGAGTGTGCCTCAAATACCTTAAGCAACTCCTTGGCCGCTTCCTTGTATTGTTTCATTCTTCCCTCCTTGGCCTCATATTCTTCGGAGATTTGGCCGACAACCAACTTGGAGTCGCATTTGATGTGGATCTGCCGAGCCCTCATGTTGGCAGCCAGCCGAAGGCCACATAGGAGGGCCTCATATTCGGCCTCGTTGTTGGAGACTTTGAAGGAGAAGCGGATTGCATAGTAGGCCCTGAAGCCCTCGGGAGTAATGAGGACTACCCCTCCCCCGCATGCTTTGGTCGCGGAGGAGCCGTCGGTGTAGAGGGTCCACCAGTCGTCCGAGGCAGCCGAGGGCTCCCCGTCCGTGGCTGCCCTTGCGGTACACTCCATCACAAAGTCCGCCAGGGCTTGGCCCTTGATGGCGGGCCTTGGGCGGATGTCAATGTTGTACTGGCTCAAGAAGATAGCCCATTTCACCATGCGGGAGGAGTTGGTGGGGCTCCTCATGAGGGCGCCGAGGGGTTGATGAGTGAGGACCTGAACCGGGTGAGCTTGAAAGTAGTGGCCCAACTTCTTGACAGTCCAAACGATGGCTAACACCGTTTTTTCCACAGGAGAGTACCTAAGCTCGGCCTCCCTTAGGGTCTTGCTAACGTAGAAGATGGCATGTTGGATGTCGTCCTCCTCCCGGATGAGCACAGAGCTGATGGCCGCCGGGCTGACCCCAAGGTAGAGATAGAGGGTCTCCCCTACCTTTGGTTTTGAGAGCACAGGGGGCGAAGATAGATACCGCTTGAGTTCATCGAAAGCCCCCTGGCATTCCGGAGTCCATAGAAAGCCAGCCGTCTTCCTCATGATCTGGAAGAAGGGTAGAGACTTCTCCGCTGATTTAGATAGAAAGCGGTTGAGGGCTGCCAGGCGGCCCGTCAACCGTTGAACTTCCTTCACATTGCGTGGGGGCTCCATGTTGATGATGGCCTGGATTTTCTCGGGATTGGCCTCAATACCCCTTCGGCTCACCATGTAGCCCAAGAACTTGCCCCCTTGGACGCCGAAGGTGCACTTCTTCGGGTTTAGCCGAAGGTTGAACTTTTGCATGATGGCAAAGATTTCCCGGAGGTCGTCAGCATGGCTGGAAGATTGCTTTCTTTTGACGATCATGTCGTCCACATAGGCCTCCATGGTGCGCCCTAGGACGGCTTGAAAGACCCGGGCCACCATCCGGGTGTAGGTGGCCCCCGAGTTCTTTAGGCCGAAGGCCATTACTAGGTAGCAGAAGATGCCCTCGGGAGTCATGAAGGCAGTTTTTTCGGCGTCTTCCTCGTGCATGAAAATTTGGTGATACCCTCGGAAGGCATCGAGGAAGGACATGATCTCACACCCTGCGGTCTCATCCACTAGTTGATCAATATTTGGTAGAGGGAATGGATCCATAGGGCACACTTTGTTGAGATCGGTGTAGTCCACGCACATGCGGAAGGTAGGGGGCTTCTGTGCGAGGACTACATTCGCTAGCCATGAGGGATATTTCACCTCCTTGATGTGCTTAATTGATAGGAGCATGGCGACCTCCTTCTTCACAAATTCCCTCCTTTCGGCGGAGAGGGGTCTTCTTCGTTGTTGTACCGCTTTTGGGCTAATTCCCGACATGTCCTCCGGCCCCCATGCAAAGACAATGGAGTAGGCGCGGAGGGCGTCGGTGATACCGGTCTTCAGATCTTCAGGTAGCTGGGCTCCAATCTTCACGACCCTCTCCGGCTGGGCCGGATCAAGCGCAAAGTCTTCTACGTCCTCGGCTGGTTCAGCCCTCGGCCTTCTTTCCTCTTGGTCGATGGTTCCGGTGATGGTGTCAACACGGAATTCCGTCTTGCTTACCTTCTTAGTGACCTGAAGATAGCAGGCGCGGGCAATTTTCTGGTTCCCCCGGGAATAGCCAATGCCCCCCTCGGCGGGAAACTTGAGGCAGAGGTGCCTCATGGAGATGATGGCTTCGAGGTCCTCGAGGGCTGGCCGGCCGAGGATGATGTTGTGGGCGCAGTCAATGTTGACGACGACGAACTCCACTTCGAGCTGGGCTCTATGGAGCCCGTCGTCGAAGATCACCGGGAGGGTTATTACCCCCTCGGAATCAATAGTGTCGCCGGTGAAGCCGGCAAGAGGGGTCTTAATGGGCCGAAGGGACCCCCTCTCCCTGAAGGTGCTGAGGTACATTACATTGACGGAGCTGCCCGTGTCAATGTAAGTCCGGTGAATAATGGTGTCGTTTATCTCCGTCCGAATCACCAAGGCATCCTTGTGAGGAGAAGAAGTAGGAGGGAGATCTGCGTTGGTGAAGGTGATGGGTTCCTCCCTCAGTCGCTTTACCGGGGGCATATGAGTGACTTCCCCTACGTAAAGCGATTGAGCCCACTTCTTTCGCTGGCTGGTGGAATCGCCCCCTGTATTGCCGCCGGTGATCATGAGGATGTGGCGTTTCTTCTCCTGGTAGTGGGGGTACTCCTCCTCCTCTTCTTCCAAGTTTCCAATCTCCCTCTTCTTGCCGAGGGGGGTGGTGTTCGGGTTTACCCAAGCATTTACCTTCGTGTGGTGCCCTCGGGGAGGCCCCTGATGAGAAGGTCCCTCCTGCCGAGGGCTCTGAACAAATTGGGACAGGTGCCCTGCTTGTATTAACCTCTCGATGGCCGTCTTTAGCTGATGGCAGTCATCGGTCCGGTGCCCCTGGTGCCGATGGAAGCGACAGTAGAGGAACTGAGGGTTGATAGCGTGTACCTCCGGGGGTGCACGAGAATCGCGCTCAACGAGGCCTCTCTCCTCGGCAAAATCAAGGATGATGCTGACGGGGTGCGTCAATGGTGTCCGAGGGCGGTCCAGGAGAATGGGATGTGCCCAAGTCTTAGGGTTGCTCTTATAACCTCCCCCGGGCTTGGCCTGGCCTTGCCGAGGGCGGTCATCAGAGGGTCCCGAAGCCTTGGGGTGATTTGGAGGAGCCCCCGGCCCTCGGTTATGCTTGTTGTCAGCCCTCGGGGGCTGCTGGTCCGGATGCTGGTGATACTTCTCCACCTCCTCGGCCTCAGCATATCGGTCCCCCCGCTGCAAAGCCCTTATGTAGTCGCGGGAGGGGGGGGGGTTCAATGATGAGGCTCCTTGAAAAGTTGCCGGTTCCGTCGTCAGCACCGTCGACCTTATCGGCCTCCATCCTCCAGCGCTCCAGGAAGTCCCGAAGGGTCTCATCCCTCTTCTGGCGTATAGTTAGGAGGTGGGAGAAGTGCTTCCTCGTGCGACGCCTCCCGGCAAATTGTGTCAAGAATCGTTGGGCGCGTTCTTGCCATGAATCAATGCAGCCCTCGGGCAGCCTGTTGAACCATTCGTATGTCGGCCCCTCTAAGGTGGAGAGGAACCAACGACACAAATATTCGTCTGACGCTCCTACCATCATCATGTTGTTCTGGTATTTGCTGTAATGTTCCTGGGGGTCCGTCTTCCCGTTGTAGGGCTGTATGTGTTGCCCTCGGTATTTCTCCGGGATCCGGGCCGCCAATACCCTTGGAGTAAATGGCGTCCGAGTCCGGAGCTGGATGACGGGTTCCCCGGAGCCCTCGGCCACCTTCTTCTGTAATTCCTCCATTTTGGTCATCATGGCCTCGTATTTGAGGTCTGAATGAGGGGTGGAGGTGGTGGCGTGAGCTTTGTTGGACTCCATCTCGTCAAGCCGGCGTTGGAGGGCCGCAATAATCTCGTCCCGGGGATCCTTCAGGAGGGTCTCCGCCCCCTGCGAATGAACCCGGGCCGAGTGGGCCTGGTTGATCTGGTGGCGAGCGTCATCGGCATGAAGGGGTGCCTTGCCTTTGTCCCGAGGGGGACGCTCCTCGTCTGCCCTCGAAACAGATCCCCCGCTTTCCTGGGGCCTTTGGAGTGCTTTCCCCCCGAGGCGGTCTTGGACCCCTCGGCGGTCTGGCCCTCCTCCGAGCCGGTTGAGGGCGGAAGTACGGGGCCTTTCCCTATTGTCATTATGGCGGTCCCGGGACTGAACTTCCTGGGAGGACGTATCTTGGGCCACCACCCCTTCGTCGTTTCTCACCCGAGGGGTGGGATTTCCGAAAGGGTGTGACAGAGGGGGAAGTATGATATTTTCCCCGATCTGGGGGTGAGCCGGAGCCAGGGTGCCGAAGGCACCCGGGTTCTGAATGAGCGTCTGGATGAAGGCGGAGAGCGCCGATTGCACGTCGATGGTGAGAACCGGAGGGCTGACTTGGTCATCGCTCCGGTTTTTCTTCTTGGCCTCGATGCCGAGGCGGGCATCGGGGGCATTTTGTTGGATCTGAAGGCGTAGGTCGACAGCCGCCTGTTCCAGCCCAGCGATGACACCGCCCTCGGGAGCCCTGTGAGAGGCTTCGGGGGCGTTGACGTCGCCGAGGGCCAGGTTCTTGTCTTCTACGTTCTTTGAGTTGGCACGTGTTGTCCTCACCATTTTGATAGAGGGTTAGTGTTTTGTGTTTGGTCGAGGGGGAGGGTTTCTTACTTGATTGTTCGACCTCTCAACGAGAGCACCAAATGATGGATAGTCTACCCGGGGGTATATATCCGAAGGGTTATTACGGGGAATAACTTAGAGAGAAGTCAGAGCAAGTAAGTAAATGTAGAGAGAGAGTGTATTCAGTATGAATGCCGTTTTCAGCGTGGTTACAAATGGGGAAATGGGGTGCTATTTATAGTAGCAATAAATGCCGGACAGGGACACGTGTCAAGCGCTCATTGGCCGAGGGGTCACCTCAACTGGTTGGCGCTGGCAACCGCATGTGGCCGCATTTAATGCGGCTGTTGGATGGGACGTCTGTGCAGGGTACGGTGATCTGCACGCATGTGAGGCGGATATCTTGTCGAGTGAGATGCCTTCGGCTATAGAGCAGTAGCCGAGGGCTCCCCCAACCGATGGCACTCTGGTGCCGAGGGCTCACAGTGCCGAGGGCTACTGTTTTCGCCGTTTTCTCCCAGTTTCTTAATTTGCTTGAGAAGCCCGTCCTGTGAGAGTTTAGAGCCTTCGGCCAGGGGGCCGAAGGCACCCCTGGCGCGTAGTGCGGGCTGCTTGGTACTCTGGGCGCTGTGATCTGGGCCTGTTGGGCCTTCTGGGCCTGTTGGGCCTTCGCTGGAGTAGTAGGAGTCTGTGGGCCGGGGGTTCCCGGGCCATATACTCCATGAAGTTAATATATTGGAAATTTACATTAATACAAATTTAATATATTGGAGTAATATTTTATACATAATATTTTTATTATATATATTATTAGAAAATCGTAGTCAAAGTAAGGTGTGTGAATAGTGCAGAAATTCAAATGTTGCAACTTTTATTGAACGGAGGAAGTATATCATTTGTTTTAATAATTACTGATATTCTTCCTCTTCATAACCTCGACTATCTCAGATGATCTTCCTGCAAGAGAGCCAACATTCCATGACTCAAAACGCAATCTAGCACCCTGCCTTCTCTTCTTCACACCACATCGACCCCAACCATGCCCTTGCATATTTGACACCATCACCGGGCATTGGAGTGGCGCGTCGCTTCCGGACGATGACCTAGCAGCCTTAGCATTCTTATCACCACACCCAGGCCTATGAAGTGTAGCGCACCCTTGCTCATTTGACACCACCCCCAGGCAAAGGGATGACACATTTCTTACGAGCGACGACCTAGCTGTAGCGATATTCATATTTCGATTCATGTCATGTGATATGCCTAAGTGATACTGTTGGCCGTCACACGTCTACCAGAGCACTCTCCTCCTTTATCCCGGCTTGAGACAAGCATGATACAAATAAGTTCACGAAATTGCAGAGTAGCGATGTTGTGGTCCTCTGAGCTCAAATCATGTCTGCACCGAAGACCGAATCATCGACATAGAAGAAGGTTAACAGGATAGAGAGAGGCTTAAAAGGGAGAGGGCAAATAAAGAAGAAAGGCAGTGAGAGAGGAAAGAGGTAAGGGAGGGCTAAATCCCAAGGGTTAGGGGTATTAAGGAGAGCAAATGGGTAGTTTTACAATAAAAACTTACCAAAATCTTTATATATATAACAATGGGATCGTCAGGAAAAACCTGTTCCCGCCTAAGAAAAACAGTTTACGCATGACCATCTGCTGCTTACAAAAGTAAGAACCGTAATAAAAAAAGTAAATAAGAACTGCAATTAAAAACGTGTAGCACACACGTGGCATAATAATAGTACAAAATGTGTGCCACTCTCTAAACATGGCATTATGGCAATCCTAGAAGTAGGAGTGGACTCGGGCCGGGCCAACCGGCCCGGAACCGGACCGGACCGCTACTGTGCGGGCCCGGCCCGGCCCAGTTTGTCGGTTAGGTCACGGTTCGGGCCACCCGGCCCGGTCATGTAGCGGTTCGCGCCTGGGCTCATATTTTGGTGAACCGGCCCGACCCGGTCATAGGCTAGAAGTATACTCGGCAGTTTCCATTCAGCACTTTCTAGAGCACCATCTTGCACGTATCACAAATTCCTTTGGACGGTTTCCACGAACATCGTCTGCACATACAGAGGCTCGTGCCATTATAAATACTCTTCTACGGCTATCAGTTTAATCGCACTTCCAAATATAGTCATGTGCATGTTACTCTTACTATTTATATTTATCAATCGCACGAGTGGAAGTACTTTGTTTAGTTAGCAGGTCTGATTTAACACTTAAAATCCCTGTTACATGCAATTTGATTGGTAGGGAGTTTACAATCGAGACAGTATTCAGATAAGAAGACGGTTTACAATCCCTGTTACAGGTTCCTATTTCTAACTGGCTGAACACTACCGGCTAGAAGTGATTTCCAATGAAAATTACAATTCGTACAAGTATACAACATAAGAAGAGTCATCCAACAAAATCTCCAGAGAAAGCAAATACTGTCGTTAGGAAGAAACATTATAGGTACTTTTTTAACTGTTATTTTGGTGTTGCGCGCAAATACGCTCTTAGTTTTTTTACTTAACTTATATTGGACATAGTAAGAATACATTCAAGGTATATTCAATTCATTTAGTTCATATGAAAACCATTGTTGATTATTTTTATTACGTAGTAATACAATTGTTGAATTTAATGAATTGTTCATGAAATAATGTGAATTTCTGTTTATTTTCTTAGAAATAACAATTTAAATGTTAACTTACTATATATCAAGAGTATTTTTCTATTTTCACTTGAACGTCCTCTTTTGTTTCCATCTTCAGTCACTTTGTACAACCTGAAATATAAAATGGACCAGGTAAAATTCTTATAAAACTTATATGCAACAAAAAATTGTTTGTCAATAATTCATTAAATTGATTAAACATGTTCAAAAATACTAAATGCTCCACACACACAGAAATACTACAAGTGAAACATTGATATGAAATATTTATAGCAACACATAAATATAAATAATGATCAAGTTCATATTACAACAACAAGCAATAGTTACAAAACAAATTGAAATAACCATAGCAGTTCTCAAAGCATATACTCTTTGCACATGGATGGTGTTTATATACTCCGTAGTATTCAAGTATCATTACCAGAAAGACATATTTGGATATAGGCTCCTGCAGACAATTTCGTTTACTTGGTTAATTAAATGTAAATTTGATAAAGGAACACAGGCTAATGAGCAAAGCAACACGTGGTTTAAGACAATAAGTATAATACTCCGTATTATAAAATTTATATAGTTTATAAAACACAACGAAATAAACTAATAGCATGAAGTGAGAAAATACAAATAAATTTAGTATATTGAGTTTTCATATCATCCATTATATAATATGAATCTCTATTGAAACCCCAAAGTTTTACCATACAAATGGTTTGCAAGTAGGCGTACAAATATTTATCTTTTATAACTAAACAATAAACTGATAATCCAAACAAGTGAAAACTTTGATTTTTTTTTTATTCAAGAGAAATCTAAAACAAAAGCTATGTCAGATTTATTTATGTAAAAAATCACATCCTAATCAATTGGGTCTAATATCATATCCAGAAATACCACGATAAAAATCAGAGCTGAGATTTAAATATCATTAAACTCTTCTCCCATTCTGATGCTTTAAACTTCAGCGTCTTTAGCAATAAATATAGGAGCTGAGATTATAGGAAAAATATAAAACAGTCTTTAAGTATTACGTAGTTAAGAAATAGCTAAAACTAAAATCATGCAATGCATATATACATTAGATTGTAAAAGAAAAAGGTAATTTCTAAGATTGGTTACAAAGTTTCATTTTGTTCAATTAATTGCATTGGGATATTAATTTTTAATTATATTTTGATTTAGATTTTGCTAGAAATATAAATGTAGTTTATTAATATGTAACTTTTAATTATTAAAAATTGAATCATTCTTCAATAGGAATTGTTTGACTGTAATATTGATTGACAAAAAATTGTTGATTTTGAAAGTTGACGGAGGTAGTATATATTATAAAATAATTGAGTTCAATTTGTAACTCTAAAATTGGTTCAATTTTTTTATATCAGTAAAATTCTGGCTCAAGCAACTGAATTAGCTAAATATCATAAAACGTTATATCTAAAATATATTTTATTATTAATTTGAAGACGAAATATATGAAAACAATTAAAATTATCTTTTTCATGTGTTTCGGTCAATTTATCAAAAAATTAACTTCAACTTTACATATTTTGGTTATTACACATTTCAATGTAGAAAATCAAAAGTAGATAACATATTGATTAGACAAAGCGTGAAGGATCAAAAATATTAAATACCTCGAGTAGTTCCACAATAAATGGTGTACATCAATATTTTTTCAAAACATGCTATTTTAATATTTTTAATGTTATTAGTTTTTTTGGTATAAACTACAAATGTTTCTTATTTCATACGTAATATACATGTATTTCAATGTTATTGGAATTTACATTAATATACATACATATATATATATATATATATACACACACATATATATATATATATATATGTATATATATATATATTATAAGTGAAATATAAAACTAATATTGTCCCGTGCATCGCACGGGTACGATACTAGTAGAAATGAAATAAAATACGAACTTAATTGTAGGACATCTCGAAAAGGAAAGTGATAAATTAATTGAGGGACGGATTATATCAAAGCATTATTTGCCAGAATGTTGGCTACACAAGTAGGTACATAGTTTAATAACTCTTTACACCCGGCTATGAAATAACCCCCTGTGCTAACACATGAGCGACCCTATTCACGGATCATTTGCAATAACAAACTAATTTGGTTCTTTATCACAAAGCATAAGTCTAATATCATCTAATATAGTGCTAAAGTATGTAAACTCCGAGTATGTTTCCACTTCCATCTAGCTTTTCCCAACCTTCCACTCGAGCACACCTAATAGCCGACAGTTTCTACTACAATTTGATCCCAAACAGCGTCTACCGACTCCTTTCTTGCACCTATGAACTGTCCATGGTCTCCTCTCGCAACCCAACTCCATGCTCGAAATCATTTTGGTTGGTCAACCGTCGCACCCACACTTATTTTTAACCAACCGACTTCCAGCCTTTTCCACCTATCATTCCTCATGTATTTGCTGCCTGCCTTACTTGCAGTCATAGCTTGCAACGCCCGCCACTCTTCCAGTAGTGTACATCCCAAAACGGCCACGGGCGGGCTATGTAGAGACCCAAATATAAGTAAATGCAATATTTGCTTTCCCAAATTTTCAATAAATAATTACTATGGTTAAAAATGAAATAAACCAAAAAATATAAATTATAAGTTAAAAGTGATACATAGTCTATAAAAATCTATTTACTATAAATGATTGTGTATTCTTTTAAACAAAAATATGAAAACTCAAAGGCAGGACCAATTCCTAAAAACAGAAATTCACAATGACATATATTTGTCTTTTCTTCTAGACTTTTTTTTGTTTACCATGTATTATTTTAATGATTCATTTTCTATACTACGAGGTAGTATATATAAAAAATTACAATAACGAACTTCTACAATGATTTTGTTTTAACTACGGCGAGGGTGTATCCATTAACCCCAACAGTGCATGGGGATAGTTGCTCCCCTCAACCCCAAAGCTACCCCTATATATATAATAACCTAAAATTTTATAGAAAGTTGCTCAAAATAAGAATTAGACATGTGAAAAAAAATTAAAGGAATAAAAGGATAAAAAATTCACTCAATTTTGAAATGCTTAACTTTTATTTAGGTACTTTTCTAAAATCTTATCTATAATTTCATATTTGCACACACGTAATATAAATCAATCTTCTTTTTATACATACTTGTACATTTTTAACTTAAACAAAGTCTAGTCAAATAATATTAATTATGTGAATTGTTATTTCTGAAATATGTGACTAAGTTCTAGTGTAAATTGGTCACAACTGTAAAAAAATTCTAAATAAGTCATTGGTATACGGCCCCCAATATCAATTTTCTGGGTCCGCCATCCACCCCCGGGCCACCCCCAGGCCACCCCCTTGCTGGACAGCTTCTCCCCTTTCCAGACTAGACTGTTTCTGCCTTTCCATATTCAAGAACGGAATCAAGAATCTGAGATGCCCTGGACTGAAAGCAATTATACTAGATTTAAACATTAGCGGGGTGGGCTAAATAGAAAAAATGAAAAAAATCACACTAAAAAAATTGGGAAAAAAGGTAAGTTCACTAGGCTTCAGAGTTCAGCCCATCATAGCCTATACATAGAGTCTCCTCTGTCCATACTCCACATGGCCATCATGTTCATTACAATAATGATCAATATTAGTGGATTTTCAAAAATATTACTAAAATAAAACTAATGTACATAAATATGACTAAAAGTTAATACACTATAGTGTCATGACCACTTAAAGGAAGAAATTGAATATAAGTTATCATGACTAAAGTTACTACTATAACCACTATAACCGCTGTACTTAAATTTGTACGAGTCATTTAGCCATTTCTAGGTAGGGATGGACTCGGGTCCGGGTCGGGCCTAGGCCGGGCGGGCCGGCGGTTCAGAAATGGTGGACCCGGGACCGGCCCGGGTAACCACCGGATCCAGTCCGGGTCCGGGCCGAGTCCATTATCATTTTTTTGTTTTCCTCTTCCTAATTAACCCCCCTCCCACCCCCAACCCCCCAAACCACCCCAAATGGCCCAAAATACCCAGCCCAACCCGAAAATTTTAAAAAAATTGAAAAAAAAAGTTTTTGGTCCGAATCGGGCCCGGCCGGGTCGGGCCTTGTTTTGGGTGACCCGAGTCCATCCCTATTTCTAGGGATGGCCCATTTCTCTCAGTTCAAACTTTCTGTAATGGTGTAATGGTCTCGATTCTGAAGGAATTGAATGGCGTAAGGAAAGAAATTACAAAAAGGATATGTGTACACCTCTGACACACCATATATAAAAGTTTGAAACATACCACAAGTTTTACAAAAATACCGTCTATACACACTTTATATACACTACATACATCTCTTGTTTTTTTTATTTATTTAAACATACACCTCTTGTTAGATAATCCAATTATGTAGATTATCCTATGAGCAATCAAAGGTTAATAATACTCCCTCCGTCCCAAAATTATTGTCACGTTTGATTTTTCACACAGATTAAGAAAATGGCACTCTAACGACACTGTTTGGCACTGTAGCGACACTGTTTGACACTGTAGCGACACTGTTTTGCACTGTTTGACACTGTTTGGTATAGATTTGTTTACCAAATAAGGAAGTTTTAGAAACGGGACAATTATTTCGGGACGGACCGAAAAGGAAAGCGGGACAATAATTTTGGGACAGAGGGAGTATATATTAACTCTTATCATGTGATCAGTAAATTTTCTTTTCTCCAGTACTATCAAACAAACAAAATATACCCATGAATCCATGACATAAATCATAACAAAATATCGGTAATGATGACATGCCAAAAAACATTCCATAACGATAAACTAAACAAATGGTCGTTAAAAGAACTTCAATTCTTATGTTGAGATATACGCCCCAGATGTAGAGCGATGTATGCCAAACATACAGGTAATATTCACAGGCAAACAGTTTCGTCAACAAAGAGCAACACATGCTCAGGATTCTCATTTGTAACAATAGAAAATATCAAGCGCAGGTGACAGCACTCCAAACTGTACCGGACGGCCACACCAATGACTCAATCTCATATATGCCCGCTATAGTTGCTCAAAGAGGTCTGTTACCTAGGTTTTGATGGCGAGGATTTGGTCTTCGCAAAGTCTACCAGATCCTTAAAAAGCACGTCCTCCGCTTTCACTTGTTTGCTTGGGTTTGGTGGGTAAATTGAGAGATTCTTGGTCTGCCCAGCCAAGCTGTCATAAGAGGTTGATCCCATAGTACTGGAATCAGATGTACTGCCAGTAGATAGATGACGCTCGAAGTAATGTTGCCTCTGGTTATATCTGGCAGGTGGTGGTGGGAGGTTTGTGGCAAGGGGGGCACCACCCCACAGAGCCGAAGGTGACTGATCCGCATCAGATTTGGGGTTTGGGGCTATATCGCAGTGATCAGACTTTGCACCAAATAAAGATGCAGTGGGGTTGAGGAATTCATCCGCAGTGGGATTGATGAAATCATCAGAAGGGGGCGAAGAAGAGAGCTTGGGACTTGATATGGGAGGTGGTGGTGGGATTGAATCATTTGACAGACCAGCAGACATAGCAGAAGTAGTTACAGACTGATATGTGTCGCCACTTAGGTAATCAATCATTCCAGCAGCATCAGTAGAAGAAATAGGGTTCCATGATGAAGGTGGTGGGGGGAGAATTGTACTCATCCGGACTGGTTCATTTTTCACGTCAATGGGCTTCCATTCATGCCCTTGCGATGTATCCCTGGAGGACCTGAGATAATACAAAAGATCGTTAGCAGGACTAAAACATAGCACTTCTTCAAATCAGGCATCATTGTTTTTCCTGAAAAAATGGGCTCGTTCACTATCAAAAACAGAGTATTAACTGGATTACCAACTGGACTGAGTTACTTTTAGCACAAACCAAAAAGAAAGATACTCCATCTGAATATGACTCATGTTCTACTCATATTTGTGTTCATTTCTTAAAACGGAATTACAACAAAGCAATAATAGCTTATGAAACTTTCTTGAAGGGGCAGGAATAGGAAAACATATCATTCACACGCTCACAGGGAAAAAAGTATCCAGTTCCTCTTAATTAAAGATTTTCTCGCTGTGAAGAAGGAAGTCAGCACATGAAAGGAGGAGTGTAGAGTAAAAAAAAAAATCTGCACATGCCCTTGAGATTGCATTATAGAGATTAGAGACCATAGAATGGAAAACTGGTGTACAAAGTGAAAACAAAAAAGGATCTAGGAAATTAAAATTTCCAAATATACAGTAGCAATACAGAGTTACAAATTATTCAGATCAGTGTTATAGAAGGGGCTAGAAAACTTTTATTTATTGAAAATTTTGATTACACTAATTTAAAAGAAAGGAAAGACCAAAATAGTGTGAATCAAAGATATTAGTCGACAGGTCGGCACCAACAAAATGTGAACATAGCATCAGATGTTCCACATACATTCTAGTATACATCTATAGACTCAGTAAGATGGAAACATGAAACACGAGATTTAAAAAAAATAGGATATGAAATGTGCGGGGAACACATAAATACTAAAAAATAAATATAATACGATATATTCAAAAAATAAATCACACACACACACACATATATGATTTTTCACTGATTCAGTTATCTATTCCAATTTGATTTTCAAGAGAACCCATTCACATTTTGAACAGTGCTCTCATACTATTTTCCCCAATAAGATAGGGGTATAGACTGCCAGTAGTACTTACAGATATATTTCCAATTATGCCCCTGAATCACTGGCTGATTAATTAGTCTGGATTTCATAAAATAGCATGCGACGAGCATGAAATAATGAACTCAATTTACCGCTAAAATCCTCATAGCAAAGTTTTGCCAGGTAATCCTTATCCAGTCTTTAATATATGGTATTTTGCATCTTTTTATGGTTTTAAACTTTAGTTCTTGATCGCCATAGAACTGTAATTAACATGTGCTAGTGAAAAGTGTATGTATTGACACAAGACCTTGAGAACTGTAATAGAAGCATAGAACCACACTCAAGAGTATGGATACCTGCGGGCTAATTGAACAAAATCATCCTCTGACTCTTCATCCTCATCATTCGTATTCATGAGGGGTGCAACAGGGGTTTCTTTTGTTGCTAACGTGACAGAGGGGGTTCCCTCTGCAATATCATCATGAAGACGAAGAACCCGTTGTATATTGTCATTAAGTGCCAACCCTTTACAAAGAAGCTCCTCATCTCTACATTAAATGGATGACCACATTAAAAATTTAAAAGGCAACAAAATACATCAAGTTTATCAAATAATGATAACAAAGCTGATGGCATCCTTACAGAGTGCTGTTCACGAGAAACATGACTCGCTTTTGGAAAGAATGACACTGTTCCACAAGGTCTATAATCACCTCTTCTTTTACACTCTGTTTGAATATATACAGTAAATTGACATAAAATATAAGTGGTCAACGTGATACAAAACATAAAACTTTCCATCTTGTAGTTATTTTCAAGCATCTAAGTATTAAAGCACTTGAAAGTCCCATAATTTAGAATACAACAAAGGATCTTGATCTTGTCAATCTTAATCTGAAATTTAAGTACAACAACAACAACATTATCCCAATGCCGCAAAGGCTCCCACCTACGGTGGGGTAAGGGGATCTCGGATGTACCCAGACTTACTTTTGTACTTAATCTGAAATTTAAGTTATCAGCATCATCATCATCATTACCCCACTGTCGCAAAGGCTCTCACCTATGGTGGGGTAAGGGGGGTCGGATGTACGCAATCTTACCCCTGTACTAAAGCACAAAGAGCCTATTTCCGGATGACCCATAGTGAACATCGCGTCCAAAATTGCATGGACTGACCGCTGCTTCATAATAAAGAAGCGCAGTCAGTTTAGTGAGCCATTTTGCTTTATTCCATCATATTCTTAAATCTTAAGTAACTTATGAAAAATGTGATAAACAAAACCTAGTCTTTTATAGGAGCTATTAAACAAAGAAGATTGAAGAAGTCATTTTGTTATAAAAAAGGCATTTTCAGAAGAATGGTACTGCCCAAAGAACAAAAATAAACTCTCAAGTTCTTGATATACAATGCAAAGGATGAACTTTACAGCTTATATCTTCAAAAAAGAATGAAACAAATAAAGGGAAAAAATTAAAAAATTAAAAAAAGTTAATAGTCTAACCTGAGGGTTCTTAGGATCCAATGCGCTAAGCATCTCCGTCAAAACATCTACTACACCCTGAGCATTTTGAATCTCCACCAGACTAGAGATTTTAAGAAAGCATAATTTCTCAATAAACAGAGCTTATGAGGATAAAAATAGTCCAAGAATATTCAAATGTAATGAGGAAAACATGTAGCTATAAAACAATACAAAGTATGTTTCTTTTGTTCTCCTTTTTTAATTTCAAACAAGGAAGAGTGTTTTAGTGAAACATAAGCTCAGTAAAGACAATATGGAAGACTAACATATTAAGAAAAGAAAATAAGATAAGCTACCATGTTATATACTACCTCCGTTCTTAAATAAATGCAACACTTTGACTTTTACACTATTCACATGTTCTACTTTGACTACGTTTCATTTATTAATGTCATAATATTATTTTATGAAAAAAATATTGTTAAACTTGTCTCATTGTAAATTTTCATAATCTATTTTTTTTTTAATTTTTTTACTAATACAAAATCATTTATATTAATGGTCAAAGTTGTGTCTCGGCAAGTGTGAAATGTTGACCGTTGCATTTATTTAAGAACGGAGGAAGTATGAGATAAAAAACTAAGACTTCCCAAGGCAGTATTATGTATTTGTCTAATGCAGATAGCTATGGTATCAAGGCTATTTTCCAAACATTATTACTAAAGTTAATACTACTGAGGAATATTGTAAATTTCAAATTATGATGCATGGCATTCTATCAAATCTAATAATTCCCCAACACAGGCACACACAATAAAAGAACTACCTAAGTCCAGATTGATCAGATTCAAGAGAGAGCTGGACTGCAGTTTCTTCATATGTTGAAGCTTCAGGGTGAACAATTGGATGGGTCTGCGGTGGAGTGAATAACGGTACACTGTTTTCTTCACGGGGCGGAAATTCCACACCAAAAGCCTGTCTCATTAGAAAAATCACACGAATTGGGAAAATATGATTAGACTTTAATGTGATTTGATCATAGTAGTTACTAGTTACCAGACGGTGGCATAAGAGAAGAAAATCCACAAAATAAACAGTTTTCCGAATTGTGCTACATATTGTATCTCTGTACAACTCATATAAAGATGCCTGGTTGACGGAACATCTTTAGGTTTTTGGATACATTAGAGAATAAAGAAGGTTGAGAACATGAGGCATCCCCTAAATTGGTCAAACCATTTGAGCCACGGATCACTAGCACATTACTCCATCCCTGGCCACAGTATAAAGAGGCTGCTATGTCGATATGACAGCTTGCCGCAACAGCAAAAGTTAAAATAATGTATGTTTTTTTCCCATCAAGTGTTTAATGATTTTAAATGATTGATTGATTATTTGATTCTGTTAAAGTCTGCAATGATTTATTGATCTCCATTGCATTTGAAAACTCGCTATGGGTAAAGTGTGCAGCTACCACAACTATCAACTTGGAACTAACATTTGCATATAACTAAAGTTTTACACATTGACACACTATGAAGAGTAGTGAATAATAAAAGATTGCTAATTGGATGCATGGAAAAACAGTAGCCCTGGTATCTAATAAAATGTTTGATATAATCATGGATATAGGGTTGCTTCAATCATATCTTTAGATTTAGATATCTTCACTATGATTAGTCAATTTTAGTCAAAAGCTCGTTTTGTAAACTTCAATAATATTTGAATAATATTTTTTATGCAAATAAATAGCAGTTGCTACAACGATATGAGCGCTAATCAAATCATGACTCACCAAACCCTAGAGCTTTAAGAGCGTTCTTTCGGGAAGGGGTTATAGGGAAATCCTTTTTTTTGCAGCTTTCTCCAAACCTCCGGGGAAAACATGAAAAAAAGTCTCGTTACTTTATTGGATAGTGAATGGGTAAAGCCTCAATAATGTAAACTATACAAGTTCACAATAAATAAAGTTTATTCAATTTTTCATTCTTATTTAGAATTTGATAACTTTTATATCTTTTATTTGAAATTCTAATTAGAATCAAATATTAATTATCTTTTTATTGATTACTTTGAGTAAACCAAAAAGAAATTTATTCATGTGAATGAATTAGTTCGTACTACAAATGTTAAAAAAGTGAACGAAAAGAGTAATAAGAAGTGAAAAGGACAGAGACACTTCCCAACCAGAAAGCAAAGTTCCCACTGATGGTATACTTAGTGTAAGCAAGCTCTAAGATCACATCTTTGGAATCATAGCACATGTTTTTACTATGCAAGCTCCATTATATACCCATCACCAATATATCGCAGGATTCCTTATGACAGGAGCTTTTGTTCATGGAGATATTTTTTTTATTTAGAGAGTATCATCTTAAGCTCTGAAAAATAGAAAACTATCTGTTAGACCCTTAGATTTTGATACAGTTTTGATGATGCCAAAGTTTTTGTTATGTTCCTCATCTTCTGTAGCATTTAACTTAAGAAATCAAAGTGATGTATTCTACTCTAACCAAAATGCTAGTAGAGTCTTTTCTGAAAGTGTCTTGCTCAAATGGTCAATTAACAAATAAACTCAACTGGAAAAGTCAAAATGCAATAAGGTAATATTCCATTACCTTATAATAGGATTTCTTATAGATCCTACCAATTGAACTTATTTGTTAATATCACATAAAATGAAAACAAAGTATTTCGAATGCACTATTATTTAACTGGAACACAAAATGCAATAAGGTAATAAGTTTTACCTTAATAGGATTTGTTATCCTACCAGTTAAATATTTTTTTGATTTCGAAATACTAGCTGGCCATACAAACCTTGAGTGACCAAAAGTCAAAAGTAAAATGTTTGTGTCAAGTAAATTATACCGGAAAAGTCAAAATGCAATAAGGTAATTTTTACCTTAAAAGGATATTTAAATCCTACCGGTATATATTTACTTTATTACAAACATTTTAAATCGTCACAAAAAGAAAAGGCACATTGGTACGAAAAATACATGTGTATAATTGAGAACAAATAAATGTATAATTTTTTAGACTAATAAAATTAATACTGGAAATTCAAAATGAAATATGGTAAATTTATTTACCTTAATAGGATACTCAAATCCTACCCGTATAGAGTTTATTAGACTCAAAAATTAACTGTTTGATTATTTGCCTCGTAAAACATCCTGAGCCAATCAAAGTTGAAGAAATTCCAGCATGGAGGGCATTTAATGCAAAATCGTACACTGACCCAAAGCATGGGATGAGCAGTCAAGTGGAAAGCCTAAAGGAGAAAACTGCAGCGGCTAGGCAAATAGAGACAAAGATGTTATCGGCTCCAAAGAAGAAGACAAACAACAAGTTGTTATCTTCTGAATACAAGATTCAACGAACAGGATTAAATCATCTCAACCAACAGATGATATTAATCTACCGGAGACGCCTATAAATAGAGGCCGAAGCATGAGTTAGTAATTTAAGTTCTTGAGTTCAAAAGCAGAGAAATCCTATAAGCATTCAAAGGATATCTAGCAAAAGAGAAAGTGCTTGATCATAACTTCACTCTCTGCTTTGACTCATGCTTCACTAAGGTCTTAGACTAGATCATCATTTTCATATTTTTAGAGCTTAGTTTTTAGTTGGTGACCAGAATTTTCTTGTAATTTACAAGGTGTTGTAAACACTCAGGAGGACAGTTGTTCCCGACCTGAAGTGTGGTTAGATAGGTCAAGAGTACCTCTTGATCCCCACTGGATCAATTGAGAAAAACTTAAAGGATTGAGTAGCTTGGAGTGGTGTTGTACTCCTCGTGAAACACCTTCAATCTAGGCTAGAGTTGTCAAAGCTAGATTGGCACTAAGTGTATTGGGCTTAATACTTTAGTGGAAATCCATCTGAAAGAGGGTGAGACTGGACGTAGGAGGATTACACCACCTCTGAACCAGGATATACCATGTGTTGATTTACTTTCAGTCAACAAAGCACACACCCAACACTTCTCACAAAAAGATTGTAGTTTGCCAGCAGCATCCTAAGCAGTAGTCTTCATTGACCCCACTGCTTATCCTACTGCTTAATCACTTACTTTCTTTGAGACAACTTTCACACAAGAGCCTTGCAATATCACTACCAAAAGGTCTGGTTTATCAGGTCTAGGAAATTCCTCCTTAAAGCATAGCAGTTGCCTCAGCAGTCACTTGGTGACTACCCAACTGCTGAGCCCACTACTGGTCATACAAACTTATTTCCTTTGAACATCTCAACTTCACCGGACCTTCACAATACCATCACCAAGGAGTCTGTTCAACCTGATATTTGAAACTCAAGTTGTAATCCAGCAGGTGCCTCAGCAGTTCCCTCATTGCCACCCAACTGCCAAGACCACTGCTCCAGCAAAACTCCAATTTACTTTTACCCAAGCACATCTTCAGAAAGCTCTCATCATTATGTATAAGGTCACATAATCATCTCTCCCAAACTCCTATTTCCCACTAGCAGTTGCCTCAGCAGTTCCCTGCCATCCAAACAACTGCCAAGCCAACTGCTCACCATTTAAGTCCAAACTTCATCCATTATAGAAAGTTGTTATACACTGTTTATCTAAGAGGTTAAAGACTTCCGTTGTGCATCTATAAATCTCTCAAAAGATTATAGATCAACTCATCTAGAGGGGAAAAGTTTTAAAAGTTGAAAAAGCTTTAAAAGTCTATTCACCCCCCTAGACTTTTACCTCTATACGGGACCATCACTATCATCTGCAAAAAAATAGATGTGACACCCTAGGTGCCCCCTTTGCCACTGAAACTCCAAGGATCATCTCCTGTTTTTCATTTTTCTGATCAACAGACTAAGGCCTTCCGCAACAAGTATGAAAAGATATGGAGATAGGGGGTCTCCCTAGCGTATTCCGTGCCTTGGAAGAATCGGAACGAGAACCGTGTTATCCCGTGCTTTAGTCTCTATTTGTGGTGACATATTTTCCTCCTTGTAACTCATAAATTAATAATTCTGACAACAAAAGGGGGGATAAGCTTCATCGTCAAGAGGGAAACAGCCCGGATCACCAGCTAAGGCCCCTAAATGACCGCTAAGCTCCTCTCCTCCCTTAAGTGCATAATGAGAATTGAGAATGCATGACATCAAAAAAATCTAACAACAACAACATCCAAGCCTTAGTCCCAAAAGATATTGGGGTCGGCTAACATGAATCGATACATGATATCACAACCAAAAGGAAAAGAAAGAAAATAAAGAAAAAAAAGATAAGCTATTATAAAAAGAGATGAATATACATAAAAATGATAAAATAAAAAGGCTACAAATAATGCTTATATATATAATGATAAAAAACAAGGGACAAAAAATATGAGGGAAAAAGATTATACGAGATCACTCCTTCACGCGAATACCCGTCCTCCACTTAGTTCTCTCCAAAGTCATGCCCTCATCCAACCCCAGAAGAAGCATATCACTCTGAACTTCCTTAACCCACGTCTGCTTGGGTCTTCCTCTCCCTCTCTTCCCTGCCTCTTCTCCACACATCTCAACTCGTCTGACGGGTGCATCACTCGGTCTTCTACTCACATGACCAAAGCAACAAAGGCGCGACTCCCGCATCTTGTCTTCAATAGGTGCTACTCCCACCCTTTGTCTGATTGTCTCATTTCTCATGCGGTCCTTCCTAGTATGCCCACACATCCAACGTAGCATGCGCATCTCTGCCACACTCATCTTTTGAATGTGACATTGTTTCACCGCCCAACACTACGCCATACAGTAATGCAGGCCTAATTGTTGTCCTATAAAATTTACCCTTCGGTCTAGTCGGCATACCTCGGTCGCATAGAAATCCTGACGCACTCTTCCACTTCATCCACCCTGTTCTGATTCTATGGGATGCATCTCCATCTAACTCACCGTCCTTCTGAATTATGGAGCCCAAGTAACGGAACATATCGCTGACTGGTATCTCCTTACCATCCAGAGTAATTCTGCTATTACCACTGCTTCTACCTCCACCAAACTTGCACTCCATGTACTCTGTCTTGCTCCGACTTAGTTTGAAACCCTTATTCTCCAAATATAAATATTCTGATTATCGACTATGTAGACCTAGTGAAACCCCTTATAGAATTTAGGCACATCAAACCAATCCCCTTCCAGAGATGAGGCTAAGGTAGTTGGAAAGGAAGTACGAAAAATAGGAATATATATAGTTTTTGAAAGAAGGAATGGAGTTCCTTCATCCAAATCTATCCCTTGATACTCGCAAATTACTTTTTTATTTTTGGGGACCAATAGGTTATTGGGCAGTGAAAATTATAACAGGTGTACCCGAAGCTATTCCTGTAATATTCATAAGGGTATTCCGAAAATTCTTCATAAGAGAGTTCATCAACCCATTATCAATGAGATCAAGGGTATTTTCAACAAGAGATATATCAAAGAGTTCGTACGGGAGGGGCTAGAATTGGAGATACCATTGTTTCTGGTACAAATGTTTCAATAAGAATTGGAAATGTCCTACCTTTGACAATAAATATACCACAGCCTGTAATGAGATTGCGTCTTTGCCTCCTTTTAGCAATTTGAAAACATGAGTAGGATACTTTTAGTTGAAAAAGTCATTTTTTGATGAAGAAGAAAGCAAAAGTGATTCCCATAGTAGCGGCGAGCGAAATGGGAGCAGCCTACACTACTGAGAAAACGGGGTTTTGGGTGAGCAATAAAAGTGTTGTGCCCAAAAGTAAACCAATCTATTGGACTACTCCAAAAAACACCAGATTTCAAAGTAGCACAATCTACTTCAATAATTTCACCAAATTGAGTATATTTTGTGTACAAATGGATATAAAGACTCTTAACGACTCTAACATAACCTACATCATTCCAGGATTTGCAGTCCGAAACATTTCCATTATGTAACCTAGCCAAACCTGCCACCTCTCTTTGTTGTTACTATGGGGTCCTGAAGCGCAAGGAGATTATGCTTCTGATTTCTCGCTAAAATTATTTATTTTGGCTTTTTTACCTGATATTGTAGGGTGGGTCTCGAAAGAAATGAAAGATCTCCCTCCAAGCCATACATCCGACTTTCATCGAATCAACTCTTATTGCTAAGTCCACTATAGATCCAAAATTTAGGAACAAATCTCTTTCTTTTGTCCGGCAAGCAGAAAAGAAAGAAATAGTTAATCAATTTAGAATACTTACGTGCATTTGAATCAGATTGTGAATCAATCCAGACGCAGTTTTGTCCCGTTCGCCGGAAAAAATTGTTTAGGGGGGAGGATTACGCTTACGTGTTTTTTAGTACAAGTAGCAACCGGGTTCGCTATGACTATTTACTATCGTCCGAACCTCACAGAGGCGTTTGCTTCACGATTTTTCATTTTTCCGTGTTTGATCTGATCAAAACAGAAACTTTGGGATTGTTATAGACAACTAAAGAAAATAAAGTAAAGAAAATCTAGATATATATACTATAAATAAATTTGCGCCATCGTCGTCTTCAAATAAAGTACTTTCTAGGGTAGCACCATGAATAGCAATCATATTGAAGTAGTTAACGACTTTAATTGTAGAAAAATGTTACATTATTAGAAAAATGTTACATTATTTTTCCTGATTAGATTGATGTACATAGTGAGTCGGATAGACTTAGTTAGTTGTAGATAAGCTCATAGTTATCTAGATCCTAATTTTGAGGATCTGTACTAGCTTATAGTTATCTGTACAAACTGTATTTATACTCTGGCCGAATGGCTCATTCAATCAAGGAAGTTTAATTCCTAAAACTTACATGGTATCAGAGCAGGCTGTTTATACACCACAATGGTGGAAACTGAGCAATCTGACTCTTCTCCCCACTCACAAACCCATGACCCTAACTCCCCAAATAGCTCAATGACAAACTACCAGACCTCAGTTCATTCATCTATGCTCATTACTGGCCATAGATTGAATGACACAAATTATCTCGAATGGTCACAGTCTGTCAAGCTGGCTATTGATGGAAGGGGCAAGCTAGGGTACATAACTGGTGAAATAAAGGAGAAAAAAACTGGTGATGATGGTTACAGTGTCTGGAGGTCAGAAAATTCTTTGGTGACAGCATGGCTTCTAAGTTCAATGGATGCATCAATTGCCAAACCTCACATGTTCATGAAAACTGCAAAGGAGATATAGAATTCCATTAAGGAAACTTACTCAGATCTTGAGAACTCTTCTCAAATTTTTGAATTAAAAACCAAGTTGTGGCAGTCCAAACAAGGCAATAGAGATATCATCTCTTACTATAATGAGATGGTATCCCTATGGCAAGAGTTGGATCAGTGCCATGATGATGAGAAGTGGGAGAGTGCCAAGGATCTAGCAAGACACCAAAAAAGGGAGGAAAATGATAAGGTCTACATGTTCCTAGCAGGAATTAATAGAGATCTAGATGAAGTTAAGGGGAGGATACTTGGAAAAAAACCTCTACCCTCTATCAGGGAGGTATTTTCTGAAATCAGGATGGAGGATAGCAAGAAGAAAGTTATGTACAGCATTCCAGTACATAATGAGGAATCTGGGGACTCTTCAGCAATGGTGGCTAAGAGTGATGACAAGAAAAAACCCTGGTGTGATCATTGCAAGAAATTATGGCACACTAGGGAGACTTGTTGGAAAATTCATGACAAACCACCAGGGGCAGGAAAGAAAAAAACTGAGAAGGCCCTACAAACAACTGTGACTGAGACTCAACAAGAACCACAAGTCAAGTTCAATCAGCTTTCATTCACTCAGGAGCAGATAGGGCAACTTCTTAACTTCCTTAATTCCCAGAAAACCCAAAATTCCCAGAAAGAATCCAAACCAGAATCTTCCTCTTGTTCTTATGCCCAAAATGGTACCTATTCATCATTTTTTTGTTCTGGGAAATCTAAAAATTCCTGGGTTATTGACTCAGTGGCGACTGATCACATGACTTCTATTTCAAATCTTTTTTCTTCATATAAACCTAGTGCAGGGGATAAAAAGGTTAAGGTTGCAGATGGTTCTCTATCAGCCATTGCAGGGATGGGAAATATTAATATTTCCTCATCACTGAATCTATCCAAAGTCCTTCATGTCCCTAATCTATCCTGCAATCTTACTTCAGTTAGTCAAATAACTAAAGATCTATAATGTTTGTCATTTTTTATCCTTCTTATTGCATTTTTCAGGACCTGGCATCGGGGAAGATGATTGGCAGTGCTAAGGAGGAGGATGGACTCTATATCTTTAATGGAGAAACTCAATCTAATAAAAGAGGTCCAAGAAATTCTTCTTTGCAAACTGTTTCTTTTTCAAATAATAAAGATTTGTATTTACTTCATTATAGACTAGGACACCCTAGTTTCTATTATTTAAAAAAGATGTTTCCTCAATTATTTCTGAATAAAGATGCTTCTTTGTTTAATTGTGATATGTGTGCACTTGCAAAACATCACAGAAACACTTATTTACCCCACAGTTATAAACCTACTAGTCCTTTTACCTTGGTACAAAGTGACATTTGGGGTGCATCTAGAATACCAACTTTAAAGGGAAAGAGATGGTTTGTAAGTATTATTGATGATCATACTCGTGTCACATGGGTATTTTTAATCAAAGAAAAATCTGAAGTTGAGAAAATATTTAGAACATTTTATGCTATGGTCCAAACTCAATTCAATACCAAAATTAAAATGGTAAGAAGTGATAATGGCCGTGAATATTTTTCTCAAACTTTAAACAACTTTTTTACTGAAAAAGGCATTATTCATCAAAGCTCTTGTGTAAATACACCAACTCAAAATGGAATTGCAGAAAGGAAAAATAGACATTTGTTTGAAGTCACTCGTGCAATCATGTTTTCAACAAACATACCAAAATAGGCTAAATGGTCAAATAGGTACATGAACTAACTTAAAGTGTTCAATTAGCCCCTTATTTAGGAGGTTCTGCTCGGCTGTCGCCAATTGGGGCGTTTCCCGGTGGAATTTTTTGATGAAATGTTTTGAGCATATTCTTCATTAAGTCTAGTTTAAACATTCAAATTGCAGCTAAAAATTCAACCGGGAAGGCAGTCAAATGATTTTTTGAAGATAACTGCGCAGCTAAACAGCGCAGTACATCTCGGAAAATTATTTGACTGCTTCCCAATTTAATTTTTAGCTGAAATTTGATATGGGTAAACTAGACTTAATGAAGAAAATGCTCAAAAAATTTCATCAAAAAATTCCATCAGGAACCGCCCCAATTGGCGACGGCCGGACAGAACCTCCTAAATAAGGGGCTAATTGAACACTTTAAGATAGTTCATGTACCTATTTGACCCTTTAGCCTACCAAAATATTTGTGGGGAGAAGCAGTGTTACATGCTACTTATTTAATTAATCGCATGCCATCCAAAACTTTAGGATTTAAAAGTCCTATTAGTTCACTACAACACTTCTTTCCTACAAATAGATTGGTAAACACCCTTCCTTTAAAAAAATTTGGTTGCATAGTGTTTATCAAAAATCCAGATAGATCTGCAAGTAAGTTTGATCCTAGAGGAAAAAAATGTGTTTTTCTAGGTGTTTCTGCCACTCAAAAAGGGTATAAATGTTTTGATCCTACAACCAAAACAATGGTTGTTACTATGGATACTTTTTTTGTGGAAGAACAACCTTTTTTTTATTCTCATCTTCAGGGGGAGAAATTAAGTGAAGATGTTCCAATAATGCCAAATATTCATGAAAATCTTAATTTTCTTGATATTAATCTGGATGATAATTTCTTTAGAAATATCAGTACACCTGAAAATGATCAAGAAATAAAAAACAATGAAGTAAATCCAACTGAACCAATTGAAAAGGGTCAACAGACAAGTCAGTTCTTTGGAAAAATTTATGAGAGAAGGGTTAGAAATCAAAGAATAGAGGAAGTCCAAGAACCTACAACTGTCCATGATTCTGCCTCAATGTCAGGAAGTGAAAAAGGTAATACTTCTAGCAACTTTGACCTTCCTATTGCTCTCAGAAAAGAGAGAAGAACATGTGTTAAATACCCGATCTCAAACTATGTTTCTTATTCTAAATTGACCTCAGACTTTGCAGCCTTTACTTCCAATATCTCTTCTATTTCTATTCCTCCAACCATATAGGATGCTCTATCTAAACCTGAGTGGAAGAAAGCTGTTTTGGAGGAGATGGAGGCTCTTGAAAAGAATCAGACATGGAAGCTTGTAGAGTTACCTAAAAATAAACCTACAGTTGGTTGCAGGTGGATTTTCACCCCAAGTTTAAGGCAGATGGAAGTTTGGAGAGGTATAAGGCAAGACTAGTTGCCAAGGGGTACACACAGACCTATGGAATTGATTACAAAGAAACCTTTGCACCAGTTGCAAAGTTGAACACTGTAAGAATTCTTTTATCTCTTGCTGCCAATTTAGACTGGCCATTACAACAACTGGATGTAAAGAATGCTTTTTTAAATGGGAAACTTGAAGAAGAAGTGTACATGGAACCTCCTCCTGGGTTTGAAAATAAGTTTGGGTTAAAAGTTTGCAGATTAGAGAAGGCTTTATATGGACTTAAATAGTCTCCAAGAGCCTGGTTTGACAGATTCACAAAGTTCATAAAGAAGCAAGAATTTAATCAAGCTCAAGCTGACCATACTTTATTCATGAAGTTTTCGGGTAAGGGGGAGATTGCAATCTTAATTGTCTATGTAGATGATATTATCCTCACAAGAAATTATCAAATTATCACACAGAGACTAAAAGATTGAAAGACAAACTTGCTCACGAATTTGAGATTAAAGACTTAGGAAATTTAAAAATTTTCCTAGGAATGGAGATAGCTAGATCAAAGAAGGGTATTGTTGTCTCACAAAGGAAATATGTTCTAGATCTTCTACAGGAAACTGGAATGAGTGCCTGCAAACCAGCAGATACTCCAATTGACCCAAGTCAGAAATTGGGAGATATCAAGGAGGGAAATCCAGTTGATATTCACCAATATCAATGATTGGTAGGAAAATTAATATATATGGCACACACAAGACCAGATATTGCATTTGCAGTAAGCATGATGAGTCAGTTTATGCATCATACTTTCCAAGAACATCTTGATGCTACTTACTGAGATACCTGAAGAGCTGAAGAGCTGTCCAGGGAAAGGATTGTTTTTCAAAAAGGGAAACAATAGGACAATTGAAGCTTTTACTGATGCAGATTATGCTGGCTCAATATCTGATAGGAGATCTACTTCTGGATACTGCACCTATGTATGGGGAAATCTAGTGACCTGGAGAAGTAAGAAACAAAATGTGGTTGCTAGAAGTAGTGCAGAATCAGAATTCAGAGCTATGGCTAATGGAATATGTGAGTTACTCTGGATCAAACGAGTAATCACAGAACTAAAGATGGAGATTGGGCTGCCTATGAAGTTATATTGTGATAATAAAGCTGCTATAAGCATTGCTCATAACCCTGTGCTACGTGATAGAACTAAGCATATTGAAGTGGACAGACATTTCATTAAGGAGAAGATTGAAGCTGGAATCATTTGCACACCATTTGTATCCACTAAAGATCAAACAGCTGATATCTTCACCAAAGGGTTATTTAGACCTATATTTGAGCTACTTATAAGCAAGTTGGGAATGCATGATATATATTCACCAACTTGAGGGGGTGTAGAAAAATGTTACATTATTAGAAAAATGTTACATTATTTTTCCTGATTAGATTGATGTACATAGTGAGTCGGATAGACTTAGTTAGTTGTAGATAAGCTCATAGTTATCTAGATCCTAATTTTTAGGATCTGTACTAACTTATAGTTATCTGTACAAATTGTATTTATACTCTGGCCCCAAGTAGTCAAAGTCGAAAGGCGGACTTGAAGCGCTAGGGGCCTTCCAGCGCCTGAGGCGCAAGGCGCAAATAAAGCGCCCGCCTGACTCGGGTGAAGCGCATTACTTAGATAAAATAACATATACTATTCTATAATTACCAAATATGATGTATGTAACATCATATTGAACCAAATGTATATAAAATCCAGGATTCACCAAAATAAAGTCATGATTTACAAAAAATAAAACACCAAATTCAGAAAATCATGGCTTTAATACTAAAACTATAAATAAAAGACAATCAAATTGGAGCCTATTTCCCCTTGTTAAACTTGTGAGTAACATAGCAATATACTAGTGCTGTGAGTATCATAGAGTAATACAGAATATTATGACTATTATATACAAAGCAATATACTAATGTTGTGAGTAATATAGAGTAATACTGAGTACTATTACTTTATTATATACATAACAATATACTAGTGCTGTGAGTAATAGAGTAATGCAGAGTATTAATACATTATTACGAGTAATATAGAGTATTATATACATAGTAATATACTAGTACTTTATTATATGCATAGAAATATACTATAAGAGTATTTGGATGAAGAAGACTCCATGAAGAAGAACACATATCTTGTTTAGTGGTGTGAGGGAGAACTAAGTTTGCTTAAGATGATGAAGGTTTTAAGTTTTTACGTACTTTACTTGAAGCTTTTACGTAGGTTTAAATGGATTTACCCTATTATTTAGATGGGCTGAGTGTTATTAAAGATATGGGCTAATTATTTTTTAAAGTTTTAAACCAAAAAAAAGTCTTGTCAGCCTTTTCTGGATCAGGCGAGCCAGGCGTGCGCCTCCTGCGCTTCAGCGCTTCATGCGCTTATTCTGCGCCTGACCCAGGTACGTGCGCATCCCCTTCTCCCAAGCGATGAAGGCCCTGCTCGTTGCGCCTGGTGCGCTTAAGCGCTGGGGCGAGCGCTTTTGACTACCTTGCTCTGGCCGAATGGCTCATTCAATCAAGGAAGTTTAATTCCTAAAACTTACATTAATACAGTCAAATCCCTTTATTACAACAACTTCCATTGGAGAGCACAGTACGATGAAAGTTGTAAGCTGTGTTCGGGGGGAGTTATTGTCTATCCTTGGCCTGTTAAGTCGAGGACCTTAAAGGCGGTGGTTTACCATGTGGCAATACCCTATCGTGCCAGATATCAAATTTTAAAATTGGTTTATCTAGCCGTAACAAATGCTAGTTACACTATGGCTTCAAGTAAAGCAAATTTAGTTATTAGTAAAGCTGAAGTGAATGAGGGGACTGCTGGAAAGAAATTATAAGTGGTTCTCTTTCTCGAATATGAGTTTTTGCAACCCCTACATTTGAGGCAGAGACTCAATGGAAGCTGTTTTAATAAAGGGATTTAACTCTATTAACTTAATTAAATAATATTCAAATGGAATGTGTCTCACAACCAAGAAAAATGAAGGTCTTTTTAGTTTGACTATTCTTTATATTGCTTTAGATTGGATATTGATTCTTTTGCAAAAAGCTTCCACTCTTGATTCCTCTAATACATGTTTGTTTGGATCTTCCTCTCCCTCTAATTCCCGCTAGCCAAGACCTTTTCTCATCGACCTGCGGATCCTGGAAAATAAAATACTAGTACTGCATGGGCGTTCCAGACTTCCTGTGGACATTATGCACTTATTACACAACCCCTTGGAGGAAGAGCCAAACGGGAGGCAATGGGTAGGGGTATTTTATATTTATCTTTATCTTACCTTATCTTTTTATCTTTGTTTTCTTTTTGGCTCTAATATCATGTATCCATTCATTTTAATTGATCAAAAAATCTTTTGAGAGTAAGGCTTGGATGTTGTTGTTGTATATACGGAAAAGGCTATAGATTTCTCAACATGTATTAGTTCATTTAATCAATTTCAGCCAAAGGCTTCAAATGATTTCCGGTCATTTCCCCCTTTAAGAAAGTGACCTCATCATTTCAATACACAACAACCCAAAAAGAGGGGAATGAAAGCACAGCTCTACTAGTGCAACACCAATGTCATTTCATCAGTTCATATGATCTTAAATTGTATAACAGCAGCACAATGCCGATATCATGGATTCAAGATAGAAAATAATCCTATATTTTTGGATGGCAAAGTTTGATGTAATTGCATATCAACATGCAATTGTAAAATTTTGAAATCTAATGGAGTGTTCAGTAGGGAGTTATTCTAATTCTTTTCCCCTATAATTCCAAAGTGGGGTCCATAGTTTGGCAAGGCACTTCATGTAGGAATTGATATTCCTTCAACAACAACAACCAAACCTTATTCCCAAAAGATTATGGGGTAGGCTAACATGAATCGATCCATGATATCAGAGCCAAAAAGAAAAGAAAGAAGAAAAAAATAAGGTAACATAAAATGGATAAGATAAAGATGATAAAGATAAATATAAGATAAAAAGAACATAAAAAAGGTAAAAGATAAATAGCATAGAAACATAGAAAGATAAAGATGATAAAAGTTAAAAGAAAACGTGAGAGCAAAGAGAAGAAATCAATCATCCACGCGAATATGTGCCCTCCATTTTGCTTTCTCCAAAATCGTACTCTCATTCAACCCAATAAGAAGCATATCAGTTCTGATTCCTCTTATCCACGTTTGTTTGGGACTTCCTCTCCCTTTCATCCCCGTCTCTTCTCCCTACCTCTCAACTCGTCTAATAGGCCCATCACTCGGTCTTTTACACACATGACCGAATCACCGTAATAATTGAGACTCCTGCATTTTATCTTCTACAGGAGCTACTTTCACCTTTTATCTGATTATCTCATTTCTCAAATGGTCTTTTCTGGTATATTCACACATCCAATGCTACATATGTATCTTAGTTTTAAAAGGCGCGAGGTGCCATAATGCGTTTTGGGGCAATTTACCCAAGGCACGAGGTGCCATGATTCATTTTGGGACAATTTACCCAAGGCGCGAGGCGCAAGGCGCAAGGCACGAGGCCAAGGCACGTGCCTCACAGAACTTAACCGTATAACTTCGGTAAAATACATTTATACTAACTCTACATGAAGCCCTCTTCTCAAAAAAGACAATATCACCAAAATGCCTTGAACCATTTAACAATCTTGATAAACACCATTAAGAGAAACAAAATATTGATTCAAACAGTAGCAACAAACACATTAAACGCCAAAAGCCAATTATAAAACTGAATCTTAAAACTCCAAGATGTAATTTTAAACTGCTAAAGTAAAAAATTTAAACAATCTGAATGTACAAACCATCTTTATTATCATTTAAAATTTATAAACTATATGATTGGGATTAGGGTTTCGGGCAGATTGTTATATGGTCATATATTTAGATATAAATAATTTAAACTATTTGATAATTAAAGAGTTAGGATAAAAAGAGAGGAAAGTGTACAGGGAAACAAAATATTTAAAATCTACCTGCAACGCTAGACAGGAGTGGAAGAAAGAGGATAGGAGATAGCATAAGCATGGGAGAGGAAGAATATTGGAGAGAAAACTACTTAGAGTTTCATAGAGTCGGGGAACCTCACCCCATCAATATATAATACCTACTGAACTTTGGAACTAGATATGTGAATCGCCAAAAGTTCGAACTAGGTATGTGAATCGCCAAAAAGAAAGATGAGAAGACATCTTCTCAGAGGCAAAAAGCAGCAAAAGGCGAGGTATAGGACGCGCTTTTATAATATGATGTGCTTGGGTCTTTTGGATGTGACATGCACATTGCCTCGCGGCGCCTTGCGTCTATACTCGCCTCAGAAGCATTTTTTTAAACCAGGATACGCATCTCTGTCACACTCATCTATTGAATGTGACATTGTTTCACCGTCCAACAGTCTACAACATACATTAATGCAGACTTAATTGATGTCCGCTAAAATTTACCTTTCAGTCTCGTCGACATACCTTAGTCACATAGAAATCCTGATGCACTCTTCCATTTCGTTCACCTTGCTCTAATTCAATGAGATACTATCTCCATCTAGTTCACCCTTCTGAATTATGGAGCCCAAGTAATGAAACATATCACAGATTGGTATCTCTTTTCCATCAAGGGTAATCACACTATTATCACTACTTCTACATCCACCAAACTTGCACTTCATATACTCACTCTTGCTTCGGTTCAGTCTAAAACTCTTGGGCTCCTATGATTGTCGTCATACTTCGAACTTTGCTTTAACAACTGATAGTGTATCACCAATCAATACAATATCGTCGACAAACATCATGCACCACAGTATATCTTTTTGTATTGACTTCGTAAGTTCATTTGTGACAATAGCAAATAAGAAAGGACTTAGAGCCGATCCTTGGTGCACTTTGATAGTAACAGGGAACTCTACAGTTTTCCTTACACCAGTACGAACACTTGCGGTACAAGCCTCATATTATCCATGATAATACTAATATACTTACATGATATGCTTTTTCTAGTTAAGACCCACCAAAGAACTTCTCAATGTACTCTATCATATGCCTTTTCTAAATCAATGGACACCAAATACAGATCATTTTTAGTGTCTTTATACTTCTCCTGGCCCCCACAACTTGTCTAAGAAGGTAAATGGCCCGGAGCGTCCAGTCATAAAACAGAATTGATTGAGTCAAACTTCCACATTTCTTCGAAGTCTTTGCTCAATCACTCGCTCCCAAAGTTTCATGGTGTGACTCGTAAGCTTAATATGTTGATAGTCGGCACATTCTTGTACATCACTCACATTCTTAAACAAGGGAATTGGTATTTCTTCATATTGTAAAATTTCTATTCCCAAGCATCCCCGAGGAATCTTTTCTCACTTTTCCGAAAGATATATTGAGTTCCCAAATAGGAAAAAACGGGAGGACAAAAGTGGAGTCTAAAATGAGTTATATGACTCTGCGTGTCCCTATCAATTACTTTGTTCCATTATGATTTGTTCTATGTATTTTCCAAGAGATCACTTTAACAGCACCAACAACCAAGCCTTACTCCCAAAAGAGTTTGGGGAACAACAGAGATCAATTTAACATATAATTTTTTTGAAAATGGACAGGATTCAGCTTAAAGCATTAGTGAATTTGATTTGTTTCAAGGAAAAGCAATAAAGAAGGTGAAAAGAGCTTGCATGCAATCCTTTGTCCAAGGTCACCGGAAAGATGTTGGAATAGAAGGGATGATGGGAAGAAGAAGAAGTTATGGTCATCATCATCATCATTACCCCAGTGCCGCAAAGGCTCCCACCTACGGTGGGAGGTAAGGAGGGTTGGAATCGTTGGATGTACGTAGTCTTACCCCTATACTAAAGCACAAAGAGGTTGTTTCTGGATGACCCATAGTGAAAATTGCGTCCAAAATTGCATGGAGTGAGTTCTGCTTCATAACAAAGAAGTGCAAACAGTTTGGTGAGCCATTTTGCTTTATTCCATCATATTCTCAAGCCAAAAAATAGTGAGTCTTTGACTCCATTGCAAATGATGGTGTTTGACAGAATTAAGTCAAGCCTCTCGCCTTTAGCTGATTAACCTTGTTTGGGACACAAGAACTAGATTTTCAAAAGAAATATCTTATTCCAACAACCAACCCTTATAAAGCTAATATAAGTTCTGTGTGCTCAAGTCACATGCATAAAAGGAAAGACATGGTATACAATTAAGTAATTGAAGACTTGAACTAAACTAGAATAAGGATATATGGATAGAAATAGAAGCTATTAAACATTTAAACTTGAGCCACATATGACAGCCTCCACAAGCGTGATGTTTACCTCTTTATTCTGTCAGCCATATGACAGCCACCACAAGCGTTCTGCTCACTTCTTCCTTCTGTCAGCCATATGACAGCCAGCCTCTTCCGTACCATGGTGCTTTAAGTGCGCCCCACAAAGGCATTCATAACATAAGGATGTTGCACCACGAGAATGCATCATGAACTTTTGCTTCCGTTGTTTTTCACAGTCACCATCATTGCCTCCATCACCACTGCCAACACCACCACAAACAATATCATCATCATTGCTGCCTCTTCCATTGAAGCACACACTACAGCAGATTCCAGCTATGCTGACGTGATAGAGAACGCTCCAATTTACAGAATTTTTTAGAGCTAGAGATGAAGGAGGCAGATTTATGTAACTATGGAAAGGTTCGTATAACAAAATAGAGAGACAAAGTGCCAACTCTCCAAGTCCCAAGAAGAATATCGCTAAACAACTCCCAATTCAATTGGTGGATTTCATCAAACGCCTTCTCCTCAAAAGACTGGAGTTCGTTTTTCAAATCCCAGTTTTTCAAAAGACTGGGATCTAAATGCATCCCCTCAATTATTATGAGTTTTCCCTCTATCCTTGCCTTGTTTAAATTACCAACCAGACCTCTCCTAATCACTCTGCATTCTCTGCACATTTCAATTATTAGTTCATCAGAGAAGTTGAAATCGCGTGCCCCTATAGGAGTTGATGACACAGGTGCTTCAGTTGATGTCCACAGTAATTGGTACATCATTTCAGACTTTTAAGACATTTGGCGAGTTTGTCTTCTGTACAAGCTGGGAAGAAATTATGGATTTTCCAACACAAGCAGTACCAAATACCAGAATAAGCTCGAACCTATTGGTTTCCAAGTCAGACTTAACGAACTCGTACTTGGATCAAGTGTTACGAGTGAGGAATCAAGCAATTGCACCAGCTTCAGGTCCAATGGCAACTCTAGATCGCCCCTCGCGTTCATCGTCATCCTCTGTGAATGCATCTTCAGAGGAAGGTTGCCGCCGACTCATATACTCCTGGCGGAACGTTGAAGCCTGTGAACAGTGAAAAGTTGCTCGCGACAACATGTGAACAGGGAGGATTGGCTAGCACTCACACCTGCGGACGGGAATATTCTTCTTGCGATGAAGTTGGCTTACTGGGAGAAGAGGCTTGCGACCAAGCCTGCGAACTCAGAGAAACGGTTCGCGACTGCGAACTGGAAACAGCGGCTAACGACAAGCCTTGTTTTTCAGATTTACGATGACGTCTAGGGTTCCTCGCTCGGCCTCGCAAAAGGTCATTCTGCTGGACCATTAAATCGTGCATCTCCACAATTGTCTTGTTAATGTTTCGCAGTTTCTTACTGTTGCATTCCACCTTGCGCTCTATCGTTTCCAATCTGCTTTCCATATTTGTGAGGGGTAACAACCATTTACCGGTGACAGGAATTGCGCTCTGGTACGAATGATAGAGTGCGCTCCAATTTACAGAATTTTTTAGAGCTAGAGATAAAGGAGACAGATTTACGTAACAATGGAAAGCTTCGTATAACAAAATAGACAGACAAAATACAAAGGCAGTTAAAGTGCCAATTCTCCAAGTCCCAAGCCTATAGAAGAATCCCAGCCTACTTCTTGCTCCTCCCTTCCTTTCTATTTACACTACTCTTATTGTTGTTGTTATTATTCTCAGCACTAATCTGCCCAGTTCATATCATGACGCCACCTCCATCATCTATTCCGCTGCTAATACACATACACTTTGCCATGCAAGGGGAGGATGAAATGCCGCCAGATCACTTGCAGTTAAGGACTTAAGGTTGTAAAAGAGTGGTCATAGAGACTGTAATTTTATATTACTGGGAATCAGCTAGATAAATCCCATAGTTCAGCAACAGCGCCACTGTCGAATCAAATTGCTCATTGGCATAGCTGAATTTGCTCAGGCATATTCTGCTATGCAATCAGCGGCTTGTAGAATGTCTAATAATTATGGTTGACCGTCGGAAGTGTTAGCACAAATGCAAGCGCTTACTCCTTGCAAGCTTGAGAGAAAACTTGCTGTCCAGGAAGGGTGTGATGATACAGGCTCAAGATACGCTAGGAATACCAAGTACTATTTAGTACTCCCTCCGTCCCCCTAATATTGGTACGGAAGGGAGTGGTGTGGTTTTTAAGAAAAGTATAATTATGTGGTTGGTAATGAGTTGATAAAGTGGAAATAAAGTAAAAATGAATTAGAGCCACACAAATGTTACCAAATATGGTATGGGACAATAATAAAGGGACATCCAAAAATGGAAAAATGGGACAATTATAGGGGGGGCGGAGGGAGTATTAACTACTAAATTAGTATTAGTTTCCTGTTATTAATAGTTCTTAAGTTGGGTAAAACAAACCACAAAAGGATCATCAATCAAGAGGTGAAATTTACTTCAAATCAGGGTTTTAAATTGCAGACCACAATGCCCGATGCCGCGTTGTGCCCGCAATATTGCAGGCGGCACCGCAACTACATCGGGACGCAATGGCGGTGAGATTTCAATTCAAGGGAAAAACTACAACGGGGCCGTATTTGGTCGCACCAGGCCGCTCGGGATCGCAACATTAATTTATTTTTTTCTAATTCCGTTCGAACATAAAAATAGTTTACAACGCATTGGTGGCCGCAATATTCATCATGACTGACGCAACCATAGTGACCCCAACCGCGATCGCAACCACCATTAAAAACCATCTTATATATTAAGTATAGTTTCGGTAATCATCCGCTGTTAGCCAGAACAGCCCTAAAGAACTACTCAAACCATGGCGCCAAACAAATAAACAAACCATATTTGAACTAGGCTTTGACGCAGTGTACCATGTTAAATTAGGTCTAGTTCACCCCAAAAAGAACCCTCCAGAGATGAGGCTTATTTCACACTTATATACTTCCTCCTTTCTTTAATAGTTGCAACACTTTGAATTTTACACTATCCACACACCTTACTTCGACCACGATTTTCTACTAATATATATAATCAAATTACTATGTATGAAATATTACTCGTATTAAATTTCTCGTAATGTGAACTTCCAAAATATTAAATTTCTATAATGTTTATTAATATGTAATTAAATATAATTACAGTCAAATGGTTGCAATTAAAAAGAACGGAGGTAGTATTATGTATAAATTTGGTAATCATTCAATCTTAAACAATTTACAAATAACAGTTTTTTATATTACTATTGTAATAGATCGACCTATTACTTGGTATAAATAAGGACTCTATTAGTTCACCGACTTGCTCATTATGCGGTTATGCCTATTCTGTGTAGCAGAAGGTTTAACTTCATTAACAAAACTATACAACTACAAGCTGGACTACATCAAGCTTGAAAGGATGTCTAGGGTTTCTCACAAGAAAATAGTCCTTCTCTTGTAGCCTTTTTCATGGACAGGTAGGGACATTTTCATGGACAGTTTATCACATACCAAGCACTTCTTTGCCAAATTATACAAGTAGGGACATTTTTATCATACAAGTTATTCCTTTCTTAGTCTAAAGTAAACCATACAATGGAAATATGGAATACTTTTTGCCAACAGTTACGACCCTAATTTTGTGACAGTAAATTGATTGCTATTAGCCTATTATTGAGGTAAAGCGTAGAAACGAAGAAGAAGATACAGACGAGGCGCTTAGAGAGGCCTCAACTCTCCCAGATCCCAATTCTTACTCAAATCCAGACTACTCTCTCCCTATTCTATTTCTTCTATTTATTCTTTTCCAATGAGGCTTCCCCTCAATCTTTCTAATAACATGGCCCAGCCCACTTCCTTATTACAACTCATTAAAATATTCAATATTATTTTTATTAATTCCCTCGCCATATGCTCAAGTCCGTATCATCACTCCCCCCTTTGAGAACCACCTTGTCCTCAAGGTGGGGGAGTACGAAACAGCCATGCCATTCAACTTCATTCTTGCGCCTCTCCCTTCCCACTTGATTTATGTATTTTTAGCTTCAGCACTTGATCCTTTATTATCATCACTTCCTCAGACCAGCATTTCTCTAAGGTCTTCACACCCTTTTCATAGACCTCATTGTTGTCCTGAATCTAGAAATTAGAAGTCTTGTCTAGTCCTTCATAATCATCAACCATCTGCGCATATAACTTGACCCCACTATTCAACCCAATTTCTTTGTCCCCTTTGCCTACTTTCAGAATGTTCTCCAGCCCTTCAATGTATATAGTAACAATTCTTGGATCTTGACAGAACAGGAGATCGCAGAGCATCTTAATGCAGCCCTTACCTGCAAAGCATCTAATCTGATCATGAGAGCCTCCCGATGTCGCTTTAGAGATAGCCCCTGGAGCCCTCTACATTTTTAAGGAGGTGTACCACAGGAATAATGATATATGTCTCAATAATTTCCTTTATATGATCTCTACTCCCAGCAGTGAGATTAGATATATGTCCAAACTTCTTCCTCTTTCATATGGATGAATGGGTGAAGGACTGGCAATACAGCATTGATCCAGGCAAATGGTGTTGTTGGTTTGCCTTGCCAGAAGCTTGACAAAGTCCCTGCAGCATTTCTCAACGTACAAGGCTCTGAATGCTCATTTGACTGAACTAGCAATGGTAGGATTGAATCCTGACCAATATCCAGGTCCCTACCGGTTGAATCATCACCAGCAGAACCAAATAATGTTGTAGAGGATGCAAGAGCTGCATGCCTTGCTTCAGCACTAACCTGCCAATTGCCTCCCAAACAACCTTCACCAATTCCAGTAACATTCCCGAAGGCTAAAGCCGATTTATGCACAATATCAAGCTCAATAGATGCAGTGTGTTCATCTTCAAAGGAAACATGTCCAATAAGAGCAATGGCTTTTGCTACCCCACACAATCTTCCCCTCCCACAATCCCTGCATAATAGACGTGGAATCATACTGGCTGAATCAATATCGGTTGATAATACAGTTCTATCTGAAGTTTTAAGATCTGCAATTATCAGATCAAGAACTAACACACTGCCACCAACCAATACACATGTCACTCTGTTGGATACAGCCTTCATCAATACCTCGCTTAGGCCCTGTGCAGCTTCAGCAACTGTCTCTTCGAGCAGAGCAGGCTTTGAAAGTGAGCTGGCATCAGCCTCAACATTTCCTGCACCTTCCGGATTATCTGGTGGGCGTCCCGTGGGTTGAATATCATCATCTTTCGTCTCCATAAACGTGTAATGAATGCCATAGATAGCAAAGAATGTGGGTATGTTTGACACCCCTTTTAATATGGAAGACGAGTGTTTGTTCTCCAGCTCCCAGACCATAAGGCTTCCGATATTTTTCCCACCAACGACTTTCAGCCTACCATCTGTGGTTCCAATAGCTAAGAGCTGTTGAATAGGGTCAAAAAGCAGGATAGATGCAATGGTTTCATAACCAGCAGTAAGTACTGCTTTCTTTTCTTCATCAGTATGCAATTCTAATAGTGGCATACTGGCAATCAGCTCCTTAGAACCTGCACCATTAGTAACTCCAGGAGCAGCTTGCCCCTGCTTCAGAGAAACAGTTGCAAGTGAGAATGCACCAGTTCCTGTCCCAGCTACAAAGGACTGTGATTGATACATTAAAGGATTGAGCCCAGTTGGAGAGAGAAAAACATCAGGCCCAGCAGTCATCACAGCATGATCTGATTTCCACGCCAGTGCTTGAATCCTCCTTCCCTGAGTTTTATCTGTGACTTTTCCCTGCTCCTCCAGTTTCCTTGACAGTTGATCCTTCACTTTACCCGCACGAATTCCATTTTCATCCACCTCAGGAAGTTTCGAACCTTCATGATGATTTGGATCATCATCTAGATATGGTTCCTTGATAGATGGTTCAGCCGGCTTCAACTCAGAGTTCATTTTCAGCGATGCAGTCCCTGACAAGGAAACTTGAGCACTGTGATGCTCGGAAACCTGAGATGAAAGCTGCGAGCCAAGGAGATCGGTTTGCGAACTGGAAGAAGCTGATAATGACAACGTCTGCGAACTATGAGCAGCGGCTAGAGACGACAAACTCTGAGGAGCAACTAGCGACAACAAACGATGAGGAGCTGCTAGTGATGGCGATTGATGCGAAGCGGCTAGCGATGGTGAACTGGAGAAAACTGATTGCGACCACGACGAGCATGGGCTTATAGATGGCCGACGACGTACAGGACTCCTTGCTCGGCCTCTAGGTCTCCTGCGACGCTGTTTAAGCGAACGTTCGTGCATCTGGACTAACATCGTTCACATCTCCACGAACTTGCGATCATATTCTCCATATTATTTTCAATTCCCCGTGAGTAGAAATCCTTCCCTATTCCAGCGATCGTTGATGTGCTAGTGACCATCGTTTCAGACTCTCTTTCCTCCAGGAGCAATACTCTGATACCAATGTTACGACCCTAATTTTGTGACAGTAAATTGATTGCTATTATTGAGGTAAAGCATAGAAGAAGAAGAAGAAGAAGAAGAAGAAGACAAGGTGCTTAAAGAGACCTCAACTCTCCCAGATCCCAATTCTTACTCGAATCCAGACTACTCTCTCTCTATTCTATTTCTTTTATTTATTCTTTTCCAATGAGGCTTCCCCTCAATCTTACTAATAACATGGCCCAGCCCACTTCCTTATTACAGCTCATTAAAATATTCAATATTATTTTTATTAATTCCCTCGCCATATGCTCAGGTCCGTATCACCAACAATGTTACTCCCACCATTAAAGCTACATAATATAGAATTCTTCTTTATTCTCATAATTCACCTCCCAGATAAATTAAATTACATTCCTTTTGATGTACTGAATGAGCCCTAAATTTGAAAGTTGATTTATTTATACACACAGAGTAACAGAATATTATATTAAAAACACTAGTATCATACTATCATTAAAGATCATATCAAATGCTTGTGATATATCTAAGAATATCTCTAAAGAGCATTTCAAATATTTCTAGTTACAGACCTAAATTTAAAAAGAGTAAAAAGTAAAAATGACCTTTAGCTCATTAAAGGCAACATGATATTGTGGAAACTTTCCGTGGGGCCCCCCTAAAGCTTCTTGCCATGTATCGATCAGGATTAAAATCTTCTCTCTCACATTCGAATCTGGCTGAAATATGAGAAAGAGTGTCATCAAATAAAAAGGCAAAATAAAAGAATGCATGGAGACAAATTGACTAATAGTACCTTTTTCTTGACAACTTTAACCATGTCATGCAAAATGTCCCGCTCAACAATCTGCTGAAATACATTTTCTCCGCAGTTTTTGCTTAGAGTCTCAAGTACCTGCATAAAGGTTGCACAAATGTCGGTTATTCCAAAGATGCAATTCTTTTTGGGATAAGAGTCAAATGAGTCCTTTTACTTTTTGAAATCCAACACATAATTCTTAGGGAAATAAGTTTCACACAAACCTGCTAACTCATTAAAAACGATCAATTGGGCAATTTGAACTGAATGCAGCCTGTCGCATTATAGCAGGTTATACTATTATAAGACGCTTTTTTCAATTAGATGCCATGTGAAAAAAATTACATAATTTGTTTTCTTTTTCTAATCTAGTCTTCACACTCTTCCGGTTCATTTTCTCTGTCTCCAATTCATACTATTATCTCTTCACTTTCTTTATTAACTTCTGCAATCTTTCTTTGATGTTGATTATGTATCACTTATTACAAAATATCTATGAATTATTTATCCATCTAATCTAAATTATCCATTATTTATTTTTGTATGATGGTAAGCTATAGATTTGCATCATCATCATCATTCCCCAGTGCCGCAAAGGCTCCCACCTATGGTGGGGTAAGGGGGTGTGAGCTGCTGCACCTCACCCGCCTCTAACGAGGTGTGTCTTGAACTTTATCCTGCTTCTTTATTTAAATCTCACCGAGTCCAGAAAGAGAATCCAGAGCCTGATGAAGTCGATTTCGGAACCACTACGAAGTAAGACCTCCCCTCTTTGACTCTCATCAGACCATCAAGACTAGTTATGTAAGTGGTTCTTCAGTTCTTCTTCTTCTTCCTCTCCTTTTAATTTTTCTCCATAACTTCACAGATGCGCTTCATGAGGATGAGGATGATGACAGTACAATTTCTAGACCTCCAATACACAATTATGAGTTCAGAATATTATTGGTCATATGCTTTCTTTGCTTTGAAGTTTGTACTTGTTTAGGCTTTGAGTTTGTGACTATTATATGTTCAGATTTTCGTATTGGATTTGGTTTGGATTCCTCACAATCAGTGCTATAATAGGAAGCATATCCCTTTATTTAACATTCAAAACATGACATTGTGTTTGAGTAAGAATAGCATGTACAAGTAATATATGTGTGTTTTAGATAATCATCGGCCTCGTTCTTTGGAGTGTGCACCCAGCTTTGTGCCTCATGCATTGGTTGAGGAAACCGAAACCCAAAACCCATATCACTTTGATGCGCATTACGCCTCTTAAAAATAAGATTCACTATAAGAGTGCAGGTGATGGATTTTGATAGGCTTGGGGGACAGCAACAGCCTATTCAATACTTCAATAAGGTGTACAAGAGGAGAAATAAGTAGTATTATTACTTAACTATATAATAGCTAGTTCGGTTGGTCCCTGCGTGGACAATGAGCTATAAATAGTAAGTAGAGAACAAAATAAGGCAGGCTGTTAATTTGTCATTGGCTGGTAGCTTGGAGATTGGGCATCTCGAACTGTCCCACCCCTGTACCCCTTTACCGACTTTCTCTCTCTCTCAATAAACTGTTGTGATCTGTTCTAGCTACATTTTCCTTAGAATTGTGATTGTTCTGTGTTCATTACTACCAGTGTCCTATCATTGGTATCAGAGCAATTGTTCTGGTGATCGGAAAATTCGTAGAAGCATCGCCAGAAATTTTTTTCTCTCGATCGGAATTGTGAATGGTCCGAACGAGAGGCAAAATGGAAAATCTAAGGGAGGAGATGGAACGTAGCAGAATAGCGACTGAGGAAACGCTGTTACACATGAGAACGATGATGGATAACATGACGGTAAGAATGGATGCTATGAGCAAGGAATTCCGCGCGAGTAGGAGGTCGCGATCTCGCCATCATCATCATCGACAGACTTCGCACAGCCCTGCGACGTCTAGAGGTAACTCATTATATTCTAATATCCATAATCATCTTCGTACTGAGGAGCATGTGAGATTACCGGTACGTACCGGAAGAAAAATTGATTTACCATTGTTTAATGGAGAGGGAGCTTACAATTGGATAATACGAATGGAGAGATATTTTAGATTGAATCAGATTGTTGAAGAGGAGAAGGTGGAAGCATCTATGGTCGCCATGGAGGACAGAGCTTTGAATTGGTTTCACCTGTGGGAAAATCAGACGGAAGAAACAAGTTGGGAGGTGCTGAAGAAATCTGTTATCCGTAGATTTCAACCGGAATTACTTCAAAATCCGTACGGGCCTATACTCAGTGTGAAACAAACGGGAACTGTGGAGGAATACAGAGCAGAATTCGAAATGGTGATAGCACCACAACAGAATATGGATACAGAGTTATTGAGAGGAATTTTCATATCAGGCCTCAAGCAGGAGATCAAATCTGAGCTGAAACTGTTTGCTTCCGGATCATTGACTGAAATTATGGATAAGGCCATTCTAATTGAGCAGAAGAATGAGGCCAAATATTTGAAAAGAAAAGAGGAGGATAAATTTTCTGGGAAGGAGAGAGGACCGTTGCCTATGAAAAATCAGAATTGGGGTGAAGGATTCAAGAGCAGATTTGGCAATTCCTGGTCAAATCAGAGAAAAAATGGAGCTGAAGACAAGAATAACAATGCTTGGTTTGATAAAGCAGGACGGAAGATTACTGAAATACATCCCTCTAGCATCAGAAAAGTTGGACCTCAGTTGTCACAAGAAGAATATCAGGAAAGAAGTAGGAAGGGACTTTGTTTTAAATGCGGAGAGAAATGGAATAGGGATCATACTTGTAAACTGAAAAACTATAAGCTGATTATGGTAGAAGATTCCACAGAAGAAGAAAATTCTGATGGGGAAGAAAGGGAAATTCCTGTAGAAGAGGAGACTAGCATGGAATCCAAATCAATGCAGTTATCACTCATGAGTAAGGAAGGGATTCCTTCCATGGGAGCTTTCAAGGTGAAGGGTTGCTTGAAATGGGAATTGGGAGAAAAAGAAGTGGACATACTCATTGACAGTGGAGCTACTCACAACTTTATATCTCAAGGGATGGTGAATAAACTCAGGATACCTTAAACCACTATTACAGGGTATAAGGTACAGATTGGCAATGGTGACAAACTGGTTAATAATGGGAGGTGTGAAGCATTAACTGTAGATTTACAAGAAGCGGTAATTGAGAAGGATTTTTATATCCTGGATCTTGGGGGTACTGATATGGTGCTTGGGATGGAATGGTTGACCAGCTTAGGAGATGTGGAAGTAAATTTTAAAAAACAGGTGATCAGGTGGCAGGAGCAAGGGAAGAATCAAATAATACAAGGGGATCCACATTTGAATTCTCTGGAGGTATCTTTGAACACCATGACTCAGATTCTAAATGATGCAGGGGATGGTTATTTGATTCTTTGTGAAGGCAAGTCTGTGGAATTTAAAAAAGGGGAAGAAATAGATGAAACTTGGAAGCAGATTTTGGCAGAATTTCCAGAAGTTTGCACACCTTTGAAGACACTTCCTCCCAGCAGATCATGTGACCATGCAATTAATATTCAGCAAGGAGCACAGATCCCAAACATAAGGCCCTACAGGTATCCTCATTACCAGAAAACTGAAATTGAGAAAATCATAAAAGAAATGCTAAATGAAGGTATAATCCAGCACAGTAATAGCCCTTATAGTAGCCCTATCTTATTAGCTAAGAAGAAGGATGGGGGTTGGAGGTTCTGTGGTGACTATAGGGCTTTGAACAAGATTACTGTCCCTGACAAATTCCCTATACCTATCATTGAAGAACTGCTGGATGAGTTAGGTGGAGCTATGATTTTTTCCAAATTGGACTTGAAATCTGGTTATCACCAGATAAGAATGAAGGAGGAAGATAGGCAAAAGACTGCATTCAGAACTCATGAAGGGCATTATGAGTATTTGTTAATGCCCTTTGGTTTGACCAATGCACCATCTACTTTCCAAGCACTCATGAATCAAGTCTTAAGGCCTTTCCTCAGAAAATTTGCCCCGGTTTTCTTTGATGACATTCTCATATATAGTAAATCCAAGGAAGAGCATCAAACACATTTGAGGAAGGTATTACTTGCATTGAAGGAAAACCAGTTAGTTATAAACTCAAAAAAATGTTCTTTTGGGCAATCTAAACTGGTATACTTGGGTCATATAATATCTGGGAGTGGAGTTGCTGCAGACCCTACCAAGATAGAGGCTATGATTCAGTGGCCACAGCCTAAGGATGTGAAAGGATTGAGGGGATTTCTGGGACTTACTGGCTACTACAGACGGTTTGTAAAAGGGTATGGCAAGATTGCTTTACCTTTAACACAGCTTCTAAAGAAAGACAGTTTCCAGTGGGGGACAGAGGCTACAAAGGCATTTGAGGAATTAAAGAACAGGATGACCACTCTACCAGTTTTGGCAACCCCAGATTTTAATAAGGTCTTCATTGTAGAAACGGATGCTTCTGGTACAGGTCTGGGGGCTGTTTTGATGCAGGAAGGTCGGCCTATTGCATATATGAGTAAGGAATTGTCTAAAAGAAACCAGAACAGGTCAGTCTATGAAAGAGAGTTGATGGCTATTGTTTTGGCAGTCCAAAAATGGAGACCTTACCTGTTAGGGAGAATTTTTGAAGTTCATACAGATCAGAAAAGCTTAAGATTCTTAACAGAACAAAGATTGTTGGGGGAGGAGCAACAAAGATGGACTTCCAAATTACTGGGTTACAATTTCATTATCAAGTATAAACCTGGAGTGGAGAATAGAGCTGCAGATTCTTTGTCCAGAAGACCCTCTCTCAATGCTATTTCCATAGTCACTTCACAGGAATGGGAAGGTTTGGAAGAAGAGTTACTTACAGATCTCAAATGCCAATCAATACTCCAGCAGATCAGATTTCAAAAAAATGTGAAATGGCTTATTTGGACCTTATCCCCTATTTCCTTAAATTTAATAGGAGCTACACTATTATTTACAATACCATTACATACATGTGACGCATACATAGTATGATAATGTATAATTCGCTTAATGTATTTGCATCATATTCAACTCAAAGAATAAAGTTATAAAGAGAAGCGAGATGTATAGAAGAGTAAATTATTAAATCCCTTACATAAAGCACAATTTACAACTATGACCTTCAAAACCTTATTTTGCAGGTAATTGTCTCGGAAGCTTCTTGTTCAAACTCAATTGCTCTAATAATATAAGAGCATACAAATACTATTTGCACTCAATCATCAGGTGTGCACATTGCACATACGTATACAAATGAGCAGCATATTGGTTTGATGAGACAAAATATTGGAGAAGATCGTAAACATTTTTGTAAACCTAAACTCTCATGCCCAGAAAATTGACAATAGGTTGTGCGAGCACAATCACCGTTGTGGTAAGAGATTGCACTATCCCATGGCCAGATAACAGAAGTCTGGAAAGAGTGCATGGACACTCAAGTTTTGAGACGGATTTGAAGAACATGGATGTCATTCTTGATGGTTTTTTAGATCGTCCATGTAAACTCAGCGCAATCAAAGTAATATGCCTCCAGGTAAAAGATCTTGTTAATGGATTGAATGGATTGAAGGCTTCCCTATTGTGTTTAGTGGCAGCCAGCCTAGTATTTAAAGGATAAAAGGCAAAATGAGGAGAAAAGAAAAGGCAATGTTTTTCAAGAAGAGAAAACGGCTTGTGCTTTAGGAAACAGCCAGTGTATGCAGAGATGGCGTACAAATGTCCCTTATATCGGTAGGGTTCAACTATCACATCAGTACATAACTATTAAAAAGGAAATGAAATAGCTAGTTCCATCCTGACAAAACTAATGCAATCGTACAATCATAAAAAGGAAATGAATTAAATACGATATACTACCAAAATAAACCAACACTTTCAGAGGAAACTAAAAGATATGTAATTATGTGCCTCTTTCTGTGTTCATTCCCGTAATTCCGTGTGTGGCATAACATCTACAGGACATTATTCTGTACACCAAAATCCTAAGGATCTTATAATTATTACACTTACAAATAAGGCAAGGAGTTGTATTTTAGGGTTTTTATTTCCAAGACGTTTCTTGATAACCTTGAGTGCATCCTTGGCTTGTCTGCATTTCAAAAGTAGAAGAAAAAGTTGTTGACAGTTTATCTTGGAATATACAAAGTCATAGATCACGCATTACAGGACCAATGAAAAGCCAGAGAACTTCAAAAGCTATGTTCGCCAACATTTTATAATACCCGACAAACAACTTGAAGGTCAATGATATCAAAACAGAATGATTGGAACAACACATTCAAGTAAATGAAGTTACAAGATGCGGCAATTTTTGTTTGAAAAATATCTGTCTAGCCTCGATTAATTTCCTCAGAGGTTAGAAAGTCCTCAGACACCTCTGCCGATTTCCCAATCAGGCCCCGCCAAACCCTGACTAGTTCCTGCATAGCACTAAACCCCATCCTCCTAGTGCCTAGCAATTTTTACAGCATTGATGACAGCCATATTTTTTTGCCTAGTTTAAAAGAGACTTCACATATTAATGGAGTTAAGTTAACCTTTCAGGATTTCACAGACTACGTTGTGGTCTACTACATTTATAAAATACCTAGTTTCATAACTTAATGAGAGATTGTAGTAATGGATGCCGAGGGGGGTAACATCGAGAGTGCAAAAACAGAGCATCTGAACCACCCAAGAGCCATAAATGATCGATCAGAAGAGAGAGGTCTAGGTTGATGTCCAGGAACATGAACAAGTTGACATGGTGGTGGAAACATAGTTCACCACCATGTCAGTAAGTAGGGTTTAAGTTTCAATGAGCCTGTGGCTATCAGGGTTATGGGATGGAGACTAAATTATAAGGATATGCTGAATAGAATTAAGCATAGGGTTAAAACCCCGACATTCCACAAGGATAAAGAGTTTATCTCGGATGATGAAAAAATGGAAAAGGCCAAGAGACTGATGATGAAGCAGACTGTCCTGCTATATGGCTCTAAAGAGAGGAGAGAGCTCTCCTTCTGTGACAGCAGACCTTAATCATTAAAGCAGTGGAGGAGCAATTGGATATAAATAGCTTCTTAGGATAAAATAGATGATATGGCATCCCAAGCACAACATGGAGTTTGTTTTTACAGAAAGCGACTACTTCTTGGATAAATTGAAGGCTAGACGATTGCGATTGGGCTAAATTGAAGGCCTTGGATGGTAATGAATTACAGAAGCATTGAAGGTCAAAGTGCAAACAGAAATTAGCTCAAATGAGGTCACCAATAGGAGGGACTTGAGAGAGCGGCTGTAGAAGGAAGAACATACGATTTCCATGGATTAGCAAGAAAGAAAAAAATAAATATACCAGTAAAGAGGGGAAATCAAAATGAGTCGTGGTAGACCTAAGATGACACAGTTTGGGGGTGTAAAAGAGACATTATGGCATTTGGGATTCATGAGCATATAATCCATTATAGAAACGAATTGAAATTAATATAGTGGTGGATCAGGGTTAGTGGGTGACCTCAAGTTATATTCTGATTGGTTAAAGATGTTGACCCAATGATTTGGGAGTAAAACTAAGTTGTTGTACTTGTAAGGGCAGCAACCCTATATAATTTTCATATGCGCACACTTTTAGGATATTCAGGAAATATGGGAATTGTCTAAAAAGATGAAACTATAAAAGCAAAACATTCTAGAAATCCAAATGAAAATTTACACCTCTTAGGCCCTTAATGTGCATTTACCAACATGCACCGAATTTTGCCATCATGCAAAGCAAGGTGATAGGGAAAAGAACATGCAATCACAAACAAATACTGTTCTCGAAGCAGAAAGGGATCTGAAATGACCCCGGGTTTATTGAGCAATTGTGCCCCTGCAAGAAAATTCTTCTAGTTCTCAATGACCAAAGAGAACTGTCATTTTAACAAAGAGAAAGAAGAATAAAATTGTTTATGAAGGGAATGTACCTCACAACCCATTCCACCAAAAAAATTAATTGAGTTTGGGTTAGTGGATAAAATGATTATAGTAAACACATGTAGGAGGAAAAAAGCAGAGTATTAGAGAGTGCAATTTTCGGCGCGATTTTCACTATGGGTCATCCGGAAACAGTCTATTTGTGCTTTAGTACAAGGGTAAGGTTGCGTACATCTGGGGGCCCTTACCCCACCGTAGGTAGGAGCCTTTGTGGCACTGGGGTAATGATGATGATAAGTAATAATAAGAACTCGATGGGGAACCTTGGCGCACCGGTTACAGTGTTGCTGTGTGACCGATAGGTAACGAGTTCAAGTCTTGGGAGCGGCCACTTGTCAAAAATGACAAGGGAAGACTTACCCGTTATACAACCTTGTGGTGGGAACCTTCCTCGGACCCTCGCCTTGTGGGGACGCCAATGTGCACCGGGCTGCCCATTTTTATAAGTAATTATAAGAACTTCAAGAAGAATCGCACAAATATCACGTTTTATAAAAGGATGCAATTTGACGGTAAAAATCTTAGAAGACGAATATTGAACGAACGGAACGCAGCACCGGGTATGGCCAAATTGGTGCCCCAGACATTCTGCCCGAAACCGATGCTTGGTATCCTACGAATAAAGGCGCCAATTAGTTATAAAAACAGTAAGCTATTTTGCGGCAAGGTGGGTCTGTGGTGCCAGGTTGGTCAATAACAACAAAAAATAATTGATGCGCTTACGCAAATTTGATTAGAAATGAGACAATCAGGTGAAAATGTGAGTAACACCTATTGAAGATAAGATGCAAAAGTATCGGTTGGGCTGGCTTGGTCATGTGTGTAAATGACTGAGTGATGCACTTTTACGACAGAATGAGAAGCGGGAGAAGAGGGAGGAGAAAGTTGGATGACCTAGATAGGCATGGAGTAAAGTAATTAAGAATGATATGATACTACATAGGCTAGATGAGAGCGTTGGAGAGGATGAAGTGTTGGGAGGGCATATGCATGGAGGATTGATCTTATATGGTTTCTCTTTCTTTTTCTATCTAATTTTTTTAATTCTGATATCATATTTCACGACCCCAAACTCTTTTGGAGTAAGGTTTGGATGTTATTGTTGTTGTTTATTGAAGATCATTATTAGAGTTTAAGCAATAGAGAAAATGGAGAATGAAATCATCATTACTAAATGAGTAGTTACAGAGTGTTTATATAGTTGATAGTCATAACAGACTAACAACTTAACAGTATAGAAGCTTTAACAGTTTATAACTACCATAAAGTATATAGAAATGTATGTGTAGTTCTATATACTATTCCTAACATTCCCCCCTCAAACTGAGAGTGATTGCTTTGGAAAATCAATCACACTGAGTTTGTTTCTAAACTCAAGAAAAGTAGAAGCAGAAAGTGGCTTCAATGTGGAATGTAGAAGACTTCAAGCTGCTTAAGTCTAACTTTCTCTCGAACAAAGAAGAGATCAATTTCCAAGTGCTTGATTCGAGAGTGTAGGACAGGATTGCAAGCAAGTTGTACTGTGCTGAGATTGTCACAGTAGACTCTGGGAGTGACAAAAGGAGTTTGAAGTTCTCTGAGTAGGTATTGTATCCATAGAATCTCAGAAGTAGTGTCAGCAAGGCTTCTATACTCAGCTTCAGCTGAAGACCTGGCAACCCTCAGTTGTTTTCTAGACCACCAGGAAATGATGTTGGGGCCTAGAAATATACATGATCCTGATGTTGATTTCCTGTCTGTGGGATCAGATGCCCAGTCAGCATCACAGAAGGCTGAAACTGGTAGAGGCATTGTGGATAGAGGTATAGGTTTGATGATCAGACCATAAGTGATAGTGCCAGACAGATATCTCAAAATGTGCTTCACAGCCTTCCAATGTTCTTGTAGAGGTGCAGCCATAAACTGACAGACTTTGTTCACAGAGTAGCTTAGTTCAGGCCTGGTTAAAGTAGCATATTGCAGGACTCCCACAACAGATCTGTAATAAGAGGGATCAGGAAGGTAATCACTTCCTTCACTGGTGAGCTTACAACTGCTTATCATACGTGTTTTCACCCCTTTGGAATTTGACATTCCAACCTTGTGTAGAAGGTCTCTGACATATTTGGCTTGAGATAGGTGCAGAGCACCACCAGAGAGTTTTCTAACTTCAATACCAAGGAAGAAATCAATATCCCCTAGATTTTTGAGAGAAAATGAGGAATGAAGTTTATGAATAATCTGCTGAATGGCAGTAGAATTATTTCCAATTACTAGAATATCATCAACTTAGATTAGGATGTAGATTTGTATTCCAGAAGTCAAAAGAATGAGAAGAGAAGGATCACACTTGCTTTGTTTGAACCCAGCTTGGTATAGGACAGAAGTGAGTTTATGAAAGCAAGCCCTTGGAGCTTGTTTAAGGCCATACAAAGATTTGTGTAACCTGCAAACTAGAGAGGTATATGTGGCCTGAAAACCAGGAGGTTGTGTCATGTACACCTCTTCCTCAAGATCCCCATTGAGGAATGCATTGTTTACATCTAGTTGTTGAATGGACCAATGATGAGAAACTGCCAAAGTAAGAAGGATACTGTTAGATATACATCTTGTAGTAGACTAAAAGTTCTGTATTAGAATAAGTTTAAATCATACTGTTTAGTAGTGCCTCGGTTGGTTTGTTATGTTAGTTAGTACAACCAACTCTATAAATACTTGTATTCTAATACAGTTCAATGCAATCTGAGATTTTCTGTTAGCATTCAATACTTGCCTCTCTTTCTTTCTAATATGGTATCAGAGCACTAGCTCGATCCATCAATGGCGATCACAGATGCCGAATCAAACTCTTCCTCTGCTACTGCAACTTCCACAAATTTTGTGTCTCTAGTAACATTCGCACGTCCTCTTCCACTCAAGCTTGACAATAACAACTTCATCTTCTGGAAACATCATGTAGAATCAGTCGTTCGAGCACACAAACTTCTTCGATTCATTGTCAAACCACAAATTCCAAAGCAATTTATCTCCGATGAAGATGAAGCAGCAGGAATGATGAACGAAGCTTATGTTGCCTGGGAGCAACAAGATCAAATGTTGTTCTCGTGGCTCCTAGCGTCGCTATCGGAAGCACTGCATGCTCGTGTCATTCATTGCAAACATTCATACGAGTTATGGAGCGCAATCAACACTTTCTTCCAGTCAAGTATCCTCGCAAAAGCCAGACAACTGAAATCCGAACTGTACAACACTGCGAAAGGTGAGCGTTCTATGGCTGAATATCTTCTTCGCATTCAGACAATTGCTGACAATCTTCTGTAATCGGAGAACCGATTTCCCCTAAGGATCACATTAATGTGATTCTCGAATGTTTACCTGAAGAATACGAGTCTCTGGCCTCATCCATATCTTCTCGAAGTATTCTCGATCCTCCAACCTTGTCTGAAGTTGAGTCTCTTTTGTCTGCCAAAGAGATGCGACTACAAAAGCTTCGTGAATCTTCCCAGTCGAATCTTCTGTCTGCAAATGTTGCTCGTTTGGATATTTCAGCTCCAAACACTCGTTCAACTGATGAAAACATAACTGACAATGCTTCGGTTCAAGTTGCTCAGATCAACAACACTGGTAATAATGATAATTCTTACAGAGGCAGAGGTCGTGGAGGTTTCTCAAGAGGAAGAGGTGGTAGATCTGGAGGAAGAAACTCTATTATATGTCAAGTTTGTGGAAAATCATGTCATCATGCACTCATTTGCTATCATCGATATAATCCTTCTTATGCTGCAACAAATTCTTCACAAAGACCACCTTATTCAGCTCATCCATATTCAGCTCCCTCACAGTTTAATCATCCTTTCTCACAAAGATCTCCTTCCAATTATCCCTTCTCCACTGCTCCATCACAGTTCAACCGGAATCAGCCATCTCAGCACTCTTATAATTCTTCATCCACACCTGGACAACATCAACCTACCGCTGCTTGGGCCAGTGCAAATACATCCATTTTAGGACCTCCTCCACAGTCTCAAACATGGTTCCCTGACTCTGGAGCCACTCACCATGTCACTGCAGATCCTCTTAACCTCCGGCACAGTGAGCCTGCCACCACCACTGATAACCTCGGACATAAAGTCTGTTGGTTTTACTTCCTTTCCATCCCCTTATCAGTCCTCTATTTCTCTTTCCCTCAAAAATATCCATCATGTTCCTTCCATTACTAAAAATCTCATCAGTGTTAGTCAATTTGCTAAAGACAACAATGTCTATTTTGAATTCTATCCTTATGATTGTTTTGTGAAATCACAGGTTTCTAATAAAGTTCTCTTACATGGCACTTTGGGAGAGGATGGTCTTTATAGGTTCAAGTCCTTTCCTGCTCTTGGTCAGCATCAACCTTCTGCAAGTTCCAGTTTATCTACCTTGTCATCTGCTTACAATAAAAAGTCTAGTGTCTTAGTGTCTACTTGTAATAATGATAAATCTTGTAGTCCTTCTCAGTCTTGTAATCTTTGGCACTTAAGGCTTGGCCACCCTCATTTTGAGGCCCTCAAACTTGTACTTCAACATTGTAAAGTATCTTATATCAATAAAAATGCACTTGATTTCTGTTCCGCTTGTTGTATGGGTAAAGCTCACAGGTTACCTTCTCACACTTCCACCACTGAATATCATAAACCTTTTGAGTTAATCATCACTGATCTTTGGGGTCCAGCTCCTATTTGTTCCTTTGATGGGTATTCCTATTATATAGCCTTCATAGATGCATGTACCAAATATACATGGATCTATTTCCTTAGGATAAAATCAGATGCTCTTACAGCATTTACCAACTTCTCTCAATATGTTCTTAATCAATTTTCTGTCTCAATCAAATCTCTCCAATCTGATTGGGGTGGTGAGTTTAGATCCTTCACTAAATTACTCATTGATAAAGGAATTGTTCACAGAGTTATTTGTCCACATACACACCATCAAAATGGTGTAGTGGAAAGGAAACATCGCACCATTGTTGAAAAAGGTTTATCCCTTTTATCTCACTCTTCTTTACCTCTTAAATTTTGGGATGCAGCCTTTGCCACTTATGTTTATCTCATCAACAGACTTCCTTCAAAATCCATCTCTAGATCAAGTCCATATTTCAAACTGTATAGTTCTAATCCAGATTACTCTTTTCTCAAAGTATTTGGATGTGCTTGCTTTCCTTTCACCAGACCATATCATAAACATAAACTTGATTTCCATTCTGAGGAGTGTGTTTTTCTAGGTTACTCACCTAGTCAGAAAGGTTATAAATGTTTGTCCTCTTCTGGTAAAATATACATCTCTAAGGATGTTGTCTTTCAAGAGTCAAAGTTTCCTTATCCTACTATGTTCTCTTCTAATCCTTCTCCTTCTACTTTACCTATCAATCCAAATCCTATTTTTGTCCCTATAAGTATTCATTCTCTTCCCTCTATTTCAAACAACCTTTCTGACACTCAGTCAGTTTCTTCTCCAGATTCATCTTCCAATGATTCTAATGACAATCAATCATCATCTTATAATGATCACAATTCATCTGATTCTCATGAATCATCTGCTTCCTCATCTCCCACTTTACAAAACATTGAACCTCCTCCTGATTCTGATCACCAATCTTCTCATCCTATTACTCCAGTTTCTCAAGTTCCTTTGACTAACACACATCCTATGAGGACAAGGGCTAAGTCAGGAATAGTAAAACCCAGACTTCATCTACCTTACTGTTAACTCATACTGAGCCTAAACCAGTTAAACAGGCCATCTCTTCTCCTCATTGGCTAGAAGCCATGCAATGTGAATACAATGCTTTGATTGCTAACAGAACTTGGTCTCTTGATCCTCTTCCTCCAGATAAGCAGGCTATTGGTTGCAAGTGGGTTTACAGGGTCAAAGAAAACCCTGATGGTTCTCTCAACAAATACAAAGCTAGATTAGTAGCTAAAGGTTTTCATCAGAGGTATGGTTTTGGTTTTGGGGAAACATTTCTCCTGTGGTGAAGCCTGTGACTATCAGAATTCTTCTAACCCTTGTTATTTCTCACAACTGGTCCATACAACAACTTGATGTAAATAATGCATTCTTAAATGGTGAATTGGATGAGGAGGTTTACATGGTTCAGCCACCAGGGTTCCAAGTTGAGGACAAATCTCTAGTCTGTAAACTTCATAAGTCCTTATATGGCCTTAAACAGGCTCCTCGAGCTTGGTTTCACAAACTTACATTAGTTCTCTACCATGTTGGCTTCAAACAAAGGAAATCTGATCCCTCTTTACTTACTTTTCTATCTTCTGGAGTTCAAATCTACATCCTTATCTATGTTGATGATATCTTAGTCATTGGAAACAATCCTACTGCCATCAAACAACTGATTTACAAACTTCACTCTTCTTTTTCACTCAAACATCTGGGAGATCTTGATTTCTTTCTTGGCATAGAGGCACGCAAACTTCCTGATGGCAATCTTCATCTCTCTCAAGCTAAATACATTAGGGATATCATACATCAAGCTGGAATGTTAGATTCTAAAGGGGTCAAAACCCCTATGGTGAGCACCTGCAAACTTCTGAAGCAAGGCAATGATTATCTCCCTAATCCTTCCCATTATAGATCTATTGTTGGAGTGTTACAGTATGCAACCTTGACCAGACCTGATATTTGCTATGATGTCAACAAAGTTTGCCAATTTATGGTTGAACCACTGCAGGAGCACTAGCAGGCAGTGAAACACATTCTCAGATACCTCTCTGGCACTGTTAATCATGGCATTGTTATCAGACCTATTCCCTTATCTACAATACCTCTTCCTATATCAGCTTATTGTGATGCTGACTGGGCATCTGATCCAAATGACAGAAAATCAACATCAGGTTCATGCATACTTCTTGGAACAAATGTTGTTTCATGGTGGTCAAGGAAGCAGCTTCGTGTTGCAAGATCCTCAACAGAAGCAGAGTACAGAAGTCTTGCAGACACTACACCAGAACTCCTTTGGATTCAGTTTCTCTTAAAAGAGCTCCAAGTTCCATTTTCAATTCCCATTTCCCAGAGTGTACTGTGACAACTTAAGTACAGTCCAGCTAGCTCATAACCCTGTGTTGCATTCTAGGATCAAACACATGGAGATTGACCTATTCTTTGTCAGGGAGAAAGTCCTTCTAAAACAACTTGCAGTCTATCACATTCCCTCTCTTCACCAGATAGCAGATGTTCTAACAAAACCACTTTCCAGCTCAAGATTTATTGACTTAAAGACAAAACTTAGTGTGATTGGGTATCCAAACAAATCACCCTAGTTTTGAGGGGGGATGTTAGATATACATCTTGTAGTAGACTAAAAGTTCTGTATTAGAATAAGTTTAAATCATACTGTTTAGTAGTGCCTCGGTTGGTTTGTTATGTTAGTTAGAACAACCAACTCTATAAATACTTGTATTCTAATACAGTTCAATGCAATCTGAGATTTTCTGTTAGCATTCAATACTTGCCTCTCTCTCTCTTTCTAATAGATACTGATAGTAATTGGTTTAACTACTGGAGAGAATGTTTCTCCAAAGTCAAAACCAAATCTTTGATGAAAACCTTTGGCAACCAACCTTGCTTTGAATTTATTAACAGAACCAACTGAATTCTCTTTGATTCTGAACACCCATTTGCAGCCTATAGCCTGTTTTCCTGGAGGAAGAGAAATTAGAGACCAAGTTTTGTTAGCAAATAAAGCATCATATTCAGCTTGCATTGCTACAAACCAAGGGGGAGAGGAGAGAGCCTGCTTAACTGATGTGGGCTCAGTATGAGCTAATAGTACGGTTGGATTAAATCTCGGTTTAACAATCCCAGGTTTAGATCTGGTTTGCATGGGATGATTGTTGTTGGTTAATGGAATAGAAGGTGGGGAAGAAGAAGATAGTACAGAGGATGTAGGAGGAGAAGTGTTATCATTGATGTTATTTTGGGAATTGAGAGGAGTTGAAGACTCAGAATGATCAGATGTTTGAGGATTAGTTGAAGATATGCTGGGGGAGGAGCCGGAAGATGTGGAAAAAGAGGGGACACCATTGTTGAAAGGAATATGTGAAGAGGAATGGGAGATAGATATGGGTACAGATGACTGTACTGGGACAATGTGAGTTGGAGTAGATGTTGTAGGAAAGAGTATAGGATAAGGAAATTTTGTTTCATCAAAAACTACATCTCTAGAGATATAGATTTTTTCACAAGGAGAGAGACACGTGTAGCCTTTGTGGTGAGAGGAATAGCCCAAAAATACACACTCTTTTGAGTGGTAGTCCATTTTATGTTTATTATAAGGGCGAATGAAAGGATAACAGGAACATCCAAACACCTTGAGAAAGGAATAATCAAGAACAGACCCATACAATTTGAAGTAAGGGCTGAGATTTGCAATAGACTTAGAAGGAGTTGTGTTGGTTAGGTGGACAGCAGTAGCAAAAGCAATATCCCAGAATTTTAAAGGTAATGATGAATGAGAGATAAGACATAGTCCTTTTTCAACAATAATGCGGTGTTTCCTTTCCACAACACCATTTTGATGGTGTGTGTGAGGACAAATGACCCTATGAGTGATACCTTTTTCATTTAGAAATTGTGCGAAGAATCTGAATTCACCTCCCGAGTCTGACTGGATTGATTTTATAGAGACATGGAACTGATTTAACACATATTGATAAAAGTTCTGAAAAGCTAAGAAGGCATCATATTTCTTTTCGAGAAAATATATCCAAGTGTACCTAGTGTAGGCATCAATAAAGAAGATATAGTAAGAATAGCCATCGAATGACACAATAGGAGTTGGTCCCCACAGATCAGTAAAAATTAGTTCAAAAGGGGAGTGATAAACAGTATTGGAAGGATAGGATGGAAGTCTTTGAGCTTTTCCAAAACAACATGGAGAACAAAAATCAATAGCATTTTTATTTATATAGGGAACATTACACAGATGTAGTACAGACTTGAGTGCCTCAAAATGAGGATGACCTAGTCTTAAATGCCAAACATTACAAGATGTATTGGACTGAGATTGATTACATTGAGGCATAAGAGAATTGGGATACATAGAATTGTTAAGAGAAGTCTTGAGGGTGTTGGCAGATGACTCGTGAGATCCAAGTGCTGGAAAGGAATGAAACCTATGGAGACCATCTTCTCCGAGTGTTCCATATAGCAAAACCTGTTTAGAAACATGGGATTTGACAAAACACTCATAAGAATGGAATTCAAAGAATGCATTATTATCCTTTGCAAATTGGCTGACACTTAGAAGATTTTTGGTTATGACAGGAATATGTAAGATATTATTGAGATATAGAGAAAGAGATGATTGATAAGGAGAGGGAGAGGATGAAAAACCAATAGACTTAATGTCCAAACCTTGACCATTGTCCATAAAAAGCTTGTCAGTTGTAGCAATAGGCTCACTATGTTGAAAATTGAGAGGATCAGCTGTAACATGATGTGTGGCCCCTGAATCTGGAAACCAATTCTGAGTGTATGGAGGTGGTCCTAGCACTAAAGAGTTTGCAGAAGCCCAAGCAGCAGTTGGAGCAGTAGGGTTATGAGTTGGATGTTTGAATGGAGAGGCAAGAGGTCCCCAACTGAAAGGTGATGGAGTAGGATAATTGGATGGATATCTTGGTCCTGTAGGATGTTGGGATGAGGCTGGTTGATTCTGGTTTGTATATTGTTGAGGTTGTTGGGGTTGATTTGGATATGGATTAGATGAGTTAGAGTTTGAAGCGGTATATGCAGGATAATATTTGTGATAGCACACAAGTGCATTGTGACCACTCTTGCCACAAACTTGGCAAATAACTGAGCTGCGACCACCATTGCGACCACCTCTTCCTCTATTAAAACCACCACGACCTCTGCCTCTAGAGGCAGGGTTTCCACCAGAGTTATCAAATTGAGCAACCTGAGCAGAGTGATTTTCTGGAGAATTTTGAGTTCCAGCTTCATTGTTTTGAGAAGAGTCTTCAACACGAGCAACGTTGGCAGAAAATAACATTTGGTGTGAAGTATCTCGAAGTTTTCTTATTCGCAACTCTTTGGCGAGCAGTAGACCTTCGCCTTTCAAGTTCTGAGAGAGTAACTGGATCAAGGATGCTACGAGAGGTAACAGATGATACAAGTGACTCATAGTCTTCCGGAAGACCTTCGAGAATCATGTTGATGTGATCCTTGGTGGATATTGGTTCCCCAATGGACATTAGGTTATCAACTATGGTCTGAATGTGAAGGAGATAGTCAGAAATAGATCGATCACCCTTACCGGTGTTGTATAACTCAGATTTTAATTGACGAGCTCTGGCGACAGTATTTGATCGAAAGAATTTTTGAATTTCACTCCATAACTGATGTGAATGTCTACGGCTGATTACGTGAGCATGAAGAGACTCGGAAAGAGACGCCAGAAGCCAAGAAAATAACATTTGATCTTGTTGCTCACAGATGCTATATGCTTCGTTGATCGTTTTTGTTTGTCCATTGTCGCCAACGTTCTGGTATTTGAGGTTTTTCTATAAATTTGTGAAGTTTATGTGCTCGGATCACAGATTCAACATGGTGACTCCAGAACAGAAAGTTATTAGAATCAAGTTTGATTGGCAAAGGATGATTGAATATTACTAGAGAAATTTGTGAGGAAGATTGCGAAGAAGGCTGCGAAGAATTTGACTCAGAAGTTAGTTCGTCATGATTGGAACGAGCAGAGCTCTGATACCATATTAGAGTTTAAGCAATAGAGAAAATGGAGAACGAAATCATCATTACTAAATGAGTAGTTACAGAGTGTTTATATAGTTGATAGTCATAATAGACTAACAACTTAACAGTATAGAAACTCTAACAGTTTATAACTACCATACAAGTATTTAGAAATGTACGTGTATAACTATATACTATTCATAACAATCATGTATAGACTAAAGGAAATCAAAATTTACATGAAAAACATCATATAATCCATCATTCATTTTATTACAACATTTCTTAATTATACTTAGTTTGCCATTTTTGGTTCATATGAAGATAGAGGATCTCATCATGGATCATCCAAAAACAGTTTCTATGTGCTTTAGTACAAGGGTAAGACTGCGTACATCTTACCCTGCCTTAACCCACCGTAAGTGAGAGCCTTTCCGGCACTAGGATAATGTTGTTTTTATTATAAGAAGATAGAGGATCATATATTGTAACCATTGAAGATTGGGTATTATCATTTTTGTAATGGAGCCAAAGACTCAATATTTTTGGCTTGGGAATATGATGGAATAAAGCAAAATGGCTCACTAAATTGTCTGCATTTCTCTGTTGTGAAGCATCAGTCAGTCGATGCTACTTTCGACGTGATTTTCATCATGAATCATCCGAAAACAGTCTCTTTGTGCTTTAGTACACGGGTAAAGTTGCGTACATCCGACCCCCTTAACCAACTGTAGGTGAGAGCCTTTGTGGCAATGGGGTAATGTTGTTGTTGCATTGTATTTTAATCAGTGTGGGCATTAGAGGCTAAATCTTTCATCAGAATTCAAGATGTTTGATGAAAGCTATGTGCATGTTAGGTGTTCGATAAAAGCTCTAAACCAATATATTATAATATATCCTTTATATTTTGATTGTTTATGACTATGATGTAGAGCATAGAAGTATATTAAATTCAGTTTATACTTGCAACTAATGTTGGAATAAAAAGGACAGACATACAAGAATTGAGGACACAAATATACTTGATCTTGTATAGTACGTATGAAGTCTTAATCTTTGATGGGGTTTATCTAGACGAATGTGAGTCCTAACGAGCTCATACATAGGAAAATCACAACCACGCTATCTTAGCAGAAGTTGAGAATATAATAATGAATCTTACTCATTAGAATTGGTAAAGAACTTCTCATGGACTCTAATATCGTTTAAGTGAAATTTCGGTGTATTGGTAGTTTATTCATATATTCATAAAGTTTAGCCCAAGAGAGCTACTTGAAAGAAGTTATGATGTGACTTCTAGGGTTTACGGTATGGATGATTGGATGAACATGCAGCTTCAGAAGCAAATATGGTGCTACCAAGTTAAGTTTATGGAAACTTGCATTTTGAACTGCTTGAAATTGAAATATTAATTCTTAATTCTTTTACAAACTAAATCGCACGATAGAGCAGAAAAAATGAAGAATACCCAGGGTTGGAGTTTATAATATCACAAAGCTCAATGTTAATTGCCCAGTCAGGGCCGATCAGCATGTCACTCGTCGCCCTCTCAGCACAATCCACTGCACCGTTCGCCATCTCTCAAATCTTCAGCTTCCTTTAAGTTTCCAAGCCTTTGATCTCCCTAGTAATACATCAATTCATTCAAACTAACCAAATTATTGAATTCACTAATCGAAGAGTGCAAAGCAAGACACGAGCAACAGAGCTTCGTAGTCTAAAATCCACCAGAACAAAATCGAAAGAACCCCAACCAATAAAACCGTCCAAATCATGCTCTTGCTCACAAAAAAATAAACGAAAATTTTATTGCACAGATTATCCAAACCCGATTGTTGAAATTCGAATCTATGCCCACAACGGGGAGGTGCAGGAGCTTAGACATATATTACCTCTGCTAAATGGCACTATCAATTGTATAGGAAAACGTAGAAATGGTTTTTCTACCTCAAGGGAAAGGGCGGTGTTGTGAGGTGTGAACATATTACAATTCTTTTATCCTTAAAAATTGTAATAACTTTTTTATTTGAAATCCGATTTTTATAAATTTTATATCAAATTTTTTTATTTTTCATGATCTATCAAATGAGACAAATATTGTTTATGTAATTTTAACAAATTATTTTGAAGTTACATTTGATAATATATCATCAAGTTACATTTTCTTCTGCGCGAGTTACATCTTATTGTACGCGAGTTACATCTTAATATACGCGAGTTACATCTTAATGTGAGTGAGTTACACCAAAAAATAAACCCCTGCTACATCTTTCATTTTTATCATTTGAAAAATCGTGTATGAATATGAAATACAATATACTTATTTTATGTAGATTAATAAAATTTTGTATTAAATTGGCAGAAAAAAAAATTAATTCAGTTATAATTGAATTAGTTCAAGATAAAGATAAGTGAAAAATCAAAAATAATTAGATATAACTCACACATAATTACATGTAACTCGCGCATAAAAGTATGTAACTTAAGTATAACAAGATGTAACTCACACATAATTACATGTAACTCACGCATAAAAGTATGTAACTCGTGTATAACAAGATGTAACTCACACATAACAAGATGTAACTCACACATAATAACTTGTAACTGGAGTATAAGATGATGTAACTTCGTATATTATCAAATGTAACTTCAAGCTAGAAGCAAAATAAACAAACTCAATATCTTAAAAACCTCTAAAAACATATAAAAGTGATAAAAAAAATATATTATAGAAAAAGTGTATGCATGTAAAAATATATTACAAAAAATGTATGAATGTAAAAATTAAAGTTACATAGGCAATATTGGTCTCATTTGAAAGATCATGAAAAATAAAAAATTTTGATATAAATTTTATAAAAATCGGATCAAAAATAAAAAAATTATTAACAATTTTAAGAAAAGGAGAGAGTTTGTATTAGTTTTCAGATATGGAGTACATGTTGGAGTACCTCCGCTAAAACTCTTACATCTTACAAAAAAAATGGTTAAACGAACCACATGTTTTAAATCCCTCCCGTAGAACTATTTAGTGGTGTTTCACCATATGTTTGTAGCTTTAGAAATGTTTTAATTAATAATAAAATCGTAAAACAATAAAAAACAATAATAACATATTTATAAAATAAATTTTTTTAAAAATTAAAGAAAAAAACATTGTCGTCACCGCCACCCTCAGCACCACCCGTTCTCATCACCGGATGAAATCTGCCAACCTTTTTATTAATGTCATAATAATGGCAGATTCAATGAAAATTTTGGCATTATGAAGAGTAATAATTTCATTTTCCTAACATTTTTAGGAAAAAAATGACATTTTATACACAAAATGATAGAATTTTCACTAATCGGAGGTGGTGCAGCTAGGAGGGGTGAGAAAGGTATCCATATTTTTTAGAGGAAAATAATTAAAATATCCCAAACTTTGAAAGCGTGTGAGGTAAACACCGCAAACTTGCATATGTAATTTAAATAGCCCAAACTTTATATAAAAAATTATTTCACCATCATGGTCATGTATTATTTCTTTCAAAAATGTTAATTTTTTGTGTAAATTTCATAATTTAAAATATTTTAGCATTGATGAAAATACAATTAACATTCTAAACTTCCATTTTAAAATAAATAGTATTACCTCCTCAATCTATATAATTGAAATGTTTTCAATTTGCTACTCCCTCCGTATCTTTAAAATCTTCCCACTTTCCTTTTTTCTCCGTAACAAAAAATCTTCCCATTTCTAAAAACGGAAATAAAAACACTCCAACATCTCAATTCTACCCTCAATTATACGTTCTGAATTACCCTTGTTACCCTTAATTTTGAATTTGAAAACATAGTGTGTCCAAATGCCCATCAGTTCTCGGCCCACTTATCATACCCTACAAGATGTCCAAATTGCCGTGATGTTGCAGTCCCAACCCTACTTCTTTCCCGACTTCATATCTCAATTATCAAGCATTCCGCCTGAACCCATCTTTCCCGACTTCATCGTCGTGATGCTGCTGTGATGTTTTTATACTTGCCTGAACCCATCTTTGTCGCCTCTGCTCTCATGGAATCTGAAAAAACAAAGATCTCGACTGCCTCTGCAGCGGGCGACCATGTTGCACTCCCAGCGTCGCCCTCAGAGGCAGACGTTATTCAGTCTCCGGTCATCGATATCCTTCCCGTTGGGGATTTGCCTTCACTTACCCCTCCGCCTGACGATGGCGAGGCTTTACTATCTGATTCAGAAGGTTTTCCTTCTCCGGAATGGTACCTCTCTCCTTCCGACACCGACGATACTGATCCGAGATGGAAATGGAGGAAACGTTACGAGGGATTGATTGAACCCGACAGTGACGACGGCTGTGAGGACCTCGAGAGCCGGTGGATTGCGGTTACTTCCAAAAGGGCAGCGACGCCAACCCCTGTGGCTACGGCGGACGAGGATGAAGGATTGCCATAGGGGAGTTCTTACCGCCTAATTTCATTTCTTTATTGTCCAATAATTGCATGTTTGTTTGAGGTTCTACTGTAGGAACTTTGTGATGCTTATGTCCCTGATTTCGGTCGTGTACTATATGTGCTATTTGAATTGTTTGCTGCTGATTTGTACTCAGTTCACTCATGTAATGTCTGTGATTAATAAACCTTGTGATGTTTCTCTGAGGTATATTGGCCTTAGTCAAGCAGTGCACTATCTGTGTTGAAAAAATAGTGTTATGACTATTTTCTGAGGTTGTGTAGCATTAGTTTACTCATGTGTAGCCTGTGATGAATCTGGTCTGAGGCATAATTTCAAACCGTGCAGTGGTATGTTGATGGTGGTAAACACTTTGATCGGTTTGGATGTGTATTAAGTGTGAGTGAACTAATGTCACGGCTGTGAAGAATTCATTTCATCCCCATGAATAATTTGTGCACTTTGTCACTCATTTTTAGCCTGATTAATGTAGTGCACTGTATGTGATGATAATTAAGTCTGAGTAACTTGATTAAAGTAGCTTGATTAAAGTAGTGCACTGTGTGTGAGTAAACTGATGTCCAGCCTACATAAACAATTTTAATTGTTATGATGCTTATTAAGACTGAGTAACTGATGTCCCGTCTTTGATCAATGAAGTTCATCGATATGTGTCATTTGTGAATGTTGTGAAGCTTATTTAGCTTGACTACACCAAAGCAGTCTTAACGCATTACAATTGTCTAACATAAAGCATTACACATACATGAAATTTGATTTCACATTCAGTCACACATTAAGAGAATGTGATATTTTAAGCAACGCCTCCTCATATATCTACTTAGTCACACCAATTCTCTGAGGTAGTTGACCTTGCCTTTGTAAAGCTTCTTTTCCCAAATGCTGCAATTTGTAGTTATTTCCTCCCCCGCACTTCATCACTTCTTTCATAACAGTTTGATAAGATAGAAAGACCTTTTCTAGGGTTGTGGCTGAAAGTTCGTTAAAAGCTTCTTCCACATTTGCAACCAATTCAGGGAGTGAACTGCTAGGCTTTTGGTCTTTTAGGGAATCAATTGCTCGAAAAAAACCTAGGTCTAGTATATTTAAATCAGGTCTGTTTGGTGGTTGGCATTGCAAAGAGACATTCCAACCATCAGTACTTGCTTCTCTATGAAAATCTTCATCGTCAATTAACATATGTGGCTTTGCATTATCTTGTTGAATGATGATGTTCCTATCGAGAACATCTGGCCATTTTTCTTTAATAGCAGGCAATAATTTGGATAGAAACATTTCCTTCATGACTTCCCGCGTTATCCTAGTGATAGGTTTAACTTCTAATGACCCTCTTGGCCTGTTTATACTAGATCGAAGAGCAGCCCCTACGTAAGTGAAAGGCCAAATTCCAAGCTTTCCGTCCCATAACACTTCCCCCTTTTCACTGAACCTAGGCCTACTCACAGCAGCTAAAAACATGATTTTTGGAATGAAATTCTTCGATTGAGCACTTCTGTATGGATCCGGTTCATCAATGCCCAAATAGTATTTCTCACTTTCTTTAGTCGTGTTAAACCACTTTTCATCTATGTGAATGTACTCATACATATCTTTAAAAGTAGGATTCGATGGAATAGAGTCAGGGGCAAGTAGACCAACACAATGTTGTAACCTTTTTACTTTACCGTTGTCGGTTAATCGGGGTTTAAGGGAGTTAGTATGTCTTCTAACATGTTTTTTTGTAACAGCCTCCACATGGTCATGTGTGACATTCCCATTGCATAGGCAACTGATCTGAGATTTTTCCTAAATTGAAGTGGTATGTTTTTAAGCTTTTCTGAATCAAGAATTATACCTTTTCTGCCGGAATGACCTGTATACCTTCTGTCCACATTCACTACCTCCCCTTGTAGTATTTGTAGCTTAACCTTTGCCCATATAGAGTAGATTGTTCTCCTTGTGGTATTGAAAGTAGCAGCAGTTTCATTAATGATGCCTCTATGAAGTTTCCCCCCATTGTGTTGTTGCAATAGTTGTTGTGTAATTCGCTTCCGTTCTACATTGGTCAATTTCTTTTTCCTTGAATGTAATGTGATTGGCTCTGGTGAGTTGATGACTGCTTCTTGAACATGAATATCTGCATTTGTATTGTTTGTTTCTTCATTACTAACATTCTGTAATTCTTCTTGTGCATCTTCATTTTCTGCAATAGGGAAGTCATTGAGGTCAAGGAGGGGAACATTGAGCTGCTGCCAAGTAAGAGGAGGGAAACTGTTTAGGTCTGGGATGCAAGAGCACAAAGTACTTCTCATTTTTACTGCTCCAGGGTTTTGTAGATCTCTTTGTGTTGAATTTCTTGTATATATACCAAAAATTCTTGGACTGTACTTTTAAATTGGAGGGAGTATCGAGTAGTTTCCCTCCATTCTTCAAATTTTCATTTCAATAATTTCTGAGGTTCTGTACACATGTGACAAACTATTTTGGACTATTCCTATTAATTTTCAGACTGCCTGCACAAGGGCAAAACAGCCTTTTGTATTGTTGTCTGGTTACTGTAGATAATCTCACCCACTTTTGAAGTGGGAAGATTATAAAGATACGGAGGGAGTATTTTAGATTATGCTTTCAACACCATCAATTTACATTTTTGAAATAGATAATACATGACCATGGTGTTAAAGTAACTTTTATGGATATTTAAATTACATATGAAAGTTTGGGTGTTTATCTCACATCCCTTCAAAGTTTGGGGTATTTTAAATATTTTCCCCTATTTTTTCACGAGATAAGGTCCATGTTGTTCTCGATCAATTCTTCCGCTGCAACTACCTCTATGACCTGTGACCTTCCGTCTCCACCATGCCACGCCACCACCGCCTCTCACCATTGTCTTTGTCATCACCTCCTCTGTCGCCACCACCACCTCTCACTATTAGTAGCACCGCATTTCTCTGATGTCGCTTTTATTCGGCGTCATCCTCCCCGTCAACTCAAGGCCACCATTGCAATTGTCGTCATCCAGGTGCCTCATATCATCTTCGTTTTACTCTTCTTCTCGTTTCTTCTTTGTGGCAATCAATTGTTGATTTCGTGTGATTTGTGATGGCGAAGGGCGAACGACAGTTCTGATGGACGACAACTAAGGTTTGTTGGATACGAGGCAGGCGGTGGCAGCAATAGTGAGACGACGTCGGTGGACCAGTTCACAGAAGCTAGAGTTCACAGATCTAGGGGTGTCGAGTACACTATGATTTCTGGAGGTGGGAAAGAGGGTGCATCGGCATCTTGGGTTTCAGATTGGAGGTGCAGCGGCATCCAGGGTTTCAGATTGGAGCAGCAGCAGCATCTAGAGTTCAGATTCGGGGCTGGTTAGGGCAGCAATTTGAATTCAAGTATATATCCGGACACCGCACCCGAATGTACTTGAATTTAAAATTCGACATGTATTTGAATTTTTTCTAGCGAATGATTTCATGTAAAAGAACGTTATATTTAATTAATAAATGATTAATTAAATTATTTATCGGGTCCATTATATTGAGAATGGGTTACCAAATAATGATTTGGGTCATCATAATAATTATAGAAGCCCAATAAAATGCCAACCGAGGTTGAGGAAAATATTTGGACAATTCAAGTGTTATTTTGACCCAACCTGCCAGAAATGGCAGGAATAATTGAGAGGGACTTCCTACACCCATTTGGGGTGTTCTACCAATCAAATAACTCCCAAAATAATGGGTAAGAGACAAGATGAGTAGCATGGGACGTGTCTAGTTGGTGGGAGGTCTCATTGAGACAACAAACCCATACTCATGACTTTTCCTACACAATTGTTTTGTGTTGATTGAAAGATAATCCTTCCACACCCTTTTGAACCATTCGAACCACACAAAACCAAGAGGGAGAGAGAGTCTAAAGATAACTCTCACAATCATGAGCTCTAGAGGAAAAAGAAGGGTTAACAAGCCAAGAGAAACTAGCAAGAAAGAAAGGTAATGACTCTACAACTATTTTTTAGCTAGTATTTGACATGATTTTTGAGAAATCATATGCTAGATTAAACATGAAGTTCTACACGTTTAAAAGGTAGAATATTGTTATAAAACGGTGGTATTTAACTTAGAAGAGTCGGTGAATCGATAGAAGTCGAAATCGCCGGAAACCACCAAGAATAAGCAGGTTGCCCGTGTTGCAGACAGACGAACACCGCCCGGCTTTCACGAAAGCCGTTTGGCTTTTGGCTGGCAGTCCAGTTTTCCACATTCAATCGGCCTAGAACGGGGATTGATCGAGGGGCATAACAAAGGCAATTATTGTAGCACATTACAAGGTGAGGATGGCTGACTATATTGCTTATAATTGTTGGGTTAATTTCATAAGATTACCTAAAGTATTAAATGTGATTTTCGATTAATAATGTCTAAATGAAAATATTTTCGATTAATAATGTCTAAATGAAAATACTGTTGCATTTGAGTAAATGAAGCATGATATACAAATTTAGAGAAATTGTGTATGATTATGTGTTATGAATATGATGGCATGTGTTGAGGTTAAGTCCCGCAGATCCGAAAGCCCAACACACGCTTTGGATATTTAAGGATATGGGCAATAAATCGTGAGTATAAGAAAATATAAAAGCTAAATAATAATATGCTAAAAAGTCCACTTATATTAAGCAATTCGCTGATTACACAGGAAACTTCTCGAACGGTACGTCGGAATAGTGATTAATACAATAACAAGAATGAGAAAGTTATTCTAGGCCTTAAGTATCAAAATGCTAACCCTTTACAATGAGATGAATCCCTCTATTTATACTAATGGGGGTGTGGTGTGCTCCATGCTGATTGGTTGCTAATTCAGCCACTTGGATGCCCATACTCCCATTTGCTGAGGTCACTTCGTAGCAATAAATACCCTTAATATCCTCCAAGGACCATGCAATAGACGTTTTGTGGTCCCTCAATACCCGTAGTAATTTTTCTTCTTGAAGAGATGTGAATGAAGAAGAAATTACTACCGGGAAAGTTGAGTTATCTCCAAGAAATGCATATTTGAGATGCTCCGGTAGAGTTTTCAAAGATGATTTTGGTGGAACCTCAAGAGATGGTTTTAATGTGGACTTACTTGTTCCAAGATCTTCGATTTTTTGTCGGAATTGTTTGAAAGAGGTTCGGGCTTGCAAGTACATAACTTCTTCAAGAAGTTGATGACTTTCTTCTTCTTCATTGCATCCTAGCATGATGCAAGTTTCCAAGGGATCTTCATGAATGATTTTCCCAAAACACTCTTTAGCTAAAGTGTCAAGAACGTCAATGTTAAAACAAGAGGGGTCATCATGGTGTTTCTTCAAAGAATCTCAAACATGGAACTCTTGCTCTTCATCTCCAACACGGAATTTGACAATTCCGTTTTTTACATCAATAAGGGCGGCTGCAGTGGCTAGAAATGCCCTTCCAAGAATGATAGGGATCTTCATCTCCTCCATCTCCAAAATAAGAAAATTCACAGGAAAGTAGAATTTCCCAACTTTAACAAGCACATCCTCCATAACTCTAATCGGGTAGCGAATTGATCTATCCGCAGTTGTAAGGCTATGGTAGTTGATTGAAGTTCCCCCATACCAAGTTTTTTAAATAAGGAATGGGGCATGAGGTTGATACTAGCACCAAGATCACAAAGGGATCTTACCTCGCCAATCTTGCCAATAGAACATGGCACCGTGAAGCTTCCGGGATCCTTCAATTTAGGAGGAAGTTTGTTTTGTAGGATAGTACTACACTCCTTCGTAAGGGCAATGGTAGCAAATTCCGCCAATTTCTTCTTATTTGAGAGAATGCCCTTCAAGAATTTGGCATAAGATGGGATTTCCGCTATCGCTTCGGCAAATGTAATGTTGATGCTCAATTTAGTAAAGATATCAAGGAATTTTCTATATTGGGCACCATCATTCTTTTTCTTCAATCTTTGAAGGCATGGGATGGGAGGAACATAGTTAGCCATGTTGGATCGTGGCATCCTATGCTCTTCGATTCCACCTTCTTTTTCCTTTTCCGGGGTCTCCTCTTCTTCCGGTATTTTTGGGTCCTCCGTTGTCTTACCACTTCTTGTGGTAATGGCCATAACATTCTCCCTTGGGTTCATCTCCGTGGTTGTAGGGAATTTGCCTTGCTCCCTAGAACTTACCTTTTGAGCAAGTTGCCCCATTTGTACTTCAAGATTCCGAATGGATGCCTTGTTGTATTGCTCAATGGTGTCGATGTGTTGGTTGAGCTTCATATTTTGATCTTCAAATCGAAGATCCAACTTGGTGAATTGAAAGTGGAGATTCCCAATGGATGCCTCCACTCTATGGTGATTTTCCTCATTTTGGGCCTTCATGCTTGCCATGCTTTTGGACATGAATTGCATCATATCCTCCATGGTGGTCTCCTTGGTTTGCCCAAAATTAGGTGCTCCGATTTAGGGTTGTAAGGAACTAGCTTGTGGCTTCCACCTTTGTTGATTTGAATAGTTATTGTTCCCCCGATTCCCATAAGAGTTCATATAATTTACCTCTTCAAGATGTTGAGATAAATCACTTTCCGGGCTTGGTATGCTCTCCACGTTGGCTATTTGCTTGACTCCTCCCAATACGGCTTGTAGAGCCGTTTGGAACTTTTGTTGAATCTTTGATTCCATTTCTTCAAGCCTTTTGTTGATCTCCATTGTGATAGAGATTTCATTAATCCCAACCACTTTGTAATCACCCCCTTGAAGCTGAGGATTCGAGGCAATGGATTCAATGATTCGGAGTGCCTCAGTTTCATTCTTGTTCCCGATGTAGCCCTCGGCTCGGTTGCCTACAATGGCTTGACAAGGTACGTTCAAACCATTGTAGAACGTGTCAATTTGAAGGTCAAGTGGAATGCGGTGATGTGGGCATTCCCTTAGCAATGATTTGAAACGCCGCCATGCGTCTTGAAAGAGCTCACCATTTTGTTGTTTTAAATTAAAAATGCGTTGTCTAAGCTCTTGAGTCATGGTAGGCGTGTAGTACTTAGACATGAAGGCATTGTATATACCTTCCCATGTTGTGTAGCTTGCCGGAGCTTGCTCTAGGAACCATCCTCTTGCTTCCCCTTTTAGAGTATATGGGAAGCATTTGAGCTTAAGTTTATCTTCCGCCAAACCATTTCTAGGGATTCCTTGAATAAATCCGTAGAATTACGTGATGAAGTTGAGTGGATTTTCCCAAGTAAACCTTGAAACGGAGGCATAGCGTTGAAGTAGCTTTGCCTTAGGTCATAGTCTCTTGCTTCCTCGCTCAAAGTGATGCAAGATGGCGTGGCGGCCACCACGGGTCTCTTCCTTTCGTTCAATGTTGGCAACATCTTTGTAGCTTTTTGTTCCTTCCGAATGTGTTTGCATGTTCTTTCTATTTCAAGATCAAGTGGTTCAAGAAATTTAGAACCTTTGACTTCTCAAATGCATGCACACGCAAAGGAATATCTACACAAAAAAATAAATCCTTCCAAGATCAAGTGAAGTTGTGAAGATAAAATTCAGGATTTTAACTTGATTGAATTTTTTTTATTGTTTTGTATTGTTTTGGACTTTATTAAACAAAAACCGTTTCCCCAGCAACGGCGCCAAAAACTTGACCGGGCTAAACTTGCAAGTGTACAAGTGCCGATATAGTAATAAATTCCGGTAAAATACCAGGTCGAATCCACAAGGAAACGTTGTTTAATTCAAGTCCGAGAGTAGATAACTTTAAAGGAAGAAATGAATAAAGTGCATGGATTTTGATTTTTATATTTTTGGTTTTTTCACTTTTTGTTCAACAAGATAATCGTTAAATAACTTTGAGTTCAAGATAAATGATAACAACAACTAAGGCTTCAGAAATCACTTAAATGCTTAAATAGGGTTGAATATTAGTTCTTTGCCAATAATTATGAATACGATGTCGCTAATATATTCTCAACTCCGGTTAAGGCAGCGAGAGCGTGGTTTTCGTTACGTGTAAGTCCCGTTACGGCTTACATTCATCTACCGAAAACCCCGTTGAATATCAAGGCATCACACCCGTATCATATAAGACCGGATATATTTCTATTCTCGGTACTATATATGTTTATCCTTTAATGTTCATAGTTTAGACTTCAACGTTAATTGCAAGTATAAACTAAATTTAACATACTTCTATGTTGTACACCATAGTCATAAACAATCAATATATAAAGGATAAATCACAATTTATTGGTTTAGAACTTTTATCAAACACCTAGTTGGCATAGAAGTTCATCCCTAGCCTTAGCTAAGAAATTAGTCTCTAATGCTCATATTAATCAACAAACAATAATAAATGTAATGGAACATGAAATTACAAAGGAAATAATACCTAAACACCAATGATTTCGGAGGATGAACTTCCCTCCTCAAGAACTTGAAGAAAATACCAAGAACAAAAATATAAAAGCTAAGAATTAATCTATGGAATGGAATGTTTTTGTATGATGAATTGAGGGCTTTATATAGGCTAAAGAATGGCATCTTTTAGTCTATTCAAGCTCAACAAGCAGGTATGGAGGAGATATTTGATCAAATATGAGGAAGATGAAGTTTTCCCATCAAGAAATCTCTTGCACGTAGCTGTGTTTGTAGCAGAAATCGGAACAACCGGTGCCGGTTGTAGGGTGTCCGGCGCCGGTCTTGTGAAAAAATGCACCGGTCGCTCTGCGCCGGTTGGAAACAGGCCGTTTTTGGGGAAAATCTCAATGACCGGCGCCGGATGTGTGATGACCGGCGCCGGTTCCTGCGCCCAATCTTGTACTTAGCTTCTTTTCTCTTTTGATGCCCAAAATTTATCCAGAAGTGCCGGTTTTCGACCCATTTTGACTTTTGACCCTATTTTCGCTGTTCCAAGCCGTATTTCATGTTTCCGCTCATTCGGGAATATTTACCTGTTTTTGCTTCATATTTTTGTACAGATAATTATAATCACTTATGTAAAACATAAGTAATTATTGCGCTTATCAATTACCTAAAGTATTAAATGTGATTTTCGATTAATAATGTCTAAATGAAAATACTGTTGCATTTGAGTAAATGAAGCATGATATACAAATTTAGAGAAACTGTGTATGATTATGTGTTATGAATATGATGGCATGTGTTGAGGTTAAGTCCCGCAGATCCGAAAGCCCAACACACGCTTTGGATATTTAAGGATATGGGCAATAAATCGTGAGTATAAGAAAATATAAAAGCTGAATAAAAATATGCTAAAAAGTCCACTTGTATTAAGCAATTCGCTGATTACACAGGAAACTTCTCGAAAGGTACGTCGGAATAGTGATTAATACAATAACAAGAATGAGAAAGTTATTCTAGGCCTTAAGTATCAAAATGCTAACCCTTTACAATGAGATGAATCCCTCTATTTATACTAATGGGGGTGTGGTGTGCTCCATGCTGATTGGTTGCTAATTCAGCCACTTGGATGCTCATACTCCCATTTGCTGAGCTCACTTCGTAGAAATAAATGCTCTTTGCCACTTGCTAGCTATCCGTTGCCCGAACGGGGTGATGGACCATGCTGAAAGCATCATTGATCTTAACCAAGTACCCTGGTTGACCTGATCCCCGTTCAGGGCATATATCTCACTCGACCTGTTCTTCGTCTGGATTCCGGGCTATTTATTGGACTAGATATTTTGGGCCTTTGGCCTGGGTATTGGGTCTTCGGTCCAATATCCCAACACGAATCCCCCACTTCCGATGTCTCGAATGGTAGTGAGTGCATAAGGAAGTAGAACTTATATGCCGAGTGTTGACCGGGGTCCAGATCTCGTTGGTTCCCTATGTCATGAGTTAGTAGCTTATTGCGGCTGTCGTTTGATTTTTTCCATAATCACCGTGATTATTGGCCTTTGTTCTCCCACGCGACACGTGTTTTTTCAGACGCTCCTGGTGACGTGTCTCCCTCTGGTTGGTCAAGGAATCGGCGCTTGTCAGGCTATAAATAGGTCTTGAGTTCCTTGGTTATGGGTTTCGAATCCTCATTTCCTTCGTGCCTTAGCTTTGCCTTCTCTCTAGGACTCCCAAGTTTCCACGTGTTCAGGTATTTCCCATCCATTGCTTATTTTTAATATTCCCGGTTCTGGCTGATATGTCTTCTCGACCGTGCTCCCCGGATTCGGAATCGGCTTCCCAAGGAGATGTTCATGATGATGCCACCACGAATGCCATAGCCGTTCCTTTTGTTGATGCAGTCAATGAGGAGGCGGTGGGTGTTAGTGCAACGGCAGAGGATTCTTCCGATGGGTCCTTCTCTTCTGGCAATGAATCAGACGACACAAAATCTGACGATGAGATTGCTTCTATGGCGGCTGACCCCCGAGCGATGTCCCTCGCTACAAGCTTGACCTAAATTTGATCAAAGAGAGACGACAGAAACTAACCTCTCCTAATAGGGCCCAAATCCCAGTCCTAATTCCGGATCGAGTGGACTTTCGTCTTCAGGCTGGGCTTCACCCAATGCGCCATCTTCCTGAGATGGTAGTAGTCCACTTAGACTCAGTGAAAGTTGGGCTTAGGTTTCCATTACACCCATTCTTCGTATCCTTCTTTAACTTCATTTTGTCGCTGTGTGGATGCCAAGTCCACGCCCCGTTTAGATTTATTTCATCAATTTTTTAAAGTGGCCCCTCAGCAAACAAATGAGTTTCTGACTGCTAGTGCTCGTACGGGTCACATACTCTTCACCGATAACCTCACTTCCATTAAGGGGTGGAAGGATCGGTTTTTCTTTGTCTCCATCCCGGACGGTCTAATCCCGAAGAAATGGAATGATTTTCCCCGTAAAACTCCAGAACCGTTGCTTACCGAGCAAATTAGCAAAGATGTCTTCACCGTGGAGCGGGATAAAAAATGCAACATAATGAAGTACCTGACTCCCGATCGGCTTGTCAATGCCGGGATAGGTACTGTCCGTATTCCTCAGTCTACTTGACTGAAAACCAAGTTCCAGGGGCCGAGCGGTCCTTCCTCGGCGAGAAACGTTCTGTTCCTCTTTGTTTCCCACGTGATAAGACCGCCCGGTACTAACCTTTTCCTTTGTTATTTTTTCAGCTCCCAACCCAGGCGCTTCCATGGATGACAGTCGTGTGCTTGCAGCCGGTGGAGTGGGAAAAAGGAAGAAAGCCAGGAAGAACAATCAACCCCAGCCATCTAGTGTTGCTCCGCAGGGTGTCGAGCAGCCTCAGTCCTTTCAAGAGCTGCAACCTATCCAGCAGATTCCTCTTCATCAGGACCAATTTGAGGATATGTTGATTGACGACCTGTAACACCGTCCCCAATTGTATTTACTTTTATGTATATCTTGTATTGAATCTTATGAACTGGTTAATGAATTTACGGTGTTGTAAATTTTTGTTATTTCTTCTGCGTGAATATTGAATTTTACGCGGGGCCCACATCGGGAGCGGGGACTACCCTACATTTCTGAAACCACATATTATATTCATCTTGGTCTAGATAATATGCATATGGTAGTGGATATTTTAGTCGGTCCATGGAAAGGGCATGAGGTTGACCGGTCGGTCAAACAGGGCCCAATTACCGGTATTGGGGATTTATCGGATAACAACCCAAAATGAATTTCGGAGACTTCCAAATTAAAGATGAGTAATGTATATTCATTCTAAGAGTCCATAATGATGGGAAACACATAATATATTTTCTTTGACCTGATATAATAAAATAAGATTAAAATAGTCCGAAAAATACAACTTTCGGGGCCAATTGTACATTTCGGGACATAAAGGGATGACCTCCCACATGAGTGGGAGCCACCCCACGTTTTTTGAGCTCAAATTGATTGGGAGTCTGTACAACATGATAGGAAGGAGGGTGAGAGGATGCATGAATTGGGAGAGGACATGAGGTGAGCCTATTACCTCACACTCATTGGCCTATTGGGACAAAAGAGCCATTCTCACCCCTCCCCTCCATTATGCTCGACCATATCATCAAGAAAAGAGGGAGAATACTATGCAACTCCATTTTTCCATAGCCAAACTCGATCTCAACCATTGGAGGTCCAAAAAGAGGTGTTTGAAGATGAAAAAGATAGGAAAAAGTGTGGAGAATTAAGGTAATGACCTTATATTAACTTTTGTCTTCTTTTTAACTATCATATGGATTAAACATCATATGAGGAGACCCTAGGATTGTTCTACATGTTTAGAAGTGTAGAATGAGGGATCGGAAGGTAGTTCAAGTCCAAGAACAGACTTAGAAGCCAAAACGACCGGTTCACCGGAAAATAACCTTTTAGAGGTTATTTGTATTGATATGAGTTTTGTGATGATAAAACCATGTTAGGAGCATAACTAAGGTGTTTCTAGAGTTCGTCGGAGTTCCACCGGAGTTCCGCCGGAGTTCGCCAGAGTTTCGCCGGAGTTTTCGCCGGAGTTCAACCGAGGAGCGTAGAACACGCTAAAAGCTCATTTAAGGTGAGTGGACGGCTTAATATCTTATAACTTTTGGGTTAATTATGAGATTACCTAAATAAATGTTATTTTTGTTCATAATGATGTTTAAAAGATATTTAAACATGTGATTAGCCAACATGGTTAAGTTGTACGAAAGGAATTAATTGTTTATGCATAAAATATGATATGAGGAATTATATTAAATGGATATTTGCTTGAAGTGTAAGAGAAGCACAAATGGATATTACTAACTTAATTATATGATGATTAAGTTGATACATACAAGGCTTGAAATGGCGGTCAACGAAAACGTTGACCGATGGATAATGGATTAATCAATACCCGTCAGTATTAGTTAATTACAAATTTATATAAATGCATGGTTTTTCATGAATTGAGATACATAAGCTTTATGGATTGATTTAGCTATAAATAAATAAATATGATATAGACTCTATCTAGGTTGATAGGAGGTTGATCATAAAATTATATATTGGTGGAGGACCCTAGGACTTAAAGTCTTTAACACTCAAAGTATATATTGGTGGAGGACCCTACGACTTAAAGTCCTTAACACTCAAATCATATATTGGTGGAGGACCCTAGGACTTAAAGTCCTTAACACTCAAATCATATATTGGTGGAGGACCCTAGGACTTAAAGTCCTTAACACTCAAATTACATATTGGTGGAGGACCATAGGACTTAAAGTCCTTAACACTCAAATTATATATTGGTGGAGGACCCTATGACTTAAAGTCCTTAACACTCAAATTATATATTGGCGTAGGACCCTGGGACTTAAAGTCCTTAACACTCAAATTACATATTGGTGGAGGACCCTAGGACTTAAAGTCCTTTACACTCGGATTATATATTGGTGGAGGACCCTAGGATGAAAAGTCCTTAACACTCGGTTTATAAATTGGTGGAGCACCCAAGAATTATGATCCTCAAAACTCATAGGTTATGATATATAAATATGGACAAGGAGGAGTCCTATACACTCATGGACATATGGGTGGGTTGGGGTTTTTAGTCAAGAATATTGACTATTACTATTTTCCCAAATAAAACGGTGATCTATGCATCGAGTATTTTCCAAGTGTATATGTACTATTAAGTATTTCTTAACTTGGGGGAAAAAGACTATTTATATAAGTATCACCCTATGTTTGGGTCTTATACTTGAAACACTAGTTATTCTATATTTAGCCTGCTACTCGCTCGGTACTTGTACTGACCCCTTTGGGGGGGCCACCATTTTCAGGTTGAAGCTAGGGCTTGCTACCTGCACCTTTCTACGGGTGATATCAAATTCAAGGAAGACGCGGTTCGTGCTTCCTCATGTTCTTTCAAAATACTAAAACATTGCTCATGGATATTTTTATTTGTTCTAAACTATTTTTGGGCTTGCGTGCCCATGTTATTGGCTGAATGTGGCCTACGAATTACCGCTGAATATTTTCGCTATTCAATGGTTTAATTGTGATGTTGTTGTGTATGTTTACTCTTGAGTATGGATGGATTGTTTTCTCAAACGCCTTGTATGATTAAGTGAGGTTGACTTGCAGGTGACATCACTCCATTATACGGCGGTTGTACACGCGCTTAGATTGCGGTCTGGGGCGTGACACGACCGGTTCGGGTTAGATCAGTTGTACCAATTTTCTGAGCATTTTCAAGCTGCTCAGGAGGTGAATCTGGATGCCGGACAGGCTAATGTTGCCAGCGTAAAAGAGCAAGTCCGACGAATTTCCCTGGAGAACCCGGTCCACAAGATTTTGGAAAGGGCTGGTTCCTCGGCCAGCCAGATCTGGACTACTTCTGCCTTCTTCAACAATTTCCCTTTGCCTAACCTCCCAATCGATCGAGCAGAAGAATGTGTTGCCTTGACGGCTTTGAAGGTATTTGCTTCCCCTCCTCTTTGTTCCATTCATAATTTAAGGGCTTTTCTTCTCCTTATTTATCCTTGATTCTCGAATTGTTTCAGATGGGGCTGTATAGCCTGCAGCTGAGGGAGGCCCATTTGGCCAAAGAGCGGAATCTGACCATTGTTTCAGGTTGCCGCTGCTGCCCTTGCAACATCTGAGGCCGAATGGAAGGCATTTGCTGAAGAGAGACAGGGGTTTGAGAATGAGCTGGGAAGGCTTCGGGTTCAGCTGGCCGCTGCCCAGGCTAAAGTTTCTGCGGCTGAGGACATTCAGGTTAAGTTTGAAGAAATGCCCCCCGCATCCCCGACGGTCCTACTGAGGTGAATGTGGATCTTTCCTCCGTTCGAGAGGCGTTCAAATCCTCTGATGAATTCACTATCATCAAGTAGGACTATGCCCGGCAACAGCTCCCAGTAATTTTTGGGATTATCTTGATCAATTCCCCTAAGGCGACATCCGGCGTACGGAAGGCGTGAAGCTGCTCGATCGGGATCCTCGGGGTAAACATTTCAACGATTCCCTGGCCAAATCTCTCTATGTCATGGGCTGTCAGCACATTCTGATCCCCCTTTTAGCCAAGCTTCAAGAGCTGCTTGGGAGGCCGGCCGAGCTTTCTGATCTCCCTTCGGTTCCCATTGTTGAGGCTCAGTTTGACAAATATCAATGGGACCTGAAATGGGCCACCGATCGTGCAGCAGGGAGGGAGCCTAAACCTCCCTCCGACTCGGACGAGGGCGAGGACGAGGATGATGAAGGTGATAAGGAGGCCCCCAGCCAGTAGATGAGCCAAGTTTTCCCTTGATAATTGTAATTTTTCGCTTTTGAAATGATGATCTTTGTATTTCCCGGCCGGTAGAGCCGATGAATATATATCGAACCTTTTTTGCCCAATGTTTTATTTACTTTCCTTTTTCGTCTTTGCCATCTGGGATTCGGCCGGTTTTATAGGACTTAGCTGTTTCTCGTGTTCTTTGATCATTCTCTGTCTTGCCATCCGGGATTCGGCCAGTTTTATAGGACTTAGCCGTGTCTCACGTTCTTTGATCATTCTTTGTCTTGCCATCCGGGATTCGGCCAGTTTTATAGGACTTAGCCGTTTCTCGTGTTTCTGATGCTAATCCGTCTTTTTTTCCCCGATCCGGATCATTCAGACTAAGGGTTTGGGGAATCCTACTTTCAAACTATTGGTAGGATTCTCTGTTTGGGTTATTTCCTGCCTATAGCTAAAGTAGAGACACCTCCAAACCATTAGCTTGAATTCAAAATTACCCGTTCATGTGATTGTCTTATCCTTTTGCTTGGTGTAATCATACAAGCTTGTATCAACCTTGGTTCGGGATGTCCATTGATACGTACACCGTTCGGGGTACACGCTAGTATAATCATAAATGCGTCATAATTGCTTGCAACCAAATCGTGCCACGTGTCCTTCATAGATTCCGAGTTTTGGGAGGCATCTCCTTTTATAAGAAGAGAGGTGCTTCTTTCTCATTTTCCTGTTGTTTCTTCAATCCTTTCCTCCTCTCTTCAAGCTTTCTCTCTCTAGAATCCTTAGGCTTCCTTGGTAGCCCATTCCTGTTTTTATGTTATTCTCCTCCGGTTCTTCAGAAGAAGAAGATATGCCGCTAATTCGTCGTCCTAGAGGGAAGAATTCTATCGCTGATAAGGCCGAGGGTTCATCATCCCAAGTACCTAATTCCACCAATCCTCCTGCATCGCACCAGCCCGAACAACCTCTCATAGATGATGGGTGTTCTTCGGGTGATGATCTTGCCATCTAGCAGAAGGGGATGCCCGAACGGCCACCTCACATCCCTTTGCACTTCCATCGTATTCGAAAGCAACGCCAACGCCTTCCTGAGGACGCCGACCGACAAATTCGCCATTTCTGGCCTCCTCCTAGGGAATTTTATGCTGGCTTCATTAAGCACCCAATGAGGCATTGTCTGGGACATGTGCTAGTGCACCTTAATGCCCTAGCGGCTGGGCTTCGCTTCCCTCTTCATCCATTTATTGTGGAATTCTTGCCTCGGATCTCTGTGCTTCCAGCTCACCTTGTGCCCAGCACCTATCGCATCCTGAATGGTTTCATCATACGGTGCCATGAACTGAGGATTGCCCCTAATGTGGATCTGTTCTTGTACAATTACTGCTATCAGCCTTACTGGACCACTGGGTATTTGAAGTTGGTGGCTCGGGCTGACCGTCAGTTATTCACGGAGAATCCTACCGCACCGGCCAACTGGGAGGAACGGTTTCTCTTTGTCCGTGTGGGCGAGCCACTTCCATTCCCTGATCGGTGGAATACCTATCCAGTTCGGGATTCTGAACCTACTCTAGATGTCGTTCTTCTCTCTCAATCTGAGTCACTGCGACTGGGGGGTGTGCGGAATCTTCGTTCTTTTTTCACTCCTTCCAAGATGTTGGCTGCTAGGATTGGTAAGCTTTGTTTCGCTTTAAAACTCGTTCGTTCTTCGTCTAATTTGGTTCCTTAGTTCTGTTTTCCTTCTTTTGCAGGCGTGTTCCCTCCTGCTCATACTAGATGCCCTACTCCTCTTCCCACTTTGATGCCCTTCCTTGGCAAAGGCAAAGAAAAATTGGCTGTCGGAGATCGGGATGATGCGGAGCACAGTCGGAAGAGGCGCCGGGGAAGTGATGGGACCCAGCTTGTTCCAATCGACCATGTAGTCGATTTAACCGGTCCGGAGATTGAGCCCAAGAAGCCTGTTCTCCTTCCTAAACAAAAGAATTTAGTTTTTACCAACATGCCGGTCGATGATCGGATGTTTGTGGAGTTCTCCAACCTGGGGCCTCGGGCAGAGGGAATGTACCTCTTCGGGCAGACACCAGCCTCCATGTGGTGCAGTACTTCCTTGAAGGTTCCTCCCAGTTTTTCCAACCTGACCCATTGGCCTGACTTGGTCGAGGCAAATCAGCTTGAGTCCCTCAAGGTATGGATCCTTTTAAACTTTATTTACAAATTTTTAACTTCCTTATACCTCATCTGACCCTGTCTGCCATTTTTGCAGGCCGGCATATATAACCACCGGGCTTTCCTAGTGGCTGAACGGGAGATGAAGCTTTTGGCGAACGATCAGAATGATAGCGAGATCCTTCTCGCTGTTGCCCGTAAACCGGCCGAAGATTTGCAGGATCGTGCCAACAACTATGATAAGGCAACGGCCGAGCTAGCGGAGATGGAGGAGAGGGTTCATCGTCGTGATCGGGAGATCAAGGACCTTAAGGCAAAGGTGAAGCTGGCTGAATCTGCCGGGATGAAGTTTGACAAGGCAGAGGGAGAAAATCCCCCCGCTCTTTATACTGCCAATGTTTCCCAGATCGCCCGCCAATCGGTGATCGATTATCAATGAGGGAAAGGACTGAATGTTGTCCTGGAAAACACCACTCGTCAGTTCTTGGGGCCTCATCTTGGTCAGTTCCTGCGTGACAGTGAGAACCCTATCAAGGCGAGGATCAAACTCCTGGATCACACGCCAGAAGGGAAAGCCTTCCTAGATGTCCTGACCGAGAAGAAGGTGAAGCAAATCCAAGATCTACTTGTTGAAAGGAACCTTGACCTAATTATGGAGCATTTCCCCAAACCATTTGGTCCTGATGAGTTGGGGTTTGATGACCTGTTCGGGAATACTTATGATCGGGTCATGGAGAAAAGACAGAAAGCAGTTCCTGATGATTCGACGCAGGCTGGCGGCCCGCAACCTCCATCTTCCCTGAACAGGGATCATTCGGTAGCATAATTCATGCCCTTGTTGTATTTACCCTTGATTTTCTTGTACTTCCCGGCCGGTAGTGCCGAAGAATAAAGATTGGTTCTTTCCCCGATCATGTTATTGCATTGTCCTTTCTATCTTCCAAACCCATAATTCCGATGCAATCCGTCCGGTTTTCTCCGATCCGGATCATCCATATTAGGGGTTTGAGATAACCATTTTCAAACTATAAACAAGATCCCTTGATCGGGTCATTTCCTACTTATAGCTAAAATGTCGACTCACCTCCAAATCATTTAGCTTGGATTTCACCCTTCGATCCTATATCGTTGTGGTTCATCGAAGCTAATGACTGAGATAAGATTTAAAAACCATAGTTCCGATCCCCCGTTCGGTTCATTTGTGTTACCGAATGCCGCTCGGCTCGTCCGTACTTATGGTCTTGTCACCACCTCCAAGCCGTTTTGATCCCCCTGTTCGTTCGTTCAGAATCATTGGGTCAAAACTTTAGCTTAGATGATGGCTCCCTCCAAACTGTTAACACGTTCCTTATTCGGTCATCCAGAATGATTTTACATGTTAAAAGCTGAGGTGAGACTTTCCTGGAAGTTATGTCTCCCTCTCCTTTTTTTACAAGAGTTGGCAACAACCGTTTTTATTGGTAAAATTTCCTCAAATGTTCAACATTTCATGTTCCTGCCGGTCGGCCTTCGGTAGAGTGCAGGCTGAACGTTCCTGAAGCATATTTCTTGAAGACTTGATAAGGGCCTTCCCGGTTTTGGGCCATTTTTCCGCCTTCATGACGCTTGCTCTTTTCTCGCTTCCTTAGGACCAAATCCCCTACTTCGATTGATTGGATTTTCATTTGTTTGTCGAAGTATCTCCTTGTCGCCCTGTGATATTCCTCCATTTGTCTTACAGCTAGATCCCTTCTTTCCTCAATGAAATGCATTTCGGCTTGTAGATTATCCTCATTACATTCTGGATTGTAATGCACCGTTCAGTGTGTGGGAACTAGGACTTCTGTTAGAACCTTGGCCTGGAATCCGTACGCAAGGGCAAATGGTGTTTCTCCTATGGCCGTTCAGGGTGTAGTCCTGTACGTCCATAGGATGTAATTCAGTTGGTCGGGCCATGACGAGGAACATTCTTCTAGCTTTTCCTTCATACCATCCATGATGGTCCGGTTCATATTTTCTACTTGGCCATTTGCCTGGGGGTATGCCACAGATGCTCTGGAATGTTTGATCCCCGATTTGACAAGGTAATCCTCAAAATTCCTGCTCACGAACTGCCTTCCGTTGTCTGTGACGATTTGCTCGGGGAGGCCGAACCGGCAAATGATGTTCTGCCAGACAAACTTTTGGCACTGGAAATATGTGATGCTAGCCAATGGTTCGGCCTCCACCCATTTGGTGAAATTATCAATCCTAACGATGATATACTTTGGTCCTCCGGGGGAAGTAGGTAGGGGCCCTAACAAGTCGATCCCGCACCTAGCGAATGGAAGAGCAATGGTCATTGGAGTGTAGACAGTGGCTGGCCGTCCGGGAACCGGTGCATATAGCCGACAAACCTTGCACCTCCTAGTATGTGTCAAACAGTCTTGTTGGATGGTCGGTGAGTAGTATCCCTGCAAGATGATTTTTCTTGCTAGTGTCCTGGGGCCCTGATGGCTTGAACAGATATCCTCATGAATTTCTTCCATTACTGCAGCTGCTAGACTGGGCGGAAGGCACTTTTTCTAAGGTCCCCCGAACGTCTTTTTGTACAGCTGCCTGTCCACTAACTCGAACATGGAAGCCCTCCTCTGAATGCACTTGATATTATACGCTGAATTTTTGTCTTGTGGGAGAGTTCCGTCTTTCAGATAAGTAGTCATATTTGTGACCCAACTGGTAACGGCATTAGAAATAGCTTCCACCTGGAGGATCATGGTTGCTGGTGTCGTCAAGGTTTCCTGATGTGTAAACCGCTGGATGTGAGCTGGGATCATCTGCACTCGGTCATCAAAGGCTGTTGGTGTCATCAAGGTTTCCAACTTAGATAAGATATCTGCCTCAACATTTTCTATTCTGGAGACCTGGTCGAGTACCACCTGTTCAAATTTACTGATCTGCTCCTCGACCAGTTCTTTGTATGCCTTCATCCTCTCTTCTTTTACCTCGGCTGTGCCATTCACTTGGTTGACCACTATGGCTATCTGATCGGGCCTTGAGCCGATCGGCACCCAGGACCTTTGCATACTTTAAACTTGCAATAAGGGCTTCATATTCGGCCTCATTGTTGGTTACTTTGAAATCGAAATGAATGGAGTAGTATGCTTTAAACCCTTCGGGTGATTTGATCACGGCTCCGCCACCACAACCCTTTGTGCTTGATGCATCATCTACGTACATCTCCCATCAGTTATCCAACACGCTGCTCTCTGACTCAGTTTCCGAAGGCCGAGCGGTACATTCTGCTATGAAATCTATTTGATGGTAGGTCGAGGCTTGAAGTCTACCTCATACTGCCTGATCAGGAGACTCCACTTTGTAATGCGCCTGCTAGCCATTAGGTTTCTCAGGATGGTAGTGAGTGGCTGAGTTGTATATATGGTTATTAAATGCGCCTGAAAATAGGGTGCAAGTCGTTTGATGGCTGCTATTAGGGCCAATACCGTTTTCTCCATCAGGGTGTACCTAGTCTCTGGCCCGTTCAGGGCTTTGCTCACGAAATAAATGAGCCGATGGATGCCATTTTCTTCTTTTAGTAACACTGAGCTTACAGCCAGATCGGCTACGGCGAGGAACATATACAAGTGTTCCCCTGGGTCAGCCTTTTTTAAAACCAGGGGAGAAGACAAATATGTCTTGAACTCCTCGAAGGCCGCTTGGCATTCTGCGGTCCATTTGAAGGGGTTTGCCTTCTTCATAACATGAAAGAATGGGATTTTTTGGTCGGCCAGTTTGGACAAAAGTCTACTCAAGTCTGCCAATCGGCCGGTCAATCTCTGAACCTCCTTAAGGTTCCTCGCGGCTTCCATATTCATGATCGCCTTCACCTTCCCTGGGTTAGGCTCAATACCTCTCTCGCTCATCATGTAACCCAAGAACTTGCATCCCTTAACTACAAAGGCACATTTCTTGGGGTTCAATCTCATGTTTGCCTTCTGCATTATACCGAACACCTTTTCCAGATCCAGGATATGGTCCTCCTTCTTCCGGCTCTTGATCAGAATATCATCTACGTAAGCCTCCATTGTCACTCCCAATACTTCTTTGAAAAGTACTCCGATCATCCTCTAGAAAGTAGCCATGACATTTTTCAACCCGAGCGACATTACAACGTAGCAAAATACGCTATCTGAGGTGACGAATGATGTTTTCTTTGAATCGTCCGGGTGCATGAAGACTTGATGATATCCCCGGAAGGCATCAACGAAACTTAATAGCTCACACCCAGCTGTTTCATCTGCCAGGAGATGAATCTGAGGCACCGGATAGGGATCCATCGGACAGGCTTTATTCAGATCAGAGTAATCCAAACACATCCTCCAAGTGGATCCCTTTGGTGCCAGTACTATGTTCGACAAGGATCACCGGCCGAATGTGTTTGATCCGTAGCAAGGTGGCAACTTCCTGTTTGGTGAATTCTCGCCGTTCAGCCGCATGGTACCTTTTTTTCTGTTGAACCGACTTCACATTAGGCCGAATGGCTAGTTTGTGGTAGATTATTTCTGGGTCAATGCCAGGCATGTCTTCTGGTCCTCGAGCGAACAACATCTGAAACTTCTTCAGAACCATAATTACACCCTCCCAAATTTCAGCTTCTAGGTCCACTCCGATCGCCACTTTTCGGTTGGGGGAGAATCAATGTCAATCTGCTTTAAGAGGGTAGTCGGCTCAGGATGCGCCTCGAACTCTGTTCGACGAGTTTCAACCTCAATACTGTTTACCCGCATTCCACGGGTGTTCATCTTTTTCAAGTCCTCCCGATAACAAGTCCGGGTTGTCGCTGGATCTGTCCTGGCCACTCCAACTCCAGTATCTGTAGGGAACTTGATGCATGAATGTCGAACATAAGCTATTGCTCCCAAGTCTTCCAAACCTGGTCGGCCCAAAATGACGGTTTGGGCACATTTGATGTCTACCACCACGAACGTCATTCGGATTGATGCTTTGTTAGCCTCGTCCCCAATTTCGACCATCAACTGGATAGTTCTTTCTGCTTCAATGCAGTTCCCGGTAAAGCTGGCAAGTGGTGTCTTCAGGTGGGTCAACTGATTTCTCTGCAGCCCCATTTTCTCGAACGATTGTAGGTACAATACGTTCACACTGCTCCCTGTGTCTATCAACACCCGGCGGATTAATGCATTGTCAATACACATACTAATCACCAATTCGTCCATGTGCGGACTTGGTGAATTGGGCCAATCTGCAGGTCCGAACATTATCGGCTCCATTCTTCCTTTCTTCTGGGGGTGGAGACTGATCCCACATAGAGGCTCCGTTCAAACTTTTTCCATTCGGCAGTCGAGTCCTCTGTTTCCCCGCCCCCGAATATGACCTTCACCTCTATCCTTGGCTTTTTTCCCGGGTTCCCCGAACCCTCCACTTCATATCTGGGGGGAATGTATGCATCATTTCTCGGCTCAGCGTCTCGCTGATCATCCCGTCTCCAACTGTTGGGTTTCTTGAACTGCTTGAGGAGGCCTACCGCGTTCAGGTCTTTCGTCACATATTTATCCAGTTGACCCACTGGATCAACTCCTCAATGGCAATCTGCAATGCTCGGCAGAAATGGGTGGGGTGACCCTTCCGCTTATGGTACTTACATAAGGCATTCTCGTCCGACCCCATAAAAGATTTGGTATTAGTTGGAAGGGGAATGTTGCCCTTCTCGTTCTGGTAAATGGTCGCAACAGATAGGACCAGAGGGGTGAATGGTCCTGGCTTCGGAGGGGGTGCGGCCGCTGGGATAGGACCCAGCCGATCGGCCAATTTTGTTGGTGCAGAAGGTGTGGCTACCTTATCCCTGATCATGATTTCTTCCTCAAGGGCTGCATGTTTCCGGGCTCTGTCTAGCACTTCGGCATACACCGTGCCCGGATTCTTTTTCAAATCCTTATACAGTTCTCCGGTCTGGAGGGCATCAGTGAACAACGTGATTGCTTTATCCTCCGTCGTGCTTCCAACCTTTAGGGTCTCATCCCTCCATCTTTTCAGAAATTGATTGAGGGATTCTCTTGGTCCCTGCTTAACACTGGTCAGGTAAGTGAAGTACCATTTTGGGGTGGCACTCGAGGCAAATTGTGCAAAGAATAGGGATGATAATTCGGAAAAGCTGCAGATCGATCCGGGCTGCAGTGCCTCACACCATTCTAGGACGCCCCCCCCTGAGCGTGCTGAAGAACAGTCGGCAAATGGCTGCCTCAGTTGCTCCTAACAGCATGAGGTTTCCTTGGTAACTTCTCAAATGCACGTGGAGATCTCCCGCCCCGTCATATGTCTGATCGGTCGGCGGTTTGGCATCCCTTTGGATTTCGGTATTCATTATTTCCCGGGTAAACAGGGAAGTGATCCCGACCCGCACTGGGGTGGGTTGTACGGGTGCCCTGTTCATCTGATCTCTCATTTCAATCATTTGCCTCCTCATTTCAGTCATTTCTTCCTCCTGGGCTGTTAGGGGAGGTGGCGGTTGAGTTCTTAGATCTTCAAAATCCCGATCCCATTGTCTCCATGTGGTTCTAGTGTCATCACATTTTTCATACTGGGAGCGACGCCCGACCGGTGTGGTCCTCTGGCCCGGGACCCGATCGGGGTGCGGTCACTGTGGGGTGTGCTGCCTAGGAGTGTGGGTCCCATGATGATCTTCCTGATGGGCCCGTGAATGGGCCGATGTCGTGGTTGTTTCTGTATTGGGGGTTTCCTCTGTATAGCTAGCTTGCCCCCCATCTTGCTCGTCCGCCATATATTGCATCACTCGGGCTAGATCTCGCATGGCATGAGGGTTCCTCCTCAGTGCTTCGGGGATAAAGAAGTCCCCATCAAAATGTTGGTACGACCCCCTCCTGGATTGCCCTTGGGAGGTCCTGCTGTCCCTGCGTCTCCCAGAACTTCCACCGGTATGATGAGAGGTGATTCTGACCATTTTGATAATAGGTTGATGTTTGGATAGATGGTTTGTTTTGAAAATTTTTGTTCAGTTTCCCACAGACGGTGCCAATGTTGAGGTTAAGTCCCACATATCCGAAAGCCCAACACACGCTTTGGATATTTAAGGATGTGGGTAATAAATCGTGAGTATAAGAAAATATAAAAGTTGAATAATAATATGCTAAAAAGCCCACTTGTATTAAGCAATTCGCTGATTACACAAGAAACTTCCCAAACGGTACGTCGGAACAGTGATTAATACAATAACAAGAATGAGAAAGCTATTCTAGGCCTTGAGTATCAAAATGCTAACCCTTTACAATGAGATTAATCCCTCTATTTATACTAATGGGGGGTGTAGTGTGCTCCATGCCGATTGGTTGCTAATCCAGCCACTTAGATGCCCATACACCCACTTGCTGAGGTCACTTCGTAGCAATAAATGCTCCTTGCCACTTGACAACTATCTGTTGCCCAAACGGGGTGATGGACCATGCTGAAAACATGATTGATCTGGACCAAGTACCCTGGTTGACCCGATCCCCGTTCGGGGCATATATCTCACTGGGCCTGTTCTTCGTCTGGATTCAGGGCTATTTATTGGACTAGATATTTTGGGCCTTTAACCTGGGTACTGGGCCTTCGGTCCAATATCCCAACAACATGATAGTAGGAATTTACTATCAAAAATTGTGATAAAATATACTTTTACTTCATGTAAAGAATTCATGAATGGAAAAGGGGATATTTTGATATTGAGAATAAATTATATTTGGATTGGAAAGTCATCAGAAATGAATCATTGGACTATGAATTATGAACTTGGTTGTTCTAGGATTATCCGACTAGTATTGAAATACTAGTCGGGAGGTTGATATGAATGATAATGGAATTAATCCTACGGGATTGGAATATGAATAGTGATGCCTTAAGTAGTCTTAAGAGATACTTTAAGGATAAATTGTACGAGCTCTAAGGTATGTTAGGGGTAAGCCTTAAAGGTTACTCTAAGTGAATGGATTCTAAGCATAGGATTTGTTTGAGAATCGGACAAAAATGATGAATTAAAGTCGGACTCTAGAATTACATGGAAACGTAGTTGGGCTGAGCCCTTGCCGTGTAATTGTGAAGTACATGGAAACGTAGTTGGGCCGAGCCCTTGCCATGCATTAGTGAATATCATGGAAACGTAGTTGGGTTGAGCCCTTGCATGAAATTGTAAGATTTCATAGAAATGTAGTTGGGTCGAGCCCTTGCTATGCAATAGTGATGTGTTGGATTTTGGCTAGCGGATATCATAGAAATGTAGTTGGGCCGAGCCCTTGCTATGAAATCGTGGCATGATGAACTATATGAGTTGTTGTGACTTGGGGTCACGGGGAATAGATATGGCGAATTCTAAATGAATATGGGCCTACGGGCCGAGTACTTGACTTTATGTAAAGTAAGTATATTTTTAAAACGGGGTAACCGAGGGTTATGGCCTATAATATAATATCACCCTAGATTGAGGGTCTTAGAAATTGAAACATTGATTATATTCAGTGTAGTTGTAATTGTACTTTTCAAATGCTTCAAAGTACTGACCTCCCCTTCACGGGGGAGGCCACCTCACAGTTTCAGGTATAAGTTGAAGCTTGTGATCGACGCCTGTTGCTCCGGGGATATCTAGGAGAGAAGACGTGGTTCGTGCTTCATCCGTTTCTGTTTTGAAAACAATCATATAAATGCTCATGGATATTAATTTTCTCAATAATTATTTGAAGGCTTGTATGCCTAAGTTTGCCAAGTGTGGCTTGAACACTTGTAATATTGTTTCCGCTGTTTTAATGAATATTTTACATTATGTTTGTTTATGGATGTTCTACGTGTGAATGATATTCCAGACGCCTTGTATATTATGGATGTGTTGGACTGCGGTTGACTATTCGTACTGTACGGCGGGTTGTTGACGTGTCCGGGTAGGTCCGGGGCGTGACAAAGCGGGCATGGGGGTCGATGTTGGGTGCAGCGGCTTCACTATTGCTAGTGGTTGTCTGGTTGGGCCAAGGGAGGGGAGGGATAGAGGCTGGGTTGGTGGGGGATGGGGAGGGCAGGGGGTGCGGCAGAAGTTATTGGAAGGGCGGAGGTGGCCATTGTGGTTGGACAACTGCCATTGTGGTCGAATGGTGGTGGCAGCGGTAATTGGAAGAGGCGGAGGTCAGTGGATGAGCTGTGGTTGAGATTACTATGGTGGTGTCACTCTAACCTAGTCACTTTATCAGTGTGACCGGTGTGAGTGGGGTAGGTGTAATTGTGGCTGGTGTAATTGAGATTACTTTGTTTTGGTATGTACACATTTTTTCCCCGTCTTTCTAAATGAATTATCTGTTATTTTCTTTGGCATAGGTAATTCATCTTATAAATGAAAAACTAACTGTTTGTGCACAACCCGAACAACCGTGTACATGGGCGTAAACACTTTCGGCGTGCACAAAAAGTTTTTTTCATGTGATTTCCCTAACTCTTTTAAGACTTAAATCTAAAGAATAGTAGATTAGAAATTTATTCTAACATAAAAGCAAAAGATCTTCAAGCAACGGTGTTCCCTCTTAAAAACATCAACATCAGTGAGTCATTTGCTTATTTGTCAAAATTAATAAATAATACTCCTTTCGTCCCGGTAAGATTGTCCCGTTTTACCTTTTCGGGAAATCCCACTAAGATTGTCCATACCAAATTTGGTAAAGTTTGTGTGGCTCAAAATGATTTTTACTTTATTCTTACTTTATCAATTTAATATCAACCACACAAACCCACTTTTCTTAATAAGCGTACCACCTTCTCTTTTCTCAATCTTAGTGGGATGGAAATGGTAAATATTTGCCAAGGATATTTTATTGCACGACTCAACCAATATTTTGATAAAACAGTTCATATCTTACTCTACATAAAAGCAAGTGGATATTAGCCATGTTTTCCCGCTCAAACTACCAACAATAATACGGGCCGGGTCGGATTCTAGAGAAATGGTCAACATTGCTGCCTGATCGCACATTTATTGCTCCAACATATAATGAATGCGACTGAATTGTACTTCATTGATATTGGAAATAGGTGACGTGTTAAGTGTTGCTTTGATGGTTAAGTGCTTTTCAGTCTATTGCCAAATCACTTTCATTTTAATATTTGAGAAAAACAAATTTGTAGTACAAAAGCACTCATAGGCATTGAATGCTACATTGTCCAATATATTTGACGGGTCTTTTCTCAAATTTTGTTACCTTAATTTATTTGGTTGTTGCTTCACCAAATACATTTATCGGTCATTTTATTTAAACAAGTCAACAACCGGAATTATGTTAAATTTAAAATATTCAATGAATAGGACAATCACCTTTACATTCAACATTTATTTAACTGATGCAACAAGACACAAATGAATACTGGACAGACATATATATATATATATATATATATATATATATATATATATATATATATATATATATATATATATATATATATATATATATATATATATATATATATAAGAGATCAAATACAAACCATGCTTATAGTACTAACCTACAAACTCCATAATATGCATCACTTTGAACTTCAATATGCAGTAAAAATAATGTAAAGATGCAGGGGTGGGATCACATACAAACTAGTCATCTCATTCAAATCATCTTTGCATTATTTGTATTGCACATTGAAGTTCAAAGTGTTTCATATTATTCAAGCCATAAAATAGCAATTTCATGTTTACATTATTTGTATTGCATATTGAAATTCAAAGAGTGCATCTTTACATTATTTGTACTACATATTAAAGTTCAAAGTGTTGCATATTATTGAGTTTGTAGGTTAGTAAGTTAAGCATGGTTTGTATGTGATCTCACTCCTATATATATATATTATTAACTCTAGAGTATTAGAATGATGAAATAAACATATATAATCCATAAATAAGAACCATTTCTTTACTCCATCAGCTTAGATACTAATCACAAATGGCAAGTGATCTCCCATCAGGGATGTTGATCACATTACATCAACCACGACTTTGAAATAGACTAGAAATTGTATTTCATGATGCCAGGTAAATTATAATTAATATCATATATCTTTGGCATGTTACATATGTTCGACTTTCTTTCTTAAAAAAAGATAAAACGATCTTGGTTTACACTAATGCATATGACTTCATGCTTCAACTAGCACGCAAGTGTAGAGCAGTTTATTCAAACAACAGGGATGAACATACATATAAAATCAGTGTACAAATTTTCTTTTTTTAATGTATACATGTTTAATGGTAAAGGAAAGCCTGATTTATTCCTTACCAAAAACATAAAATAATCAAGGGCCATTTAATAATAATTGTATTTTCAAAACGAGGATAGTAACTAATATTTAAAAGCTAAGTGCCTTATAGTAATCTACTAAGAACTAAAATAGTGTACACTTTAGATAGACTAAATACAACTTTAACTTACTAATTTGAATAATAAAAGATACATGTATATATATTCAAGTGTACGTGTGAAGCACTGGTGCATCCAACTTTGAGTGGTGATATTTTGATCATAAAACACAAAAATGTGAATATGCACTTGATGTGTGCCCACACACATATCATTGTTTAGAATTACTATAAGTATATTAATATACATGGAGTAAAGTATGTATATTCATTCCTCATAAATGCATTTGTGCCAACTTTAATGAATGAGGAGATCGAATCACAAAAAGTATATATCATAGTCAACTGGAAATGAAGTGTTACGAGTTGGGTGATGAAGAAGGTATGTTTTTATATCTATAAATACGCATGTAGTTGAATATGTGTGCTATATATATATATGTGGTTAAAAGAGTCATGCATACATATTCACACACACACACACACACATGGACACACACAGACATGTGTATACACACAGAGAGAGACATTTAAGAAAAGCATTATAGATAATGTGATTAGATACTGTATGTATTTTCAATATTTGCCCAAACTAAGTAATAACGGTTTCCACACAAATACATACGGAGTATTAACATAAACAATTGGTTAAACTGTTTGCTTTGTTGCAGCACACAGAGGAATGCCGAGTCTAATAATACATTTTCATTTTGTTCCTGTTAGTACAATGATATGGTTAACTTTTGAATATTTTGATATTGAAGAGTTTTCCTTAACTTTGCTAATAATCATTTTCACCTCTTGCATCGTGCCTTCTAATGTTATACGTAGTACATAGTTTATTCATGAATCATGCCAGATTTGGTTTTACCCTTTGTTTTCATTGGTTTCTTGCTATAAAATTGTAATGTGCTAAGAGCCACTTAGAGTGTAACCAATTAGAATATGGAAAAGTGCAAGGTTGAAAGAGTCACTTTGACATACGACTCCATCTACTACGTAGTAGTTAGTATTGCGCATTAGATATATATGAAAGGCTAAGGGTTGTTTGTTTATTTTATTTTTTCCTAGATTATGATGTCTGTCTAGATTAAGTGATATTTGTATATGAGATTGTTTATTTTGTGTGTTGAATAAACAGTTTAAATTGATTTATTCTGTCTAAATGTGTGTTGACATTTAGTTTTTTTTTACTTCATATCACAAATAATATGTTTTCATATCATCTTACTCCGATCACTATTGGTCTAAAGTATATATCTATTCTTTTGCTCATTACATATAAAAATTGAATTCCGTGCCACCTAGCTCGTGTCAAACGTGTTGGCTCGGTTTTATACTTCCGTCTCAAACGTTGGCTGAGAATTTGGGTGAGACGTTGTGTGCCTGTAGCATACAACGAATTCACCCAACATTTGGCTCAGGTTTGATTTAGGCATGATTTTTGGTACGGAATCCACGTCACATATTTTCATCGCCAATGTCAAATATTGGGACGGTTATTTCCGAGTAAAATGTAATCAGATCCAAAATGAATGGATACCATATATATGTACGGTGTACGTACATATATACGGTATACCTTGTTTTGATTTCAAACAAACGGTAAATTTTATAGAGCAATAAACATTCATTCCAAACAGTAATAAAGCACATATATCATTGCAAACTGAACAATAAAACATAAATTGTGCAATATAAAATAAAATGAATGTTTCAACATGCCAAATTTACATGGTCATAAAACTTGTACAGAAAAACATAAGTAAAAGATGTTCATAACATGAAAGTAAAAGATGTCCAGCAGATTACATTCAACAAACCGACATTACATCAAGCTAACAAGGACATTTGGATTAATGTCGGGGAATACTTCATCCATTTGAACTTCAGGGCTATCATCAGTTCTGGGAATCCTTTCTCGCATCTGTCATCCCATACGAACTTAGCTCCCTTTCGAGTGAGCTTCGTCAATGGCGACGCCAGAACAGAGAACTTCTCCACGAACTTTCTATAGTAACCTGCCAATCCAAGGAAACTACGAATTTCTTTCACGTTCTTTGCCTCTCCCATTCGGTAATGGCCTCAATCTTATTGTTATCAACTATAATTCCCGATCCTGAAACTACATGCCCGAGAAAGCCAATCTCCCTTAGCCAAAATTCACACTTAGAAAATTAAGCATAAAGTTGCTTCTCCCGTAGTGTCTCAACAACAAGCACCAATTGTTCCTCGTGCTCTTCTTCACTCTTTGAGTAAATTAAGATGTCATCTATGAACACAATCACGAACCGATCTAAGTATTTATGAAATACCGGTTCATCAAGTCCATGAATGCCGCCAGGGCGTTTGTTAACCCAAATGACATGACTAATAACTCGAAGTGGCCATACCTTGTGAGGAAAGCACTCTTCGGTATGTCATCCTCCTTTATCTTCAATTGGTGGTACCCAAACCTCAAGTCAATCTTCGAAAACATTGTTTCTCCCCGGAGCTGATCAAACAGGTCATCAATTCTAGGCAAAGGATACCTATTCTTGATTGTGACCTTGTTTAGTTGACGATAGATAATACACATTCGAAGCGTTCCATCTTTCTTTTTCATAAAGAGTACCGACGCTCCCCACGGGGAGTAGCTCGGCCTAATGAAATCGTTATCCAAAAGCTCCTGCAACTGGGTTTTCAACTCGTTAAATTATGCGGGTGCCATTCGGTATGGCAGTATAGAGATTGGTTTGGTGTCGGGCTCAACCTCGATCACGAACTCAATCTCTCTATTGGGTGGAAGTCCCGGTAAGTCTTTTGGGAAGACGTCCGGATACTTGCACACTATTCTCACATCATTGATGTCTATTTCTTCTTTGGTTTTGTCTACCATGTAAGCTAGATACACGTGACATCCCTTTCTCATCATATTTCTTGCTCTCACTGCGGATATGATACAATTTTTTGAATTGCCTCGATCACCCTCGAAGCATAAGGTATTCCCATCATTGCCTTTGAGTTCTACAACCTTCGTGTAGCAATCTACCCTAGAATGATGTTTTTCTAGCCAATCCATCCCTAGGATCGCATCAAAATCAATCATGCTCAGCAATACGAAATCACACGTCAAGGTTTGGCCATCGAATTCCACCTCACAAGATGCAAAGTAACACGTTCTCTCAACATCATCTCCTAGTGTTGTTGATACCACTAGGGTTTGTGTCATCGGTATCAATTGTATCTCTAAATCCTCGGCGAACGCCTCACTCACGAATGAACGTTGTGCCCTGGTATCGATAAGGATTCTCACATATCTCCCATTAATCCTTATTGTTCCTACATTTTAAGCCATTTAAGATACCTCTCTAACATACCGGATCTTATTTTTGTTATTATAAGCAAAGAATTGCAAAGAAGGTGGAAGGGATCGCTTTTAAGGCAGCTTCTACTTTGTTTTTGGAACTTTGTACAACCTGTATTCATATTGTTATCATTTCTTTGTGTATGATGGTCCAATAATACTCATGAGAGTTCCATTATACCTAACCATAACATACCAACAACTCTTATGAAGAACATAATTCGAAATTATGTCCTTAGAGTGGACATTTTGCTCAATGATGGTAGACGTCCGCAGTTGAGATATAAATTGGCACAATCTCACCGTTTTGATCATATCTCTTCACATACTTAACCAAATAATTAGATTAAAATTCCATCATTTATAAAATGAAAATATCTACAACTTTCATGAAGACAAAATTTTTATTTGACGAACACATCGAGGTGCACCCGGTCGGGTTTTACGGCTATACTCGATCGGGTCATCTTGGCAGTTTGCCCTGAATTGTGGCACTGAGCAATACCCGGTCAGGTATCACCCATACCCGATCGGGTTTTTTAGACAGTGTGATAAAAATACTTTTTTTAACATACCCGATAGGGTGCCACCCATACCCGATCGGGTTTGTGAGGCAGTGTCTCAAAATCCTCATTTTTTAAGGACACCCGAGCGTGTAACATGTATACCCGATCGAATTTCCTCCTTAATAGCCATTTTAAGCCCGATATCTGACCCTACGACGACCGGGCTTCAACCCCTAGAACATATACACATTAAGTAAAGATAGAATACCACATTCTCATGAGATGTTACCTGCAACGGAATCCGGGTTCGCTTAGGCATCCGCCTCCGTCATCGCATAAACTCTAGCTTGAGTTCTTCCTTGGTTCACGGAGAGTGCGCTGCTTGTACTTGCTCCGCCGTGACCCATGCTTGCATTCGGTGCTCCACTCCATTTCTTACTCGCCATGGTTGCACTGCTTGGCCCTGATGCCCGGTTCCCACCAAGTTGAGGGTAGTTCGGCCTTATGTGCCCCGTATCTCCGCATTGGTAGCACCGTGGGGGATCACGACACTTGCCCTCGTGATTCCTCTTGCAATTCCTGCACTTAGGTTTCGCCGAGGCTTGTGACCCTGAGTTTTGCCCGCCCACGCTGAGATTCCCCCTTGATGGTGGTGCGGATGCTCTGAAAGATCCTCCTCCCTCGTGGTTCCCCTTCTTGCTAGAACCTTGGGGGCCATGACCTTCCCACTTCCTCTTTTTCGCCTCTTTGGCATTTTTCATCTTTCTTTCCTCCCATTCTTTCTATTCCCTTCATGCCCTGTTCAACCACTTGACAAAACGTCATGTTAAGCAATTGTGTTGCCCTCTCACGTATGTCAAGGTCCAAGGCATTCCAAAAATGGTTCACCATTCGATTCTCATCGCAAATATACTCCGGAATAAACTTAGCAAGTTTCCTGAACTTGTGCTCAAGTTCTTTCAAAGTGCATTGACCTCCTTGGGTCAAGTTCGTGTATTCCCTCATCTTCATGTTCACCTTGAAGTCGGAGTAGTATTGGCTAAAGAACTCTTGTCGGAAGTTCTCCCAAGTGACGGCCTCGCCGTACTTCCCCTTGACTCTGTCCCACCACGTGGACGCCATTCCTTCCATCAATCTCGTCACCACTCTCATCTTCATGTTGGGTGGCAGCTGCATATCGAGGGCCGTTTCGTTGAATCTCTTGATCCATTCGGCCGCAATGGAGAAGTCTCTCGTTCCATCAAACGGTTTACATCCCAAATCTCTTGCCTCCTTGAGATGCTTCGAGATCCTTTTTATAGGAACCTCGGTACCTCGACTTCCTCGGGGTTCCATGCTTCCCCTAGGACTCACACGGCTCCCTCTCCCTGAGGCCCCTCCCAAAGCACGTCTTGCCCGGTGCCTTTGGCGATCTTGTTGGTATTGCCGGAGATATTCCTCAATCCTCTCTAGAGCATCATTATCATCACTCTCTCCACTAACGTCATCATCTTCCCCATCATATGGGGTTTCAACCGGCTCAGTCCCCGGTCGGTAAGTTGAATCCTCCTCAGACTCATAAATGCTCATCAACTGTTTCAACATGACTGTCACTTACGGTCAGCGAGTGGCCTGCACGGCCCTGTCCCCTAGACACTCTCGATGGCCCTCGACTACCATGTTGGGACCTTTCCGGTTCCTTAGAGTAACTTTCCCGGTACGTTCCGTTTCTAAAAGAAATTTAGAATGAGTCATTAGACTCGTATCAAGTGTCAATTGACAGATAGGTACTTAAAGACATCATTTGACTCAAATTGCCGCCATACCAATTGTTAAGGGTACCATCTTAACAATTAGAGACATTGCAACTCAAGTACCAAAAATTCTATAAGTACAAAACATCTTATGCTCATGGTTTTCAAATTCATTTTCAAAAAGAAATTTTAAGACTTCATTATGATGTTCACGGACTAAGACTCTGATACCAATTAAATTGTCACGCCTCGGACCTACCCGGACATGTCAACATCCCGCCATATAGTACGAATAGTCAACCGCAGTTCAACACATCCATACTATACAAAGCGTCTGGAATATCATTCACACATAGTACATCCATAAACAAACATAATGTAAAAACGTTCATTACAGCAGCGGAAACATTGATACAAGTGTTCAAGTCACACTTGGCAAACTTAGGAATTCAAGCCCTCAAATAGTTATTCAGAAAATAATACCCATGAGCATTATTTATATTGTTTTCAAAACAGAAAGGGAAGAAGCGCGAACCAAGTCTTCATCCTTCACTCTCCCCGAAGCAACGAGTGTTGGTAGCAACCTTCAAGTTCTACCTGAAACTGTGAGGTGGCCTCCCCATGAAGGGAAAGTCAGTACTTTGAAGCATTTGAAAAGTACAATGACAACTACACTATATATAATCAATGTTTCAATTTCTAAGACCCTCAATCTAGGGTGATACTATATTATAGGGTGTAACCATCGGTTACCCTATATAAAGATATACTTACCTTATATATATAAAGTCAAGTAGTCGACCCGTGGGCCCATGCTTACCTTAATGCGTCATTTCACTATAGTAGAGTCACACTTATCTATATTATTCCGTCGTGCCAGAGGCTGACTTTAGTCACTTCATTTCGTGCTAGAGGCTTCCTCTAGTCACTCTAGATTATGCTAGAGGCTTACTCTAGTCATTTCCCATCGTTCTAGAGGCTTCCTCTAGTCACTCTCCATTATGCTAGAGGCTTCCTATAGTCATCTTACGTTATGGTAGAGGCTCCCTCTAGTCATATTATCAAATTCCTAAGCAACTTCTATCCCTATAATCACTTTGTATTGAGTTGCCTTTAAGGCCTACTACTAGCTTAGCTTAGCATTTACACATTCCTACCTTAAAGTATCTCATTTTTTTGGATGAAATGTAAGTATATATATAAACCACCCAAAAAATAACATTATACAATGCATCACTCATGATCAGTTGAACTATCTAAGTTAGACTAGTCTAACCTAAATAAAACTATCAACATAAGTAGGTCGCAGCCTCTTACAACATCTTTCAACAATAAAGTCAAAACAAAACCAGCATTCCTTTAGTTTCTTTTTTGGGGCTTCATAAATAAAAGAGTTTTTTTCTTCCCATTTCTACATGTTATCTTAATCTCCTCGTATCTGTTTGGATCATACATCCTATTGCCAAACTGTTTCCAACCACTCTTTGGATCCGCACCACCTACCTGCTCTTCAGTAACCTTGGCAGCAACCTGGGGAAAAGGTGCAGCAGCAGGTTTATCAGGAATAGCAGCAGCAGGTTGCGGCTCATGGGCAGCAGCAGGATCCGGTTCAGGAAGTGCAGCAGCAGGTTTGTCAAGTTTGTCCACCCCAGCAGCAGGTTGCGGCTCAAGAGCAGCAACAGGAATTGCAGCAGCAAGTGCAGCGGGTGCAGGTGAAGTCTTAGCAGCAGCAGGTGCAGCCTGGGAAACTGTAGCAGTTTCTGGCCCAGCTGCAGGTTGTAAAACAGGTGCAGCAGGAATTGCAGCAGCAGTTTCTGGCCCAGCCGCAGCTTGTAAAACAGCAGCAGCAGCGGAAGGTGTCACCAGCTTTGCAATCTTTTTTCCTTTCTGCCTACGAACTTCCACAAATTCCCCTTCTGGGTCCACAATATCCTGCACCACAATGGTCTTCGTAGTCTCAATAGCCTTCGTGGTGGGTTCCCTAGCTATTAAAATAGCCTCATTATTATCTGGTTCATTGGTTTCAGGTTTTTCTTTTGCTGCTAGTTTCTTGCAAATGAAAGGATGGTGTCCGTATTGTTTGCAATGGAAACAGTAGTTCGGAAACGTTTCATAGAGAACCCGCTGCTCAAAAGTCCTTCCTGACGCCATCTTGATTGGAAATGAGAGGGGAGGTGGCTTTGTCACGTCCACTTCGATCAATACTCTAGCGAAGTTGTGGTTTGCCTTTTCAAGCGTTATCCTATCCGTGGTGAGTGGAACTCCAACCATAGAAGCAACATCGCTAATAGTATCCTCATTCCACATCCTCACAGGGAGCTTAGGGAATTTAATCCTAATTGGCACCTTCAAGAACTCTTCATCTTCAAAGGAGAACTCATCAGACAGAACCTTCAAAACCAATAGCTTCCCATAGAGGGTATAAGGCCCCTCAAGCATAACTTTAGTCCTATCAGCTTCGATTTTGAATTTAAAAACAACCCAACCCTTATCATGTGGTTTGATTTCACAGTGTACTCCCCATTTTTTTTCAAGGCTATAGGTTGCCTTTAAACCAGGAAACCTTCCGGTAAAAAATCCCACCAGACAGTAGCCAAAGATATCCACCATTGAAGGTAGCACACGGTCCGAAAAATCCAGAAAATTACTGGTTGGTGGAATATACCTCAGTTTAAGCCCTTCGGTAGGAGCTCGGTTGTCTTTAAACAGTGTACTCCATTGCTTCCTCTTTGGTTCATTGGTATCATCCACAGCTCCAGTAGGTGAAGTAGCTTCATTTGGTTTAATACCTATAGTTTGGTGCTGTGTAGACCGGGTGACAGCAAAAATCACCCCTTCAGCATGTTTCACCTTGTTCCCAGGAGATTCACTGCCTTCAAGCAATGCACCATCTAGCTGTGGAGCCTCTATCATCCCTGCAGCTCAGGTTGTTGTCTGCCCAGGCAGTCCACTCCCAGTAGGTTGCATAACAGCGCTAGCTATGCCGGAATTCTTTGCCAGCTTCATTGGCTTTGCAGCGTTCAAGGAAGGGAATTCCTCATCCGACCCTTCCAATACAGAGAATCTGGAGGAAGCTCGAGTGGTACGAGTCGAAGAATTAGCCCCTGGTCCCTGTTTAGTTCGTACCATTTCAAGGTCTCCAATTTAACCAAGAAATGAACAGTAAAACCGACGCCAGCAGAGGGTAGTCGTCTGGCCTTCTTATCTCAAGCAAAACAGGTCCCCAGGTTCGTCCAAAGTAGATAAACACCAGGGACACAAATTGAAATCTACACACAGCTAGCAGAATTTGAAAAAGAAACACCGAACAAGAAGTCGTTCTCAAAATCTAATGAACAGTCCTCTGCGCGAGAATAGATCGATTTGGGGCTTATAAACCCTAAATCGATAAGCTTCCCACATCGCCGAAGTCTGACCTGAAACAAGGAACGAAAATCGCAACAAACTTTCAGCTCAAAACCAGAATCGGAGATCTTCATCCTGCCGCGTGAGTCTGGAACGAGGGTTCCAGAGAGACGCTCTCAACACGCGTGAAACCAGAATCGGAGATCTTCATCATGCTAACATTTTGGCTAATATTTCAATACTAACCAATTAACCTTAGAACAACCAAGTTCAAATTCATAATCATATTTTTCATCTCAATCGATCTTCCAATTCAAATATGATTAAATCTTAATATTAAAAATATCACTTTTATCTATTCATGAATTCTCTACATGAAATAAAAGTATATTTTATCACAATCTTTCACAATTTATTTCATTATCATGCTATCATATTCATAATACACAATCATACATAATTTCTTCTAAATTTGTATATCATGTTTCATTTACTCATATGCAATGGTATTTTCATTTAGGCATTATTAATCATTAATAATCCATGAAAATCACATTTAATACTTTAGGTAATCTTATGAAATTAACTCGCTAATTATAAGCAATATAATCAGTCATCCTCACCTCGAATGGGCTTTAAGAAGTTCTACCCTTCTGGGTTGATCTCCTGCGAAACTCCGGCGAACTCCGGCGAACTCCGGCGAAACTCCGGAGACAACTAGAAACACCTTAGTCAAGCTCCTAACAAGGTTTTATCATCACAAAACCCATATCAACACAAATAACCCCTAAAATGTTATTTTTCGGCGAGCCGGTCATTTTGGCTTCTAAATCCGTTCTTGGACTTGGAACTATCTTCCAACCCCTTGTTCTACACTTCTAAACATGTAGAACAATCTTAGGGTCCTCCATATGACATATGCATTATACGATAGATAAAAAGTAAAGGAAAAGTTATTATAAGGTCATTACCTTAATCCTTTCACACTTTTCCTATCTTTTTCCTTCCTTAATCTTCTTCCTTGGACCTCTATTGTTTGAGATCGAATATGCAGCTATGGAGGATGATATCGAGCTTCTATCTCACTTATTGTATGGTTGGGTCGAGCTAGGTGATTGAAAGGGAGAGGAGATGCTCACTTTTGTCTCAAATGACAAATGAGTGAGGGTGGGGGATCCTCCATGGTACTTTTGATGCTAAAAGCTTCTCCTCCACATTTCCTTTGTCAACTCCACCCCCTTCACATTAATTTGAGCACACAAAAACGTGGGGTGGCCCCCACTCATGTGAGAGGTCATCCCTTTATGTCCAATCTGTACAATCGGCCCCGAAAGTTGTATTTCTCGGATTGTTTTAATTATATTTTATTTTATCGAGTCAAATAAAATATAACACATATTCTTCATCATTATAGGACTTTATAATGGATGAACATTCTCCATCTTAAATTTGGAAGTCTCCGAAATTCATTTCAGACTGTTATCCGGTAAATTACCAAAACTGGTAATTGGGCCTCGTTTGACCAACGGGTCAACTCTATGCCCTATCTATGGCCCAACTAAAATATCCACAACCATATACATATAATCTATACCAAGATGAATATAATATTTGGTCATGGAATTATCGGGCAGTCCACGTTCCCAGGGTGGGCCCCACGTGCAATTTACTATTCACGCAAAAGAAATAACAAAAATTTGCAACTTCTCAAATTCATAATTCATTCTTCAAGGTTTATTACATGATTTACTAAAAAGTAAATATGTATGGGGATGGTGTTACATCCTTCGTGCTGCCCCGGGGTCTTATGCTACACGACGCTGATGATCTTCATGAAGAACATGTATATCACCTAGGATCCTTCGCTTTTCACTCAACCATCTTCTCACCGATTCTCCATGTTGCCCCTGGGTCTTATGCTACGTGAGGCCGATGATCTTGATGAAGAACAGGTCAATCCCCTAGGATTCCCTAGCTCTGGGAGTTGTTTTCTCCCCCCCCCCCCCCCCCCATTTTTTTTGGAAGGAAGGATATTTTTGTGAGAATTTCTTCAGGTGCTCCACATTCCACATGACGATGGCGCGCCCCTCCATTGTGTGGAGGGAGAACATCTTATGAGAGTATATCCTGGATACCCTGTACGGGCGTACGACCAATGTTATCCCTGCAGGATGATGTTTCCCGCTAGCGTACGAGGCCCCTGGTGGCTGGAGCAGATGCCCTCATGGATTTCCTTCATGACTGCGGCAGCTAAGCTCGGCGGTCGACATCCGAGGTACAACATGCCAAACGTCTTCTCGTACAGTTGTCCATCCATAACCTCGAAGCTCGGGGCTCGCCTCTTGATCCAGGCACCCCTCCTAGCTGGTCGGCCATTTGGTTCCAAGGGACGGGTCCCTTCCCTGAGGTAGCCAGCCACTTCGGTCGTCCAGTTTGGATCTGCAAAAAAATGGTTGATACCTGAATAGTGTCTTTTGCCAGACGGAGGAGTACTTATTCAACCCCTTTCCGCACCGTAGGGGTATCCCGGGTTTCCGCACCCCCAAATATCACTTGATCTCCAACTTCTTCTTGCGGTCGTCCGGCCCGAGTGACCCTTCGGGCCGTTTGTCGGCATCTTTGAACTCCCCCTCCCGCCAGTTGTCCCGACGCCAGGTATGCGGCTTCTTGTATGGATGCATCTGGTTCTGGGAGCCCGGCCCCTCTGTGAACTCTCTGAGGTAGCCCCTTCGGATAAGTTCATCGATGGCTGCCCTAAGGTTGCGGTAGTGATCCGTGTTGTGCCCGATCTTGCGGTGCTATTCGTAATAAACCTATAGTTCTTGCCCATTGGCTCATCAGAAATTGGCGGCTCTTCGAGCATTCCTTTGTCTTTGATGGGCCTCAAAGATTTGGCTCACCGTGAACGCCAGAGGGATATGGTCGACCTCTGTATGTCGTCCGTATGTGGCCTAACCCTGTGTCGCCCACGGGGCGTGGGAGCCGTTCGTCTTCTTCTTTTTTGCTTTGGGGGAGTCTGATGGCCTCGGCCCCAGACGGTCCGACATTTTGCGGGTTGCAGGAACGGAAACCCTGTTCCTTTAGGCAATTTCTTCCTCGATTGCTGCATATTTTGGTGCCCTGGTCAGCACCTCGACATAACTGCTCTCGAGGTTCCTTTTCAAATCCAGGTAAAGATCCCCAGTTACAAGTGTGTTGGTGAAAAGGGTGATGCTCGTGCACTCCGTCAGGTCCTCGACCTTCAGGGTTTCATGCCTCCACCATATGAGGAAGGTGGATAGGGTTTCCTCCTTCCCTTGGCGGGCGCTCGTCAGCCAGCTGAAATGCTTCTTCGGTGTGGAGTTGGAGGCGAACTATGACATGAACTGTCTGGAGAATTGTTCAAAGCTATCAATGGATCCGGGTCTGAGCCGCCCGAACCATTCTTGCGTCGGACCTCTGAGGGTGCTGAAGAACAGCCTACAAATAGCCTCATCGGAGGCTCCCATCATGGAGAGTGCTCCCTGGAAAGAAAGCAGATGAGCTTTAGGATCTCCTTCCCGTTGTAAACCAGGGCGCCAGACGGCCTAATGTCCCTGGGAATCTCCACCGCCATGATCCTGGCGGAGAAAGGAGATGATAGGGCAATCCTGGTCTGAGCTGGAGCAGTATCCACTCGTCGACTCAGCTCATTGATTTGCCTCTGAAGATCCACGAGCATCGCATCTTGCGAGTCGGTAGTGGTGATTGTGGGGGGTTACCAGTGCTAAGGCATTTTCGGTACGTACGGCATCAACGCCATGCTGCCTGCGGATGAAGCGAGCCTCCTGCCTTAAGCCGCTGATCATGGGGGTCTGCTCTTTGGTCGTTGTATCATTGTGGGGCATCACTAGGCTGCGATCCCGGGTCGCGTGCTGCTGTGCCCTCCTGCCAAACCTGCCCCCAACTCCCCCCATATTCGGAGAGTGGACGTTCCTGGCGATCCTAGTGTGGACCGAGGAGCGAGACTCCGCGGTCTCGCTTGTATGCCCCTCGAGCATCTGCAAAGTGCGGATGTGAGAGGACGGGGATGGTATCCACCATCTCCCTCAGATGCTCGACTCCATCTCCCGCTCATTTTCCAAACCGCGGATGGTATCCGCCATCTCCCTCAGGGAATCATGGCCCCCGAGTTCATGGGGAATCCTGTCAGTAAGCACCCCAAAGCCCTCGCGGCTCCACAAGCTGCTGGACTGGGCGTCTGCCGCCTGCTGGCGTGCTTTTTGGCTGCGTGACAGCCGATCGGAGAGATCATAGGAGCTACCTTCATTATTTCCTGCCATCTTACTTGTTTTGAGTTGTTTCTAGAGTGGTTTCTTAGCTGCGAGCTTATTTTGAAAGAACTTTTTTATCAAGTTTCCCACAAACGGCGCCAGTGTTGAGGTTTATTTCTTTCAACCCGTAGGACCAACACACAACCTAAGGGTTTCGAGTGGGTAGTTTAGGAGAATAAGGTCAAACAAGTAAGATGAGGCCCAATAAGAAGTCTTGGTTTAATTCCACTGTTACAAAGCTTGAGGCCGTTCGTACCTACAAGGCGTGAGGCCGTTCGTACTTACAAGGTGTGAGGCCGTTCGTACAGATGCTGTGCTACGAGATAATAAGAAAGCTACAATACTAGAGTGCTAAGTTGCCACCCTTTACAATGAAATAAATGCTTCTATTTATACTGTCTGATGGTGGTTGAGCATGCTGATGTGGTGGGTTGTGGTTGGCTTGGATCCCAACCACCAAATCTCTGTATGAAATGGCTTCCCAACCACCATATCTTTGCATTAAATGCGCTTCTGGCCAGAACCTTGGATTCCCGCCAGAGGTTGGGGACGAGCGTCCCCAAGAATTGGGTTGTGGTTAGCTTGGATCCCAACCATCAAATCTCTGTATGAAATGGCTTCCCAACCACCATATCTCTGCATTAAATGCGCTTCCCGACAGGATATTGGCTCCCCGCCAACGGGCGGGGATGTTCGTCCCCATGAGTCTGCCTTCTGTTTTCCTGTTGGGCCCAAAGTCCTGCGAGACGTGCGTCAGCCGCTGCTCCTGGGTCAGAGCACCTAGCTTTGGATACGTACATCCCCTGAGTTGTATCTGTTGGGACCAAGCTTTTCCGCGATTCGGGGAGGATGATCCAGTTTGCTCGGGCTACTGGAGACGTTCGTCGGGTGGCCCAATCCTTGTGGCGTTGTGTTTCTGGGGATGTTCGTCGGGTGGCCCAATCCTTGTTTCGTAGGGTGGGCCTTAAAGGGTTTATGGATCAACCCATGTTGGGCCATTAACCCAACAATAATCATGTGCCACCACAATGTCTACTTCATTTCTGTTTCTCTCTCCCCGAATACCATAACTTAAAACCTTTGGAATTAATCTCACGTGCCTTTTCTCTAACCCACTTAATTCTTGCATGCACATTATGTTGATATTCCTCCTCCTCATAACATCAGTTGTCTCAGATGATCTTTCCATAAGAGAACCAATATTATTCCATGTCCCAAAACGCAATCTAGCACCATGTCTTATCTTCTTCACACCAAGTCGACCCCCGCCATGCCTTTGCATATTTGACACAATCCCTAGACATTGGAGTGACGCGTCGCTTCTGGGTGATGACCTAGTAACCTTAGCATTATTATCACCATACCCAGACCTATGAAGTTGTGAGGAATAATTGTATTTAGATTTTGATGATGCTAAGTTAATTAGAATATTAGAGTACCCCTTTAGAAACCTTATATTAGAATTCTCTTTGTGTAAGTAATAGTCTAGTCGACTGGTCACAAACCCTCTTGGATCTCTTGATCAGAGTTGCTACCAGAGCTGCTCATCAAAGATGCTACCAGAGCTGGGCACAAGAGTTACCAGCAGAGTTGCCATTAGAGCCGACCATCAGAGTTGCTATCAGAGAACCACATAAGATTTGCTGACACATAGAAGAGTTCGAAGGTACTTTATCTAGTCGTTAAACTAACGGAAGATTCCCTAACGGATGGGAGCTTCTTAACGGAACATGGTACTGTTCACACATTAAATGCACAATTAATGTGAGTCGTACGTTGAGATATTTAAAGTTGATGATTGACCATGCGGATATCCTCTCGCCCCCAAAATAGCAAGTCGAGAACCAACAGGTCAAATCAATAGTACAAGCATTAAATGAAGCTGTTCTAACCTCCAACGGGAAGACTGCTCCCAGTATATAAGATACACTTCGAAGGACTGGAAAAACAAGGAACGAAGAACAATTCAAACTATCTCTCTAAGTGAAAACATTCAAAATCTCAAAGACTACAACCTCCATTCATCTAGAGCAACAAAACTTAACGTTGGAAAAGATTATAAACTCCATATCTTTTTTTCAACGTGAGAGAATCGTTCCTCAAGTTCTTCAACACTTCAAGAGCCTCAACTACAAATCCTTTGTGACGAGGCTACGTTGGAGAAACCGTTCTTAACGGAAACACTTCTTGAAAAAGAAGGGACGTCTCAAGTAACTGGAGTAGTGAAGTGGTGATACTTCAAGAGACTCAGTGAACACAAGACCAGTCATCAAGAAGCTAGGAGGAGCATCCCGGGTGACAACTAGACTTGAAGAAGACGAGGAGAGCTTCTTAAGTGCTAGGACTAGGCGTTGTAACTGTCGTTTTACAAGTTTAGTGGAACTGTGGGCTAGAGGAACGCGTTGTTCCTTGAACCACTATAAAAATCCCTGGTGTCATTTACTTTACGCATTTACTTTATGTACTTAAGATTCTAACTGATTAACTCAAAGACTTGGACTCTGTGTTCAGCAGATCTTATCCTGAGTGTTATCAGAAAGGCATTTGCTTTAGTGTTTTCCTGAGGCTACCCGGACAGAACTCTTATCCGTTGTCAGGTCCAGTTCTGCCATCAGAACTCGACCTTCTCTGTCACCAGTACTAGACCCTCTCTGATAAGTCATTTGTGACTTTGAGAAAAAGTTTGAAAAACCTGAACAGTCTATTCACCTCCTAGATTGTTTCTAGTATAAACGGGACCAATAAGTGGTATCAGAGCCTCATTGTTCTTGTAATTTTTAGGTTATTTGCTGAACAAAGACCCACTTGTTTCTTAGCCCTTGTTTTATTATCTTATTATGGATAACACACTTTCCAAGAATCTCATGTTTTGAGTTACTAAGTTTGATGACTGGAGGATCAGGATGAAAGCCCACCTATGCGCACTCAATGATGAGATGTGGGAAGTTCTTGATGCAGGCCCTTTTACTGAATTCACAAAGGTGAACCCAGATTACACCACTGGCAGTGGTCTACCACATATGATCACCAAACTTCGTCATGAGTTGTCAAATGAAGAAATGAGGAAAGACAACCTTGACAACATTGCCAAGGACATCCTCTACAAGGCCATAGATGACAAATATTTCATTAGAATCAAGAAGTGCACATCTGCCGAAGAAATCTGGGATACACTCACCCTGATTGGAGCTGGTGATGAGAAGGAGAAGGATAACAAGCTCACTATTTCCATGAAGAAGTTTGAAGATTCCAAACTCCTCCCCAAAGAATGCATAGCTGAGATGTATGCACGCATGCTCACCCTTACCGTTGAGATCTCTGAGCTTGGGAAGGAACTGACTCCCAAAGAGATCAACCTGAAGGTTCTCAGGGGTCTACCTTCACCCTGGGAAATGAAGGTCACTGATATGAGAGACAACAAGGACCTCGGGACTTACAACACAAAGAAACTCATATGTGATCTCAAATCTTATGAGTTCGAGATGAATGAGGAAGAAAAAGAAGAAGCTGAGGACAGAACAACTACTTCCCTCACTGCCAGTACTTTTAAGGTAAATAACTTTGACCCTTCCATTCTTTTAACTAACGAATATATGGCTGCCTTTGCCAGGAACTTCAGGAAATTTTTGAAGCCCAAGGATGGCAGAAGTCCATCCTCGATCCACCAGAAAGCCATTTCAGAAGACAAAGTCTTCAGAAAGCAAATGAGAGCTTCTCTGCTACAACTGCAGGCAACCAAGACACTTCAAGGCTAACTGCCCACACCATATAGTGTCCAAGCGGCAAGGACAGGAAGGAGAAAAGAAGTATGAGAACAGAAGGAGGAAAGCTCTCATCTCTGAGCAACCAGAGAAGGACACCCTCTCTGAGACAGAGTCAAGCTCAGAATCAGAGTCAGATGAGGCATTCTGTTGCCTGGATACAGATACCGAAGACCTGTGCCTTATGGGTCAATCTGATGATGAGATATCCTCTACCTCTACTTCTAGTTTTTCTTCGGTAAGCAAAGCTTTTAATTCTGATTCAATGACATAATTTTGGGAAGAGTTTAAAGCCATCCAAACCATTTACTCTTCTGTTAAAGAAGAAAACGGTAAGCTGAAAGATGAAATTCTTGACTTAAAAAAGGAGGTTGAGATCAAAATCAATCTTCTGATTAAGGAAAGAGATCAGCTGGAAGCTGAAAATGTTTCTCTTCTAAAGAGAGCAAGAGAAATAGAGTCACTTGAAATCAGGTATAACACCTACCAGAATGCCGAGACTTCAATGGAAAGGCTAGTACTTGACCAGCAAGTTGGCGTTGGTTTTGGTTTTGGATATGGCTCAACAGAATCAGGTGAGCCTTCTGTAAAGCCTAGCACCAGAGTTGCTAAGGCAGATAAGGTCATAGTGCCACTGATTTCTAGCCTCATCTACCAAGCTAGTGTATCTGGTACAAAGGCTGTTCATGAGAGAGTCAGATTAGAAAAGGTTCAACCCAAACAAGTTTTGACAACTAATGAATCTGGCAGAAAACCTAACATCAGAAAAGGTTTTCAAAATAACAGAAATCCATGAAAGAACTCGACCAGACACTCTCATGACTACCCTGCTAGAAATGATCACCAGAAAGCCAGATATCAAGAGAAGATTAACTTTAGGAAGAAGAGGTTGGCTGGTCAACATCAGAAGCCCAAAGCTAACCGCCTATATGCTCTTGATAGTTTATGGGATTTCTTTCCAACGAGAAAAGCTATGCAGAAGTATGTAAACAGGAAGCATGACCCTCACAAGCATCTTCCCAAAATGAATCACACTTCAGTTTACTATGACTACCAGGTGGACAATGGGTACCACCCACTAAGATTTCACTTGATGAGACCAAAGTGGTACCGGCTACCAAGACTACATGACCCCCTAGGACCCAACATTGCTTGGGTACCTAAATCTTTCTTTTGATTTTGCAGGAACTGTGTGTTGGAGCCATCTCTAAGCAAGAATGGTTTATTGATAGTGGATGCTCCAGGCACATGACAGGTAACAGAAGTTGCCTAACAGAGTTCCAGAGATTCAAAGGACCTGAAGTCACCTTTAATTTGGTGGACAAGATAAAGAAGGTCAAACAAAAGGAAGAGGGAAGCTGATCAAGAACCAGATAATCATTGATTATGTCTCATACGTTAAAGGCCTGAAGTTCAACCTGCTGAGTGCTAGCCAGTTCTGTGACAAAGGCTACACAGTTGAATTTTCAGAGGAAAGATGTTCTGTCAAACATGAGACAACAAAGGAAGTGGTTTTGACAGCAAGAAGAAAAAGAAACATCTATGTTGTTGATTGGTCTACTGCAAAAGATGGAATTTGCCTGATAGCCAAAGGAGATTCAAAACTCAGCTGGGAATGACACAAGAAGCCGAGCCACTTGAATTTCAAGACAATCAACAAGCTAGCAAGGGATCACATTGTTGATGGACTGTCCAACACAGTGTACAAAAAGGAGAACATATGCAGTGCATGCCATACAGGAAAACAAGATAAAAAATCCTTCAAACCCATTGCTGGAGACCTCTCTACTAATCCTCTAAATCTGATTCACATGGATTTATTTGGACCAGTTGAGACTCCAAGCGTTGGTGGAAAGAGATATACTCTAGTCATGGTGGATGACTACTCAAGATACACTTGGACAATCTTCTTGAAAAAGAAGAATGAGACACTACAGAAGCTGCCATCTCTGTTGAAGCTATTACAGAATGAACAGAACTTGAAGGTCAAGATCATCAGATCAAATAGAGGGACATTGTTTTTCAACCAGGTCATAAAGGATTTATGTGACCAGAATGGAACCATCCACAACAGAATGGAGTTACAGAAAGAAGAAATGGGACTCTCAAGGAAGCTGCAAGGACCATGATTGTTGAATCAGGTCTATCTCTCAGATACTGGGCTGAAGCTATCAACACTGCATGCTACACCCAGAACCAGAGTATGATTCATAAAGCTCATCAGAAGACCCCTTATGCGTTGTGGAAAGGAAGAAAGCCTTACACCAGCTACCTTCATGCTTTTGGATGCAAATGCTACATTCTCAACAATACAAAGGAACATCTTAAAGTGTTCCAAGAGAAAGTTGATGAAGGAATGCTCATAGGCTACTCAAGCACAAGCAAAGCCTATAAGATACTCAACAAGAGGACCTTTCTCGTTGAAGAATCAATACATGTCAAATTTGATGATCACTCTTTTGAAGATATAACAGGTAATCTGAAGGAAATCAACCTTGAAGAAATTCAAATTGGAGTACCAGAAGTGGTCACACCAGATGTAGACACACCAGAAGTGGCCATACCAGAAGAGGTCAACAACTCTATCTTGCCAACTCACATCCTTAACCCTATTCTGCAAGATAAGGATATTGATGAAGAATCAGAAGCTGAACAAGAGAGAACGAGAGAACCATTATCAGAACCTGATCTAACTTGGTTGAGAGATCACCCACCAAACCAAGTGAGACAGATCAGAAGTGGTGTGCATACCAGATCTGCTACTACTAGAAGAGAAGCAAATTTTGCCTGCTACATCTCTCAGATGGAACCTATGACCGTGGAAGAAGCTCTGCAAGACTCAGACTAGATCAATACAATGCAAGAAAAGGTTACTCAATTTGAAAGGAACAAAGTATGGGAACTTGTTCCCAGACCAAAGCACCAGAATGTCATTGGAACCAAATGGGTGTTCAAAAAAAAAAGATGAAGAAGGCAACATTGTAAGGAATAAAGCAAGGCTGGTACCTAAGGGATACTGCCAAGAAGAAACAATTGATTTTGATGAGACCTTTGCACCAGTTGTCAGACTTGAAGCCATCAGAATCTTCCTAGCTTATGCTGCCTGCAATGATATCAAGGTCTACCAGATGGATGTCAAGAATGCATTTCTGAATGGAGATCTTGAAAAGGAAGTTTATGTGGAACAACCACCAGGTTTTGTTATTCCTACTCAATCTTGTTGTGTCTACAAGCTTAGAAAGGCCCTTTATGGTCTTAAGCAAGCTCCCAGACCATGGTATGACACTTTGTCCTTATTCGTAGTGAACGATGGGTTTACTAAGGGAAATGTTGACAAAACCTTATTTCAAATCTCTGTTGCTAATCATATTCTGTTAGTACATATATATGTTGATGATATTATATTTGGAAGTACTAATGCAGAACTATGCAAGAAAGTTTCTCAAGTAATGCAGTCAATTTGAAATGAGCATGATGGGAGAACTGAGTTACTTCCTAGGACTGCAAGTGAAACAAGTTCCAGAAAGGATCTTTATCAACCAAGGGAAGTACACCAGAGATCTGATCAAGAAGTTTGGGATAGAAGGAAAAGCCTCAGTGAAGATTCTCATGAACACCTCACACGGAATTGGACCAGGTGATGAAGGAAAAGATGTAGATGTAACAATGTATAGAGGGATCATTGGATCTATTCTGTATCTAACTGCAAGCAGACCATATATATCATTCTCTGTTGGAATCTGTGCCAGATACCAGTCAAAGCCCAAGGAGAGCCATCTTAGCGCTGCAAAAAGAATCATGAGATATATCAAAGGAAATCCAAATGCAGGCCTATGGTATTCCAAGGGAGGTAATTTTAAACTAATTTTCGACTCTGACTCAGATTTTGCAGGTTGCAGATTAGACATGAAGAGCACCTCTGGTCACAGCCAATTGCTAGGTGCGAGACTTGTCTCTTGATTTAGCAAGAAGCAGAACTCAATCTCAACGAGCACAGCTGAAGCTAAGTACATTACTGCTGGAAGTTGTTGTGCTCAACTACTCTGGATGAAGCAACAACTCAAGGACTATGGGATTCATACAAAGGAGATCAAGTTGCTCTGTGACAATACCAGTGCCATTGCAATCACTCAGAATCCAGTACTTCATTCCAGAACCAAGCATATTGAGATTAGACATCACCTCATCGGAGATCATGTAGAGAAGAAGCATATTTGTATGGAGCATGTACCAACATAAGATCAACTTGCAGACATCCTCACTAAACCTCTCAGTGAGACAAGGTTCAACAAGCTAAGGGAAGAACTGTGAATGATGGATGATCTTCCCAGAGATGCTTAACTCAGAGCTGCTCTGGATTAGAGGACCTCCTACCAGAGTACCTCCTACTCTGATACAGGAATTCTTCCTATCAGAATACCTCTTGTGGCTGTGGACTTGGCCAAATTTCTTGTTGAGTGGTTAATGGTACTGGCAGACCTAATACTTAAGCAGGTCTTTGACGTTTCTACCCCTGATAGTTATTACTATAACAGAAACATTTTAGCGCCCACATTTCAATAAATGTAACCTCGAAATCACAAATTATATTAAATGTCTACTAACCCACTTTATATATTACCCACTACCCCACTCAAACTGGTTACTGCACTTCATCTCTCTAGCTTTATTCTCTCTCAACCTTTGAAATCCCTGCCAGAACTCCCAACTTCCTGAAATCTTCCGAATTCTTCATTCTGCGCAAATAATCTGAAAATGAAGTTCATAAACATCAACGCCAAGCAAGGCGATGATGGATAAAAAGAGGGAGAAACAGACTGCTAAACCCAAGACTGCCCCAAAGAAGTCCACCAAGAAACCCACTATTGTAAAGAAGGTTGCACCAGAGAAGGATGCACCAAAGGATGTTGCATCTCTGAAACCACCAGAGATGTTCCTGTTAAGAAGCAGAAGTTGAAGAAGAAGAGGAAGTTAGTCGTTCAGATTGACTCTTATGGCTCTGAACCTCAGAATCACAAGAAGAAGAAGAAGAAGAAGAAGAATAAAAATAAGAAGAAGAAGAAGAAGAAGAAGACGAGGAGGAGGAGGAGGAGCAGAAGGAGGAGAAGGAGCAGAAGGAGGAGAAGGAGGAGAAGGAGCAGAAGGAGCAGAAGGAGCAACAGGAGCAGAAGCAGAAGAAGCAGCAGCAGAAGAAGCAGAAGCAGAAGAAGAAGAAGAAGAAGAAGAAGAAGAAGAAGAAGGAGAAGCAGGAGAAGCAGGAGAAGAAGCAGAAGAAGAAGGAGAAGAAGCAGGAGAAGCAAGAGGAGAAGCAGGAGAAGCATGAGAAGCAGGAGAAGTAGGAGAAGAAGCAGAAGAAGCAGAAGAAGAAGCAGGAGAAGAAAAAGAAGCAAAAGAAGAAGCAGAAGAAGAAGCAGAAGAAGCAGAAGCAGAAGCAGAAGCAGAAGCAGAAGCAGAAGCCGAAGAAGAAGCAGAAGCAGCAGCCGAAGAAGAAGCAGAAGAAGCAGAAGAAGCAGAAGAAGAGGAAGAAGAGGAAGAAGAGGAAGAAGAGGAAGAAGAAGAAGAGGAAGAGGAAGAAGAAGAGGAAGAAGAAGAGGAAGAGGAAGAGGAAGAGGAAGAGGAAGAGGAAGAGGAAGAGGAAGAGGAAGAGGAAGAAGAAGAAGAGGAAGAAGAAGACTACACCTGCTAAAGGTTCACCAATTCAGGGGAACCAGAATCAGAACTGCAACCCACCTCTGTACCAGAAGTACCTATGATTGTTACCTCACCAGAACACCTATCTCCATCAGAGAAAACAACCCAGATAGACTACTCTTCTGCTCTGGAAAGGCAATTTGAAAGAGTGTTAACTTGGAGAAGCTTGAGAATGGGACCACTTCAGAAGATTATTCAATTCTTTGATCACTATGAAGATGAAGAAGTCACAGTTCTAAACTGGGCAAGTACAGATGATGTTTCTAAACGCTTTGATCTGGACTTCCTCACAACTGTTCTGGAGAAAAAGAAGGAACGCTACAAAGGAAAAGCTTTTCTGATCACTACTTGACAAGAGGAGCATATCAAGCTCCTGGCAGATCACGAAATTGATGTCTTTGAAGCCTAGCTGTTTGCCAAGAAAGCCAAGGAATCTGTAGATCCTAACTTGATCCCTGGTGAATCCTCTACACCTAAAGATGAAGGACCAGTCATGCTAGAGCTGATCAAGGCATTGAGATCCTCTCTGATAGAAGAAGAAGAACTTGAACCTGAGGTAATTCCTTCACCCATTCCTTTCCTTCCCTTCCCAAATCACAGGTTATATCTCCACATGCCTCCGCCTCCAAATCACCTTCTGTACACCCAGCCCCCTCCCCTAAAAATACCACACCTTACTCTACACCCCCTCAATCTCCGCATAAACTGAATTCTCCTTCACCATCTCATCAGAAATCTCCATCCCACAAGAAAACTCCTTCAAAATTTGCATCCCCTTGCAAACAGACAACTCCCATCAGAAACCGATTCCCTTCACCTCCTCCATCTCCCCAACACTAGAAAACCCTCTCTCACCAGAAAACCTCACACCAGAGAACCCCCTCTCACCAGAATTATCCTCACCAGAAACCAAAATCTGTCACACCTCCAAATGAGAAGACACATACTCCGCAGCACCAGAATCTGAATTACTGTTCTTCTGATCCCACAACCATCTCTCCTGTTCCTGCTCCCCAAGGATACTCTAGGCACTCTACTGCCTCCAATCCCTCCTACCACAGAAAATTGCGTGTTGTCAGAGACAGAATTCCAATCTACTCCTCCTATGAAGATTCATCAAACACGGATGGCTTCATTGTGAGTGATCCAAACAAAGCTACGTCTAAAAAGGAGAAGACTCCTCCTCTGACGCACTCTGACGCAACTAGAGAAATAAATGCAAATGGAATCCTCTTATCAGGAGCATATTCCAAGAAAACCTCAAGGTATGCAGATGCCTGGCTTCATGGAGGAAGAACCTCAGATTTCCTTCAATCATTTTGTCCAAGCTGCAACAACTGATAATGGTCAATGAGAGTCATTTTGAGCATCTGTCCCATGTTGATGAGAACCTCAACTCTGGTATGAAGACCATCTCTGACAGCATTGATAATCTGAGAACCTCTTTGGATGAGTTCATACGTACATCAACGGCTAAAACAGATGAACTCTCGAGCTCTGTTGATGGGATCAACAACTTTCTCTTCTCCCTCAACCAGACCCTCATGGCCCATGACAAAGCCATTGAGAAGATATCCATTGCTGTTGATGATCTCCAATGGTACAATGACAGATGGACTGAACAGCTTCAGCAGATAGAGGATCTCTGCACTACTCATAAGCAACAGGCCTTATCGTTAATTCAAATCGACAATGACAGATACCAGAAGATGGTACTTCTTGAGGCAAACACCTGAGATGTCACCTCAGCTGTCCAAAAACAACAGAGCCTGATTGAAGGTCTTACTTCTGTTACCCAAACACTTGCCGGGAGCCATTGAGCAGATTGCCACCTCCCATGCCTCAAAATTCCAGAAGATCAGTATGCTGCTAGAAGATCTTGCTGATGCCAAAAGGGGGAAGAGAATCCTGTAAAGGGACCTCATGGTGGTCAAGTCTCCAAACTCACCTCAGTTCAACCAGGCACTCCCATTGATCCTGCTATATATTTTGAGAAAGCCAAACAGAAGAGGTTAGCAGAAGGCACCTCCAAACCTCCACTCCCCCTCAAAGGATCAAATAAGAAATCCTCTTCATTCTCCTTCTCTAACTGGAACAAGACCAAGCTATCCTGACCAGAGAAAGAACAGTTTGAATAAATCAGAAGGAAGATGACCCATCTCCAATAGGAGAACTTGTTCCTGGATCATGAAGGACTTGTACAAATCCGACATGGTGGATCCATTGACGAAGCTGGAGAGTGGTGGGGCATGCACATAGTATCAGAATCCGAGGAACTTAGCCTCAATCAGAACCAAAGTAATTCAGCACCTCAAAGATATTGAAGAAAGAGCAGCCAAGGTACAGGAAGAAGACCCAAACTCTTAATTTTTCTTTGCATCTTCAACTATCTGATAAATAAGATAACATCTCAGCCTTTAATTTGAATGACTCTATCTATATTCTGCTTCTTTCTGTGCTTACTTTCTGGTTATTGTTTTGCTCTATCATCTTGTTTTACTTTGTTTGTTCTCTTACTCTTACTACCTTCCTATGCAAAGTTACCCACCAAGAATTTTTAATGAAAGTTTTTAACTTAACTCTTTTTATGGTGAAAGGAACTTCTCTGGAAGTAGTTTAAGGGTTTTGGAATCATCAAAAATGGGGAAATTGTAAGGAATAATTCTATTTAGATTTTGATGATGCTGAGTTAATTAGAATATTAAAGTACCCCTTTAGAAACCTTGAATTAGAATTCTCTTTATGTAAGTAATAGTCTAGTCGACTGGTCAGAAACCCTCTTGGATCTCTTGACCAGAGTTGCTACCAGAGCTGCTCATCAGAGATGCTACCAGAGCTGGGCACCAGAGTTACCAGCAGAGTTGGCCCTCAGAGTTGCCATCAGAGCTGGCCGTCAGAGTTGCTATCAGAGAACCACATAAGATTTGCTGACACATAAAAGAGTTCGAAGGTACTTCATCTAGTCGTTAAACTAACGGAAGATTCCCTAACGGCTGAGAGCTTCTCAACGGAACACGGTATTGTTCACGCATTAAATGCACAACTAATGCGAGTTGTAAGTTGAGATATTTAAAGCTGATGAGTAACCATGCGGATATCCTCTCACCCCCAAAATAGCAAGTTGAGAACCAACAGGTCAAATCAACAGTATAAGCATTAAATGAAGCTGTCTTCTAACCTCCAACGGGAAGACTGCTCTCAGTATATAAGATACACTACGAAGGACTGGAAAAATAAGGAACAAACAACGATTCAAACTATATCTGTGACACCGCGCCCGGATGTACTTGAATTTATTATTTAGGATGTATTTGAATTTCCTAGCAAATAAAATTGTGCAATGGAATGGTTTAATTAATTAATGTGCGATTAATTAAATTATTTATCGGGTCCATAACTTTGAGAATGGGCTACTAAATATTTAGTTGGGTCATCGTTATAATTATAGAAGCCCAATAAATGTCAACTAAGGTTGAGGAAAATGTTTGGACAAATAAGTGCTATTTTGACCCAACCTGCCAGAAATAGCGGGAATAATTGGGAGAAACTTCCTACACCCACTTGGGACTTTTCTTATATGAGTTGTACACCCAAAATAATGAAATGGATGCTAGACATAAGAAGAGGGGTGGACAGGACATAAGAAGTCTCATTGAGACAAGAGTCACACCCCCCATGACCCCATTTCATTGAATAAGTGGGAGGGATTGAGAGGAAATGTCCCCCATCATTTGCATCATCCGCACCACTCAAATAAGGTAGGAGAGTAGCTCTAGGAAGGTTTCTATCAAGGTTCAAGCTTCAGGGAAGCAAGAGGAAAGAATCCAACAAGACAGAGTTGAGTTCAAGGTGAAAACTCTACAAAAAAACTCTTTTAACTAGTTGTTTATGTGTGATTTTTAAAGAAATCATATGGCAGATTAAATCATGAGTTCTACACGTTTAAAAGTGTAGAATATTGTTATAAAGTGGTGGTATTTAACTTAGAAGAGTTAGTGAATCAATAGGAGTCGAAACCGCCGGAAACCGCCACCTAAGGGAAGCTGCCCGTATTGCAGCAACCCGAAAGCCGCCCGGCTTTTGTGAAAGCCGCCCCGGCTTTTGCCCAGCAGACCAGTTTTTCATTCTCGAACGGCCTAGAATGAGGACGGGTCGAGGGGTTTCGCAAAGGCAGCTAGTTGAGCACACCATAAGGTGAGGATGGCTGACTATATTGCTAATAATTAGTGAGTTAATTTTATGAGATTACATAAGGTAATTAAATGTGTTTTTATGGATTATTAATGATTAATAATACCTAAGAATGAGTAGACTATGTCTATAAGGAAAAGAGCATGATATACAAATTTAAGGGTAAATTGTGTATAATCATGTGTTATGAGTATGATTACTTGATTATGGGATTAACTATGAAATGTATGTTGAAATATACTTTTTACTTCATATAAGAGTATATGAATGATTAAAAGTGATATTTTGTATATTGATATAAAGATGATATTTTCAATGGAAAATCAGTTGGGCATTTTATAAATGACTATGAATGAAGAACTTGGCTTGGTTGGAATTAATTGAATTAGTATTAATATACTAGTTGGGCATTTAATTGAAACATTGCTAAAATTGATCCTGAGGTTGGATTGTGAAATGTTATGCCTTAAGTAGTCTTAAGAGATACTTTAAGGTAGGAAAGTATGAACTTTAAGTTATACTAGGGGTAAGCCTTAAGGGATACCCAAGATAAATTGAATAATAAATTGATCCTAGGTATAGGATTGGCCTACGGGCATGTACGGTAGCCTTTGAGGATAGTCGGTTGAATTATGGGAATAAGTAAGGACCATGGCCCTTCCCGACTCTAGAGAGCGGGGTTGGATAACATGGACTTGCATCATGATCACAGGTTAGGGTAGAATCTGAATGGATACCTAACTAGACTCCGACAGCGGTAACACATAAGATAGGACCCCGAAGGGCCTTACCCTCCTACGGCATGATGGGTATGAGTCCAGGGGCGGGATGTTGAAATCCGAACCGAGAGCTGTTGGTCCCGTTTATATTAGGAACAGTCTAAAGGGGGGGGGGTGAATAGACTGTTCAGGATTTTTCAAAACTTTTCTCTAAGTCAATACTGACTTATCAGAGAAGGTCGAAATCTGGTGACAGAGAAGGTCAAGTTCTGATGGCAGAGCTGGACCTGGCAGCGGATTGGTTTCTGTCCGGGTAGCCTCAGAAAAACACTAAGGCAAATGCCTTTCTGATAACTCTTAAGGAAGATTTGCTGGACACAGAGTCCAACCTTTTGAGTTATGCAGTCAAAGTCTAAAGTGCAGAAAGTAAATGCGTAAAGTAAATGACACCGGGGATTTTTATAGTGGTTCAAGGAACAACGTGTTCCTCTAGTCCACTGTACCACTAAGCTTGTAAGTTAACAATTACAACGCCTTAGTCCCTAGCACTTAAGAATCACTTCTCGTCTTCTTCAATCCTAGTTGCCACCCGGGATGCAGTCCTGCTTCCTGATGGCTGGTCTCGTTTCACTGAGTCTCTTGGAAGTATCTCCACTTCACTTACTCCAGTTAGTTTGAGACGTCCCTTCTTTTTCAAGAAGTATTTGTTTTAAGAACGGTTTTCTCCAACGTAGCTTCTTCACAAAGGATGTATAAGTGAGGCTTTCGAAGTATTGAAGAACTGGAGGAAATTTTCTCTTGTTGGATGAGAGGATAAGAAGTTGATATCTTTCCAACGTAAGCCTTTCTTGTTGAAGTGAATGAATTTGAAATATCAAGAAAGCTTGGATGCTGAAGGTGTTGTTTTTGCAAGATGCAGAGAGAAAAGTTATCCTATAGTTCTTCGAAGTGTATCTTATTGTTGGTCCCGGTTGTACTGGATACAGTCTAGAGGGGGGGTGAGTAGACTGTATTGGTTTTTAACCTTTTCAAGCTAAGTACCAGATTTAACAGAGTAGCCTGTTCTGTTGACAGAACAGACTGGCAGCGGATGGGGTTCTGGTAGGGGGTTCTGTTAGTTTAGCCTCAGAGAAGCAAAGGCAGTAGACCTTCTGTTAACTCACAAGAAAAGTTCTGCTGAACACAGATACCAAGTCTTTGGAGTTAAACAGTTCAAATAAAAACGATAAATAAAATGCAGTAAGTAAATGACACCAGGGCTTTTTATAGTGGTTCAAGGAACAACTTGTTCCTCTAGTCCACTGTTCCACTAAGCTTGTAAAAACGACCGTTTACAACCGCTTAGCCCTATCACTTAAGAAGCTCTCCACGTCTTCTTCAAGTGCAGATTTCTCCTTGGATGCACTTCTGGCTTCCTTAAGACTGGTCCTTTCACTGAGCTTTCCCGGAAGTATCACCACTTCACTACTCCAGGAACTTGGACGTCCTTCTTGTGAAAGAAGAGTTTCTGTTAAAAACAGGGGTTCCTCCAACTTGCTTTGTTACAAAAGGTTTGTATATGAAGAGCTTGAAGAGTTGATGAACGATTAGAACTTTGCTTGAGTTGGAAGTAAAGATCTTTCCAACGTCTGCCTTCTCTTGTAGAAGATAATGAAGATTTAATCTCAAGGAGGCTTTTTGCGTTTTTAGCGTTTGAATATTTTGTATGCGCACTGTGGTAGCAAATTCATCCGGTTGTTCTTCGTAGTGTATCTTTTATACTGAGGTTGTCTTCCCGTTGCAGGAGAAGGAGGACAATTGCAATAAGTGAGCGAGTAGTTGACTTGACCAGTAGGATCCGACAAAGTTGGCGGATTACTATTTTGGGATAAAGCTATCCTGACATTGCGGCCAATCATCTGCATTTACTCTACAGAGTACGGGAGGCATTGAATGTGCATTTAATGCGCGTACTGTAGCTTTTCCGTTCAAGACTCCTAGCCGTTGAGGGAATCTTTCAATTGGTTTACCGGCTTGGTGAAATTCTTCTAAGTGTCAGGCCTTCTGGTGTCTTTAGCAGAGAGTTGATCAGAGAAGGTCTTGAGCACTTCTGTTGGAGAAAGTTATCAGATACTCTTGAGGGTTTCTGTTGAAGAAACATCCAACAGAGAACCATGAGGGTTTCTGTCCGAGTAAAGGCCAACAGAGACCCTGAGGTCTTCTGTTCTGAAGCAGAGAGTCAAAGGTCTTTTGTTGAAACAAAGCCTTATCAAGGGTCCTCTGTCAGGGGGTCTTCTGTTCCAGAGGCCTTCTGCTCTGGCGGCCTTCTGCTTTGGAGGCCTTCTGCTCGTCGATTGTACTAAAGAACTTTACAAGGAAAATTCTAATACATTAAATCTAAATAGGGGTACTCTAAAGTCCTAATTAATATAGCATCATCAAAATCTAATTACAAATATTCCTTACAATTTCCCCCTTTTTGAAGATGCCAAAACCCTTTAACTATTTCCAGAGAAGTGCCTTCACCTTAAGAATTAAAGTTTAAAACTTTCATTAAAATCTTGGTGGGCAACTTCGCATAGGAAAATAGTAAGAGTACACTACATTCAGATAGCACATAATAAATCAAAGAGCAATCAATCAAAAACAAAAAACAGAGACAGAAATGGAGAAATAGCCTTACAAAGTGTGAGGCAGAGATGTTCTTTTATTAAGGGTAGATTACAAGGATATCCGATTACATAATAGCCCTTGCAGCTTCAGCTCTTGCTTGTTCATCCAATCCTTGTAGCCTTTTTAACTCTGCATTCACCTCTTCTCTGATCCCAATGAGATTTCCAGATCTCTGGTAAGAGGCCCAAACGGGTGAGAGCTTGCAGTCTAGGTAGTTCAGGACACCTTCATGAATATCTTTTCCTGGAAGAATGCTGTTTTGGTACCAGAACTCTGCCTCCTCCAGAGATCCACCATGTCTAACCTTTACATTACCATCATGGTCCAGATAAAGGTTCAGTTGCCGTGTAGAGGTCATCTTCTGCTTCATTTCCTCAAATTGGGTTTTGGTCATCACCTGAGATCCTCCCAGTCTCCATTCTTTAAAGCTTAGAGCTTTCTTCTTCTTAGTGCCTTTCTTCTGTGGAGATGGAGGTCTAGGGATACCAGCTAGCCGTTTCTTCTGGAGGGCAGCTTCAAAATAAGGAGTGGGATCCACAGCTGGTTCAGCAGATGATGAGGCTCTGGTGGTCCTGGGTTTGGACAGATGAGGATCTTCTTCCCCCTTTTTGGCATCATCTAGATCACCAAGCAGTAGGGAGAGTTTCTGGAATTCTGTGGCTTTTGTAGAGGCAATCTGTTCAAGGGTCTCTGGTAAGGTTTGAGTGACAGATGTTAGGCCTTCAATCAGACCCTGTTGTTTCTGGATGGCAGAGAGGACATCTTTGTTGCAGGCTTCTAGTAAGACCATCTTCTGATAACGTTCTTTGTCTGCAACTAGAAGAAGCTGTCCTTGAGTAGACTGTTCATTGCAGAGGGCGTTGAGTTCTTGTAACCTTGCATGAAGTACAGAATCAGATTTCTGAAGAGATGCCACTGCCTGGGAAAGGGTTGTCAGTGTGGTATGTTGGGAATTCAGGGTCTGATTCATGGTTGTTAGGACTGTTTTGATAGAATCCACTTCAGTAGAGACAGCATCAATCTTGAGATTTGATGAAGTCATGAAGTCCTGAAGAACATTTGTCAAAGTAGCAGACATGTGGTTGAAGCCGGATTTAACATTGTCATCCACATGTTGTAGACCCTCATAATGTTTATCATTTATCATTATGAGTTTGTTCATGCCTTCTAACATCTGACCTCCAAAGTCCTCTGCTGCAGCTACAAAGTCATTGAAGGGTATCTGATTCTCTTGTCCAGCAGAACGAGTCAGCTCTAAACCTCTTCCCTTAGGCAAAGGGTGATGCTCTTGGACAGAGGAGAGGGATTGGACAAGCAGTTCATGCTCGAGTTGAGTCAGAGGGGGGGTCTTCTGTCTATTGGAGGTAGCTTTGTAGGACTTGCTGACAATGAAGCCGTCCATGTCAGAGGAGTCTTCGTAGGAGGAGTAGATTGGGATTCTATTTCTGATCACCTTTTTCTTTAACCGGAAGGAGGGATTGGGGACAGTAGAATGCCTAGAATATCCTTGAGGTGCAGAGATGGGGGAGATGGTTGTAGGATCAGAATCTCTTAGGAACCAGACAGGTTTTAGCTGAGCTGGGGGTTGTTGTGCTGAAAGAGAAGCTTGTGGGGTATCTTGATGTTCAAACTTGGGAGGTGAAGGGGATGTCTGTTGAGATGGGTGTGATGAGGAGATTATCTGTTGGGGTTGGGTTTGAATAACTTGGCGTTGAGGAGATGGGGGAGGGGAAGGGGTTCTGTTCTTTGGGGGAGAGAACGGTTTGCAGAGTGAAGAAGGTTTAGATTTGGGGGTTGGGGATTTTTGGGGAGAGGGGGTTTTCTGTTCAGATGAGGGTTTCTGATGTTGTGAAGAGGTGTTTTGTTGGGGGGTTGGGAGTATATGCACAGAGGGAGATTTGGGAACCAGGGGTTCTGTTGGAATAAGTATAGAGGGAGAAGAAGGTATTACCTCAAGTACGTGCTCTTCCATCAGAGATGTTCTCCATTCTGAAATGAGGTCCATCATTGCTTGGCCTTCTGTTTTTGGTACAGAGGGTTCCCCAGGGGTAGAGTAGGGAACAACAGATTCCTTTGCCTTCTTGGCAAATAGCCAGGCTTCAAAAGCATCAACCTCTTCATCTGCAAGGGGTCTCACTGGCTCTTCAGAGGGAGTAGAGATGAGGACAACCTTGCCCTTGTAGTTGGTCTTCTTCTTCTCAAGGACAGAGATGAGAAAATTCATGGCAAAGCACTTAGAAACATCATCTGTGCCTACCTAGTTGAGTACCTCTGCCTCCTCATATTCATAATGGTCGAAGAATTGAATAATCTTCTGTAGAGGCCCCATCCTCCAGCTTCTCCAAGCTAGCACACGCTCAAACTGTTTGTCAAGAGTTGTTCTGTAGTCTGTCTGGGGTTCTGGGATGAGAGGGTTTAGGTGTTCTGGAGAGTGAGCAGCTCCATGGTCTTCTGTCATGCGTGCAGACTTGACAGAAGTCTCAGATTCCCCCTGAGATGTGACAGCCTTTTCCACTGACTCACCCTCAGAGTTACTAGACTCGAAAATAATTTTCTTCCCTTGCCATAAAGAGTTCTTGGCCAGAAGAGGTAGAGCAGGTTCTTCTTGTTCCCCCTGAGTTTCTGAGGCAACCTTGGGGATAGGAGTTCTGACCTTCTGTTTCTTAGAAACTGGGGGTGCAGAAGGGGTAGAAGATCCGGATTATGAAGAGGATTTCTTCCTCTTTGGATTTGGTTTTCTGGTCAATACCTTCTTGACCTTCTCTGGTGCAGCTTTCTTGGCAAATGCTTTCTTCACAGCTTTTCTCACCAGGGGTTCTTCCTCAGAACTGCTGGAGGCATTCTGTTGGGAGGGTCTCTGTTGGAGCTTCTGTCTGTTAAGGTTCAGTTTGGCTAACCTTTTGAGTTCAGCTCTTTTAGCTGCTTCTCTGTTGCTGGTAGTTGACAGAAAGATCACCTTGGAGTGATCTACCAGAATTGGCTTCTTGAGCCCAGTTCCCCGTACTAGCAGCTCAGAGATGAGGAGGGCATGACCTACCTTCCCAGAGTAGATCCATGTGTCCTTGCTCTTCCTCTTTGCCACCTTGACAAACTCTATCATGGACCTGACAATCACTTGGCCCCAGTTGATGTTTGCCATGTGCAGCACAACATAGATTGCCTTGGCTTGAGAGATGGTGAACTCATCAGTTGATGTGTATCTGCACCATACACACCTGTGAAGGATATTCACTAGAAGCTCAATATCTCTTTTCAGAGAGTGTTTCTTCCCTGTCAGCTTTGGAAGGTTGGCACCAGGTCTGCCATAGTTCATGGCGAATTCCTCAGCAGTGAAGTCAGCGTCTTCTAGGTCAAAGAAACCGCTGGATTCATTGACAGCCACAATCTGGAAAAGACTATTGATAGGCCCCATCATCAATGGTGACTTGCTCTCCGTTTACTGTGGAGGTGATGACCTCGCCTTCATAGTCAGCGTTGAGATAGAACTCAACCACTTCAATACAACTGTACTGGGTGTAGTTGTAGGTGATAACCTTTGCCAGTTGGGAGTCATTGATGCATTCCACTATCCGCTCCATCAGTGACTCGTCTTCAGCCAGTCTAGGGAGTGCGAATAGCTCACATTTCATCCCTGTGAGAACATTCTTGGTTATGGTTTCCTGTTGATCCTTTGGGAGAGCGTTGAAGCTGATGGGTGCCATTAGAGCAAAAAAAAGTTTCGAAAGCTTGAGAGCTATGGAGGTTTGAGAGTTTTAGAGTATTGAGAGCAGTAACGGTTAAGGTGTGAGAGACGGGAATATATGGGTTCGGGTTAGTGGATGTTTGAGATTATTGGCGGTTTTGAGGTACCAATAAATGAAAATGGGGGCGTAGTAAATATTTTGCGGCTGTATTACCGTTTAAAGGGTAAAAGGGTAAAAGACCGTTAATAAGTTACTAGGTCACCCGGTTTTTCAAAATATTTCTAAGTCCACAACCTTCTGTTACATGTAGGGTTTTCTGAGGGTAACAATGGGGAGGAGGTCTCTGTTGCTGAGGTGTTCTGTCAAGAACGGAGGTTCTCTGTTCAGGATAGAGAACAGAAGGGGTCAACAGAAGGGGTTCTGCAACAGGTATTCTGTTAGCAGAGATTTTGCAACAGAAGGCCTTCCTTTTCAACTTTCTCTTGGAATTTCATCCATCATTCCCAATTCCTCTCTCAGTTTGTTGAATCTAGCCTCAGGCAGAGGCTTTGTCAGAATGTCTGCAAGCTGGTCTTCTGTTGACACATGCTCCATGCATATGTGCTTCTTTTCAACATGATCTCTGATGAAGTGATGTCTGATCTCAATGTGCTTTGTCCTGGAGTGAAGAACTGGATTCTGAGTGATGACAATGGCACTGGTGTTGTCACATAGCAATTTGATCTCCTTTGCTTGAATGCCATAATCCTTCAGCTGTTGCTTCATCCAGAGTAGCTGAGCACAGCAACTCCCAGCTGCAATGTATTCAGCTTCTGCTGTACTTGTTGAGATTGAATTCTGCTTCTTGCTAAACCAAGAAACAAGCCTTCCTCCTAGTATTTGGCAGTGACCAGAGGTGCTCTTCCTGTCTAATCTGCAACCTGAAAAATCTGAGTCAGAGTAACCAATTAGTTCAAAGTTACCTCTCTTTGGATACCATAGGCCTGCATTTGGATTTCCTTTGATATATCTGATGATTCTCTTTGAAGCACTTAGATGGCTCTCCTTGGGCTTTGATTGGTATCTGGCACAGATTCCAACAGAGAATGAGATATCTGGTCTGCTTGCAGTCAGATACAGCAGAGATCTTATGATTCCTCTGTTGGTAGTTGCATCAACATCTTTGCCTTCATCATCCGGACCAATTCCTTGTGAGGTGTTCATGGGGATCTTCACTGAGAATTTGCCTTCCACTCCAAATTTCTTGATCAGGTCTCTGGTGTAATTTCCTTGATTGATAAAGATTCCTTCTGGAACCTGTTTGACTTGTAGTCCTAGGAAGTAGCTGAGTTCTCCCATCATACTCATTTCAAATTGACTCTGCATCACTTGATAAAATTTCTTGCATAGTTCTGAATTAGTACTACCAAATATAATATCATCAACATATATTTGTACTAACAGAATATGATTAGCAACAGAGATTTCAAATAGATTTTTGTAAACCTTTCCCTTAGTAAACCCGTGGTTCACTAGGAATAGGGACAGTGTGTCATACCATGCTCTGGGAGCTTGCTTAAGACCATAGAGGGCCTTTTTAAGCTTGTAGACACAGGAGGAGTGAGTAGGAATGACAAAACCTGGTGGTTGTTCCACATAAACCTCTTCTTCAAGATCTCCATTCAGAAATGCACTCTTGACATCCATCTGGTAGACCTTGATGTTGTTGTAGGCAGCATAGGCTAGAAATATTCTGATGGCTTCCAGTCTGGCAACTGGTGCAAAAGTCTCATTAATATCTATTCCTTCTTTTTGGCAGTAACCCTTAGCTACCAGCCTTGCTTTATTCCTTACAATGTTGCCATCTTCATCGGCTTTGTTCTTGAATACCCATTTTGTTCCAATGACATTCTGGTGCTTTGGTCTAGGAACAAGTTCCCATACTTTGTTCCTTTCAAATTGAGTAAGCTCTTCTTGCATTGCATTGATCCGATCTGAGTCTGCAAGAGCTTCCTCTACAGTCATTGGTTCCATCTGAGATATGTAGCAGGCAAGCGTTGCTTCTCTCCTTGTTGATGCTGATATGGTCTGCACACCACTTCTGATATGTCCAATTACTTGGTTAGGAGGATGATCTCTTAACCATGTCAGATCAGGCTCTGTAAGTTGCTGTCTGGGTCTCTCTGGTTTTTCATCTTCTGAGTCTTTATCTTCATCCAACAGAAGGGGGTTTGGTGCAGGTGTTGGGAATGCGGGATTATCTGCTACCTCTTCTGTCGGTTCAGGTGTTTTGTCCTCTATGTTGACTTCTTTGAGGGTCTCTGTTATTTCTTTAACAGAGGTGCTATCATCAAACTTTACATGTATTGATTCTTCAACATGTAGAGTTCTTCTGTTGAGTACTCTATAGGCTTTACTGGTGTTTGAATAGCCTATAAAGATACCTTCATCAGCTTTCTCTTGAAAGACTTTCAGATGCTCCTTTCCATTGTTAAGAATGTAGCATTTGCATCCAAATACATGAAAGTAACTGATGTTGGGTTTTCTTCCTTTCCAAAGTTCATAAGGGGTCTTCTGGTGATTCTTATTGATCATACTTCTGTTCTAGGTATAGCATGCAGTGTTGATTGCTTCAACCCAGTATCTCATAGGTAGTCCAGATTCTGCAATCATTGTCATTGCAGCTTCTTTTAATGTTCTGTTTCTCCTTTCTGCAACGCCATTTTGTTGAGGGATTCTGGCGGCAGAGAGTTGATGAAAGGTTCCATTTTGATCACAGAAGTCCTTTATGACTTGGTTGACAAATTCAGTTTCTCTGTCAGACCTAATTGTCTTAACCTTCAAGTTCTTCTCAGTCTGAAGTTGCTTTAACAGAGATGGCAACTTCTCAAGAGTTTCATTCTTCTTTGACAGAAATATAGTCCATGTATATCTGGAGTAGTCATCAACCATGACTAGGGTGTATTTCTTGCCACCAACACTTGGAGTCTCAACAGGTCCAAATAAATCCATGTGTATCAGATTTAAAGGACTTGTAGAAAGATCTCCAGCAATGGGTTTGAAAGAGTTCTTTTGTTGCTTTCCCTTCTGGCATGCACTGCAGAGGGTCTCTTTCTTGTAAACTATGTCTGGCAGTCCATCAACAATTTGTTCTCTTGCCAGTTTGTTGATTGTTTTGAAGTTCAAATGGCTAAGCTTCTTGTGCCAGTCCCAGCCTAGTTTTGAATCTCCCTTGGCTATCAGGCAAACTCCATCCTTTGCAGTTTTCCAATCAACCACATAGATGTTCTTCTTCCTTGATGCTGTAAGAACCACTTCTTTTGTTGTCTCATGGTTCACATAGCAGACGTCCTTTGTGAATTCAACAGTGTAGCCTTTGTCACAGAATTGGCTAGCACTCAGCAAGTTGAGCTTCAGGCCTTTGACATATGAGACGTCATCAATGACTATCTGGTTCTTGATCAGCTTCCCTCTTCCTTTTGTTTGTCCTTCCTTGTCATTACCTCCAAAGGTAACTCTAGGTCCTTTGCATTTCAGGAACTCTATTAGGCAACTTCTGTCACCTGTCATGTGCCTGGAACATCCACTATCAATAAACCATTCTTGCTCTGAGATAGCTCCAGCACACAGTTCCTGCAAGATCAAAAGAAAGGTTTAGGTAACCAAGCAATGTTGGGTCCTGGGGGTCATGGAGTCTGGGTAGTTGGTACCATTTTGGTCTCATCAGGTGAAACCTTGGTGGATGGTACCCATTGTCCACCTGGTAGTTATAGTAAACTGAAGTGTGATTCACTTTGGGCAGATGCTTGTGAGGGTGATGCTTCCTGTTTACGTACTTTTGCATAGCTTTCTTTGTTGGAAAAAAGTTCCATATACTATCAAGAGCAGAGGGACGGTTAGCTTTGGGCTTCTGAAGTTGACCAGCCAACCTCTTCTGCCTAAAGTTAACTCTCTCTTGATATCTACCCTTCTGGTGGTCATTTCTGGCACAGTTATCATTAGGTTGTCTGTTAATGAATGGTCTTTTATTTTTATTATTCTGAAAACCCTTTTTGTTGTTAGGTTTTCTGCCAGGTTCATTATTTTTCAAAAAGGGTTTCTGTTGAACCTTTATCTTCCCTTTTTCTGGTCTGACTTACTCATGAACAACCTTGGTGCCAGATACACCAGCTTGGCAGATGGGGCTAGAGATCAGTGGTACTATGACCTTGTCTGCCTTAGCAACACTGGTGCTAGGCATTACAGAAGGCTCACCTGATTCTGTTGAGCCATAACCAAGACCAAAGCCAATGCCAATTTGTTGATCAAGCAAAATCTTTTCCATGGAAGACTGGGCCTTCTGGTAAGCTTTGTACTTGATCTCAAGAGGCTCAATTTCTCTTATTCTCTTGAGAAGAGAAACATTTTCAGTTTCCAGCTGATCTCTCTCCTTAATTAGAAGATTGATTTTGATCTCAACCTCCTTTTTTAAGTCAAGAATCTCAGCCTTCAGCTTACTGTTTTCTTCTGTGACAGAGGAATAAGTGGCTTGAATGGCCTTAAACTCTTCCCAAAATTCTGACATTGAATCAGAATCAAAAGCTAAGCCTGCCGAAGAAAAACTAGATGCAGAAGTAGAGGTTACCTCATCATCAGAATAAGCCATGAGGCATAGGTCTTCTGTCTCAGTATCAAGGCAACAGAAGGCCTCATCAGAGTCAGAGTCAGAACTGGATTCTGTCTCAGACAGAGGATCTTTCTCGAGCTGTTCTATCACGAGTGCTTTCCTTCTTCTGGTATTGTCTTCATATTTCTTCTTTTCTCCATCATGCCCTTATCTCTTGGACACTCTTGGATGTGGACACTCTGTCTTGAAGTGTCCAGGTTGTCTGCAGTTGTAACAGAGAAGCTCACCACTGCTCTCTGTTGCTTTGACCTTCTGGAAGGGCTTTCTGCTGGATGATGGACTTCTTCCATCTTTGGGATTCTTCATAAACTTCTTGAATCTCCTAGCAAAAGCAGCCATATATTCGTTAGATAAAAGTACTGAGGGGTCAAAATCATTTACCTTTGATGTACTGGCAGTGAGGGCTGTGGTGGTCCTTTCTTCTGGTACATCTTCCTTTTCTTCAATCATTTCAAACTCATGAGCTTTGAGATCTGAAATGAGCTTATCAGTGGGATAAGTCTTCACATCCTTGCTGGCTTGGGCAGCAACCACCTTTATCTTCCATGCTGAGGGCAATCCTCTCAACACCTTGAGGTTAATCTCCTTGGTGGTAAGTTCCTTACCAAACTCAGAGAGTATCTCAGATTTCCTTGGCAGTCTTGCAGTTCTTTATCCTGTTGAAGTACGTATCATCGATGGACTTGTAAAGAATGTCTTTAGCAATGTTGTCCAGATTGTACTTCCTTCTTTCTTCAGTAGTCCACTCAGATTTGGCCTTATTGATCATCTGAGGTCTGGTGTTGTCAATAGCATGCTCTGGGTTGACCTTCTGGAAGCTTGTGAAAGGCCCAATGTCAAGTACTTCCCACATCTCATCATGCAGAGCATAGAGATGTGCCTTCATTCGGATCCTCCAGTCATCAAACTTGAGATCTGAGAACATAAGATTCTTGGAAAGGGAGTGATCCATTATATCAGATTAAAAATGAGATAAACAGAAAAACAAGTGGATCTTTGTTCTGCAAAGAACCTAAGAGATTATTAGAACAAGGAGACTCTGATACCACTTGTTGGTCCCGGTTGTACTGGATACAGTCTAGAGGGGGGGGGGGGGGGTGAATAGACTGTATTGGTTTTTAACTTTTTCAAGCTAAGTACTAGATTTAACAGAGTAGCCTGTTCTGTTGACAGAACAGACTGGCAGCGGATGGGGTTCTGGTAGGGGGTTCTGTTAGTTTAGCCTCAGAGAAGCAAAGGCAGTAGGCCTTTTGTTAACTCACAAGACAAGTTCTGCTGAACACAGATACCAAGTCTTTGGAGTTAAACAGTTCAAATAAAAACGATAAATAAAATCCAGTAAGTAAATGACACCAAGGCTTTTTATAGTGGTTCAAGGAACAACTTGTTCCTCTAGTCCACTGTTCCACTAAGCTTGTAAAAACGACCGTTTACAACGCCTTAGCCCTATCACTTAAGAAGCTCTCCACGTCTATTTCAAGTGTAGATGTCTCCTTGGATGCACTTCTGGCTTTCTTAAGACTGGTCCTTTCACTGAGCTTTCCCGGAAGTATCACCACTTCACTGCTCCAGGTACTTGGACGTCCTTCTTGTGAAAGAAGAGTTTCTGTTAAAAACAAGGGTTCCTCCAACTTGCTTCGTTACAAAAGGTTTGTATATGAAGAGCTTGAAGAGTTGAAGAAAGATTAGAACTTTGCTTGAGTTGGAAGTAAAGATCTTTCCAACGTCTGCCTTCTCTTGTAGAAGATAATGAAGATTTGATCTCAAGGAGGCTTTTTGCGTTTTTAGCGTTTGAATATTTTGTATGCGCACTGTGGTAGCAAAGTTATCCGGTTGTTCTTCGTAGTGTATCTTTTATACTGAGGTTGTCTTCCCGTTGGAGGAGAAGGAGGACAACTGCATTAAGTGAGCGAGCAGTTGACTTGACCAGTAGGACCCGACAAAGTTGGCGGATTACTATTTTGGGATAAAGTTGTCCTGACATTGCAGCCAATCATCTGCATTTACTCTACAGAGTACGAGAGGCATTAAATGTGCATTTAATGCACGTACTGTAGCTTTTCCGTTCAAGACTCCTAGCCGTTGAGGGAATCTTTCAGTTGGTTTACCGGCTTGGTGAAATTTTTCTAAGTGTCAGGCCTTCTAGTGTCTTTAGCAGAGAGTTGATCAGAGAAGGTCTTGAGCACTTCTGTTGGAGAAAGTTATCAGATACTCTTGAGGGTTTCTGTTGAAGAAACATCCAACAGAGAACCAGGAGGGTTTCTATCCGAGTAAAGGCTAAGAGAGACCCTGAGGTCTTCTGTTCTGAAGCAGAGAGTCAAAGGTCTTCTGTTGAAACAAAGCCTTATCAAGGGTCCTCTGTCAGGGGGTCTTCTGTTCCGGAGGCCTTCTGCTCTGGAGGCCTTCTGCTCTGGAGGCCTTCTGCTTGTCGATTATACTAAAGAACTTTACAAGGAAAATTCTAATACATTAAAACTAAAGAGGGGTACTCTAAAGTCCTAATTAATATAACATCATCAAATTCTAATTACAAATATTCCTTACACTTATATACTGGGAGCAGTCTTCCCGTTGGAGTGTAGAAGACAGCTTCATTAAATGCTTGTACTGTTGATTTGACCAGTTGGATCTTCGACTTGCTATTTTGGGGGCGAAAAGATACATGCATGGTCAATCATCAGCTTTAAATATATCTTCGTACGTACAAAATTAATTGAGCATTTAATGCATGTACAGTACCATGTTTCCGTCGAATGGCTCCTAGCCATTAGGGAATTTCCCGTTAGTTTCACGGCCGTTGGAAAGTGCCTTCGAATTTTGCTAAGTAAGAGTAAGTCTGATGAGGCTTTCTGGTCCGAACTCTGATGTCTGCCTCTGATGCCAACTCTGGTAGCTTCTCTAGTGAGCAACTCTGGGAGCAACTCTGGTAGATGTTCTGATCAAGAAGACCAAGAGGGTTTCTGGCATGTCGACTATGCTAATACTTACAAAGAAATTTCTAATACAAAATTTCTATAGGGGTACTTTCAAATTCTAATTATCCTAGCATCATCAAAATCTAATTACATTTATTCCTTACAATTTCCCCCTTTTTGATGATGCCAAAACCCTTTAACTATTTCCATAGAAGTGCCTTCACCATAAAAGAATAAAGTACAAGAACTTTCATTAAAATCTTGGTGGGCAACTTAGCATAGGAAAATAGTAAGAGTGTGGTACACTCAGATAGCAACAAATAAAGAAAAAAGGTATCAGAGCAGGAAACAAAAATAAACACAGAAAGCAAATATGAACAGATAATTGAAGATGCCATGCAAAGTAGAGGCAGAGTTGGTATCTTATTATCAGATAATACAAATACAAGAGATAGAAGAATTTAAGAGTCTTCTTCTCCTACCTGTGCATCAGCTTCATCAATTCTCTTGAGCTCTGCGTTGACTTTGGCTCTGATGGAGGCTAGATTCCTCGAATTCTGGCATTCTGCCCAGTGAGGCTCTAACTTGCAGTCCAAATAGTTTCTCACGGCTTCTGATATGTTTTTGCCTGGAATGACCTTCATTTGCCACCAGACTTCAGCTTCTTGTAAAGAACCACCATGGTTGATCTGGACAAGTCCATCACTGTCCATGAATAGGTTCTCTTGTTGTAGTGGAGTCATGAGCTTCTTCATCTGAGTGAACTGAGCTCTGTCTGGCCTTGACATCCCACTTTTCATCCATTCATTGAATGAAAAGCTTGAAGATTTCTTCCTGGAGCTTTTAGGAGGTGGGGGAGGAGGTCTGATGCTTGCAGCAGCTAGCTTCTTCTTTTTTGCAACTTCAAAGTAAGGGGCAGGATCAACAGATGAAGGGTTTCTGATGGATAGAGTTCTGGTGCTTGGGCCTTCTTCTTCTCTGGTCTCTTCCCCCTTTTTGGCATCAATAAGATCGCCAAGGAGAAGTTCAATTTTTGAGAATTCTGAGGCTTGAGCATCTCTGATTTCTTCAAGGGCTTCAGGCAAGGTCTGAGTAACAGAGACCAGTCCCTCAATCAAACTCTGTTGTCTCTCCATTGTAGATTGAATGCTCTGAGTGCTGGCTTCAAGGAGTACCATCTTCTGGTATCGCTCCTTGTCATTCTTCAGAATATTAGAGGCTTGCTCCTTGTGTTCTTTACAGAGAGTCCCTATCTCCATAAATCTCTCTGAGGATTGATCAGCATTCCATTGTAGATTATCTATGGATTCAGTTATCTCCTTAAGTTGCTCGTTCTGCTTGTTGAGAGATTGGGAGTGGAAGTAGAGGACAGAGTTGATTCCATCCACTTCCCTGGAGACTGCATCAAGCTTGTTATTTGAGGAGTTCATGAATGCATGCAGGGTCTCTGTCAGAGAATCAACCTTCTCTGATAACTGCTGTAAACCTTGGTTGAGGTTGATGTTGGTGTGGGTCAGATGCTCAAAGTGCTTGTCATTAATGCGGATAAGGTGATTCATATTTTCTAGCATCTGATCACCAAATTCTTCTTCAGATGCAACAAACTGAGTGAAGGTAATCTGAGGCTCTGCTGGTGTAAACCCTGGCATCTCCAAACCTCTGCTCTTGGGTAATGGAGGATTTGTGTCAGTGGGTTTAGGAGGGTTGTCTCTAGGAGATGTCTTCCTCCTCTTAGAAGTAAGATCAGCAGCGACAGATGAGGTAAGGAACCCACCATTATCATCTTCTGAATAAAGGAGCTTGATGATATGCTCTTTCTTTGGCTTGGATGCCACAGAGTGTTGAGGGGAACTCTGTGGGTTAGCAGCTCTGGAGATGGACTTGGATTTCTGCTGAGGGGGTGAGATCTGGTGAGTAGGGGTTCTCTGTTGAGAGGTCTTCTGGTGAATGGGGGATCTCTGGTGAGAGGTTTTCTGATGTGAGGAGCTCTGGTGAGGAATGGGTTGAGGTGGTGGAGGTGGTGGATGTGAAGGTGAGCGGTTTCTGGTAGGGTTGCTTGTTTACAAGGTGATGTAGATTTAGACTTTTGTGGGGTTGGTTGTTTGGGTGATTGCAGAGGGGGAAGGGGTTTTCTGTTTGGGTGGGGATGGAGATTTGGCTGGGGTTTTCTGCTGAGAAGTTGAATGAGGGGGAGAGGCAGATTTTGGAGGAGTGTTGATAGGTGAGATTATAACAAGTGGAGGGGATTTAGGAGAGGGAGGAGGGAGTTCTGTGGAGTTATGAACAGAAGGGGAATTAGGAATTACCTCCATGACAGTTTCCTCAAACTGTGAGTCTCTCCATTCTTTAATCAGTATATCCATGGCCAATGGAAGGTCGTTAGCAGTGGAGGGTTCTCCTTCTCCATGTGCACTTGGGCGAAATTTGATCAGAGATTCCTTCCTTTTCTTCTCTATCAGCCAGACTTCAAAGTCAGCCAATTCATCTTCTTCTAAAGCCTTCACATGCTTCTCTGGTGAAGAAGAGATCAGAGGTGCTTTACCTTGATATCTTTCCTTCTTTCTCAGTAGGACAGATATGAGAAATGCAAGGTCGAAGCATTGAGACACATCTTCTGTTCCTACCCAGTGAAGAACTACAGCTTCCTCAGCTTCATATGAGTCAAAGTACTGAATGCTGTTTTGAAGTGCCTCCATTCTCCATCTTCTCCATGCTAGAACCCTTTCAAATTGTCTATCAAGGGCAGCATTGTAGTCAGTTTCTGGAATTATGACAGGAATTGCTTGTGGTTCTGGTGGAGAGTCCACGATGGGCCTTTCTGGGACAGATGAGGGTTGAGCATCTGGTCCAGGTCCCCCCTGAGTTTCTGATCCCTTAACAAGTGAGATTGCTTTCTTCTTCTTCTTCTTCTTCATTGGTTGAGGACCAGAGTTTTCAGAATCCTCACTCTAAACAACCAATTTTGTTCTTCTTTTCATCTTCTGCTTCTTAGCAGGTGATTTTCTGATTGGCTTTGGATAGGCCAACTCTGATGCAACCTCCTCTGGTGCATCCTCCTCTGGTGCAGCCTTTTTTCATTATTATTCTTCTTCCTTATTTCCCTTACGACCTGCGACTGCTCAGGTTGTTCTGAAGTCCAACGGGCTTCTTGATTGGCTTTTTGGAAGCAGGTTTAGGCTTAGCAGCCTGTTGTTCTCTTTTCTTTTCTAGCCTTTCTTCCCTTTTTAGCTCAGCAGAGATAGCAATATTCAACTTGGGAGAGGCTGTAAGGAAGATGGTCTTGGAGTGGTCAACTAGGGAGGGGTCCCTGAGTTGAACTCCTTGAGCAGTAAGGATGGCAGAGATGAGTAGACCATGGCCCATCTTTGTTGAGAACAAGCCAGTCTTCTGGTCCTTCTTCTTGATGAACTCAGTCAAGGAACCGAAGATTACTTCGCCCCAGTTGATGTTCATGCCATGATGCACTGCAAATATTGCTTTGGCATTGGCCTTGTTCATTTCATTGGTTGAACCAATCTTGCACCACAGGCATCTGTGCAATACACTGACCAGCTTTTCGAAGTCCTTCTTCAATAGGAACTTCTTCATGTAGAGCTTTTCTAGTCCAGTGGCCTTAGGGCGGCAGTAGGTTTGCACAAAAAGCCTCAGTGAAAATATCCACAGACTCTAAGTCGATGAGAGTGGGGGTTTCTGGGTCTTGAGAGTCCAGTTGTACCCCGAAGAACTCGTTCAGGGCATCTGCATTCAAGATGATGCTTTTTCCCTGCACCTGGGATTGAACGGCGTTCTTGGTGATGTTGGCGTTGAGGTAGAACTCGGCCACGTCCTTCGTATTGAAGTGCTCATAGGGGTGAGCAACCATGTTGCTCAGTTGGGACTCATTCATTCCCTGGATGATCTTCGTCATCCTCTTCTGGTTTTCTGGTAGTAGTGGTATTGCAGTCATATCCACTTTCATGCCCGTTACAATGTTGGAGATGAGGGTTTTCACTTCTTCCTTAGTGAGATCGTTGATGTTGATGAAGTTCATTTTCAGAGAGTGAGAGTTCTGGGAAGGTTTGAAAGCTTGAGAGCAAAAGCAATTTTAGAGAGATGAAGTGCAGTAGCGGTTTAGGTTGAAGAAGGTTGGTATAAAAGGCTTTGGGTTAGTGGACGTTTGGGATAAGTTGTGGTTTCGAGGTAGCATTTAAAGAAATGTGGGCGAAAAACGTTTTCATTAAAAGAGTAATAATCAGGGGTAAAATTGTAAGAAGACTTGTTCAAGTAATTAGGTCTTGCCCGTACCTCGAAAAATAACCAAGTCCACAACCACTTCCGATGAACTTCTGATAAGATTGGTACTCTGGTGATCAGAGACAGAGGTACTCTGATGAAAGGTTCTCTGGTCCAGATATAGCAGTTCTGGTCCAGGGTAATTCTGGTTCATGCATCTCTGGGAAGATCATCCATCATTCCCAGTTCTTCCCTTGGCTTGTTAAACCTTGCCTCAGGTAAAGGCTTGGTTAGAATGTCCGCTAGCTGATCTTCAGTTGGTACATGCTCCATACAGATATGCTTCTTTTCTACATGATCTCTGATTAAATGATGTCTGATCTCAATGTGCTTTGTCCTGGAATGAAGCACTGAGTGATTGCAATGGCACTGGTGTTGTCACACAACAGCTTGATCTCCTTTGCATTAATTCCATAATCCTTGAGTTGTTGCTTCATCCACAGAAGTTGGGCACAACAGCTTCCAGTAGCAATATACTCAGCTTCTGTTGTACTAGTTGAGATTGAATTCTGCTTCTTGCTAAATCAGGAGACAAGTCTCCCACCTAGCAGTTGGCAGTGACCAGAGGTGTTCTTTCTATCTAACCTGCAACCTGCAAAATCTGAGTCAGAGTAACCAATTAGTTCAAGGTTACCTCCCTTGGGATACCATAGGCCTGCATTTGGATTTCCTTTGATGTATCTGATGATTCTCTTTGCAGCACTTAAATGGCTCTCCTTGGGCTTTGATTGGTATCTGGCACAGATTCCAATAGAGAATGATATATCTGGTCTGCTTGCAGTTAGGTAGAGAAGAGATCTAATGATTCCTCTGTATGTTGTGGCATCAACATCATTGCCTTCATCATCCAGACCAATTCCTTGAGAAGTGTTCATGGGAATCTTCACTGAGGATTTGCCTTCTACTCCAAACTTCTTGATTAGGTCTCTCGTGTACTTTCCTTGGTTGATAAAGATTCCTTCTGGAACTTGTTTGACTTGCAGTCCTAGGAAGTAGCTTAGTTCTCCCATCATACTCATTTAAAACTGACTCTGCATAACTTGTGAAAATTTCTTGCACAGTTCTGTGTTAGTACTTCCAAATATAATATCATCAACATATATTTGTACTAACAGAATATGATTAGCAACAGATATTTGAAATAGAGTCTTGTCAACTTTTCCTTTAGTAAACCCATGGTTTACTAGAAATAGGGACAATGTGTCATACCATGCTCTGGGAGCTTGCTTAAGACCATAGAGGGCCTTTTTAAGCTTGTAGACACAAGAGGATTGAGTAGGAATGACAAAACCTGGTGGTTGTTCCACATAAACTTCTTCTTCAAGATCTCCATTCAGAAATGCACTTTTGACATTCATCTGGTAGACCTCGATGTTGTTGTAGGTAGCATAGGCTAGGAATATTCTGATGGCTTCTAGTCTGGCAACTGGTGCAAAGGTCTCATCAAAATCTATCCCTTCTTCTTGGCAGTATCCCTTGGCTACCAGCCTTGCTTTATTCCTTACAATCTTGCCATCTTCATCAGCTTTGTTCTTGAATACCCATTTGGTTCCAATGACATTCTGGTGCTTTGGTCTAGAAACAAGTTCCCACACTTTGTTCCTTTCGAATTGAGTAAATTCTTCTTGCATTGCATTGATCCGGTCTGAGTCTGCAAGAGCTTCTTCTACAGTCATGGGTTCCATTTGAGATATGTAATAGGCACACATTGCTTCTCTTCTAGTTGTAGCAGACCTGGTCTGTACCCCACTTCTGATTTGTCCAATCACTTGGGTTGAAGGATGATCTCTTAACCAAGTTAAATCAGGTTCTGATAATGGTTGTCTAGATCTTTCTTGTTCGTCTTCTGAGTCTTCATCACTATCTTTGTCTTGCAGAATGGGATTCTGAATGTGAGTTGGTATAGTAGGGTTGGTGACGAACTCTGGTGTGACCACTTCTGGTGTGACCACTGATAGTCCATGTTTCTATAACAGCAATGAATAGCAGTATAACAAAGAAGATTAACAGTAATGATGAACAAAGATGAATCAATGTAAACCCTCCTTGATATACCGTGAACTCGTACACAGAAGTATTTGCGCTAAGGCTATTATGAGCGAGTACGAAAGTTAACCTAAACCTGAATCCTCGGCTCCCTTTTTATAGGCGAGGTTCAGGTATGCGAATAAGGCTTTTAGCCTTTTGTATGGGCCTAACACTTGGCCCATATTACATACTATTCTAAGAGATACAGTATATCAGTGCATAATGGAAATAGTAGACTAGGCTATTACAGACAAAACTGACAGATTTGATTCACAATAGAATTATCTTCAACAATATCCCCCTTTGTGATCAAGTGATGTCTTCTCCTCCTTCTGAGCTTGGTAGTAATGTTTTCTGATGTTAAGAGCATGCTCGTATTGTCTAAGGATGTTCCTCTTGTCAAGGAGATCGTCAATTGCCTTTAGAATGGTTGTCAATGTTGCGTGCTCCTTCTGAGTGTATGATGATGCGTCTGCAAGCTTTTTGTCCAGCTCTTCTTTTAATTTCAGCAGCTGCTCTTTGATGATCTTCAGAGTTCCATCACAGTACTTTGCAATTTAGTTGACCATCATCAAGCGTTTTTCATTTTTGTGATTCAGATACGTGACTGCTGGTGGACTGAAGAATATGTGGTAAGCTGGGAAGTCATTGATCTCTGGACCTTGAAGACGTGGCTGTGCAAGATTTGTCTTTGACAAGTTGTTTTCTATAGCCATCTGCAGGTCGTGGGTGGAATGAACTCGGACTTGTCGGAGCATGAATCGTTTGATGGCTTCAAAACCTTCGCTGTAAGTTCTACTCTTCCTGATTGGAAAGTATCTATATGCCATGAACATTTGATATATGTCATCCGGTTTCATCATGATGAAGTCATTCTCTTGGCAAGTAAATATGCTTCCGTCTGTGCACCTCAGCTTATAGGAGTAGAACCTGATTGTGTTATGATCTTCAGCCTTGACTTCCAGGATATCATGAACCGGATGTATGCTGGATCTCAGATCTTTTTCAAGTGCAGCTCTTTGAGGTCCGGATGATCGATGCATCAGCATATGTAGATGGCCTCCTGCTTGTTTCCCTTTGAGGTGTGTGAGACTTCGAAGTTTTAGCTCATTCAGGGGCTTGATTTTGTCCGGTCTACGCCAGATGCGCTCTCTGATTTCCTCTTGGAAGGGGGCTCTTATCCTAACATTCTTCCAGGGTTTTTCGGCCTTGGGAAGTCGTCCCGCCGTTTGTCTTACTACAGATTCAAGCGTCCTCTGGGTCTCTTTGTAGTTCTCCCCTTCCTTGATTTCATCTTCCTCGAGCCTGACAATGTCTTCAGCGCATTTGGTCAGTAGTTCTCGAAGCCACCAGTTTCTTTGCATGTCATCTATCTCAGCCTCACTGCGGAGATCATCTCATTCTGTCCATTGTCTTGGCCATTTATCATGTATCACCGCATCCTCCAGTGCGTCGTGAATGTTCTTGCCTGGGGGAATGTATGGAACTCTTTGCTGCTGTTGGAGCGGTGATTGTTCTTGGGTAGCACAACCGGGTTCACTTGGATTGCCCGTTGACATCAGTTTAGAACTGGGTTCTGACTGATGGCCTGATTTTGAGGATGTACTTACAGTAGCAACACCAGGACTTCCATCCCCTCCTCGAACAGTATCCCTGGGAGATACGCCTCGGGATGTTGTCATCAGCTTCGACACAGGGTCTGACTGATGGCCTGAGCTTATTGATGTACCAAGGGTAGCATCGTCAGGACTTCCATCCCCTCCTTGGACAATATCTCTAGGAGATAAGCCTCGGGATGTTTCATCTAGCTCGACCACGCTAGAGAGATGGGCTTGGTTTTGGCAAGAGGAAGGTGGTGGTTGGTTGATGGAAGTCTCAGGTTGTTCGGTTTGGGGGGTATGAGTGGTAGAGGCACCCTGCTCGAGTATCCGTGGCCTCTTGTTCTCCCCCTCATGAGGTTCCGGATCGTCGGGATCCTCATGTGAACTTTTGCGACCACGGGGACTTTCACGGCAGGTGCCCTTGGTGTCCGGATCAGCGAGAAGGGTAGTAAGGACGCCTTGCTGGTAGGGAGTGAGGTCGATGTGGGGTATGTTTAGGAGATGATCCAGCAAGGCCGATGCGAGGACCTCGAAAGGTTGGGAAAGTAGTTCAATGAGAGGTGTGGTCGGGTGTGGGGATGATACTTGGTCTGTATCATGGGTTCCCCGAGAAGATGTAGGGCTATGGGCTTTGGTGGAGGTGGCGGAGATGACTGGAGAGATTTGAGATTTGGAGTGAGAAGGTGATGGGTGTGGTTCAGGTTGGCTGTGTTCACTATGCACTGCCGGGGTGGTCTTGGATTCTTGTGCCCAAGCGGTAAATGCTTGTTGCACCCATGGCTTAATGGTGGAATCCAAGAAACGGTGCATAAGAACGGTGACGTCTTCGGTAGTGAGGTGTTCAGTTACAGGGGTTGTAACTGTTGTCACAGCATCAGTGAAGAGAGCTGATGTGTGGCCTGCATTCAATGATGGGGTCATTGTGGGCGTAGCAGGGCTTTCGACCGTCATCGTTGGTACTCTGGTCGTTGCTTCCAGGGTGCGTGCACCTGTATGTGCGGTGAATAGTGTAGGTGTCCTAGAAAAATTAGAAAATGTAGGGAGTGTGACACCTAGACTCGCTGTGCTCAAGGAAGTGGTGGTGGCCTCGGGCTGTTGGCCACTAATTCGCTCAACTGGTTCGGAGGGAACCAGAGAGGGGGTGAATCCCGCTGTTTAGAAACGTTAGCCTGTTGGGAGGCTAACGAGTGGCTAGGTGAGGGTGGTGCATGTGCAGTTGAGCCTGATGGTGCGGCTTCTACTTGGAGACCGAAAAGATCGGCTCCTGCACTTAAGGATTCAGCTCGGCTTATATTTATGAAGGGTTGACAATCGACGAAGATATACAAGTCGTCCTCGTCAACTAGGTTTCTTTTGACGAGGCGCCGCTTCTTTGGCTTGAGTGACTGGGGAGCATCATTTTTTGCTTTGATGCGTTGCTCCCTGACGATGCCGGTAGCACTTGCTATAGTATGACCGGCCTCCATGGTCTTGATGACAAGCTCTTTGGGGCGTGTAGCAATGATGGGGGCTGCATCCTCAGCGGTAATTTTCTTCGGAGGAGATTCAATAGGCAGCTTACCCTTTTGGATGAGAGCAAAGGTGTGGTCAACATCGTCAACATCATCGTCATCATCATCATCATCGTCATTGTCACTTATGGCCACGCTATCGGAAGCCTCGTCGTCAGCCTCTTTGTGGGCCGAGCTGAGCGAGTCATCAGCAGATTCCTCAGCGTTCGTCGGTTTGCCCTCAGTCGTCCGAGTCCTCTCGAGAGATTCATCGGACTCTTCTTCATCAGGCCGACGTGCCACTGGCTTCTGTGGCTTTAGGGCTCTCTTGGGACCCTTACTTACACTCAGCTTAGTCTCCGGGGTAGGTCCAGCTGGGTTTTGCTGAATCATAGGGACTGTTCTCTCAAGGTTCTCCTTGTATTTAACGATGGTTGGATTGGACTGATTTGCCAGATTGAGCAGAGCATCTGGAATCCGCAGGCCCTGAGCTGATTTCTTATCAGCTTTGAAGTATTGGAGCTTTGGGGCTATGAAGTGTGGATCATCAGTACGTCGAGGAATAGATGTGTTCTCTGTCATGCAGTCATGGATTATCAGCCCCAGCCACCTGGCGTATGGAATGGTGCCTGACCTGTTTTTCTCTTTTGCTTTCACCAGGTCCATGAGCTCTGAGAAGAAGAGCTGAGCCATGTCATACTTCTTGTTGTATGCAATGCCGTGGAAGACGCAAAGTATTTGCTTGTTGCATTTGTCAAGCCCGGCATGCTTTGGAGATAGGCACTTGTTGACTAGCCCGAATAGACTCTTCCAAGGACGATGAAGGTAGGCTCCATTGAAGTTTGACAGTTTTGGTAGCAGAGAGGCATAACCCAGAGCAACGACATCTTTGAGAAGATCCGGAATAGGTGGTAGAGGATCGTAGTTGTCATGTGCGGGGAGCGCCAGTGCAGAGCGTAGAGTTGCTAGAGTCAGGACAATCCTCATGTTGTTGAGCTTTGTGAGGATTTTGGAGCGGTCTTTTGTTGACTCGGTGCGCATATGTCCCCATAATTGTTGGAGGTAGATTTCTGGCACCGACTTTGATTTGTAGAAGGCGGTCCAGAGATAGTGGCGCTTCAGAATCCCAGGGATGACTGGATCCTGACACTTGAAAACAGTCAGATACAGCTGGAAGTTGTTGTCCAGCACCTTGACCCACCTATCTTGTGGATAGATGGCGTCGTCAAAGTTATGTCTCTTTTGTGTACCTGCCATAATGAGCTGTGGAAAACATGGGTCAGTGCAAAAGTCCATTTTTATTTTTGTGGTTTCCTGATATTAGATGAACTGTTGTTGGTTTTTGTTTTGAAAAAATGAAGTGCAGGTGGTGATCAAAATCGACTAAGGGAAAAGCTCGAAAAAACGTATCTCGAGGTTTAAATCTTGAGATCTCAATCTCGAGGTTTAAATCTCGAGATCTCAATCTCGAAATTTAAAACGCGAGATCTCAATCTCGAGTTTAAATCTCGATATCTCAATATCGAGTTTTAAATCTCGAGATCTCAATCTCGAGTTTTAAATCTCGAGATCTCAATCTCGAGTTTTAAATCTCGAGATCTAGATCGCGAGATTTAAATCTCGAGATCTCGTCACGAAGTTCAAACGACGAGAGCGAGATCCTGAGCTATAAAACTGAGGATATCGAGACGTTTTGCCTTTCGACCTATGACGAAACCACCTGCAATCAATCAAAAACACAGATAAACAAGAATAAACACAGTTCCGAGTTCATCGACGTTCGTTTCCGAGATTTCGCAAAACAGAATCAAGTGTTTCTTGATATTTTTGTTTTCGAAAACCAAGATAACGTTTGAGGAAAACTTTGCTCTACCTTAGCTTGGAAGGCGAGAAGAGGAAGAAGGATTTGAGAGAGAAGGATCTCGAGAGCTCTGAGAAGGTAGGGACGGAAATGAGAGAACGAAGAGTCTCAGGGTTCTCGGGAGCCTTTTATACGCGAAAAATGGGCTTTTTGAGATTTTGGGCCGAAGACAGAGAGTAGGGCCGGAAAAAAACGTTTAAATAGAGTTTGGCCCAAGCAATTATTAATATTCTCCCCCTCGTTTTGGACACTAGAAAAAAAACGCACACATGCAACACACGCTATGTACAGGATGCGACGCACACACACTATTTTTTGGCCTTTTTCAGATTTTCTCCCCCTCAACACATGCAACACACGCACACTATTTTTTGTTCTTTTTCAGATTTTCTCCCCCTCAACACATGCAACGCACACACACTATTTACAGATCACACTCACACACGCTTTTTACTAGTCCCGCACACACACACTATTCAGACCAGTGGAGACGAAATTTAAACAGGCTCGAGGTTCAACATGCCCAACTTGGAGACCAGGAACTGGAATCTTTTTTCATCCAATGCCTTAGTAAACAAGTCAGCCAGTTGAAGCTCTGAGCTTACAAAGTACATATCAATGTCTCCTTTCTCCACGTGGTCCTTGATGAAATGATAACGCAGATCAATGTGTTTGGTGCGGGAGTGGTGAACAGGATTGCTGGTGATGGCGATGGCGCTTTGAGAGTCACTGTAGATCGGGATATGGCGGAATTTCAAACCGTAGTCTTTGAGCTGAGTCTTCATCCATAATATTTGTGAACAACAACTAGCAGCCGCGACGTATTCGGCCTCAGCTGTAGATGTTGACACACAATTCTGCTTTTTGGAAGACCAACAGACTAGCTTCTCGCCCAAGAATTGGATGGCTCCCGATGTACTTTTGCGGTCCATCCGGCAACCTGCAAAATCAGCATCCGAGTATCCGACTGGATCAAAGCCTGAATGCTTGGGATACCAAAGGCCTAGATTCACAGTGCCTTTGAGGTATCTTAAAATTCAACGTACAACGGTCATATGAGATTCCTTCGGATTGGCTTGAAATCGAGCACATAAGCATGTGGAGAAGACAATGTCAGGCCTGCTTGACGTGAGATACATCAAAGATCCAATGATGGCCCTGTAATTCGTAGCATCAACTGGCTTCCCGGAGGGGTCGTCATGGAAGATTTGCCTTCAATGTTGAATCTCTTTAGCATATCCAGAATGTATTTTGACTGGTTGATGAAATTCCCATCAGAGAGTTGTCTTACTTGCAGGCCTAAGAAGAAGTTAAGTTCACCCATCATGCTCATCTCGAACTTTGTTTTCATCAGTTTGTCAAAATGTTGGCATAGGCGCGGATTAGATGAGGCAAAGATGATGTCATCGACATAGATCTGAATAAGAATGATGTCAGATTTCTGTCGCTTGATGAACAGAGTAGTATCAATCTTTCCTTTGGAGAAACCTGAATCAATCGGAAATTCAGTCAAGGTATCGTACCAAGCTCTGGGTGCCTGTTTCAGCCCATAGAGAGCTTTCTTGAGCTTGTAGACATGGTCTGGGAATTTTGGATCTACAAATCCTTCAGGTTGAGCAACATAGACTTCTTCTTCTAAAGTCCCATTTAGAAAAGCTGTTTTCACGTCCATCTGAAAGACGGTGAAGTTTTTGTGCACCACGTACGCAAGAAAGAGGCGGATGGCTTCAATTCTAGCTACGGGTGCAAACGTTTCATCATAGTCTATGCCTTCCTGTTGATTATATCCCTTTGCGACCAGCCTTGCCTTGTTCCTTACAAGTGTCCCCTCTTCATCCCTTTTATTTTTGAATACCACTTCGTGCCAATTATAGTCTTTCTCTGAGGCTTGGGTACCAGTGACCATACATCCAGTTTGTCAAATTGATTGAGTTCATCTTGCATCGCAATCACCCAATTTGGATCAAGTAGTGCATCGGAGACCTTTGATGGTTCTGACTGGCTTAGGAAGTAGGCAAAGTGGCATTCATTCATCGTTGCGGATCTTGTGCGCACACCTTGACTTGGATCACCTATTATATGATCAACGGGATGTGCTTTCGTCCATTTCCTCTCATGAGCTAGAGGAGTTGGAGTGATGATTGGTTGATCCGAGTCCTGATAGGTATTTGAGGGCTCTGGAGCAGCTGTGGTGTGCAGTGGAGATGATTCTGGACTTGTAGCAAAACCATGATCATCCACTCCTCTGTGATTTGATTGAGGGCTTGAAGGCGTGGAAGGTACATCGCCTGGACCTGTGAGGAGCGGAATCTCTGGTGTCGGAGTTGATGTTGAAGCTGGTGTGCATGGAGGAGGTGAAGATTGTGAATTCTCGTAAAAGTTTCTGAAGAGATAATTGAGAATCACATCTTCGTGTTCTGTGTTTGGATCAGCTTTATCAGAAGCCATTGGTACAACATGTGATGGATCAGCTTGTAGATGTTCGATTGCGAAGTCTGCCATTTCATAGAATGTAACATTTACACTCTCGATGACAATGCGCTTGTCTCTTAGATAGACTCTGTAAGCTTTGGACTGCAGTGAGTAGCCAATAAACACGCCTTCTCTGGCCTTGGGGTCCAACTTACTTCTTTCTGTCCGATCATTCAGTATGAAGCACTTGCAGCCAAAAATCTTGAAGAAAGAGATATCAGGAGTTCTGTTGAAGAGAATTTCATACGGAGTCTTGTCGAAGTGTTTATGGATGGATGTTCAGTTCTGGGTGAAGCACGCAGTATTGATTGCCTCTGCCCACATGAAGTGAGGCAGTCTGGATTGTATTAACATGGTGCGTGCTGCTTCAACTAGAGTCATGTTCTTTCTCTCAACAACTCCGTTCTGTTGGGGAGTTTTAGCTGCTGCAAATTGCTAAGTGATACCGAGAGATTCATAGAAATCAGTGAGAGTTTGATTTTTGAACTCGGTACCATTGTCAGTTCTTACTATTCGAACAATGTGCTGTAGCAGTTTCTGGATGGTCCTGATAAAGGTCATAATGTTTTCTGCAGCCTCGTCCTTTGAGCGGAGAAATTTTGTCCATGTGTACCTAGAGAAGTCATCAACAATTACCAGAGTGAATTTGCGACCGTTAATGCTTTGGACTCTCATAGGTCCACACAGATCCATGTGAATTAACTGCAGCTAGTGAGTAGATGATGGTACTGTTTTTGACTTGTGGGAGCTTCGCGTCATTTTGCCCATTTTGCAGGGACTACAATGATTTTCAGCGGAAGACTTTAACAGAGGAAGCCCCTTGACAAGTTTCTTGGAGGACAGGATTGATAGATGCTTGAAGTTCAGATGGGAGAGACGTCTGTGCCAAAGGTTGTTCTGTTCTGTTGAAGCTTTGGACAACAGACAGATGGAAGTGGTGGATTGTACGCTTTTCAGATCAATAGTGTACAGATTTGAAGTTCTGTAACACGTTAATAATGTATTCCCTATGCTGTCTAGAACACAGCATTGTCTCTCAAAGAACCTCACTTTCATCCCGCTGTCACAGAATTGCCCTATGCTCAGTAAATTGTGTTTGAGCCCTTTGACAAAAGAAACATCTTTGATAGTGACACTGGCACAGATGACGTCCCCATACCCAAGAATAGGAGATGAGGCGTCATTCCCAAAGCTGACATTGCCTCCGTAACAGTTGGTGTAGTTGCTCAACAGGTATTTTATTCCAGTCATGTGGGTTGAGCATCCTGAATCTAAGTGCCACACATGACTGTCCTGCAAAACAATTAAACAGGTTTGGGTACCCATCTTGGAGTGGGTCCTTCCTTATAAACAAAAAACACCTTTTTAAATCTTGCTTTTAGCTGTGATCCAAGGTCAGCAGCTTTTTCAACAAAAGATCTTTCTCTTGTGGACTCTCTAATAGCCAGATCTGCTTTTGCAGTGGGTCTGGTTTTTGAAGCTCACTTAGCAGTTTCCATTTTGGTGGGTCTGATTTTGTGAACCCAATTTTCCGTTTTAGTTCTAGTGGGTCTGTTCATGGGAACCCACCTTTCAGATTTAGTTTTGGTGGGTCTGAGTTTGGGGACCCACCTTTCAGTTTCAGGCTTGGTAGGTCTCATCTTGGGGACCCACCTTTCAGATTCATTTTTGGTGGGTCTGTTTTTGGGGACCCACCTTTCAGTTTTAGTTTTGGGAGGAGAGTAGACACGTGCTTTGTGATTGAATGGTTGCTTCTTAAGTTGGGTTTTAAAAATTTCCTCCTGAGAAAGCCGATTAAGATGTTTCCTTGAATGAACTCGGAGGGGATATTTCATATCAGGTACACAAAATATTCCCTTAGAAGTTTTGTTCTCGGTTTCCCTTTTTAGTTGGAGCTTTCTGTGAGGCTTTGCTTTAACAACATTCACATCACATTCATAATTATGAGGGTCTGGAACAGAATAACCATAAGCAATACTTGAATTATGAATTGAACGATGTCTAGAAGATGTCTCAGAAATTTTCAGCTTGGGACTCAAGACTGAACTACTAGAAGTTTGTTTCTCAGAGACAGAATTACAATTAACTTTGGAATAAAAAATAGAACTGGATCTAGAGCTGGCTTTATTTTCAAAAACTTTCTTTTTGCCTTCTGCGATTTCCTCCCTCTTCTTCCTCCACTCGCTCTTCTCTTCTCCTTCCTTCTTCACTTCTTTACCTGTAAGCAAAGGAGAAGAGTGATGAGTGGACGAACCTTTTGAAAGCTGTAAGGAATAATTGTATTTAGATTTTGATGATGCTATATTAATTAGGACTTTAGATTACCCCTTTAGAAATTATGTATTAGAATTTTCCTTTGTAAAATTCTTAGATGTATTCGACTTGACAGAAGTGCTTCAAGAGCAGAAGTGCTTCAAGAACAGAAGGGCTCCCAGAGCAGAAGTGCCTCTTAAGGCTTTATTGAAACAGAGGACCTTTGGTTCTCTGCTCCAGAACAGAAGCCCTCAGGATCTCTGTTAGTATTGACTCTGACAGAAACCCTTCTGGGTCTCTGTTGGATACTCCCAACAGAAGTGCTCCAGACCTTCTCTGTTCTACTCTCAGACAAAGACACCAGAAGGTCTGACACTTAGAAGATTTTCAAAGAACCGGGAAGTCAACTTAAAGATTCCTTCAACGGCTAGGAGTATAAAACGGAAAAGCTACAGTGCATGCATTAAATGCTCATTTAATGCACCCCATGCTACGTAGAGTAATTGCAGATGATTGGCCGGAATGTCAGGAATACTTTATCCCAAAATAGTAACCCGCCAACCTTACCGGGCTCTACTAGTCAAGTCAACTGATCGCTCATTTAATGCAGTTGTCCTCCTACTCCTCCAACGGGAAGACAACCTCAGTATAAAAGATACACTACGAAGAACAACAAAAAAAACTTAGCCATAACTTTGCTATCACATTGCTAATCAAGCAAGATATTCAAACTCTGAAAAGCAAAAGCCTCCTTGAGATTCAAACTTAGTATACTCTACGAGAGAAGGCAGAAGTTGGAAAAATACTCTTTCCAACTCAAGCAAAGTTCAAAGTGTTCTTCAACTCTTCAAGCTTTTCACATACACATATTTTGTAACGAAGCTAGTTGGAGGAACCTCAGTTTCAACAGAAACTCTTCTTGCTACAAGAAGGACGTCCTAATAACTGGAGTAGTGAAGTGGTGATACTTCAAGGAGACTCAGTGTAAGGACCAGTGTTAAAGGAAGCCAGGCAGTGCATCCCAGGACACATCTAGACTTGAAGAAGACGTGGAGTGCTTCTTAAGTGCTAGGACTAAGGCTTTGTAAACGGCGGTTTTTACAGCTTAGTGGAACAGTGGATTAGAGGAACGAGTTGTTCCTTGAACCACTATAAAAATCCCTGGTGTCGTTTACTTACTGCTTTTAATACTTGCACTTAGATAGAACTGTATAACTCCTTGGACTTGGTATCTGTGTTCAGCAGAACTGGTTCTACGAGTTAACAGAAGGCCTTCTGCCTTTGCTTCTCTGAGGCTAACAGAACTCCCTGCCAGAACCCCATCCGCTGTCAGTCTGTTCTTTCAACAGAACAGGCTATTCTGAAAATCTGGTACTTAGTTTAAAAAGCTAAAAACCAATACAGTCTATTCACCCCCCCTCTAGACTGTATCCAGTATAACCGGGACCAACAAAAGCTTAGTTTTCTTAGACTTGTTATTAGAAGCGGGTTGAGAGGTTGTTTTAGCATGATACTGCTCACTCAATTCATTGAATTTTTGAAGAAGATCCTGCCAGTTACTCTCAAAACCTCTCTTTTCTGTTTCAAATCTCTCTCTCTCGTTGTCAAGAGTTTTCTGGAGGTTTTTGAGTTTTTGTGCCATAGGAAAAATACAGGGTTCCTCTCCAACTTTAGAGATACCTACTCTTGGGGGTGGGTCTAGAGGATGTCCTATGTGTGGAATATCTTTTGCATAAGGGTCAAGACATTCACTAAAGCAGGAACTAGGTTCTTCATGTGTGAGTTGTTTTTCATTAACAGAAGGATAATCACAAGAAATCGCAGCTTTATGGTTCTTTCTCTTTTCTTCTTCTGCTTCTGCGTTTTCATCATCACTTCTAAAATACATTTTCTCACCAAACCCTAGTCCCATGTAATCTTTGTTATAAATTTGAAGATAATTAACTTTCTTTAGATTACATGGGTTGGTTATGCCCAGTCCTATTCTAGGATTGTAAAATCGGTCATCATTTATTCGATTAAGAAAAATTGTCTGTTCAGACTGACCTCTCTTAGCAGCTAGATCCTCTAGTTCTTTTATTTTGTTTAAAAGTGTTCTTCTTTTATTATGCAAAAAATCGCATTCAGCCTTTGCTGTGCTTTTTTCTCGTTCACTATCCTCAAATTTCTTAGTTAATTCAGCTATCTTAAGTTCAAAACTTTCAAAATCTGAGGACACCTTTCTGACCTGATCTTTCGCAATTTCAAGTTGAACACTTAGAGAAGACTTTTGGTCTAGATTCTGTTTCAGTACCCTGTGATTATTGTCTAATCTCTCCTTTAGTTCTTTAATTTGATTGTCCTTCTCAGGTAAGGACTGATTTTGATTATTTAAAGGGAGATAAGAGGTACTTACAGAGCTTGTTGAGCATTCACTTTCGGGGATCGCAGCATCACCCTTTCTTTCATCTTCTTCCTCTACACGTGCCATCAAGGCATAGTTTTCTTCCTCCTCCTCATCATCAGAAGTATCTTCTGCCCAGTGATCATTCTCAGCAAGCATTGCAGAATTTTCTTCTTCTTTCTGCACCATCAGCATCTTCTGCTTATTCCACAGCATCTTTTGCTTGTAGAAGTTTGCATCCTTTTTCTTTGGGAGGCGGCAGTCTTTGATGACATGTCCAGCCTTTCCACAATTGTAGCATTTGGGGGAATCTTTAGCTGATGGCGCCTTCCTACAAGATCCTTGATCATGGTTCTTCTGTTTATAGTTTGAGGAGGAGATTCTCAGCTTGTTGGAGGAGCTGTTCTTCTTTGCAAATCTCTTGTCATCATCACTCTCATCTTCATCTGATTCAACCACCACCTTCTTCTTCTTCTTTTCAGTGGTGTGGTTGTCCTTCGGGGCTGTGCTTCCATCACTAGAGCCAGAGGATTTGAGCTGTGATGATCCTCGACACAAGCAACCTCATTGACAAATTGCTTCAAATGTTCATAAAGAGTGCAGAGATCAATTTCATCCAAGTCAATGCGTGATCTAACATCCTTCACAGTCTTTTCCCATGCAGGATGTAAGCTGGATAGAAATCTTATATTCAGTTCCAAGTTGGACCTGAATACTTTGATTTTCCTTAGTTCAGTGACCAGTTGGACGAGTCTGTTGTAAGTCTCGTTCAATGGTTCTCCCTGGGCAGCTTTGAAGGAGTCATAAGCAATAAGGATTGTTGTCTTCTTGGTTTTAAGGCTGATGCTTGTGCCTTGGAGCAGTTTCTCTATCTCATCCCACATTTCCTTTGCCGTTTGCATGCTGTCGATGAGAACATATACTTTGTTAGGGATTGCTTGAAGGAGGTAGGTCTTGTCCATGAGATCACCTCGAAGCCTGAGCTTGTCAGCTTCGGTATATTCGGATGCCACTTTTCGTGTCCTTTCTGGAGGAATAGGTGGGTTGTTTTCTGGATCTCCTCCAACTGAAATCATCAGTTCAGCTGGTCCTTCAAGCAACGATTCAAGCATGGCAGCGGAGTTTTCTTTGTGCTCAAGGAAATTAAGGAATCGATTCCTCCACATCTGGTATTCTCCTTTTCTAAGAATGGGAGGAGTACTGTTGTTGCCTTGAGCATTGTATTCTGAGGCCATTGCTGTATAAAACTGACCATTCGAGATAATTGATCAAAAGATTTTTAGAGGCAGAATGTCGAAAATCAGATGTCGAGATCTGAATATCGAGATCTAAGATTTCGATAAAGGAGGCCCGGTTTCGAGATTTGATATCGAGATTAGGATGTCGAGTTTTGAAATCTCGAGATTTCAAATGTCGAGAAGTAAATCTCGAGATTTGAGATGTCGAGAAGTGAAACAAGAAATATTATTTCGAGAAGTCAAATGTCGAGAACCAGATGTCGAGACCTTAAAATCGAAACCTCGATCTCGAGATTTGGATGTCGAGATCCTCAATGTCGAAATCCTGCAAACTGTAAAAATCAGATAAGCAAAATCTGAAGGTAGTTTCTCGTAGAGTATGATGTCGAGATCCTCAGGAGAAGTTTTCAGCTCGAAATACTTGGTAAAACCTATTCAAACCCTAGATGTCGACATATGGTACTCGAAATATCTCAAGTACAAAAATTGCAGAAAAAGAAATCTGAAGTATACCCCTTGATCGCTTCGAAACGACGATTCTAAGGGTGTAACTTTTACAACTTTTTAACAAGAAACAAGATTACAGACAAAGAACTCGACAGAAAAAAAAAACAACGTGAAAAACAGAGGTTTTCTGCGGGCGTTCTTCTGATCGGCTCTCGATCGGCTCTGATACCAATTGATAATCCCTGTTTCTATAACAACAATGAATAGCAGTATAACAAAGAAGATTAACAGTAATGATGAACACAGATGAATCAATGTAAACCCTCCTTGATATACCGTGAACTCGTACACAGATGTATTTGCGCTAAGGCTATTATGAGCGAGTACGAAAGTTAACCTAAACCTGAATCCTCGGCTCCCTTTTTATAGGCGAGGTTCAGGTATGCGAATAAGGCTTTTAGCCTTTTGTATGGGCCTAACACTTGGCCCATATTACATACTATTCTAAGAGATACAGTATATCAGTGCATAATGGAAATAGTAGACTAGGCTATTACAGACAAAACTGACAGACTTGATTCACAATAGAATTATCTTCAACAACCACTTCTGATGTGACCACTTCTGATGTGACCACTTCTGGTGTTTCTTCAAGGTTCACTTTTTCCAGTTTCTTTGATAGATCTTCAACAGGGTTGTGATCATCAAACTTGACGTGAATAGATTCTTCAACAAGTAAATTCCTTTTGTTAAGTAATCTATAGGCTTTGCATGTGCTTGTATAGCCTAAGAACATGCCTTCATCAGCTTGTTCTTGGAACACTTTGAGATGTTCCTTTCCATTGTTGAGTACATAGCATTTACATCCATATGTATGAAAGTAGCTGATGTTCGGTTTTCTTCCTTTCCATAGCTCATAGGGGGTCTTCTGATGAGTCTTGTGAATCATGCTCCGATTCTGAGTATAACATGCAGTGTTGATTGCTTCAGCCCAAAATCTGAGAGGTAGACCAGATTCAGCAATCGTGGTCCTTGCAGCTTCCTTCAATGTTCTATTCCTTCTTTCTGCAACAAAGTGTATCTCGAATAATCATCCACCATGACTAAAGTATATCTTTTGCCACCAACACTTGGAGTTTATCCTGGTCCAAATAAATCCACGTGGATCAGATTTAAAGGACTTGTAGAAAGATCTCCAGCAATGGGTTTGAAGGAGTTCTTCACTTGTTTTCCTTTCTGGCATGCACTGCACAAGTTCTCCTTCTTGTACACAATGTTGGGCAGTCCATCAACAATGTGATCCCTTGCTAGTTTGTTGATTGTTTTGAAATTCAAGTGACTCAGCTTCTTGTATCATTCCCAGCTAAGTTTTGAATCTCCTTTGGCTATCAGGCAAATTCCTTCTTTTGCAGTTGACCAATCAACAACATATATGTTTCTTTTCCTGGTAGCTGTCAGAACCACTTCCTTAGTTGTCTCATGCTTGACAGAACAACCCTTTTTGGAGAATTCAACAGTGTAGCCTTTGTCACAGAACTGGCTAGCACTTAGCAAGTTGAATTTCAGGCCTTTGACATATGAGACATTATCAATGATTATCTGGTTCCTGATCAGCTTTCCTCTTCCTTTAGTTTGCCCTTCTTTATCATTACCACCAAAGGTAACTCCTGTCACCTGTCATGTGCCTGGAGCATCCACTATCAATATACCAGTCTTGCTCAGAGATTGCTCCAGCACACAGTTCCTGCATTAATAAAAGGAAGATTTAGGTACCCAAGCAATGTAGGGTCCTAGGGGGTTATGCAGTCTTGGCAGCCGGTACCACTTTGGTCTCATCAAGTGAAACCTTGGTGGGTGGTACCCATTGTCCACCTGGTAGTCATAGTAAACAGAGGTGTGATTCACTTTAGGCAGATGCTTGTGAGGATCATGCTTCCTGTTTACGTACTTCTGCATAGCCTTTTTGGTTGGGTAGAAGTCCCATATACTATCAAGAACAGAGGGGCGGTTAGCTTTGGGCTTCTGAGGTTGACCAGCCAACCTCTTCTGCCTGAAGTTTACCTTCTCTTGATATTTGCCTTTCTGGTGGTCATTTCTGGTGGGGTAGTCATGAGAATGTCTCGTCAAATTCTGTCTTTGATTTCTGTTATTTTGAAAACTTTTCTTGTTGTTAAGTTTTCTGCCACGTTCATTATTTTTCAAATTTTGTTTGGGTTGAACCTTTATCTTTTGTTTATCTGGTCTGACCTTCTCATTAACAACCTTAGTACCAGATACACTAGCTTGGCAAATGGGGCTAGAAATCAGTGGCACTATGCCCTTATCTGCCGTAGCAACTCTGGTGCTAGGCATTATGGAAGGTCACCTGATTCTGTTGAGCCATAACCAAGACCAAAACCAACGCCAATTTGTTGATCAAGTACAATCTTTTCCATGGAAGATTGGGCCTTCTGGTAAGCTTTGTACTTAATCTCAAGAGGCTCTATATCTCTTATTCTCTTGAGAAGAGAAGCATTTTCAGCTTCTAGCTGATCTCTCTCCTTAATCAGAAGATTGATTTTGGTCTCAACCTCCTTTCTTAAGTCAAGAATCTCAACCTTACGCTTACTGTTTTCTTCTTTGACACAGGAATAAGTGGCTTGGATGGCTTGAAACTGTTCCCAAAATTCTGACATTGAATCAAAATCAAAAGCTTTGCCTACCGAAGAAAAACTAGATGAAGAAGTAGAGGTTACCTCATTATCAGATTGACCCATAAGGCATAGGTCTTCAGTTTCTGTATCCAGGCAACAGAATGCCTCATCGGACTCTGATTCTTAGCTGGACTCTGTCTCAGAGAGGGGGTCCTTCTCTGGTTGCTCTGTGATGAGTGTCTTTCTCCTTCTGTGCTCATACTTCTTCTCTCCTTCTTGGCCTTGCCTTTTGGAGACTATTGGGTGTGGACAGTTGGCCTTGAAGTGCCCTGGTTGTCTGCAGTTGTAGCAGAGAAGCTCTCCACTACTTTCTGATGGTTTGGATTTCTGGAATGGCTTTCTGCTAGAGGATGGACTTCTGCCATCCTTGGGCTTCATGAATTTCCTGAACTTCCTGGCAAATGCAGCCATATATTCTTCAGTTAAAAGTAAGGAAGGGTCAAAGTTATTTACCTGTGAGGTGCTGGCTGTGAGGGCAGTAGTTGTTCTGTCCTCAACTTCTTCTTTCTCTTCTTCATTCATCTCGAACTCATAAGATTTGACATCAGAGATGAGTTTCTCAGTGTTGTAGGCCCTGATATCTTTGCTGTCTCTCATGGCAGTAACCTTCATCTTCCAGGGTGAAGGTAGACCTCTGAGAACCTTCAAGTTGACTTCCTTGGGAGTCAGTTCCTTCCCAAGTTCTGAAATCTCAGTAGTAAGGGTGAGAAGGCGTGCATACATCTCAGCTATGCATTCCTTGGGGAGAAGTTTGAAGTCTTCAAACTTCTTCATGGCAATTGTGAGCTTGTTGTCTTTCTCCTGCTCATCACCAGCTCCTATCAAGGTAAGAGTATCCCAGATAGCCTTGGCAGATGTGAACTTCTTGATTCTTGTGAAGTATTTGTCATCAATGGTCTTGTACAAAATGTTCTTGGCTATGTTATCAAGATTGTACTTCCTTCTTTCTTCATTAGACCATTCATGGCGAAGCTTAGTGATCATTTGGGGTTGACCACTGCCAGCAGAGTACTCAGGATTTACTTTGGTGAACTCGGTGAAAGGACTTGCATCTAGGACTTCCCACATTTCATCGTGTAGTGCGCAGAGATGGGCTTTCATGCGTATCTTCCAGTCATCAAACTTGGTAACTGAAAACATCAAGTTCTTTGACAAAGTGTTATCCATAATAAGAGATTAAAAGAGGCTAAAACAAGTGGATCTCTGTTCAGCAAGTAACCTAAAAGATTACAAGAACGAGGAGGCTCTGATACCACTTGTTGGTCCCGTTTATATTAGGAACAGTCTAAAGGGGGGTGAATAGACTGTTCAGGATTTTTTCAAAACTTTTCTCTAAGTCAATACTGACTTATCAGAGAAGGTCGAAATCTGGTGACAGAGAAGGTCAAGTTTTGATGGCAGAGCTGGACCTGGCAGCGGATTGGTTTCTGTCCGGGTAGCCTTAGAAAAACACTAAGGCAAATGCCTTTCTGATACTCTTAAGGAAGATCTGTTGGACACAGAGTCCAACCTTTTGAGTTATGCAGTCAAAGTCTAAAGTGCAGAAAGTAAATGCGTAAAGTAAATGACTCTAGTCCACTGTACCACTAAGCTTGTAAGTTAACAATTACAACGCCTTAGTACCTAGCACTTAAGAAGCACTCCTCGTCTTCTTCAAGCCTAGTTGCCACCCGGGATGCAGTCCTGCTTCATGATGGCTGGTCTCGTTTCACTGAGTCTCTTGGAAGTATTTCCACTTCACTTACTCCAGTTAGTTTGAGACGTCCCTTCTTTTTCAAGAAGTGTTTGTTTTAAGAACGGTTTTCTCCAACGTAGCTTCTTCACAAAGGATGTATAAGTGAGGCTTTCGGAGTGTTGAAGAACTGGAGGAACTTTTCTCTTGTTGGATGAGAGGATAAGAAGTTGATATCTTTCCAACGTAAGCTTTTCTTGTTGAAGTGAATGAATTTGAAATCTCAAGAAAGCTTGGATGCTGAAGGTGTTGTTTTTGCAAGATGAAGAGAGAAAAGTTATCCTATAGTTCTTCGAAGTGTATCTTATATACTGGGAGCAGTCTTCCCGTTGGAGTGTAGAAGACAGCTTCATTAAATGCTTGTACTGTTGATTTGACCAGTTGGACCTTCGACTTGCTATTTTGGGGGTGAGAAGATACCTGCATGGTCAATCATGAGCTTTAAATATATTTTCATACGTACATCATTAATTGAGCATTTAATGCATGTACAGTACCATGTTTTCGTCGAATGGCTCCTAGCCGTTAGGGAGTTTCCCGTTAGTTTCACGGCCGTTGGAAAGTGCCTTCGAATTCTTCTAAGTAAGAGTAAGTCTGATGAGGCTTTCTGGTCCGAACTCTGATGTCTGCCTCTGATGCCAAATCTGGTACCCAACTATGGTAGCTTCTCTGGTGAGCAACTCTGGGAGCAACTCTGGTAGATGTTCTGATCAAGAAGACCAAGAGGGTTTCTGGCATCTCGACTATGCTAATACTTACAAAGAAATTTCTAATACAAAATTTCTATAGGGGTACTTTCAAATTCTAATTATCCTAGCATCATCAAAATCCAATTACATGTATTCTTTACAAGAGCCTTATGAGGTCTCGGACAGCGGTAGCAAATCCCGTAGAAATAATAAGACCCACGGGTTGGGTTGTACAAATGATAAATGAAAAGGAATATATAAGAAGGGCCGTGTGCCGACAAATAAATGAATTGACTTATTATAGAGATAATAAGTGGGAAATATAAATTATTATTTATATTATGATATCACCCTATATTGAGGGTCTTAGAAATTAAAACGTTGATTATACTCGGTATAGTTGTCATTGTACTTGTCAAATGCTTCCAAGTACTGACCTCCCCTTCACGGGGGAGGCCACCTCACAGTTTCAGGTAGAACTTGAAGGTTGCTACCATCGAATGTGGCTTCGGGAAGATCAAGGGGAGAATACGTGGTTCGTGCTTCCTTCGTTCTGTTTTTAAAACACTTATGTTAATGCTCATGGATATTATTTTCTGAATAATTATTTTGGGGGCTTGTATGCCTAATTATGCCAAGTGTGGCTTGAACACTTGTATGAATGCTTCCGCTGTTTTAAATGAATGTTTTACATTATTTTTGTTTATGGATGTACTATGTGTGAATGGTATTCGAGACGCCTTGTATAGTATGGATGTGTTGGACTTCGGTTGACTATCCGTACTGTACGGCGGGTTGTTGACGTGTCTGGGTAGGTCCGGGGCGTGACAATCTCTCTAAGTGAAAATATTCGAAAGCTCAAAGACTACAACCTCCATTCATCTAGAGCAACAAAACTCAACGTTGGAAAAGATTATAAACTCCATATCTATTCTTTCCAACGTGAGAGAATTGTGCCTCCAGTTCTTCAACACTTCAAGAGCCTCAACTACAAATCCTTTGTGACGAAGCTACGTTGGAGAAACCGTTCTTAACTGAAACACTTCTTGAAAAAGAAGGGACGTCTCAAGTAACTGGAGTAGTGAAGTGGTGATACTTCAAGAGACTCAGTGAACACGAGACCAGTCATCAAGAAGCTAGGAGTAGCATCCCGGGTGACAACTAGACTCGAAGAAGACGAGGAGAGCTTCTTAAGTGCTAGGACTAAGGCATTGTAACTAGAGATGGACTCGGGCCGGGTGGCCCGACCCGGAACCGGCCCGGGACCGGTACTATTCCGGCCCGGCCCGGCCCGGTGGCCCGGTCAGTGACCGGTCCGGGTAGGCCCGGCCCGTGGGTTTTCCGGTCCGGGCTCGGGTCACCCAAAACAAGGCCCGACCCGGCCGGGGCCGGGCCCGGTTCGGGTCAAAACCTTTTTTTTTTCAATTTTTTTTAAATTTTCGGGTTGGGCTGGGTATTTTGGGCCATTTGGGGTGGTTTGGGGGTGGGGGGGTGGGAGGGGGGTTAATTAGGAAGAGGAAAACAAAAAAATGGTAATGGGCCCGGACCGGACCCGGTGGTTACCCGGGCCGGTCCCGGGTCCACCATTTCTGAACCGCCGGCCCGCCTGGGCCTAGGCCCGGCCCGGACCCGAGTCCATCCCTAATTGTAACTGTCGTTTTACAAGCTTAGTGGAACTGTGGACTAGAGGAACGCATTGTTCCTTGAACCACTATAAAAATCTCTGGTGTCATTTACTTTACGCATTTACTTTCTGTACTTGAGATTCTGACTGATTAACTCAAAGACTTGGACTCTGTGTTCAGCAGATCTTATCCTGAGAGTTATCAGAAAGGCATTTGCCTTAGTGTTTTCCTGAGACTACCCGGATAGAACTCTTATCCGCTGCCAGGTCCAGTTCGGCCATCAGAACTCGACCTTCTCTGTCACCAGTACTAAATCCTCTCTCATAAGTCATTTGTGACTTTGAGAAAAAGTTTGAAAAAATTGAACAATCTATTCCCCCCCCCCCCCCCTCTAGACTGTTCGTAGTATAAACGGGACCAACAGAAGTGTAGTGCACCCTTGCATATTTGACACCACCCCCGGGCGGAGGGATGACATGTCCTTATGGGCGACGACCTAGCTATAGCGATATAAATATTTTCATTCATGTCATGTGATGTGATTAAGTGATACCGTTGAGCGTCACACGCCTTCCACATCATCCTCTTCCTTTATCCTGGCTTGGGACAGGCATGATACCAAAAATGATCTCATGACGGAGTTGTCGAGTGGAATAGATGATAAAAAAAGATATATTTTCATTCAAAAAACTTCAAAGGCCTATTATGGTCACTTAAGGTCATATTTTACCAAAATGTGTAATGGAGTTTAAGGATGTTTTTAATTGGAGTAAAAATTTCTGGTCTGGCCTGATTTGATCGAGTTTGAATTGGTCTGGTCTGATATGGTAGATGTCTAGTCTTTGTGTATTTATAACTATTCAAGTTTGATATAATCTTGTCTGCAATTGCAAACAATCCAAATAAAAACATCCTAAGACTATTTTCATGTAAGATACTACAAGGAACTCATAAGACTTACCACGATTATGTTACGTCAATAAATCAGCCACTTTAGCATTTGAATCTACTCAGTGACGGATCTTATAATCAACTATTGGATATTCAAAATTATGTTATCGTTAAAATACCATACAATAATATTGTTCAATACAACAATTGAAAATTTGTCTTTTTTCATCAACCAAAAACTAGCAAATATGATTAAGGGTGAGAAATATTATATAAAAATATAATATGTATAAACATTATATCAATTCTATACATGTAATTTTATACTTTATTTTTAAAGAATTGGATATTCACGTGAACAAACTTGAACACGCACGTCCGCCAGTGGATATACTTAAAAGAATGTTTGGCCTAAAAATGTCCAACAGTTGGATATTCAATTTTTTAAAAATTTGATTTACGCAATATTTGTGTCATATTAAGAGCCCGTTTTACGGCACGAAAATCGGTTGTTCTGACTGATTCTGCTGAAATTTATGAATATCTGGCTGAAATGGCTGCATTGGCTGATTCTGCTGATACAAGAAAAAAATATTTTTAAAATATATTTTATTAATAAAATAAAGAAAATATTATATGTAAAAATAGCTAAAATGGTCATCTACAGTAACTTCAGCCAATACAGCCAGAAAAGTAACTTCAACCTTACTTTTTCGGTTTATTACACAATTCAGCACACGAAAGCAAATTTACGTGTTTGGTAAAAAAGTTGGCCGATAAGCCTGATAAACCGAAAATGAGGGTTGTCAAACGGCTTCTAAATATCATAAAAAGTTATGAATTGTGATACTTTTTGTAAAAATAGGGAACACATAAAAAAGTTATAACAATTCGAAAATGAGGGTACGCTCCAAAAATAAGTGGGCCCGCTCCATCCGCCAGAGCGAGTGAGTCCCAGCATGAAGCGATATCAAACATAACTAGTTACTCCACTCGTGCGCTGCACTGGAGTGAGACACCCACATAATAATTTAGATATAATTATATATTTAAAATTATTTAAAAAATATGATTATGTTAGAATTATTTGAAAACATTAAATAAATTCTGAAGAAATGTTAAGAACTAAGTGTAAAACATCATAGGATGAAATGGATGTGCATTTAAGTCCACCACATTATAACGAAAATTATAAATTACTCTATAGTACATATTTCTTTGTAAACAACATTCAATGTTGATTTGGTTGGTTGTCCATCTTTGTCGTTACAAACTCCAATCCCATGAACTTGTTACTCTCCACACCGCCACGTACAAATGTTTGTGAGTAATAATGGGGCGTCAAAGTAAGATGACAACCTTTTTCAATGATTGTCCGTGACTCTTATTAATGGCCATTGCAAACCTAACAATTTTAGGCGGAGAATGCTTGGGTGGAAAATTTTTATCTCTCCAGTGTAGTGCTTTTAGGTATAGGATGAAATTACATTTTAGGATTTTAGGATTATAGGATGATGATTTTTTTTTGTGGAAAGTGTAATTACATTTTAGGATTTTAGGCGGAGAATCCTTAGGCGGGAGAATTTTCTCTCTCAAGTGTAGTGTTTTTATGTATAAGATGATTTTTTTGCGGAAAGTGAAATTACATTTTAGGATTTTAGGCGGAGAATGCTTAGGCGGAAGAATTTTCTCTCTCCAGTGTAGTGCTTTTAGGTATAGGATAGGATGAAATTACATTTTAGGATTTTAGGATTATAGGATGATGATTTTTTTTTTGGAAAGTGTAATTACATTTTAGGATTTTAGGCGGAGAATGCTTAGGCGGGAGAATTTTCTCTCTCAAGTGTAGTGCTTTTATGTATAAGATGATTTTTTTGCAGAAAGTGAAATTACATTTTAGGATTTTAGGCGGAGAATGCTTAGGCGGGAGAATTTTCTCTCTCCAGTTTAGTGCTTTTAGGTATAGGTGATATCGCTTCATGCTGGGACTCACTCGCTCTGGCGGATGGAGCGGGCCCACTTATTTTTGGAGCTTACCGTTTATTCTCATAGCAGCCCACCCGGCTTTTTACTCATTTTGCGTAATGTCATTGTTTTAATTCTGTTTGTTTGTTCGTGTACTCAAATACATTTTAATAAATTAGGTAAATGTTTCTTGACATTTACCCCACTAACATCGGTGGTTTTTCGGGATCCAAAAAAATACCCACTCAAAGGGTGCATGTTATTGTCGTTGCGCGCTCGCCCGCCACCGATGCCTCTAATGGTTGCCTCCCCACTCGCACTCATAAAGACGGCTAGATGCTCGTCTAGCACCAGAGGCTCCTGTTCGCGACTCGCTGACTCCTCCTAGCCGACGAAACTCACACGACCACCGCGTGTCAGATTGGAGCTCACAGTGAACAGATTAGAGCTTGATCACATAATTTTAGTGCCCAGTAGTAAAGAACACGATAATCAATTAAAATGTCATGATACTCAATGCACAATTTCAATGGTTAGATGTTTGATCACATAATCTCAATGCTTAATGTAGCAGTATAGAACAGAGTACTCAATGAAGATGATTAGATGATCAATAGGTTTTGAGATTTTTACACTCAATCAATTGCAGAGTTCCATTGTTCAATATAGGAGACTTGATGATCAATAAAAATGTCTAGATACTCAACAAGCAAAGTTTTTACGACTTTCATATCAATTAATATTTCAAAAGTATAATATTAAATTAGATTCACATATTGGAATTCATAGGAGTTACTTATACATATGTAATATAATTTAAGAAACTTTTATAAATGAAAAAAAAAGTGAATTGAAAATATGAAGCATAGATCACGATGTTCAATATTAGATTCATAATACTCAACCAAATATGTTTGATGGTCAATATGTCACGCCCCGGACCTAGCCGGGCACGTCAACAACCCGCCGTACAATACGAATAGTCAACCGCAGTCCAACTCATCCATACTATACAAGGCGTCATGAATATCATTCACACATAGTACATCCATAAACAACATAATGTAAAACATGCATTTAAAACAGCGGAAGCATTAATACAATTGTTCAAGCCACACTTGGCATAACTAGGCATACAAGCCCCCAAAGTAATTATTCAGAAAATAGTACCCATGAGCATTAACGTAATTGTTTTTAAAACAGAACGGAAGAAGCACGAACCACGTCTTCTCCCCTTGATCCTCCCGAAGCAACGGGCAATGGTAGCAACCTTCAAGTTCTACCTGAAACTGTGAGGTGGCCTCCCCCGTGAAGGGGAGGTCAGTACTTGGAAACATTTGACAAGTACAATAGCAACTATACTAAGTATAATCAACGTTTTAATTTCCAAGACCCTCAAAATAGGGTGATATCATAATATAAATAATAATTTATATTTCCCACTTATTATCTTTATAATAAGTAAATTCATTTATTTGTCGGCACACGGCCCTTCTTATATATCCCTTTTCATTTATCATTCGCACAACCCAACCCTTGGGTCTTATTATTTCTACGGGACTTGCTACCGCTGTTCGAGACCTCATGAGGCTCCCGGTTCGTACTCCAACATCTCACCCCTGGACTCATACCCATCATCCCGTAGGAAGGTAAGGCCCTTCGGGGTCCTATCTTATGTGTTACCGCTACCGGAACCTAGTTAGGTCTCCGATTCGGATTCCACCCTAACCCGTGATCACGATGCAAGTCCATGCTATCCAACCCCGCTCTCTAGAGTCGGGAAGGGCCATGGTCCTTACTTATTTCCATAATTCAACCGGCTATCCACAAGGACTACCGAACACATCCGTAGGCCAATCCTATACCTAAGATCAATTTATTACTTACTTTATCTTGGGTATCCCTTAAGGCATACCCCTAGTATAACTTAGAGTTCATACTTTCCTACCTTAAAGCATCTCTTAAGACTACTTAAGGCATAACATTTCACAATCCAACCTTAGGATAATCTTAACAACATTTCATCTTAATGTCCAACTAGTATCTTAATACTAGTCAAATTATACCAACAAACCAAGTTTTCAACTCATAGTCATATAGACAATTCCAACTGATTTTCCTCTGAAAATAACATTTATCTCAATATTCAAAATATCACTTTTAATCACTCATATGTTCTAATATGAAGAAAAAAGTATATTTCAACATATGTTTCATAATTGATTCCACTTTCAAGTCAACATATTCATAACACATGATCATACACAATTTACTCTTAAATTTGTATATCATGCTCCTTTTTCTTTAGACATTAGTCTTCTCATTCTTAGGCATTATTAACCATTAATAATCCAAAAAAACACATTTAATTACCTTAGGTAATCCCATGAAATTAACTCATTCATTATAAGCAATATAGTCAGCCATCCTCACCTTATGACGTGCTGAGATAGTTGCCTTTGTTAAGCCCTTCGATCCGTCCTCGTTCTAGACCGTTCGAAAGCGAAAAATCTGGGAATTAAGTGAAAGTCGGGCGGCTTTCGTGAAAGCCGGGCGCCTTTCGTGGTCTGCAGTTACGAGTAGCTCCTTTAAAGTGGCGGTTTCCGGCGATTTCAACTCCTATCGATTCCACGATTCTTCTAAGTTAATTACCAACACTTTATATCATTTTTCTACACTTTTAAACGTGTAGAACTCATGATTTACTCCACCATATGATTTCTTAAAAATCATACACCAATAATACTAGTTAAAGAGTAGAGTTGTGCTCTTACCTCTTCTTCTAGCTATATTTTTTCCTGGGTTCTTCTTTCTTGCTGCCTCCTCTGAGCTCTTGGTTGGTGATGGTTATCCCCAGAGCTTCTCCTCCCCTCTCTTGGCTTGAGTGGATTGTATGATTGGTATAGGAGTGGGGGGGTGTTTTTACTCCCAACTCAATCACTCATGTGATGAGTCCAAAAGGAATTAATTGGTGGGTGTGGGCTTTGTCTCAATGAGGCTTCCTCATGCACGCCCCTCCCCCTTAGTTTGTCAATCTGGACACCTAAAAACGTGGGGTGGCCCCCACTTATGTGGGAGGTCGTCCCGGTATGTACAATCGGCCCCGAAAGTTGTATTTCTCAGCCCGTTTTAACATTATTTTTATTTTATCGGGCCAAATAAAATATATCACGCGTTCCTAATAATTATGGGCCTTTAGAATAGATCTATATTCCCCAACATTAATTTAGGAGTCTCCGAAACTCATTTCGGGCTGTTATCCGCTAAATTACCAATACCGGTAATTGAGCCCCGTTTGACCAACCCGGTCAGCTCCATGCCTGTTCCACGGCCCAAATAAAATATCCACCACCATATAGATATTATCTAGACCAAGATGGATGTGATATGTGGTTCAAGAATACCCTCTATCCCCATCTCGACCGCCGTTCCCTCTCCTAAATAACTGCAAACTTGAACTGGCCCAACCCATAGTAGGACCTTAGGTGACCATCTCGGTCAAAATTCCAGCGGCCACCACCGACCTCACTGGATTTCTCCTAGCATTTTTTCCACGCGCCTCCAGATACTCTGCCCACCTCACCATCCTCGATCTCCAAGAGTCACAGTTCTGGTGCAGTTGAATCACTACCATTGCTCGCCGAAGGAATTAGGTGCGAGCCGGTGCCTAACCCCCTCTTCTCCAGTATCTGCAAATTCACCACACCTTGCCGTCGGTGCTAGAGTAGTCTGCGGCGAGAATCATCTTCATCGCTGATCTCTTCTTCTTGTACTTCTTGTTTCCTGTTTTACTTCTTCTTCTCTATCGAGTATGTGCTGCGATGAATGTTCGTAGCTTTGTTTCCTGATTTACCTTTTGTTTTTGTTTTACTTTTTGTTCTTGTTTAATTTAGCATTGTCATAATTATTTTATAACACCAGAAATTTTAATCTACAGTGAGTTAATACTATGCCAATATTGCCACATTGTGTAATATAACTGTTTTTGTTGAGAGTACATTGTTGCTGCTATAATCTCTCTATGTACATCGTGGATCGGAGCTTTTTGGTATTGTTGTACTTTTCAATTTCTTAGTTTTTTTGTTGGAATTCAATTTCTCACTTTAAAAATATCAATATCTTAGTTATTACTTTTACCTATTCGATTTTATTATTTTATTTTTCAGATTGAACTAAATTTTCTAAAAACTATGTAGTATTTCATTGAAAACACATGGTGACGTTATTTACTATAAAAATAGAGTCAATCCCAATAGAAAATGTTATTGTTATAAAAAATATCAATGTAAAAAAAGTAATATCATCGAACAATGATACAATGTCAAAATATATCAGCTTGATCAAACACGTTGAAAATGTCATTATATGATCGCCAATGTATAATGTCATTGTTTAAAAATTAATGTCATTGAATGACAATGTATTATAATAACATTGTTTAAACATCAATGTCATAATATATGACAATGTAAACTAATGTTATTCTTTAATATTTAATGTCATTGTTCAAAAATTAGTGTCATTGTTTAAAAACCAATGATAATACTTCGTATAATATAATGTCTTTTTTTAACTTCAAAGTTATTGTTTAAAAATCAATGGCATTGTATGACAATGTAATATAATGTCATTGTTCAAAAATCAATGACGTTGTTTAAACACCAATGTCATTAAATGATGATGTAATATAGTGCATTTGCTTAAAAATCAATGTCATCATATGAAAATTATAGTCCTATTGAGAAGTTAAAAATCATTCAAGTCATATTTGTGTATATACAATTATTTCAAATCCTATTCACGACCACAATGTCATTGCTTGAAAATCAATGTCATTTTTTAAAAATCAATGTCATCCTGAAAAATTCACAAAAAGAATTATATTATGTTATTATAGTCAGTGCCATAATCTGTTATTGTGTGTAATACCTAGTAACTCGTTAACTGGTAGACTAGTTGAAAAACATTGTTTGTGGTCATTTTTAGAATCATACACCGTATATGTTTAAAGAGGGCCTAAAAACCAGCCCTAGACACGGCAACATAAAACTTTTACATGTCCTGAAACTGCTTCAACTCCATATGTTGGCTCATTTTGTAATAAAAACATATATATACTACGTATCGGATGGCTTATCTAGAAAGGCACAAATTGATAAAGAGAAATTTTACAAAATAGGACTATTACTTATCAAAATTTCAAAAATAGGACATCCACTTTTCCCACGACTCGCATAGGACCAAATATGCGATGAATTGCCAAAAATGACCTCATTAAACGATACACACGTACTCTTCCCTTATTTGACGGTTAATTCTTTCCCTCGGCTATTCCCGGTTTCCAAGCATCCATTATGATCATGGCCGCCGAAAAAGAGATTCCAAATTAAATGAACATGTATCAGAACGGTTGAGAGCTGCGATTGAAGAGACCAGTCATTTGACGACTATCAAAAGTGCACTTCGATTCAAAACTTCAAAGCACAGAGGTAGTAAACCTTCGTCTTAGACGACGCTCAAATTTGAGGAGAGTAGAATCGTTGAGTAGAGTTGATGGACAGAGCTATGGATTTGTCAAACAAAGTTTCCGTCAGAATCAATTCCGAAATAGTAAGTAGTAATTTCGTTGAGTAGAGGAATGTCTGAAATTGACAAAAGTTTGACAGTTAAAGGAGTTTAGAAAGTTTAAATTGTTTGAATGTAATAACATTTCATTGCATCATGTTGTTATATGGTGGCATTTTAAGTGTGTATGAAGACTATGGTTACATTTTGTGTGAATTAGTTATACTTTATGAATATGCGTTTGTTTGAATTAGAACTTCAGAATGTGACGCATAAATGACAGTTTAGTGAGACTTTAGCAGATCATTTTTAGTTTGTGATGTTGTTATACAACATAATAGTGCAAAATAAAGAAGTATATGGTGGCATTTTGTACGAAAAGTGACATTCCACTAATAGGTGGTTCTATAGTGGGGTTGTAAGTATGTATCATTACTGTGATGACAGTTTGCATGAAATAGTGACATTTTATGAATATGTCTTAGATTGAACGGAAATTAACACAACATTGAATTGGAAATTGAAAGTCTGACACATAAATGACAGTTTAGTGAGAATTTAGCAGATCATTTTTAGTTTATGATGTTGTTATACAACATAATAGTGCAAAATAAAGAAGTATATGGTGGCATTTTGTATGAAAAGTGACATTCCACTAATATGTGGTTATATAGTGGGGTTGTAAGTATGTATCATGACTGTGATGACAGTTTGCATGAAATAGTGACATTTTATGAATATGTCTTAGATTGAACGGAAATTAACACAACATTGAATTGGAAATTGAAAGTCTGACACATAAATGACAGTTTAGTGAGAATTTAGCAGATCATTTTTAGTTTGTGATGTTGTTATACAACATAATAGTGCAAAATAAAGAAGTATATGGTGGCATTTTGTATGAAAAGTGACATTCCACTAATATGTGGTTATATTGTGGGGTTGTAAGTATGTATCATGACTGTGATGACAGTTTGCATGAAATAGTGACATTTTATGAATATGTCTTACATTGAACGGAAATTAACACAACATTGAATTGGAAATTGAAAGTCTGACACATAAATGACAGTTTAGTGAGAATTTAGCAGATCATTTTTAGTTTGTGATGTTGTTATACAACAGAATAGTGCAAAATAAAGAAGTATATGGTGGCATTTTGTATGAAAAGTGACATTCCACTAATATGTGGTTATATTGTGGGGTTGTAAGTGTAGCATTACTGTGATGACAATTTGCATGAAATAGTGACATTTTATGAATATGTCTTACATTGAACGGAAATTAACACAATATTGAATTGGAAATTGAAAGTCTGACACATAAATGACAGTTTAGTGAGTTTTTAGTGTGTCATGTTGTTATAAAACAACATAATGCAAAATAGAGAAGAATATGGTGGCATTCTGAATGAAAAGTGAAATTGCAAGAATTATCACAATTTATGGGAAAGTATGAAACTGGCAAACTAATGACTTAAGTAGTTAATATTACCATGTTATTTATGAATATCTTGACTTGAATGACAAAATATTTTACAAATTGATTATAATGCCTATATTTGTGTGAACTTGACAGACAATAACAAGAGCTTTTAAGAAGTCAGTGTTAGTGGACTTGGAAAACTTGCGTGTCAATTCTTACTGCAATGTTACTGAAGTTCTTAAAAGAATAAGGACATGTCTTAGCACTGAGGAACTGACTGATTTCAGTAACACCATATTTGGTTGGATGTTAAAAATTGAAGATATGTCTTGGAATAGTGGACAACTACTGTTAGGATTTGTTGGAAACTATGTCACTGAAGTTAATGGAAATGCAGATGACGGTGTCATCAGATTTCATATTCAAAACAGTGTAATCAGTTTTCAAAAGGCTGATATGGCAACAATGTGTGGTTTAAAATTTGGGAGTCTGAAGCCAAATATTTCAGAGGAGCCTGAGGGAGATATATGGAGAAGATATTTTGGGAACAAGGCTACAGTGTCCCGTGCAGATATCCAAAATGCATTGAAGAGTTATGAGAGCACTGATGAAGGAAGAATGACAAAGGATGGAGTGAAGCTACTACACATATTGTCCCATTGTTTGTTTGGGAATCAAACTGTCATGCCTATGAAAGCATACTACATAAACCTGGTAAACGATTTGGATGCATTCAATGCTTACCCATGGGGTGATGATGTTTGGAACGAGTTGGTTGACAAAATAAAACAAAGTTGTGAGGCATTAGATAAAGGCAAAGGGGATAGAGTTACATTCCCTGGGTACATGGTGGCTTTACAATGGTGGGCATTTGAGACATTCCCAGGACTTGCAAAAGCTGATTTGTGCAAGCTAATAAAGGGCAGAGAAAACATCTTACCAAGGACACTGAAGTGGGAATTCAAGAAAAAACCTACACTGGAGGTGCTTTCCCAAATAATATTCAAGAATGACAAGGTATTAGTTTTAATAGTCTAAATATATCTAGATTATAAGGTTACAATTTTTTTACTAACAAAGTGTACTTGTTTAGTTTGAGTGGACACAGATCGTACCAACAGAAGAAGAGATTGCCATGATTGGAGGAAACAATGACAGAGGTGGCCATGGAATGGACATTGTTATTCCAAATGTGGGGAGGCTAGATGCTGAAAAGATGAAAGCTATTGCAGAAAAAGGCAAAAAAAAGGCAATACAGACCAGAAGCATGAAAAGGAAAACAAGAAAAGTAGTGAAGGGAAAAGGTAAATCTGGCGAGGGAACTTCTAAAAGAAGAAAGAAGATTGAGATGGAATTCGAAAGTGATGAAGGCACTGAGAGTGAGGATGAAGAAGATGATTCAAGTGATAGTGGAAGAAAAGCAGAGAAATATATTATGTTCATGAGCAAACATAGTAACAGTATGCAAAAAAGCATGAGGAAACAAGCTAAGGAGACTGCCAGACTAGTGGCAGAAATGAAAAACATTAAGCAAACTCAGAAAAAGCAGGAAGATCTTTTAAAAGAAGTTCTACTTATTGTCAAACAGATGTCACAAGGCAGTGATAAAGGTGAAGATGAGGACACAAGAGAAAGAACAGAGAAAGTTGAAAAGAATGAAAGTCCAGAAAAAGAAGAAAATGTTAATGAAAAAGAAGATGATGACATGACTGGGCAAGATTACGAGAATGATGAGGAACCTAGGCTAAAGGATGATGATACTGCTAACATTCATGTGCAAGAGGAGACTGAGTACATTGCTGCACAGACTGAGGATGATATTTTACAGATTGGGGATGGTGGTGCAAAAAATGAGGATGTTGTTCTAGATAAAGATGTTGTAGAGACCGAGCACAATGAAGATGTAGTTTGTGACATGCCTACATTTAACATAATGAGTCAGTCTCAAGAGATGGACAAAACTGTTGAATCTTGTTGGGGGATGGGGTCACAGGACAATAGTCAATTTGTCAAAGAGATTTGCAAAACTGCAGATGAAGTGGCCAAAAAGGCTTTTGAGAGCTATTCTTCCAATCCATGTACAGCAATCATAGTGAAGCCTAATCAGGTAACTAAAAAAATGACATTCAAGTAGCATTTGGAAGGTATGAAACTGACATAAAAGTGACATTCGAAGTATTATTGACAAATTAGTAAAGTTATGTGATATACAGTTTATGTGAAGTTATGAAACTGACAAATTGGTGACTTCTGTAGTACATATCACCATTGTATATATGATTTTTATGAATCTCAAAACATTTTATGTAATATTGTCTTGACTTGAATGACAAAATATTTTACAAATTGATTATAATGCTTATATTTTTATGATTATTTTTTAGTATGACATTGAGTGTATTAATACATTTTCAATAAATATAGAAAAGTATAATAAATAATATATATTATGGAAATGCCACAGGAACAAGAGGATCTTCCCAAACAAAAGCGTTTTGCTAGGTCACCAGTGAAGTACACTCCATCTGAGCATTCGCCAAAGAGGAGGAAGAGAGAAAAGGGTAAGAAAAGAGCTGACAAAGAATTTTTGCCTCCACTGAAGGAAATAGTTGGACATTTCACAGAAGATCCAACAGAGAGCCCACCAGATCATGAAATAGAGAGGGTGAGAGCATACCTCCAAGTTGGATTGTTGAAGAATTTTCAAAAAAACAAAAATGGCAGAAGGTACAAAGTGGAAGAAGAAAAAATGGTTCACAAACCGTTCTTGCTAGACACTATGAAAGTTGAATCAAAAACATGGTTATATGACATGTTTACGAATCATGAATGGATCACTGACAAAGTAAATTCAAAAATGTTATATTTTTGTCAGTCTAACTCCCAAGTGTACATTTATATGTATGTTTGTTTGTATAGAATGCCATTAAAAGTCAGTTGAATTAGTTTGTAATTGATAAATGTGTGTTTTATTTTTTACAGCATGTTGAGGTAGTAATGTACTATTTGGGCATGAAACAGGTGCATTACAAACTGCCACAAAACTACACCACAACTGGACCTTTTTTCTTGCAAATACTGAAGCGGGAGCTTGACACTATATCAAAGGGGCACTATACATACCACAAGTCAGCACAAGAAGAAAACATTGTTCATGACATAATAGGTGCGAACAACTATAGCCTACACTGGAGCAAAGCAGACTTCGTGTACTTCCCTCTGAATACTGGCAACCATTGGGTTTTGGTAGTACTAGATATCAAGCAAAGAAAGGTAAGAGTGTACAACTCCAATGCTAGAAGAGGTGATTCACTAAGGGATATCAGGTCCTATGTTGCATGCATAACAGTCCTCCTGCCCAAAATAATGGACTATCACAAAGTGTACGAACAGATGAGTGAGGATCCTATGGGTGAAAGGTTTTTGGAAGTTGAGCCTGTAGAAGGATGTCCACAGCAAGATGATGGGTAAGAGGATATAAATTTGCTTAATCAGATTGTATAATAGTGTACTTTTTTATTTTAAAAATTTCTTTTAATTTTTGGTGTTATGCATCAGGGGAAATTGTGGAATGTTCATGCTCAAGATGGCTGAATTTCTAATGGTGGGGATGGACATGGATGGCATATATCCTGAAGCAATACCTTTGTTTAGGGAAAAAATGGCAACTGAACTGGTCCTATATAGCAAGAGGAGGCAGGGTGAGAGAGAATGAAATGAAGCTATGAAGAAATGGGATTGTAGGATGAAACAATTATGTTTGTTTTGGAAGACTGTTATATTTACTAGTACTTTTAATATCATGTCAGGACATCTAGACATCTAGTACATTCGTTTTGAAAAACTTGGTTAAAGCAACTTTCATTGTGTTTTGAATGTATGAAATATGCTTTATGACAATGCATTGTGACAATGCATTTTATTGAATTACGTTCAAAAAATCTGTTTGATTTTTACATTAAAGATGACTTTGTATTAATGCATTCCACAGGGTACTTATATTTATGTAAGCACGGATTTTTACATGAAGAAAATCCGTGATAAATGACATTTGGATGACAGTTTTTAGAAAACAAAATGACATCAACTTTGAAATCTATCTGTTCAAGGGACGTACGTCCCCTTGCCCAGTTTAACTAGAGCATTTTTTATAATAACATGTAGATGGATACTAGGATTGAATGTCATTTACATGCAGTAAATAAATGACAACAAATTGACAAGTAACATGACATTTTGTGGAATACAAAATGCCATCAAATGTCACATATGTCATTTATACATAAACAAAATGACATTACATTATTGAGATGACATTTGGGATAAAACATTTGGATATAGCACAAGTCATAAACACTTAAATGCCAAGAATGGCTAAAGCACAAAACCTTAAACGTTCAAAGAAATGATAACCAAGTCCAAACCACATAGTAGAATTGTTAAAAGTACAAAAAAACAGAAGACAACATAAAATGAGTGGACAAATCTACATCACTGGGTATTAATTGGAATTGGATTTCTACAAGTTTTCTTATTATGCCCAAGCACATGGCATCTAGAACATTTTTGACGTTTTGAACCTCTATATTCTCCAATGGATGGAATCCTGCATTTCTTAGGGCGACCAGGAGGACGCTTCAAACAACTTGGTGGCTTGCATCTCTGGTTTTGAATAGTAGCAGGAATTGACCAACTGTCAGGATCAGCAATAGGATGCATGATACCAGACCATGTAGCAAGCCAAGCATCTCTTGTGTAATATGAAGATATGTACGTATAACATGAAAGGTGTGGGCGTATACCGATTGCAGCCACAGCATGAACACACACAAATTGATCTAATTGAAAGTGGCCGCATGTACAACTTCTAGAGTTGAGGTTTACCACAAAGGACTTGCATCTACTGTCAACAACTTCAAATTCATATGCACATGATGGTTTAACCTGTGAAATAAAAAAAAATAAGAATATGAAAGTAGATAAAAAAGAGAATTAGCAAAAGAATATAGCAGTAATATGTGGCTATGAAGTATGTAAAATGTCAACTTATATATGAATATTAAGTAGAAGAGAAATGATAAATAAAAATGCTAGTAAGACTATTTGAATATGTACACAAAATGACAAAATTATAAAGACAAAATGACATATTAACAAACAAAGTGGAATTATAAAAGGAGATGAAAAAATGAAAACCGGCTAATGGTATTCAAAGTCAAAAAATACGCTTTGACATACCTTCATACGTGTGGATTCAGCTTGCAAAGCTACCAGGCGTTTCTCACATTTCTTTGTGAGTATAGTACTTGTTTTCTCAGCTTTATCTTTCCTCTTTGTGAACCATTGATGCATCCTTTCACGCAAGAAATCAACAAGTTTAGACACAAAATACTCTCTAGCACAGACATTGACTTTGTTCATAGACTCAGCACAATTTGATGTCATAATATTATATCTCTTTGGGCCAGACATTACTTTTGACAATGTGTTAGCACCTAATTTGTCTAGCCAAGTCCTTATCCTGGGGTCTTCAGAATCCAACATGGATAAGTACTCATCATATTCTTTCATAGTTGGTGCCATATAGGCAGCTTTGAACTTCCATCCCAAACCAGCTGCAGATCCTCTGAATTTTGATGTTATGTTACGACCAAGATGAGCAACACAAAAACCGTGGCTAGCATGTGGCAAGAGTTCAGAAACGGCCTTGATAAGCCCTTTATGCCTATCGGATACTACGTACAGGTCATGTCTGTACTTTATTGATTGACAAACTTTGGATAAGAACCATTTCCAAGAAGCTTTAGTTTCAGAACCACAAATACCAAATGCAATAGGAACTATGTGATCATTGGCATCTTGGCAACAAGCTGTAAGGAGAGTGCCTTTATAGTAAGCCTTCATGAAAGAACCATCCAATATAAGAACATGTCTGCAGTAGGGCCAAGCTTCTATCCATGGTTTGAATGACATAAAAAAGGTAGAAAATGCATCATCCTTCCCTGTGACTAGATTAAACATAGAGCCAGGATTTGTTTTCTCAAGCACATAAGCCATTGAAGGCAAAAGCTAATAGGATTCAAGATCAGAACCAAATTGCAGCTGCATTGCTTTCTTCTGTGCTTTCCAAGCTTTGTTGTATGACATGGAAATTCCATACTGCATACTCATGTCCTCACGAATTTGCTTTGGAGGGTATGGTTTATTGGAAGCATCAAGGTATTTGTGTGCAATAATATTTGCTATCACACTAGCATATGCCTGTCTATGTTTGCCTTGTCTGTAATCAATAGAGCATGTGTGAACTGGCCGGAATCTGAAAAGAAAAAATGACATTAGTATACAAATACATAATATGAAGTTGACAGTCCTGTATAAGAATGGCAACACAACATGACATTCTTATAAACCAGAATTTACAATGAAATGAATTAAAGAAGGAAAAGTGAAGTTACCTTCTGATTTGAAACATTGTTACGCCATGTAGTTTTACAGCTCAAACACTCCAACAACATTTTGGATCTAAGCAAATAACATGCAAACATATTTTCTTCGATGTCTTAGTTCTGTATTGGAAGTGGTTTGTGATAGCATACATCTTCAGATGGTGGATAAGTTCTTTTTTATTTTTGTAAAGAGCATGGAGAAGAAGACAAGTAGGATGGGACTGTGTGATGATTTCAAAATTTTGGAGAAATGAGAATGAGTCAGATGATTTAGTTAAAAGGCCATCTGACATGTCATCACTGTCTTCAGATGATTCATTTTCTACAGTTGCAGACACAGTGTTACCACAAGAAACAATATCTTCGGATTGGCCACAACTTACCCCAGATAGCATAACATTTTCATATTGACCAAATGGTGGGCCATCATCAAAAGAAAGTGCAGGGGAGGAGGAATGTAATTGGGCAGAAGAAACAACAACATTCTCATAAGTGGTATGTTGTTGTGAAGCATGGGGAGAAGAAACAACAACATTGTCATCATAAGGGGTATGTTGCTGTGAAGAAATGACAACATTTTCATACCAAGGAGAAGCAGATGGTCCAACATCAATAGAAAATGCAGGAGAAGATGAAACAGGATAAAACTCAACACAAAGTGGATACAATGAAAAATCTGGTTGAAGAGACTTGATATAAAGATAAAATGTTAAGGTAGATTGATCATTTATAGTAACAGGAGGAAGAAATCCATCTCGCATATAAGAAAGCCTGAAATTATGATTAGCTTTGTACTGAGAAAGGATGTCACTCAAAGAGTTAATAAAAGAAGCATATTGAACATTATAGTTAACATGAAGGCCACATGTGTGGACATTGTTGAACACGTTGTTAGAATCCCAAAAACCGTCAACCTTGACCATAACAAGTAAAATAGGATCCATTGTGGTAAAAAGGTTCCTGAAAAAATGCAACAAAAGAAATATTTCAGTATGAAAAAAGACAGTTCGGACAAAATAATGACAGTTTTGTTAACAATATGATAGTTTATAAGGATGTGTACCATTGAATGACAGAACATAAAAAGGCGAAATCAAAAAATGCATATACAGGTAGGAACGTAGGACAAACTAAATGACAGTTTGGACAAAATTATGACAGTTGTGTTAACAATATGACAGTTTATAAGAATGTGTACCAATTATATACAATTACAGAACATAAAAAGGAGTAATCAAAAAATGCATATACATGACAGTTCGAACAAACTAAATGACAGTTCGAAGGGCATAATTTAGGTAGAAGAATAGAGAATTTAACAAAAACAAAATAAATTGTAGATACAAACTGATATCTAAACTAGCGGATGAAATTTAATGAAATAAAACAGAGTACAACTACATACGAAATAAATTGTTGATTATAATGAATTTGAAAGCGATCATATGATGAAAGGATCGATAATATGAAATTGAACAAAAAAACAGAGCTGGAAGGAAAAAACAGAAGGCAATTGCGAATTCAATGTAACAACGATTGAAGAAGAATTGACGAACGAAAACAGAATCACGGCAAGTTTTATGAAAGCTTTAAATTTGAAGTAAACATACTCTGCAAAGAACGAAACACAGGCAGCTATGACCTCGTACTCCAAGAGAAATCCATGGCAAAAGAATGCAGGAAAAAGAATGCAGAATTGACGAACAAGGAAACTACTCGGATAAGGAAACTACTCAACCAACAAGTAAACGGAAACTCCTTAACCGTTTGAAACTGGATAACCGAAAAAGGCCGGTAAATTTCTTATCTTCGAATAGGGGTATTTAGGATATTTCCTAAAGTAGTAAAACGTAAGATAGGACCGTATAAGTCCTATTAACGAGAGAAAACTTGGTAAGCCCTAATATGAGTTTTTTAGCATGTTTAAGTCCTATTATGGCTAATTTCTTATTGATAAAGAGGATTACTCCTTTAGGTTTCAAATGCTTAGTCAAATAAGAAATTCAAAATATAAAATAAGTTTAAGAGTCCACCTTACGTATGTTTTGCGAAAAGCATAAAAAGGTATGAAAAGAAAAAAAATAAAACATCTAAAACTGCCTGAGTAACAGGAGTTAGCATTGGGAAAACACCACCGCCTCATCATCTTCTCTTTTGTAATTCCGTCATTGCGCCAGAGTAGTCACCGCCACAACAGCCTCTGCCGCCGCAATCTCCGTCACAGATAGGCCGTTCCGCGCCAGAGAAAATAGGAGCAGCGATGAGTAGCTTGTTGCACTTCTATTATGTCGTGAAAGGAATAGATCGAACAACGAAGCAGAATGGGAGAAAATAAGAAAGAAGTGGGAATGGGAGAACAGCCTACCGCCTACGGAAAGAGAAATTCAAGTGCGGAGAGAGTAGCTTCTTTTATTTAAGCAGGGACAAAAATGGTATTAAGGAAAAAATGGTCCTATTTAGGTTTTAAAAGTAAGTGGTCTTATACGGGTGCATAAGTGATAATTTAGCCCTATTGAAGACCATTTCTCAAAAAGAACTTCCAAGATTCACTGTGGTCATTGAAGTTATTTTTTACTATCTGGTTATCTGCAAGACTGCAACCACAGTCAATTGTTTGAACATTTGTAAAGCTTACTACCTGAATGATACAAATGCAACTCCTAGTGCATACCAGAGAAGTAGAGAACCAAATGATCAATAAGGGTTGAACTGCCATTAATGTACAAATTATAGGAGAAAAGTTGTCACTCCTTAACCTTCCAACAAAAAGTTCACCGAGGTAACTAGTTCAACAAATCCCCCCCCCCCCCCCCCCCCCCCCCCCCGAGGATCAATGGGAGTTTGACCTGGCCATTAGTTTCTGGGTCTGCAGGATTCTTCAGGCCAAAGGTTCTAGACACCCTTGTTATAGGAAAGGTTTCCACTGCTTGGGGAGATGGACTCGGTGCTTCCTCAAATATTACGTGGTCGAGAATGTTGCTTTCCTTCTAGCTGATGATCACAGTACATTCATGTGATCTCTTGGTCTTCCCTGGAGATGATTCAGCATAATGTAGTGAGTTACCTGAATACCATGGGATGATACCAAGTATTCAACATATTTAATTAGTAAAATAAAGGTTTGGTAGTGAAAATAGATGTGTTTGTGGTTATGCACAGAATGCATGGCATGATTTTTAAATGAACAAAACTACCTTCACGGCATCCTTGAGCGCCCCCCAGCATTCAACATGATTGTATTTCTTTGAACTAGAATGGAAGAAGACTTGAACTGAAGCATCTGTTAGTTCTGGATGCTCTTTGAACAGAGCTGAATCACCATATAAGACAGCCTCAAGTACCTGATCAACGAAGTGAAATCATTCATTTCTGGGATATAGAATAATGACTGTAAGTGACTGCACTTGGCATGATAAAACAGATTGTTGGCTTGTTTGTAAATTTTTTCAAAGCATAATTCTCCTGACATGTCTGTGTAGCATTAATAGAATGGATCTTTCTTCTAGCATCAGTGAGAACCTCGTTTACATGGATGGTTATCAAACTTTGAATTCATCTTTGTTATCATGCATACAAGTATATATGAGATGGCTTTACAGTGCCTGATCTGGTGGCACATTATTCAGCAACCATTTTCTCTTTGAAATCTGTGACAATTTCTGGTGCAAGAAATGCGTCCAGCCAAAACTAATTTCAATTTTGACAAGCCCTTTTACGGTCCTTCCAGCATAGACCACATAAAAGTCAAATGCCACTAGCGATTTCTAGTGCATGACAACCTTCTAGCAGAACTACATTCAAATTTTGTAGTCACTACAGAAAAGCATATGCTAAAGCTCTCTATCAATCACAGTAATGGAAAATTAGCAATTAATATTAGAAGCAGTCGAAAACCATAAAAAAGTACCACAAGATATTTGTTACTGTTTCATGTTTCAATTATGGCAATTGATGAATAATGTAATATACAGATCGCATGTGGTAAAAAGTGGCTCAATTAACAAACTTATTAGTGGCTTTCACTTTTCTAGTTACACTTCTAGAACTTGATGTGTTTGATAAACTTACCAATGGCAACTCCTTCGAGAATATAAGGTATCTAAACTCTGCAGCCAACTCTTGTAAGAGATTTGGTCCACTCACAAAGCAATGGACATAAAGGCACATATTTCCTTTCACTTCTATCCATTCAGCAATGACATCATCTTTATTATACCACCTGTTCAACTGTCACTGAAAACATCTCAGAAGTTGAATATATATATATATATATATATATATATATATATATATATATGTGTGTGTGTGTGTGTGTGTGTGTTAACAGTGCACATACAACATCTCGTCCAAGGTCTCCTAGAAGACGTCTGAAGAAGGATAATAATTTTGAAGAAGACAGAGCTATGGTGATGGTGGATTAATCATGCCTCACACCTTTTCCAGAGAGGTGATGCCCAACCATGTATGAGCCACAAAAACTAATCCCCGAAATCATTATATTATTCCAACTAATGACCCTTATATAGCTATCAGAAGAGTCCTAGTAATAAAAGGAATCAGTCATAAAGATAATACATCATTATACTAAAAACTGGACTAAACTAGAGCAAGGAAATACGCATTAGGATAGAAAATATTAAACATGAGTCGCTAGTCAGCCACGTTTGGCCGACCCCCTACATCTGAGGTGTAAGGTGTACCCGATTTCCACTGGTAAGTATGGGCCATAAAAGGAGTCTACCAGAACCATATCATAGGCCTGTTTTTCTCAAGACTGCTTCATCATGATGCTGGAAACAGATAGAAGAGCTTTCCATCATAGTAGGATAATTCTACAAATGAGTTTAGATTAGAAGCATTACCTGATCGAGGTGGATGACATTTGAGATAGTTAATGTCAAATTTGCTGTAAAATCGCAATGTGAAAGTGTGTATATTCTTGGCAAAACTCTGCTATATGTACAAGTCTTTTCTCTGGTAAATGCAACTTTGAGCTTTGAAGCATCGAATCTTGCAGGAGGACCCAGCAGTCTTACTGCCTGGCAGCAATTAGCCCATTTGGCATGGAGGAGAGGGAATAGATAAATTGAGCAAGGCACTTGAACAGTTCATAAAGAACCTTTTAGGATATGCTTGGGTCTCAGAAAATACTAGGAGGTAAAGAAAATGACAAAGAATTATTAATCTTTGTGTTTGAATCTATTTCAGAAAATGCAACGGAAAGTGAAATATGAGTACAACTTTTCAACTTTTTGCATATGTTTAATCTTAGTATTAATATTTTAGGGAGGATTTTACTTTGCGCCCCTTTTTTTGTTGATATTGTACTTTGCATCTCATTTCAAAAATCATTAATGTGTGCACCCCGTTTAACAGAAAATCATTTGACTTTGCACTCCTTTCCTTCACAATTTTTGGGCTGATAGGGTGAACTAATGATTCTGAAAATGGGGAGCAAAGTCCAATATAGCCAAAAAGTGGGGTGCGAAGTCAAATTCCACCTAAAGAAATAGTTTATCCAATACAAATTAATAAATAATTATGAAATTCAAACAAATATTAAACCTTAAATTATTTAGTTTGAAAATATTCCACTAATATTACTCCTTGAAAAGTGATGGACAAAAATGTGACTTGGTAACTTTTAGTGACTATAATTGTGTTCAGAGTTCATATGATGTAGTGACTATGATGTAAACTTTGAACAAAAATATAGTCACTAAAAGTTACCAGAGTCACATTTTTGTACTTCACTTTTTTTATTAGTAATATTTTAGGAAAAAACCTAAGTTTAGTTTTAACTTTTAAGAATGAGTTATTTTGCTGATTTGCTCAACATATTTTTTCCTTCCAAATATAAACTACGGAGTATAGTTTATTCTCTCTTTTCTTTCCCTGGCATTTTACTTGTTCAAACGGACCCTAAGATTTAAAGCATAGTCTATTATTCGGTGAGCAACTTGTGAGTAATGGCAGAAAAATGGATTAAATAGATGAGCATAAAAACAATGTTTGATCACCACACGTAGTTATCCTTATAAACTTTCAAATCGAAGTATTTAGGGATGAAGAATACATAAATCTAACTTAAACTGCATTCAACACAGGCTGATTTTAATTTATTCACACAAAAAAAAACAAAATGGGAAGAACGTAACTACGCAAGCATGATGCCCCAGGGTATTTATATATATATATATATATATATATATATATATATATATATATATATATACACACACACACACACACACACATACACATATAAAGGGGGCGGTGGCGACCTGGGAGACAAGGGAGTTGCAGGGAGGTCTTCTGGAGGAGAGAACAACTGGAGTCACAGAAGGCTTGACAAGGCAGCAACTGTAACAACTAACAAGGGGAATTTGAAGAGGATGAAGGAAACGAGCTCGAACAAAATGCAGCCGCAACGCGATGGGTGAAGAAATGAGGTTTGGCCATGGAAAGCATGACCAGTTCATCCTCTCCTTCCTTAATCCTTATTCACTTCTCTCTCTGTATTCTACGCATCTCCATCCTTCATCGTGTGTGGATGGTGGAACTTTGTCACAGAGAGGATAGTGAGAGAAACAAGATAGAAACGGGCTTTTTGTAATGAGCCCTGCTTAGGGATTGCATTTTTTGGTACACATAGAAGAAAAACGCAAATTTGATAAATGTCGTATATATAAATTATTACGTAAAAGATTAATAAGATTTGATGTTGACCGAATAATATTGAACGAGAACTTTTAAATGAAACGGAGGTGTTATTCTTTTTCATCAAACATTAATTTTATGACCTTACTACGGTATCTAGTTCATTCATTTTATGCTCTGGTCAATCCACTTCTTCTCTCCCCCTCAACTTCGTGCCTTTCTCTCTTATGTCCCTTTACACCTTCTATGTTCCACCACTTCTCCAAATCTGATGAAATTGCAAAAACAAATTGTTAAATTTGTAGATTTGATGAAAATTTCAAAAACAAATTGTTAAATTTATAAATTTGACAAAAATTACAAAGATATTATGATTATGTTTATTTTCTCAACAGTTTGCTTAGGTTTTAACAAACAATAATATCATTAATTTAACTAAATATTTATAAACAACAATGAATTAAAACAATTTATAAAGGACCGGAGGAATATGGAACTACTGAATGTGAAAATTGAGAAGTACCGATTGGCCGAACCACCTAAGCGGGAGTGGCAGAGAGAAGTCAATCAGGCGGCGTGCACTTGAGGTGATGACTGAAGAGGCATGCTACAGTGTTGGCACCGAACAACGTGACGATACTACCGTGCTGCGTGTTGACGCCTGCTAGAGGGCGAAGTCGCGAAGAGAGTCGGTGACTTTACGTCATTCAAAATTTAATTGATCAAGATGAAACTATTTAAATAATGATGTTGTTTTATATCATTGTTGATGAAAACCTAAATCGTATTTTACTCTCTTTTCATCTACATTATAATATTATACTACCTCTATCCCCTCAATACTGGGACGGAAGAGAGTGGTATGGTTTTTAAGAAAAGTAGAATTATGAGAGATTGAGAGGTAAAAAGCGGTTGTCTCTAGGTTTAGCCTAGGTCTTTTTCTGACAGTGACTTTCCCGGTCCCGGTGTCCTGCGTTTTTCTTCTCAGCATGAGCATAATCAATTGGAACTGCAGAGGTTTAGAAAACTTGGCTACCGTGCAAGGGGCGGCAGATATTGTTCAAGGATATCGTTCATCGATTATCTTCCTCATGGAAACTAAAATTCGGTGTCAACGAGCGAAGGACCTCCTTCGCACACAGGGCTATCAGCAGTGTGTAGGGACGAACAATGAAGGCAACAACAAAGTTCTTGCCCTAGGATGGAACGACGAGGTGGATGTGACCATCAAGGCCTTTCAGCAAAATTACGTGGACTGTTTGATTAAGATGGTGGAAGGAGAACCGGCATGGCGGCTTACCTGTTATTACGCTTTTCTAGAAACACGACGTCGGAGTGAAGCGTGGGATATGTTACGGGGCCTGGCTGAGGACAATACACTCTCATGGATGGTGATTGGTGATTTTAATGTTATTTTATATGATTCAGAAAAAAGGGTAGGATCCCCCACCTTACCTGGAGAACGAAAGGTTTCTGAGATGCAATGATTGGTAGTGGCGTATGAGATTTCCCCTTTGAGGGATATGAGTGGACATGGGATAGAGGTAAAGGAACTGCACATCGGGTGGAGGAAAAACTAGATCAGATTTTGGTAAACGACGATTGGTGGAACAATTTTATGGCAGCTCAGACATCTTCCATTGAGGCTCCAGTTAGTGATCACATGGCCTTATGGGTGAATTTTTTCCCAACCATACATGGAAGAAAACCGAAAAGATTCAAGTTTGAGAATATGTGGTTAAAGGAGGAAGAGTGTTGCATGGTGGTGGCAAGCAGTTGGAGTGCAAGTCAATATATGACAGTGAGTGAAAGAATTACTTTCTGTGGGAAAGAATTTCTAAGGTGGGATGGGCATAGACAAAAGGAATTTAGACACCAAATTCTGGCCCGCAAGAAAAGATTAGTCTGGCTGAGAGGGAGAGATGATGCGAGGAGCACGTCGGAATTCATCAGAGTCAAATAAGTTATTCAAATGTTGATGGAAAAAGAAAATTTATACTGGTGGGAGAGAGCAAAGGGATTCTGGCTGAGAGAGGGGGACATTAACTCCTGGTTTTTTCACAATGCGGTTAAGCAAAGATGAAGAAGGAATAAGGTGCTCGGGTTACGTGCGGTTGATGGCACCTGGATCACGGATAGAGGGAGAATGGAGGATATGGTGAGGGACTATTTTGATTATTTATTTCAGGGAGGGCTGAGGAGCAGAACTAGTTGGGCATGGGTAGCTTTTCACATGTCACGGCTAACCAGAACATGTAAGGGCTATTAATCAAGGGGAGGTTAAGGTGGCTATTTTTTATATGCATCTGGAGAAGGCTCCAGGGTCAGATGGTATGAATCCAGCCTTGTTTCATAAGTTGTGGGACATAGTGGGATCGGAGGTGACACGCCTGTGTGCAGGTATTTTCGAAACATGCATTTTACCTAGTCAATTAAATGTGACTAATACAGTTTTAATCCCGAAGAAGAAGAAGCCTAAAACTATGGGAGATTGGAGATTGATAGCCTTGTGTAATGTTATATATATGATTTTTTCAAAGGTTATTGCTAATCGACTAAAAGGGATATTAGGGAGTCTTGTAAGAGAGAATCAAAGTGCTTTCATCCCAGGGAGATCCATAGTTGATAATATCATTGTGGCTTTTGAAACCCAACACTGTTTAAAACGTAAGAGCTTTGGAAACGAAGGGTACGTGGCTCTTAAACTTGATAAGAGTAAGGCATATGATAGAGTCCATTGGGATTTTCTTAAGAAGATTATGATTCGAATGGGATTTAGCCACAAGTGGGTGGATATTATAACGTTGTGTGTCTCTATTGTGAGCTACTATATTCAGCTTGATAAGGATTATCTGGGTCCAATCACGTCGAAGAGAGAGCTGCCGTGATACCTTGAAAATTTGAAATAAAAATAAATAAATAAATAAATAAATAAATCAGATAAGTTATATCTGATAAATCAAATGAAAGTAATATCAAAATATTTTGTATTATACTTGGTGTATAAAAATATATGCACACTACATGCAATAGAATTAAACACTTATGTGGCATCAGAAAAATAAAATAAAAATAAAATGGAAATAAATCAGATAAAATATAGATGACGGAATAAATAAATAAATAAAAATAGTAAGAATATTAAAAATTACTAATAATAGCATGAAATTAATAAATGAAAATATCAGATCATAAAACAATGGCACATGCTAGGATCACCTACCAAATAATGTATATACATTATGTACATATATCTACTTATATAATTATATATATTTATATGTAAAAATTAAAAAAAAAAAAAAAAATAAAAATAAAATGAAACATCAATATAAATGGGAATCAAATCATGAATCAATACACATGTCATGTTCATCAACTACTAACCTATCATAGACATTATTATTATTATTATTATTATTATTATTATTCATACAATTATCAAATAAATAAAATAAACCATAAGGACTATCTAGACCTATAAATACACTCTCTTAGCCATCCCAAACACTGCAAATCGGAGAGATAGAAGCTATATATACATATACATATATATACATAATCTCGCCGGAAAAATTTATATCTATATTATTTTACGTATCAAACTTCGTAAAAACGATAGAGGAGAGTCGTGAGAGGTCTAGAAATACTTCTCAATAAATTCCAGACCGATTCGTAGTTACCGGAGTTGCTTAGACGTCGCCGGAGTGTCAAGTCGTGCAAACGGGTCTTCAGAAAAAGCGGACATTTGGCCGTAGATAGGGGTGGAGGAGCTTCGTCTCGACGTGAGGATATTTGCAACTTGAATCGTCGAAAACCGTTACCTGTAAGTAAAGTTATCGCTCGCCAAAGTTTTCGTAAATCCGGTCGCCGGAATTGCGACCTGGAGAAGAGCTGGGAAGAAGACAACCTAGTCTTCTTAGGCCGGGTCGCGTATTTGGGCCGGTTCGGCCTATTTTACATAAAAATTAAAAATAAAATAGTAAATGAAATAAATAAAATCTGGAAAAAGATAAATTAAATACCTAGTATATATATACATATTCGGACCAACCATAATTGAAAATTAATATTTTTAACTATTTTTAATTGATTTAATTGTAATTGGGCCAATTTGTACATATTTAGTAAATAAGTAACTAAACGACGAAATAAATTATGAAATAATTATTTGAGTAAATTAGGTTAAATATATGACTAACTAGTACATCTGGGACCATTTATATTTAATAAAAATTATGATTAGTATATTTAATTGTAATTAAACTGGTTAATAGATATATGAAATTAAATGAATAAATAAGGGAAATAATTCTAAAATAAATATCTGGACAACCTAGGTCAAATATAGACCCAAAATATAGTCATGGACGGTTATAAATTTATAAAGTCGGTTCTTAATCTATTTAATTTAATTGGGCCATATAAAACTAGTTAAGTAATTAAATAAGAAAATTTGAATAATAATGGTGAAATAAATAAAATCACTAAGATTGGAAATAATATTCTGGACTAAAATGAGGTTTGGAATAAAATAAGGAAAAGAAAATAAAGTTGGGATAACTAGCATAAATGAATGACTATATTTGGACTTAATAAATAAATTATTGAATTAGTGGACTAATTAAATTAGTGTGATTAAATTAATAATTATTATCCTTGATTATTATTGATTTGGACTCCAAATAAATTATTAAACTATTTGAACTCATAAAAATTAGTTGATTAATATAAACAAGTTAATTAAGTAATGTGTACTTAATAATTTAGTTAATTAACTTCAGTGGACTAGTTTAACTAAATCAATTAGTTTAATGGATAAATTAGTTAAATTATGGACGTGGTAATATTTTTGGACTTTATACTAAAAATAGAAAATTAAAACGAAATTAGAATTTGATTATTGGCCTTAATTGAATCAGATTAATGTATTTAGCTATATTGATATAATTAAACTTATTTATTTGATTTAGTTAGTTCAATTAAATTAGTAAATCAAATAAATAACACTAGAGGATTGAATTAATTAATTTAATTGGGTTAGTTAGTATAAATAAACTATTGAACTAATTAAAGTTGTTGTTAAGATTAGATTATCATTAATGATTATTATTTCGAATTTTTGCTTACATCAAATTATTATTAAAAGGTTTATTAAATAAATTATATAAATTATGCAAACTGAATTTTGAACTGAAATTGATTATTTAAACTCGAAATAATGAAATTATTATGTAGTTAATATAATTAGACTAGTTAACTAATTAATCAAATAAATTAAAGTAAATTATGGAGGGATTAGTATTATTAAAGAAAATAATAAGGTTGGGCTGGAAATTAACATTTTAAATAAGGTTTATGAATCTAACTTAATAGTTATATTTAAAGAAGGAATTATGAAATTAAAATAATTAAAGGTTGGATAGATAGGAAATAACAAAAATAATAGAGTAGTTATTGATTTAGAATTTTGATATATATTAGAAGGAGGATTCAAGTGAAGACCAAAGCTAGAGATTTTTATTAAGGGGATTATCGCAATCTAAGGTAAGTTCTATGTCAACCAAAACTGTTTTATCTCGTACTTATATGTATGCAATATTTGAACTATGTAAATTATTTATGAATTGGAAACTATTTGTTTGACATGGAATGAATATTTTGAATGTATGGATATTGGTGGATTATTATCTATTATGGATTATTAAATGTATATTCTTTTTATTAAAGAATATTGGTGGATTGATATTGATTACAAAGTATATTTTTGGAAAGTGTGACAAGAATGACTTTGGGAGAAACTTAAAGTTTTTCATAATATATTTTTACGTCTCGAGAGAAACACGAGGCGTGGGTGATTAGGACTACTACTACTTTTGGTGAAATTTATTTGGGTCGGTAACCAGTCCGGCAATGACATGCTCCGGTAGACATCTCGGGCTTTTATTTGAGGACCAAAGGTCCTTTGGTGGTCGTAGTAGTAGTTACCTAATTTACCCTTGGACAATGTCCCTTGTGAGTAGGTGGTAGAAAATATCATGCCTACTTGAGTTTCTTACTACTCGGAGGGCTTGGAATCCCTTTTAGAGAGTGTGCACACTTAAGGTAGAAATTCAGCTTCCAATTGTTGGTCGGTGGGAGCCGGAATTCCGGGATGAGTCGTAAATAACAACGACTCATTGGGCTCGAGGAATCTTGAGTTTCGCCCACTCTTAAAAGAAATCTAAAGTATTACTTTTGGAGGAATTGAGGAATGACATTATCTATTGAAGAAATTATTTTGAGACATGAAGTTATTTTGGAGATATGAGAGAGTATTTTCTATATATATACATATACCAAACCTATTTTCCAAATTATATTATTTTACGGGTTCAGGTGGAATCTTACTTAGCTCTAAAGCTAATTTTTGTCTCTTTTGTCTTCTTCTCTTTGCTCTATTGTACATATGATTATGATTATGAAGATTGATGTACTTGTTGCCCGAGTGTTCCGCTAGGTGCACACGTTTGATTAATTATCGTTGTTTAAATTTGTAATCCATAAACTTTGTCCTAAGACCTATTTCATTGTTATTTGAACTTGTGGTGGATAGCATGTGCACTCAATCATGTATACGTTGAGTGTGGCGGTGACACACCAATTTTTCCCTTAAAGACTTCCGTTGTACTCTAAATATGTTTAATAATAAAGATGGTTTCATTTAAAAATGTGATTTTATTTGGGTGGGAAAAATGGGGGTGTTACAAGTTGGTATTAGAGCCCTTAGGTTCTCCGAAGGGATTAGAACACGAGGTAATAGGTCGTAGGGAGAAGTTCTATCACCAAGACGATAACCGTCTAAGCTAGTTGGTTCTTAATTGAGCGTTGCGCTCGTCCAACTAACTGGGAATTTCTCCTTGTGCTGAAACTTCGTCGTTCAAAATCCTTGAAGGAAACCTTTGAAATTGTACCTCCAAATGGGAAATTTTCAAATATTTTTTAAACTAGGAGAAATAATATAGCTAGGAAATGGCCTGTTAGGAACGTGGTGAGAACCTTGTGCGTAATTCTTTTCCTTGCATGTATGTGATAATTGTGCTAATTGTGGGCCCATATGACAAATGGGAACCCTAAATGTTGAAGGGAATGCCTCATAAGGCAAAATTCCAAAGTGGCCAAGGTATGTACAAACATTATGTGCAAAAGTGTTCTTATGTGAACTGTGAATCCTGTGTATGATTGTATGGTTCGATTTTCATATTATCATGTTCTATAGCCTATGGAATCTTTAGTTGAAATAGGATCCTTAAGAGCAAAATAGGGAAATTCTTACACGAATATATTGTGTTATTAAGATATCATGGCTCCAAGAAGAGGCCCTGATAATACACCCACCAATGCTGAGCTGGCACAAAGCGTCCAGCAACTGGCACAGTTCATGCACACATTGGGTGTTACTGTACTCCAGAATCACCAAAATCAGAACAATGGAAATGATGCTGCTAAACGAGTAGCATCTCGCAACCCACCGAGCTTTCATGGGCAAGAAGATCCTCGTATCCTCGAGGATTGAATCCAACTCTTTGACAAACTCTTTGACGCGGTGAACTGTCTGGAAGAGCAAAACGTTGACATTGCTGTTTATTACTTACAAAAAGAGGGGGATAACTGGTGGGTCTCATCAGGCCCAACTCTACGTCAATAACCCAATTTCAATTGGGAAGCTTTCAAGATTGCCATGAGGAAACGTTTTTATCCTGCTCACGTCCAGGCCACCATGCATGAGGAATTCATACATTTGAAACAACTGGACATGAGTGTCCAGGAATATCACACTAAATTTCTGGACCTCGCGCCGTTTGTAAGGACAATAGTGCCTGATGAGAGCACCAAAGTCGAGAAGTTTATTCGTGGATTAAACTTTGATACACAGAAAACCGTCGCTGTTTTGGGTTGCCAAACTCTGACGGACGCCTATGATAGAGCTGCAGTTCACTATCGTGTTCAACGGTTACAAAGAGAGAGAAACCAGAAAATGAAGAGGTTCAGAGATGAGGAGAGAGGTCGGGGAGAAAAGAGGTTTAGAGCGAACCCACCTACACAACAACAAGAACGGAAGGAGAGGAGAGATGACCAAAGCTTATGTTCTATTTGATTCTGGTGCTTCTCACAGTTTCATATCTTTTAATTTCGTTAAGAGATTAAAGATTGAACCAACAGATAGAATAGACTGGAATGTAAGAACTGCCTGAGATAAATTTGTAACTTGTGGAAATGTATACTCCAACATTTCTGTACTCATATGTGAGTCCAACCTACCTAGAGACTTAATCCAAATTGACTTAGAAGATATAGACGTAGTACTGGGCATGGACTGGTTGGGGAAGTACAAAGCTAAGATCCTCTGTGATGAACAGAAGGTGATCTTGACGGGTTCAAATGGGAAGAGAATATCTTACAAAGCAATCACAACCAAGCCTAGTATGAAACTGATGACTATGCGACAATTAAGACAACATATTCGAAAATGGTATGAAACCTACTTGTGCTTGATGAAAGAGGTGAATATAGAAGAGCCAAACATTGACCAAATTGTTGTAGTCGACGAATTTCCGGACGTATTTCCGGAAGAGATTCCGGGAATGCCGTCCGAGAGAGAAGTTGAATTCTCAATTGAGTTGATCCCCGGAACTGCACCAATTTCAAAAGCACCTTACCGGATGGCACCAAAAGAAATGCAAGAGCTGAAGGTGCAACTAGAGGAGCTATTAGAAAAGGGTTACATAAGCCCGAGTGTCTCACCTTGGGGCACTCCGGTCTTATTTGTCAAAAGAAAGATGGGAGTCTAAGGCTATGTATCGATTACCGGGAGTTGAATCAAGCAACTATCAAGAACAAATATCCATTACCCCGGATTGAAGACTTGTTTGATCAATTAAAAGGGGCTAGCACGTTCTCTAAGATGGACTTGCGCTCTGGCTACCATCAAGTGAGAATAGCCGAGAAAGATGTACCAAAGACAGCATTCCGCATGAGGTATGGACACTACGAGTTCACTGTGATGCTGTTTGGTTTAACTAATGCACCAGCAGTATTCATGGATCTAATGAACCGTGTATTCCGACCTTACCTTGATACCTTTGTAGTGGTATTCATTGATGATATCCTCGTTTATTCAAAAAACCCAGAGGATCATGAGAAACACTTGAAACTGAGGTTGCAAACATTGAAAGATAACCAGTTGTATGCCAAACTCTCAAAGTGCGATTTCTGGCAGGATTGGGTAGCGTTCTTGGGTCACATTATCACCGAAGAGGGCATATCCGCAGATCCATCCAAGATTGAAGCGGTGATTGAGTGGCGTGCACCTACCTCAGTCACAGATGTAAGAAGTTTATTGGGATTAGCCGATTACTATCGGAGATTTGTTAAAGATTTCTCCAAGATAGCAAGACCATTAACCAGCCTGGCGAAGAAGACAACTAAGTTCCATTGGGATGAAGATTGCAAAGCAGCATTTCAGGAGTTGAAGAAAAGACTCACAATCGCACTGGTCTTGACATTACCGTCAGGAACGGAGGGATGGAAAGTGGTGGCTTATGCATCGAGACAATTGAAGGTGCATGAAGTCAACTATTCTACTCATGACTTGGAGTTAGCTGCAATAGTGTTTGCACTGAAGATCTAGAGACATTTCCTATACGGAGCACAATGTAAGATATACACTGACCACAAAAGCTTGAAGTACATATTCACTCAAAAAGAGCTTAACATGAGGCAAAGAAGATGGATCGAACTTCTAAGTGATTACGACCTGGAAATCCAATACCACGAGGGAAAATCTAATGTGGTGGCGGGTGCTTTGAGCCGGAAATCTGAGCACTCATGCCGAGCAACATGGATATTACCAGAATAATTGTTCCAAGACTTTCAAAGATTGAACTAGGAAGTAAAACAATATGACGAAGTAGATAGTGAAATACAGCTATGTACTATGACCGTTACACCATCTATCTTCGAGGAGATCAAGAATGGGCAACTGGGAGATGTGAAGCTCGATAGAATCAAGGAACGAATGAAAGATGGGGTCAATGGACCATTCAGGACACATGAAGATGGGAGCATCCGATACAAGGGAAGGTGATGTGTTCCGCTGAAGTGTGCAGATATTAAAAGACAAATCATGGAGGAGGGACACAACACTCCCTACTCAGTACATCCCAGGGCAAACAAACTATACAAAGACCTCAAACCTCTAAAATGGGCCTCCAGAAAAATCAGGCTATACTCACAAAATATATAGGCCTTTAGATGTCATCTTCTTCTTTTAGCAACACAGAACTCACGGCTAGATATATAGGCCACATCAAGGTGCATATAAAGATGTTCCCCTGGGTCAGCTTTTGTTAATACCAGGGGAGAAGATAGATACAATTTGAATTCCTCGAAGGCCGTTTGGCATTTGGCAGTCCATTCAAATGGGTTTGCTTTTTTCATAATCTAGAAAAATGGAATTACCCGATCAGCCAGTTTGGACAAGAACCTGCTTAGGGCTGCTAATCGTCCGGTCAATATCTGAACCTCCTTCAGGTTCCTTGGAGCCTCCATATCCATTATCGCCTTTACCTTCTCAGGATTAGGCTCAATGCCCCTCTCACTCATCATGTATCCCAAAAATTTGCCCCCCTTAACGGCAAAGGCACATTTTTTGGGGTTCAACCTCATGTTTGCTTTCTGCATTATCCCGAACATTATTTCTATATCCAGGATATGGCTCTCCTTTTTCCGGCTTTTGATCAGGATGTCATCAACATAGGCCTCCATTGTGATCCCCAATACTTCTTTGAACAGCATTGCAATCATCCTTTGGAACTGGTCAGATATAAGTTTAGGGTCTCTTACCATTTTCGCGAACGAGTGTTGGTCGATAAAGGAGACCCTGTCTGATACTAGTCAGGTAACTGAAATGCCTCTTCGGAGTGGCACTGGATGCAAACTGGGTCAGGAATAAAGCTGACAATTCGGCAAAGCTACCGATCGATGCGGGCTGCAGGGTCCCGAACCATTCCTGGACAGCCCCCCTGAGCGTGCTGAAGAAAAGTCGGTAAATGGCCGGCTCCGATGCTCCCAACAGCATGAGCCCCCCTTGATAACTCCTCAAGTGCCCGTGGGGATCTCCCGCCCCGTCATATATTTGACCGGTCAGTGGTTTGGCATCCCTGTGGATCTCCGCTTGCATGATTTCCCGAGTGAAAGGGGAAGTGATTCCGACCCGAGCTGGAGTAGGCTGCAGAGGGGCTCTGTTCATTTGTTCCCTCATTTCGTTCATCTGCCTCCTCATTTCGGCCATTTCTTCCGCTTGGGCCGTTAGAGGAGGCGGTGGCGGAGTTCCCAAGTTCACAAATTCCCGATTCGCTTCCGGCAGAGTTGTTCTTTGATTCTGACGTCTCTGCCCGAATCTCGTATTGTTACGCTCTTCACACCAGAATTGGCGGCCAACAGGCGTATCTCCTCTGGCCCGTGACCCAGTCGGGGTGTGGTCACTAGGAGTGTGATGCCTGCCCCTGGTCGCATGTGCTCTTACGCGCTCTCCCCGGTGTGCACGTGAGTGATTTGATGTCGTGGTTGTTTCTCCATCGATGGTTTCATCATTGAATGATGGGGTTGTGTACCTAGTTTCCCCGGTGTAGCTGGACTGTCCCCCATCCTGCTCATCCGCCATATGTTGCATGACCTGAGCCAAATTCCGCATGGCATGGAGGTTCCTTCTTAATGCTTCGGGGATGAAAAAATCCCCATCAAAGTGTGGGTAGGATCCCCGGCTGGATTGCCCTTGGGGGGTCCGGCTTTCCCCATGTCTATCTGAAGTTCCTCCCGTGTGATGAGAAGTAATTCTAACCATTTTGAAAATAGCTTTTTGTTTGGTGTGAAACTTTTTGTTCAGAGGTTCCCACAGACGACGCCAATGTTGAAGTTTAATTCCGTAGATCCGAAAGCCCAACACAGACTTTGGATATATCAGGAAATGGACAATAATTCGGTATGTAAAAGAAATATAAAAGATCGATAATCGAATGCTCAAAAGCCCACTTGTATTAATTGACCGAACATGATAATGGACCCTGTAAAACATTGTTGATTTGGCGCAAGTATGATGTATGACCCGACCCCCGTTCGGTATGTCTGTTTTCTGGGCCAGCCTTTACTTGGCCCGAACCTCAGCTCCTTCAGTATAAAAATCTCACTGGGCGTACTTATCATAGGGTAGTGGGCTCGTTGTTTGGGTTGGATATCCTGGGCCTTTAATCCGGGTATTGGGCTTCCAGGCCAATATCCCGAACAAAACTAATTGATTTAGTTAAACTAGTCCAATGAAGTCAATTAACTAAATTATTAAGTACACATTACTTAATTAATTTGTTTAAATTAATCAACTAATTTTTATGAGTTCAAATAGTTTAATAATTTATATGGAGTCCAAATCAATAATAATCAAGGATAATAATTATTAATTTAATCACGCTAATTTAATTAGTCCACTAATTCAATAATTTATTTATTAGTCCAAATATAGTCATTCATTTATGCTAGCTATCCCAACTTTATTTTCTTTTCCTTATTTTATTTCAAATCTCATTTTAGTCCAGAATATTATTTCCAATCTTAGTGATTTTATTTATTTCACCATTATTATTCAAATTTTCTAATTTAATTACTTAACTAGTTTTATATGGCCCAATTAAATTAAATAGCTTAAGAATCGACTTTATAAATTTATAACCGTCCATAACTATATTTTGGATCTATATTTGACCTAGGTTGTCCAGATAATTATTTTAGAATTATTTCCCTTATTTATTCATTTAATTTCATATATCTATTAACCAGTTTAATTACAATTAAATATACTAATCATAATTTTTATTAAATATAAATGGTCCCAAATGTCCTAGTTGGTCATATATTTGATCTAGTTTACTCCAATAATTATTTGATAATTTATTTCGTCGTTTGGTTAATTATTTACTAAATATGTACAAATTGGCCCAATTACAATTAAATCAATTAAAAATTGTTAAAAATATTATTTTTCAATTCTGGTCAGTCCGAATATGTATATTTATACTAGGTATTTAATTTATCTTTTTCCAGATTTTATTTATTTCATTTACTATTTTATTTTTAATTTTTATTGAAAATGAGCCGAACCGGCCCAAATACGTGACCCGGCCCAAGAAGACTGGGTTGTCTTCCTCCCAACTCTTCTCCAGGTCGCGATTCCGGCGACCGGAATTACGAAAACTTTGGCGAGCGATAACTTTACTTAGAGGTAACGGTTTTCGACGATTCAAGTTGCAAAATGATCCTCACGTCGAGACGAAGCTCCTCCCCCCCTCTCTACGGCCAAATGTCCGCTTTTTATGAAGACCCATTTGCACGGCTTGACACGCCGGCGACGTCTAAGCAACTCCGGTGACTACGAATCGGTCTGAAATTAATTGGGAAGTATTCCTAGACATCTCACGACCCTCCTCTATCACTTTTACGAAGTTTGATACGTAAAATAATATAGATATAAATTTTCCGGCGAGATTATGTACATATATGTATATGTATATATAACTTTTATCTCTCCGATTTGTAGTGTTTGGGATGGCTAAGAGGGTGTATTTATAGGTCTAGATGGTCCTTATGGTTTATTTTATTTATTTGATAATTGTATGAATAATACTACTACTACTAATAATAATAATAATAATAATAATAATAATAATAATAATAATAATAATAATAATAATAATAATGTCTATGATAGGGGCGGTAGTTGATGAACATGACATGTGTATTGATTCATGATTTGATTCCCATTTATATTGATGTTTCATTTTATTTTTATTTTTATTTTATTTTTTAATTTTTACATATAAATATATATAATTATATAAGTAGATATATGTACATAATGTATATACATTATTTGGTAGGTGATCCTAGCATGTGCCATTGTTTTATGATCTGATATTTTCATTTATTAATTTCATGCTATTATTAGTAATTTTTAATATTCTTACTATTTTTATTTATTTATTTATTCCGTCATCTATATTTTATCTGATTTATTTCCATTTTATTTTTATTTTATTTTTCTGATGCCACATAAGTGTTTAATTCTATTGCATGTAGTGTGCATATATTTTTATACACCAAGTATAATACAAAATATTTTGATATTACTTTCATTTGATTTATCAGATAGAACTTATCTGATTTATTTATTTATTTATTTATTTTTATTTCAAATTTTCAAGGTATCACATTCTACCCTCCTTAAAGAATGCTTCGTCCTCGAAGCATAAACTAAGACGAGAATTAACTATGAATATGAAGTATTACAGGTTTATTAGATGTCACAACCTGCCCGTCTAAAAGAAAGGTTACGTCCTTGTAACCCAATATTTACCTTAGTTGAACAGTTCAGGATACCGTTTATGCATATCCTCTTCTGTCTCCCATGTTGCATTCTTGGTCAAATGGTTTGACCAAAGTACTTTTACCATCTTAACTGTCTTCTTCCTCATCTCTCGGGTTTTAGTATCAAGGATCTCTACGGGTTTTTCTTCGTATGATAACGACTCATCCATTTCAATCACCTAATAATATAAGGGTTAACTTATATTATTTCCAATTTACTTTGGTTCATGTTAAGTTTAGGGTCTCTTACCTCAGGGTTGATGATATGTGACTCATCAAGATGGAATTTATAGGCTGCTTCCTGTATCGACCAACACTCGTTCGCGAAAATGGGCCTCCAGAAAAATCAGCTGACCCACCTGAGGACACCATTGGCAAGCTTCATCGGGAATTGCATCGAAGCAGAGGGGATCATCCAATTGATGGTTGAGATTGGAGATGAAACGCACAGGGCATCAGTCCGAATGACGTTTGTAGTAGTGGATATCAGATGTGCCCACAACACCATTTTGGGACGACCGGGATTGGAAGATTTGGAGGCAATAGCCTCTGTCCGCCACTCATGTATCAAATTCCCCACGGATACTGGGGTTGGGGTGGCCAGAACCGATCCAACTACAACCCGAACATGCTATCGGGAGGCCTTGAAAAACATGAATGCCCGAGGCATGCGGGTTAACATCATCGAAGTCGAAGCCCGCCGAATGGAGGTCGAGGCACATCCTGAGCCTGCCACCCTCCTCGAGCAAATTGACCTGGATTGTCCCCCCGATCGAAAGGTGGCCATCGGGGCAGATCTGGAGGCTGAAATTCGGGAGGGTATAATAACAGTACTGAAAAAGTTCTAGGTATTGTTCGCCCGAGGACCAGAAGATATGTCGGGTATTGACCCGGACATGATTTGCCACAAGCTGGCCATTCGATCTGATGCAAAGCCTGTTCAGCAAAAGAAAAGATACCAGGCGACCGAACGACGTGATTTCACAAAACAAGAGGTGGCCACCTTGCTGAGGATAAAACACACCCGACCAGTGATCCATGTGGAATGGTTATCCAATGTGGTATTAGTTCCAAAGGGGTCCACCTGGAGGATGTGCGTGGATTATTCTGACTTGAATAAAGTTTGTCCCATGGACCCATATCCGGTCCCGAGGATCGATCTGTTAGTGGATGAGACGGTGGGATGTGAGCTCCTAAGCTTCATGGATGCGTTCCGGGGATACCATCAAATTTTCATGCACCCGGATGACGCAGAAAAAATAGCGTTTGTAACTTCGGACAGGGTATTTTGCTATGTTGTTATGTCGTTCGGGTTGAAGAATGCAATGGCTACTTTCCAAAGGATGATTGGAATGATGTTCAAAGAAGTATTGGGGGTCACAATGGAGGCCTATGTTGATGACATCCTGATCAAAAGCCGGAAAAAGGAGAGCCATATCCTAGATATAGAAAGGGTGTTCGGGATAATGCAGAAAGCAAACATGAGGTTGAATCCCAAAAAATGTGCATATGCCGTTAAGGGGGGCAAATTTTTGGGATACATGATGAGTGAGAGGGGCATTGAGCCTAATCCTCAGAAGGTAAATGCGATCATGGATATGGAGGCTCCAAGAAACCTGAAGGAGGTTCAGAGATTGACCGGTCGATTAACAGCCCTGAGCAGGTTCTTGTCCAAACTGGCTGATCGGGCAATTCCATTTTTCCTGATTATGAAAAAAGCAAACCCCTCTGAATGGACTGCCGAATGCCGAATGGCCTTCGAGGAATTCAAATTGTATGTATCTTCTCCCCTAGTATTAACAAAAGCTGACCCAGGGGAACATCTTTATATGTACCTTGATGTGGCCGATCTAGCCGTGAGTCTGTGTTGCTAAAAGAAGAAGATGGCATCTAGAGGCCTATATATTTTGTGAGTAAAGCCATGAACGGCCCTGAGACTAGATACACTCTGATGGAGAAAACGGTGTTGGCTCTAATAGCAGTCATCAAATGGCTTGCACCTTATTTCCAGGCACATCCGATAACCGTATATACAACACAGCCACTGGCCACCATCCCGAGAAATCTGATGGCTAGCGGGCGCGTCACAAAGTGGAGTCTCCTGATCGGGTAGTATGAGGTGGATTTTAGACCTCGACCCACTATCAAAGGCCAAGCTTTGGCTGATTTTATAGCAGAATGTACTGCTCGGCCTTTGGAGATCGAGACGAAAGGCAGCATGGTAGAAAATTGGTGGGAAATGTACGTAGATGGTGCATCAAGTGCTAAAGGCTGTGGGGGTGGAGCTGTGATCACATCACCTGAAAGTTTTAAGGCATACTACTCCATCCATTTTGACTTCAAAGTAACCAACAATGAGACTGAATATGAGGCTCTCATTGTAGGGTTAAAATATGCAAAGGCCCTGGGCGCCGATCGGCTCAAGGTCCGGTCACACTGCCAGCTGGTGGTCCACCAAGTGAATGGCACGGCCGAAACTAAAGAAGAAAGGATGAAAGCTTACAAGGAACTGGTTGAGGAATAGATCGAAAAGTTTGAACATGTAGTGCTCGACCAGGTTTCCAGGATAGAAAATCAGGAAGCAGATATCTTATCCAAATTGGAAAATGCAGCTCTTGATGACCATGCACAGTTAATCCCGGCTCACATCCAGCGGTTTCCTCATCGGGAAACCCTAACAACACCGGCAACTATGGTCCTCCAGGTAGAAGCCATCTCTTATGCCATTCCCAGTTGGGTCACGGATATGACCAACTACTTAAAAGACGGGACCCTCCCACAAGACAAAAATTCAGCATACAATATGAAATGCATTCAGAGGAGGGAATCCATGTTCGAACTGGTGGACGGGCAGCTGTACAAAAAGACATTTGGAGGACCATATCTGAAGTGCCTACCACCTGATCTAGCAGCAGCGGTAAGGGAAGAAATTCACGAAGGAACATGATCCAGCCATCAAAGGCCTAAAACATTGGCAAGAAAGATCATTCTGCAAGGATACTATTGGCCAACAATCCAACAAGACTGTTGGTCCCGGTTATATTAGGTACAATCTAGAGGGGGGTGAATAGACTGTACTGGTTTTAAAACTTTTTCAAGCTAAATACCAGAATTAACAGAATAGCCTGTTCTGTTGGCAGAATAGACTGGCAGCGGATGGGGTTCTGGTAGGGGTTCTGTCAGATTAGCCTCAGAGAAGCAAAGGCAGTAGGCCTTCTGTTAAATCACAAGACACGTTCTGCTGAATACAGAGACCAAGTCTTTGGAGTTAATCAGTTCTAACTAAAAGCGATAAGTAAATGCAGTAAGTAAATGACACCAGGGATTTTTATAGTGGTTCAAGGAACAACTCGTTCCTCTAATCCACCGTTCCACTAAGCTTGTAAAAACATCTGTTTACAACGCCTTAGTCCTAGCACTTAAGAAGCTCTCCACGTCTTCTTCAAGTCTAGATGTCTCCTGGGATGCACTTCCTGGCTTCCTTTAAAACTGGTCCTTTTGCTGAGCTTCCCAGAAGTATCACCACTTCACTGCTCCAGTTAATTGGACGTCCTTTTCGTTAGAGAAGAGTTCTTGAGAGAACAGAGGTTTTCCAACTAGCTTCGTTACAAAAGATTTGTAGATGAAGTGCTTGAAGTGTTGAATAACGAATGGAACTTTGCTCTTGTTAGGGATATGAAGATATTAAAAGTATGTCTTCCCAACGAGCGCCTTTCTTGTTGAAGATGATGAAGTTTCGATCTCAAGAAGGCTTGTGCGTTTGAATGTTTTTGACTGTGTTTTTCTTGAGCACTTGATTTTCAAAGTATTGGCAAAGTTGTAGCAAAGTTATCCGGTTGTTCTTCGTAGTGTATCTTTTATACTGAGGTTGTCTTCCCGTTGGAGGAGGAGGAGGACAACTGCATTAAATGCACGAACAAAGTACTTGACCAGTAGGACCCAGCAAAGTTGGCGGGTTACTATTTTGGGATAAAGCTATCCTGACATTGCGGCCAATCATCTGCATTTACTCTACACAGTACGGGAGGCACTAAATGTGCATTTAATGCGCATACTAGAGTTCTTCCGTTGAAGACTTCTAGCCATTGAAGGAATCTTTCGTTTGTTTCACCGGTTGAAGTAGTATCAAGAAAATTCTCTAAGTGTCAGGCCTTCTGGCATCTTCAGCAGAAAGTCTCTCAGAGAAGGTCTTGAGCAATTCTATTGGGAAAGCTATCAGAGGGTCCTTTAGGTCTTCTGTCAGATGCAAACTAACAGAAAGTTAAGAGGGTTTCTGTTGTAGTGATGTCCAACAAAGATCCAGAGGTTTTCTGTCTGAGTAAGAATCAACAGAGGGCCAAAGGTCTTCTGTCAGTCGACTAATCTAAGAAACTTTACAAGGAAAATTTCTAATACATTATATCTAAAGAAGGGGTACTCTAAAGTCCTAATTAATATAGCATCATCAAAATCTAATTACAATTATTCCTTACAATTTCCCCTTTTTTGATGATGCCAAAACCCTTTAACTATTTCCAGAGAAGTGCTTTCACCATAAAAGAATTAAAGTTTAAAACTTTCATTAAAATCTTGGTGCCAACTTGGCATATGAAAATACTAAGAGTACAGTATAATCAGATAGCAGATAATAAATAGGGAAACAAACACACAATCATAATCAGAGAAAAGAGATAGATATGAAAGAATTGCCTTACAAAGTGAAAGGTAGAGATGTTCTTTTATTAAGAGAAAGGGTAGGGGTGGTCCTTTACAAATTTTCCCTTGCAGCATGAGCTATGGCTTGATCATCCAATTCTTTCAGCCTTTTCAACTCAGCATTGACTTCTGCTCTGATCTCTGTGAGGTTCCCAACTCTTTGATAAGATGCCCAGATGGGTGATAGCTTGCAGTCAAGATAGTTGAGGACACCTTCATGGACATCCTTCCCTGGAAGAATTTTGTTATGATACCAGTACTCAGCTTCTTCCAGTGAGCCGCCATGCCTAACTCTTATTCGACCATCTTTGTCAAGATAAAGGTTCTGCTGCTGAGTAAAAGTCATCTTTTGTTGTCTTTCTTCAAACTGAGCTCTACCTATCCTCTGTGATCCATTTAATCGCCATTCTCTGAAGTTTAGAACTTTCCTCTTCTTGGATGTGTTTCTATGAGGAGATGAGGGTCTAGAGAATCCAACTTCTTTCTTCTTTTGTATGGAAGCCTGGAAATCAGGGGTTGGATCAACAGATGGGCCAGTTGACGTTCTGGAAGATTGTTTCTTTGTCTTCTGATGGGGATCTTCTTCCCCCTTTTTGGCATCATCTGGGTCAGAGATCATCATAGATATCTTCTGAAACTCTGAGGCCTGAGATGTGGCAAGCTGCTCAAGGGTTTCTGGAAGAGTCTGTGTGAGAGAGGTGAGGCCTTCTATCAGACCCTGTTGCTTCTGGAGAGTTGATGCAATATCTTTGGAACTTGCTTCAAGTAGAACCAATTTCTGGTATCTTTCTTTGTAAGCAGAAAATAGAGTTCTGGTTTGATCGCGGTGAACTTTGCACAATTCCTCAATGTCCAGCAACTGTTCCTTAGTCTTGGTGTCAGCCCATTGAAGCTCTTCAAGATTTCCAGAGATGATTTCCATGGCTTTACCTTGAGCCATCAAGGTCTGGTGAAAGGTGAAAAGGGTTTTGTGAATACCTTTAACCTTTGTGGTGAGAGCGTCAGTCTTGGCAGTGGATGAGGCCATGAAGTTGTTGAGGGATTATGTTATTGTAGCAAATCGAGATGAGATGAAATTCATACCAGAGTTGAGGTTGTCATTGACATGAGATAGATGCTCAAAATGCTTGTCATTGATTTGGATGAGCTTGTTCATTCCATCCAACATTTGACCACCGAATTCTTCTGCAGCTTCAATGAACTGATTAAATGGAACTTGGGGTTCTGTTTCTTCAAACTCTGGCATTCCCAGTCCTCTTGACCTGGGCATTGGAGGCCTTCTGGTTTGTTGCAGAGAGGGATGCTGTGGAGAAGGTTCTCTGGTAGGAGTTTTTCTTCTCTTTGAAGTGAGATCTCCAGCTAGGGAGGATGGAAGTAATCCATCATTGTCACTATCAGAAGTATTAATCCCAGAATACTAACAATCAAACAATCTAAGCTGTTATAAAGAAGAGGCAAATAGAAAGATATGGAGAAGATGAACTGAATCTGGTATACCGTATGAAACCCCGCTGCTCTCCCTAGAGAAGGACAGCAGCGGCAAACCCTAATCTCTCTATCTTTACGCCTCTATGCTCTCTAAGCCTCGAACGTTAGGGTTCCCGTAAGTTAGCCTCCTTTTATAGGAGAAGTTGGCTAACTTACGGGTTACAAAGAAGCTAACGGGCTGATACACATTTGTGGCTCGTATTACACATTTAATTGATAACTACACAAATACAAAGATAACTAACTAGATTGAACACCATAAAATATTCCCAACAAGAAGAGAGGACACAGTGCAGAGGCTTTCTCTTAGGAGTGGATGCTGCAGAATGATGTGAGGAATGTGGAGAGTTTGCAACATTGCTGGGAGATTTGGATTTCTGTTGTGAGGGAGTTCTCTGATGAGGGGAGGTATTCTGAGGTGAAGGTGTTTTCTGATGGGGAGGTGAGGGTGGAGGTGATGGGGAGCGGTTCTTGGTAGGATTTTGCTCTTTGCAAGGGGAGGGTGATTTGGTTTTCTGTTTAGATGGAGTTTTCTGGGGTGAAGGGGCAGAGGTATCATGTTGTGGAGGGGTTTTCAGTGGAGATAAGGATTTTTGGTGAGGAGATTGAGGTGGAGTGGCAAAGGGAGTTGGGATTCTGGTGGCGGAGGGGCTCTGTTGAGGTGTGGAGAGTTTTTGCACAGAAGGGGATTTGGGAGGGGAGGGAATTTGGGGTTCTGAATGCACAGAGGGGGATTCAGGGATTACCTCAATTACAGTTTCTTCGAACTGTGCATCTCTCCATTCTTTTATCAGCTTCTGCATAGCCAGAGGTAGATCATTTGCAGTGGATGGTTCTCCTTCTCCTTGACTGCTATGATGAAACCGAATCAAGGATTCTCTTTGTTTCTTCTCAATCAGCCATGCATCAAAAGCAGCCATTTCGTCTTCTGCTAAAGCTCTGACATGTTCCTCCTCATCAACATGAATCAGCTTCCCCTTCCCTTTGCATTCCTTCTGCTTCTTTTCTGCCAGTACAGATAGAAGGAAATCTTTGTTGAGGCAGTGCTCGACATCTTCTGTCCCAGCCCATTTGAGGACTTCACCTTCCTCAGTGATGAAATGGGGGAGCATTCTGATCAGCTCTGAGAGAGGTCCCACTCTCCACTTCCTCCATGCTAGTACTCTAGCAAACTGCTTGCCTAGAGCAGAGGAGATCTTTTCCTGAGATTCTGAAGACTCAGGGGTTCTGTTGACTACTTGATGTTCTGGTGAGGTAATCACCAAAGGTTGATCAGGTATAGTTGCAGAAGGAGATCTGTGAGATTCCCCCTGAGTAGTAGCATCCTGCACTACTACTTCTTCTTCCGAGTCACTTGACTCAAAGACAATTCGCTTGCCTTGCCAGGCGTTTCTGTTGACTGGTGCAGAGGTGACAGAATCTTCAAGTTCCCCCTGACTTGTAGGAGTCACAATTTTGGCCTTCTTGGCAACTGGGGATGCAGAAGGGGTAGATTCTGTAGGTGTTGGGGAAGGCTGCTTCCTCTTTATGACAGCCTTCTTTGCCACCATCTTTTGGACTTGTGCAGGAATGGCCTTCTTGGTTGGGGCCTTCTTAACCACTTTTCTGATCAAGGGCTCTTCTTCTTCAGATTCTGTTGGGTAGGGGCTTTCTGCTGCTTCGTCACAGCTTTCTTAGGCTTCACCGCCTTCTGTTGGAGTTTCTCCCGGTAGAACTCTAGAGTTCTCAACCTCTTCTGTTCAGCCTTCAGTGCTACTCTCCTATCACTTGAGGTGTTGAGGAAGAGTAGTTTGGTGTAGTCAGCTTCAATAGGGTTCCTCAATCCTATTCTGGTCTTTAGCAGAGTTTCCGATAGCAGAAGGCCATAACCCATGGGGTTTTTGAAGAGACCGGTTTCCTTATCTTTCTTTTTGATAAATTCAACTAGGGACTTCATGATTACCTGTCCCCAGTTGATGTTCATCCCACGATGAACTGCAAAAACAGCTTTTGCATTGAGAACTGTCATATCGTCAGTAGAGGTGCTCTTGCTCCAGACACACCTATGGAAGATGTTGACTAGCTTCTCGTAGTCATTTTGAAGTAGATTCTTCTTCATGTATAATTTGGGAACTCCATCTACTTCAGGTCTGCAGTATAGTTGGACGAAGTTATCAACAGTGACTTTGACACTATCTAGGGCTATGAAGCCTTCAGTGTCTTCTTCTTGGGGATCCTCCACTACGCCAAATAAGGCGTTGACAGTTTCAGGAGTGAGGATGATGTCATCACCATGGACATGAGATTTGATAGTATCACCTTCATATGTGGCGTTGAGGTAGAATTCTGCCACATCCTCGGTGTTGTAGGAGTTGAAATGAAAGCCTACCAATTTGCTAAGTTGTGATTCCTCCATACCCTTGATGATTTTCATCATCGTATCTTGGTTTTCGGCTAGTTCGGGGAGTGCAGAAAGGTTGCAGTTCATCCCAGTGTAAATGTTCTTGAACAGGAGGTCAATTTCAGCATCAGTAAGATCATTGATGTTGATAAATGCCATTGCAGAGAGTTTTGAAGATTTAAAAAGCTTGAGGGATTTGAGAGTACGAATGCTTGAGAGTAATGAGAGCAGTAGCAATTTAGGTTTGAGAAAAGGGTATATATGTGTTTGGATTAATGGACGTTTGAGATTATTGGCGGTTCTGAGGTACCAATAAAGGAAAATAGGGACGCAGTAAATGTTTTGCGGCTATAATACCGTTTTAAGGGTAAAAGGGTAAACGACCTTCATTAAGTTACTAGGTCACCCGGTTTTCTCAAAATATTTCTAAGTCCACAGCCTTCTGTTAGTGGTGAGAGGGTTTCTAATGGTAAGAGGAGGGTTTCTGTTGCTGAGGTGTTCTGGTAAGATTGGAGGTTCTCTGTTCAGAGTAGAGAACTGAAGGGGTTCGGCAACAGAGGTTCTGTTAACATAGAATCTGTAACAGAAGATCTTCCAATCAACCTTCTCTTGGAATTTCATCCATCATTCCCAATTCTTCTCTCAGTTTGTTAAACCTAGCCTCAGGCAAAGGCTTTGTCAGAATATCTGCAAGTTGGTCTTCTGTTGAAACATGCTCCATGCATATGTGCTTCTTCTCAACATGATCTCTGATGAAGTGATGTCTGATCTCAATGTGCTTTGTCCTGGAGTGAAGAACTGGATTCTGAGTGATGGCAATGGCACTGGTGTTGTCACACAGCAGCTTGATTTCCTTTGCTTGAATGCCATAATCCTTTAGTTGTTGCTTCATCCAGAGTAGCTGAGCACAGCAACTCCCAGCTGCAATATATTCAGCTTCTGCTGTACTGGTTGAGATAGAGTTCCGCTTCTTGTTAAACCAGGAGACAAGTCTCCCACCTAGCAGTTGGCAGTGACCAGAGGTGCTCTTCCTGTCTATCCTGCAACCTGCAAAATCTGAGTCAGAGTAACCAATTAGTTCAAAGTTACCTCCCTTGGGATACCATAGGCCTACATTTGGATTTCATTTGATGTATCTGATAATTCTTTTTGCAGCACTTAGATGGCTCTCCTTGGGCTTTGATTGGTATCTGGCACAGATTCCGACAGAGAATGAGATGTCTGGTCTGCTTGCAGTGAGATAGAGAAGAGATCCAATGATTCCTCTGTAGGTTGTTGCATCAACATCTTTTCCTTCAGCATCCGGACCAATCCCTTGAGAGGTGTTCATAGGAATCTTTACTGAGGATTTGCCTTCTACTCCAAATTTCTTAATCAGGTCTCTGATGTACTTCCCTTGATTGATAAAGATTCCTTCTGGATCTCGTTTGACTTGCAGTCCTAAGAAGTAGCTCAGTTCTCCCATCATACTCATTTCAAATTGACTCTGCATCACTTGAGAAAATTTCTTACACAATTCTGCATTAGTACTTTCAAATATAATATCATCAACATATATTTGTACTAACTGAGTGTGATTAGCAATAGAGATTTGAAAAAGAGTTTTGTCAACATTTCCCTTAGTAAACCCATGGTTCACTAGGAATAGGGACAATGTGTCATACCATGCTCTTGGAGCTTGCTTAAGACCATAAATGGCCTCTCTAAGCTTGTAGACACAAGAGGATTGAGTAGGAATAACAAAACCTGGTGGTTGTTCCACATAAACTTCTTCTTCAAGATCTCTATTCAGAAATGCACTCTTGACATCCATCTGGTAGACCTTGATGTTGTTGTAGGCAGCATAAGCTAGGAATATTTTAATGGCTTCCAGTCTGGCAACTGGTGCAAAAGTCTCATCAAAGTCTATTCCTTCTTCTTGGCAGTATCCATTGGCTACCAGTCTTGCTTTATTCCTTACAATGTTGCCATCTTCATCAGCTTTGTTCTTGAATACCCATTTGGTTGCAATGACATTCTGGTGCTTTGGCCTAGGAACAAGTTCCCATACTTTGTTCCTTTCAAATTGAGTAAGTTCTTCTTACATTGCATTGATCCAATCTGAGTCTGCAAGAGCTTCCTCTACTGTCATGGGTCCCATCTGTGATATATAGCAGGGAAGCATTGCTTCTCTTCTTGTGGTAGCAGATCTGGTCTGCACACCACTTCTGACTTGTCCAATCACTTGGTTAGGAGGAGGATCCCTTAACCATGTCAGATCAGGTTCTCTCAGTTGCTGTCTGGGTCTCTCTGGTTCTTCATCTTCTGAATCTTCATCTTCATTCAACAGAAGGGGGTTTGGTGCAGGTGTAGGGAATACAGGATTATCTGCTTCCTCTTCTATTGGTTCAGGTGTTCTATCTTCTATGGTGACTTCTTTGAGGGTTTCTGTTACTTCTTTAACAGAGATGCTATCATCAAACTTTACATGTATAGATTCTTCAACATGTAGGGTTCTTCTGTTGAGTAATCTATAGGCTTTACTGGTGCTTGAATAGCCTATGAATACACCTTCATCAACTTTCTCTTGAAAGACTTTCAGATGCTCCTTTCCATTGTTGAGAATGAAGCATTTGCATCCAAATACATGAAAGTAACTGATGTTGGGTTTTCTTCCTTTCTAAAGTTCATAAGGGGTCTTCTGGTGATTCTTGTTGATCATACTTCTGTTCTGGGTGTAGCATGCGGTGTTGATTGCTTCAGCCCAGTATCTCATTGGTAGTCCAGATTCTGCAATCATTGTTCTTGCAGCTTCTTTCAACAACCTATTTCTCTTTTCTGCTACGCCATTCTGTTGAGGTGTTCTGGCGGCAGAGAGTTGATGAAGGGTTCCATTTTGATCACAGAAGTCCTTTATGACTTGGTTGACAAATTCAGTTCCTCTGTCAAACCTGATTGTCCTGACTTTCAAATTCTTCTCAGTCTGAAGTTGTTTTAACAGAGATGACAACTTCTGAAGAGTTTCATTTTTCTTTGACAATAAGATAGTCCATGTATATCTAGAGTAGTAATCAACCATGACTAGGGTGTACTTCTTGCCACCAACACTTGGAGTCTCAACAGGTCCAAATAAATCCATGTCGATCAGATTTAAAGGACTTGTAGAAAGATCTCCACAATGGGTTTGAAAGAGTTCTTCTGTTGCTTTCCCTTCTGGCATGCACTGCAGAGAGTCTATTTCTTGTATACTATGTCTCGCAGTCCTTCTACAATGTGTTCTCTTGCCAGTTTGTTGATTGTTTTGAAATTCAAATGACTAAGCATCTTGTGCCAGTCCACGCTTAACTTTGAATCTCCCTTGGCTATCAGGCATACTCCATCCTTTGCAGTTTTCCAATCAACCACATAGATGTTCTTCTTCCTTGATGCTGTAAGAACCACTTCCTTTGTTGTATCATGCTTCACATAGCAGAAGTCCTTTGTGAATTCAACAGTGTAGCCTTTGTCACAAAATTGGCTAGCACACAGCAAGTTGAACTTGAGACCTTTGACATATGAGACATCACCAATGACTATCTGGTTCTTGATCAGCTTCCCTCTTCCTTTTGTTTGACCTTCTTTGTCATTACCTCCAAAGGTAACTCTAGGTCCTTTGCATTTCTGGAACTATGTTAGGCAACTTCTGTCACCTGTCATGTGCCTGGAGCATCCACTATCAATAAACCATTCTTGCTCTGAGATAGCTCCAGCACACAGTTCCTGCATGATCAAAAGAAAGATTTAGGTACCCAAGCAATGTTGGGTCCTGGGGGTCATGGAGTCTGGGTAGTTGGTACCATTTTGGTCTCATCAGGTGAAACCTTGGTGGATGGTACCCATTGTCCACTTGGTAGTTATAGTAAACCGAAGTGTGATTCACTTTGGGAAGATGCTTGTGAGGGTCATGCTTATTGTTTACGTACTTTTGCATAGTTTTCTTTGTTGGGAAGAAGTCCCATATACTATCAAGAGCAGAGGGGTGGTTAGCTTTGGGCTTCGGAAGTTGACCAGTCAACCTCTTCTGCCTAAAGTTAACTCTCTCTTGATATCTACCCTTCTGGTGATCATTTCTGGCATGGTTATCATGAGGTTGTCTGTAAATGATTTGTCTTTTATTTCTGTTATTCTGAAAACCCTTTCTGTTGTTAGGTTTTCTGCCAGGTTCATTAATTTTCAAAAGGGGTTTCTGTTGAACCTTTATCTTCCCTTTTTCTTGTCTCACTTCCTCATGAATAACCTTGGTGCTAGATACACCAGCTTGGCAGATGGGCCTAGAAATCAGTGGCACTATGACCTTATCTGCTTTAGCAACATTGGTGCTAGGCATTACAGAAGGCTCACCTGATTCTGTTGAGCCATATCCAAGACCAAAACCAATGCCAATTTGTTGATCAAGCACAATCTTTTCCATGGAAGACTGGGCCTTCTGGTAAGCTTTGTACTTAATCTCAAGAGGCTAAATTTCACTTATTCTCTTGAGAAGAGAAACATTTTCAGCTTCCAGCTGATCTCTCTCCTTAATTAGAAGATTGATTTTGATCTCAACCTCCTTTCTTAAGTCAAGGATCTCAGCCTTCAACTTACTATTTTCTTCTTTGACAGAAGAGTAAGTGGCTTGGATGGCTTTAAACTCTTTCCAAAATTCTGACATCTAATCAGAATCAAAAGCTAAGCCTACCGAAGAAAAACTAGATGTAGAAGTAGAGGTTACCTCATCATCAGAATGAGCCATGAGGCATAGGTCTTCTGTTACGACGTCAAGACAACAGAAGGCCTCATCAGAGTCGGAGTCAGAACTGGATTCTGTCTCGGGCAGAGGGTCTTTCTCGAGCTGTTCTGTGACGAGTGCTTTCCTCCTTATGGTATTGTCTTCATATTTCTTCTTTTCTCCATCATGCCCTTGTCTCTTGCACACTCTTGGATGTGGACAATCTGCCTTGAAATTCCCTGGTTGTTTGCAGTTATAACAGAGAAGCTCACCACTGCTTTCTGTTGCTTTGGGTTTCTGGAATGGCTTTCTGCTGGAAGATGGACTTCTTCCATCTTTGAGATTCTTCATGAATTTCTTGAATCTCCTGGCAAAGGCAGCCATATATTCATCAGATAAAAGAATTGAAGGTTCAAAATCATTTACCTTTTATGTACTAGCGGTGAGGGCTGTAGTTGTCCTTTCTTCTGGTACATCCTCCTTTTCTTCAATCATCTCGAACTCATGAACTTTGAGGTCTGAGATGAGCTTGTCTGTGGGGTAAGTCTTTACATCCTTGCTGGCTTGGACTGAAACCACCTTCATCTTCCATGTTGAGGGCAATCCTCTCAACACCTTGAGATTGATCTCCTTGGTGGTAAGTTCCTTGCCAAGCTTAGAGATCTCTCCAGTGAGAGTGAGGAGCTTGTCGTACATCTTAGAGATGCTTTCACCAGGGAGAAGCTTGAAGTCATCAAACTTCTTGTTGGCTATTGTCAGCTTGTTATCCTTCTCTTGCTCATCACCAGCTCCAATGAGCTCAAGAGTATCCCAGATTTCTTTGACAGTCTTGCACTTCTTTATCCTGTTGAAATATCTATCATCGATGGACTTGTAGAGTATGTCCTTTGCAATGTTGTCCAGATTATACTTTCTTCTTTCTTCAGTGGTCCACTCAGATTTGGCTTTATTGATCATCTGAGGTCTGGTGTTATCTATAGCGTGCTCAGGGTTGACCTTCTGGAAGCTTGTGAATGGGTCAATGTCCAGTACTTCCCACATCTCATCATGAAGAGCACAGAGATGTGCCTTCATCCGGATCCTCCAGTCATCAAACTTAAGATCTGAGAACATAAGATTCTTGGAAAGAGAGTGATCCATAATATGAGATTTAAAACAGAGGCAAAAAGAAAACAAGTGGATCTTTGTTCAGCAAATAACCTAAGAAATTATTATAACAAGGAGGCTCTAATACCACTTGTTGGTCTCGGTTATATTAGGTACAGTCTAGGGGGGGTGAATAGACTGTACTGGTTTTAAAACTTTTTCAAGCGAAATACCAGATTTAACAGAATAGCCTGTTCTGTTGACAGAACAGACTGGCAGCGGATGGGGTTCTAGTAGGGGTTCTGTCAGATTAGCCTCAGAGAAGCAAAGGCAGTAGGCCTTCTGTTAACTCACAAGACACGTTCTGCTGAAAACAGAGACCAAGTCTTTGGAGTTAATCAGTTCTAACTAAAAGCGATAAGTAAATGCAGTAAGTAAATGACACCAGAGATTTTTATAGTGGTTCAAGGAACAACTCGTTCCTCTAATCCACTGTTCCACTAAGCTTGTAAAAACGTCCGTTTACAACGCCTTAGTCCTAGCACTTAAGAAGCTCTCCACGTCTTCTTCAAGTCTAGATGTCTCCTGGGATTAGGGCTGGTTTGGTATGGCATACCGAAAAATTTGTGTCATATCGTATACCGTACCGAAATACCGGTATACGAAAATGGCATACCGTTGCCGTACCGAAATTTCGGTATACCGAAGGTTCGGTATACCAAGGTTTCGGTAACCCCAAATAGCATATTGATGTCGTACCGAATAATCGGTATACTCGGTATACCGAAATTCATATCGGTATACGGAAAATCTAATGATTTGTCACACTAAAATCTTACATAATAAATTCGAAAATTATTAACAAAAAACTACAATAAATATCAATTTTTTGACCAAATCAAAGGTTCAGCATTATATTATTCCACAGATAAAATAGTATGAAGACACCAAGAAGAACATGGAAACAAGTTAACAACCACATCTTTACTAAATCTTTGTACAAGAAACTGAAGTGATAAATTTATTACCCAAAAAGTTATTTAAAGTCAGCATAACTTCGGGCATATGCATAGCAATCTTACAAATGAAGAGGTCTGAAAATCCCTTTGGAAACGAAATTCTGATAGTCTCAACTTTCCAGAAGAACATACTGGAGAGACAGATAGATTGCCAAACTGTAAAGTTTGCTAGGAGTAATTTTGAGGTGTAATATATTCTCACAGCCCCTAAATGACAGTCTCCAGCACAAATTGCCAAACTGCAAAGTTTGCTAGCAGTAATTTTGAGGTGTAGTATATTCTCACAGCCCCTAAATGACTGCAGTTTGGGAAAACAGGCATTTAAGCATTCACCAATATGTTTCTTGCAACAAAAATACCGTTCTTTTTTGAAAACATTGAAGTTTATGGGACTAGAAGAATGATATGCTCGCAATCAGGTGATTGAATGAAATTAATCATAACAATACCTTATTTCCTCCCCTGGTTAAGCCTATGGAGGTGAAACTTGATGCTTCCGAGAGACTTTCTGTTACTACCAGTCTGTAGAATAAAAGAGTAACAAGACAACAAGATTAGTTAAGCTAATTTCCATTACCCAATCATACACTGCTGAGTTTTTAAATGAATACGGCATACAAAGAAAATACAAGGTAGCAACCTATTAGAAATCAGTATATGCAGCTCATTCATTACAATTTACAAATGAGTTGATGTGAAAATCATCACAGATTCTAACTTAGACCAAATATTACAGAAATAATATTAAAAGTTACAGGTGTAGCCTAGAAATGCTAGTAAAGTACTCGGAAGAACTGACTTCCTAATCACTCAAATATTCAAATCCTCTGTTGTGCACATGTACGCTATATTTTTGCAGAGATACGCTTTATGGGTTATGTACAAGAAGCAAGAGAAAATCATGTTTTCATATTACAACTCAGAAGGAGAATACCTTTTCGTATCAAAGGGGTAAATGGTTCTGAAGAAAGCAAACAGATAGATGGAACTGAGAAAGCCTTATTTCTGTTCAACCCATTGGTCCGTGCCCTCCAGCTTCCCTCCAACTTCGCTGCCTCCAGCTGTCAATTATGGAACCCTAATCGTCACAAAATCAAATATCGGCCAGTTGTTTTTAACATAACTTAAAGTGAACAATAGCTATTTCATCCAGAGAGAAGATCGATGGATTACATACTTGAGCAGGGGTTTACAACGGTGATATATTATTATTACGATTAAGATATTAAGTAATAGTTGGATGGGGTGAAGAGTACCTTCGGCAAGAGCGATTAGGTATTGGAGAGTGGAGACTGAAGACTTCTTTGGAACTGTGAAACCCTATCTCTTCTTCGTTCGGCTCTTCCAGCCCCGTTCTTCGACCTTCGTAACTTCACAATCCACAGTTCCCACAGGGCGACACAGGCTACACAACTAGTTTGGACTTTGGACTTTGGAGTTTCGATTAGGAGTTAGGACTTTGGAGAAGTTTATTTTGGGCCGAACTGGGCTAGGCTAATACGCTTATTAGTCGGGTGTATATTGGGGCAGTGGACTGTTTTTGACTCAAGAGCCATAATTAATAAGTATATGTAAATAAAAAGAAAAATATATATGTGGTATTACGGTATTTCGGTATACCGAAAATTTATACAGTACATACCGATACCGTACTGAAATAATTCGGTACGGTAACATACCTTATCAAAATTTACGGTAAGGAAAAATTTCGGTAAAATTGGTATTTTTCGGTACGGGAAGAGCGGTATTTCGGCCGTTTCGGTATTTTTCCCCAGCCCTACCTGGGATGCACTTCCTGGCTTCCTTTAAGACTGGTCCTTTCGCTGATCTTCCCAGAAGTATCACCACTTCACTGCTCCTGTTACTTGGACGTCCTTCTCGTTAGAGAAGAGTTCTTGAGAGAACATAGGTTTTCCAACTAGCTTCGTTACAAAAGATTTGTAGACGAAGTCCTTGAAGTGTTGAAGAATGAATGGAACTTTGCTCTTGTTGAGGATATGAAGATATTAAAAGTCTGTCTTCCCAACGAGCGCCTTTCTTGTTGAAGATGATGAAGTTTCGATCTCAAGAAGGCTTGTGCGTTTGAATGTTTTTGACTGTGTTTTTCTTGAGCACTTGATTTTCAAAGTATTGGCAAAGTTGTAGCAAAGTTATTCGGTTGTTCTTCGTAGTGTATCATTTATACTGAGGTTGTCTTCCCGTTGGAGGAGGAGGAGGACAACTGCATTAAATGCGCGAACAGTTGACTTGACCAGTAGGACCCAGTAAAGTTGGTGGGTTACTATTTTGGGATAAAACTATCCTGACATTGCGGCCAATCATCTGCATTTATTCTATACAGTACAGGAGGCATTATATGTGCATTTAATGCGCGTACTGTAGTTCTTCCGTTGAAGACTTCTAGCCATTGAAGGAATCTTTTGTTGGTTTCACCGGTTGAAGTAGTATCAAGAAAATTCTCCAAGTGTCAGGCCTTCTGGCGTCTTCAGCAGAAAGTCTCTCAGAGAAGGTCTTGAGCAATTCTATTGGAAAAGCTATCAGAGGGTCCTTTAGGTCTTCTGTCAGATGCAAACTAACAGAAAGTTTAGAGGGTTTTTGTTGTAGTGATGTCCAACAGAGATCCAGGGGTTTTCTGTCTGAGTAAGAATCAACGGAGGGCCAAAGGTCTTCTGTCAGGAGGTCTTCTGTCAGTTGACTAATCTAAGAAACTTTACAAGGAAAATTTCTAATACATTAAATCTAAAGAAGGGGTACTCTAAAGTCCTAATTAATATAGCATCATCAAAATCTAATTACAATTAATCCTTACAAAGACTGCTTCGCTCATACCAGAAAATGTAAGGTCTGCCAATTGTATGCACCGGTCCCCGGACGCCCAACTACTTTCTACACCCCGATGACAGATGCCTTTCCATTCGCCAGGTGGGGGATCAACTTGCTAGGGCCCCTACCTACTGCCCCCGAAGGACTAAAATAAATCATCGTCGGGATAGACTATTTCACCAAGTGGGTGGAGGCCGAACCACTGGCAAGTATTACAGATTTCAAATGCCAAAAGTTCATCTGGAAGAATATCATTTGTCGATTTGGTCTCCCCGAACAGATCATCAAGATAATGGCAGGCAGTTCGTGAGCAGGAACTTCGAAAACTATTTGGTCAAATGGCAAATCAAACATTCCAGAGCGTCTGTAGCATACCCTCAGGCAAATAGCCAAGTGGAAAACATGAACCGTACCATCATGGATGGTATGAAGAAAAAACTAGAGCATTGTTCCTCCTCATGGCCGGACCAATTGAATTATATCTTGTGGACATACAGAACGACACCCAGAACGGCTACCGGAGAGACTCCGTTTGCCCTTACCTACGGATTCCAGGCTAAGGTTCCAACAGAAATTCTGGTCCTCACACATCGAACGATACATTATGACCCCGGGCGTAATGAGGACAATCTACGGGCCGAAATGCACTTCATAAAGGAAAGGAGGGACTTAGCTGCAATACGAATGGAGGAGTATCATAGAGCGACAAGGAGATACTTCAATAAACAAGTGAAAGTCCGTTCGATCGAGGTAGAAGATTTGGTCCTGAAGAAGCGGGAAAAGAGTAAACCTCTCAAAGGAGGAAAGATGGCACAAAATTGGGAAGGCCCTTACGAGGTCTGCAAAAAATATGCTTCAGGAACGTTCGGTCTGCAATCTACCGAAGGCCAACTGACAGGGACTTGGAATGTGGAGCATCTAAGGAAATTTTATCAATAAAAACGACTGTTGCCACCTCTTGAAAAAAATGAGAAGGAGACATAACTTCTAGAGAGTCTCACCTCAGCTTTTAACATGTATAGTCACTCCAAATAAATGACTTCCGTGTTAACAGTTTGGAGGGAGCCGCCACTTCCGCTAAAAGATTTTGACCCTGTGATCACAAACGAAAAAGGGATCAAAACGGCTTGGAGATGGTGTCAGAAATAAGTATTGTCAAAACGTGCGACGTTCGGTAACATGGATTGTCGTCCGGGGAGACACTGCTTTTAGAAAGTCTAACCTCAGCTTGTTAACACGTAGAATCATTCCGGATGACCGAATGACGAACGGGTTAACAGTTTGGAGGGAGCCGCCATTTTAGCTTAAGTAAGAAATCACCCAATCTAGTGATCTTACTTACAGTTTAGAGTGGTCACCTCAAACCCCTAATATGGATGATACGGATCGAGGAAACTCTTCGGAATGCATCAGAATTATGGGTTTGGAAGGGAGAGAGTCTCACCTCAGCTTTTAACACGTGGTATCATTCCGGATGACTGAATGACGAACGTGTTAACAGTTTGGAGGGAGCCATCATTTCAGCTAACTGTTTTTGACCCTGTGCTCACAAACAAATAGAGCGACCAGAACGGCTCGGAGGGAATCACCTCAGCTAAAAGATTTTGACCCTGTGATCACGAACGGAAAAAGGATCAAAACGGCTTGGAGATGGTGTCAGAACAAGTATTGTCAAAGCGAGCGACGTTCGGTAACATGGATTGTCGTCCAGGGAGGCACTGCTTTCAGAAAGTCTCATCTCAGCTTGTTAACATGAAGAATCATTCCGGATGACCGAATGACGAACGAGTTAACAGTTTGGAGGGAGCCGCCATTTTAGCTTAAGTAAGAAAACACATGATCTAGTGATCTTACTTACAGTTTTAGAGTGGTCACCTCAAACTCCTAATATGGATGATACGGATCAAGGAAACTCTTCGGAATGCATCAGAATCATGGTTTTGGAAGGGAGAGAGTCTCACCTCAGCTTTTAACACTTAGAATCATTCCGGATGACCGAATGACGAACGTGTTAACAGTTTGGAGGGAGCCATCATTTTAGCTAGCAGAATTTGACACGTTCAAAATGGCAGGGAGATGATGTCAAAACTATAAGTATGGACGAATCTGAATAGCGTCCGGAAAGAAAAAAAAGAAAGAAAAAGAGAGGCATTTGAAAAGACATTATGTATAAAATCGAGCTTTATTCTTCGGCACTACTGGCCGGAAAGTACAAGGAAAACAAGAATAAGATTACAAAGATGGGCTACTCTATTTGATGACTGACGTTCGGGGAAGATTGAGGTTGAGTGATGCTGGCCTGTGCTGCATCATCAGGGATCGCTTTCTGTCTCATCTCCATAACCCGATCGTAAGTATTCCCCAATAGGTCATCAAATCCCAACTCATCAGGATCGAACGGCTTGGGGAAGCGTTCCACGATCAGGTCAAGGTTCCCGTCTAGAAGCAAATCTTGACTTTGCTTCACAGTTTTCTCCGTCAGGACATCCAAGAAAGATTTCCCTTCAGGCATGCTATCCAGAAGCTCTATTCCCGACTTGATCGGGTCTTCGCTCTCACGCAAGAATTGGCCCAAATGAGGTCCCAAAAATTGCCGAGCGGAGTTCTGTAAAGCGATATCCAATCCTTTGCTGCGTTGATATTCGATCAAGGCCTGATTGGTGATCTTGGAGGTGTTGGCAGTATATGGCTCGGGAGGATTATTCCCCGCTGATTTATCAAACCGCATCCCAGCGGCTTCAGCCACTCTGACCTTGGCTCTGAGATCTCTAATTTCTCGGTCACGACGTCGGGCCCTCTCCTCCACCTTAGCCAGATCAGCCTTCGCTTGTTCACCTTCATCAACACGGACTTGCATATCTGCAGCCAGTTTTCGAGCGGCGGAAAAGAGAACCTGGCTATCTTTCCGATCGTTGGTTATGCGCTTCATCTCATGTTCTGCAGCCAGGAAGGCCCGGTGATAGTATACTCCGGCCTACAAACAGTAAAAAAGGAAATCAAATAACATATACAAAATCAGGAGAAAATCAAGGGTTTAAAAGCGTTGATGACCGATCCGCACCTTGAGAGTCTCCAAGTGACCTGCCTCGACCAGGTCAGACCAATGGGTCAGAGTAGAAAAACTGGGTGGAACCTTCAAGGAGGTACTGCACCACATAGAGGATGGTATCTGCCCGAACAAGTACTTTCCCTCTTCTCGGGGCCCCAAATTGGAAAACTCTACAAACATCCGATCATCGACCGATGTATTGTTAAACACTGGAGTTTGGGGCTGGGCAGGGATGGTAGGTTTTTTCAGCTTATCATCCGGACCGGTCAAATCGACCACGTGATCGACCGGGATCAGTATGCTGCCATCATTCCCTCTGCGTTTCTTCCGGGTTTGCTCAGCAGATGCATGATCGGCAATCATCTTCTCCTTGCCTTTTCCGGAGGAAGCGGTCATAGTAGCGGCAGATATGGAACGCCGAACGGGTATAGGGGATATAACACCTACAACAAAGGGAATAAGAGATAAGAAACTAAATTGAAAGGAGAACGATCGGGTTAAGATCCTATTACACTTACCAATCCCAGCAGTTAGCATATTGGAAGGGGTAATAAAACCTCGAAGACTCCGAGTTCCTCCCATACGTAGAGACTCGGCTTGAGAGCGCAGAACGACATCTATTCTGGGCTCAGAATCCCGAACGGGGTAAGCGTTCCACTGGTCAGGAAATGGGAGAGAATCGCCTATACGCACGAAGAGAAATCGTTCCTCCCAATCAGCCGGCGAAGTAGATTTATCTGCAAACAACTGATGATCAGCTCGGGCTACCAGCTTCAGGTACCCAGTAGTCCAATAGGGCTGATAGCATTAATGGTGTAGAAATAGATCGACACTTGGGCGATCCTCAGTTCCTGGCATCGGATTATAAAGCCAGACAGAATGCGGTAGGTGTTGGGTACTAACTGAGCGGGAAGTACGGAGACCCGATGGAGGAACTCCACAACGAATGGATGAAGAGGGAAGCGAAGCCCAGTGATCAATGCATCAAGGTGAACAAGCACGTGCCCCGGTCGGTGCCTCATAGGGTGCCTGATGAATCCGGCATAAAATTCTCTAGGCGGAGGCAACAGTTGGCGAAGTTGCCGTTCGGCATCTTCAGGAAGACGTTGTTTTTGTTTGCGAATACGGGTGAAGTGCAAGGCAATGCGGGATGGCCGGTCGGGCATTCCCTTGTTATAGATCTTTACATCGTCTCCCGAAAGGCATCCGTCGTCAAGAGGCTGTTCGGCATCTTTGAGTATGGGAGGATTAGTGGAATTAGGTACTTGGGAAGAAGAGCCTTCGGCCTTGTTTACAGCAGGAGTTTTTCCCACATAGATAAGCGGCATTTCCTCATATTCTGAGCTAGAGGAAAAATACATAAAATCACTTGAGGAATCCTGAGAATTCTAGAGAGAGAAAGCTTAGAGATACGCAAGAAGAAATTAAGGAAGCAACAGAAGAAATGGAAAAGAAACACCTCTATTTATAAGCAAAGATGCCGCCCAAAACCCTAACCCATGAAGGACATGTGGTGAAATGTGGTTGTACGAAATTATGGTACATTTATGATAATTTAGCACGTTCCCCGAACGGTTAAATGGGCAATTCATGAAGAAAGTATTAACCGTTTTGGGGAAGCTATCCTAAAAAGATTGAACGATGAGCGTACTGAGAGACATTCCGAGCCAAGGTCGGCATAAGCCATAAATTTGAAACAAGTATCTTTAGAGACCCCGAACGGGTAGTATTTGAAGAACAACGGATAAAGATCGGCGGGATGGGGAAAATTCAGGATTCGGACGAGTCAAAAGATAGGGGTAGCAAGATAAGCCGAACAGGTTTTTTTTAACAGTTAGGTGGAATAGATGGAACATCAGAAACAAAAGATTCACTAAAACTAAGTCCTACAGAACTATCTAAAGCCCGAACGATGATACGAATAATGATAAAAAACGAGGCCAGAAAAACTCCTAAGTCCTATAAAACGAACCGAATCCCGAATGGTAAGCAATGAATCAATAAAGACAAAAAAACAATATGTGAAGCTTTGTGCAAAAGAGATATATTATATATTCATCGGCTCTATCGGCCGGAAAATACAATTATGGTTTACAAAAAAGAAGAAGGGGGAAGGGATTAAAGTTGCTAAAAAACGAAATTCTAAATCTAGTGGCCTTCTCTATTCTCTTCTTCATCACCTTCCTCCTCATCCGAACCAGTGGGGGGATCAGGCTCTCTCCCCGCTTCACGATCAGATCCCCGTTGTAAATCCCTTTGATTTTTCTCAAATTGAGCTTCAACGATGGGCACCTGGGGAAGATCGGTAAGCTCGATCGGCCTCCCTAGCATCTCTTGCAGCTTATTCATAAAGGGGGCCAAGATATGCTGGCAGCCCATAACATAAAGAGATCGGGCCAGGGAGTCATTGTATTTCTTGGCCCTCGGATCCTGGTCGAGCAGCTTAACCCCCTCGCTGTGGCGGGAATCGCCCGTGGAGAATCGATCGAGATAAGCACCAAAGGTGGCCGGGAGTTCCTGCTGCGCATAATCTTTCTTCAGGGCAGCAAACTCCTCGGACCCTTTGAATGCCTCCCGGACGGCGGACAAATCAACCTTCACCTCAGCAGGGCCGTCCGGGATACGGGGAGCGTTCTCTTCGAACTTCACCAAAGCAGCTTCAGCAGCGTGAACTTTGGCTTGGAAGGCCCCGAGCTGGACCCTGAGCTCACCAAGCTCTAACTCAAGGCGTTTCTTCTCCTCCACGGAGGCCTTCCGATCGGTCTCCAAAGCGACAAAGGCAGCAGCCGCATTCTGCTCCGCAGAAGTCTGAGCGACGATCAGGTCCCGCTCTTTAGCCAGTCGAGCCTCCCTCAACTGCAGGCTGTAGAGCCCAACCTGCAGAATGTCGTTCGAGAAATGAGATGGTGAAGAACAGAAGTTAAACTATGAGAAAACTATAAGGAAAAAGAGAGATACCTTCAGAGCTGCCAAAACCAAGCATTCTTCGGATTGCTCGACCGACATCCTAGGGACGGCAAAGTTGTTGAACCACGAAGAAGTGGACCAAATCTGGCTTGCAGGAGAACCATCCATCTCCAACATTTCATGAACTGGATCTGCCAGAGAGATCCGTTCGACCTGCGTAGAAAGGTAGACAGTGTTGGTCTCACCTGCAGTCATATTAGTCTCCTGAGCAGCCTGGAAATGCTCAGGGAATTGATGCAGCTGATAAGATCCGAACCGATCATCGATCAGCATGGCGTCAAATTGGTCCTGATGAGGGACCTATTGAAGCGGCTGTGGATCCTGAACGGGTTGAGAAGACCCGACATCCTGAGCAATGGTGATGGAAGGATTGGGTTGAGGATTCTTCCTTGCCTTCTTCCGTTTCCTGATCCCCCGGCTGCAAGAACTCGGCTATTGTCCATAGGTGCGTCTGGATTGGGAGCTAAAAATAACAAAGGAAAATGTTAGTACCGAACGGCCTTATCACGTGGGAAACAAAAAAGAAAAGAACGTTTCTCGCACGGGAAGGACCGCCCGGACCATGGCACTTGATTCTCAAAACAAGTAAACCCAAGAGAACGGGCAGTACCTATCTCGGCTTTGATAAGCCGATCGGGAGTCAAATAACTCATGATATCTACACATTTGTCCTTCTCCATAACGAGCACATCCTTATAAATTTCCTCAGTAAGGACTGGATCGGGAGATTTACGAGGGAAGGCATTCCATTTGCGGGGGATCAGGCCATCCGGGATAGACACGAAGAAGAACCGATCTTTCCACCCCTTAATTGAAGTTGGATTGCCCTTGATAGAGTATATATCTAGAGAGAAGTGAGAGCTAGAGAGAGAAGTGCAAGTAAATGCTTCAATAAAATGATTTTGTAACCCCTACAACTACCTCCAGAGGAAGTATTTATAGGAAACATACGGGCTGGGCTCCCAAGCCTTGGGCTTGGGAGGTCCATTTACAATTGGACCGCTATTGGGCCGAATACAATGTGTGTAGAAATGATTAAGTGTAAAATCTAGTTTTGTGAAGCTTCCACAACCGACGAGGGTCTAGCCGACGAGGTCACGGCCGATGAGGGCACGGCCGATGAGGACACCCTGGTTCTCTGGCTTCAGGATCATATTCTGAGTTGGTCCCTCTTCGGCCGACGGGGGTCCTTTGGCCGACGAGGGCACTGCCTGGTGGTTTGTACTTTCTGTTCTTCTGAGTATGTGGGTCCTGGGGCCTAGACCCATATACTCCATCAGCCCTTAAACAGGATATGTCCCGTTTGGGCACTAGTAGCCATATATCCATGTGTTTGTTGAGGGGGGGCACTTTAAAAAATTGGTGAAATAAGTCTAGGGTCGGCAGGGCACCGGCATCTTTACAACGGCAAATAAAGCCCTCCATTGCCCGATAGGAGTTCGGCATGACTTGGGCCGGTACAATTTCGTAGAAATTAAAAAATGAAACGAGAAAAGAATGTAATGGAAACCTAATCTCGGCCCTAACTGAATCGAAGTGGACTACAACCATCCCAGGGGTATGGCGCATTGGGTGAAGCCCAACTCGCAATCGGAAGTTCACTGGGTCTGGGATTAGGGCTGGAATTTCGGCCCTGTTGTGAGAAGTCAGTTTTTGCCGCCTCTCCCTAATCAATCTTAGGTCAAGCGTGTGACGAGGGAAATCGTTGGAACGATCGGCCGCCATGGAAGCCAGTTCATCATCAGACTTGGTGTCATCGGAATCTTCATTGGAGGAAGAAGAACTGCCGGAGGAATCCTCCGTCTCCGCCCTAATCTCCGTCGTCGCCACATTGGAGCCCTCAACAAAAGGGACAGTGATAATCTCCACATCATGGTCTTCCCCTTGGGAAGCCATTTCCGAATCGGAACACAGTCGAGAACTCATAACGATCGGATCAAAGAAAAGAGAGATTTAGAGGGATGAGAAGTACCTGGAAACGAAAAGCTTGAAGGGATTGAGAGAAAAGGCAGAGTTAAAGCACGAAGAGATTGAAAATTTGAAACCCGGATTTGAGGAACTAAAGGCCAATTTATAGCCTTACAAACGCCATATCAAAGACCAATCAAATAGAGACACGTCACTGGAACAATTTGAAATAACACGTGTCACATGGAAGAGCAAAGATCAACAATCATGACGAATATGGGAAAACTTAAACGACAGTCGTCAAATCACAGTATGGGGAACTAACCACTTCTGTACCCTGATCGACATTCGGCATTTATATCATGGCACTTATACTTCCTAATGCACTCACTGACATTCGAGACATCGGAAGTGGGGGACTCATGTTGGGATATTGGCCTGGAAACCCAATACCCGGATTAAAGGCCCAGGATATCCAGCCCAAACAACGAGCCCACTACCCTATGATAAGTACGCCCAGTGAGATTTTCATACCGAACGAGGTTCGGGCCAAGTAAAGGTTAGCCCATAAAACAGACATACCGAACGGGGTTCGGGTCATACATCATACTTGGTCCAAATCAACAATGTTTTACAGGGTCCATTATCCCGTTCGGGCAATGGACAACTGTTGGTCCCGGTTATACTGGATACAGTCTACAGGGGGGGTGAATAGACTGTATTGGTTTTTAGCTTTTTAAACAAAGTACCAGATTTACAGAATAGCCTGTTCTGTTGAAAGAACAGACTGGCAGCGGATGGGGTTCTGGTAGGGAGTTCTGTTAGCCTCAGAGAAGCAAAGGCAATAGGCCTTCTGTTAACTCGTAGAACAAGTTCTGCTGAACACAGATACCAAGTCCAAGGAGTTATACAGTTCTAACTAAGTGCAAGTATTAAAAGCAGTAAGTAAATGACACCAGGGATTTTTATAGTGGTTCAAGGAACAACTCGTTCCTCTAGTCCACTGTTCCACTAAGCTGTAAAAACTGCCGTTTACAAAGCCTTAGTCCTAGTACTTAAGAAGCACTCCACGTCTTCTTCAAGTCTAGATGTGTCATGGGATGCACTTCCTGGCTTCCTTTAACACTGGTCCTTTCACTGAGTTTCCTTGAAGTATCACCACTTCACTACTCCAGTTATTTGGACGTCCTTCTTGTAGCAAGAAGAGTTTCTGTTGAAACTGGGGTTCCTCCAACTAGCTTCGTTACAAAAGATTTGTATGTGATGAGCTTGAAGAGTTGAAGAACACTTGGAACTTTGCTTGAGTTGGAAAGAGTATTTTTCCAACTTCTGCCTTCTCTTGTAGAAGATAGTGAGTTTGAATCTCAAGGAGGCTTTTTGCTTTTTCAGAGTTTGAATATCTTGTTTGTAGCAAAGGTTAGCAAAAGTTGCAAAGTTATCTTGGCAAAGTTCTTCGTAGTGTATCTTTTATACTGAGGTTGTCTTCCCGTTGGAGGAGTAGGAGGACAACTGCATTTAATGCGCGAGCAGTTGACTTGACCAGTAGGACCCGGTAAAGTTGGCGGGTTACTATTTTGGGATAAAGTAATCTGACATTGCGGCCAATCATCTGCAATTACTCCACGGAGCATGGGGAGCATTAAATGAGCATTTAATGCGAGCACTGTAGCTTTTCCGTTTCATACTCTTAGCCGTTGAAGGAATCTTTTAGTTGACTTCCCGGCTTTGTGGATTTCTTCCAAGTGTCAGACCTTCTGGTGTCTTTGGCAAAGAACTGATCAGAGAAGATCTTGAGCACTTCTGTTGATAGTAGCTTACAGAGGACCAAGAGGGTTTCTGTCAAGCTAAAGGGTAGCAGAGACCCTGAGGTTTTCTGTTCCTAGACAGAGAACCAAAATCTTCTGTCCGGAGGTCTTCTGGTAGAGAGGCCTTCTGGTAGTCGATTATGCTAAGAACTTTACAGGGGAAAATTCTAATACATAATTTCTAGAAGGGGTACTCTAAAGTCCTAATAAATATAGCATCATCAAAATCTAAATACAATTATTCCTTACAATTTCCCCCTTTTTGATGATGCCAAAACCCTTTAACTATTTCCAGAGAAGTGCCTTCACCATAAAAAAATTTAAAGTTTAAAACTTTCCATTAAAAACTTGGTGGGCAACTTGGCATAGGAAAATAGTAAGAGTGCGGTACATTCAGATAACAGTTCAAAAAAGAAACAAGTACAGAATAAAACATTGAGCAACAAAGAGTAAAGAAGCAAAGAGACTTTAGAAGGAGCAGAGATAAGCTTTTATTAGATCAAGAGTTTTAAGAGAAGTTTAAAAGGAATTACAGATTTTCCCTTTCAGCTTCAGCTCTGGTTCTGCGATCTTGTTCTTTTAGATTCTTCAGTTCAGCATTCACTTCTTCTCTTATGCCAGCCAGATTTCCTGGTGCTTGACAGGAGGCCCAAATGGGAGAGAGCTTGCAGTTTAGATAATGAAGTACTTCCTCATGTACATCCTTGCCTGGGAGTACACTCTTGTGAAACCAATATTCAGCCTCTTCCAAGAAACCACCATGTGTGACCCTTATATGACCGTCTCTGTCAAGATAGAGATTCTGTCTTTGAGTAGGGGTCATCTTCTGCTGAATTTCTTCAAACTGTGCTCTGTCAATCTTTTGGGAGCCTCCAAGTCTCCACTCAGTTAAGCTCAAAGGTTTCTTCTTCTTGGTAGAACCTCTGCGAGGAGAAGAAGGTCTTGAAGTACCAGCTTCTCTCTTCTTCTGTTGGGAGGCCTGGAAGTAAGGGGTTGGATCAATATCAGATAAGGGTCCAGCAGTTGGCCTAGGGGGCAATTTCTTCTGTTGGGGGTCCTTTTCCTTTTCCCCCTTTTTGGCATCATCCAGGTCAGAGATCATCATGGCAATCTTCTGGAACTCTGTTGCCTGGGAGATGGCTATCTGCTCAAGAGTTTCTGGTAAGGTCTGCGTGACAGAGGTCAGACCTTCTTTCAAGTTCTGTTGACGATCAAGAGCAGACTTGATGTCCTGAGAGCCAGCTTCAAGCAGTATCAGCTTCTGATACCTTTCTTGATCCTTCTTGATCAGGGTGGCCACTTGATCTTTGTGATCATTATTCAAGAGTTGTAGCTGCATAAACTTCTCAGCAGATTGGTCTTCATACCATTGTACAATGTCAAGGGATTCTGTTATGTCCTTGAGTTGTTTATTCTGCTTGTTGAGAGTCTGAGACTGGGAGTAGAGAACAGAGTGGACACCATCCACTTCTCTGGCAACAGCATTAAGCTTTGCAGATGATGATTCCATGAAGGTGACCAGTGTTTGAGTCAGAGCTTCAACCTTCTCTGTGATGTGCTGAAGTCCAGCCTCAAGATGATTATGAACAAAGGTGATATGTTCATGGTGCTTAGTGTTGATCTCAGCCAATTGATCCATTCCATCAAGCATTTTACCACCAAAGTCCTCAGCTGCAGTGACAAACTGATTGAAGGAGATTTGGGGCTTAGCTTCTTTGGATTCTGTGTACCCAGGCATACCTAGACCTCTTGACTTAGGCATAGGAGGCCTTCTGGGTTGTTCTTCATTCTGGGGAGGGGTCTTCCTCCTTTTGGAAGTTTCATCAGCAGCAATGGAGGATGTAAGAAATCCATCATTGTCACTGGAAGAAGAGGGGACCCTGAAGATAGGTTTCTTGATGGGGGTAGAAGCCACAGAGTGTTGAGGGGAAAGAGGAATGGCTGCATCTTGTGGTGCAGGCTTTGGAGAAGCAGTTCTGGATTTCTTGTTGGAGGGGTTTTCCTGTTGAAGTGAGGGAGCATTCTGTTGTTGTGGAGGAGAGGGTGGAGGTGATGGTGATCTGGATCTGATGGAGGGTTGGGATTTGCAGGGAGAAGGGTTTTTGGTTTTGGGTGAGGAGGTTTTCTGTTGGGGTGAAGTTGTAGAAGAGATGATCTGTTGGTGTTGGTATTGAATAATTTGTCCTTGAGGGGATGGTGATTTGTTCTTTGGAGGAGAGAACGGTTTGCAGGGTGAAGGAGATGAAGATTTGGGGGTGGAGGGTTTCTGGTGTGAAGGGGTTTTCTGTGCAGAGATGGTTTTCTGTGGGGGTGAGGGGGATTTCTGTTGGGGTTGGGGAGAGGTGTTTTTAGGAGAGGGAGGGGGAGAAGGAATGATTGGGGGAATTACCTCTAGTATTGTTTCTGTGAACAGAGAGTCTCTCCATTCTTTGACAAGTCTTTCCATGACCAGAGGTAGATCATTTGCAGTAGAGGGTTCACCTTCTCCATGTGCACTGTGGCGAAACTTGATCATTGACTCCTTCCTCTTCTTCTCAACTAACCAAGCATCAAAGTCATTCATCTCATGCTCTTGAAGAGCCTTCACATGGTCTTCTGGTGAGTTTCTGACCAGAGGTGCTTTTCCTTGAAGTTTCTCCTTCTTCTTCTGTAGGACAGAAAGAAGAAAATCCTTGTTTAGGCATGACTCCACATCATCTGTGTCAGCCCATCTGAGCACTTCTTCTTCTTCAAAGATGAAGTAGGACAAGTTCTTGAGGAGCTCAGTGAGAGGTCCCACTCTCCACTTTCTCCATGCCAGAATCCTGATGAATTTCCTATCAGGGCTTGAAGTGCTACTTACTTCTTGGTGTTCTGGTGAAGAAACCACCATAGGTTGATTATTTGCAGAGGCAGGAGGAGAAGAATGTGGTTCCCCCTGAGTAGTGGCATTCTGCACCACTACTTCTTCTTCTGAGTCACTTGACTCAAAGATGATCCTCTTTCCGTGCCAAGCATTTCTGTTGGCTGGGGCAGAGGTGACAGAGTCCTCCAGCTTCTCCTGTGCTGCAGGTGTCAAGATTTTGGTCTTATTTGCAATGGGGGAGGCAGAGGGGGTGTTTTCTGAAGAGATAGGTGAAGGTGCCTTTCTCTTAAGTACAGATTTCTTTGCCACCATCTTGTGGACTTTGACAGGTGTGGTCTTCTTCTTGGGAACCTTCTTGACCACCTTCTTTACCAAAGGCATTTCTTCTTCAGAGTCAGAAGGGGTAGGAGGTTTTTGTTGCTTCTTGGAGACTTTCTTTGGCTGAACAACCTTCTGTTGTTGCCTTTCTCTGTTGAACTCAAGGGTTCTGAGTCTTTTCTGCTCTGCCTTGAGAGCAACTTTCCTGTCACTAGAAGTGTTGAGGAAGAGCAACTTGGTGTAGTCTGCCTCAATAGGGTTTCTCAGCCCTATCCTTGCCTTGAGCAAGGTTTCAGAGATTAGGAGACCATAACCCATGGGGGTTTTGAACAGACCGGTCTCCTTGTCTTTCTTCTTGATGAATTCAACAAGGGATTTGACAATTACCTGTCCCCAGTTGATGTTCATCCCATGATGAACTGCAAAGACAGCCTTTGCATTTAGTGCATTCATGTCATCTGTGGAGGTGCTCTTGCTCCAGACACACCTATGCAGGATGTTGACCAACTTCTCATAGTCGCTCAGAAGGAGGTTTTTCTTCATGTACAACTTTGGAACTCTACCCACTTCAGGTCGGCAGTAGAGTTGGACAAAGTTGTCCACAGTGACGTTGACACTGTCCAGAGTGAGGAAACCTTCAGTTTCTTCTTCTTGTGGGTCCTCTACTACGCCAAAGAGGGCGTTGAGGTCTGCAGGAGTGAGGGTAATGTCTTCGCCATTGACATTTGACCGAATGGTCTCCCCTTCATATGTAGCGTTGAGATAGAACTCTGCTACGTCTCTTGTACTGTAGGATTCAAATTGATAACCTACCACTTTGTTTAGTTGGGAGTCCTCCATTCCCTTGATGATTTTCATCATCGTTTCGTGGTTTGAGGCGAGTTCAGGGAGTGCAGAGAGGTCGCAGTTCATCCCTGTGTAGATGTTTGAAACTAGAGTGTTGATTTCCTCCTTGGTGATGTCGTTGATGTTGATGAAAGCCATTTGATCAGAGAAGAATTTCAGAAAGCTTGAGAGCTATGGAGGTTTGAAAGTTTGAAAGTAATGAGAGCAGTAGCGGTTTAGGTTTGCGAAAGAGGAATTTATGGGTTTGGGTTAGTGGACGTTTGGAATTAATTTATGGTTCCAAGATACCAATAAATGTAAAAAGGGGCGGAGTAAATAAACGGGGGGCGCAGTAAATATAATACGGCTTGATACCGTTTTAAGGGTAAAAGGGTAAAAGACCTTTAATAATTTACTAGGACACCCGGTTTTCAGAAAATTTCTAAGGCCACAACCCTCTGAGGGTTTTTCTGTAGAAGGGGGGTTTTCTGTTGCTGAGGTGTTCTGCCAGGGTAGGGATCAGAAGAGGTTGACAGAAGGGGTTCTGCTGCAGGTATTCTGTCAACAGCAAATGAGCAACAGAGGGCCTTCCTTTTCAACTTTCCCTTGGAATCTCATCCATCATTCCCAATTCCTCTCTCAGTTTGTTGAACCTAGCCTCAGGAAGAGGCTTTGTCAGGATATCTGCAAGCTGGTCTTCTGTTGGCACATGTTCCATGCAAATGTGCTTCTTCTCAACATGATCTCTGATGAAGTGATGTCTGATCTCAATGTGCTTTGTTCTGGAATGAAGAACTGGATTCTGAGTGATAGCAATGGCACTGGTGTTGTCACACAACAGCTTGATCTCCTTTGCTTGAATTCCATAGTCCTTCAGTTGTTGCTTCATCCAGAGTAGCTGAGCACAGCAACTCCCAGCTGCAATGTACTCTGCCTCAGCTGTACTTGTTGAGATGGAGTTCTGCTTCTTGCTAAAACAGGAAACAAGCCTTCCTCCTAGCAATTGGCAGTGACCAGAGGTGCTCTTTCTGTCTAGTCTGCAACCTGCAAAATCTGAGTCAGAATAACCAATTAGTTCAAAGTTACCTCCCTTTGGATACCATAGGCCTGCATTTGGATTTCCTTTGATGTATCTGATGATTCTCTTTGCAGCACTTAGATGGCTTTCCTTGGGCTTTGATTGGTATCTGGCACATATTCCAACAGAGAATGAGATGTCTGGTCTGCTTGCAGTTAGATACAACAGAGATCCTATGATTCCTCTATATGTTGTTGCATCTACATCCTTTCCTTCATCATCTCGACCAATTCCTTGTGAAGTGTTCATGGGAATCTTCACTGATGATTTGCCTTCCACTCCAAACTTCTTGATCAGATCTCTGGTGTACTTCCCTTGATTTATAAAGATCCCTTCTGGAACTTGTTTGACTTGAAGTCCTAGGAAGTAACTGAGTTCTCCCGTCATACTCATTTCAAATTGACTCTGCATCACTTGAGAAAATTTCTTACACAGTTCTGGATTAGTACTTCCAAATATAATGTCATCAACATAAATTTGTACTAACAGAATATGATTAGCAATAGAGATTTGAAATAAAGTTTTGTCAACCTTTCCTTTAGTAAACCCATGGTTCACTAGGAAAAGTGACAATGTGTCATACCAGGCTCTCGGAGCTTGCTTAAGACCATAGAGGGCCTTTTTAAGCTTGTAGACACAAGAAGATTGAGTAGGAATGACAAAACCTGGTGGTTGTTCCACATAAACTTCCTCTTCAAGATCTCCATTCAGAAATGCACTCTTGACATCCATCTGGTAGACCTTGATGTTGTTGTAGGCAGCATAGGCTAGGAAGATTCTGATGGCTTCAAGTCTGGCAACTGGTGCAAAGGTCTCATCAAAATCTATTCCTTCTTCTTGACAGTATCCTTTAGCTACTAGCCTTGCTTTATTCCTTACAATGTTGCCATCTTCATCTGCTTTGTTCTTGAATACCCATTTGGTTCCAATGACATTCTGGTGCTTTGGCCTAGGAACAAGTTCCCATACTTTGTTCCTTTCAAACTGAGTGAGCTCTTCTTGCATAGCATTGATCCAATCTGAGTCTGCAAGAGCTTCTTCAACTGTCATAGGTTCCATCTGAGATATATAGCAGGCAAGCATTGCTTCTCTTCTTGATGTGGATCTGGTTTGAACTCCACTTCTGATTTGACCAATCACTTGGTTAGGAGGATGATCTCTTAGCCATGTTAGGTCTGGTTCTGTCAGCTACTGTCTTGGTCTCTCTGGTTCCTCATCTTCAGAGTTTTCATCTTCATTCAACAGAAGGGGGTTTGGAGCAGGTGTTGGAAATGCAGGGTTGTCTGCTACCTCTTCTGTTGGTTCTGGTGTTCTGTCTTCTATGCTGACTTCCTTGAGAATCTCTGTTACCTCTTTAACAGAGATGCTTTCATCAAACTTCACATGTATGGATTCTTCAACATGTAGGGTCCTTCTGTTGAGTACTCTATAGGCTTTACTGGTGTTTGAATAGCCTATAAAGACTCCTTCATCAGCCTTTTCTTGAAATACTTTCAGATGCTCCTTTCCATTGTTGAGAATGTAGCACTTGCATCCAAATACATGAAAGTAGCTGATGTTAGGTTTTCTTCCCTTCCAGAGTTCATAAGGGGTCTTCTGGTGATTCTTGTTGATCATGCTTCTGTTCTGAGTATAGCATGCAGTGTTGATTGCTTCAGCCCAATATCTCATAGGCAATCCAGATTCTGCAATCATTGTTCTTGCAGCTTCTTTTAACGTTCTGTTCCTTCTTTCTGCTACGCCATTCTGTTGAGGGGTTCTGGCGGCAGAAAGTTGACGAAAAGTTCCATTCTGATCACAGAAGTCCTTTATGACTTGGTTGACAAATTCAGTTCCTCTGTCTGATCTGATTGTCTTCACTTTCAAGTTCTTCTCAGTCTGAAGTTGCTTTAACAGAGATGGCAACTTCTGAAGAGTTTCATTTTTCTTTGATAGAAAAACAGTCCATGTATATCTGGAATAGTCATCAACCATGACTAGGGTATATTTCTTGCCACCAACGCTTGGAGTCTCAACAGGTCGAAATAAATCCATGTGAATCAGATTTAGAGGACTTGTAGAAAGATCTCCAGCAATGGGCTTGAAGGAATTAATCACTTGTTTGCCTTTCTGACATGCACTGCAGAGGGTCTCCTTCTTGTACACAATGTCTGGTAGTCCTTCTACAATGTGTTCTCTGGCCAGTTTGTTGATTGTTTTGAAATTCAAATGGTTGAGCTTTTTGTGCCAGTCCCAGCTCAGTTTTGAATCTCCTTTGGCTATCAGGCAAACTCCATCTTTTGCAGTGTTCCAATCAACTACATAGATGTTCTTCTTCCTTGATGCTGTAAGAACCACTTCCTTTGTTGTCTCATGTTTCACATAGCAGAAGTCCTTTGTGAATTCAACAGTGTAGCCTTTGTCACAGAATTGGCTAGCACTCAGCAAGTTGAACTTCAGTCCTTTGACATATGAGACATCATCAATGATTATCTGGTTCCTGATCAGCTATCCTCTTCCTTTTGTTTGACCTTCTTTGTCATTACCTCCAAAGGTAACTCTAGGTCCTTTGCATTTCTGGAACTCTGTTAGGCAACTTCTGTCACCTGTCATGTGCCTGGAGCATCCACTATCAATAAACCATTCTTGTTCAGAGATGGCTCCAGCACACAGTTCCTGCAAGATCAAAAGAAAGATTTAGGTACCCAAGCAATGCTGGGTCCTGGGGAGTCATGGAGTCTGGGTAGTTGGTACCATTTTGGTCTCATCAAGTGAAACCTTGGTGGGTGGTACCCATTGTCCACCTGGTAGTTATAGTAAACTGAAGTGTGATTCACTTTGGGCAGATGCTTGTGAGGGTCATGCTTTCTGTTTACATACTTTTGCATAGCCTTTTTTGTTGGAAAGAAGTCCCATAAACTATCAAGAGCAGAGGGACGGTTAACCTTGGGCTTCTGAAGTTGACCAGTCAACCTCTTCTGCCTGAAGTTAACTCTCTCTTGATATTTGCCCTTCTGGTGATCATTTCTGGCACGATTGACATGAGGTTGTCTGTCAATGAATGGTCTTTTATTTTTGTTATTTTGAAATCCTCTTCTGTTGTTAGGTTTTCTATCAGGTTCATTATTTTTCAAAAAGGGTTTCTATTGAACCTTTATCTTACCCTTTTCTGGTCTGACATCCTCATGAACAACCTTGGTGCCAGATACACCAGCTTGACAGATGGGGCTAGAAATCAGTGGCTCTATGACCTTATCTGCCTTAGCAACTCTGGTGCTAGGCATTACAGAAGGCTCACCTGATTCTGTTGAGCCATAACCAAGACCAAAACCAGTGCCAATTTGTTGATCAAGCACAATCTTTTCCATGGAAGACTGGGCCTTCTGGTAAGCTTTGTACTTAATCTCGAGAGGCTCTATTTCTCTTATTCTCTTGAGAAGAGAAACATTTTCAGTCTCTAGTTGATCTCTTTCCTCAATTAGAAGATTGATTTTGATCTCAACCTCCTTCTTTAAGTCAAGAATTTCAGCTTTTAACTTACTATTTTCTTCTGTTACAGAAGAATAAGTGGCTTGTATGGCCTTAAACTCTTCCCAAAATTCTGACATTGAATCAGAATCAAAGGCTAAGCCTACCGAAGAAAAACTAGATTCAGAAGTAGAGGTTACCTCATCATCAGAATGAGCCATCAGGCAAAGGTCTTCTGTCTCAGTATCCAGGCAACAAAAGGCCTCATCAGAATCTGAGTCAGAACTGGACTCTGTTTCTGACAGAGGGTCTTTCTCCAGCTATTCTGTCACAAGTGCCTTTCTTCTTCTGGAGTTGTCCTCGTACTTCTTCTTTTCTCCATCCTGTCCTTGCTTCTTGGACACTCTAGGATGGGGACAATCAGCCTTGAAGTGACCAGGTTGTCTGCAATTGTAACAGAGAAGCTCTCCACTGCTTTCTGTTGATTTGACCTTCTGGTATGGCTTTCTGTTGAAAGATGGACTCCTTCCATCTTTGGGATTCTTCATAAACTTTTTGAATCTCCTGGCAAAGGCAGCCATATATTCATCAGATAAAAGTACTGAAGGGTCAAAATCATTTACCTTAGATGTGCTGGCAGTGAGGGCTGTAGTGGTCCTCTCTTCTGGTACATCTTCCTTTTCTTCAATCATTTCAAACTCATGAGCTTTGAGATCTGAAATGAGCTTATCAGTGGGATAAGTCTTTACATCCTTGCTGGGTTGGACAACAACTACCTTCATCTTCCATGCTGAGGGCAGTCCCCTCAACACCTTCAGGTTGATCTCCTTGGTGGTGAGTTCCTTGCCAAGCTCAGAGATCTCTCCAGTGAGAGTGAGGAGCCTGTCATACATCTTGGAGATGTTTTCACCAGGGAGAAGTTTGAAGTCATCAAACTTCTTGTTGGCTATGGTTAGTTTGTTGTCCTTCTCTTGCTCATCACCAGCTCCAATGAGCTCGAGAGTATCCCAGATTTCCTTAGCAGTCTTGCACTTCTTGATTCTGTTGAAGTACCTATCATCAATGGACTTGTAGAGGATGTCCTTGGCAATATTGTCTAGGTTGTACTTTCTCCTCTCTTCAGTGGTCCATTCTGACTTGGCTTTACTGATCATCTGGGGTCTGGTGTTGTCTATGGCATGTTCAGGATTGACCTTCTGGAAGCTTGTGAAGGGGCCAATATCTAGTACTTCCCACATCTCATCATGCAGGGCACAGAGATGTGCTTTCATCCGGATCCTCCAGTCATCAAACTTAAGATCTGAAAACATAAGATTCTTGGACAAGGAGTGATCCATTATATCAGATAGAAATGAGGTAAAACAGAAAAACAAGTGGATCTTTGTTCAACAAATAACCTAAGAGATTATTAGAACAAGGAGGCTCTGATACCACTTGTTGGTCCCGGTTATACTGGATACAGTCTAGAGGGGGGTGAATAGACTGTATTGGTTTTTAGCTTTTTAAACTAAGTACCAGATTTACAGAATAGCCTGTTCTGTTGAAAGAACAGACTGGCAGCGGATGGGGTTCTGGTAGGGAGTTCTGTTAGCCTCAGAGAAGCAAAGGCAGTAGGCCTTCTGTTAACTCGTAGAACAAGTTCTGCTGAACACAGATACCAAGTCCAAGGAGTTATACAGTTCTAACTAAGTGCAAGTATTAAAAGCAGTAAGTAAACGACACCAGGGATTTTTATAGTGGTTCAAGGAACAACTCGTTCCTCTAGTCCACTGTTCCACTAAGCTGTAAAAACTGCCGTTTACAAAGCCTTAGTCCTAGTATTTAAGAAGCACTCCACGTCTTCTTCAAGTCTAGATGTGTCCTGGGATGCACTGCCTGGCTTCCTTTAACACTGGTCCTTTCACTGAGTTTCCTTGAAGTATCACCACTTCACTACTCCAGTTATTTGGACGTCCTTCTTGTAGCAAGAAGAGTTTCTGTTGAAACTGGGGTTCCTCCAACTAGCTTCGTTACAAAAGATTTGTATGTGATGAGCTTGAAGAGTTGAAGAACACTTGGAACTTTGCTTGAGTTGGAAAGAGTATTTTTCCAACTTCTGCCTTCTCTTGTAGAAGATAGTGAGTTTGAATCTCAAGGAGGCTTTTTGCTTTTTCAGAGTTTGAATATCTTGTTTGTAGCAAAGGTTAGCAAAAGTTGCAAAGTTATCTTGGCAAAGTTCTTCGTAGTGTATCTTTTATACTGAGGTTGTCTTCCCGTTGGAGGAGTAGGAGGACAACTGCATTTAATGCGCGAGCAGTTGACTTGACCAGTAGGACCCGGTAAAGTTGGCGGGTTACTATTTTGGGATAAAGTAATCTGACATTGCGGCCAATCATCTGCAATTACTCCACGGAGCATGGGGAGCATTAAATGAGCATTTAATGCGAGCACTGTAGCTTTTCCGTTTCATACTCTTAGCCGTTGAAGGAATCTTTTAGTTGACTTCCCGGCTTTGTGGATTTCTTCCAAGTGTCAGACCTTCTGGTGTCTTTGGCAAAGAACTGATCAGAGAAGATCTTGAGCACTTCTGTTGATAGTAGCTTACAGAGGACCAAGAGGGTTTCTGTCAAGCTAAAGGGTAGCAGAGACCCTGAGGTTTTCTGTTCCTAGACAGAGAACCAAAATCTTCTGTCCGGAGGTCTTCTGGTAGAGAGGCCTTCTGGTAGTCGATTATGCTAAGAACTTTACAGGGGGAAATTCTAATACATAATTTCTAGAAGGGGTACTCTAAAGTCCTAATAAATATAGCATCATCAAAATCTAAATACAATTATTCCTTACAACAACCAGCAGGTGGCCAAGTGCAATTAATGCCAGATTGCGATATCAGCAAGTGGAGGCATGGGTGATCAGGTCGGTGGAACATCGGCTAATCAGCATAAAGCGTCCCATACTCTCCATTAGTATAAATAGAAGGTTTAATATCATTGTAAGGATTAGCATTTTAATACTCAAGCCCTAGAATAGCCTTATTACTCTTGTTTCTTGTATTAAGCATCAATCCGACGTACCGTTCGGGTAATTTCCTTGTAATCAAACAGGTCAATTATTACAATTGGGCTTTTGAGCATTCGATTATCGATCTTTTATATTTCTTTTACATACCGAATTATTGTCCATTTCCTGATATATCCAAAGTCTGTGTTGGGCTTTCGGATCTACGGAATTAAACTTCAACAAGTTTAATGGATAAATTAGTTAAATTATGGACGTGGTAATATTTTTGGACTTTATATTAAAAACAGAAAATTAAAACGAAATTAGAATTTGATTATTGGCCTTAATTGAATTAGATTAATGTATTTAGCTGTATTGATATAATTAAACTTATTTATTTGATTTAGTTAGTTCAATTAAATTAGTAAATCAAATAAATTAAACTAGAGGATTGAATTAATTAATTTAATTGGGTTAGTTAGTATAAATAAACTATTGAACAAATTAAAGTTGTTATTGAGATTAGATTATCATTAATGATTATTATTTCGAATTATTGCTTACATCAAATTATTATTAAAAGGTTTATTAAATAAATTATATAAATTATGCAAACTGAATTTTGAACTGAAATTGATTATTTAAACTGGAAATAATGAAATTATTATGTAGTTAATATAATTAGACTAGTTAACTAATTAATCAAATAAATTAAAGTAAATTATGGAGGGATTAGTATGATTAAAGAAAATAATAAGGTTGGGCTGGAAATTAACATTTTAAATAAGGTTTATGAATCTAACTTAATAGTTATATTTAAAGAAGGAATTATGAAATTAAAATAATTAAAGGTTGGATAGATAGGAAATAACAAAAATAATAGAGTAGTTATTAATTTAGAATTTTGATATATATTAGAAGGAGGATTCAAGTGAAGACCAAAGCTAGATATTTAAGGGGATTATCGCAATCTAAGGTAAGTTCTATGTCAACCAAAAATGTTTTATCTCGTACTTATATGTATGCAATATTTGAACTATGTGAATTATTTATGAATTGGAAACTATTTGTTTGACATGGAATGAATATTTTGAATGTATGATTATTGGTGGATTATTATCTATTATGGATTATTAAATGTATATTCTTTTTATTAAAGAATATTGGTGGATTGATATTTATTACAAAGTATATTTTTGAAAAGTGTGATAAGAATGACTTTGGGAGAAACTTAAAGTTTTTCATAATATATTTTTACGTCTCGAGAGAAACACGAGGCGTGGGTGATTAGGACTACTACTACTTTTGGTGAAATTTATTTGGATCGGTAACCAGTCCGGCAATGACATGCTCCGGTAGACATCCCGAGCTTTTATTTGAGGACCAAAGGTCCTTTGGTGGTCATAGTAGTAGTTACCTAATTTACCCTTGGACAATGTCCCTTGTGAGTAGGTGGTAGAAAACATCCTGCCTACTTGAGTTTCTTACTACTCGGAGGGCTCGGAGGGCTAATTTTAGAGGGTGTGCACACTTAAGGTAGAAATTCAGCTTCCAATTGGTGGTCGGTGGGAGCCGGAATTCCGGAATTGTGCTAGAGGAATCTTGAGTTTCGCCCACTCTTAAAAGAAATCTAAAGTATTACTTTTGGAGGAATTGAGGAATGACATTATCTATTGAAGAAATTATTTTGAGACATAAAGTTATTTTGGAGATATGAGAGAGTATTTTCTACATATATACATATACCAAACCTATTTTCCAAATTATATTATTTTACGGGTTCGGGTGGAATCTTACTTAGCTCTAAAGCTAATTTTTGTCTCTTTTGTCTTCTTCTCTTTGCTCTATTGTAAAGATGATTATGGATATGAAGATTGATGTACTTGCTGCCCGAGTGTTCCGCTAGTTGCACACGTTTGATTAATTATCGTTGTTTAAATTTGTAATTCATAAACTTTGTCCTAAGACCTATTTCATTGTTATTTGAACTTATGATGGATAGCATGTGCACTCAATGATGTATAGGTTGAGTGTGGCGGTGACACACCTATTTTTCCCTTAAAGACTTCCGTTGTACTCTAAATATGTTTAATAATAAAGATGGTTTCATTTAAAATGTGATTTTATTTGGGTGGGAAAAATGGGGATGTTACAGCTGCGGCAGGGGGACCCGCTTTCTCCAGATTTGTTCATTTTGGTAGCAGAAGGTTTGAGTGCTATGTTGAGGAGGGCTGAAAGTAGGGGAGGTTCATGGTGTTGCAGTCCGCAGGGGGCGCCAAGAGTGTCTCATTTATTATTTGCTGATGATAGTTTTCTTTTCTTTAAAGCTCCTGATGGTGAATGTACAACAATGAAAAATATTATGCAGACGTATGAAAGGAACTTAAGTAAGATGGTTAATTTTAATAAATATTCTTTAGCTTTAGCGAGAATGTGGGGGAACAGTTTAAAGATTATTGTGGCCAACAGTGGGGAATTCTGAGAGAAGGCAGACATAACCTCTATCTAGGACTGCTAGCGTTAGTAGGGAAAAATAAACCAGTTATTCTGGGCTATCTGAGGGACCGAATATTTAATAGGTTAAAAAATTGGAATAATTGGTTTTTATTCAGAGTAGGCCGTGCAATGTAGGTTGAAGCTGTCGAGCATGAAGTACTCCTGGGTGTCCCCGTTTCTTTTCTTCCCAGTGCCCTTGCGCCCTGCAGAGTGTTCAACGACGCGACATCCAGCGCGGAGGACACGTCCTCGATGTCCTCATTAAGGCCGACCTCCCTCATAGCGGCCGCATCATCATACCCCATTGGAAGGTCACGGTTGACCCTGTCAGCGGTACTGACGGAATCTCTGTGAGAAACCATTTTGCCTTGAAATCTGCAAATAATAAAACACAGACATGCAAAAGTCAGAATCCGGGGATAAGGAACAAAATCCAACCCTCAAACAAAAATCAAACACTCGAATCAACATCTACGTAAGATTCTGAGTCCAGGGATACCGACATCAGTCGCAATGGGGGACTATAAACCCCCCAGTGCCTAAAAAAACCAGTTCGACGGAAAAATCCTTGTTCTGAGCTTTCCGACGAACAAACGAGGGTTAAAACAAAAACGAAGAAGTTGAGGGCTAACTTGGTGAAAAGGTAGAGTGACGGCTGGAACAACGGCAAAAACCTTGACTGGAGAGAATGAAAGCTCTGAACTGCTTGGGAAGTTTTGGAAATTCGAACACAAAGAAAGCGCAAAGGAGAAAGAGAAAGCTTTCACCTTTTATAATCCGCTCCAGAATAAATGGGAAGATGACATGTGGTTCGCTGGAAATCAACCGCATAAAAAACTGAAAGGTTTTGTCACGCCCCAGACCACATCTAAGCGCTTGTACAACCGCCGTATGACTAAGTGACGTCACTCGCAAGTCAACGTGTCTTAATCATACAAGGCGTCCATGAACATAATATATCCATACTCAGTAGTATACATACATAACAACATCACAGTTTAGATTAATTGAATAGCGGAAATATTCAATATTCAATATATCCATACTCAGTAGTAAACAAAATGTAGGCTTGCAGGCCAAAAACAATGTAACAATACAAAAGTATCCATGAGCATAGTTTATCATTTGAAATAGTAAAGGAAGCACGAATCACGTCTTCCTCTAGATTCTCTTCACCCGTGCAAAGGTGTAGATGACAAGCCTTAGCTTCAACCTGAAATGGTGGGCCCCCCGAAGGGGTCAGTACAAGTACCGAGCGAGTAGCAAGCTGAATAAAGAGTAACTGGCGTTTCAAGTATAAGACCCAAACATAGGGTGATACTTATGTAAATAGTCCTTTCCCCCAAGTTAAGAAATACTTAATAGTATATATACACTTGGAAAATACCCGATCCGTAGATCACCGTTTTATTTGGGGAAAAATAGTAATAGTCAATATTCTTGACTAAAAACCTCAGCCCACCCATATACTTATGAGTGTATAGGACTCCTCTTTATCTTTATTTCAATTTCATAATCTATGAGTTTTGAGGATAACATAATCCTTGGGTACTCCACCAATTTGTAATCCGAGTGTTAAGGACTTCAAGTCCTAGGGTCCTCCACCAAGTTTATAATATGAGTGTTAAGGACTTCAAGTCCTAGGGTCCTCCACCAAGTTTATAATATAAGTGTTAAGGACTTCAAGTCCTATGGTCCTCCACCAAGTTTATAATATGAGTGTTAAGGACTTTTAGTCTTAGGGTCCTCCACCAAGTTTATAATATGAGTGTTAAGGACTTTTAGTCCTAGGGTCCTCCACCAAGTTTACAATCCAATGATCAACCTCCTATCAACCTAGATAGAGTCTATATCATATTCATAACTAAATAAATTCATAAGGCTTATGCATCTCAATTCATGCAAAGCCATGCATTTATATAAATTTGTAATTAACTAATACCAACCGGTATTAATTAATCCATCATCAACCGGACAACGTTTCGTTAACCGTCATTTCAAGCCTTATACATATCAACTTAATCATCATGTATATTAAGTTAATAATACTCATTCTATGCTTCATTTACCTTTCAAGCATAGCATGCAATTTCATAGAAATTCTCATATCATATTCCATGCATATTCATGTACTTCATTTCATGCATGCTTAATCGTTTGGTTAATCACATGTTTAAATATCTTTTAAACATCATTATGAATACCTATAACATTTATTTATGTAATCTCATAATTAACCCAAAAGTTATACTCCCTCCGTCCCTAAATGTTTGTCACACTTTCCCGAAACGGATGTCCCAAAATGTTTGTCATACTTTTTCAACTTCCTTATTTGGTAAACAAATCTATACCAAACAGTGTCAAACAGTGCAAAACAGTGTCAAACAGTGCCACTACAGTGTGAAACAGTGTCTCTACAGTGTAAAGTCAAATTCATCCCCTTAAAACTTGTGAAGTCAAAGTGTGACAAACATTTAGAGACGGAGGAGTAAGATATCAAGCTGTCCACTCACCTTAAATGAGCTTTAGCGTGTTCTACGCTCCTCAGTTGAACTCCGGCGAAACTCTGACGAACTCTAGAAACTCTTTAGTTAAGCTCCTAACATGGTTTTATCATCACAAAACTCATATCAATACAAATAACCTCTAAAAGGTTATTTTCCGGCGAACCGGTCGTTTTGACTTCTAAGTCCGTTCTTGGACTTAGAACTACCTTCCAACCCTTCATTCTACACTTCTAAACATGTAGAACAATCCTAGGGTCTCCTCATATGATGTATAATCCATATGGTAGTTAAAGAGTAGAGGAAAAGTTAATATAAGGTCATTACCTTAATTATTCACACTTTTCCTAACTTTTGTCTTCTTAAAATCTCTTCCTTGGACCACTAAAGCTTGAGCTAGAAAAAGCTATGGAGGATGGTGGTTTGCAGGGGTTTCTTTTGTTGTTTGAAGAGGATGGGTCAAAATTATGGAGTAAGATGATAGAGGGGATGTCCTTTTGGCTTATTAGACCAAATTATGTGGTCTAGGACCCCCAAGACCCTACTCCCATGTTCCTCTCTTCTTTCTTTGCATTATTCAGCACAACCATGCATCAATAAATGGTTATTTGAGTGGTAATTTCGAGGGGTATCCCCACCCATGTGGGAGGTCATCCCTTTATGCCCCAAAGTGTACATTCGGCCCTGAAAGTTGTATTTTTCGGACTGCTTTAATTATATTTTACTTTATCGGGTAAAATAAATTATATTATGTTTTCTCAATCATAATGCCCTTTTGAAATAATATATATTCCAAAACTTTAATTTAGAAGTCTCTGAATTTCACTTTCGGGCTGTTATCTAATAAATTGCCGGTACCGGTAATTGGTCCTCTTTTGACCCATCGGTCAACCCCAGGCCTTCCCATGGCCTAAATAAGATATCCACCACTATATAAATACTATCTCGACCCATAAGAATAATTTATGCGATCTTTGGGACATCGGGCGACCCCCCGCTCCCGGTGTGAGTCCCACGTGCAATTTACTATTCACGCGAAAGGAATAATAAAAATTTTCAACTTCGCAAATTCATTACTCATTCCATAAGGTTTATAACATGATTTACTAAAAGTAAATATAATTGGGGACGATGTTACATGTTTTTACAAAATGTGTGCAAAAAGCGCAATGATGGCGCCGTATAGTCCTTTTAAAGACTTGTCTCACATTAAATGCAAAAAAGCGGCTACTAAATATTATGTTGCAAAAGAAATATGTAAAGATTCATGTTTGTACACATCAGCAGTACTACATGCCACGAAAACCTCCTAAGTCCACCAAGAATTGAAGACAACTACCTCGCCCCCGTCAAAACTCATACTCTTCTACCACTACAAGAAAAGCTGTTTTTTGCGTTAACAAAAAATCGACGCAAAAAGGTAAAAGTTGACGCAAATACTTTATTTGCGTCGACAAGTGGACACTAATGTGTTGACGCTAATACCTCGACGCAAAAAGATTATTTGCGTCCACTTCTGTCAACGGAAATAAAAGTTTATCTTTTGCGTCGACAGTGTCAACACAAAAAGATTGTGGGTGCGAAAAACATAAAAAACCACCATTTGCGTCAACATGTTAACGCTAAAGGTGCTATTTTTCGAAAATAATAATAATACTGCAATATATTATTATTTCTAAATCAGCATTAACTATAATTGTTATTAATATTTTGATAGAATAAAAAGTACAAATGAATACCTACATGTTGAAATATCTAGAAAACAAAAATGTAGAAGTTGAATTACTCATTAATATGTTAACTGATCTCCGCTTTAACAATATTTTGAAATATGCAAAATCAGATTTCTAACATAGCTTTAAAATAACCATTCATCATACATCAAATCTTTTTAGAAAGCCAACTACATAGGCTTACATCAACATATTGATGTAAAAGAAATGCTCACTCCTCAGAAATGGCCTTTGCCAATTAGCCACAACCAATCAAGAGCCATTCTAGATAATATGCTAGCAAGAAGGCACGAAACAAGAATATTCCCCAATGCATTTGCCTCCGATCCCTATATAAGAACAAGAAAAGAAAAAGTTTCAATCTTTAAAGAAAATTTTAATCCCTCAGAAGCTGCCTTTGAGCGATAGTACTTCACAATAGGTAATTTTGGGAAGACAAGTCCATAGAGAATTCACAGAAGCTGCATATGAATTCAAAGAATGTGGAGATTGCCAGAAACAGAACTACATAAGACATTAGTATAACTAAGATTCAAACCCAATGGTTTAATCTAAGGATGTGCAATACCAGGAAGTGAAACTTACTAACTCCCTTCCGGAGACCATTGTTGGAGCCTTCGAAAGCAGCTTTCGTCACCAACCTCAAAACAGAAGTAAGCGCTCGTGAAGCAGCTAAACCAGCTAAGTATGACTGCAATAAGATCCAAAAGTATATTTGAGAAATCAAAAAACACTCCATAATAACAATAACAAATACAATAAAAATAATAATACCTGGAGGAATTCAGGGCACATGAGAGAAAGGTCTCTAGCAAGTCCACCCTGAACAATGGCATCAACAACTCCAAAGAATGCAACAAGAACACAAATTCCCATAAAATTTCCAATCCCACCCTTCCCAAATGTGCCTAAATCCAATTGCATCAATTTGAATGAACTACACATCAATATGGTCTTAAAAAACACATCAAAACTTATGAGAATGGAATGAAAGATTTAACAATGAATATATACCATTAGGAGTGAAAAGGTGGCCAGTCTGGACAGGGTATACCCTGCTAAATTTCTGATCCTAGTATTGATCTTTTCATCTTTATATGCAAGTATTGCCATTGTTCCAATTGAAAAAGGTTGATAAACTGGGGTAGCACCCTTGATGGATGATAATTCTGAATAAACACGAAAAAGTCAAATTAATTCTCCTTTTCACAATATATTATTAACCGTAAATAAATTTGGACACCCATTATCCATTAAAGATGGATAGATTCTCACAGGAAATAACTGATAATAGTAATCTCCTATGGTGAGCATGCTATTCCAAGCCACGAGAGAACCAAGCTCGAGAAAGAAGCATACTGTCGTTCCTATCGGTTTCCCGTGAAATTCGAAAACCCTTTTTGATTATTTTCAAATGACATCATTTCAAACATTCACAAAAGGGAAAAAATTAAAGCTTTCTTGAATGGAAATAAAAACAATAACCTTAAGCCTGATTGGAGTTCCTGACGATTCATCAACAACAACACTAGTCATCTCTGCGTAATTGTTCTGTAACAAGAACAATTCGCTACTTCTGTAAATCGTTTTAATGATTCAAAAGATGGGAATTTCATAACAATAATTAGATGTGAAAAGGAGAAGAAAAGGATAGGAAAAAGGAAAATTTCTAATAAAACAGTTGATTAAAACTTCCGAAATGAGCATATAAGAATCATCCTTTTTTTTGATAAAATGTAAATGTATATATATCCAGAAAAATAGCATAGTACAATGCATCATGCGTACAATCAAAGTGCATATCCCGATACACGGGGTACCACAAATCAAGAGTCACGCTCCCACACAATCATTTAGGGACCACAAGCAATATTACAAAAACTAACTCAACAATAATTAGGTATCCCTAATTTAACATCCAAAGAAAGTGCGAAAAGGGGTAGTGAACTTTGAGTCAAAGCAAACCTCCCCTTTCTTCTTTGTAACTCCCGGTAGGCCCTCAAGACACTTGGCGGTGAAAGTAAGGCCCTCTTTGTCCAAATCATCCGTAAGTCGTAGAGACGTATCCACTCTAACCACGCTAGCATGCACAAATCTAAACGGTTTGACAAACAACTTGAGTGTCTTACCATCTAGTACCTCACATTTGGTGACCACATCATGTTGATGCAAGTCTTTTTCATTCATCACAACCCTCTCTTTATCTTCCACACTAGTCTTTTGCACATCGGAAGTCCTTTGTACACCTGGAGAGCCTTCGGCAGTAACTACAGAACTCTGGGAAACTGCCTGCTGCACAAACCCGGTCGGGTAAGTGGTGGACCCGGTCGGGTTTCCCCCTTTGGCAGAGAGCTCCTCTTGCGATTCGGTCGGGTTAGGGGCAGGACCGGTCGGGCTTAACCCCTGGGCAGTTTTTGTCCGGCCTAAATCAGTACCAGCTTCTTCAATTTCAGCAACAACAACATCAATTTTTTCCTTTTCCTTATCTACCTCAACCCCACATTTTGCTAACTTTTTACAAGTAAATGGGTGGTGCCCAAAATCTTTGCAATGAAAGCAATAACTAGGAAAAGTTTCATAAACCACACTTTGTTTGATTACCTTTTGGGAAGGTAGACGTATAGGAAACGATAGCGGTGGTGGCTTTGATATATCAACCTCTATCAACACTCTCGCATAGTCATTGTTGATCCTCTCTTGGGTTATTTTGTCGGTAGTAATTGGAATCCCCACCATGGATGCCACATTACTCATGGCCTCATCATTCCATAATTGCAATGGTAGATCATGGAACTTGACCCAAATTGGAACTTTAAGAAACTCCTCATCTTCAAATGAGAAGTTTTCCGAAAGTTCCTTGAGCATTAAGAGTTTCCCAAACACGGTGTAAGGTCCACCATGTAGTACCTTTGATCTATCCTCCTCACTTTGGAATTTAAATATCAACCACCCCTTTTTGTGGGACCTCACGAGGCATTTGACACCCCACTTAGCTTTAAGATCATGCACCGATTTGAGCCCGGGGAAATTTCCGGTGAAGTGTCCAACTAGGCAATAACCCCACATTTCAACCATGGAAGGCAATATACGATCCCCAAAGTCCAAAGTATCCCCTTTGGGAGGGATAAATCTCAATTTGATTCCATGCCTTGGGTCACGGTTATCCTTAAAAAGAGCGCTCCAAGGTGTGGGATCTGTTTTAGAAGTTTCTGCCAAGGGTATTGGAGTTACTGCCTTGGCAGTTTTGTTCGCAGCAGACCCATAAACTGCCTTAGCAGTTTGTGCAGGCACCTTGGCAATACTTTCAGGAGTTCTATTAAACTCCCCATTCACAATCTTCTTGGCACTAGCAGATTTTGGTAAATCAATGGCTTTGACACCCCAGTAGCCTCATTTACATAGGAGTCTGTCTGCTCAACCTGCCCACATGAAGTAGCAGTTATAGCAGCAGTTCCGGAGCTAACACCTACAGGTTTCGAGACAGATTTAGCAAGCACAGGGAAGTCCTCCTCAATGTTACTCAAAACCTCAAAGCCTGATGCCTTGGACCTGGTAAGCCTGGGCGTAGCCTCCCCCTTCCCTGTCTTCTTTTAATTCATTTTACAGAGCTAAAACACTGCACACCAAAATAAAAAACGCAGCACTTCACACGACCGGGAAAAGAAGAATTCGAAGCTCAGAATTCCCAAAATCAGGGACCTGGTACGAAGACAGAGTTCCTAAGGTCGTTGCAGCAAATCCGAGGTCGGACTAGTACTCAGAAACGATATCGAAGCCAGTTAGCCAGATAACCAAAGAATCGAACGAAAATCAATTCACGATTTACATGAACAGTAAAGACGCACACGAACATCGTCGTATGTTGGTTTCTTGACGGTAAATCATGGTCTCGATCTCAAATTCAAACACGAGCAGTAAAGTAATTCAACTAAACACAGCGATAGAGAAAAACAATTAAAGAACGCAAGCCAACCGTGGAATCCATCAGCGGAAAAGAGCTGGGGCGAAAAACAATATAAGAATCATCCTTGATATTATATATAATACAGTTATACAGAGCATATAAATGAATAAAAAGAGTTCGAGCTTGTTTAAGAATCATCCCAGTTGCTTCCTTTCCTTTCCAAAATTCCCTTTCTACTTTCCAACATCCCAAACATACCTCCGTTTTAACTGTTCTGCTTTCATCCCCTCTCTTCTCCTACATTCCTTCTCCCACCCGTTTAACCAAAAAAGGAGTAAGTAGTGTTTGCTAAAAAAATGAAAGGGTTATGTTACTAAAAAGCTGGGCAATCAAAACTACCAGCCCTATGCATCTCGTAGGCATGATACAATATCAACTTTTGCAACGCTTGATTCTTGTGTAGAGGCAACAAGAAGATTTACACTATTGTTTATAGCACATAGAATGCCAATTTTTCATTGTATACCTCATTTGCATACTCTATTAATATAAAGTATAAAATGTGAGAATTAGAAAAAAAAGAAACAAAGCAATGAATTCGAGAATTTAAATAGGATAAGAAGAAGAGAGGAAAGTGTAGGAGTTGGAAGTGATAACAAATAAATTAGGAACATATCAAACAAGACTAAAACAAAATCCTGAAATCCTCGCATAAGAAATATCAAAATAGGAAAAGAATCAGAATCACCAAATACATTACCGGAAACCACTCATGACGAGGCCTCGACATAGATTAGCATCGTAACAGTAGGATTTCGCCACCACCGTCATCGCGCAAGAGATGTCTTCCATCCGGTCGGGCAGAAGGAGGAGACTACAGATCTGGAGTAACTCCGTTGGTTCCCAAAGTAAATCTACTGGAAACGGAGAACGGATTGAAGTATCCTCGTTGACAGATACTACCCTCTTCAGCAACCCACGGAAGATGTCCGCCTCTGAAACCCCTTACTGACTGGTAGATCCCCTTCGCCTCGGCTTCCTTCGCCTTCACATGATTTGAAACCAAAGTATCCTCTTCGCTTCTCCCTTCCCCTCTCTTGAATCTCATACGGAGTGCGATCTCTATTGAAGAAATAGGTAGGTTTTTTTGTGTTTTATTATTACTCCCAAATTCTATTAACCGGCAGTACTAATAAAACATTTACATTAGCGTTGACGAAAAGATGTTCGACAGATAGTTTTTTTTGTAACTTTTTTGCTTCCACATTTTGACGCAAAAAACTTATTATTTGCGTTGACAAGGTTGACGCAAAAAACTTGGACACAAATGATACTTTATCTTGTAGTGTACACTTAGATTTTTTCTAAGTTCACAAGAGTGGGGGACTGGTAAGTGGGAGAGTTGGGCAGAAACAAAAAAAAGAGGTCACAACTATGAGCTCAGAACAACGCAACGACCTCAGAGGCAACACAAAATAGGTATGCCTAAAAACCGAGCTCCTTATACACATGAACTTTACATTTTCTCACCATTAAAATTTCCTTTCGTCAACCCACGGTAGGGGCCGTGGATGTAGGACCTAACGCATGAAACAAGAAATAAAAGCAAGGATCGCAAATGTTCGAAGCTCGAGATTAGATTCACTTGCAGCGGGGCATCGTCTTCTTCTCCGGAAGTCACAACAAAGCAGAGTGTACTCTTTTCCCCCTCGTTAGGATATTTTCTCATAGGGTTTTTCCTCAGCGGAGTTTTTAATGAGGCACCTGTAATACTTGAGATTTAATTTAAACGGATTAATAGTACTACTCATACCAACAGAGGTGCATCTCCTTTTAAGAGAGCTCATCACCCAATAACTCCAAAGTTAAGCGTGCTTGCACGGGAGTAGTCTTGGGATGGGAGACCCCCTAGGAAGTTTCTGAGGGCGCACATGAGTGAGGACAAAGTGCGCGGTAAAGGCTCGTGGTGGTTTGTGGGAACAATGTTAGAGGTCAGAAGCAACTACCTCGGGGCCTGCGGGGCCGGGGTGTTACAACACCCCTTTGTCATGACCATGGAGAGAAGTGCCCCCGCCGGGCGCGCCAACCCAGAAGATTGAAGATCTACTCTTTCTCATCTCAAATGTTACTTTTGCTTCAGAGAGTGGGAGACTCATGATGGAGTATATTCCCATATACCCCAAGGGTATCATTATCGCCGGTCAAAGACCACAAAAGGCATCTCAAAATACTCAAAGTAACAAGCTTCCAACAGAGGCCGACCCTGACCCCGACCCACCGAGGGCAGGACAAAGCACCAGATGATGAATCGATAAAGGACAAAAGACCCACCGAGCCCGACATCAACCCTCTGAGGTCAGAGGAAACACCGAGCTCGGGAATCACCCAGACAAGGCAAGATATGAGGCCGACCTCAGGCACACCGAGCTCGGTAACAACTCTTACCTCGGGCAGTGACGCAAGGGCAACTGAAGTCAATTAGGGAGTCAACGTTATAAGACAAGACCGAAGACCAAAGGCACATCCTCTAGCAATGAGCACGGGTATCCGAGCTTTGACCTCATGGAGCTCGGGGTCTCACCAAACACTATGTACTTAAGCAATTCACAAAAGCAAGCGCCACAAAGCTACCGCCACATCGTCAGTACCCTGGGAGGCGCCACGTCACTCCCAGCAGATAGAACAAGGAATGTTCCAGATAATACACGTGTAGCCCGCACATATATTCCGGTACTAGTTTGTTATGGGCAGTTCCAATCAGCCAGATGTCTCATTTATCTCTTCAATCACATTTACATGTGGCAACACCCCATTAGATCAGCCTGTTTAGTCTGTTAGAAGGCAGGACACACGTGCTCTCCACATTAGAATATCATCTTTTTTACTTGGGCACAATTAGACTCTCTTGTCGCTACTCTGCTAAAAGACTGACTTAAGCTTTTCCGATTTTGTTCTTTGCTTACTTTTCCCGGATTCCGACTACCCCCATGTCGGTGATCCAACAAGAAGATATAAACCAGAGATCACAATTCTCATGATTAATCCTAATACTCGATGAAATACGTTTGATGTTCACTAGGATATTTTTACTTGAATTGTTTTCAGTCTCAAACCAGACTAGATCAAATTTAAATAAACCAGATCAACTCCGTACAAACCATATTAGACTTCCATAATTATAAAATACACATAAATCAAACATTTACTAACTCAGACCAGATTACAGAAGACTAGAGTAGACAAACAATTTTCAATACAAGTTAAAACACATCCCAAAAAATGCATTAATGTTTATTTAAGTGAAGCCACAATTTTGACCTAAATTACCAAAATGCCTCACGTGAGCCGTACAGTGGCTGTTCCGTATACGAACTCTTCCCCTGCATTGGCCGACATTTGTCTCCGTTTGGAATTGCTCTGACAGAATCTTTGCCGCCGATCTGGTCAGAGCTTCTGTTAACAATGGAGAACGCCGATGTTTTTGGTTCGTCGACGGCGCCTCTGACTTGGCACGACTTCCTCGAGCGAATGCGCCAGCCTTCGGCTGCCGAGTTCGTCAAAGCCATAAAAAGGTACTCCTATGTTTGGATACAAGTTAGTTCAGTTGCATCATTCATTATCAGAATTCAGTTAATTATTATTATCCTTGCAAAAAAAGTTAATTATTATTATTATTAGTATTATTATTATTATTATTTTTATTTCTCATTGGTTGCTGAATGCTGATGTTCATTTCTTTTGTGGTAAATGATCATAGGATTCGAATAAAATTATGAGTGTTCAATTATTGTGCGCTGGGATCGTAATTTACAGACAATATTAAGACCCGAGTTTCATTCAAGTTCTTATACTTCGTATATTGCTAAGTTATTTCATACTGAGTATTTAATGGGTATGAGATTGTTCTTCAAGACACTCCTCACAACCCAACTTTTAGTATACTTGATGTTCGGTAAAATGTAAAGTTGATAATAGGTTTAGGCAATTTGTTTTAGGTTGCTTGGATGACTTAGGATGTTTTTACTGGTCTGGTTTCAGTCCCAGACTAGACCTCGACAGTTCTAAAATACATAAGACCAGACATCTACTAGACTAGTTCAGACCAGACCAGATTTAAATAGATCAATCAGATTAAAAAATTTCAGTCTAAGTAAAAACATTCATAAATTCCTACAAGATGGCGGTTCGCTAGAGCAAACAAGTATTGATGCTCGTGTGCTCGTTTTAAGTATTAGTAGGATCCATCACTAATTTGAGCTTAATTGGATCTAACAACATATTAGGACATATGATGTTTCATTCTAAAACGTTAACTTGATAGGATGAGCTCAAGATCTTATATGTTGTTTTGAATAATGTAGCTCAATGTACCTGTTTTGCAACATCAACAAAAGGAAACTATAGTCCTACAAGTATAATCCAGATTTTGTTAAGCTAATGGCCCGAGTTGCACTGAAACTTGTAATCATACTTAGATTATAGTATCGGAAAAAGCATAGCTTGGGTGGAAAGTAATTACATTAAAGTAATCAATTTAAAAAGAAAACCAAAAGATTAGGTAAAACAAAGATATAGTTCTGTGGTCAAATATAGTCATATAGAACTAATGGAACATATCACAGACCATTCGTTGAACAAGAAAGCTTCTTTAGCCAAGCTAACACCTCTGTTTGTGAGAGGTGTGTGAGAACCAAAACCGGTTTGACTAACTACTGTTAAGATAGTAGTCCATGCCGTAATAAGCTTCACCCAGATGATACCAGCTTGATTTGCTACCTACAAGGTAAGAGAAGTATTTGACTGTGAAGCACTTGTGTGACCAACCATCCTGACCACTCACTCACTCACTCACAGATGATCACCAAAGAGAACTTTGCTTTGACCAACCATCCTGACCGCTCACTCACAGAGTGTGACCCTGACATTCCCCAGACCTCAACCCAGAGCTCACTGTACATGTCCCCACATTCCTATATATCTACCTCCCCTGCTCCACAGAGTGCAACAAAAGCATCTAAATGTACAGATGGAACCCCCCAACAGCCGCCTGCTCCCTGTTTCTTGATTATGTCGTCTCCTTCATCTCACTCTCCTCTTCCCTCACAACCAAATGTGGTTCTTCCAGCAGTTGGCATTTTCTCAGTTTACCCTGCCTCAATCTGTGTCGACATGGTTGAGACTCATGCCACCAATCCCTTCTCCACACCCCACCACCTCCGCCGCTAGACCCTTTCCTTTTATAGCTTCATTAGACACTGCAAACCCCTGTTGATCCACCCATAGTATCCCCCTCTTCCTCATTTTACCTGTCTGCACCTCCGTCCCCTCCTCACAGTGTTTCCGGAAAGCAGGGACTAGCCATCAAGCCATTAGTCACCCCCATTTGACCAACCACGAGAGGTATCAGCTCACAGTTAAACTTTTATAGTTTTAAGGCCCCCCCTCAATTGAAGGGCCATAGGGAAGTACTGATGGCTTAAACTGATCCATATGACCAAGAATACGACATCTAAAGCAAAGTTCAACATACTTTTGTATATTTAGCAATTTATTCCGTCTGTCTATGGGTGTTCACAGCATTCCCACTCAGTCTCTAAGTTTATAGGGAGGTTCAAATACAAAGCACTCCTCATATGAAAAATGAGAAATAATCTTGCCATTAAAATGAGAAAATGAGTGGATCAGATCAATTTTAAAGTGTAAAAATTCGGTGCCTTGTTCTTATTTGATCTGGAATTTTATATATATATATATATATATATATATATATATATATATATTTATGTATGTATATTACGTTCAATGGTATGCATAAGTTTTGTAATAAGTGATTTTAACAGAGGAACACATGTTCATATCTTGTTTGGAACATGTGTGTGATAAGTTTAACAAAGGAACTGCAATATACCAATTGATTTTCATCATTTTCCGGAATAGTTATGATGCCTCTGGTTTTCTCGTTCTCCCTCAATGGTCAACAGTTTTTAGTACTTATATAATGCATAATAATTCGCCTCCAACACTGCAAATTATGTTGGGGTCTATGTCATTCTGTTAGTGTATGTATGCGCTATGTTTGTTCTGCATCTTTATGCGTGTATGTCAAAAGCAATATAACTGAATCAATGCAATATTTTTTTTAATGACCTAACAATCTTGAAAAGACTTTGATGTGCAATGATGTTTATGGCAATAGTATATTGCAGAGTAACATATATAGTGTTTGGTTGTAGTAATTCGTGAATCCTATTTAAAAAGTACTATACTATTATAGTAGTATATTGCAGAGTAACATATATAGTGTTTGGTTGTAGTAACATATATTGTAGTATGTTGCTTTTAAGTTGAGCATGGGGATATGATAGGCCAGTTTTAGGCAATTTCTATCATGCACACTCTCTCTCTGACTCCACAATATTTTAACAAAGAATAGAATAACAGTTTGTAGTGAGGCTTGTTAGGGTTAGATCTCACACACGCACGAATCTGAAAAACTAGAAAAGAACGAGAAGAACGGCACACGAATATAACGTGGTTCAGCCAGTAAGTGTTACTGACCTAATCCACGGGGGCAACTAGGGTTTTCTTTCTTATTGAGATGATAAATGATACAAGTCATAGTTTACAAGTACATGAGTCAATATATATAGGCAAACAATTAGGGTAAAACACTTAATAAGGTTCTGGGCCCGACTGCCACCAAAGAAACAAGCCCAACTAGGGCTGCTTGCACATATAACTAGAGCAGACTGCTGCTCTTTGTTTATTTGGCTCCCAGATCTGAATGGGCCGAAGCCTACAGCCCAACAATCTCCCACTTGGAGGCTTCGAAACATGATCAATTGCACTCCATTACTCTGTACCATAGAAACAGAAATCGCTAAAGTAGGCGCGATCTGCGTACCGATCGCTGCGTATCGATCGCTGCGTACCCAATCGCGGTACGAAAGCGATCCGGTCGCACCTCGGAACGCCATACGGTACGATGCTCCAGTCGTTCGCAATCGCACCTTGAAGCGATCGTAATCGTAGTCTGATACGACTTAATTCGTATGAAGACGCGTTCGTAAAATCGAAGCTGGTCGTTCTGTTTGCGTTTCCCCATCAATTGCAATATGAAACAAACTGTGTACAATATGTGTACGCATGAGTCGCGCAGGTTACAATATGTGTACGCTTCGTTTCAAGACGCTTGTAGTAATAGACGTAAGGATGAAGGATTTCGAACCAGCTCTTCGTTTACTGGTCCAAATTAATCCAACTCATAAATTTTACATTTTAATTAACTCATATAAATTGTGGAACTGTGTTTCTGTTTTGCTTGAAATGTTTCTTGAATATTAATGTTTTTGCTTTTGTTTAATGTTATGAAAAATCATGTTATGAAATCTGTTTTTGTTCAATGTTGAAATCATGTATTCTATAATTCAGTTTTATATTTATATTATAGTACCAAAATATTATGTACAGCGTACCGAACATATGGTACATCGTACCGAATGCGTACCGAAATGAACCTACCCCCTCCGAATGGGATACGCTAGAAATAGTGAACCGCGTTCCCGTTCCTCGTTCCCGTATCGAACCGTACCGCGAACCATGTGACTATGCTCTGTACTTCTGTAAACTTCATCTGTGTTTAGCTCCTCCTAGTTGCCACCTGCCTTCTCAACATTATTCTTGAAGGCTAGCTGAAGTTACACAGAACTTCAGCTTGTCCAGCGTCACAGATTTAGTGAACATATCTGCTGGATTCTTTGCACCTGAGATGTTCTTCAAGTTCATCCTTCCTTCAGTGATCAACCCTCTGACAAAGTGATATCTCATCCCAATGTGCTTTGTTTTCCCATGATAGACTGGATTCTTGGCAAGTTTCACTGCACTCTCATTCAATGTTCGTAATTGCGTATTGCGTAATCATGGCGGATTTTTAGAATTGCATATTGCGTAAGCCTCATTGCGCAATGAGGCGTATAACTGAGGCGTATATATATATATATATATATATATATATATATATATATATATCAAAAAGCATTATTCAAGAGAAACCAACAAATAAATAACTGAAAAAAATATTGATAAGTTGAAACTTAATCAAAGGATAATAATAAAATATTAATAGTCAGAAAATTAACATAATTAGTGTTTAAGTGAATAGAAACAAAAAGGCATCAACAGAGGAGCATAAAAAAGCATAAAAAAGTTAGTACAGAGTTGAAGTTATCATTATAATATATATATATATATATATATATATATATATATATATATATATATATATATAAACTGGGAAAAAAATATTGGTCTCTTGAAAGTTGAAAACTTAACTGAAGGAAAAACATAAAGTATTAATGGGCAGAAAATTAACATTAATATTAAGTACTCCGTATTAAATTCAATAGAAACAAAAACTAAGCATAAAAAAGAGGAGTACTGCAGATTGCTACCAAACTCTGCTGATTGCGACCAAATTGGAAGAAGGCTCTACTGATTGCGACCAAACTGGAAGAAGGCTCTACTGATTGCGACCAAACTGGAAGAAGGCTCTGCAATTTGCGCCGAACTGTTGATGGCTGTGGAAGGAACTGCTAATTGCGTAGCATTCCGAATGGCTAAGTAGCACCGGGACGGAAACGGAAACGGAAACGGGGACGGAAACGGGGACGGGAAAACTCTAAACTCAAAATATCAAGATACGGGTACGGCAAGGAAACGTCGAACTAAAAATTAAAATTTTACTAGTATAAATAATGTTTACGTCCAAGTGTCCAACAAGTATGAAATAATTAAACAAAACATATGGCTTTATTATAATGCATCATACATGCATAATAAATAAAAAGAAAAAGCAAATGTTTCATTCGGTAGCCAAGTCCTGTAAAACTTATTTATGTTAGATTATTTCCCACAAATTAAAGAATTTGAAATTCTGAAATTTCCCCTAGGCAAATACCCAAATGCGCAATAGCCAAGTCCTGTAAGACTTATTTATGTTAGATTAGTTTCTGTAGCTAGTGGAAAGGCTGCAGAGTTTGGTCCCCTTAAACAGTCCCCTTAAACAGTTCAAGCCACTCGTCCAGACTCCAGCGACTTCAGCACACGGTAAGAAACTTTTGCCGGTCACCAAATATTCTGATATTCAGACTCTGAAACTTTCGCCGGTCACCAACTTTAGCCAAGGTCACCGTCTCCCGTCGTCACCACTCACTAGCGTCGCCTATTGCTGCGGTAAAACCCTTAATTGCCGTTGACGTCAAGTGATGGATGCTAGAGTCGCAGCCTCGCAGGTTAGTTTTAATAAAAAAAAATAACGAGGATTAGGCCCAGCTCCAAATTGACCGACTTCTTTTTAGAAAACTAATCAGAAACGCCGCAGCCCACTTGAATTCCCGTTTCCTATACGTTTCCCCGAGCTGGACCAAAAGTTCAAGTGTTCAGAAACGTTTCTCGGCGTTTCCCAGCCGTTTCCCGGCGTTTCTGCGTGTTTCGCGTTTCCGAAACGTTTCCGGGACGGAAACATGAGGGCTACTGCCGTTTCCGTGCATCCTAGCCGAATGGGAAGAAGCAGCATATACAATGGAACTGCCAACTTGCTAAGGCCGTATATAAGTAATAAGTGGGCCCAACGGACCAAACTTAACATCGACCCACTAAATAAATAACCTACGCCTTATATACGCCTCATGGCGTAAGTTAAATTGCGTACGCCTTAGGCATAATAACGTACGCTATAGATGGCATCGCAATATGCAATGCAATATTACGCCTCGGGCTGGGAAATAGCAGATGCGCGCCTCAAGGCGCAATTGCATTGCGCAATTGCGAACGTTGCTCTCATTATCACAGTGTAACGAGTAATCTGCTTGCTTTTTGTCTAACTCGTCAAGGAAGTTCCTCAACCAAACCAACTCTTTACTGGCTTCAGCAACTGCCATGTACTCTGCTTCGGTGGTTGAAAGAGCTACACTTTTCTGAAGTTTGGACATCCAACTAACTGCAGTTCCTCCCACTGTGAAAATGTACCTCGTAGTGCTTTTAAATGTCTCTTTGCATCCACCCAAATCAGCATCAGAATACCCTCTCAAAATCACGTCTTTACCTCTGAAACATAACCCCATCTTTGTAGTACCCTTCAAATACCTAAGTATCCATTTAACTACTTCCCAATGTTCCCTCCCCGCTTTTGACATGAAGTGACTAACAACCCCGACTGCATGAGCAATATCTGGCCTCGTGCACACCATAGCATACATGAGGCTACCAACTGCAGATGCAAAAGGAACTTTAGCCATTTCTGCTTTCTCTTCGTCTGTTCCCGGAGACTGGTCTTTGGTAAGCTTGAAGTGACTTCCCAAAGGCGTGTTTCTTGGTTTAGTCTTCTCACCATTCATTTTGAATTTCTCCAACAATTTCCCAATGTACTTCTCTTGGGATAGTGTTAAAGAACCATTCTCCTTGTTTTTGATTATGCTCATCCCTAGAATCTGTTTGGCTGGACCCAAGTCTTTCATTTCAAATTCTTGAGACATTTGTTTCTTTAACGTGCTGATCTCTTTCATATCTGCACCAGCTATCAACATATCATCTACATAGAGAAGTAGAATGATATATGAACTCTTGAACCTCTTCACGTAACAGCAATGGTCCATCTCACATCTTCTGTAACCTGTCCTTATCATGAAGTTATCAAACTTCAGATACCACTGCCTCGGTGCTTGTTTTAGACCATATAAGCTCCGTTTTAGTTTGCAGATCAGATTTTCTTTACCAACAAACTGAAATCCTTCAGGCTGTGCCATGTAGATATTCTTATCAAGATCGCCATGTAGAAATGCTGTTTTAACATCTAGCTGCTCTAGATGTAAGCCCTCTGCAGCTACAATACTTAGAACCAATCTGATGGTAGTCATTCTAACTACGGGAGAAAAAATCTCATTATAATACACTCCCTTTTTCTGCTGAAAACCTTTGACCACTAAACGGGCTTTATACCGTTTTGACCCATCAGGTTCTTCCTTGATTCTGAATACCCAATTATTTTGAAGTGCCTTCTTACCTGGCGGAAGCTTAGTAAGAACCCATGTCTTGTTCTTGTGTAAGGCATCCATTTCTTCTTTCATAGCCCGCTCCCACTGAAACGAATCATTCTGCTTTACTGCTTCGAAGTAACTTTCTGGTTCTCCATTTTCAGTCAAAAGGAGATAATTGACTGAAGGAATGAATCTTTCTGGAGGTTTAGTGACTCTAGTGGATCTTCTGACCCACTGTGTTTCAACTGGCTGCGGCTGCACAGGTGAAGGTGCTCCTTCATCCTCTAAATTTTCACTATCAACAGAGTCTTCATGATCATCCTCAGACTCGTCAGTATTGGAATCATTCTCCATGCTCCCACTGTCTTGAGTATCTTCAGACTCTCTATTTCTAATGACATCATTTTCAAACTCAACCTGCTCTTTCTGAATCTTTGAGTTTTCTGTGCTTCTGTCTTTATAAAGTTTAGCCTCGTTGAATGTAGCATGTTTACTTCTGACTACCTTTCTACTTTCAAAGTCCCAAAGTCGATAACCCATGCTGTCTCCCCCGTATCCAATGAAAGTGTATTTCTTGGCTTTAGCATCTAACTTGTCACCATCTTTGATAAGATCATAAGCGCTGCATCCAAATACCTTTAAATGCCCATACTTTACCGCTTCTCCTTTCCACTCTTCCTCTGGTATCTTGAAACCCAATGGTACTGAAGGCCCCCGGTTGATAAGATAAGCGGCAGTGTTCACTGCATCAGCCCAGAACGTCTTTGGAAGCCCAACATTAATTCTCATACTTCTGGCCCTCTCATTCAAAATTCTGTTCATCCTTTCTGCCACTCCGTTCTGTTGAGGAGTGCCTGGAACCGTCTTTATCATCCGAATGCCATGTTCAGCACAATAATCAATAAACTCCGTGCTAATGTATTCACCACCATTGTCCGATTTCAAGCACTTTACCTTCAGATTAGTTTCCAATTCAACAACAGTTTTCCACTTCTTAAAAATATTGAAAACTTCAAACTTATTTTTAAGAAAGTAGACCCATACCTTGCGTGTTGAGTCATCAATGAAGGTCACATAGTAGCTTGATCCTCCTAGGGAAGAGACTGGCGTTGGCCCAAACACATCCGTGTGAACCATCTCCAGCTTATGAGTTTTCGGTGTCTGACCTGTCTTCACAAAAGAAACCTTTTTCTTGCCAAGTACACAAGGTTCACAGAATTCAGAATCCACCTTTTTCAAATCTGGAAGTTTCCCCCTTGCAACGAGCATCTTCATTCCCTTTTCACTCATGTGGCCTAGCCGTTGATGCCACAAACTGGATGCATTCAGCCCGCTGGTCACTGCATTCATCTCATCATGAGGAGCTTCAACCATATATAAAGTACCCCTCTTTTTGCCTCTGGCGATTACAAGATTCCCTTTGACAACTTTCCATTGTCCTTTGTTGAAATAGAAACTGAAATGATATTAAAATGGAGAGAAGGATTTTCTGTGTATTTCATTAGAGGGTTAAGGCCTTATATATATATATATATTACAAAGATGGAATATTCCTATATAAGATGCTATACAATAATAATGTCTAGAGTATATTCCTAAAGCATATTCTAGAGCATATTCCTAAAGCATATTCCTAGATACAATAATACTTTCACACTCCCCCTCAAGTTGGAGCATAGATATTTATCATGCCCAACTTGTTACATAAGTAATCAACTCGAATCCCATTTAGAGCTTTAGTGAATAAATCTCCAAGTTGTTCTCCAGTCTTCACATACCCGGTAGAGATTAATCCTTTTTGTATCTTCTCTCGAATAAAATGGCAATCAACCTCAATATGCTTTGTTCTCTCGTGAAATACGGGGCTGTTTGCTATGTGTATATCAGCTTGGTTATCGCACCACAACTGAGCAGACATTGGTGTCTTCAATCCAATTTCATTCAATAAATGGTGTATCCATATTATCTCACATGCGGATTGTGCCATAGCTCGATATTCCGATTCAGCACTAGAACGAGAAACCACATTCTGTTTCTTACTCTTCCAGGATACAAGATTACCACCAACAAAGACACAATAGCCAGATGTAGATCTTCGATCATCTTTAGAACCGGCCCAATCAACATCTGCAAAGCATTCTATTCTCATGTGATCATGGTTTTGATAAACAATACCTCGTCCTGGTGCTCCCTTTAAGTAACATAATATGTGTTCTACAGCAGCCCAATGATCAATGGTCGGAGATGACATGTATTGACTCACTACACTCACAGAATAAGCAATATCTGGACGGGTGACTGCGAGATAATTAAGCTTTCCAACCAGTCTTCTATATCTTTCTGGGTCTTCAAACGGTGTGCCTTCTTGAGTGAGTTGCACGTTGAGAACCATGGGTGTTGTACTTGGTTTTGCCCCTAATTTCCCTGTCTCAGCTAGTAAGTCAAGTACATATTTACGTTGAGATAGAAATATGCCTTTCTTACTTCGTGTTACCTCAATTCCCAGAAAGTATTTCAAAGAGCCAAGATCTTTCGTCTGGAATTGACTATGCAGAAAATTCTTAAGGGCCAAAATACTTGCATTATCACTCCCTGTAATCACAATATCATCAACATATACCACAAGCAATGTGACACCTGATTCTGTTTGTTTGTAAAAGACAGAGTGGTCTGATTTGCCTTTTATCATTCCAAATTGTTCAATTGATTGACTGAATTTCCCAAACCATGCACGAGGACTCTGTTTCAGACCATAAAGAGATTTGCGAAGTCGACAAACTTTACCATACTCCCCCTGAGCAACAAATCCCGGAGGTTGCTCGATATAGATTTCTTCCTTAAGGTCACCATGCAAAAATGCATTTTTAATGTCCAACTGATGTAAGTGCCAATCATGAATTGCAGCGAGTGAGATAAGTAACCTGACAGATGTTAATTTAGCAACAGGAGAAAAAGTGTCAGAATAATCAACACCATAGGTTTGAGCATAACCCTTCGCAACTAATCGGGCTTTCAACCGAGCAACAGATCCGTCTGGGTTAACCTTAACAGCAAAGACCCACTTACATCCAATAGATTTCTTCCCTGTAGGTAAGTCAACCAAATCCCATGTACCATTAAGATCTAAAGCATTCATTTCCTCTACCATGGCTTGACGCCATTCAGGATGAGACAAAGCTTCTTTGACAGATTTGGGAATAGAAATAGAATCAATGGAAGCAATAAAAGAACATGAAGCAGGAGATAACTGATTGTACGACACAAATGAAGAAATAGGATGAGTACAAGACCGTGTACCTTTACGTACTGCTATTGGGAGATCAAGATCTGATGTGGAATCAAGATCTGAAGATGCAGATACTGGTTCAGGACATGAGATCGGAGTCGAACTAGTATCAGGAAAAGTAATCACAGGTATCGCCGGTGGAGGGTGATCAGGTGCTTTGTGTCGACGGGTGTATACCAAATGTACGGGAGGCCTAGGGTCATGAACAGTAACTTGTGGAATATTTGTCGAAATGATATTAAAATGGAGAGAAGGATTTTCTGTGTATTTCATTAGAGGGTTAAGGCCCTATATATATATATATTACAAAGATGGAATATTCCTATATAAGATGCTATACAATAATAATGTCTAGAGTATATTCCTAAAGCATATTCTAGAGCATATTCCTAAAGCATATTCCTAGATACAATAATACTTTCACATCCTTCACCAAAAGTAACATCAAATCCCTGATCATCCAACTGCCCAATAGAAATCAGCATCTTCTTAAGGCTTGGAATGACCCGAACGTCTTTCAATGTCCAAGTGATGCCCAATGAAGTCTTTAAGTCTATGTCACCCATCCCTGTGATATCAAGAGAGTTGTTATTAGCCAAAGGAACTTTACCAAAATTACCTGTCCGTAGATTCTTCATCACCTTCGTGCTGAAAGTAGCATGAAATGATGCACCAGAATCCATAATCCACGTTTCTGTTGAGTTTTCAACACAACAGATAAGGGCATCATCTGAATCGTCAGTGGCTGCATTTACTTCCTTCCTTTCTGAAGATTTAGGGCATTGATTTCTGAAATGCCCAGTTTCTTTGCAGTTCCAGCATTGAATATCTTTTCTTGGTTTTGACTGGCTCCTCTTTCTAGACTTTGATCTACCTCTGCCATTTCCCTTCTCTTTCTTTCTATCTCTCCCTTCAGTACTTAACAAAGCACTAGAAGATTCTCCAGAACTCCTCCTTCTTATATCCTCTCCTAGGATAATGTCACGAATGCCCTCAAATGTGAGTTTAGAGGTTCCAGTTGAACCGCTAATCGCAGTGACTGTTCCTGACCAACTTTCTGGTAACGAGGATAACAAGAATAAAGCTTGGACTTCATCTTCAAACTTAATATCAACAGATAGTAAACGGGATATGATAGTATTAAACTCATTAATGTGTGAGGTAACGGATGCACCTTCTTTCATTCTGGTGTTTACTAGCTGTCTTATCAGAAATACCTTGTTTGATGCCGATGGTTTCTCATACATGTTTGACAAAGCCTTCATCAAACCACATGCAGTAGTCTCCTTCAAGATGTTAAACGCCACACTCTTGGCTAGGGTAAATCTGATAACAGACAAAGCTTTCCTGTCTAGAGCAGCCCATTCATCATCACTCATCTTTTCTGGTCTTTTCGCTGTCAAGGCTTGATCCAAATCCTTCCGACACAGCAAATCCTCAATTTGCATCTTCCACCATCCAAAATCTTGTCCATCAAACTTCTCGACTTTGGTTTTCCGTCATCTGCCATTGTCCCAGTCCTTCACAATCTGCCAGCTATATTCTTCTGCGGCAGCTCACTGTTGGCGGCACGAGGAGGCTGAAGATGCAGGGCGGCAGCAGTGGTGGTGGTTGAATATGTGGTGGTGGCTAACCTTGCTCTGATACCAGTTGTTAGGGTTAGATCTCACACACGCACGAATCTGAAAAACTAGAAAAGAACGAGAAGAACGGCACACGAATATAACGTGGTTCAGCCAGTAAGTGTTACTGACCTAATCCACGGGGGCAACTAGGGTTTTCTTTCTTATTGAGATGATAAATGATACAAGTCATAGTTTACAAGTACACGAGTCAATATATAGGCAAACAATTAGGGTAAAACACTTAATAAGGTTCTGGGCCCGACTGCCACCAAAGAAACAGGCCCAACTAGGGCTGCCTGCACATTTAACTAGAGCAGACTGCTGCTCTTTGTTTATTTGGCTCCCAGATCTGAATGGGCCGAAGCCTACAGCCCAACAAGGCTTATGTGCGTTAATGACTTAGTGCAACTTTTTAGTGTAACTGTGTAATGATTCTTTTCAAGCAGTAATTTTTGGCCATCAAAAGGGCCGTTCACATATAAAATGATCAATTGAAAAACAATAAATCATGAACCTTTGGACGTTTTAGTGTGCCCATATATTATTCTATGAGCATTATTAACACGTGTGGTGAAAGTTTACTTCAACAGGCAAAAACAATTATGACTCAAGCCTACGAGACTTCACATTAGATGAACATGGCATAGATTTGATAAATATATTATTCAAAATAATTTTGCACATTTATTAGTTGGTCTGATGATATAATTTTCATAATGGTTGCCCAATGTGATACTTCCTGTGTTGTTTTAATGAAAGACATTCTTTTGATGCTTTCCAATATGTATGAGTCTTACTGGCACACCAACCCAAAAATGATGAAACTTAAGACATTAACTTATTGAGCTGTTGAGGATGATCAGGTCTTCGATTCTGCTCCCCAGGCCCCAGAGAAACTGGCGGGAAGCATAACTGATCATCTATCTTGATGCATGTAACTTATCCATTCTAATAATACATAAGAGATGCATTATCCAGGATTATCACTGTTATGTCCAGATAAATAAAATGGAAAGGAACAGAAAATCCTTTTTTCTTCTCCTAAAAGACCCTCAATCAATTAAACCAAGCCTATATGTCTGGCTTGAAAAATTCCTAGACCCTTTTCACCCATAGTATGATTTTTCTTAAACTCATGTCCTCATATATTAATCCATCTTCCCATATAGATTTACATATATGCATAGATGTAATTTCATCATACATTTGACGTTGTTTAGCAGCATGTGAGTAGATTGATTGAAACATTTGCAGATTCATAGTATCATTTTCAAACAATGCTCCAGATCCAGACAAGGATAGTACAACAGTGCAGGAGTTTCTTGGGAACATGGAAGCTGCTTTCCGGGCACATTCACTTTGGGCTGGCTGTTCTGAGGAGGAGCTAGAGAGTGCGGGAGAAGTGAGTACACCCTTTCCGTTGTCTCTGCTCATGTGGGTGAATTAAGTACTTCATTTCCTTTATTATTACTTTTTCCATCATTTGCAATGGAGCCAAAGATTCATTATTTTTTGGCTTGAGATTATGATGGAATAAAGCAAAATGGCTCACTAAACTGTTTGCGCTTCTTTGTTATGAAGCAGCCGCCGGTCCATGCAATTTTGGACGGGATTTTCACTATGGGTCATCAGGAAACAGTCTCTCTGTGCTTTAGTACAGGGGTAAGACTGCTTACATCCGACCCCCCCTTACCCCACCATAGGTGGGAGCCTTTGCGGCACTGGGGTAAATGAAAATGAAATGAAATTTCCTTTATTATTACTGCTTTAATACTCCTTAGGTCTCTTTATGCTTCAAATGTTATACTTGTTGACTCCATGATGTATTCTGGGAATAAGCTACTGGCATTGGTCAGAAAGCTTGAATTATTTTAATATTTTATGATTCGTATACTTTTGCTGCTTTCTTTAAATGTTTTAGTTAGTCTTTATTTTTACATTTAGTAATCTTCTTAGCGTATTGTAGTTATAGTTTTGCATTAGATTTCGTCGTTTTATTTGACTGGCACTGTGAAGACTGTCATGATGTAATGGGGTATTGGTTTTAGTTTAACAGATGCTTAAGTTTAGGTAATAGAAAGGATGAAAGGGTGTTCTTGGCCTCTTGGGATATTAACAAAACCCAACCAGCCTGCAAAATTATCTGTTTCCATCTTTTTTCTTCACAAATGATCTGTCATTTGTTTCTAAGCCTTTATCATTGGTTTCGTTCATTTGTTGCTGATGACATGGACCACTCTAGTTCCAAAAATCTTTGAAAAACAATAATAACAGAAGCTATACACAAAGAGGGTAACACAATGGAATCCTTCATCCCCACTCAAACCCAAACTTCCTCGTTGACTGCACTAGCGGCGCCCACACGAAGCACTCAGGCACACCATTTTACATGGATGACTAAGCATCACACTCATGGTATAGTAGTAGTATACTAAACTGGATTTGCCTTGTATTTTTGGAAAAATATCCATTTATTTCCTTAGACCATTGTGAACTATATGATTATATCTCTTCAACACACAAATCCCACAAGAAAATGTGATATTAGTAGCTTTCAACATGATGGGCTGGTTTTCGAGACTATTGCCAACTTTATTTCTGATCCCCACAATGCAATAACCTACTCAATGAACCACCCAACCTGAAAAATACGGCCAAAACAATGAATGATGAGTTCATTTCATTTCATTTCATTTCATTTACCCCAGTGCCGCAAAGGCTCCCACCTACGGTGGGGTAAGGGGGGGTCGGATGTACGCAGTCTTACCCCTGTACTAAAGCACAAAGAGACTGTTTCCAGATGACCCATAGTGAAAATCGCGTCCAAAATTGCATGGACTGACTGCTGCTCCATAACAAAGAAGCGCAGACAGTTTAGTGAGCCATTTTCTTTATTCCATCATAATCTCAAGCCAAAAAACAATGAATGATGAGTATGAGGAAGAATTCTAGATGATGCTAGAACTCTGATGGGTTTATTTAATATACTGAGTGATCATAGAAGAGGATGAAATATGCCTCTTCTTGCCTACAGTGACTGCTGAGACTCACGCCGTGGAGATGAAGAAGGAATTGGTTGAACAGAAGAAAACTTCCAAGATTTTTTTTATCCATTTTCAATTCGTCTTTACATTAGAAAATGCCTTCCTATTTAAAGGAATTACAATTATAACTCAGAAGGAAACAAAGACTTTTTTCGAACAGAAAGAGATTCCTGAATATGTACACTTGCAACTAAACATAAAGTGATATCCAAATTGTAAACTAGTTGATTTGTACTGCTGATCTTGATGTACTTCTAGACTTTGATGTACTGTTTAAATACTTACTAAGTATTGAGTTGACCTAATCCTTTAGTTACATATATCTCTCACAAAGGAATTACACCTTCTGCATTATCTAAGAAGGTAGTATGCTCGACTATAGACCTTCAGGAAATCCTTTGGATCCAAATGTCAAGCTCCTACGGTCCTACCATAATGGGGGAGCGCTTGTTTGACCGAGAATGATACATGGGACTTGCTTAATTGCTTAAACATTGAGCCATTTCTCTATTACTTGAGCCTGTATCTCATAAGTGTGCAAAGTACAAAGTACTAAGTCAGCTCTTAGATACACTATGATACATTCATTTGAATATTGTTATTTGAATCTTAAGGTATACAAGAATGAAGTTGGACAAAGAATACTGTATGAAGATAGAGCCATACTCACAGACAAGTTGTTAATTCTTACGTAGTATACTCTTATGCCAGTTCGGCTTTTTTTTAATCCAATTTATAGATGTTCCATCTCTGGGTATTGTGTCTTAATGGGTGGCAATATAATTTTGTAGAAGAATTAGAAGTGGGATGTTTTTGCAAGATTAAACGGAGATACTGAGTATTGCACAACAATTCTAGCCAAATGTGAATTGATATGAGTCATATGACTAAAGCATTGACTTCAGGAACTGCAATATGATACTCCACATAGCTGCAAATATCAGTGTTTGAGTGTTTTGAGAAAGGACTGAACACAATAAAGATGATTGTTGTAAAATTTGAGTGTTACATGAAGTGCCAATTGTTCTTATCAATTAGATGAATATTATTGAAATCCATAAGCTGTCTTTGAGTTGACTACATTGGGGCTATTTGTCATCCACTCATCCCTCTTGTATTTTTTGAGATTTTTTACCAGTATCATTATACCTAGGTAGGGTTTGGGACATAAATATTTTTCTCTCTTCGGGCTTCCATAAAATGTTTGCAAAGAAGTTTAGGTCGACAGTTCACTGACCTCCTGATGTTACCACCCGGATAATGAGGAATGATACATGTCTACAAGGTGATCTTGGGAGTTTCATATTTGGAATCAAGAAAGGCTCACGTGTCACCACGAATGGTGACCAAACAATTTTTGTCCATTTCCTAGGTTCCCTGTGTAACCTGTTGATGCACTGCATCTTTGGACTGAATCAGTTGGACGTTTGAATTTCGCATAGAAGTGTTTCATGGAATTTCAAGCTTTTACCGCTACTGTTTCATGGATATTCAATCTTTTTTGCTTTCCTGCTTGTTTGGTCTGGTATGGGTTAAAACCAATGTGCCACGATCTCTACAGAAGAGTTTGTCAACTGTCTTCAACACAAAGAGTCATTAAATCATTCATGAACCTTCAGCTCTATCTGCATTTTAGGCAATCCAAATAGGTCATGTTTCCTCCTCTTAAAAGTGGGTCATTGACTCGGTGCCACGAATCTAGTCATAGTCTATTTTCTATGTCAGTAAAGATACCTCTCATACCCATGATACTCTTTCAGATGGTTCTCCCTAATAGGTTCTCAAGTCTACCATTGTTTCCCCATCTTCCACCCTCTCTTTGCCATTCAATCCTAGTCTACCATTTTCCCGCTGAAATTATCTTTGTGAGCAAGCTTACACATGCCTGTAACTGTTCCTTGACTTTTTTCTGTGATTACATTCTTAATTTCAACAAATTTTTATATTTCACTCATAAAATTAACTTCTATCAAGTATTATCAAATGTATTGATGATGCTATAGTCAACTACTCGAGTACCCGTTAACTCTAAGCAAATATGTTAATATTAAACTCCGCAAATTTAACCATCACAAAATAAACACATTCTCAACAAATATGACATTCCCAACAAGTTAACGTTTACCAAGTAATCCTACATTCCTACATTCCTTGAACGTAATGGTCCGTAGGGGGTTTACGATAGATACTCCCATAGTAACTCTAATAAGCTTGCGAGGTTCAACCTTACTGTTTAGACCAATTAATTATAACCCAAAATAGACGATAATAATCATTATAATGAAAATTAAAGAAAATTGTTTGGGATTTTGGATCACATTACACCTCATTTTTATTATTTTTTTTACTGACCTCAGCCATAAGTTTAATCTCTCAGCTTCATAAATGATACTATGTGACTTTGTTGTCACTTCGAGGTTACTCTACAACAACAGCAACATCCAAGCCTTATTCCCAAATGATTTCGGAGTCTGCTAACATGAATCAATCCATGATATCGAAGCCAAAAAGAAAAGAAAAACAAGAAAAACAAAAAGATAAGGTAAGATAAAGATAAAACTAATGATAAGATAAAAGAACATACTAAATATAAAAGATAAAATTAACATAATAACATAATAAAGATCATCATCATCATTACCCAGTGCCCCAAAGGCTCCCACTATGGTGGGGTAAGGGGGGTCGGATGTACGCAGCCTTACCCCTGTACTAAAGCACAAAGAGGCTGTTTCCGTATGACCCATGGTAAAATTCGCGTCGTAAATTTCATGAACTCACTGCTGCTTCATAACAAAGAAGCGCAGACAATTTAGTGAGCCATTTTGCTATATTCCATCATATTCTCAAACCAAAAAATAGTGAATCTTTGGCTCCATTGAAAATGATGGAAAAAGAACATAATAAAGATAAAGAAGATAAATAGATAATAAAAAAAGAGAGAAAATAGATCAATCCTCCACACGAATATGCGCCCTCCACTGTGCTCTCTCCAAAACCATACTCTGATCCAACCCAATAAGAAGCATATCAGTTCTGATTCCTCTAATCCACGTCTGTTTCGGTCTTCCTCTCTATTTCCCCCCTTTCTCAACTCGTCTAATAGGTGCATCACTCAGTCTTCTACGCACATGACCAAACCTCTACAATCGAGTCTCCTTCATCACTTCCAAGTTATTCTGATGGGAAAAAATCATGTAAAAATATAACTAAAATATTAAATGGGAAAACCAAGTGGATCTATTGAAGAAGATTAAAAGACCAACATTGCATTAACCTAGGAAATTGATATGTTCGGATGTTCCTGAGTACCACTGTGCCAAACTACCAATAAAGCAATACCATGACACCCTTTACACCAAACAGTACATTAGCAAGTGTATTTAGCATGTGTACGGGTGGGATCCCAAAATTTCTTGTTTTATTTTGTCTAAATTATCCTCAGAATACATTGGAACTTCCCTCATATTGTTTGTTTGTTTGTTAAATCTTTTGATTATGTGCTTGATGAAAATTTGTGGTATCATTTCTTAACCAATTTATTTCCTGCTTTATGATATCCACTCTTCTAAATATAGGGGTTAGAGAAATATGTCATGACAAAGCTGTATCCACACGTTTTTGCCTCACATCCTGAAGATGTGAAAGTTGATGAACAACTTCATAAAAAGATGGCTTTGATTCAACATTTTGTCCGGCCAGAGAATTTGGATATCAAGCCAGTCTTTCAAAACGAGACATCATGGTTGGTGAGTGAAGTATATTCTTATGTAAGTGTATGTGGTTAGGGTGCGCTGCTCTGATGGATCTACCTAACATGTTATATTATGATTAATAGGAATTTCAGGTAATGCCTTTTAATTTTGTTGTTTATGTTACTGGGGTAAATGAAAATGAAATGAAAATGATGTTACTTGGGTACAATTGAATAAGTATATCCATTGAATCACGAAGCTCTCATATGAGTTCTTAATGCAACAAGATATAAAAGAGTAATAATGCAAGTAAGAATCTATTCTAAATCCTGCTCAAATAAACTTGCAAAAGTTTAAGCAGAAGTTGTTAAGAAGACAGATTGTTAAATTCATATTAGAGATTTTGAATAATGTTAGGAGCTGGTGTGGTTTGATGCTCAAATGGTTTAAGTAAGAGCACAATTACATTGGAGCTTAAGAGATAGATTATGTAGGAAATGGTAATGTGTGTTAGATTATGTAGGAAATGGTAATGTGTGTTAGGGACCTACATAGAATAATAATAATAAATGAGAGTAATAATAATATTAGAATAGTTAGTATAAATAGAGGTAGAGGGTAGAATAGAAAGTAGGCTGGAATAATCATTTGGGCTTGGGACTTGGAACTGTCTTGTATTTTCTCTCTCAATTTTCTGTTATACGAACTACCTCCATCGTTACGTATCATGATTTCTTCCATTGTTAGCTCTCTCAAATTATGTATCATGATTTCTTCCATTGTTACCTAACATTGGTATCAGAGCAACGCTTTTGGTTACCTGTTCGTGGTCGCCACCAGAGGAACTATGGAAGCGAGGCTGGAAAGTTTTAATCGCGCGTTGGAGAAGAATCGCATAGAGGAGATGCGCGAAGCGATGCACAAAGAAGCCAAACGCAATCGCGATGAGTTACGCGAGCTAATCTTGAACCGGAAAGACAGTCAGTCACGCGGAAGATCGTGAACAATAAGGCGGTGTCGGAACTCTAGACCCGCAAATTCGAGATCGTCGATAGCGGTTTCTTCCGATTCGTCGTTGCTAGCAGCTGGTTCCAGTTCGCCATCGCGAACTGTTCTTCCCAGTTCACAATCGCAGACTGAGTCGCAGTCAGAAATCCCCCGTTCGCAGTCATGAACTGCTTCTCTCAGTTTGCCGTTGCTAACCGAGCAATCACTATCGTCACCACAAGTAGATTCTCACCCTGCACAAGACTTGCTTCTTGATTCGCAGAGGTCATCGCAAGCCACTTCTCCCAGTGCGCTAGTGTCAACTTGCCCCCATGAATCATCCGTTCCAGAAACTATAACCATAGTCGCATCAGGAAAAGGATTTACAGGAACTATATTTCCGGAAATTAATATTGAGCTGAAGCAAGTGACACCAACAGTTTCAGAAAATAGCGAAGTTGACATTCTTTTACCATGAAGAAACAAATAGTCCAGCGCCCACTGATGTTGCCCTGGTACTGACCAACGATGATATAAGAGAGGATAAAGAGGACCAGTTTCACACACATCTTTAACGATTATACTAGGAGGTATGCTGGTATAATAGGCTGTAATCCAGAGGAATTCAAATCTCGGATTGATATAAGTCTTGAACCTGGACCGGATATTCTAATGAATGTTGTGCACCATCATTTGGAAAAGGAAATTTTGGAAAGGCTGAATGAGTTCGATAACTTCAGATTTGATGGTGTTACTTCTATTAAGTATATTCAAAAGGGGCTGGAAGTAAGTATGACTGGAAATTGGAAGAAAAAGGTGGGTTACACTACTGATGGTTATGCTGACATGTTCCTGATGTTTGACCTGTTGCACATGGCCAGTACATCAGCCTTGCGGCCTTGCCTAGTTTAGATCCACATGTTTCATCTGATGGGACCAAACTTACATTTGGAAAACTTAGTGAGCTTAAGGGTAAGAGTTGGACTGGTCCAAAGGCACAAGAGAACCATGCATACCCCTTTTCTAGGATATCAGATGCAAAAGTTCCACTTGGGGTAGAGTTTTCACATGGAGGTCTTGTAGCCTGGTTGGAGGTTGTGTGCGGACAAAAGTTTGCTATTAATGATGAAGAGGCTGAAACAGCAATGCACAATCAACAATCAACATCTGGGATGCTGCACTCTGTTACTGAATTTCAAGATATTTTTACCCCAAGGTTGAAGATGAACTTCCTGCTCCTTAATATCCAGACTACATCTCAAATGATCATCAATGCTATTGTCCATCTATTTCTGTATCTTGCAAAATGCAAGATGAATGGGAAAGGGAGAGCTAGGATTGGCTTCACACATACCCTAGCAGAAGGGGAGGCACCTAAAGGTGAAGCATTCGAACTATCAAAGTGGTTTGTGGATTCGAAGGTTGAGCCGAGCCCAGCAGTTGAATTGATTAGCAAGTTATATGCAAAAGAGAACTATGGTGAGCAAGGTATGAACCAACAGTTTCAGAGATGGAAGGATGCTAAACTGGAGTGGTATAATGGTGGAAACAAGGGGTATGGGCTGCAAAATCTTGAAGGAGTGTCTGAAAGGTGTTTTATCATTGAATATATTGGAAGGGAGGTGCTGGATGTGCATGCCTATGAGGCACAACCAAAGGAAAATGCAGAGAAGGGTCACAAGCAATTTTACTTTATCAATCTGGAGTACTCTAAGGCTGCTGAAGTGAATGGAAGGTCAATAGAGACACCTTCTGCTGCAATAACAACTGTGATTTTGGAAGTTTATGCACTGAAGACAACAGTAAAGAAAGCAGTGGGGTATTGGGAAGGAAGAGGTGCAAAAATGAAGAAGAAGCTGTTCATCAGGATTGTTTCCTATCACCCACCTTGAGGACAAGGTGGTTGTCAAAGGGGGAGTAATGTTAGGGACCTACATAGAATAATAATAATAATAACTGAGAGTAATAATAATATTAGAATAGTTAGTATAAATAGAGGTAGAGGGTAGAATAGAAAGTTGGCTGGAATTATCATTTGGGCTTGGGGCTTGGAACTTGGAACTGTCTTGTACTTTCTCTCTCTATTTTCTGTTATACGAACTACCTCCATTATTACGTATCATGATTTCTTCCATTGTTAGCTCTCTCAAATTACTGTAAACTGGCCTATAACCTAACAATGTGATGTGAACACAGAAAATTGGAGTAGAAATATTATTAAAGTTATAGAAAACACGAGGAATACAGCCGAGACCTATTCGAGAGGACCTCAATCTCTCCCAGATCCCAATTTTCCCCAAATCCCAGTCTGCCCTCTCCCTATACTATTCCTTCTATTTATTCTTTTCCAATGAGGCTTCTCCTCAGTTTAACTAATTACTTGGCCCAGCCCACTTCCCTATTACAGATTATTAAAATATTTCAGAATTAATTCTATTAGTTCCCTCACCATAAGCTCAGGTTCGTATCATAATGCAAATCAATCAAGAGTGTGATGATAGGGACCACACAAAATATCTAACAGAATCAATAGTCCCTAAGCTTGCCAACCACTCCATTCCCAAGACCGTATCTGTTCCCCCTAATTGTAGCAAGTAGAAGTTCTGAATAATGAAGACACCCTGCACCCAAATCTGTAGGCCTTCACACATTCTTCTATTAATCACCTGTTCCCCATTACCCATTTCTACTTGAAATTTAGTTGTGGTTTTGTATGGCAGTGCCCACTCTTCCACCAGCTTTTGAGAAACAAAGTTCTTTTGAGAAACAAAGTTGTGAGTAACTCCTGAGTCAATAAGTATCATCACAGGTCTGCCTCCTTCTGGATCCTGCAACTGTCCCTGTACCCTTAAGGTTCTCTGGGTGGTAAGGCCTTCCCTGCTGAGAACGGATAACTGCATTGTTTTTAAATTGCTTCTTCTTCATCAACTATTGATTAATACTGAAGGTGTTTCTTCAAGTTCTTCTTCTGCTGATTCTAGCAGCACAATCCGATAATGCTTCATTTTACAAACTTGTTCTTTGTTCCATTTGTCCCCACATTTGAAACACAGCCCTTTTTTACTTCTTTCTTCAAGTTCTGACTGAGTCAACCTTCTGCCACCCCTCCAATTTTGATTAAATGTTGTGGACTCCCCCACCTTATTTTCAGAAGTGTTTTTGTCAGTCGTCTGATGGATGATGCCATTGTTTCTCCCCTTTTTCCTTCCAGCCTCTCTTGTCCTCCTCTTTGTACGTCCCAAACTTCATAGCCATATTTTTCTCCTCCAGTAGCAAAGCCCTATCCATTAAATCCACCAGATTTCCAGAATGATACAGCTTCAGCTCTGCTCGAATTTCCTCCTTCAAACCATTTATGAAAATGTCTTTCAGCATTTCTGTGTCCGTATGGCGCATTGGTGCGACGACCAACTCAAATTTCTCCCGATATTCCATGACGGTCCCCACCTGTTTTATGCTCAACATCGGCCCAAAAGGATCCTGAATCAGATCCGGCTGGAAGCTTCTGACCAGAGCCTCCTTAAAAGTTTCCCAACGGCGATCATGTTGGCCCTCCCACCATTGAAACCAATTGAGCACTTTATCTTCCATCGCTATTACTACTACCTCCACCTTATCTTCGTCCGCCACCCTGTTCAGTTTAAAAAAATCTTTCCAAACGAACAACCCAACCATAGGCTTCGTTGCCGTTGAATGAGGGCAGATCAACTTTCCTACCCGTACGCGTGAACGTTCGTGGATCACTTTCCTCACGTCAGACAGAAGTTGATCATAAACTACCAGAGTTACCTCGCGATGCAGAAGAGTGTCGACTCTCATCTCTATATCTGCGTCAAGGGGTTCTCGATCGGCCTCTCAATCATCTCTCATGATGCAGCAACATGTTCCGCACTTCCGCATATCATTCACCATCGCTCTCATATCAGTCATGTTTCGCTCCAACGCTTCTAATCTGTTCTTCAACTGAGCTCGGGTAAAAATAATCCACTGGCGACTCCTGAATTCTTCCCTCCAGGCTCGAGTGCTCTGATACCAGTGATAGGAACCACACAAAATATCTAACAGAAATGGTAAACCAGAGAAAATCAAAAGAAGAATTCAAGCTCAAAGTCCATCATCAACATTATCGGAAAGCTCCAGAGAAAAGAGAAAGGGTACAGAGTTAGGCAATTCGAGAGTGCCTTGCTCTCCAAGGTCTAACAAACTTCTGACAGAGTGACAGCCTGCTTCTCTCACCTAACAGCTACCCCTTTTATTCATTCCCCTTAACATATTTGTCTGTCAAGTATCTAACTGAATTGCAGAGAATTCTAGCAAACAATAGGAACGAAGATGAACAGTGAATAGGATTTGTTATTCGAACAACAGAAAAGAGAGAGAAAGTGCCCTGACAGTTAAAGAGATGTCAACTCTCCAGTCCCAGCCCATTACCAAAATAACAGCCTCCTTATTCCTCCTTGAGCTATCTATTTATAGAAGTCCACCCGACCCCCAAATACAAAACAGCTAGCTACTTATTATTCCCTTTCCTTCTGGAATACATTTTATCATAATAGCTAATACTATTATTATTATTATTATCATCAAAAGGTTGACTTCCTGAGACTCTAACATCACTCCCCCCTGGAACAACCACCTTGTCCTCAAGGTGGGTCATAGGAGATAGTCTTGACGAACAGCTTCTTCGTCATCTTAGCGCCTCATCCTTCCCAGTATCTTCCAAATTTCCGGACCATGAACTTCATGAACTGAACCATTTCCATCACTTTTACCATAGCAAACAGCTGAAGCAAGGGCATGGTTACATGATGCTTCCCTAAAACCTGGTCAGCACCAAGTGCGACCACCCCTACAGAGAATACAAAGTCAACTTCAGGACTGTAAGTCTCAGTCTTCCCATCAGCAACCCATGAATATAAGACAGAACTCAGCCCAATGCCATCAGGCCCCCTCCATGTGCACAAGTCTTTTCCCAGCAACTTCATCTCGTGCCCTTCTTCCATTGTCTTATGATTAAGAGTGTACAATATGATTGCTGTCCCCACTGCAGGTTTCCCACACTGTTTATTACCAAAGATCACATCAATCCAATAGTGAAGATTTGAGCTAACATATTCACTTTCAAAGGTCGCCCTGTGCTTGATGATAACTCCTTTCAGAAAACTATTAACCCCTCGAAGGATCACCACATCACCTATTTGCTCTCCATTTTGTTTTGGACTTGGTACTCCAACTGGTTTTGCAAGATCCTGGTAAGTAGACTGTTTGATCAAAACCAGAGCTTCTATTGGACCATCAGCCAGAACCCAAGGAGACATATGACACTCAGTTAACTCATAAAATCTTCCAGCAAGTGTGTTGAAAGCCATCAAGTACTCGTCGTTTGTATTTTCTTTTCTCTTCCAACCTTCCCTAGAGATTTCACCCGACTGGTATTCAAGAGAAAACTCATCAGCCCCTTTCAGTTCCGAATCAGATGGGTCCCGAATTGCAGAAAATATCAAACTGTAGCCCTTAATTTAATTGTCATCCCTTTTTTCCTTGCTAAGTTGCCCCGGAATAATACAACACCTTCACCCTTAATGATTTGAATATGACTGTCACCCATTTCCCAATCCTTCTCTATTGCTCTGAATATTTTGATCCCCTTTAAACCAATTATCAAGGCCTCTTGGAAGATAGCAGGACTGTTTTCATTGTTAAGCACCAGGAACATGTCAGCTTTATCATCTGTAGCATAATTCTCCTTTTCCTTCCAATTCTGAATAACTCTTACCCCCAACTCATTTAGAATATACCTTATAAAAGTAGCACCCTCACATCTGAAACTATCAAACTTGTTAAATGACTTCATTCCTTCTAAAGTAATGTTTAATGAATGACAGTACATCATTTCAGATTTTAAAGCATTTGGCCAGTTCATCTCTTGTACGAAACTAGAAGTCACTGTAGACTTTGCCACACAAACCGCAGTATCACATACCTGAAGAATCTTGAAAATATTAGTTCCAGAGTCTGACTTGAAGGACTCGTACTTCAGAGAACAAGCAATTGTGCCCGCTTCAGGTCCATCAATAACTATAATTTGCACCTCGAGTTCTTCTTCCAGATTCGGTTTCTTGATTATAGACTCAGCTGCCTTCAACTCAGTATTCTTTATCGATGGTGGAATCCCCAGCGTAGAAACTTGAGCCGACTCGGAAACCTTGGACAAAATTTGCGATGACATCTGCGAACCAGTAATCAAGTCTTGCGCAGGGTGAAGATCTACTAGCCATGACGATCGGTGATGATCGGTTATCCACGGCGGACTGGGCGACGCATTTCGCGATTGTGAACTGGGAAGAGCATTTCGCGATGACGATTAGTAATACTCGTTTAACCGCGGCGAACTCAACGACATAAGTAGCGACGAACACTGCGAAGGTTGAAGAACAGTTTGCGAACTGTTCTTGCTTTTGGAATTCCGGCATCGCTTTATGGTCCTCAATCTTCCTCGCTCATGCCGATTGTTCCGCTGCAGTATCAATTTGCGCAACTCTGCCATAGCGTTCCGCCTTTCTTCCCGAAAACTCTCCAGTTCATGTTTCAAATTTTCCAGCCTAGCTTCCATCTTTCCTCTAATGGCGACCATTAACAGGTAACAAGAACAGCTCTGATACCAATGTTAAGTATCTAACTGAATTGCAGAGAATTCTAGCAAACAATAGGAACGAAGATGAACAGTGAATAGGATTTGTTATTCGAACAACAGAAAAGAGAGAGAAAGTGCCCTGACAGTTAAAGAGATGTCAACTCTCCAGTCCCAGCCCATTACCAAAATAACAACCTCCTTATTCCTCCTTTAGCTATCTATTTATAGAAGTCCACCCGACCCCCAAATACAAAACAGCTAGCTACTTATTAGTCCCTTTCCTTCTGGAATACATTTTATCATAATAGCTAATACTATTATTATTATTATTATCAAAAGGTTGACTTCCTGAGACTCTAACATTGTCACCTCATCTGCTCATTATTTATTCTACCCTCCCTTTAGTTGTTTTTCCCCTACGTATGTAAACTTTAGAAAAAAACCCTGTTGGGATTAATAGAAAAAGTATCTGGGACCCTATCATGTGATTGCCTAAAGGATCTCCAATACCGATGGCTAACTGATGCAGAAAGGTTCTTGGATCAATTCAAAGTATCATGCAAAAGATACCGTCTTCTTTGATGAACAAGGAATATTTCGAAATAGATATCACGTGATCAAAAGGCTCAATGTGCAAAAGGTTTGTTACAGAAGCCTCAATAACAACATCCTCATAACAAAAGGCCAAGGACCAGCAGTGGCTAGTTTGAGACAAGAATGCTCAGGACCAGCAGCGTGAATTTCAGAACAGCAGACTTAACAGTTGATTGAGAAACAAAACACGTTTTTTAAAGAGAACAACGAAGTTTACTTACTGACTAGTTAATATATTGCAGACTGCTACTTAAACGATTTTGGGTAAATAAGATATTTTGATACAACCAGAGAAGTTTTTAGGAAGATGATTTTCCTGATGATAAGTTTAAGAGTTGAATGAATTATGCAATCCACTAACTGTACTACTGTAGATATCTGGTATAATCCTAATGATACTCCATATCATTCTTGGGAGGCTTAGCAGCAGTGAATTGTGGAATGGCTAAAACCTGCACACCTAACAAATTTATTAGTTTCATCATCTACAAAATATAAAAAATAAGTTACTAGCACAAGCGGGCTAACATGAGTGAGATATGAGCATGGAGGAATCTATAGCTTTTCCACTTCCCATCCTTCCAACCAAACAAGGGTTTAGAGATGTTCTTTGAGAGTTCTTTAGGAAGAGGGCCTACTGTCTCTGTCTTCATTTTCTTGAATTGGTTTCCATGATATGCATTATGATCCAGTTCCATTATGGACTATGAAGTCTTCACTCAGAGCTTGAGCCAACTGGGTTGAACTCAAGACCTAAAAAGTTTTGTGTTTTACTGCCTAGCTTAGGCTAATGGTCCTTTGTACATAGTATGCCCACCCAGAAGGGACAATCATCCATATACTTATCTAATTCATTCTAATATTAATTATATTAAAAAGTTGTAGATTTTGACATTTTGTCTATCCATGACTTAACTAATCACTTGGGGTTATGGTTTTGTTATTCTGGGATCACATATGAATATATGTAACATGTTCATTGTGTTTTTGAAAAGTCTATGCATTAGAGTACTTGCCAAGTACAAGTACATTTGAGATTACTTATTTTCGGGGAATAAGTCCTTTTAAAGAATTACTAAAAAAGGTCTTTTAAAGAAAAACGGTACTTTTTGTTTAAACTTAACAGCGTGTTGCATACAACAAAATTAAAGCGTTAATCCCTGATAGAGTATATGGGTCCAGACCCCATGACCAACATACTTCCACTACGGCAAACAAGACCCCTGGGACGTATGTCCTTCAGCACATGGGAAACCCCGGGGACGTACGACCTTCAGTACATGGAAGACCCCGGGGACGCATGTCCTTCAGGTCATGCAAGACCCCGGGGACGTACGACGTCAAGCACATGGACACCCCGGGGACGTACGGCCTCAAGCACATGGAACACCCCGGGGACGTATGGCCTTCAGCACTACCTCCGTCAACCAGATGTACGTCTTCAAGGACTTCGTCTGTTGGACTTCCATACTTGGCTCATATATCCGAATGTAAGCAGCCCAATAGAGGCCTTGTATTGTAATGAGCCTCCCAAGCCCAAGACTTAGGAGCCCAACCCATATTTTTCCTATAAATACTCCCCTTGGGGGTAGTTGTAAGGGTTGGAATTTCAATAATACAAATCACTTCTCTCTCTAGTTCTCACTTCTCTGTAGACATATAATCTATCATTTGGTGCTTTCATTGAGAGCTAGAACAATCAAGTTAGCATCCTTCGTCGCTATCAAGCACAAACTAACTGAAATGGGAAGAATAAGGTCAAACCGTAACCTCATCGGCAAAGCAATCCCTGAAACAAAGGACGAACGTGAACGCTCTGGCGATGCTACGGCCGATAAGGCAGGGGACGAGGTATGGCCGACGACGCCACACAACAAAGAACGTAGTTTTGGCCCCTTAGAGCGAAACCCTCAGGTATGGCCGACGATGTCCCAGGATGAAGGACCTGCCCGCGCCGTAAATAGATGACGGGACCCCCAAGATCAAGGGACGATCCAGCGCCAGAGGCCGGACAGCTGCCCTCCTGGACTCCCTATCGGCCGAGAGAATAGCAACCCCCTCGGTCGAGCCTGAAAGAATGACCCCCCACTCCTCGCTCAAAGAAGTAAAGAGGAATAAATAAAAGAGGGACAACCGAAGGACCGCGCACTCGCCGGCTTCGAGCGAAATCCCCACAAGTCAAAAGAGGGAAGCCGAGGACCGTGCACTCGCCGGCCTCGAGCAATAAAAATAAAATCCCCACAAATCAAGTCACATATTTGGCTAAGTACATATCAGGCAAACACTATGCATTATGGACGAAGCAAGACCATACATGCGGATCAGACGAGCGTCCCACGCCGTCCTTCATCAAAGGACGAGCGTTCCCAACACCGTCCTTCATCTTCAAACCAGGGTCAAACCCTGGTCCTTCATATGCCGTACGGCTTCAACAACGCCATCGTCATCAAATGACATGCGTCCAACGCCTCCCTCCATCGTCAAACCAGGGGCAAACCCAGGTCCTTCACATGACATACGGTTGCACCAAAGCCGTCTTCATCAGGGGACGAGCGTCCGACGCCGCACCTCATCTTCAGACCGGCGTCAAAGCTTGGTCCTTAATCAGACGGCCGGCTTTATAAGCGTCGTCGTCACCAGGGGACGAGCGTCCAGCGCTGTCCTTCATCTTCAGACCAGCTTCCAAGCTTGGTCCTTTATGCCGAACAGCTTCATCAGCGCCGTCGTCATCAACGGAATGAGCGTCCAACGCCGCCCTTCATCTTCAGACCGGCGTCAAAGCCTTGTCCTTCATATGATGAACGGCTTCATCAGTGCCGTCGTCATCAGGGGACGAACGTCCAACGCCGCCCTTCATTCTCAGACATGCGCCAACACTTTGTCTCTCAGCAAAGGACGAGCGTCTCCAGCGCCGTCCTTCATCTTCAGACGAGCGCCCAGCGCCATCCTCATCTTCAGATGAGCGTCCAAGGCTTGTCCTTCATCTTCAGACTAGCTTCCAAGCTTGGTCCTTTATGACGAACGGCTTCATCAGCGCTGTCGTCATCAGGGGACGAGCATCCAATGCCGCCTTTCATCTTCAGACCAACGTCAAAGCCTGGTCCCTCATATGACGAACGACTCTATCAGCGCCGTCATCATCAGGGGACGAGCGTCCAACGTCGCCCTTTGTTCTCAGACGGGCACCAACATCTTGCCCCTCAGCAAAGGACGAGCATCTCCAGCGCCGTCCTTCATTTTAAGACGGCCTCATCAGCCCCGTTCTCAGTTTAAGACGAACGACCTCTCAGTGCCGTCGTCCCCAGATCACGAACGGCTCCTCAGCCTCGGCGTGATCCTTTCTTTCAAGACCGGCCTCCTCAGCGCCGAGCGTCTTGAGCTAGCAAACGGGCTCGCCACTCCCTTTCTGGATGGCGACCCTTGCCGTCATGCGATGAACGGCTTTATCAGTCCGTCGTCCTCAGATCACGAACGGCTCCTCAGCCTCAGCGTGATCCTCTATCTTAGGACCGGCTTCTCGGCACCGTACGTCCTGTGATCACGGCAGACCCTTCGGTCTCAACGTGATCCCTTATCTCAAGACCGGCCTCCTCAGCGTCGAGCGTTTTGAGCTAGCGATCGGGCTCTCCATCCCTTCAGGGATGGGGACCGTCGCCTTTACGACGAACGGCCTCTCAAGTCCGTCGTCCTCAAATCACAAACGGCTCCTCAGCCTCTGCGTGACCCTATATCTTAAGGCCGGCTTCCTCAACGTTGAGAGCCTTGAGCTCATTTGACAATCAGCTTCATCATCGCCTCGTCATCATATTATAAGACCGGCTCCTCATCGCTGCACGTCCACATATCACGAATGGCCCCTCAACCTCAACGCGATCCTTTTTTCAAGGCCGACTTCCTCACCGCTGAGAGCCTTGAGCTTATATGACGGTCGGCCTCATCAACGCCTCATCATCATTTATTTGGACCGACTCATCAGCGCCGAACGTCCCCAGATCACGGCAGACCCCTCGGTCTCAACGTGATCCTTTCTCCCAAAACTGGCCTCCTCAGCACCGAGCGTCTTGAGCTAGCGAGCGGGCTCACCATTCCCTTCCTGGATGGCGATCGGGCGTCTTTGCGGCTTTTGACTATCATGTCATCCACATATGCTTCCATAGTTCCACAAGACCATGGCCACCATGCGTGTGTAGGTGGTGCCTGAGTTCTTGAGCCTGAACGCCATGACCAGATAGCAGAAAATGCCCTCTGGAGTCATGAATGCCGTCTTCGAGGCGTCGAGTTCATTCATGAAAATTTGGTGGTAGCCTCGAAAGGCGTCCAGGAAGCTCATGAGCTCGCAGCCGGCTGTCTCATCGACGAGTTGATCGATGTTCGGCAATGGGAATGGATCCATCGGGCAAGCCTTGTTGAGGTCGGTATAATCAACGCACATACGAAATGTTGGCGGTTTGGGTGCCAAGACAAGATTCACTAGCCAATCCGAGTATTCGACTTCGCCAATGTGATTTATGCTAAGGAGCATAATCACCTCAGCCTTGACAATTTCCCTTCTGTCCGTAGACAGGTACCGTTTGCGCTGTTTGACAGGCGTCGCGTTTGGGTCCACGGATAGCTTGTGCGTGATTATATCACGACTAATCCCCGACATTTCATCGGGGCCCAGGACGAAAATGACCTTGTATTTAACAAGAACAGAGATAATTGCTTGCCTCAATCCCGGATTTAAGTTTGTTCCGATCTGGACAGCTCTTTCTGGATTAGACTGGTCCAGGATGATAGTCTCGAGTGCACCTACGGGCTCATCTTTAGGAGTTTCCTCTTCAAGCGCGGTCTGTGAAATAGTATTGATGCGCATGTCCCTGGCTACCATACGCTTTGTCATCTTCGTGTAGCAAGACCTGGCTATTTTCTGGCTTCCCCTGCAGTAGCTGACCCCGGTCTTGGTTGGGAATTTCATTCAGAGGTGCCGCATGGATATTACAGCTTCCAGGCCCTCCAATGCTGGCCTTCCAAAGATTACATTGTGAGCACACTCGAGTCGCACCTTCCGTGGGGAGCACCTGCTGAAACCCGGAGATGAGGGCCCAACCGCCGCAGAGGGATCCGCCATCAGAAAATTCTGGAATTGTGGGATCACCTGCGCGGGCGGCATTGCCGCTGGATCACGGTTCAGCGAGATCTGCTGACGGAGATCTGGGGAAGCACGCTGGATCTGGTTACGCAGATCAGCGGAAGTTCCAGCAGTTTGTTTCTCCATGGCGGCCCTTCTGACACCGGAAGTAGCAGTAGCTTCCAGCGAGGGCTCCACCTGGGTGACGACAGTAGCAGCGCGTCGGGTTCTCAGAGTTTTCTTTTCAGCCATTGTCGAGAAGGAGTTCGCGATAGATCTGGAAAAAGTGCGGGAGGATCTGACCTGCTCACAGTTCAACTCTCAACGAGAGCACCAAAAATGATGGATTATCTGACCAGGGGTGGCCGGAATGCAACTGAAATGAGAGTAAAGGTGAGAGTGAACTGATCGGAAAATGCAAGTACTTGCTCCGGCCGAATAACAGTGTATGAGTATTAAGAGTGCGATAGATTAAGCATCAAGCATCAAGCAAGCATCCCTGTCCACAAGTTGGAAGGTGATATTTATATTGAGTGATAAAAGGTAATACTTGGTGCCCAAGTAAAAAGATGCCAGTCTAATAGGAGAGGGACACGTGTAAAGCTACTCTAACAAACTAACAGCCTAATTCGATGAGGAGCAGCCACATGTAAAGTTGATTGGAGAGAGAGTCTTCAATAGCTGACTGATTGGAGTTTGCTCCTAACATAATCGTTGCCAGAAATCCCGTGTGGCCATGCGTGGGTAACCGAGAATATTCCCTGGCGTTGATGATGACGTGGCGACATCTCCTCGTGGGATAAATCCTTGCGGATTTCGTCTAAGACCATGATGCCTCATTCAGACCTTGGGGATTACTGAGGTCGATATCTGGGAGCTCGGGCCCGTGATGAGAGGACTCGCCCCTTTGTGGTAGTCGTCTGCCTGGTGCATGCTGACCATGCGTTTGACTCCCGGGATCAGACTTGGTGCCGAGCTCGGGCGTCTCGAGGTCGGGCTCATAACTGGTCGACTGACGCTTGTTGCTGACCCTGGCTAATCGGGGTCGGGGTCGATATAGTTGTGGACTTAGTCTTTTGGCGTACTCCGGAATGGGTCCGTGATATTTTATACCGGCGATTATGATACCCCTGGGGTATACGGGAATATACTCCATCAGTTACTTCTGGCCTACAATGGCCCGGGACTGTGCGGAGCTCTCCCGAAAGTGCGCCGCATGCCAACATTTTCAGAAGGCCCCCGAAAGGCCAACAGTTAACTACGCCCCCATCAGCACAACAATCCCCTTCTCCAGGTGGGGCATTGACCTTGTAGGCCCACTGCCGAGGGGTACCTCCAACAACAGGTACATCATTGTAGGCATCGACTACTTCACCAAATGGGTGGAGGCTGAGTCTCTCGCCAGCATTACCGAGGCCAGGTGCCACCACTTCGTCCTCAAGAACATCCTCACGAGGTTTGGCGTCCCCCACCAAATCATCTCCGACAACGGAACTCAATTTGAGGCAACCCCCTTCTGTGCCCTCCTAGGGGCATGTGGCATCAAACACACATTCTCATCCGTTGCCTACCCTCAGGGCAACGGGCAAGTGGAGAACGCCAACCAAACTCTGCTGGAGGGGCTAAAGAAGATGCTGGAAGCCGAAGGGGGAGGTTGGGTAGAAAAGCTCCACAACATCTTATGGGCCTAGCGCACCACACTTAGGAGGGCAACGCACGAAACACCCTTCTCCCTTTGCTATGGATTCAAGGCGAAAGCTCCCACGGAGGAAACCCTTCCAACCCGAAGGGTAGATCAATATGAGCATGAGGTCAATGACGCCAATATGGCCCTCGACCTTCACCTAATCTCAGAACGCCGGGAGCAAGCCTTCCTGAGGGCGGAAAACTACCGGAGACAAGTAAAGGTCTACATCGACGCCAAGGTCCGTTCAAGAGAATTCCAGGTAAGGGACTACGTCCTCCGGAGAAGGGAAGCAAGCCAGCCAACCGAGGGCGGAAAGATGGCGCCAAAGTTCGAAAGCCCCTATATCGTCACAACCATCATCAAACCAGGGACTTACACACTCAAACGCCCCAATGGGACCGAGGTCCCTAGACATTGGAATGTACACCACCTGGTAAATTTTATCAGTGCACCAGAGTGACCAAGCCCTCATAACTCACGGATGTATTATCCAACGGCCTAAGGCCCCCAACTTTTAAAGAATAAAGATATATTGAAGACACCAAGTCCAACAACGAAACGCTTGTGAGCGGCCAAACCCTCATGCAAGTTCCTGGCACAAAGCCTTACCACAAGACCCCCCAGCACCAAGTGCCGAGGGTGGACGCTCCAATCAACCACGATGATAGAGTACCTAGTGCTTTTGAAGGCGACTCATCGGTACCGGGGGCAGTATACGAGAAATAACACCAAGTGTTGAAAATAAAGCGTTACCCCTCGAGGACGCAACTATACCGAAGGCGCCACCTATCAGTATCGGAGGTACCAAGTGCCCCGGCCATTTGCAACTAATGTGCAAATGAAACCCTTCCCTGAAACGCTTTCCGCGCCATTACCCCAAGGGAATGGCAGGCAATTAATATGCCTAGTATTCGACTTTAAAAAAAGAAACGCTTCCCGCGCCATTACCCCAAGGGAATGGCAGACAACAGACCATGTCTCGTGCTGAGGGAACGACTTTCAAAACTGAGACGCTTTCCGTGCCATCCCCCAAGGGGAGGCAGGCAACAGACTATGTCTCGGGCCGAGGAAACGACCCTCGATCCCCTCGGAACCCGGAAGGTAAATCCCGAGGGGGGAGCCAACGGTGTATACCATTCCCTTCACTATCCAAAAAAAAAGGAGTGGAGGGGAGTAGACTCAACGAGTAATCAATGAGTACAAATTTCAACAAATCCACATCGGAACACCCTTCGGCAGCTAGCAAGAAAGGTTATTCCGAAGGCTACTATTTAACAAGTATCACCAAAAAATTGGCCAAGCCCACAATCTGGTTGCCTCCGGCATCAACCAATACCGAAGGCACTAATCCTACAAAGGGGTTGAATTGGTTAAGTCAAAACTACAACAGCCTCCGGAGGGCATCCACTCGCCATTGGATGCTTGAATTCGAAGGCCCACTTTTTGTGTCCAACTTCGAAAGCTCTCGCTGCGCAGCACCCTCCACCTCAACAGGAGCCGAAAGCATCTACCTTTACTATGGCATGTTTGGGCTACAAAATACCCTAAGTCCTCACTTTGGAACACACCAAAGCCGAAGGCATATGCTCAACAAGGATCGAAGGCTAGTACTCACAGGCACGAGCTCAAGTATCCTAAGTCCACACTCCAATAGCCTCCGTCATTACAATCAACACCGAAGGCTCCTATTCTACAAGTGGGTCAAAAACCAACTAGTTGCAAAGTCAAAGAAAACTCTTCTAAGTCCAAAAGTAGGGGCCCCCGGCGCCGTCATACTCTGCTAAATGAATATGTCAACCGAGGGCTAAATGGTGGCCAACACTTAGAAAAATTTTCTAAGTCCTAAATAATTGGCCCCCGGTCAACTCATGGTGCAAAAATACTTTCACACATAAGCATCAACGAAACGAATGCTAGCTACTTCACCCAACTAAAAGGAGAATTAAACCGAAGGCCTAGTGACACACATCACTTAGAAAATTTTCCAAGTTCTGAATGCTTGGCCCTCAGTCCATTCAAGGTGCAGACATACATTCATGAGAAGAAAGCTAAAAAGGAAAACGAGGGCATTGACAATGCATTCATTCATCAAAAAGAGGAAGGCATTCATTCACAGAAAATATGAATCGTTATACATGAAAAGCCGAAGCCAAAAGCAGGAGAAATAAATCACAACATGGCGTTCAAAATTGTTTATAGATCACATAAATGGATTATAAATATCATCAAGCATCAGCAGCGCCCCCTTCGACAGGCTTCGAGGAGACGTGTTCCCCCGGCCTCTTCATCCACACCTGGCACCCCCCCCATTAGCTCCGAATCCTCTAGGTCCGGTCCCTCTTCGTCCGCAAGGAGGGGAACTCTAACATTTGGCTGCAGGGGAGGAAGGCCATATGGCACCGGGTCGAATTGCGCCGGGTCAATCTTGAGATGCGTGGCTAGCCTTCGGTAGATGAGCTTCTGAGTGAAAAACTCGCCGCCATCGTAATAATCTTTGCCCTTTCGGGCCAGCCATTCAGCGCCGGGACCCCCAACCCAGTCATCAACAGTGGACTCCACCACCAAAGCCAGCCATTGCTTCCGATTATCAGCTTTCCACCCCCCGTCGACAAAGGCAGAGATGGCATCCTTCTCAGCTTGGAGGACCGCCTCCTTCCTGGCCTCCTCAGCCCTCTCGGCGGCTACCTTGGCGGCCTCGGCTGCAATCTTCTCAGCATCGGCCTTGCCCTCGGCCCTAGCCACCACCTTGGAGTTATCAAGGATTTTTTGGAATGCCTCCTTCTCGAGCCGGAAGGCCTTCTCAGCTTCCTCAAGCTTCCTCCTAAGGGTGGTATTCTCATCGACCTTCTTTTGGAGGGTCTCGTCCGCCTGGTCCTTCGCGATCCTCAGCTGCTCCACCCTTCGGGCTTGCTCAGAGGCAGCCCAGGCAGCCTACAAACGAACAAAGATCGAAGGAGTTAAGCATCTACGCACATAACCGAGGGCTCTATCATGGTACTTGAGAAATTTAAGGATAACTCACCATGGTGCTGTTGCTGGCGACTTTGTAGTCCAGGATGTCATCCCCCATGTTGGCCAGCGCATACCTGTCCTTTGAGGACATCACCCCCCTCATGAACCCGACGGGGTGTAGAGTGCCATGCATAACGGCAGCCCCATGATGGGAAATTGGACAATCTCGACGGGCGGGGGGTACTCCTCACCAGCAGGAGATCGACGGAGGGTATTGTTGGCCGGAAGCTTGGAAGGGGAGTGGTCCTCCACGATCACGAGAGGGTGTCCTTCTTTTTCTCGGCGGCCCCCTTTTTCCTCTTCTCCGGGGGCGCGACGCTTTTCCCGGCCCTTTTTCTTTTCAGCTCCAAGGCCTGGGAGGTTTCGGTCTCATCATTAGCACCAACATCGATTGCCCCCGGAGGGTCTTGGACCTCCTGATTATGGATGGGTTCGGCCCTCGGGAAGAACTCGGCCGCTGGCCTCTGTTCGGAGGGCCCCTCTTTCTTCTTCTTGGGCTCCTTGACCAATTTTTTCTTCAGAGCGGCAAAGTTAGTGACATCCATGGCTGGACGTGCGAAGGAAGAGAAAGATACGTGAGTCAATACTACAAGAAAGCAGGAAAATTTTCTAAGAACAAAAATGAATGGCCCTCGGCAAAAACCTTCGGCACTTTGGTAGGCCCGGTCAATCTCTGGATACTTTTCTCCCTTCTCACCCATCAGCCGGAACCGCCGAAAACCTAACAGATAAAGTTCATCAGAGAGGGTGGCACTCTTGATGGATATAACCTTGTTGGACCCCTCGGGCTTGGTCGTGAGCTTCTTCCCCGCATTTTCAAGAGCGACGTCCCCTTCAGATGCCTCCGGAAATGATTGCGTAGGGGCTTCGGGAAAGTATTCTCCAGCAGCCTGACATAGCAAAACCGGTCTTTCCACCCTTTGTGAGATGAGGGCACATCCGAGAAAAGCCTCCACGCCGGCGCCTGCTGAAGGTTGGCGAAACCCTCACTGTTGGCGGCCCCGCTCGGCACAGATTAAAGGACAGGAAGAATTGATCAAGAGAAGGATCCACCCCCCGACTTCGGCACATCGACAGGAACCCGGATATGTAAGAGTGGCTGTTGGGGTCAACTGTCAGGGGGCCAGCCCCATAAACCTAAGGTACTCTAATAGGAATGGGTGGAGCGGGAACCGAAGGCCAAGCCCCACGGAAAGAATGTGGACTGAGAAACAACCCTCGGGGGGGGGGGGGGTTGGACAGTAAATCCTCGGAGCCAGGTTCCACCATTTGTGCCGAGGGCCCCACGAGGAATTGAACCGCCTAGTAGTCAGCACTCGTCGCCTTTATCCTCAGATCTAGCGCGGCGGTATTCAAGTAGGAGTGCCCTTCGGGGATACCTACCGCGTGCCCAGCATCCACGGCAGCTTGTTTCTTTTTGGGGACTACCCCCAACTTCTTTTTCCCCGGAGCAACCCGCAGCAGCTCACCGTTGAGGGGACGGGAGCTTCCGGCCTCGACATCATTTCGGGGAGGCAGAACAGCAACGGTGACTTTCATCCTCTCCTTCTCCTCTTCTTCCTCGGCAACTTGGACAGCGAGGGCCAGCTCCTCGTTCTCGTTCACCTGTTCGAAGTCTTCGGCCTCTAGTTCGACCCGGAGGCTGTCTTGCACCTTCTCGGCTACGAGTGAATCGTTGTTAGTCGAAAGATGCTCGCTGGAGGACTCCATGTCCGAAATGCTCTCAGGGTGCACCGAGGGCTCTCCCGATGTGTCTTGTGAATCGCTCCCAGAAGACATAGTATCAGAAAAATCCTAAAGGCTCTAACACTAGACCTCAAGGGAAGCAAACAAAAGATGCTAAGGAAACGAATAATGGGGAAGAACTGACCTCGAAAGTGGAGTTTTGATCGGGGACACATGTTTCTCTCTCTAGAAGTATTTCGCCAGAGCTTCGTTACAACAAGAATTTCACTACAACAAGAATGCATAAAGAAGAATGGGGTTAAGCCTGAGGTATTTATAGGCTCCCCACTTCGGACCTGGGCCAAGAATTGGGCCCCCAATTGCCAAAAACCATCATTACAGACCGTCGCCTCAGCCAACCGGTGACACCCGCCCGGGACAGCCAACGGGAGCATGCCACATGGACCCCACTTACAACGGTCATATCTCCAACGGCTATATCTCAACGGCTGTACTTCAAACGGTTACCCCGCAACGATGTCTTCAGCTGGCACCCTTCGGGCAAAACAACAAGCATAGTCAGCCCCCAGTGCAAAATCAGGGGACCCTTCGCGAACCCTTAGCCCTCAACATATTGACGGCCAGAGAACCCCCCGACAACATCACCTCTGCATCCCCGGAACATGCACCCATGCCCCTCAACTACGGACATCTTCAGGGGAATGTTCCCGGTAACTATCCCCTCGTGTCATCAACAAAGAAGTCCTCAATTCGAAGGCCACCTTTTCAATTCATCATTGGGGGAACCCGGTGAACTCTTTTTCCCTCATTGGGTTTTTTCCCACAGGGTTTTCCTAATGAGGTTTATAACGAGACATCCCCCAAAATGAAACGAAAAGCGTCAGCCCTCGGCCCTACGCTGAAAACAAACACTACTCTACTCCTCACCACAATTACATGTGCCTCAAGGAGTGGGGGACTGGATAACCCCCTCGGGAAAACAACAAAATGTTAAAACTCATTAACAGGACCCTTCGGGAATGAGGGACTGCCTCTGGCAAAACACGCAGACGCAAACCTCCTACAAATTTACAAACTACGAAACAAACACCAGCATCAAAGGACAAACGCAATTACTCCTTTTTCCTAAAGTACCTTTCGGCAAAAGGAGTGAGGGACTCCTCATGGTGTATAAAGTTTTCTGAATATTATTTCCTTGTATTCATTTACAAGAAGTACATAAGCTATTTATACAGATAGGAATCCTGAGAGAGTCTATTCAGCACCCTAGGTGACTGTCTAAATACTAAACATAAATGATTGAGGGTTGAAAAGACAGCAGCTATTAAATACAACCTGAAGCACTAAAGACACATAATTACAGTAATAATAAGGAAAATAAATCCTAGATCAATGATGTCTCTTCGTTTTATCAACACTCCCCCTCAAGCTAGGTTTGTAGATATCCGTCATGCCTAGCTTGACAATAAGACCCTGGAACCTAGGACTGTGCTGAGGTTTGGTAAACACATCTGCAACTTGATCTTCTGAGGGAGTGTAGCTTAGTTCGATCAGACCTCCTTCAACCTTTTCTTTGATAAAGTGCCTATCAATCTCAATATGCTTGGTCCGATCATGTTGGACTGGATTATGAGCTATGTTGATTGCTGATTTGTTATCACACCTCAATTCCATTGGTCCTTTCCACTTGATTCGTAAATCTAAGAGAATAATTCTGATCCATAGAAGTTCACATAAGCCATGGGCAAGAGCTCTTAGCTCAGATTCAGCAGATGATCGTGCCACAACATTCTGTTTTTTGCTTCTCCATGTCACGAGGTTTCCTGCTAGGAAAACACAGAGACCAGTAGTTGACCGACGGTCAACGAGGGAGCCACCATAATCTGCATCAGTGAAGGCTTGGACTGATAATTGCCCACCCTTCCTGAATATTATCCCTTGCCCTGGACTTCCTTTTAGGTAGTGAAGAACCCTATAGGCTGCTTCTAGATGTGGTTTCCTTGGATCATGCATGAACTGACTCAAAACACTAACTGCATAGGCAATGTCAGGTCTAGTATGAGAGAGATAGATAAGTTTGCCACACAAGCGCTGATACATTGATGAATCAACCTTGGGTTCATCAGTAGCAAGTCCAAGCTTATGATTAGGATCCATAGGTGCATTAACCGGTCGACAAGCACTCTTACCAGTCTCATTTAACAAATCTGTAATGTACTTTTGTTGGCTGATAAAGATGCCTTCAGATGAGCGAGCAACTTCAATTCCAAGAAAGTATTTTAGAGGGCCAAGAGACTTCATCTCGAATTTGGATTTCAGCTGCCCCTCAAGACGTTGTTTCTCAACTGGATCATTACTCGTCACAATGATGTCATCCACATATACTAAAAGAATAGTGATTCCATTTGGGCGAGAGTGTTTGTAAAAAAGAGTATGATCCCCTTGGCTTTGACTATACCCAGCAGCAAGAACAACCTGTGTGAAACGGTCAAACCAAGCACGAGGGGATTGCTTGAGACCATAGAGGGCTTTTCTTAAATGACATACATGTGTAGAGGTTCTTGTTGATGTTTTATTAAAGCCTTGGGGAATGTACATGTAGATCTCATCATGCAAGTCACCGTGGAGAAAAGTATTGTTGACATCAAATTGCAATAAAGGCCAATCAAAGTGAGATGCCAAGGATAGTAGGATACGGACAGTATTGAGCTTAGCTACTGAAGCAAAGGTCTCTTGATAGTCAATCCCATACGTCTGAGTGTATCCTTTAGCCACAAGACGAGCTTTGTACCGCTCAAGAGATCCATCAGCCTTGTATTTGACAGTAAAGATCCACCTGCAACCAACAACATGCCTCCCAGGAGGTTTAGTCACAATATCCCAAGTATGGTTCTTTTCAAGAGCTCTAATTTCCTCTTGCATAGCATCCCTCCATTCTTTCTTTCCTAATGCCTCAGAAACAGAGTTGGGTATGGGAATTTCATTAAGTCTCTGAACAAACAAGGCATGTGAAGGAGAGAAGTTATCAATGGTAACAAAATTAGCAAGAGGGTATAGAGGTGTTTTGGTACATTGACGTACACCCTTGCGTAAAGCAATTGGCGGAGATGGTGGTGGAGAAGAAGAGACATTACCCGGGTCAGCCAATTGGTCATGCGTCAACAATGGAGTGAACCTGTTTTTCCTTGAGTACACTTTTGTCACTGGTAGAGGAGAAGATGGGTCATGAGTGGTGGATTTAGTAGGTGTAGGAATGGGATGGTCTGGTGGTGTATTTGATTGAGGTTCAGGTGATGTTGAAGACTGTTGGGAAGTAGGTGAGGTTGCTGACACATCTAAGGAAGGTGATGGATGATCATGTGGTGGTGGTGGTGATGGGATGTCTGGTGATAAAGGCTTAGGAGGGTAGGAGATTGTATGTGGTGGAGAAGATGTAATAGTATAGGTGGGCAGAGGTGAAGGATGTGGAGTATCTTGGGATACAGGGAGAGAAGTAGGAGTGTAAAAAGGTGTGTCTTCGTGAAAGGTCACATCTGCACTGGTGTATGTCTTTCTGGTTGTAGGATTATAGCACTTATATCCTTTCTGAGTTGGAGAATAACCAAGAAAGATACACTTAATAGATCGTGGGTCCAATTTTCCCCTTTGAGGTGGAGGAATATGAACAAATGCAGTACACCCAAACACCCTTAGATCAAGATCAGAAGAAATTCTGGTTTGAGGAAAGAAGCGACGGAGAGATTCAAGGGGTGACTTATTTTGGAGTACCCGATTGGGAATTTTATTGATGAGATGACATGCTGTGAGTGTGGCTTCCCCCCAATAGTGTTTAGGCATATTTGATTGAAACAATAAAGCCCGACTGACGTCTAGGAGATGTCGATTTTTTCTTTCTGCTGTGCCATTCTGTTGTGGTGTGTACGGACAAGAGGACTCATGAACAATGCCTTTTGAGAGGAAATAAGAGGAAACAGTTTGATTGAAGTATTCAAGAGCATTATCAGTGCGGAAGCGTTTTATTGTGGCGGAGAACTGATTATGAATCATATTGCAAAAGATAGGAATGATGGAACTCACCTCACTCTTGTTTTTTAGCAGAAAAACCCACATAAAACGTGTACAATCATCAATAAATGTAACATACCACCGGACACCAGATACATTAGCAATTGGAGCAGGACCTCAGACATCACTATGTATAATATCAAAAGGAGAACAACTGATTGTATTACTTCTAGAAAAAGATACACGAGACTGTTTAGCAAGTTCACAGACATCACATTGAAATGTAGAAACATCAATACTACTAAAAAGACTAGGAAACATGGTTTTTAGGACATGCAAAGAGGGATGACCAAGACGCTTGTGGTGAAGCCAAATAGTGTTGGTATTGGCTGTGATTGTGGTAAGAGCTTTTTGTGGAGGTTTGGAGACAAACAGTGCATCAAGGTAGTACAGGCCATCTCTTTGTTTAGCAATTCCAATCGTCCTCCCCGTGTGTAGATCCTGTAATAAACAGTGGGAAGGGAAAAAAATGGCAGCACAATTAAGATCAACTGTGAGTTTGTAAATAGAAGCAAGGTTCATAGCCAGGTTTGGGACATGTAGGGTGTTTTTCAGATTTAATTTTTAAGAAAAAACAACCGTACCAAATCCCGCAACCTTTGTAGGTGTCCCATCAACGGTAGTAATGTGTGTGGATGTAAAACATGGATGATAATTAGAGAGTAAAGAGGGTATGGCAGTCATATGAGATGTGGCACCTGAGTCTAATATCCATTGGGTTTGTGAACTCTGTTCTGAAGCATTAAGACAAAAAATAGTAGAGGTTTTACCTTGCAGGACCAAAGAGCTATGACCAGAACCATTTGAGTTATTAAGAGACTGTAACATCATACGAATTTGCTTTAATTCCTCCTGGAAATGGGCCAAAGATTAGTATAGCTCTCAACAATAGTGGGAGTGACTGAGTTGGCACGTCCAACACTAGTTCCACGTCTGTCCTGGCTTTTTCTTTCTTTCTGTAGATGAGGATAAAGTTTCCAGCATGTATCCACATTATGGTTGGACCGCTTGCAATGATCACACCATCTTCCTCCCTTACTACCCTTAGTTTCCTTAACATCTGAAGGAGTAGATTTGGCAGCAAGAGCTGTACTGTCAATCAGATTTGTATTCATCATTATATTGCGTCTGCTCTCTTCATGTTTGATAGTGGCAATGGCAGAAGACATGGAAGGCAGAGGAGTAATGCCAAGAATTTGACCCCGAGTCTGATCATATTCGGGATTTAAACCAGACAAGAAGCAATATAGACGTTGCTGATTTATATAGTTCTTGTGAAGAGTTGCATCTGCAGCATTCGACCACTTCATCGTTTGATACTGGTCAAGTTCAGACCATCGTCGTTGGAGGTCAGTTGCATAATCTGTGACAGATTGTGAATCTTGCTTAAGATTCGTTGTTTTGAGCCATAAGTCATAGACAAAAGCGCCATCTTTAGCAACAGAGTAGGACTGCTGTATGAAATCCCAGATTTCTTTAGCCGAGTCTATGTATAAACATGTACTGCTAATGTTGGGGTCCATAGAGTCCCATAACCAGACCCGTATGTTGGCATTAGTTTTCTCCCAATTAGCAGCATCAATCTCTCCTTCTGGGGTAGAGACAGTGAGATAGTCTTCAAGATCTTTGCCACGTAGGAGAGTGTAAACCAGCTTTGACCACCCAAGATAGTTCCTGCCATTGAGACGGTAAGATGGCGGGATAGAAGGGAGATCAAATTTCTGGTTTCGAAGAGCAAATGCGGCTGCAGTAGCAGCTGAAACAATGGTTGAGTGATCAAGGTTACTTGAGGCTGATTCGACTTCTTTAGACATGATAAAACCCTTGATGAAGAGACTCCACCGGGAGTTAAAGAGAGAGAAGGGTAGAGACACCCAAAAAATGACCGTTGGAGAGGTGATAGACTCAAAAAAGGCTTAGACAAAACCAAGCTCTGATACCATGAAGTTTTCTGAATATTATTTCCTTGTATTCATTTACAAGAAGTACATAAGCTATTTATACAGATAGGAATCCTGAGAGAGTCTATTCAGCACCCTAGGTGACTGTCTAAATACTAAACATAAATGATTGAGAGCTGAAAAGACAACAACTATTAAATACAACCTGAAGCACTAAAGACACATAATTACAGTAATAATAAGGAAAATAAATCCTAGATTAATGATGTCTCTTCGTTTTATCATCAGTGTATATGGTCCAGGGACCCCCGACCCACATACTTCCACAACTGCAATCAGGCCCAACGGGTCCAAAACGGGCCAAGCCCAGCAAAATGAAGCTCCAAACAGCCCACAGTACGCAAGGGGGTGCCTTCGACCCCATGGCCAAAGACCCAAAAACTCACAAGACAGCTAATCTTACATATACAAACCTACTGGGAGAAAACGGCGGAAGTTAGGAGCCCTCAGCTCACGTATGCCTTCGGCACTTGGGTAGCCTTTGGCTACATACAGCTCCCGGCCATAGAGGAGCCTTCAGCTACAGCACAGACATCAAAGATTCCCTTTAGAGACAAGCAACATCCACATTTAATGTGGCGTCACATCCACCCACCACATTTAATGCGGCGCACATGCGCGTGCTAGTGCCACCTCGGCTGAGGTGATCCCTCCACCACCAGATTGTTGACACATGTCTTTATCTAGCATTTATTGTTGCTATAAATAGCAGTCCATTTCCCCATTGTAAAACACAACTTGAATACGCTGAATTCACACATTGAATACATATTCTCTCTCTCTACTTATTGCTCTGACTTCTCTCTAGTTATTCTCCGAAATAACCCCCGGATAAGCTACCCCCGGGTACACTATCCATCATCCATGACGATGCTGATATACTTACGTTATGCCTTTGTAGTTAAGACTTACCAATGGACTTCTCGAAGTACCCAATTGATGGAGTATATTCCCATATACCCCAGGGGTATCTTAATCGCCGACAAAAGAGCATCACGAGGCCTGGAAAACACCAGGCTCAGGAATCAACCGAATTCGACAAGATATGAGTCCGACCTCGAGTCACCGGAGCTCGGTATCGGGTCTGACCCCGAAAGTCAAACACATGGTCAACGGAAGGCAAGCGCCGAGCAGATAACTACCTCGAAAGCGGGAACAAAGGGGCGAGTCGTCTCATCACGAGCCCGAGCTCCCAGATATCGACCTCGGTGATCCCCAAGGTCTGAGTGAAGCATCATGGACTTAGACAAAATTCACAAGGACCAGCACCACCAGAAAGTACTGCCACGTCATCACCCGTCGCGAATAAGATATACCAGAATGCACACGCATAACCACACGGGTATTCTGGTAGCAGTCTGTTAGAGACTATTCCAATCAGCCAGCTGTCCAAGAGTATCTCTCCAATCACCTTTACACGCGGCTGCTCCCCATCGAATTAGTCTGGTAGTTTGTTAGAATAGCTTTACACGTGTCCCCTTCCCATTTGGTCTATATCTTTTAACTTGGGCACCAAGTATTGCCTTTTATCTCTTAGTATAAATATCACCTTCCAACCTGTGGAAGGGATCGATTGCATTCTGAATTCTCTACTGTTATTCTGCCGGATTATCTACCTGAATTTCCCGATCAGTTCGCTCTCTCATTTTACTTGGATTCCGACTACCCCCGTCTGGTGATCCATCATTTTTGGTGCTTTAATTGAGAGTCGAACTGTGAACAGGTCAGATCCACCCGCACTTTTTCCAGATCTATTGCGAACTTCTTCTCAACAATGGCTGGAAAGAAAAATCTGAGAACCCGACGCGCTGCTACTGCCGTCGCCCAGATTGAGCCCTCGCTGGAAGCTACTTCTACTTCCGGTGCCAGGAGGGCCGCCATGGAAAAATAAGCTGCTGGAGCTTCCGCTGATCTACGTAGCCAGATCGAGCGTGCTTCCCCAGATCTCCGTCAGCAGATCTCGCTGAACCGTGATCCAGCGGCAATGCCGCCCGCGCAAGTGATCCCACAATTCCAGAATCTTCTGATAGCGGATCCCTCTGCGGCGGTTGGCGCCCTCATCTATGGGTTGTAGCAGGTGCTCCCCACGCTGCAATCTCAGCCAACAGCTGCTGTGGCTCCCCTTGCCACTAGGCCTATCTCATCGGCGAACTCCAGATCCCGGTCTCTGAGGGTAGGCTCCATTGACGCCCCTCTGGTGGTGGATAGACCACCACAAATGGTCTATCAATCTCCTCCTCTCCAGAGGGCTACTCCACAGGTGGCTTCTGCAGCACTTGTGAGCGCTGTGCCCGTAACACAGCAGGCGGGAACTTCCCGCCCCATTGCGGCACCACAGAGGATGGCCCCACCGCGCCCTCCTACATTGCCGACAAAATACACGACACGCCGTGTTGATCACGGCTGCCACAATGATGAAGGCGTCTACGCCATCACCACGGAGGACTCCTCGCAGTCCTTCTCCCCGCAAGGGAACCAACAGGATGGCAACCCCAATCCCTGGATTGAGGTGGGAAGGCGTCCCATCTTCTCCAGATTGGGAGACAGATCTATGGCGAATCAACGCCTATCTGTCAACATTCGGGGGATCAACCGGACGAATTCCCCGGTCCTCGACATCCCCTAGCAACAACGGCAACAGTCTGGGAGGACTCCAGAGCGTGTACACGCTTTGGAGAGGCTAAGGGGCAATCATTCCCCTAGATTCGCCCTCCCCACGCCACTAACAGATGCCTTCTCCCCCAAGGCAACAGCGTGCTTCACCGCCGCGGCAACAACATCAACAACCCCTGTGTCAGCCAAGGCTCTCACCGCCAAGGCGGCAGGTTGGATCTCCACCACGGCTTCAGCGCCAGGTGGACCCCAGGGAGGAACAGATCCGCCTTCTGACTCAACAAGTCAATGAGTTGCGGGTTGCAACACTAACAGTAGCACCACTGCCACCGCCCCATCAGACGACGCGTGATGCTCAACTGGAAGCGCTAGCGCTCCAGGTCCAGCAACTCCAGGCCTAGGTCAAACAGGAGCCTACCACGGTGAGGGTAAGGACTGTTACCCCCTTTACCGCACGGATCATGCAGGCCCCTATACCCCCAAAGTATAAGGGGCCCAACATTCAACTCTATGGGGGTAAAACTGATCCGCAGGAGCACTACACTCGCTACCAGTCCGACATGTATATGCTAGGCGCTAGCGATGAGTACATCTGCCGTATGTTTCCCTCAACCTTAGAGGGGGAGGCATAGGACTGGTTCAATGATCTCCCCGATGATTCCATTGATTCATGGAGAGAGCTAGCTACACCCTTCCTCACTCATTTCGCCGCAAGGGCAAGGGCGAAGAAACATTTCTCCTACCTGCTGTCCGTTAAGCGGGGTAGAGATGAGCCTTTGGGCAAATTTCTCGAACGATGGAATGAAGAGACCTCCAAGGTCTATGGGGCTGACGACAACACCCGTCTAGCCATGTTGCAGGAGGTCCTGTGGGCTGGTGGCTTCTATAGGAGCCTTATTATTGACCCCCGCGGGACTATCAGCGGGCGTTCCACCGCGGGCAGAACTATGTCTTAGCGGAGGAAGTGCACAACCGCAAGAAGGCACAGGAAAATGCTGCTAAGCCCCAAAACCAGGAGCAGAAGTTGCAGGAGAAACCGAAACCACCGTGTGAGGAAAAACCCCGCGATGACGGCGACAGGCACCGAGGCAGGGGCAACCTCAGAACCAGACGCCCCTGGAATGGCCCCAAGCTGATGGTGCCCGAGGTCCTGACCCCGCTGACACATCCTGTAAGATATTCTGGAAGCAGCAGATCAGGAAGGCTTGGTGGTTCGGGATCCGCGAATCAACGAAATCCAGCAAGGGGACAAGTCAAGCCCCTATTGCAAGTTTCACAGGTTTCATGGCCATACAACAGATGAATGCCACACGCTGAAACTGGAGATCGAGAAATTGATCAGCCGGGGCTACCTGACACGGTTTGTCCAGAAACCAGAATCCGGCCAGAAGCGTAGCCATGAACGCAGATCCAAAGATGAGGAGCGGGAACCAGACCGCTCCCCAAGGAAGAAGGACATTGGGCTGATCTCCGACGATGATTCGGCTGAGGATAACAGGCGTAGTCAGCGGCGCCGACATGAGGTCCGGATGATCGTCGGAGGTAACACGGGCGGTGATACCGCCTCACAAAGAAAAAAGTGGAACAATAAGCTCTACGTGGGGGAGATCACAAACCCCCCACCTGCTGCCAAGAGAGCGAGGTCGGACGTGATTTCGTTCACCGACCGTGATCTGCCAGACTTCCCTTCTCCCCACAGGGATGCTCTGGTGGTGAAATGCGAGGTGGACGCGGCCATCATCCACCGCGCCTACATTGACATCGGCTCCTCTGTCAACATTATGTATATCCAGACATTTCATGAGCTGGACCTCCACCTCAACTCTTTGAGGCCCATCCGAACTCCCCTCTCCGGGTTTACTGGTGACTCCATAGACGCCGAGGGCACTATTGAGCTTACCCTTTGATTCTGAGATGGATCCCACCACTCTAAGATCCCTGTGGAGTTCGTGGTGGTGCGACTCGAGTGCGCCCACAATGTCATACTTGGAAGGCCATCATTAGAGGAATTGGAAGCAGTAATTTCCATGTGGCACGTCTGCACGAAATTCCCGACTGAGACCGAGGTCGGCTATTGTAGGGGTAGCCAAAAAATAGCCAGATCCTGCTACATGAAGATGACAAAGCGAATGGCAGCCAAAGACATGCGCATCAATACTATTTCACAGGCTGCGCTTGAGGAAGAAACTTCCAAAGCTGAGCCTGTAGGCGCACTGGAGACTGTCATCCTAGACCAGTCCAATCCAGAAAGGGCTGTTCAAATCGGGACAAATTTAAAGCCGGGATTGAGGCAAGCAATTATCTCTGTTCTTGTTAAATACAAGGTCATTTTCGTCTAGGGCCCCGATGAGATGCCGGGGATTAGTCGTGACATAATCACGCACAAGCTATCCGTGGACCCAAACACGACGCCTGTCAAACAGCGCAAGCGGTACCTGTCTACGGACAGAAGGGAATTTGTCAAGGCTGAGGTGACTATGCTCCTTAGCATAAATCACTTCGCCGAAGTCAAATACCCGGATTGGCTAGCGAATGTTGTCTTGGCACCCAAACCACCAATATTTCGTATGTGTGTCGATTATACCGACCTCAATAAGGCTTGTCCGATAGATCCATTCCCACTACCGAACATCGATTAACTAGTCGATGAGACAGCCGGTTGTGAGCTCATGAGCTTCCTGGATGCCTTCCGGGGCTACCACCAGATGTTCATGAATGAACTCGACGCCCCGAAGACGACATTCATGACTCCAGAGGGCATCTTCTGCTATCTGGTCATGTCGTTCGGGCTCAAGAACTTAGGCGCCACCTACACACGCATGGTGGCCAAGGTTTTCAAAGCTGTGCTCGGCAGGACTATCGAAGCATATGCGGATGACATGATAGTCAAAAGTCGCAAAGCCAGCACGCATGCCGAGGATCTCGAGGAGATCTTCAAAATCATGAACAAGATCAACCTCCGGCTGAACCCCAAGAAGTGCACATTTGCAGTTCAAGGGGGCAAATTCCTGGGCTATATGATCTGCCAGCGTGGGATAGAACCAAACCCGGAGAAGGTGCAGGCCATACTCAATATGGAGCGTCCCCGAAATGTCAAAAAAGTCCAGAGGTTATCTGGGAAATTGGCTGCCCTCAACCGGTTCCTTTCAAAATCGGCTGAGCGTGCACTGCCTTTCTTCCAAATCATGAGGAAGTCTGCAAAATTTCATTGGACTCCCGAGTGCCAGACAGCATTCGATGATCTCAAATGATATCTTGTCTCTCCGCCAGTATTATCAAAACCTGAGCACGGGAAACACTATACCTCTACCTTGGCGTCAGCCACAGGGCCGTGAGTTCGGTCCTAATTCGTGAGGAGGATGGAGCTCAAAAGCCCATCTACTACATAAGCAAAACTTTGCGCGATGCCGAGCTCCGGTACTCCTCGGTGGAGAAGACTGTACTTGCAGTAGTATGGACCGTGAAGCGCCTAACTCACTATTTTCAGGCTCATGCCGTCCATGTTCTCACACACCAGCCGCTGGGCCAACTAATGCGGAGCCCAACGAGCTCAGCCACGATGGTCAAATGAGCCGTTTTCCTGAGCCAGTACCAGATCGAAATAAAACCGAGGCCGGCCATCAAAGGCCAAGCACTTGCCGACTTCATGGAAGAATGCACTGCCAGGGATCTCACCCCTGTCACCTCGGCTGATGAGGATGGCTGGTGGACTCTGCTCACCGATGGCTCTTCAGCGACCAAAGCCTTTGGGGGTGGGGGGAGTCGAACTCATCACCTCCGAGGGCTTCCGAGCTTATTATACTATACGTTTTGCATTCAATGTCTCCAACAATGAGGCATAATATGAAGCCTTATTATCTGGCCTACGCCTTGCAGCTAATATGTAGGCGGGAAAGCTTAGGATAAAGTGCGATTCGAGGCTCGTGGTCGGGCAAATTAACGGCTCCTGTGAAGCACAGGAAGCTCGGATGAAGGAATACAAAGCTGCTGCACTGGAACTCCTCGCAACCTTCCAGCTGTACGAAATCCTGCAAATACCACGGGCTCATAATCAGGAAGCTGATATTTTATCCAAACTGAGCTTGGACACACCTGAATATATCTCCAAGATAGCTTAGGTGGAGGAACTATCGACACCAAGCGTACAACAGACCCTCATACATCAGGTACAGACCATCCCAAGGGACTCGACAACTGACCTAAAAGAATACATTGACAACGGGCAACTGCCCCAGGGTGAGGCCTAGGCCAGACTTGTCAAGCTCCGAGCTCCGACCTATACCCTCCTTGATGGCGTGTTATATAAAAGATCTTACAATGGTACGCTTCTACGCTGCCTCAACGACAACGAGGCCAAGCTGGCCATGGAGAAGGTACATGCCGGGGTTTGCTCTGCACACCAGGGCCCTCACACCATGTCCAGAAAGCTCCTCTTACAAGAGTATTTCTGGCCCACCATGGCAAAAGACTGCGCTCAGATGGCCCGCACTTGCAATGCATGCCAAATGGATAGAAGCGGAACCATTGACCAGCATAACTGAGGCACAGTGTAGGAGATTCGTCCACAAGAATATCCTCACTCGCTTCGGTGTGCCACAATAGCTCATCACGGACAACGGTACCCAATTCGAGGCCAAAAGCTTCCGCGACATGCTGGACAGCTGGGGAATCAAACACACTACAGCCTCCGTCACCTACCCATAGTGCAACGGACAGGTGGAAAACGGCAACCGCACCATCCTGGCGGGCTTAAAACAGAAGCTCACAGACAAAGGCGGAGGCTGGGTGGAAGAGCTCCACAACATTCTGTGGGCCTACAGGACAACTCCCCGCAGGGCAACGGGTGAAACCCCATTTTCACTCTGCTACGGCTTTGAAGCCAAAGCCCCTACGGAAGTCACAATCCCGACCCCGCGGGTCTTGTCATACGACCCCGAGCAGAACGAGCAAAACATGCGAGTCGGTCTCAACTTCATTGATGAAAAAAGGGAGAATGAATTCTTGAGGTCGGAAAATTACAGACGCCAAGTCAAGAGCTATTACGATGCATGAGTCCGAGGTCGGGAGTTCCAAGTGGGGGACTACGTCCTCAGGCGACGAGCGGTCAGCCAACCAAATAAGGGAGGCACGATGGCCAAAAAATTCGAGGGGCCCTACATCATCACCGCTGTAGTTCGGCTCAGAACTTACAAACTAAGCACTCTAAAAGGCACGAAAGTTCCGAGGTTATGGAACATCCACCACCTGATGAGGTACTACCAGTGACCCAGCGCTGTAAAGGAGACAACGAGCCCTCGCCAAACAGAGACTTTGCACAATCACGGACATTGGAAATCCGGAGTCACTGATAGCAACCTCGGTCGTACACTGTAAACTGGTCACTGCTGCCATTTTAAATCAATAAAGGGTTCAACACAAAAGTCTCCCTGGGAGCAATTTATGAGTCTTCCAGTCCGAACTCAACGCTGAAATAAGCCGAGGCAGCTTCGTAAGTCCTCGCGAACACTGGCTCTTCAGCCCGCTCCCGATTTCCAAGTCCGCTCTGTAAGTCCTTGATGCTTCCGGGATAACAGCCCCAACGGCTCCCAAAATTCGAGGTCATTCTGTAATCCCTCGACAACGCACGCTCCTCAACCGAGCTCCAATGACCGAGGCGACTCTAGAAGTCCTCGCGGATACAGGCTCTCCAGCCAGAACTCCAACGAGCCGAGGCAACTTTGTAAGCCCTCGCAAACGCAGACTCGTTAGTCTACAATCAATTCCTGAGGCAACTTTATAAGTCCTCCATGTTGTGGGATAACAGCCTCAACGGCTCCCGATCTCCGAGGCCACTTTGTAAGCCCTCCACTCTCTAGGGATGATATCCTCAACGGCTCCCGATCTCCGAAGCCACTTTGTAAGCCCTCAATCAAATAGGGACAACAGCCCCACCATGCTTGTCACGGCGTCGCCTAGGCGCCGACTAGGCATCCAGGCGCTGGAGAGTGCTCGCCAGGTAAGCTCGCCTCGCCGGAAGAAGAATAGTCGAGGTTGGTGTCGTCCAGGCGTGAAGTTGGCGACAAGTCGCCGCCTACTTTTGCCCAGTCGAAAAGCTGTCCGCGTTCCGCAGGCCCAAAAATGGGTAAATTAAGGTTTAATTTTTTAGTAAACTCATTTAATTAAGGATTTAAGCTTTTAATTAGAAACAAAGCCCAAATCTAACTTAAGAAGCAGAGTCGTAGAGAACAACTGACAGGACCAGACGAACCGTAGAAGCTGAGGAAGCAGAAGAAGTCGCCGGTCTCTCCAGTCGCCATCCCCGGTCCGTCGTTGAAGGCTTGAAGCAGACGACCAGAAATAGGTCCACTGATCTCTTATTGGCTTCTTGTGTAGCGGTGTAGTGGATTTAGTTTTTTAATATTTTAATTAATTAAGTGGTATCAATATATGCATATGTATATACTACAATACTTCTATACTGCGTATTATATAAAACGGTGAACATGGTGATATAGACTATTAAACCATTAATTTATTATACCGGTGATATCTTGATGTGCTCGTATTAGACTATTAGTTTAATAATAAACTATAAAACCATTCATTTATTATTTATTATATGCTATATAATAAAGTGCAAAACTGGTGAATGGTGATATATACTGATATGCTCGTATTAGTTTTATAATAAACTATTAAACCATTAATGTATTATATATTATACATAATATATAATCATATATATAATTATATATATATATATAATATTTTACATTATACACATATAGGCGACTATCCGCCTAATTGTCGCCTAGGCGGGCGCCTTATCGCCTAGGCAATATGGCGGTCGGCTGGCGCCGCGACTCGACTTACCGCCGTGACAAGTATGAGCCCCACGCGGCTCCCAAAGAGAGAAGTCAAGGCATCTATATAAGCCCTTGTTCCTTCCTCACAAAACAAGCTGGGATAGTAGCCCAACGTGGCTCCTGAATATAAGCCGAGGCAACTTTATAAGTCCTTGCACTCCACTATTTTTCGTCTCTCCCTTTAGGATTGAAGGCGGGGGGGGGGGGGGGGGAGATAGAGGCTAAGCCGAAGGGTTGGACTACTTGACGGTCCACTCCTTGAGGAGTAAGTCTTCACACTTACCATGAGGCAAATGTGGGGATGATCCTCCCTAGAGTTGTGGTACTTGCCACGAGGCTGGGCTACTTGTCGGTCCTGACCTTGGTCGAGCACCTCTCGCTTCCGACCCCACCGAGCTCTCGTACGAATCTCGCAGCGCCGAGCTCTAGTCCATATCTCGCGGTCTGGAAGGTGGTCAGCTCCCTAAATTGATGGCGCAATGCCACAGTCTGGAATTAAAGTCCGACTGCTTGCACCTCTCGCTTCCGACCCCGTCAGGCTCTCGTACGAATCCCGCATAGCCGAGCTCTAGTCCATATCTCGGGGTCTGGAAGGAGGTCGTTATCAAAATCACTGGCGCAAAGCCAAACTGCTCGGAATTAAAGTCCGTCTGTAATACAACGCATCTCTGCGAGTTCCAGCCGAGCTCACTTGAAAACCTCGCGTCTGGATCATAACTGCCGGGCCCACTTCTCAAGCCCCACAGATCTCTCAGGACCTACTTTCCAGGTTCCATTTACATATTACAGCTGTTTGGGATATTTTACAAAATAAAATACCTTTGGAGCAGTCATTCACAACAAATGAAGCAACTGCCGCAACTCTGCTAAAACATTTTCATCACAGACTGTGCAAGTGCTCTTGGATGGCATGAGTTTAGGCCAGTCAACAGAGGAGGACTTTAGGTAATAAAGTCACCTCACCTGTTCGACGCACCTGTTACCTTTACACTAAGATTAAAAAACAAAGCAGACCAAAATTTTCAAACTATTTTCCTAAGGAAAAACTAGTCCCAAAGAGCTTTGTCAAGAACAGGACAACAGACAAGTAAGTTTCCAGCTGCAAAGGAACTCCACAGCCTAAAGCTCCAAAACAAAGTCAAGCCTAAGAGCTCTTATGAAAGCTCCAACAGTGAACAGATAACGTTACTGGCAAACTGTCCAGTAATGGATCCTTGAGAGTCCATTACTGCACAAGCATGCAACATGCAGAATCCAACATGGACACTTGAGAATCCATGGCTTGGAATCAAACAAAGGCAAGTCCCGTGCTGTTAAAAAACAGCAAGGAACCAACAACGCCTCACCCAAGCAGAGTTGACTATGCAACCTCGCTGGGGACAATTGCTGCAATTCAGCGAACAGATACTAAGCTCAAAACTAAAGGAGGACAGGCCATTCATGGCCCATCCCCACTCAACAGAACCAGTGCAGTATGTAGACAAATACGCAAAGCACAACAAACATAAAAATTGCAGAAAAAAGAACGTTTTATACGTAGTATATACACCAAAAGCTGTTTTAAAGTGCTGACAATTACAAGGGCTCAATAGCCGGATTTACGGAAAAGAACAAGAGGAAGGGGAATTTACTCCTTTCTCTTCCACTTCTTCTTCTTCTCTTGCTCCACCTCTTCCTCGGCTCCGACCTCAGCTGGCGGCGGTGGTGCAGTAAGGGAATATTGGATATGCTGGCCCGGAGCAATCTTCGGGTGCTTCATAGGCCGGGGAAGCTTGTACTTCTTGTGATTAAAGCCTGGCAGGGTTTCTTGGAGCTTGTCATAGATGTCCTTTTGCATAAGGAACGTCCCATATTCCAGGGACGGTAAAAGCTGCTTTCCCAAGAATTCCAGGTCCTTTGCCGTCGCCAACCAGCTGCCCATATGCTGACCCAACACGTCATGCAGCCAAGAAACAGAAGTGGCAGAGGGAGAATCGAGGGAGAATCGCCTGTGCAGGAGGCCTTGAACTCCTCAGCTCCAGCAGCTTTGGCCCCCTGGAGCTCGACATGATGCGTGACCATAAGCTTTCCCAGGGCTTGGCTTCGCTCCGAGGCAAGAGCAGCGGTAGAATCCTTCATAGCTTGGACCTCCGCCTCCAGCTGCATAATCTGGATCCCCTTAAGCCCATCGTGCAACTGGGACTCCTTGAGAGCAGCCTCAAGCTCCTCACAGCGTCGCTGCCAGCCAATTGCATTCTCCTGCAACTGCTCATTCTCTCGAGCCAAGCGGTTGGCTTGACCAGTTATCTCAATCACATATCTCTCGAGAGCCTCGTTTTCAGCAACGGTGCTCTCGGCGATGTCGGTCATCTCCTTATGCATGGCTTGGTAAACCTCAAGCTCTTCTTCAGCACCAAGAGCCCTGTGCTCAGCCTTCTGGGCTTTGATCTCCGAGGCCATAACATTCTCCTCAGCCTCAACCAGGGATTTCACAGCTGCATCCGCTGTCCCCTTGAGGTTCTCAAATTGACGCTTACTCTCCGCCAACTCAGCCTCGAGCGCGGACACCCGCTGCTCAGCACCCAGAGCCCTCTCGGTGAACTCATCGAGCATCTCGCTAAACTGCGCAGTCTTTTTGAGGGCCCGGTCAGCAATGGCCTCCAACTCATCAGCACGCTTCTCAGAGATTTTGAGAGCTTGCTCAAGAAGGGACCTGGTGTGGAGAATACTAGCCTCTCTTCTTCCGGCGTGGTGAGCCCGGTGCTTTGCATCATCAGCCCTACGACTGAGCTCATGGCATATGAATGCAGTCTGAGAATGGGAATGCACGGTCAGGCAACGGCCAAAAGATACAGCAAAAGGAAAAACATACAAAAGGAAGAACTACTGACCTTGAGACAAGAGTTAGTAGCATCCTGGGCAATCTCTCGGGTGGTCATTCGGCTCAAAATGTAATCATCCGCATAGGGCTGGATCCGTGAGAGGAAGTCCATACTATGCACAGTTCCACCAACGAAGCTGTGATCCCGATCCATGCGGTACTTAAACCACTGGTTATCCAAATCGAGATAGGAGCGGCAGCTGGGAAAAATGGGCCGATCAGCATCATGGTGACTAGAAGGACCGGCGTCACTGCCCTCCTTCACATGCGGATCCGCCACCGGAATAGCCCCATCGCCTTTCAGAGACAAATGGGCCTGCTCGTGCCGCAGGTTCTCACCTTCACTCTCACTCTCCACGGTCTGGTTCCGGCTGGGAGGAGGGGGGCAGAGTGGCAGGCTCAGCAATAGTCTGAGGGACAGTGTCACAAGCATCTACGTCCATATCAGCCACCCCCTTCTCTTCCCTGACGGCGGCAACATCCTGGCCAGGGGGAGATGTCTTCACATGGGAGCTTGGGGTGGCACCCTGATCGACATCATATCGATCACTTACAGTGGCCTCCACCTCATCAACAGGAGGGACACAGGCCGTCTCGGCCCCATCCTCGGCAGAGGCAGCATCGACATCAGTGATAGCCGGAGAGTCACGTGCAGAGCATGCATCATCCCCATCACTTTCCTCAGAAGAGGAGGAAGACCCACTGGGGGTGGAACCAGATGGTTCCCTCGTCTGGGCTCTTTCTAGGAGGGCAAATATGTTTAGGCAACCTGTGAATAGCAAGTAGCTCAACATCAGCGAGGCCCCAAGACAGGTCACACAAATGGCATAAAAAAAACACATACCAGGGGCAATGGCACCGATCTCAGGTTGAGCCATACCTTGGCCCAGCAGGGAAACCGACTCTCCTTGTTCACCTTCTCCCCGGGAGGCAGTGATCTCTTCCTCCTTGTCATCCTCAGAATCCGAGGGCGCAACAACCCCCAGTCAGGCACAGGCCCCTCAGCCACCGGAGATGCTGGGACAAGGACCACATCCTCTCCCTCCCCACCATTCCCGGCAGGCGCGACATCAATCGCCATTGCAGCATCATCAAGCACCGCCGGGGGGGGGGGGGGGAACTGGTGCATTTCAGATCCTTCCTGATCTTCTCGGTCACATACTTTCCAATTTCGTATTGGCCGAGCTTTAGATACTTCTTAACGTCATCGGCATACTCACCCAGGTCGCCTGCATTGTGCTTCCGGGCAGTCACTGATTCTCGGGTGAGAACCGAGACATCTGTGGAAAACGGTGACACGGCCGACTCCTCCTTCCGATTCGTGCCGACATAGAAAAATCTGCCCTTCCACCCACGGTATGAGGTTGGGGCGTTAATAAATCCACTACGTCCCCCGACCTGGGCTATGGAAGCATAGCTCTGATTCCCCTTGGACGGATTACGGCCGATGTTGAACAGATGACGGAACAGGCCCACACTGGGGTAATGTCCAGAACCAGACAGCGCAACAAAAAAGCAACGATGTAGTAAAACCCGTTAGGAGTAAGCTGGCAGGGAAGCAGGCCAACCGAATTCAGGTACTCAGCATAAAAGGGGTGCAAAGGGAACCTGAAGCCGTGCTTAACGGCGTCGTAGTAAGCAACAAAGAACCACTGAAATTCCTTACAAAATCTTTTGAAATCAAAATCTTATCAACCCACGGCCGTGGATTTAGCAACTAACCCATGAAGCAGGTTTGGAATGCGGAGTACACAGTGCTCGAGCTCGGACCTCTCTGCAGCGGGGCGTCGCTTTCCTCTCCGGACTTCATGGTAAAGCGGTGTATACTATTTTTCCTCCGTTAGGATTTTTTCCCACGTTGGTTGTGATATCATGTATCGATTCATGTTAGCCGACCCCAATATCTTTTGGGACTAAAGCTTGGATGTTGTTGTTGTTGTTGTAGGATTTTTTCCCACATGGTTTTTTCCTCAGCGGAGTTTTTAATGAGGTACCCCTTTGTCATGACCATGGAAGAGTAGCACCCCTGCCGGGCGAACGGGCCCAGGAAATTGAAGATTTACTCTCACCTCAAGTTTCACTTTCACTTCGGAGAGTGGGGGACTCATGATGGAGTATATTCCCATATACCCCAGGGGTATCACAATCGCCGACAAAAGAGCATCACGAAGCCACATCGGGGTGCGTAAAAAGACCAAGTCCACAAACATGCCGACCCCGACCCCGACCCCGACCGACCAGGGTCAGGAACAAGTGCTGGACAACGAAATGACTAAGGACCAAGGAGCTGCCCGACCCCAACCCCGAGGTCGGGAAAACACCAGGCTCAGGAATCCACCGAACTCGACAAGATATGAGTCCGACCTCGAGTCACCCGAGCTCGGTATCGGGTTTGACCCCGAAAGCCAAACGCATGGTCAACGGAAGGCAAGCGACGGGCAGACAACTACCTCGAAAGCGGGAACAAAGGGGCGAGTCCTCTCATCACGAGCCCGAGCTCCCAGATATCGACCTCGGTGATCCCTAAGGTCTGAGTGAAACATCATGGACTTAGACAAAATTCGCAAGGACCAACACCACCAGAAAGCACTGCCACGTCATCACCCGCCGCGGATAATATATACCTGAATGCACACGCATAACTACACGGGTATTCTGGTAGCAGTCTGTTAGAGACTATTCCAATCAGCCAACTGTCCAAGAGTATCTCTCCAATCAACTTTACACGCGACTGCTCCCCATCGAATTAGTCTGGTAGTTTGTTAGAATAGCTTTACATGTGTCCCCTTCCCATTTCGTCTATATCTTTTTACTTGGGCACCAAGTATTGCCTTTTATCTCTTAGTATAAATATCACCTTCCAACCTGTGGAAGGGATCGATTGTATTCTGAATTCTCTACTGTTATTCTGCCGGATTATCTACCTGCATTTCCCGATCAGTTCGCTCTCTCATTTTACTTAGATTCCGACTACCCCCAGTCCGGTGATCCATCACCATTCATATACGCCTTTTCTAAGTCAATGAACATCAAAAGCAGATCATTGTTCGTATCTCTATACTTCCCCACAAGTTGCGTAACAAGGTTAGTGACCTCAGTTGTTGAACAATCAGGCATAAAATCGAGTTGATATCGAAATCTTCACACTTCTGTGGAGCCTGTACTCAATCACTCGCTCTCAGAGTTTCATATTGTGACTCGTATGTTTAATCCCTCGATAGTTAACACATTCTTGCACATCACCATTATGCTTGTATAAGGGGATAATAATACTCTTCTGCCAACTCGTAGACATTTTGTTGTTTCTCCAAATCTTGTTCAAGAAACGTATTAATCACTCGGTACCTCTATCACCGAAACTCTTTCAGGTCTAGATCGGTATGCCATCAACATCAGGACTCATTGCTTAATAGCGTGTTGCATGAAAAAGAAAAAAATATGCTTTAACTGTTAAAAGGCACTTCTAATGCTTATTTTGGGAGTGTTTTCAAAAAATTAGAAATAGTGCTTTTCAACTTTTCGCTTAAAAATGATGAAATAAGTGTTTTCAAGTGACAAATTCAGCTTAAATTAAGCACTTAAAAGTTAAAAGCTAGAATCAGGTGGAAGGATGCTTTAAACTGCTTTTCACTTTTTCTATTCCACAAAAAGCACTTATTTTATCAAACACTACCAACATTTACCTTTTGAGAAGCACTTTATTCTCAAACACTACCAACTATTACTATTAAACACTTTCTCCAAAATCATTCAAAAAATCATTTTTTTAAAGTAGAAGCAATCTCAAACACTCCCTAAAAGTAGTTTTCTCTAAAAGTAGTTTATGATTGTTTCCTGTTGTTTTTTGGAAGAACTTTTCTGCTTTTTGCTAAATAAAGTAAAAACAGTGCTTTCAACCTGGTCATTCTTAGTTTTTACCAACTTTAAAGCTAAAAGCGGAAAGGGATGGGGTCTGTAAACTGCTTTTTAGTTTTATTTGGTAGTATTTCACACAAATAATACACCTCAAAGCTTTTTAGTTTTATTTGGTAATATTTCACCCAAATAATACACCACAAGTTACTCTTCCACCAAGCACTTCATCTTATGTACACAAATAATACACGTCAAAGCTTTTTCCATATACACTTTTTTTGAATCATTTATTATCAAACACCACCACCTTTTATCATTAAAAATAAATCATTCTTTTAAAAGTAAAAGCAAATTGCCGAACACCTTGTGGTCCAATGGCATCACTGTACCACTCTCAAGGAGGAGGTCCCAAGTTCGAAACCCATCCCAGTCAAGGATGTTGGTATTTAATAAAACAAAAACATTATCCCAGTGCCGCAAAGTCTCTCATCAACGGTGGTGTATAACGGAGGGTCGGATGTACGCCATCTTACCCCTATACTAAGAGAAAATTGTCCATAATAAGACACTTTCATAGACTTGACCAAAATAAGAATAAATTACATTTATTACTTCCGTAAACCTAAATCACTCCTAATTTAGGAAACTTAAAATCAAGTTGCCTAAAATACCCTTGTGTTTCTATTCCTTTTATTTCTTCTGCTAACGAATCGCCAACGTCTCTGTTCCGAAACTCACCTCCAAGCTTTGCTCGTTCTTGCTGCGAATTTTCTGTCAATTTTTCAGACATCGTCGCCGCCGTGCCTGTGCCGCCAAACATCATCGCCACCTTGTCGGGTCTCCACCAACCCTATGCTGTGTTGGTGCCATCAAACAGCTTCGCCGCCAAGGCCTCCACCACCACCGCCGGATCTCGTGTCACTGTAACTTCGTCCGGCGCCACCCATGCCGCTTGCGGCGCCATCACCTTTGATTCCACCACAACAAATCTCAGATCTGAAGAGTTTGACCACAGGAAAGAAGAAACGCATTTATTTATTGTCTACTTATTGTCTATTTATTGTCTATTTAATGTCTGTTATTTTTTAAAAGTAAGGGTATTGTGGTCAATGCATGTGTAGTTGAGTCTTACGCTAATCTTCGGTCTTAGTTTTGGAAAATCCGTACGTTTTGCTCCTACTTGTTGATATCTCCCCTATACTAAAGCATAGAGAGACCATTTACGAATGGTCATGAAAATTGCGTCGAAAATTGCATAGACCTACTGTTGCTTGCCTGGTTCATAACAAAGAAGCACAAACATTTTGGTGAGCCATTTTACTTTATTCTATCATATTCTCAAGCCAAAAAATAGTAAATCGTTGGCTCCATTGAAAATGATGGACAGTGGCATTTAATAGAACATATACTATAATATGCGAGAAAGCGCATTCAAAAAAAGTACAAGCAAACTCACACACTACCTTCATATGACATTATATATATTATAGAAAGCTACTTATTGCTAATTATTATAACCAAATATTTGTTCTTAAAAACAAAGTAAAAAAAGGTAATAAAAAAGGTTATTTGAAACCATTAACCTAAAAAACTAATGCAATTGCTTATATATCCAGCTAATTGCCTAATAGGACCTAATGCATAAATTTGAAAACACCCGTACTTTAAGTTATCCCAAACACGCTCTAACTAGAAGTCTTATGTAGTTTAAGGGTCCCTTGAGTTAGTGAAGATCTTTGTTTACAGTGCATGCACACGTGCAGACATATATTGCACACATGCAGGCTGTGTATCTATGAAGGATGTAAGTACAAGTATGTAACATCAATGAATCTCTTGTTATTGAACAGTTACAAAAAGCAGTGGTACCAAGAAGTCTAATTCCTGTTTTATACCTTTTTTCAGCTTGCTCAGAAGGAGTTACTGAAAATCAATATGTACAAGGCGCCAAGGGATAAACTTGTTTGCATTCTTAACTGTTGCAAGGTTATCACAAATCTTTTGCTAAATGCCTCCATTTCAGAAAATGAAAATCCTCCGGGAGCAGATGATTTTCTCCCTGTCCTCATATATGTCACAATAAAGGTAACCTACTTATCTGCTCAAACATGGGGACTTGTAATATCTGAATATTCTGTCACTCTAAAAAAGTTGGGGCCTATCTTTCCCCATTCTATGACAGGGTGGGGGAATAGAGGGATTTCCCCCCCAATAACCGATATATATAGGGGATCATTTTAATGATTCAAATGTTAAATATCATTTTATGAACATGTCTCAGTTACTTTAAACCAATCGCAACAAGTTACAATAACAAAGAGATTATTTTTATAGGGGCTGGTTTTCATGGTGTCATTCTCTTTGGTGCCATTTTCGCTTGATGCTTTGAATTTTGAGTTACAAATTTCGGACTTGGGAGAGGGCGTAAGGCATTGTTTTTGGACTTGAGTTTTTTGGGGGAAAATGTGGTGTCGATGGATATGGGGTGTAGAGGGAAATGTGGTGAAGATTTTGGCGTTGGTTTGGAAAGATTTGGTGGAGATTTGAGGGAGTAATGGGCACGTTAAATTTCATATCTTTTCTAACATGTACTGGAACCTTTGTAGAATTTGTGCTAAAATGTGAATTACAAAATTAAAATTTGCCACCTCCCCCTAGCATTGCTCTTTTCAGTGACTAACATTGATGTCTTGAACAGGCAAACCCTCCCCAGTTGCACTCTAATTTAGTATACATACAACGGTTTAGGCGTGAAACCCGTTTAGTGTCAGAGGCAGCCTACTATTTCACGAACGTACTTTCTGCAGAATCATTCATCAAGAACATTGATGCAGTAGCGCTATCCATGGATGAAACTGAATTTGAGAGCAATATGAAATCTGCTCAAGTACTTGTGTATGGCCTTATGGTAGACTCAGATAATATACTAGGTCATAATAATCAAAACTCCGGAGAAGAGGCACTCAAACAGGCCATGAACACTACCAAACGTGAAGCCGTTGTTTTGCAGCCTGAGGCATCTGAAACTAAAGCCAGAAATGATGAACAATATGTGAAGAATCAACCTTCAACCGATAAAATCCCATCAATCTCAGATCTAGAAAATAAAGGGGCAGCTATGATGATGAAGGAGGACAACATGAGCGACTTCTTTCAGATTTTCCCTTATTTTTTCTCTCAGGCTGGTTTCTTAACCGTCAGTGATGTTGAAGAACTGCTAAATAACTACAAGAAACTTGTATTGAAATATGTATGTCTTTCTAAAGGTTTGAACATCGCTGCTTCCCCATCTCCAATATTGTTCAATCATCAAGAAGGGCAAAGCCAAACCCAGCTGGAAACTGTCAAAAGCCCAGAAAATGTGTCGACAACAGAACCAAATGATGGGGCATATAGAGACTGTCAATTTACAGCAGCCAGTGACAACATTGACATTCCACTTCTTAATGCGGAAGATTCTCAATCCAGGTTAGCAGTAGAGGAAGATGTTGAAAGTAAAGACGGGGAAAATGAATGATGGGTGGGTGGGGTTGTTGACATGTAAAATCAAATGTAGTCCAATACCCAGCCTATATTAGAACCCGTTTACTATTTTATTTGGAGAATGGGGGCAAATTAACCTTCTCATAGAATGAAAGCAAGGGTAATTGAAAAGAGGAGTTTTTTCCACTTTTAGTCCTCTGACTATTATGACATTGACACTTTTGATACTCTACTTTGATTTTTCCCATTTTTAGTCCTCAACTATTGTGCTCGAGACACCTTTGGTACCCCCTTCTTTGAAATTTTCCATATTTAGTCCTTCGAATTTTATAAAAGTGACACTTTTGGTCCTTCAATTATTATAATAGTGACATGTTTAGTCCTCCACTTTTGTGCCAAAATCAGTGAAGAAAAGTGTCAATTTGATAATACTCAAGGGACTAAATGTGTGATGTTTTGAAGTCGACGACTAAACGTGTCTCTAGCACAATAGTTAGAGACTAAAAATGAAAGAATTAAAAGTCGAGTACCAAAAGTGTCACCGACACAATAGCCGGGGATTGAAAGTGGCAAAAACTCTTGAAAAGAGCAAGTTTTAACTAATGCCAAATTACCACGTTTTTAAGCCTCAATATATGCCTTGAAAGCACACGTTGCACGCGTGTTCCTTGGGTTATGTTTTTTGCTATGCTTTATGATCTATTATAGTATATGTTCCATTAAATGTCAACATCCTTGACTAGCACAATAGTCAGAGTGATGTCATCGAATCGAACTGCAAGGTGCTTGACGTTCCTTTTTTTGAAAGGAAAACTAATTATATTATATGCAATCAAAGATAACAATCCCACAATTACAAAACGCCAAACCTCCTTATGAGGCTCTGCATAGCTAAGCGGCCCCCTCACTCTCTGATTAGACACATAATAAATCACCCTAAGAAGATCGAGACTGTTCACTAACCATGTGAGAGATTCGAAACTTTTAACGGTCATACAAGCCTTATCGTTTCTACTCACAAACCTAACCTGAATAATGAAAAAAAACCAAAGAGCCTACCACTAGTGTCCATAAAGCAGAAATTAATCATGAAGTGCTGAATGATAAAATAACAAATGTAGCAAGCAGAAATAGCTAAAAGAAGCATCCAAACCCTAGTCGCTTGTTCCTTCTCTGGCGGCGGTTCAGGAGGGGGACGAACCAATAGACCCAGTGGTCACCCCCTAACTTCATCTTCCTCCATCTTCATCCTTCCATAAGCTTAAGCCAAATTGTTGAACTCTTCTTGCCTCTGGGACATGCAATTATCCTTCATCACTGCCTTCCTTGAATCTGTTTTTGCCTTATGAAATCTCAAACCTACTGCAAGCTGAAGACCTTGAAGTAAAAACAAGCGAATAACAATCGGATTTTTGGAAGAGAGAAGGGAAAATGAAAAGAAAAGAAAAATAAAATTTTTGGAAAAAAGTAAAAAGAACGCCAGCTCGAACGTCCACGTAGGCATTTAACCCGTAACCGGTTGACTACCTATTAAAATGCTGATTTGGTCATTTTTTTTATAGTTGGTGGACTTAATTGATTCAAAAAAATGTACATGAACTCAATTGACTTTTAGTCAAAAGTACGTGGACTTATTTGACACTTTTCTCCAGATTTTTTTATCAAATAATCTATTCAAATAATCCCAACATCTCATCCATAATCTCAAAAAGTATCATCCACGTCATCAAAATAATCTATAAATAATCATATGGATGGGGATGCCCTATGGAAGAACAAAATAATGATGGAAAACTATGAAATTGACTCGGTAGTATTTTAAAAAGACAATCAAGCCCCTAAATAAAAAAACATCCGGACCTTAAACTTTACAAATTACAAAATAGTTCAAATTTGTAATCTAGTCTAGTAGGTTTGTTCTTGGTTAATTATGAGTTTTTCCCTTTCTCATTTTATTCTTCTGCCGCCTCCAATCCCCCATCCTTCTTTCTTCTTCTAGACAACGATACAACATCCTTTCTCCCCTGACCTGCTTCTTTCATCATCCAGACAAGCAACGGTAAGAAGTCGTCGGTGATATCCTAAGGGTGTTTTTGGGAGTTGGTTTTTGGAGGGGAGGGGAAGGCATGTGAGGGAAATAAACCCTCCTATTTGTATTTGGGAGTTTAAATAATATGAGGGAAAAGTTTTGGGGGTGTTATAAAATCCTTCTAAACCCTCCAAAACCTGGGTTTTCTAATTCCCCCGATTTGAGGGTTTTATAAGGTTTAGCTACGCAAATGATAGGTTTATCCTCTGAAACTAAAACCGCTTACGCATAAAATCTGTATGAGCTGCTACTCACTTCATTTCTCCGCAGCTGAAACTCCTCAAGTCCCCAAACCCTCCTCTTATGAAATTTGCAACTCCCCAACAAGAGGAGGGAATCCCTTCCCATCTCCTTCCCCTTCCCGTCTCTCTACTCCCCTTCAAAACCTCCCTTTCCCTCACCCTCAAACTCCCAAACACAACCTAAGGGTGTGTTTGGGAGTTGGGTTTTGGAGGAGTGGGGAAGGTTGATGGGGGTTTATAACCCTCATTTTCATGTTTGGGAGTTTAAAAAATTGGAGGGGATGGTTTTGGAAGGCTTTCATGACCCACCAAAACCCTCTCAATGCTCAAGTTTTAAGTTCCCCCAATTTGGAAGGTTTTGAAGGATAATTAATGAAATGCTAATTTAAGCTCATTTAAAAATAAATATCAGTTCAATTATTTAAACTCGTCATATCTCAAAGTGATTTTAATTATAATTCATTCAAAAACTCTCCTTCCAAATTTATTACTCCCAAATACAAAGGAGAGCTTCCTCATCCTCTCATCCCTTTCCCCTCCAACAACATACCTCCAAAGTCTTTCTCTCCCATTCCCTCCGAAGTCTTTCTCTCCCATTCCCTCCAAACTCCCAAACATACCTAAGGGAATTTGTACTGCCTTTGCCAATGACCTGTGTTGAAGACGAAGTCATCTTCGCCGACGAGGAAGCTCTGCCGCCTAAGTCATCGACGCTTTCTTTCCTGTTCCCTTTCTTCTCCCCTGTGCCTCAACATCTCTGCAACTTCTTCCTTCTTTCTTTCTCTTCTCCCCATATTTATCTACTCATAGTTTCCCGGCCTCACTTCACCTTTCTCCCTGTGCCTCTTTTCTTCCGTCAACTAGGGTCTGTGGCCAAATTGAAGCTACAGATATGGAAGTGGTCGGAGGTCTCGCACAGCACCACCGCTGACCCAGAAGCTTCAACAGAGCACGTTCCCCGAGTTCAAATCCATTGAATTTCAGAAAGGGGTGACCGACGAACTATCTGGGTTGCTATCGGACTTTGTGCCATGCTCGCCGGCTAATGACCGATGTGTGGCAGAAGAAAGAAGAAAGGGGGAGAAGAAAGGGTGGAGGGAAAGGGGTGAACGCTGAAGTTTGCTGGAACGGACTGATTCAAGGAGAAAGAAATGTTGAAACTAATCCATCCCAAAATAGTAAATATAAATATAAGGAGTTTTTTCCCGGAATAATGCTAATTAAATAAATTATTCATGAAATACTGCCGGTTCAAAAATAGTTCCCGAAATATTGTTGGGGTTAACCATGGTTAAGCCAAGCCGCCACTCGAAGTGGCGGCTCTTCATCGTGCTATACAAAAGCCGCCACTTGAAGTGACGGTTCTTCTATACGTATACTAGACTTGGACTCGGGCCGGTTCGGGCCCGGTCGGGCCGGCGGTTTGTGAAAGGTGGGCCCGGGACCGGCCCGCGGTAAATGCGGTTCCGGTTCGGGCCGGGCCACCCACCGGGCCGGGCCGGTTAAATACATATTTTTTTTATAATTTATACTTTATAAATTTATAAAAATGTGTATAAAAATATTAGAAAATAGGAGTATATAGAAAATTTTGAAACATATAAAAAAACAATCGGAATAAGAGTTTACAAGTTACAAATTTACAATTGAAGGTAAAATTAAAACATGAAATAGTGAAATACTAATCAATCGGAATCTCCATAATAGGTAGAGCCACCCTTGGAGACTGCTCAACCGGCAGCTTAGGAACAACAAAGTTGAGAGCGATGAGCTAGAAACCTAATCCTACGGCGGCAATTCCGTCGCCAGAGCAACCACCACCGATCGGAAACGCCTGGAATGGTAACAAGAGATCCTTTGTTTCAGTACTACTCAATAAGGAAGATGCTAATCTTTCTGTGACACAAACTCGTTACAAAGGTATGCCGACAGTTTCCTTCTCTGAGGAAGATATTCAAATTCTTGCTGATAAACACAAACGATCTTTAGTGGGTTATTTCTATAAGGGACGGCCGCCTATGTCTACGCTTCGAAGATCGTTTGAAATAATAGGGTTTAAAGGGGGATTCCATTTGGGATTGTTGTAGAAAAAGCATGTGTTGATCAGGTTTGATTTAGAAGAAGACTACATCCGATGTTGGAATCGCCAAACCTGGGATATTCATGGAAATATTATGAGGGTGACCAAATGGTCCCCTGAATTCAGGCCTAATGTGGAGTCCCCAATTGTCCCTGTTTGGTTGACGTTAGAGGGATTGCCTATTCATCTACAAGACAAAAGGTCTATGTTTGAAATTGCAGGATTAATTGGAAAGCCTCTCAAACTGGACATTGCTACTACAACTCTAGCTAGACCTTCTCTAGCTAGGGTTTGTGTTGAATTAGACCTCACTAAGGAGATGCCAAATAAGGTCTGGATACAAACTGGTAAGACTGGATTCTCTCAACCAATCATTTATGAGAATAGGCCTCAATATTGCCTATTCTGTCTACATCTGGGACATGAATCTAGTAAATGTCCCAAAAGGATGGGGAAGAGTATTACCACTCAGACTGATGCTAATATCTCGAAAGACCTGATTTGGGTCTCTAAAAATCAACATGCTGGAAAAGAGGTTTCAAAACAGATTTCAAAGTCTGTTTCAGTAATTAATACAATGGGGATTGCAAATAATACAAATATATCAGGGGGAGCTACTCAAGATAAAGGCAAAGCTATCATGGTTATCCAACCTCTTTCCAACCTGATATATACAAATATATCAGGGGCCACCACCTCTGAACTTGCCTTCCTCTTCTAAGGTTCATGAAGACATCCTGCAGGCAGATTCAGACAGTGACATTGAGGAGGTATTTCATGAACAATTACCCATCACTAAGCCAAATTTAGATGAATTACCTGCAAATTCTATTCCTACACGTTGTGAGGGTATTAAAGATGATCTATCACTTCTGAACCTGGAAAAAGCTTTTGAGTTTGACCCAGACCTAGCAGCCATGGAGTATGTCTCTGATTCAGTAGATGCTCACAAAATTATAAACAAAGAAGATTGGTTAATCCTTCAACCTGATCTTACAAACAAAGTTGATAAGCTGACAAAATCAAGAAGGTTTAAGGATGATTCTGAATTATTATCAGCCTTAATTCCAAAGCCAATCAATAGTTAGGAACATGTTGAAGAAGAAGGTGAATTCATTAAAGTTGGGAGAAGGAGAAAGCATAAGAAAATCATTCAACAAACTCCAGGGATGACAACAAGGAATGCTGCCAAGAGGCAAACACATACTATACCCCCTCCCTCCAAATGAATGGTCTCATATGGAATGTGAGAGGTCTGGCTGCCTCCGGGCCAAGACTTTCTCAATTAATTCATAAATGGAGGATTCATTTTCTTATTGCTATTGAACCATTTGTGGACTCTAATAAAGCAGATCAGTTTAAATTGGAGTTTGGCTTTACTAATGTGTCATTGAACCCTTTAAATAAAGTCTGGATTTTTTGGGATTCCAACTCTATAAGTATTACTGATATTACTTGGGAGTCTCAATTCACACATTTCAAGTTTACATGTGCTACAAGTACAGGATGGATGATAGCTATTTATGTAAAACACACTCAACAGGAGAGAAGGGAGTTGTGGGATCAGCTCATTCATATTGCAGATAATATGCATAGCCCTTGACTTGTGGGAGGGGATTTTAATACTATAATGAGCAATGCAGAGCATAAAGGGGAAACTACACCAAATCAGAATAGTATGTTGGAGTTCAAAGACTGCATTTCTACTTGTAATTTAATTGACCTTCCTTATTTGGCAGTACACTTGGACAGGAGTTAGATCTAGAGGCAGACTGTGGCGAAGATTGGATAGGTGCCTGGCTAATGAAGGTTTTTTAGATTTGTTTGATCAAATTACTCTTACAAATCTAAATCAATCACCTTCTGATCATTGTCCAATGCTATTACAATGCCATACTTTTTATCAATCTGGGCCTAAACCCTTTAGGTTTCAAAATATGTGGTTGTCACATAAATCCTTTTTAAGCACTGTTTCTAAAAGCTGGAATGAGAGCTTTTCTGGAGGAGGAATGCATGGATTGACCACTAAGCTACAGAGGCTTAAAAAAGTGCTGAAAACCTGGAATAAAGAAATATTTGGGAACATTTTTGATGATATTAAATTTGCTGAAGAAGAGGTTTCAAAGGCAGAACAAGCTTATTCTGAAAATGCAACTGAAGAAAATAGGGAAATTTGGCAACACAAAAAAGCCCTGCTTATGAGCAAATACAGGTTAGAAAGAAAGTTCTGGAAGCAAAAAGCTCAGGTTAAATGGCTCAAAGATGGTGATGCTAATTCACATTATTTCCATTCCCCGGTAAAAATTAGAAGGAAGAAACAAATGATCCACTCTATTAAAGATGAAAAGGGAAGGCTACTTACTACCTTATCTGAGATTGGGAAAGGGGCAGTAGATTTTTTCTCAAATTTGTATGCTGTGGAACCTGAGATTTCTACTGATGATTTTTTGAGGCATATTCCTGCAAGCATTAATCAAGAAGATAATGATTATCTTACTGTTATGCCAACAGAAGAAGAAGTTAAAGCTGCAGTTTGGGATTTAAATCAAAATGGAGTCCCAGGTCCTGATGGATTTACAGGTAAATTCTACAAGAAATGCTGGCAGATTGTGGGGCCTGATGTGGTGAAAGCAGTGCAAGAATTTTTTATTGGTATACATCCACCCAAAAGTTTTTCAAGCTCTTTTGTTGTTCTTATTCCCCAAAAAGATAGTCCTGAGAATTTCTCAGATTTTAGGCCTATCTGTATATCAAATTTCACTTGCAAAATATGTACCAAGGTTCTGGGTTCTAGATTGGTTACTATTCTGCCTAAAATCATCTCAAGTGAACAAGCAAGATTTGTCAAGAATAGGGATATTTCTGATCAAATTCTGATTGCACAAGAGTTGATTCATTCTATTGATAAAAATGTCAGAGGTTCCAATGTTGTAATTAAGCTAGATATGGCTAAAGCTTTTGATAAGCTTTCATGGAACTATCTGTTTGAGGTGTTGGCTAAATTTGGTTTTTCTGATAAGTTCATCTCTCTTATTAGAGCCAATTTGAAATCTACATACCTTTCTATTATTATTAATGGCAGTCCCCAAGGTTTCTTTCAACCTAAAAGGGGGGTTAAACCTTACTGGGTGGGTATCCAGGGTTACTCCATCAGTCATCTTGGTTTTGCAGATGATTTATTAATTTTCACTAATGGTGAATCTAGATCTTTAGTGAAATTTAATAAATTTGTTAAAGAATATCAAGCTGCTTCTGGCCAAACAGTCAATCTGGATAAAAGTACCTTTATTTGTGGGAGAAAGGCTAACTACAGAAGCTCTGTGATTCAAGGAATTCTGGGGATGAAGAAGTCCTATCTCCCTTTGAAGTACTTGGGAGTTAACCTGCATAAAGGAGTTAATAAGTTTCAATTTTGCTCTCAATTATTACAACACTTTGATTCTAAGTTGTCTTCCTGGAGGCAGAAAAATCTTACTCAAGGTGTTTGGTTGGTTTTGATTAAATATGTTCTGAACTCCATTCCCAATCATATTTTAGCCTCTCACAAGCTTCCCAGAAAAGTTATATCTACATTGGAAAAAAAATGGCTGCATTTTTCTGGGGTTCCTCAGATTCTAGGAAAAGAGTGCATTGGGCTAGATGGTCCAAGCTATGCTATCCTACTGAGGAAGGTGGTTTGGGTATTAGAGCTATTTCAGATGTGGAAAAAGCCTTTTCTCTAAAGCTATGGTGGAAATGGAAAACCAGTTCTTCTCTTTGGTGTGATTTTATTAAGGCAAGATATCCTAGACATGGTGATATGAGGCCTAAGGTAACTGACTCTACAGTCTGGAAAAGAATTTATGAGATTAATGAATTTGCTTCTGACCTGTGCTCCATCAATGAGGATGGAAATGTTGTTTGGGATCCTGGAATCAATGGCTCATTCTCTTTAGCATCTGCATATAATGAAGTAAAGGACTACAAATCAGTTACATTTTCAGATGAGCATATTTGGAACAAGCATTAACATATGACAGTTAAACTTTTTATGTGGAAACTTCTGAATGCTTATATTCCCATTCCTGAAAATTTACAGAGATTTAATTTAATCTTAAACCCTTCCAGATGCCCCCTTTGCAAAAGCCATGGTGAAACAGCTGACCATATTTTCTTTGGATGTTCTTATGCAAAGAAAATCTGGAGTTATTTTATGGGTATTTTCAGTCTTTCAGTTCCTAGAGCTTCTTCTATTAGACAGGTTCTTATTTTATGGTGGATTGAAGCTGGATCGAAAAAGTTATCTGATGTTTTTAAGCATAACTTACCAGGTATCATCTGTTGGCATATTTGGAAGGTTTATTCCTCCTATATTTGGGATTCCACTGTTGTTCCTCTCCCAGAACACTTAATTATACAAATTAAGTGTTACACTCAAAGATGGCCTGCAATTTGACCAAAATCAAACCTAAGCCTATTGATAACTTTCTTTTGAGGGAACAGTTGATTTTGCATAACTTTAAATTCAATACAAAAGATTTTCAGGTCATTCGATGGCAAAGACCTAAAGCATCATATAAACTCAACGTGGATGTTGCGTTCTTACCTGGTATGGCTCAAGGTGGTGCTATTCTGAGAAATTGCTTGGGTAATTTGGTCTATGCGATATCCTTCCAGGTACAGGCATCTACGAGCGAAGAAGCGGAGCTGAAAGCGTTGGTTCAAGCCTCAGAAATGGTCATGGCGGATGGATTTGTTGATATTCAGGTGGAGAACGATGCTGTCCGTTCGTTGGCTATGATAAACGATTATGGAAACTGCATTGGCCTACAAGGCTTTAGACGTAAAGCAAAGGAAATGGGCTATTCTTTCAGACATGTTTTCAGGGAAGGTAATGGGCCGGTCCATTTTTTAGCATCCTACCGATTGCACATGGCCCAATGTGTTCGGTTTGAAAATGTTACTTTGTTACCAACTTTTGTTAAAGCCAATTACTATGCTGATTTATTTGGAATTCCTAGTATACGTTCTTAATTGTTGTCTTTTTTATTTATGGGTCAGGTCTAGCCCCCCCCCCATAATTTCGTTTATTTTTCATATATTTTATTTCATCCGTGTACTTTTCAGAGGAATGCCTCTGATGAGAGGTTTTAGATTGGCCCCCCTCTCATTTTGTACTTCGCTCTATTTTTTCAATAAAATATCGGCAAATGTTCCCCGACATTTGCCCCACTGATTTTGGTGGTTTGCCTTCCGGGATAAAAAAAAGTAGAGCCACCCTCGGTTGTAGATTCATCTATAAAGTGTTGGGATGGGGTGATGTCAATTTCTTGAGCTCTACGGGCCGCGTTCAACCAATCGTGGTAGCATATAAGCATCTCAAGAGATTTTGCGCTCAACCTCGTTTTACAATGCGTTAGGACATTGCTGGCCGAACTAAATTCTTGTTCGACGGCAACTGCTGAAACCGGCATTGATAGCACTTGCTTAGCCATCTTTGCTATAACCGGAAACATTCTTTCTTTTTCCTTCCACCGGTTTAGAACGTCAAAGTCATCATCTTCTTCAAAATAAACATCATATGTTAAATATAAAGAAATCTCATTAATTGTGCTTTGTTGAGTAGTGGGTCTTGTTTTAGTTTTTTTTAATAAGATTGACAAATGTAGATTTCAAAATTGATTTTCCTTTAGATGAAGAGGTTTGTGTCGGGGGAGGGGGCGCGTTGCCATATTGGGCATGAAACTCATTAAATAATGCATAAAATATATCACTAACCTCGTTGTATTCTTTTTTCGGATCAATTGGATTGTCGTCATACATTGGCGTTGGACCAAAAAAAGCAGCATAATAATAATTCAAACATTCTTCTAAAGAACCAAGTCTAAAACGAGGATCGAGAACAAATGCAAAACCATAAATATGCGGAATATGTGAATAATATTTTAAAAACTTTTCCTTCATAAAACTAGCAAAATAACTCACATAATTGGCATTCTCAAAATTCGAAAAAGCACCGGCGAGATTAATAGCTTCACGAATAAATTGGTTTGAGGTAGGTTTATAAACATGACTAAAAGTTTAAGTTGCATTATTAAAATATACCAAAGCATTACAATTTTTTTCGCAGGTGTCGATCTTAGCCGAGTTTATAATATAGTTATCATATTGTTTCATAAAAACAGGAAAATGTTGTTTATATCTAAGAAGAACTGCAATTAACTTATAAGTACTATTCCAACGAATAGACAAATCTTTAGGAAAAGCCACATATTTTTCACCTCTTTCAATCAAATAATCATGCCATTTTTTTCTAAGTTGACCATTACCCCAAATACGTCTAATCCCCACTTGACTACCTCCAAAGATGCTCCTAACGCTTTTCGACCATCTTGCACACATAAATTAATAACATGACATGCACATCGTTGATGAAAAAATCTACTCATCAAATCAGTATTATTAGTATCATTATCAAAACCAATAGCAAACACCTTATCAATTAAATTATACTCAATTAATATACGCTCAATCAAAATATAAATATGTTCAGCGGTGTGACGATCATTAAATTCACGAAAAGCAAGAACACGTTTATGCATATTCCAATCATTATCAATATAATGTACAGTCAAACCCAAATAATGTAAATTATGATAAATATCCTCCCATATGTCAGAACATACAGTAACATGCAAAATAATTTTGTAACCTTACCTTTTCCGCACCACAAAGCCTTGAAATTTCTATCTTCACCGTTTTGCGACTATAACCTCTATATTGAGGATTTAAACAAGTTTGTGCATAATCACGAAAAGCAAGACTTTGAGAAAACAAATAGGGCAAATTTTCTTCAACAAGTAAGTTAGCCATACCTGTCAAATTTTGTGCATCATTGTATGAGAAATTACCAAAAGGTTGTTGGTTATTTGCGAATCTCGATATTTGAGTTTGCTTCCCCATTCCGCCGCCTAATTTTGCATACTCCACCGAGTGTTTGGCCTTAAGATGCCTTGTGGCGGATCTGTATCTGCCGAAAATCCCCAAGCTATAATTGTTCTTGCACTACTTGCAAGTTGCGTTCCAATTCCTGGTGTTCGGGTCCTTTCACTTATCAAAATTATTTTGCATTAGTTCAGATCTACTTTTTTTCGTACCCGTTTGGGATGAGGTAGGCTCGTCGGCGTCGTGGCTGCCGCCACCCTCCTCCGCGTCGCCGTCGTGGCTCTCTGGAATTACTTCCTCCACATCGTCGTCCTCGAGCTTTTCTCCGTCAATGGTCTTCGGCTGGTCTTGGAAAAACCGACTATTATGTCGGTGCAATTCTTGTTCAAGTTGTTTGTCGGTCATGGCATCCCCATCCCTCCTTGCATAACCTGTATCAAAATCATCTCGGCTTTGAGATGAAGAGCCAATATGTGATTTACCTTTGCGGGATTTCTTCCTCGCAAGCTCGTTCGTTCGTTTGCGCTCGAGGTTACCCATATCAACCGAATATCTATCACGTTGCATCTTAAAAATGTAACAAAAAACAATTCGAACTAATGAAATAAAATTCTAACAATTCTAACTAAGTAGATATAAATTGTAATATGTATTTATTTAGTTGATATGAGTAGATAATAAGTAGATAATAAGTAGATAATAAGTATAGATTAAGTAGAAAACAAATATAAGTAATATAATATAGGGAAAACTGTCAAATAGGTCCTCGAACTTTCATAAAAAGTCAATTAAGTCCTTCTATAAGAGACTCTGTCCGGTCGTCGTGATTTGGGGCGGTTCCCGGTGGAATTTTTTGATGAAATTTTTTGAGCATCTTATTCATCAAGTTTAGTTTACTCTTACCAAATTTCAGCTAAAAATTTAATCGGCAGCGCATTCAAATTAATTCGAGAACGCAAAAATGCGCAGTTATCTTCAAGAATTAATTTGAATGTGGTCCTGATTGAATGTTTAGCTGAAATTTGGTATGAGTAAACTAGACTTGGTGAATAAGATACTCAAAAAATGTCATCAAAAAATTCCACCAGGAACTGCCCCAAATTGTGACGGCCGGACAGAACCTCCCATAGAAGGACTTAATTGACCTTTTTATGAAAGTTCGAAGACCTATGTGACAGTTTTCCCTATAATATATGTATTTATAAGTAGATAATTAATATATAACTATATAATTAGATAAGAAATATAAGAAATATAAATTATAATATATGTATTTCTAAGTAGATAAATAATTTAAGTAGATATATAATATATAGGAGAATAAGAGAATTTGAGAAGATGAAGATAATTAGAGAGTAGAGAGTAGGATTTTGGAGTAGAGATATGGAAAAATGTTTAAGATTAGGAGTATTTATAGTTTTTTTACCCCACCCCCACCCCCACCCCCCCCACTCCCAGACCGCCCGGACCCCCCCTCCAGCCCACCCAACGGTTATATAGCCGTTTGGGTAGTCCCCAGCCCACCCCCAACGGCTATTTGTGGCCCAAACCCATTTTTTTTTAATTTTGGCATTTGACCGTTGGACTCGATCCGGCCGGGCCGGGTCGCACTTTCCCTGAACCGAGCCCTCCCCGCCTCCCCCCCAGTTCGGGTCTCCACCCGGTCCCGGACCGCAAGATCGGGCCGGTCCCAGGCCTGCATAGTAGCAGGCCGGTCCTGGGCCTGTATAGTAGCGGGCCGGGTCGGGTCACGGGCCGGGTGGCCCGAACTGAATCCAAGCCTAACGTATACAAAAGCCGCCACTTGAAGTGGTGGCTCTTGTGTTTAGCATGCTGCTGAACTATTAATTACACAAATGAACCTGTAGTTACCAGAAAATCTACTTATCACAGTCCATTCTACTCAAACAAACAACCAAATATATGATTTACTAAGACAAAATACATCTGAAACACAAAACGAATCAATGAAACTCATTGCATCACGACACTTGAAATAAGACATAAAAGTTATAATAAATCTGGTGTTTCACAAAATGATTCGATCTACCAGTGCATGTTACAACTCTCACACAATAATACAAATACAAAGATCATAAGTCAACGTGATCATCACCATCATGAAGTTCATGTGGCTGTGGCTGTGCTCGGGGGCGCCTGCGCTGGTTACGAGGCTGAAGAACAACTCTATCACGTCGGACTGCCTGAGAAGACCCTGCTGTGGATGTGGATGCGGTGGAATACTGAGAGTTCGCCATATATCCATAATCTACTCGACCCAATACATCAGCGCACAGTGCAACAATGCCCGAACAAGCCTCATGGTATCCCTATACATTTACTGCCTCATCAAGTACAACAGTCGCTCTGTCATGGATGCTACACAAAGCCCGTGTCTGTAATACAAACATGGTTATTAGTGAAAAACAAATGAATAAATAAATAAAGTTATTTGAGTGACTATTGTTTACCGTCATATGAAGAGCGACCGAGCTAGGCTGGTAATGATCAGTGGGTAGACAAAAATTGGGAGAGATGAACACCCGTGTGATGGTGTAGTACCATCTCATGTAATCTGCAAAGGCTGTAGGGACTAAGGATGGGGTCCCGTGCACTATATACGTCGCTCTCTCATCCCACATAGTGATATACTGAATATGACGCATCCCCCAATCTTCAATGTGCTTCCCTCGTCTGTCAATCTTGTGTAAGTCCACAGATGTATCACAAGGTTCAGGAATAACCTGCTGCAACCCGAACTGCCGTAGTACGCGATCAGGAAAGTGATGTTCTACTACATCAAAACATATCAATGGCACACGTGCTCGTCATATCTCAGTGTGCTCTCGGCCAACAGGAGGCAACAGTCCAAGAATCTCATGAGTGTACGACATCCACATCATCTATAAAACAAAACAGTGTGTTGGGATATTGGGCCGCAGGCCCAATACCCGGATCCAAGGCCCAAGATATCCAGTCCGTTAGATAGGCCCATAATCCAGAAGATGAACAGGCGCATGGAAAAATATGTACCAATCGAGGTTCGAGTCAATTAACGTACTTGGGCCAGACCGTTAATAAGCCATATCAATGATGACTCCAGATCAATATACCGAATGAGGTTCGGTCTAATCAACGGACTTGGGTCAGCAGGGTCCATTACCCGTTCGAGCAACGGGTAGCCAACAAGTGGCAGGGAGCATTTATTACTAAAGTATGACGACAGCTAGTGGGAGTATGTGTTTCCAAGTGGCTGGATAAAGCAACCAATCAACATGAAGTACCCCATACCCCCCATTAGTATAAATAGAAGGATTATTTTCATAGTAAAGGGTTAACATTTTGATACTCAAGCTCTAGAATAGATTTATCTCTCTGATTTCTTGTATTATTCACTATTCCGACGTACCGTTCGGGAAGTTTACTCTGTAATCACCTGATTAGTTAATCAAAGTGGGCTTTTGAGTATTTGATCATTCATCTTTTATATTTCCTCTTTACAAGTGATTCTTGACCCATTCTCTTAATATATCCAAAGTTCGTGTTGGGCTTTCGGATCTGCGGGATTAAACCTCAACATTAGCGCCGTCTGTGGGAAACTCTGGACAAAAAGTTTCACACCAAACAACAACTATCTCCAAAATGGTTAGAATCACTTCTCATCACACCGGAGAGACCTCTGGAAGACGCGGGGAAAGCCGGACTCCCTAAGGGCAATCCAGCTGGGGATCCTACCCGCACTATGATGGGGATTTCTTCATCCCTGAAGCACTCAGGATGAACCCCCATGCCGTGCGATATTTGGCTCAGGTCATGCAACATCTTGCGGATGAACAGGATGGGGGACGATCCAACTATACACGGGAAACCAGATACACAACCCCATCATTCGATGATGGTACCACTGATGCGGAAACAACCACGACATCGAATCATTCACGAGCCCACCGGGGAGAGCGCGGAAGAACTCATGCGGCCAGGGGCAGGCATCACACTCCTAGTGACTGCACCCCGACCGGGTCCCAGGCAGAGGAGATACGCCGATTGGTCTCCATTTCTATTCTGGAGAACGTGACAATACGCGATTCAGACAGGGATGTCAGAATCAGAGAACAACCCCGCCAGAAGGGAATCGGGAGTTTGTCAACCTAGGAACTCCACCACCACCTCCCCTAACGGCCCAGGAGGAAGAAGTAGCCGAAATGAGGAGGCAGATGAACGAAATGAGGGAACAAATGAACAGAACACCTCTACAACCTACTCCAGTGCGGGTCGAGATCACTTCCCCATTCAACCGGGAAATAATGCAAGCGGAGATCCACAGGGATGCCACACCGCCGACCAGTCAGATATATGACGGGGCGGGAGATCCCCATGGACATTTGAGGAGTTATCAAGGGGGGCTCATGCTATTGGGAGCATCGGAGGCGGCCATTTGTCGACTCTTCTTCAGCACGCTCAGGGGACCTGCCTACGAATGGTTCGGGACCCTGCAACCCGGATCGATCGGCAGCTTTGCCGAATTATTGTCTTTATTCCCGGCCCAGTTTGCCTCCAGTGCCACTCCAAAAAGGCATTTCAGTTATTTGACCAGTGTCAGGCAGGGCCCAAAGGAAACCCTAAACCAATTCTAGAAAAGATGGAGGGATGAAACCCTGAAAGTCGGGGGCATGACGGATGATATAGCCATCACTCTATTTACTAACGCTCTCTGAACGGGTGAACTGTATAAGGATCTAAAGAAGAATCTAGGCACAATGTATTCTGAAGTGCTGGAAAGATCCAGAAAGCATGCGGCTTTGGAGGAAGAGATCATGATCAAGGATAAGGTAGTTGCACCCCCTACCCCAATAAAACTGACCGATCGACTGGGTCCTATCCCAACGCCCGCCCCTCCTCCAAGAGCAGGGCGATTCACCCCTTTGGTCCTGTCTATCGCGACCATCTATCAGAATGAGAAGGACAACATTCCCCCCGACTGACTCCAAAAATCACATGGGGGCTGATGAGAATGCTTTTTGCAAGTACCACAATAGGAACGGTCACTCCACCCAATCCTGTCGGGCACTACAAATAGCAATTGAGAAATTGATCCAGAGGGGTCATTTGGGAAAATATGTAAATACAAATCCGAACGCTACAGGCACTCTGAAGCCGGTTAAAAGACCGAATAGTTGGAGACGGGATGCTCAGTGTGATGCTCTCCCCAGAAATGATGTGTATAAACCTCCTAGAGATGAACCAGAAGGTTCGGGGAACCCGGATAACAAACCCAGAATGGAGGTGAAGGTTATATTTGGAGGCAGGGAAACAGGGGACTCGAATGCCGAACAAAAAAGGTTCGAGCGGAGCCTCTACGTGGGATCCATTTCCACTCCCCCTCAAAAGAAAGGAAGGATGGATCCTATCACGTTCGTACCTGCAGATTTGCCAAACTTACTAAGTCCGCACAGGGGCGAATTGGTTGTAACTTGTAAGCATGTGCATAGACAATGCCTTGATTCGCCGGGTGTTGGTTGACACAGGAAGCAGTGTGAACGTGTTGTATCTACAATCGTTCGAGAAAATAGGTCTCCAGAGAAGTCAGCTGACCCACCTGAGGACACCACTGACAAGCTTCACCGGGAATTGCATCGAATCAGAAGGGACCATCCAATTGATGGTTGAAATTAGAGATGAAACGCACAGGGCATCAGTCCGAATGACGTTTGTGGTGGTAGATATCAAATGTGCCCACAACGCCATTTTGGACCGACCGGGATTGGAAGATTTGGAGGCGATAGCCTCTGTCCGCCACTCATGCATCAAATTCCCCACGGACACTGGGGTTGGGGTGGCCAGAACTGATCCAACAACAGCCCGGACCTACTATCAGGAGGCCCTGAAAAGTATGAACACCCGTGGAATGCGGGTAAACAACATTGATATGGAAACACGTCGAACGGAGTTCGAGGCACATCCCGAACCTGCCACCCTCCTCGAGCAAATCGACCTGGATTCTCCCCGCAACCGAAAGGTGGCCATCGGGGTGGATCTGGAGGCTGAAATTCGGGAAGGTATAATTAGAGTACTAAAGAAGTTTCAGGTATTGTTTGCCCGAGGGCCAGAAGACATGCCGGGCATTGACCCGGATATAATTTGCCAAAAGCTGGCCGTTCGACCTGATGCAAAGCCTATTCAGCAAAAGAAAAGATACCGGGCGACCGAACGACGTGATTTTACAAAACATGAAGTGGCCACCTTATTGAGAATAAAACACATTCATTCAGTGATCCATGTTGAATGGTTATCCAATGTGGTGCTTGCGCCAAAACAATCAACTTGGAGGATGTGTGTGGATTATTCTGATTCGAATAAAACCTGTCCAATGGACCCATATCCGGTGCAGAGGATCGATCTATTAGTGGATGAGATGGCGGGATGTGAGTTGTTGAGATTCATGGATGCATTCTGTGGGTATCATCAAATTTTCATGCACCCGGACGACGCAGAAAAGACCGCGTTCATAACTTCAGACGGCGTAATTTGCTATATTGTTATGTCGTTGGGGTTAAAGAACACAATGGCTACTTTCCAAAGGATGATTGGAATGCTCTTCAAAGAAGTGTTGAGAGTCACAATGGAGGCTTATGTTGATGACATCCTGATCAAGAGCCGAAAGAAGGAGAATCATGTCCTGGACATAGAAAAAGTGTTCGGGATAATGCAGAAAGCAAACATGAGGTTGAACCCCAAAAAATGTGCCTTTGCTGTTAAAGGGGGCAGATTTTTGGGATACATGATGAGTGAGAGGGGTATTGAGCCTAATCCTGAGAAGGTAAAGGCGATCATGGATATGGAAGCTCCCAGAAACCTGAAAGAGGTACAGCGATTAACCGGTCGGTTGGCAGCCCTGAGCAGATTCTTATCCAAACTTGCCGATCGAGCAATTCCATTTTTCCAGATCATGTAAAAAGCAAACCCCTTTGAATGGACCGCCGAATGCCAAACGGCCTTCGAGGAATTCAAGACATATATATCCTCTCCCTTGGTTTTGAGAAAACCTGATCCAGGGGAACACTTATACATGTACCTTGATGTAACCGATTTGGCTGTAAGCACAGTATTATTAAAAGAGGAGGAAGGCATCCAGCGGCCAATTTATTTCGTAAGCAAAGCCTTGAATGGGCCAGAAACCAGGTACACCCTGCTGGAGAAAACGGTACTGGCCCTGATAGCCGCCATCAAACGACTGGCACCTTATTTTAAGGCTCATCCGGTGACAGTGTACACTGCTCAGCCACTAGCCACCATCTTGAGAAACCCAATGGCTAGTGGGCGTATTACAAAGTGGAGTCTCCTGATTGGGCAATATGATGTGGATTTCAGATCTCGACCTACTTTCAAAGGGCAGGCCCTAGCAGACTTCATAGCAGAGTGTACCTCTCGGCATTCGGAGACCAATTTGGAAGAAGGCATACTGGATAATTGGTGGGAAATGTATGTAGATGGTGCATCAAGTGCCAAGGGTTGTGGTGTCGGGGCCGTAATCACATCACCCGAAGGGTTTAAAGCATACTACTCCATTCATTTTGACTTTAAAGTAACCAACAATGAGGCCGAATATGATGCCCTTATTGCATGTTTGAAATACGCAAAGGCCCTGGGTGCCGATCGGTTAAAAGCCGCTCAGATAGCCAACTGGTGGTCAACTAGGTCAACGGAACTGCTAATGCCAAGGAAGAAAGAATGAAAGCTTATAAGGAGCTAGTCGAGGAGCAAATAAACAAATTTGAACATGTGATGCTCGACCAGATCTCCAGAATAGAAAATGCCGAGACTGATATCTTATCCAAATTGGAAAATGCAGCACTCGAAGATCGGGTACAGGAAATTCCAGCTCATATCCAACGGTTTGCCCATCGGGAAACCCTGGCAACCCCAGCAATCATGGTCCTTCAGGTGGAGGCTATATCTTATGCCATTCCTAGTTGGGTCATAGACATGACCAACTACCTGAAGGACGGGACCCTCCCACAGGATAAGGATTCCGCTTATCAAATGAAATGCATTCAGAGGAGGGCTTCTTTGTTTGAAGTGATGGATGGACAGTTGTATAAAAAGACATTTGGAGGGCCTTACCTAAATTGCCTGCCTCCCGATCTGGCAGCAGCTGTAATGGAGGAAATGTTAGTATATATGTCCTAGCGACAATCACTTTTTAGAGATATATGTACTTGATCACATTCAGTTTTATATATTTGATATATACGGTATTACACATTGACGACTAAGTATTTCAATTGTCAATATCTTATTCATAATTGTGTTCCCTTGGACTTATGTTGTAAATAAGTAAGTGGGAGCTTATATGATATAACATAAGGTCCTAAAATAGCCCCAATCAATGATCATCAAGAATGGGATATTGATGATATGCGATAAGATTGGTATGTGGACTGCATCATACTTTTAGAAAGTATAGTTGATCTCACGACTATGAGTTCCTGTAATTCATGATGGTCACATAGATATTTTAGAGAATATTGGCATACCCACCGAGAAACCATTTGATAAGTTCTATTCATGTGTCTATGGGATTATCGGCGTATAGAGTAGTGTAATAGTCCTCCGACTTGAGGTCAATACGTACTACATGTGCGGAGTGATGTACTTTGACCATGACCAATGCTTGCACTCCAATCAGGGTAGATACGACATGTGTTGGGTGCATCACGAAGCACATGGAGTAGTAGTTGAGCCAAGAAAGAATTCATTCCTCATAATAGATTAAGAGAGAACATTCTACTTCTCATATCTAGATGGATCATAAAGTCATTTGCCAATGCAAAGATATATTCGTTTTGGATATCGAATATGATCATTATGGATCATCTAGAAAGATTGAGAGATAGAGACTAAGTTATTGGAATAGACACGATATCAAGTTCTAGACTTAGTTGAATGTTCGCTGAATGAAAGGACCGTATCACTATGAGCTCTATATTACAGGGAGTTTGTATAGTCCTCGCAAACGTCCTTATATATTAAGTTAGTCTGGAGAATCGTCTAGGAATTCGCTAAGACCTTAATTTGATTAGTGTTTAATATATAAGGCCCTATGGGTCACACAACAAGTGATTATACCTTCCGATTGAATTGTTAGAAGGAATTAAATATTATTAATTGGATTAAATAATATTTAATTCGTAATACTGAAAATGAATTAAATATTAATTAGATTAAACATATTTAATTCATAAAGTTGAAGGAGAGTTATATTTGATAAAATTAATTAAGTCTGATAAATTAGATTTGTTATACTTAATTAAGATGTATTTATAATTAAATAAAGTTAGTATTTTCTTGAGTACAATTCGGAATTAAAATGGATTCAAGAAAATGCAAATAAAATAATAATATATGTACATCAAGGGAATGAGGTTGTGAATTCCCCATTCCCATTTACTATATACGTACCATGCATATTATTATTATTATATCTTTATTTAATTAATTATGAATAGTAGTCCTAATTGGACTAAAACTCATTAATGAGAAAGACTTTCATTGTGATTGGGAAACTAGTTTAGAACTAGTATAAATACACCCTCCTCCTTCATAATTTATAGACCAGTTTTTAGATTCAGTATTACCAGTTTATTTCCCCGCAAAGAGATTTCCTAGCCTTTCTCTTAGGGAGATCTAACCGTTCTTTCGGAGAGGAGAAATCACGTGGATACCTAAGGTCAAGGATTATCACCGCTAGGCTGGAAGATCTGTAAGTTCTAACTCAGATCTGTTATTATTGTCATATTCGTTGTTTTGTCATAATCAGGAAAGATCTGTTTGGGAAAATTTTAAACTTCCGCTGCTGTACTTTCGAGGTACGTTACACCTATTTCCTAACAGGAAATTCATGAGGGAATCTGTTCAAGCCATTAAGGGCCCAAAACACTGGCAAGAAAAATCATCCTACATGGATACTACTGGCCGACTAGACAACAGGACTGCTTTGCACATACCAGAAAGTGTAAAATTTGCCAGCTGTATGTGCCGGTCCCCGGACGGCCAGCTACCTTTTACACTCCAATGACCATTGCTCTTCCGTTTGCTAGGTGGGGGATCGACTTGCTAGGGCCCCTACCTAATACCCCCGGAGGACGAAGATACATCATCGTCGGGATAGATTACTTCACCAAATGGGTGGAAGCCGAACCATTGGCTAGCATCACAGATGTCAAGTGCAAAAAATTTGACTGGAAAAACATTATTTGCCGCTTCGGCCTCCCTGAATAGATCATAACAGATAATGGAAGGGAGTTTGTGAGCAGGAGTTTTGAGAACTATCTGCTTAAATGGGCGATCAAGCATTCCAGAGCATCCGTGGCATACCCCCAGGCAAATGGCCAAGTAGAGAATATGAACCGTACCATCATGGACGGTATGAAGAAAAAACTGGAAGAATACTCCTCATCATGGCCGGACCAATTGAATTACATCCTATGGACATATAGGACCACACCCCTAACAACCACAGGAGAGACTCCATTTGCCCTCGCTTATGGATTCCAGGACAAGGTACCAATAGAGATCCTAGTTCCCACACACCGAACGTTGCATTATAATCCGGAGCGGAATGAGGACAACCTACGAGCCGAATTGCACTTCATAGAAGAGAGAAGAGATCTGGTAGCAAAACGAATGGAGGAATATCACAGGGCTACAAGGAGATACTTTGATAAATAAGTCAAAATTCGGACAATCGAAGTAGGAGACTTGGTCCTAAGAAAGCGGTAGAAGAGGAAACCTCTCGAGGGTGGAAAGATGGCACAGAACTGGGAAGGCCCTTACCAGGTCTGCAGAAAATATGCTTCATGAACTTTCGGTCTACAATCTACTGAAGGCCGACCGGCAGGGATATGGAATGTAGAGCATTTGAGGAAATTTTATCAATAAAAATGGCTGTTGCCACCTCTTAAAAAATGTGTATAGGAGAGGGAGACATAACTTCCAGAGAGTCTCACCTCATCTTTTAACACGTGAAATCATTCCGGATGACCGAATGATGAACGGGTTAACAGTTTGGAGGGAGCCATCATCTCAGCTAACAGAATTTGACTCGATCAAAACGGCTTGGAGATGGTGTAAGTTATATGGATCAATGAGCCGAGCGACGTTTGGTAACATGGATTGTCGTCCGGGGGATCGGAACTTTCAGAGAGTCTCATCTCAGCTTTTAACACGTAGAATCATTCCAGATGACCGAATGACGAACGTGTTAACCGTTTGGAGGGAGCCATCATCTCAGCTAACAGAATTTGACTCGATCAAAATGGCTTGGAGATGATGTCAAAGATATAAATATGAATGAGCCGAGGGACGTTCGGTAACACAGATCCTAACTACGAACTTGAAAACAGAAAAGTAATTCATCAACACGGTCAAAGAAAAAGTAATCCAATTTATTCTTTGGCACTACTGACCGGAAGATACAAGAAGAAAAGGCAAAAAATCAAAATTGATACAAGACTATGCTAATGGATGATCGACGTTCGGGGAAGTAAGAGGTTGGGAGCTGCCCGCCTGCGCTGCATTATCAGAAACGGCTTTCTGTCTCATCTCCATGACCTGATCATAAGTGTTCCCGAACAGGTCATCAAACCCCAACTCATCAGGATCAAACGGCTTGGGGAAATGTTCCATGATTAGATCAAGATTCCTGTCGAGAAACAGATCCTGACTTTGCTTGACAGTCTTCTCGGTCAGGACATCCAAAAAGGATTTTCCTTCGGGCGTACTATCCAGAAGCCCGATCCCCAAACTGATCGGATCCTCGCTCTCACGCAGGAATTGGCCAAGATGGGGCCCTAAGAATTGTCGGGCGGTGTTCTGCAAAGCGACATCCAGTCCTTTCCCTCGTTGACAGTCAATCACCGCCTGAGTGGTGATCTTCGAGGTATTGGCAATGTAAGGAACGGGAGGATTTTCTCCCTGGACTCTCTCAAACACCATGCCAGCAGTTTCAGCCATTTTCACCTTGGCCCTGAGATCTTTCAGCTCCCGGTCACGATGCCGGATCCTCTCTTCCATCTCAGCCAGTTCAGCCATCTCCCTCTCACCCCTTTTAAGGCGATCCTGTGTATCAGTGATCAGTTTTCGGGCGGTAGATAGAAGCATCTGACCATCATCCCGATCACTGGCTATGCATTTCATCTCTTGCTCGGTAGCCAAGAAAGCCCAGTGATAGTATACTCCGGCCTATCAACAATGGCAAACAAAGTCAGATAAGGTCAACCTAAAAATATGTAAACAAAAGGAAAGTTTGAAGGATCTATACCTTGAGAGTCTCCAGATGACCTGCCTCGACCAAGTCAGACCAATGAGTGAGAGTAGAAAAACTGGGAGGAACCTTCAAGGAGGTGCTGCACCACATAGAAGATGGCATCTGCCCGAACAGATACCTTCCCTCTGCCCGGGGTCCCAAATTTGAAAACTCCACGAACATCCGATCGTTGACCGGTGTGTTGTTAAGAACTGGAGTCTGGGGCTGGACAGGGATGACAGATTTCTTCAGCTCATTATCCGGACCGGTCAGATCAACCACGTGGTCGATCGGGATAAGCGGGTTACTATCATTCCCTCTGCGTCTCTTCCAGGCTTGATCAGTGTTCGACTGGCCTTCGGAAGCCACCTTTTCCTTGCCTTTCCCAGCGGAGGCAGACGGGGTCATGGCAGAAATAGAACATCGAACGGGAATAGGGGATATCACACCTACAAAGGAGAAAATAAGAGATAAGGAACAAAGTTGAAAGAAGATCGATCGGGTTAAAAATAAAAGAACTTACCGACCCCAGCAGCTAACATCTTGGAGGGAGTAATAACACCCCGAAGACTGCGAGTTCCTCCTAGACGCAGAGATTCAGCTTGAGAACGCAGAATGGCATCTAATCTGGGCTCAGAATCCCAGACAGGATAGGCGTTCCACCGATCAGGGAATGGGAGTGAGTCACCCACACGGACGAAGAGGAACCGTTCTTCCCAATCTGCCGGCGGTGTAGGGTTATCCATGAACAACTGACGGTCAGCCCGGGCAACCAACTTCAGATACCCAGTGGTCCAGTAGGGCTGATAACAGTAGTGGTGCAAGAACATATCAACACTGGGAGGAATATCCAGTTTGCGACAACGGATGATGAAACCGTTCAGAATACGGTAGGTGCTGGGTATGAACTGAGCGGGGAGTACGGAGACCCGGCGCAGAAACTCCACAATGAACGGATGCAGAGGGAAGCGAAGCCCAGCAATCAAGGGATCCAAATGCACAAGCACGTGCCCCGGTCGGTGCCTTATGGGATGCTTGATGAATCCAGCATAAAACTCCCTGTGCGGAGGTAAAAGCTGGCGAAGTTGTCGTTCGGCATCCTCAGGAAGACGTTGTTTTTGTTTGCGAATGCAGGAAAAATGCAAAGGAATGCGAGGTGGCCGTTCGGGCATTCCCTTGTTATATATCTTAACATCATCTCCCGAAAGACATCCGTCATCAAGAGGCTGTTCGGCATCTTTTTGTACTAGGGAATTGGTAGAGTTAGGTACTTGGGAAGAAGAGCCCTCTGCCTTGTTAACAACGAGAGTTTTTCCTCTACGAATAAGCGGCATTTCTTCAGATTCTGAGCTAGAGGAGAAGAACATAAAAGAGCACTAGTAATTCAAGGGGGGCTGGAAATTCTAGAGAGAGAGAGAGAACTTAGAGATACGCAAGAAGAAATTGAGGAAGCAACAGAAAAATGAAAAAGAAGCACCTCTATTTACAAGTAAAGATGCCGCCCAAAACCCTAACCCATGATAAACACGTGGCAAACTATGGTTGCGTGAAATTAAGGTGCATTTATGGTGATTTAGCACGAACCCCGAACGATTAATAGGTAATTCATGAAGAACGGGTTAACAGTTTTGAGGAAGCCATCTTAAAGACACCAAACGATGAACGTATTGAGGGACATCCCGGACCAAGGTCGACATGAGCCGTATGTTGGGAACAGGTATCTTTAGATAGGTCGAACGGGTAGTATTTGAAGAACAAAAGATAAAGACCAGCACGATGGGGAAAGTACAAGATCCGGGCGATATTCAGAAGATGAGCGACTTGTAGAATCTAAGATAATGATTTGGTAGTGTCTGTATTTTTTAGATGGCCAGCACATAAACCGAACAGGAGTTCTACTAACAGTTATGTGGGATGGATGGAACATCAGAAACAAAAAATCCAAAAACGACTAAGTCCTACAGAACTGTCTGAAGCCCAGACGGCAATCCAAATGACAAGGAACAAAAGAAAGCCCGAATGGCGAATTATCGAAAACCCGAACGACGATACGAAGAATGATCAAAAAATAAGGTCAGAAAAAACTGCTAATTCCTATAAAGCAGACTGATTCCCGAATGGTAAAGCAAAAAATCAATAAAGACAGGAAAGACGATAAGTAAAGTATTGAGCAAAAAAGATTTCATATATATATTCATCGGCTCTACTGGCCGGGAAGTACAATGATCATTTGCAAAAAAGGAGAAGGGGGAAGGAAGTACAATCATTAAAATATTTAAATCTAATCTACTGGACGGGGGCCTTTTTGTTCCTTTCCTCTTCATCATCATCATCATCATCATCGTCATCCAAATCAGTAAGGGATTCCGGCTCTCTCCCTGCTTCGCGATCGGCGGCCCGTTGCTGGTCCCATTGATATTTTTCAAATTGGGCCTCAACGATGGGGGCCGAAGGAAGATCGGTAAGCTCAACCGGCCTCCCCAGCTGCTCTTGGAACTTGGCCACAAAGGGGATGAGGATATGTTGGCAGCCTATCACGTAAAGGGATCTGGCCAAGGAGTCATTGAAATGCTTACCCCGGGGATCTTGATAGAGCAGCTTTACCCCTTCTTGACGTCGAACATCATCTTGGGGAAATTGATTGAGATAAGCCCCAAAATTAGCTGGCAGTTGCTGCCGAGCGTACTCCTCCTTGATCGCAGCAAATTCAGCAAAGGATTTGAATACATCCCGAACGACGGATAGATCCACATCGATTTCAGTAGGACCATCCAGGATGCGGGGGGGCGTTTCTGCAAACCTAACCTGAACGCCCTCAGCCGCAGAAACTTTGGCCTGGGCATTGGTCAGCTGAACGCGGAGCCCCCCCACCTCATTTTCAAACTTTTGCTTCTCCTCGGCGAAGGCTTTACGTTCAGCCTCCAGAGTGGCGAAAGCAGCAGCCGCATTTTGCTCAGCGGAGGTTTGGGCAATGATCATGTCCCGCTCCTTTGCCAGCCGAGCCTCTCTCAGTTGCAGGCTGTAGAGCCCCACCTACAAGATCCTGTACAAAAACAAAGGATGAAACAATATGGGATGAATGATAACTTATAAAACAAAGTACAGAAGAAAGAACAAAATACCTTCAAAGCTGCTAAGGCCAGACATTCTTCAGACTGCTCGACCGGCAGCTTAGGAACAACAAAGTTATTAAACCACGAGGAAGTGGACCAGATTTGGCTCGCAGGGGAACCAGCTTTCTCCAACATTTCATGAACGGGATCTGCCAGATAGATCCGTTCAACCTGACTAGATAGATGAAAAGCATGGGTTTCACCCACATCTATACTGGCATCCTGAGCTGCCTGAAAATGCTCAGAGAAATGATGCAGCTGATCGGACCCAAACTGGTCGTCGATCAGCATATCTTCAACCCGTTCCTGATGGGGGGCCTGCTGAATGGGTTGTGGCTCCTGAACAGGTTGAGAAGAGCCTGCCTCTTGAGTACTGACGGTGGAAGGGTTGGCCTTGGGGTTTTTCTTGGCTTTTTTCCTTTTCCCCACACCTCCGGCTGCTAGCACACAACTGTTGTCCATTGGAGCATCTGGATTGGGAGCTGAGAAATAACAAAGGAAAACATTAGTACCGAGCGGCCTTATCACGTGGGTAACAAAAAAAGGAGGAAACGTTTCTCGCACGGGAAGGACCACCCGGACCATGACACTTGATTCTTAAAACAAGTAAACCCAACAGAACGGGCAGTACCTATCTCGGCCTTGATTAGTCGATCAGGGGTCAATATCCTATGATATCACAAGTTTTATCCTTCTCTATTGCGAAGACATCCTTGCATATTTGTTCGGTAAGAAGCGGATCGGGAGTTTTACGGGGAAATGCGTTCCACTTGTTCGGAATCAGGCCGTTCGGGACGGAGACAAAAAAGAACTGGTCTTTCCACCCCTTGATCGAGGTAGGATTACCCTGAAATAAAATATGACCCGTTCGGGCAGTTGCAACCAGGTAACCGTGTGTTTGCTGGGGAGCCACCTTAAAAAATTGATGGAACAGCTCTAGAGTGGGAGTAACATCGGCATCTTTACAACGGCAAACGAAGCCCGCTATCACCCGATAAGAGTTCGGCATAACTTGGGCCGGTACTATCTCATAAAAATTGAGGAAGGAAACAAAGAAAGGGTGTAGGGGAAACCTAAGCCCAGCTGAGTCTAGATGGACCACCACCATCCCATGAAGGTGGCGCATCGGATGAAGCTCAGCCCGAAGACGGAAATTAATTGGATCGGGGATTAGGGCTGGGATTTGAGCCCTATTATGAGAGGTCAATTTTTGCCTCCTTTCCCTAATTAGCCTCAAGTCCACCTTATGACGGGGAACGTCACCCGGGAGGCCGGCCACCATTGAAACGAGTTCATCACCGGATTTCGTATCGTCGGATTCATCATCAGTAGAAGAGCCAACAGAAGAATCCTCCGCCTCCGCCCTAGTCTCCGCCGTTGCTTCATTTGAACCACCGGCAAACGGGACATTTATGATGTCCACAATGGCGGCAGCATGGTCATCCCCTTGGGAAGCCATTTCCGAATCAGAGGAACGCGATTGAGTACTCATACCGACCAGACCGAAGAAAAGGGAGAAAATTTAAGGGATGAAAAATACCTGAACACGAAAAGCTTGAAGAAAGTTTAGAAAGAAGGCGGAGCTAAAGCACGAAGGATTGATAATTCGAAACCCAGAACTAAAGAACTAAAGGCTAATTTATAGTCTGACAAACGCCGTATCGATGACCAACCAAAGAATGACACGTCACCTAGACTATTTGAAGGGACACGTGTCGCACAGGAGATCAATGGCCAGTAATCATGACGATTATGGGAAAAATCAAAGGACAGCCGCAAGGAAGGTACTAATCATGGCATGGGGAACCAGCGAACTCTGGATCCCAATCGCCATTCGGCAGGTAACTTCTACTTCCCAATTCACTCACTTCCGTTCGAGACATCGGATGTGGGGGACTCGTGTTGGGATATTGGGCCGCATGCCCAATACCCGGATCCAAGGCCCAAGATATCCAGTCCGTTAGACAGGCCCATAATCCAGAAGATGAACAGGCTCATGGAAAAATATGTACCGAACGAGATTCGGGTCAATTAACGTACTTGGGCCAGACCGTTAATAGGCCAGATCAATGATGACTGCAGATCAATATACCGAACGAAGTTCGGTCTTATCAACAGACTTGGGTCAGCAGGGTCCATTATCCGTTCGGGCAACGGGTAGCCAACAAGTGGCAGGGAGCATTTATTGCTAAAGTATGACGGCAGCTAATGGGAGTATGGATTTCCAAATGGCTAGATAAAGCAACCAATCAATATGAAGTACCCCTTACCCCCCATTAGTATAAATAGAACAATTAGTTTCATTGTAAAGGGTTAACATTTTGATACTCAAGCTCTAGAATAGATTTATCTCTCTGATTTCTTGTATTATTCACTATTCTGACGTACCGTTCGGGAAGTTTACTCAGTAATCACCAGATTAGTTAATACAATTGGGCTTTTGAGTATTTGATCATTCATCTTTTATATTTCCTATTTACAAGTGATTCTTGACCCATTTTCCTAATATATCTAAAGTTCGTGTTGGGCTTTCGGATCTGCGGGATTAAACCTCAACACAGTGTTACATCATAGTTTATAAAAACATAAAACAAAGTACTTACATCTAATGATATACAAGATAAACCTGATCATCACACATGCGATCTAAAGCATCTCGGTAGTACCCTAATCCAGCAGCGGATGACGTGCGTGTGACGTGAGCAAATAGCCATCTGACCCACAGTAATGCATAAGAATATAAAAGGGATTCACGTACGTCATACATAAATTTCAAAAAGAAAAATCATAAACGTACCTACGACCCAAAGGGTCCTCGCCATGAACATGATGTGGCCCAAGTACAAATAGCTTTTTTCTTAGCCAACTAACTTTGCTTGTACGAAGGTACATACTCGTACTTTTCCTTCATAAGCTCACTAATAGTGCGAACTTTTAGTGATGGATCAGTACGAAGAAGATCAATAATTTCAAGGGCTATGAACTGAGATGTGATACCAACATGGTCATTGTTATCGACATTACCTAGACAAGTAGGTATATGAGGACCTGCATAATGAACAACTTTGAACATATCTATCCCCGCATGTTTCTTTGTAGCCCGAATCCGCCAAGTGCAACCACATTTTTTTTGCGCTTACACTCTGCCACCCATTTGTGTTTGTCAGACTCTACAACTGAGTAAAATTGATTCCTCTTTACAGAGTACACTCTAACCATGTTAATCAGTTGTTTCTTATCATCAAACTCTTTCCCAACCTCGAATTCACCATCTGCAGAGAAGCGACTGGAAGTTGTACAACCCCTCCATGATTCATCAAATCCCGCAGGGAGGTCATCAACTTTAGTGTAGTGGTTGGATGGAACATTGCCACTTACGAGATCACCAACATCTTCATCTGAATATGTTAGTGTGTCATGATTCACATTTTCATCTGCATCGTCGTCGATGTTCTGTGAATCCACAAACGTTGCATCACTGTTCACGTATCTTCCATTCTCCTGTGCAACCATATTCATCACAACTGGAACACTTGTGGACGGGTAAGATAATGGCAGGTTGTCGGGTTGTATGGGCAACACAGTCACTTCTTCAACATATATCTCCATGGCATGCATAGCAAGATTCGTGATCAAGGTCCACATCCCCGTAACGGCTTCGTCATCAGCAAGAGGCATCAACATGTATGACCCACCATGAACGAGATATTTAAATTTCAAATCCAACTTGTTCATACGATTGATGGATGTGGCGGTATAAATTTTATTCATTAACTCAGCCACATCCACCCCATAGGAAACAACAATTATCTTTTGACTCCCCCCTTCATAATGAACTCCGTTCGACTCCTCGTCGGAAAATTTCTATATATATTATTTTATGTATAAATCTTCGTAAAAACGATAGAGGAGGGTCGTGAGAGGTCTAGGAATACTACCCAATAAATTCCAGACCGATTCGTAGTCACCGGAGTTTCTTAGAAGTCACCGGAGTTGCAAGCCTTGGAAACGGGTCTTCAGAAAATACACGATTTGGCCGTAGATAGGGATGGCAGAGCTTCTCCTCGACGTCAGGATCATTTTGCAACTTGAATCGTCGAAATCCGTTACCTGTAAGTCAAGTTATAGCTCGCCTAGGTTTTCTAATTGCCGGCGAAGTCGCCGGAATCACGACCTGGAGAAGATGACCCAATTGTCTGGGTCAGAACTTTTGGGTCGGGTCAGTTTAATGGGCCAGTTCGGCCCAGTTTCAATATAAATTAAATACCTAGTATAAATATACATATTTGCACCAACCAGAATTGAAAGATAATATTTTTAGCTATTTTTAATTGATTTAATTGTAATTGGGCCAAGTTGTACACATTTAACAAAATGTTAACTAAATAACGAAAATAATTATGAAATAAATATTGGAGTAAACTAGATTAAACATATGAATAACTAGGACATTTGGGACCATTTATAATTAATAAAATATATTATTAGTATATTTAATTGTAATTAAAGCAGTAAATAGATATATGAAATTAAATGAATAAATAAGGTAAATAATTATAAAATAAATATATGGACAACCTAAGTCAAATATAGACCCAAAATATGGTTATGGACGGTTATTAATTTATTAAGTTGATTCTTAAGCTATTTAATTTAATTGGGCCATATAAAACTAGTTAAGTAATTAGATAAGGAAATTTTAATATTAATGGTGAAATAAATAAATCAGTGAGATTGAAAATAATATTCTGGACTAAAAATGATGTTTGGAATAAAATAAGGAAAAGAAAATAAAGTTGGGTTAGCTAGCATAAATGAATGACTATATTTGGACTTAATAAATAAATTTTTGAATTAGTGGACTAAATAAATTAGTTTGATTAAATTAATAATTATTATGCTTGATTATTATGTGTTAGGAATATTTTATGGTGTCCAATCTAATTAAATATCTTTGTATTTGTGTAGTTATTAATTAAACGTGTAATACGGGCCACAAATGTGTATCAGCCCAGGGGCTTCCTTGTAACCCGTAAGTTAGCTAACTTCTCGTATAAAAAGAGGCTAACTTCTGGGAACCTAACCATCGTTAGAGGCTTTAGAGACGCAGAGGTGAGATAGAGAGAGAGTAGGGTTTCCGGTGCTCTCCTTCTCCAGGGAGAGCAACGGGGTTTACACGGTATACCAGATTCGGTTCATCTTCTCCATATCTTTCTATCTGCTTCTTCTTAACTGCTTTGGTTGCTTGATTGTTTAAGTTTTGGGTTTATCATTATGGATTCGAATTTCATATAAGTTGTTAAACTATTTGAACTTATAAAAAATTAGTTGATCAATATAAATAAATTAATTAAGTAATGGGTACTTAGTAATTTAGTTAATTGACTTTATTGGACTAGTTTTACTAAATCAATTAGTTTAATGGATAAATTAGTTAAATTATGGACTTGGTAATATTGTTGGACTTTATAGTAAAAATAGAAAATTAAAACAAAATTAGAATTTGGTTATTGGCCCTAATTGAATTGGATTAATATATTTAGCTATATTGATATAATTAAACTTATTTAGTTGATGAAGTTAGTTCAATTAAATTAGTTAATCAAATAAATAAATCTGGAGGGTGGGATTAGTTAATGTAATTAGGTTAGTTAGTATAAATAAACTATTGAGCTAATTAAAGTTGTTATTGAGATTAGATTATCATTAATGATTATTATTTCGAATTATTTCTTACGCTAAATTATTATTAAAAGATTTATTAAATAAACTATATTAGTTATGTAAACTGAATTTCGGACTGAAATTAATTATTTAATTCGAAATAATAAAATTATTATGTAATTAAGTTAATTAGACTAGTTAACTAATCAATCAAATAAATTAAAGTAAATTATGGAGGGGATTAGTATGATCAAAGAAAATAATAAGGTTGGACTGAAAATTAACATTTTAAATAAGGTTTATGAATCTAACCTAATAGTTATATTTAAAGAAGGAATTATAAAATTAAAATCATTAAAGGTGGAATAGATAGGAAATAACAAAAATAATAGAATAGTTATTGATTTAGAATTTTGATATATATTAGAAGGAGAATTCAAGTGAAGACCAAGTTAGAGATTTTATTAAGGGGATTATCGCAATTTAAGGTAAGTTTCTCTGTCAATAAAAAATTGTTTCCTCGTATTATATGTTTATTATGCATTATGCGATTACATGTGAATTTTGAATTATGTGTATGTGATTTTGAGGAAATATTAGATCTATTGTATTTGAGAAGTGCAAACTAAGTACTTTTGGGTATTAAATATTTTTAAATACTTTTGAGACTATTTAGAGGGATTGAGAAATATTTTTGGAAGTATATCTAAAGCCAAGATAAAATTTACGTTTTCATAAGAGGTGAGCACCCGGGAGAAATCCGTGGTGTCGGTTTTCCACATCCAGATAAATGTGGAGGGTGATTAGGGCTGCTACTACTAAGAAATACAATTTGAGTTTGAAGTGACATTTGGATCTATGATCCCTTTTAAGAAGAAGTTGTAGTAGTAGTAGTCTCTAATCATTCAAGAATTTTAAAGGTGGGGTAGTTGGTAGACTGAGTCCCGGCTACTCGTTATGACTTACTACTCGGAGGGCTTGGAATCCCTTTTAGGGGGGGTGCACACTTAAGGTAGTCGTTTCGTTTCCATTAGCAGTTGTGGTACCGGCAAAAGTCCCAGGGTGGCCGTACATAATAACGTAACCACCGGGCTCAACCAGAGTGTTGAGCACCGCCCTTCTAACTTACTAGGAAGATAGAGAAGAAGTGAATTTTGAGAAATTCTAAGAGAAGAATTACTATAGTATTTTCGAAGAAAAGTTGAGGACTTTAGTAAAGAAGTGATTTTGAGAAAAAAAATCAAAGAGAAAAGAATTTTGGTGGAGTGTGTTATTTTTATAGTATTATATGAAAAACTATTTTTCACCAAACCTGATTATTTTACGGGGTTGGGTAGTACTTACTTAGCTCTAAAGCTAATTTTTGTTTCCTTTTCTTTGTTTTGTTTTATGCACTTTATTTGTGCAGGTAATGATGATTGTTGATTGATGATTTAATGCGCTTGACAACGGTTAAGAGATGCCTTAGTAAAACTTAGATAAGAATAAACATTTTAGTTATGTCGAATATTTGTTTTACTTTGTTTTATTTCGGGATTGCCTGTGCATTCGGTTAAGAGATGACCGGATGTGGCGGTAACATCCTTTTCCCTGTTGATGTTATTTCTGCTGCCAAACTTTTTACTTTAGTTTGAACGAATAAAGTAAGTTTGTTATCAATAAATCATTATTTCAAGTATTTTTTTGGGAGGGAAATTTGAGGATGTTACACCTTCTTCCTCCTCTTTTGTTGGTTTAGGCGAGGTGCAATTATGAGGAAAGGGGGAGGGATTTCCTTTTTGTCTCATTGGCCAAATGAGTGTGAGAGGGACCCCGATGTCAAAGATGGTCTCCCCCATCCCTTCATATATTTTCAGCCCCCTTTGCACTCAATCAAGCTGTCTTTGTTGACAAATTCGTGAGGTGGTCCCCAGTCATGTGGAAGGTCATCCTAATACGTCCTGAACTGTACAATAGGTCTCGAAAGTTGTATTTCTCGGACTGTTTTAATTATATTTTATTTTATCGGATCAAATAAAATATATATCATGTTCTCAATTACTATGAGCTTTTAGAATGAATATACATTCCCCAACTTTAATTTAGAAGTCTTCGAAATTCATTTTGGGCTATATCAGATTAAATTATCAATACTGATAATGACGCCTTGTTTGATACACGGGTCAACCCTAAGCCTATTCTATGGCCCAACTAGAATATCCACCACCATATACATATTATATAGACAAAGATGAATATAATATGTGGTCCTGGAAATATCGGGCGGTCTTCGTTCCTGGTTTGAACCTCACGTGCAATTTGCTATTCACGCAAAAGAACTAACAAAATTTACAACCTCGTAAATTCATAAATCATTCTTTAAAGTTTAATACATGATTTACTAAAAAGTAAATATATTTGGGGACCGTGTTACAGGTAAGTAACAAATAGGAACCACTACAATGCATTTAATAAATTTACTATCGGAATGGGTATGTGATTGGACTAACCGTTATTGATTGTGACTAAAGTGAATAGTAAACATAGAAGGTGAATTGGACACAAATCTGAAATTTTAAAATAGCTTGTACTACTTCAATGGACTAATGTGCAATGGACTGGACAATAATTAATTTATGACACCCATCAAAACAACATTTATTAACACTGGCCCACACAAATATTGTAACACAGCGAGGTTTCTCAACAGACCCAGTCCATATCCGACCCATATTTTTAATTCGTAACTTTATGCGGGAAAATGGGCTGGTTTTCCACTCCCTTTTGTATTCGTAACTTAAATGACCGGATTTCTTGTAGAAAAGTGACTTCATAGTATTTTTGTTCCACATTTAAATAGTTAGTATTTGAAAATATTATTTCTAAAGTACGTATTATTCTCGATGAATGGAAGATAGTTGGTATTATATAAAATTTTTTCCCTAAATAACATTATGTGAGTATATGACACATATTTATGTATGATCATAAATATGCATTTTACAATACAAATAAGAAAGAATGACATCTTTTATGACCTTTTTTTATCAATGTTATTAAAATAAACTAAAAAGATAAATATATGACCTGTTTTAAAATTTTCCAAAAAAGTAACTAAACTCGTTTATTCCTTGTATTTTATTTTACATTTATTATTGTAATATTCCTTTTAAACATTTGATTATTATTAGTCCATGTTCTTAAGCAACCACAACAAACCCAACACCATGACTGTCCAACCCAGCACAACTGCCGCCTCCGCCAGTACTGTCGGCGCCGCCACTACCTTCACTAGTCTCACTAACTCAGTGACTTCTGGTCTAACTAGTGACTTTCACCCAATTCCGATCACTAACAAGTGACTTGTACCCGACTCCGGTCACTGTCCAGTGACACCGCCGCCGGTGACACGTAGACTATGTTAGGTTTTGGGCAGAAAAACGCAGCAGCGTAAACGAAAAATTACTGCCGAAAAGTAAACAATCAGATCTGAGGTTCTTACTATAAACAAAATTACAAGACGTAAGAGGGGCTTACATTGCAATCTTAAGAAAGGATGTCAGACAGTCCGAGAAAATGATCCTGAGCTCTACGGGTATCCACACGCACGTGACTTGATCGGTCGCAGGGAACGTGCTAGCGTTCTCTTCTCTTCTCTCTCTCTCTCTCTCTCTCTTGGATTTAAGATGTGATTTTAACTCTTAAAATTCGTGGGTCTCCTTAACCCTATTTATAAGAGGAGGGAAGAAGGAGTTTTATAGCTAATAAAACTCTCCTGGAGGCCTTAACTCAATACCATTCGAAAACCTATTTCGAATTGGGATAATCAGACTCTTTTAATGTTATTAACAAACATTAATGATCCAAATCACTCAGGTGTGTGACCCTGTAGGTTTATATATCATTGGCAGTGGGTTAGAAAATTAATTCAAGCCTCATAAATCATAAGCGGCCTCTAGAAACGCATTATGACTATCCAAAATATATAAATGTTAATTAAATCTTACATACACTTTTAATGATTAATTTTTGCTAATAATTCTCTTTTGTCACTCAATATCTTAATTGAGACAATATTAGGTCGTGTCATCTTTGTTATTCTCAATTAATATTTCTTGATTAACAAGTAAAATTAATCTTGAACAAATGACACCTCATTTGAGCATGGTCATGCTAATTAATCTTACTTATCAAAATATTGGAATATTGGACCGAAGGCTCAATACCTGGGCCAAAGGCCCAAAATACCCGGTCCAATAAATAACCCTGAATCCAGAAGAAGGACATGCCCAGTGAGATATATGCCCCGAACGGGGATCGGGTCAACCAGGGGACATGGGCCAGATCAATGGTGTTTCCAGCATGGTCCATCACCCCGTTTGGACAACGGATAGATGGGAAGTGATAAGGTGTAATAAATGCTAGAGTATGGCGTCAACTAGTGCAGGCATGGGCATTCAAGTGGCTGGATTAATGACCAATCAGCATAGAGCACCCCATACCCCCATTAGTATAAATAGAGGGATTAATATCATTGTAAAGGGTTAGCATTTTGATACTCAAGGCCTAGAATAGCTTTATTACTCTTGTTCTTGTATTAATCACTATTCCGACCTACCGTTCGGGAAGTTTCCTGTGTAATCAGCGAATTGCATAATACGAGTGGGCTCTTGAGCATATTATTATTCAGCTTTTATATTTTCTTATACCCTCGAGTTATTATCTAAGTCCTTAAATATCCAAAGCGGGTGTTGGGCTTTCGGATCTACGGGACTTAACCTCAACATTGGCGCCATCTGTGGGAAACTTGAACAAAAAGTTTCAAAAAACTAACCAACTATCCAAACATCAACCTATTGTCAAAATGGTCATTATCACCTCTCATCACACTGGTGGAAGTTCTGGGAGACGCGGGGAGAGCAGAACCCCCCAAGGGCAATGTAGCCGGGGGTCGTACCAACATTTTGATGGGGATTTCTTCATCCCCAAAGCACTGAGGAGGACCCCCCACGCCATGCGGGATCTAGCTCAGGTCATGCAGCAACTGGAGGATGAGCAAGATGGGGGGCGATCCAGCTATACTAGGGAAACCAGGTATACGACCACATCCCCTCTTCAATCGATGCAGAAATCACTACAGCTTCGAATCATTCACGAGCCCATCGAGGAGATCACCGAAGGACTCACACGTCAAGGGGCAGGCAGCACACTCCCAGTGACCACACCCCGATCGGGTCTTGAGCTAGAGGAGATACGCCAGTCGGGCGCCATTTCCATTATGAAGAACATGACCACACTAGATGCAGACAGGAACGTCGCAATAAGAGAATGCCCCCACCAGAGGGAAATCGAGAGTTTGTCAATTTGGGAATTCCACCACCGCCTCCCCTAACAGCCCAGGAGGAAGAGATGGCCGAAATGAGGAGCGGATGAATGAAATGAGGGACCAGATGAACAGGGCACCTCTACAACCTACCCCGGTGAGAGTCGGGGTCGTTTCTTCCTTTACCCAGGAAATAATGGATGCCGCAATCCACAGGGATGCCAAACCGCCGACCGGTCAGATATATGACGGGGCGGGGGATGCCCATGTGCATTTGAGAAGTTACCAAGGAGGGCTCATGCTGTTGGGAGCAACAGAGGCGACCATTTGCCGGCTGTTCTTCAGCACGCTCAGGGGACCTGCCCAGGAATGGTTCGAGACCCTACAGCCAGGATTGATCGGCAGCTTTGCCGAATTATCATCCTTATTTTTCACCCAGTTTGCTTCCAGTGCCACCCCAAAGCGGCATTTCAGCTACCTGACTAGTGTTAAGCAGGGGCCAAAGGAGACCCTCATTCAATTTCTGAAAAGATGGAGGGATGAAACCCTAAAAGTTGGGAACATGACGGATGATACAACCATCACCATATTCACTAACGCTCTCCGAACGGGTGAACTGTATAAAGACTTGAAAAAGAATCCGGGCACGGTGTATTCCAAAGTGTTGGACAGATCCTGAAAGCATGCGGCTCTGGAGAGGGAAATCATGATCAGGGATAGGGTAGCCACACCCCTTGCCCCAACAAGATTGGTCGATCGGCTGGGTCCCATTCCAGCGACCGCTCCTCCTCCGAAGCCAGGACAATTCACCCCTCTGGTCATGTCTGTTGCAATCATTTACCAGAACGAGAAGAACACTATTCCCCTTCCGACTGATACCAAAGGTTACATGAGAGCAGTTGAGAATGCCTTTTGTAAATACCATAAGAAGAAGGGTCACCCTACCCATTTCTGTCGGGCATTAGAGATCGCAATTGAAGAATTGATCCAGTGGGGTCATCTGGACAAATATGTGAATAAAGAGCCAAACGCTGTAGGCATCCTGAAGCCGGTCAAGAAACACAACAGCTGGAGACGGGATGATCAACGTGATGCTCAGCCCAAGAATGATGTGTATATTCCCCCCAGAGACGAAGCAGAGGGTTCGGGGAACCCGGGAAAAAAGCCAAGAATGGAGGTTAAGATTATATTTGGGGGCGGGGAAACAGGTGACTCGAATGCCGAACGGAAGAGATTCGAACGGAGCCTCTATGTGGGCTCCGTATCCATGCCACCCCAAAAGAAAGGCAAGATGGAGCAGATCACATTAGGACCTGCAGATTTGCCCAATTCACCAAGTCCGCATCGAGACGAGTTGGTGATAAGCATGTGCATAGACAATGCACTGATCCGCCGGGTGTTGGTTGACACAGGGAGCAGTGTGAACATATTGTACCTGCAATCATTTGAGAAAATGGGACTGCAGAGGAACCGACTGACCCACCTGAGGACACCGCTTGCAAGCTTTACCGGAAAATGCATTGAAGCGGACGGTCTTAAGACGCTCGGCGCTGAGGAGGCCGGTCTTGAGATGAAGGATCACGTTGAGACCGAAGGGTCTGCCGTGATCTGAGGACGAGGGTGCTGATGAAGCCGCTCATCGCATGAAGGTCAGAGTCGCCATCCAAGAAGGGAATGGGGACCCTGCTCGCTAGCTCAAGATGCTCGGCGCTGAGGAGGCCAGTCTTGAGATGAAGGATCACATTGAGATCGAGGGGTCTGCCGTGATCTGGGGACGAGGGTGCTGATGAAGACGCTCATCGCATGAAGGCGAGAGTCGCCATCCAGGAAGGGAATGGCGAGCCCGCTCGCTAGCTCAAGACGCTCGACGCTGAGGAGGCCGGTCTTGAGATGAAGGATCACGTTGAGACCGAGTGGTCGGACGTGATCTGAGGACGAGGGTGCTGATGAAGCCGCTCGTCGCATGAAGGTGAGGGTCGCCATCTAGGAAGGGAATGGTGAGCCCGCTCGCTAGCTCAAGACGCTCGGCGCTGAGGAGGCCGATCTTGAGATGAAGGATCACATTAAGACCGAGGGATCTGTCGTGACCTGAGGACGAGGGTGCTGATGAAGCCGCTCATCGCATGAAGGCGAGGGTTGCCATCGAGGAAGGGAATGGAGAGCGCGCTCGCTAGCTCAAGAGGTTCGGCGCTTAGGAGGCCGGTATTGAGATGAAGGATCACGCAGAGGCTTAGGGGTCGTTCGTGATCTGAGGATGATGGCGCTGATGAAGTCGGTCCTCTGATGAAGGGTGAGGCGTTTGGCGCCTCCCTGAAGATCAAGGACGACAATGGACGACTGTCCTTTGAGGACAACGGTGCAGATGAGCCCGTTTGAAAATGAAAGACGGCATTGGACGCACGTGTGATGATGAAGGCGGCGTTGGGCGCTAGTCTGAAAATGAAGGATAGCGCTGGGCGCTCTCAATGAAAGCACCAAATGATAGACTAGTGAGAGCTAGAGAGAGAAGTGATTTGTATTCATGATTTTCGAACCCTTTACATGGCTCCCAAGGGGAGTTTTTATAGGGAGAAGTGGGCTGGGGCTTGGGAGGCCCATTACTATATAAGGCCTCTATTGGGCTGATTACATGAGGAGTCTAGTTTTGAGAGCTCTTTGTGGCCGACGGACGTATGGCCGAAGGAGCCTTGGCCGACGGAGACCTGGCCGAGGGAGGCACGGCCGAGGGAGGACAAGTGTTCTCCTTGGCTTCTGGAGCGTATTCTGGGTTGACTCTTCTTTGGCCGATGGGGTGCCATCTGGCCGACGGAGGGCCCATTGGATGACAGCGGTGCTCTTAGTCTTCTGAGTATGTGGGTCATGAGATCTGAACCCATATACTCCATCAATTTCTTTCACTTTAGTTTTCTTTTTTATTTACTTCAATTCTTTAATTTTCTCCTCTTCATGAAAATACTACATATATAATTGTGATTTTATTTTTATCTAATCAAATTACAACTAAATTAACTTTTTTCATTACCAATTTAATAAAAAAAATATTAAACCACATAACATAAGTATCTCTTGAGAGATAGATTTTTGGACGGCATTCGTGTCCGCAGGTCGCCCGCACACACGAGTCGCGGTTTTTCTTCTCCGTTTCGGGATTTGATCGGCACCCCCCCCTGCGCGTAAGAGAGAGCCTTTCCCTTTAGGAATCTTAACTCCTTAAAAGAGGCTTCCCTTTATAAGGGGGTGAAAATCCCTTGAGTTTTTCGGTGTGGGATAAAACACACTAGAAACTCATCATTTTTCCCAGTTTTTCCATTTCAACGAGTGAACTTCGAGAATCAATTTATCATTCACCCGTTATCCGTTTTGAGCGTACCATATATCGAATTGTAGCCCTTAACAAGGACAATCCGAAACCACTTTGACCCGACCCAAATCGGAAGTGGACCCCACTCAAATAATTGCCCCAAAATGACCATTTAATGCAATTTTTAACACATTTTTCCAACAATCCCCCACATGAATGAAAATTGATTTTCGAGACTTAAAAAGACACGAAGATAGGAGGACACGTTGTGTTCACCGGATGATCCTTGCATACAGAGAGGTAGGTTTTATCCTTTGAACCTTCCGTTGTAAAGACACGTTTATTTACTCGCTGTCTAGTAGACTCGATGTCCTTGAACTATACTGCCGTCGTGTAAACATTGACATATCTTTACACAAGAACCTTCCAACTTTGTTCCGTTCTCATGGGTGTGCCCGTTTTGGCCATGGGTCACCGTCCTGGTTCTGCAAGAGTTTCTAAAGAACTGAGCCTTTACAGTTCTCCTTTGAAGCGGCCCTCTTCTCTCTCACATAGGTGATTCTTTCACGAGTATCCCGCATACTCTTCCAATGTTATCGAGTAGATCAACATTTTAGAATCATTAAAGCAAACGTTTTTTTTTGCTAACCTCGTGCGGGAGTCACTGTTTTAACGAGGAGTGGGTAGGAGTCCGGGACCCCCACAGTGACCATCCTTCGCTCTATAATTTAGTTGTCCCTTTTGAACCTAGGACCAACTAGGTTGGGTATCCACTATAGAACTTTTCAATTCACGGGCTTTAGTCCCATTCCTCGTGACAACTTCTCCAACAATTCTCTATCCAATGCCTTGGTTAGCGGATCCGCTATGTTATCCTTTGACTTCACGTAGTCAACAGTGATAACACCCGTTGTGAGGAGTTGTTTAATGGTGTTATGTCTACGACGAACGTGTCTAGACTTACCATTGTAGAGATTGCTCTGTACCCTTCCAATTGCCGCTTGACAATCGCAATGTATGCATATTGGAGGGACAGGCTTCTCCCAACTTGGAATATCCTCGAGAAAATGGCGTAGCCATTCAGCCTCTTCATTGCACTTATCCAAGGCTATTAGCTCAGACTCCATCGTGGATCTAGCTATTAACGTTTGTTTTGAGGATTTCCATGACACGGGTGCACCTCCCAAAGTGAAAACATATCCACTTGTGGACTTAGAGTCCTTTATGTCGGATATCCAACTAGCGTCGCTATACCCTTCAAGTATAACTGGATATCTTCCATAGTGCAGTCCAAGGTTTTGGGTTTTACGTAAATACCTCAAAACCCGTATTATTGCCTTCCAGTGTTCATCACCGGGGTTGCTAGTATATCTACTTAGCTTACTAACCACAAAGGCAATATCAGGCCTGGTACAACTCATTAGATACATCAAACTTCCAATAATCCTAGCGTATTCTACTTGAGAAATACACTCTCCACGATTTTTGGTAAGAAGAGTGTTTTTATCTAATGGCGTCCTTGCCTCTTGATAATCATCCTTATTAAATTTAGTAAGGATTTTATCAACGTAATGGGATTGGCTTAGCGTTAGACCGTCAGGTCCTCTAATTATTTTAATCCCAAGGATTAAATCGGCCAGCCCCATATCCTTCATGTCAAATTTAGAATTTAACATGCTTTTGGTAGAATTAATCATTAGATTATTGCTACCCACGATGAGTATATCATCCACGTATAAACATAAAATGACATAGCCGTCTACCGTGCTTTTCACATAGACGCATTTGTCACTTTCGTTTATCTTAAACCCATTAATTAACATTGCATGATCGAACTTTTCGTGCCACTGTTTAGGGGCTTGTTTCAATCCATACAATGATTTAACTAATTTACAAACCTTCTTTTCTTGGCTTGGAACACGAAAACCCTCGGGTTGTTCCATATAGATTTCTTCGTCTATATCGCCATTTAGAAAAGCGGTTTTTACGTCCATTTGATGAACTTCCAAATTCCGCAAAGCGGCAATCGCTAGTATCATCCTAATGGAATTTATTCTCGTCACGGGAGAATACGTGTCAAAGTAATCATGGCCCTCGCGTTGCTTGTATCCCTTGATTACAAGTCTGGCCTTATACTTATCAATGGAACCGTCTGGTTTCATTTTACGTTTAAAAATCCACTTGGATACCAAAGGTTTACATCCCGGAGGGAGATCAACCAATTCCCACGTGTGATTTTTTAGGATAGAGTCCACCTCACTTTTGATGGCTTCTTTCCACATAGGACCTTCAGTAGACGTCACGGCTTCCGTATAAGTCCGTGGCTCATTTTCTACCAAACATGTTAGAAAATCCGGTTCATTTTCTACCATACGTGTTAGAATATCCGAGTCAAATTCTACCAAGTAGGTGAGAAAATCCGGTCCGAAGGATTTTTCAATTCTAGCACGTTTGCTACGTCTGGTTTCGGGTTCTTCTCCGGATCCCTCGCTAGTATTTTCCATAGCTACGTCAAATGTTCGTTTTGACGTGCTAGGCCCATCGTTGGACTTGCATGGAAATACATCTTCAAAGAATGAGGCATTCCTTGATTCAATTATTGTGTTTTTATGTACATCCGGATTATTCGAATCGTACACTAAAAACCGATAAGCACTACTATTTTGTGCATACCCAATAAAAATACAATCCACCGTTTTTGGACCTATTTTTATTTTATTAGGTGTTGGTACAAGCACCTTAGCAAGACACCCCCACACTTTTAAATATTGATAGGAAGGCCGTCTGCCTTTCCACAACTCGTACGGAGTATTATCATATTTTTTCCGGGGATCCTTATTTAAAAGGTAATTGCTTGTCAGGATTGCTTCGCCCCACATATTTTGTGGCAAGCCCGAACTTACTAGCATCGCGTTCATCATATCTTTCAATGTGCGATTCTTTCGTTCGGCAACACCGTTTGATTGAGGTGAATAGGGTGTGGTACGTTCGTGTACTATACCCACACTAGCGCAAAAGTCACCAATTGGTGCTTCATACTCACCACCTCGATCACTCCTAACCGTCTTAATCCGTCGATTAAGTTGGTTTTCCACTTCATTCTTATAAAGAATGAATTTATCGATTGCTTCGTGTTTATTTTTTAATGAATAAACGTAGCAATAGCGAGTGCTATCATCGATAAAGGTAATAAAATATTTATTACCGCCACGTGTTTGTATTGATTTAAAATCACAAACGTCACTATGAATTAATTCAAGTGGTTCCGTTTTTCTTTCAACTGATTTGAAAGACGTTTTCGCTAGTTTTGCCTCTACACAAACTCCACATTTGTGCTTCACATCAATTCTGAATTTAGGAATGTGCTCCATGTTAAATAATCTACGTATAGAATTAAAATTAACATGTCCTAGTCTACCATGCCACATATTGGAAGACTCAAGCAAGTAAGCAGAAGGGATTTTATTATTATTAATAATAATAGTCGTAACATTGAGCTTAAACAGCCCGTCACATGCATACCCCTTGCCCACATACATTCCCGACTTAGACAAAACTAATTTGTCCGACTCAAAAACCATGCGAAAGCCATGTTTGTTCAACAACGAACCGGAAATCAGGTTTTTGCGTATTTCCGGAACGAACAAAACTTGGTTTAGAGTCAGCTCCTTGCCCGAAGTCATCTTCAGGACCACCTTGCCCACGCCTTCAACCGCGGAATGAGCCGAGTTACCCATCCACACTTTCTCACCATTTGATGGCTCAAAAGTTGTGAATAACTCCCAGTTTGAGCAAATGTGCCGGGTTGCACCGGTGTCCACAAACCACTCCTTGGAATTGGATCCAACGAGGTTGACTTCCGTAACCACAGCCGCTAGGATGATGTCTTCATCCTTTTGCCCACCTTGCACCAAATTGACTTGGGAGTCTTTCTTCTTCCGTGGTGCCTTGCAATCCGAGGACTTGTGTCCATTCTTGTTGCAATTGAAGCATTTTCCATTGAATTTCGTCTTGGAAACGCCTCCCTTGGGACCGAGCTTGCTCTTCCCATTATTTTTATTTTTGGAGCCTTTTGCATGCTCCACCACGTTGGCCTTGGCGCCATGAACAATTGGGAGTTTCCCATCGTTCTTCCGGTTATCCTCTTCAATCTGCAGACGGAGGATCAATTGCTCCAAGTTCATTTCCTTTCGCTTATGCTTAAGGTAGTTCTTGAAATCCTTCCAAGCCGGCGGCAATAAATGAATAATTGATGCCACTTGGAAAGACTCACTAACTGTCATTCCTTCATCTCGAATTTCGTTGAAGATCATTTGCATTTCCTCAACTTGACTCAAGACCGTCTACGAATCCAACATTTTAAAATCAAGGAATCAACCAACAAAAAATTTCTTTGCGCCGGCATCCTCGCTTTTATATTTGTGGTCCAAAGCATTCCATAGCTCCTTAGCCGTAGCTAGTTTGCTATACACGTCGTACAAAGCATCATCCACCTCACCCCCGGTTGCTACCGGCGCATCTTCGGTCAAGAATCTAGCAAGACCGAGAGTAGTGAGGTAAAATAGCATCTTTTGCTGCCACCTCTTGAAGTTTAACCCGTTGAATTTCTCGGGTTTCTCCACAGAGTTGTTTGGCACGGTCACCATAGGGATAGCCCTTTGGTTGGCCAAAGCAGATGCACCGCGTTGTGAACTATTGTTCACCGGTGCTCCGCTTTCAGAGTGATTGTCGTTCAGAACATTCTGCCCAACACCAATCTCGTTTTCTTGAGAAGTCATTTTCGTTCTTTAACGTTTTCCGAACACACAAAAAAAATAAGTTCGTTCACCAAAGTGACAAACTACGTTTTAAGATTGTATCCGTATGATACAAGCTCAACAAATACGTTTTAAGATTGTTTACCGGAGTAGAACAATCCAAAAATACATTTTAAGATTGTTTAGTGTGTTTCGGAAAATAAAGAAAATTAATTAAAATAAATTAATTAAATAAAATGACTAAAGAAAAACAAGAAAGGAGATGAAGCATAATTAGCCAAAGCTCGTGCTACGCACGATTTCCTTAAAACGTATTTGTTGCCTCCCACGGTGCTAGGAGCGTTGCAACAATAGTTTCCCAGGATACGATGACTACGAACTAATGTTTGAGCACACAAACAAGAGTTCCAGCGAACGAGAACCAAGTATGAACACAGAAGGAATTTTGGGAGTAGCTGGAAGAGTTTTTAGCTCAAGAAAACGTGAGGAAAGTGTTGTGCGTTGTCAAACCGTGTGTTTGTTGCAAAGCACCTGCCAGGTATTTATAGGAGGATTTGTTGTGTGTTAAATGGGGTGTTAATGGACCTAATAAGAACGTTGGGCATTATTTGTTGTAACGGAAGAAGTGCGCGGCAGAAGACCCCAACAGAACACCCCTTGGAGGGGTTCTATCCGAAGCCAACAGAACACCCCTGGGAGGGGTTCTGTCCGAAGCCAACAGAACTCCCCTCGGAGGGTTTCTGTCCGAAGCCAACAGAACTCCCCTTGGAGGGTTTCTGTTCGAAGCCAGCAGAACACCCCTCGGAGGGGTTCTGTCCGAAGCCAACAGAACTCCCCTGGAGGGTTTAAAATAAACGATTCGGGAAGAAAACAAAAATTAACCGTATCTCTTGAGAGATAGATTTTTGGACGGCATTCGTGTCCGCAGGTCGCCCGCACACACGAGTCGCGGTTTTTCTTCTCCGTTTCGGGATTTGATCGGCACCCCCCCCCTGCGCGTAAGAGAGAGTCTTTCCCTTTAGGAATCTTAACTCCTTAAAAGAGGCTTCCCTTTATAAGGGGGTGAAAATCCCTTGAGTTTTTCGGTGTGGGATAAAACACACTAGAAACTCATCATTTTTCCCAGTTTTTCCATTTCAACGAGTGAACTTCGAGAATCAATTTATCATTCACCCGTTATCCGTTTTGAGCGTACCATATATCGAATTGTAGCCCTTAACAAGGACAATCCGAAACCACTTTGACCCGACCCAAATCGGAAGTGGACCCCACTCAAATAATTGCCCCAAAATGACCATTTAATGCAATTTTTAACACATTTTTCCAACATTAACTATTTACATAAATTAATTTGAGCAATTAGACTCCTTGTGTTTCATTCTTTACATTTGATAGTCTATGAATTTACATCTTCTTATGCGCAAATTATATCTTTTTATGCGTGAGTAACATCTTTGTTTTTTACCCCGGAAGGCAAACCACCAAAATCAGTGGGGTATTTGCCGGGGAGCAAATACCATTATATTATTAATAAAGAGAGTTGTACAAATAATCAAAATAAGACAACAAACAGAAATTGAAACAAAAACAAGGCAACAACAATAATTAAAATCTAAAAGAAGGTAGTCCAAAGAAATCCATCCAATAAGCTTGTTTAGCACCAAGAGGCAGCTGTTTTGGATCATGAAAGATCCGAATTAGATCAGCCTGGGCCGCAGCAAGGAAGTGCGCAGCCCAATTTCCTTCCCGAAGAGTATGACCCAAAGTAGCTTGCTTGCTAAAAACGATTTGTCTGACTTCCTGAATTATACCCTTCCATCTTCTTGTCTCCTTATCTTCGAAATAATCCAGAGCTAATGAGGAATCAGTTTCAACCGACAACCCTAGAAAGCCTTGATCCAGTGTCCATCGAAGAGCAAAAGCCAGCGCCTGTATCTCTGCATCCAACGCTGAGGAAGCCTGAAGAGGGAAGCAAAGAGCTAACACCATTTCACCTTTCGTATTTCGCAAAATCGCTCCTCCATGAGCTCATCCTGATGAGTAGCTTGCATCAACATTCAACTTCCAGTTGTGGTTTGGTTTCCTCCATATGATAATATGAATTCCTGTAGATTTTAGCTTATAAGTTTTAGGAACTAAAGATTCCGAAGTGAGAATGTTCCCCATGTATCTAACCTTTATGCGTGATAAACTATATACCCAGGTGTGAGTATATAATTTGATACTGAGAATAATCTTGTCCGAGTTTATAGAGCTAACCCCAGAACCCCAAATAATATTGGAATACGACCTCCAAATGTGCCATAGAATAATTCCAAAGATGTTTTGTTGAAAAATCCGTAGCAAGGATCTTCTCTGTACTTTAGGTCCCCAAGTTTTCAGGTAAGAATAATCGTGTTCAATAGGAACATAGATGCCAAGAACTCTCAAAAAATACTGTCAGACCCTTTTAGAATCAGGGCAAAGGAAGAAGAGATGGTCCAAGGAATCACTTGCCTTCCTACAAAGAGGACATATAGAAGGGTTTAATACCTTCCCAAATCTGCTTAATTTATCCGTGATTGGAATAATCCCTTTCACCATTTTCCATTGAAAATTTTGCATCTTTAACTCCTGGTCATTGTTCCATATATGTTCATAAATGGCTGAATTGAATGATAACTCTCTCACCTCTTCATATGCAGATTTAAAAGAGAACCGGCCATTTTCCTCTTCTTTCCAAATGAGAGTTCCTGAAGAGTCCTTGGAAACAAGTCTTGAAGCATGATCATCCACAGTGCAGATTCTTCTCCAAATAGCCGAATCTGACACCTTAGGTACCATATTCCCATCCCTATCATATTTATCTCTGAAAAAATTAGACCAAAGGGTGGTTCTTGTTTTCCATTTCCACCAAAGCTTAAACGAAAATGCCTTTTCAATATCAGTAAGAGACCTAATACCAAGTCCACCTTCTGCAGTAGGAAAACACAATTTGTCCCACTTAATCCAGTGGTATTTTTTTCTTTCACTAGTAGATCCCCAAAAAAAGGAAGTCATCTTGTTATTAAGCATCTTGTTATTAAGCACTGACAATCAACAGCCAAAGTATGAAGAGGAATAGCATTCAGAATATGTTTAATAAGAATAAGCCTCCCTCCTTGTGAAAGATTTTTTTGTTTCCAAGGGGAGAGTTTATTCTCAAACTGTTTGATCAAATTACCACAGAATTGGAACCTATTAATTCCTTTATGAATATTAACCCCTAAGTATTTGAGAGGCAAAGAAGCCATTCGCATACCTAGGAGGTTTTTGATCCTTGTCAACCTTGCAGGAGAAGTTTTACCACAAAGAATAGAACTTTTCTCAAAATTAACCTCCTGCCCTGATGCACATTGATAGGAACTGAGAAAATTCTTGAAATTTAAAATGGACCTGGCCTCACCATTTAGAAAGATTAGAAGATCGTCTGCAAACCCCAAATGAGTAATAGGAGAGTCAGAATTTCCCATTCTAAAGGGCTTGATTCTACCAGTCTCAAACATATGTTTCAGCCCCCTAGAAAACACTTCTGCAGCTATAATGAATAAAAATGGAGACAAAGGGTCACCCTGCTTGACTCCCCTTGAGGGTTTAAAAAACCCATGAGGCACTCCATTGATTATAACTGATAAATGAGTAGCCTGAAGATGATTCATAACTAGAAGAATGAATTGGCTAGAAAAACCAAACTTAAGGAGAGTAGCTGAAAGAAACTGCCAGGAGACTTTGTCAAAAGCCTTGGTCATATCAAGTTTAACCACCAGATTAGTGCCCCTTACTTTCTTATAAATATGATGAATCAACTCCTGGGCATTTAAAACTTGGTCTGCTATATTATCTCTTTTGGCCATAAATCCTGCTTGCTCTGGGGAGATTATTTTGGGAAGGATATCTTTAAGTCTAGTTGCCAAAATTTTTGTAAAGACCTTACTAATGAAATTAGATAGACAAATTGGTCTAAAATCACAAAAATTAGAAGCTTTATCAGACTTGGGAATTAGGACAATTAAAGAATTGGCAATAGCTTTAGGAATAGGAAGACCCAAAAAGAATTCTTGGACTGCTCTAATGACATCATCACCAATAATTGACCAACACTTCTTGTAGAATTTACCATGAAAACCATCAGGGCCTGGAGCACTGTTTTGGCCAAGATCCCACACTGCCTGCTTAATTTCCTCAGCATTATGTAACTTGGTTAAAAAGTCATTATCATCATTATTCAACAACTGAGGAATATGAGACAAAATATCTTGATCATTTCCTGTTTGATTTGCAGAGTACAACTCAGAAATGAATTGAGCAGTTGCCTCCCTAATTGAAGGAGTGGAAGAAAGTTCCTGACCAGTTTGATCCTTCATAGAGGTGATGTATTGCTTCCTCCTTCTAATCTTCACAAAAGAGTGAAAAAATATGTATTACTGTCACCTTCAGAAATCCAGTGTAGATGAGCTCTTTGTTTCTAGTATTTTTCTCCATCTTGTATTTTTGTGTTAAGAGAGCCCTCTTAAAGAACCAATTTTCTCTATTCTGATCAGTAGGGGAATCTTCATAAGATTGTTCAGCCAAAAGAACTTCTTGCTCACATTTTTTTATGTCATCAAAGAGGTTGCCAAAAACCTCCTTGTTCCAAATTTTCAACTCCTTTTTAATGTCTTGCAGTTTTATAACAAGACCTCTCATACCACCCCCTGTTTTAACTGCATTCCACTTTTCCTTCATAACCCCCATAAAAGAGCCGTGATTAAACCAAATGTTTTGAAATCTAAAAGCTTGAGGCCCAGAAAAGCTTAGATTTGAACATTGAACCAGAACAGGTGCATGGTCAGAAGGTGTCTTGTTAAGAATATTAATTTGAACCTTGTCAAATTTATCCAAGAACAATTGATTAACAAGAACCCTGTCAAGTCTTCTCCACACTCTACCATTAGATCTATTTCCAGTCCAGGTGAACTTGGATCCTTCATAGGGTAAATCAATCATGTTACAGGCTGCAATACAGTCAGAGAAGTCATTTATACCTCTCAAAGAAGGTAATGAGCTACCCAAGTGTTCACTATGTTTAGCAATAGCATTGAAATCCCCTCCTATGATCCAAGGCTCCTTAATAGATAGAGATAATTGAGCTAAAGAGTCCCACAAATCTTTTCTAACTGCAGGACTATGTCTTCCATAAATGCTAGTAGCCCATCCTGAAAATATAGATCCTTGGATTTTGCAGTGAACATACTGTGGGTGCCAAGAAAAGTATGAAAGCGTCAAAATTGATGGATCCCAAAAGATCCATATTTTATTCAGATCTGAAGAGGTAACAACATTCAATCCAATCTCTTTTTTGTATTTATCAACTTTATTCTCATTAACCATGGGTTCAATAATGAATAAAATATGAAGCCTCCATTGTCTAACTAGGGAACCAAGTCTGGAATTGGAGGATTCTAGGCCCTTAACATTCCAGAATAGGCAATTCATTGGACAAGGGTATGTTGGGACTGCCCTTTAGCCACACTTCTAGTATTCCTCTTGGACTGATTTTCTTCTTGCAATTTCTTTTTAGAAACCCTTCTGGTTACCTTAGTGAATCCCTCATCATTCATGTCATTTTCCTTTTGCTGTATACATTGATCTTCTAATAAAACAGTCTGGTCTTTGCCCAGGTTACTCAGTTCCTCCTCCTTGTTCTCAATGGATTGTAGGTGAAGATCCTGCATTTCCTCATGAACAGAAGACACACCAATATTATCATTCCCTGCCAATTCAGAAGTCTTTTGGGCCAGTTTCTTCTCCACTATATCATCAATTCTCCCACAAATATCAGGCCAAGACTCCAAGAACAATTCTGGATGAACTGCAATGTTATGCTCCCCATCAGATACGTATCCCTTGTCAATTGCAATGGCTTCACCCTCAAGTCTCATTCCCCAGTCATTGATGAAATTATCATCCTTTATTTCTTTTATATCAGTGGGCTTTAAAGATAGAACCCCGGGAATTTCAGAGTGAAGTAACTCTTTAATCTGATTTTTAATCATGGCAGGCTGCTCCAAAGGATCATAAAATACCTCATCCTCTTCATCAGATAGAATCTATTCAAGAATCACCTTAGAAGTAGATTGTTTGTTGAAATCAATATGATCTGTAATTTTATTCTTGGCTTTTTCCTCCCTTGTAAATTTAGTAATATGCTGCTTAGGAGCCCAAGTCTCCTTGATTATGCCTTGACTTCCGACTTGACGTTTAGGGCATTTGAGAGTCGAATGGCCTAAATGCATGCATTCAGTGCAATACTCCGGTCTATTTTCATAGACAATAGATTGAGCAAAACCAGACTTACCACAGCCTATCCAAATTTTGTTTGGCATATCTTTCAATTGATCCAACTCCACACAAATTCGGGCTACTGCTGGTCTGGAAAGGGTAGCTGTAGCTGAATCAATTTTCAACGGTTTACCTACCAGGCTAGCAATATGAAATAAGGCTTGTTTATCCTGTAAATGAATGGGAAGGCCTTCAAAAGAAAGCCAGACCGGAACAATGGAAGACTCCACATTAGGTCTAAAATCTGGAGTCCACCTGGTGACTCGCATAATATGACCCTTAATAGACCAAGACTGTCTATTCCAGCAACGGATAAAGTCCTCCTGTAGATCAAATCTGATTAAAACATGCTTTGGATCAAGAACACCCAATTGAAAGCCTCCTTTAAAACCAATAATTTCAAATGATTTTCGCATAACCGAAAGGTTAGGCTTGCCCTTGAAGAAGTACCCAATCAACGCTCTCTTATGTTTATCCGCCAACAACCGAACACTATCATCCGAAAATTGGATAGAAGGCAAACCTTTAAATTTAGCCCGGACAGGTTCAGTCAAGGACCGAGTCTTCTCGCGATTTGCCACAACATCGGCAAATGATTTCCCCACCCAAGCATTGCCACCTCCCGGCGGCTGCGCCACTACTGATGAATCCACCGTCATATGTCGCCAGAGCCCTTAGAGAGAGAAAAACCTAAATCAGGTGACCATAACTTCTTGCGTGAGTAAAATCTTCTTATACGCGAGTTACATTTAGACTTGCCTTAACAAGTTACATTTTGCATACGCCTAAGTTAGATTTTCCATTAACATGAATTACATTTTCTATAACATGAGTTACATCACATCATAAAGTCCTACTATTCAAACAAAAGAATTAGTTTATGCAAAAAACTATTTTTTTTTTGCAAAAAAAAAATGATTTCTTAGGCGAAAAAATGATTTTTTTTAAAAAAGAACATATTCACTATTTAATAATCCCCTGCTATTGAAACAAAAAAAAAAATCATTTTATTGCAAAAAAAAGATTTTTTTTGCGGGAAACTATGTTTTTGGGCAAAATAAATGATTTAAAAAAAACATTATTTATGGTCTGAGTATTAAAAACAAAACATATTCACTATTTACGAAAAGTAATTGAGCAATTAGATTCCTTATTTTCATTGAAATCAATTTTTATTTCTTATAAATCGTATAAGACAAGTTACATTTAGACTTGTCTGCAGTTACATTTTTATGAGCGTGAGTTACATTTCTTTACACGCGAGTTACATCATTCATGTTATCAGGACAAAAAGGAAAAAAACAGTTTTTGTACATGCGTGTACTGTTATGTGTTTTTTTTAAATTGTGCAAAACTACGTCGTTTTGGGGATAGAGCATGATGCTCACCATGGGATGATCCCACGGTATACGAATTGGTATTTGTGATAGACTACTCCTTTCTTATACTTTGTATATAAATAGGATGAAACTTCATGTCAAGCCGGCCTGATCGGAACATCCGTCTGGCCGAGCCTGTTTGAATGTCTTTTTGGTGGAATTTTTGGATTAAATTTGTTGAACATGTTTTTCACCGAGGCTACTTTACTCGTACCAAATTTCAGCCAAAACTTTGATTGGGAACATAGTCAAATAAATTGTTTAAGAACACTACGCAGTTAATATATTTAAACAGCGCAGTATTTTTCAGAAAATCATTTGACTGTCTTCCCGATTGAAATTTTAGCTGAAATTTGGTATGGATAAACCTGACTTGATGAAAAACATGCTCAAAAAAATCATCAAAAAATTTCACCGAGAAAAGTCCCAAACGGGCTCGGTTGGACGGCGGTTTCCGTCAGGCCGGCCTGACAGGAAGACTACACTATAAATAGATAGATAAGAATCTTATTCACTCTAATAATTCATTTGTCAGAATATCTACTTTAGCACTAATAAAGTAGAGTATTCTCGATTAAAATTGAATTTTACCTAAATTGCTACTTATTAATTACTTTAATTAAAAGTTAATAAATAATATACTACACTATTAATTATATACCACACAAATCAAACCTAATTAGAAATTTCAAATATCAATATCTATTCAATGAACGAGATTATCATCACTACCTCGATTAGATTATCAATGAACTCTATTCAATTAAAGAATTACGAAACACATTCCTAAATACTCTGTATATGATTTGATTCAAATATATAACACATTGCAAACTCCACTATAACATTAGAAATCTATTGTACATACGAATAAGATTTTTCAATCATCCATATCTCTATTTCATCAAATATATAGTGCATATATCTGATTGAATTATACTACAATCATTACAAAATCCAGCATGACATTATAAATCCATTGTTCTTGTGATGGTACCATCGACTCCCACCATGACCCAATTACGGAATTATAAATAAAGTCCATCACGGGATCAAGCCCTCAACGGGATAAAGCCCATAAGGGGATCAAGCCGTCAACGGGATCAAGCCCTCAGCGGGATTAATCCATAAACAGGATTAGCCCTTAATGGGATCAGCCCACGAACGGGATTAATATTAATTAGCTGTTGGGCCTAATTGGGAATCAGACTCACGACAGGAACCCACAACCAGGCAAGGCTGGACAGCACACCTCGAGCCTGGGCGGAGTTATAGTGAGGTCGGGATATTCCTAGGGCTCACGTGGCAGGCTATTATTCGTGCATAGCTATCTGGTAGCAGGCAGGAGTAAACGGTAGGAACGTGGACTTAAAGGAACAATCATTGCACAACGTCCCAAACAATACAGGAGTCTTATTTGATTAAACGGGTGATTAATAGCATTTATTGTATGAGTTTCCTCCTAGAATACTGGTTCCTATGGTCTATAAATACTTCCTGTATATTTCCTATGAAGGGATCGAGCTCCGGATAATAGAATACTGCATTACGCTGTCATATTTTCATCTGCTCTCGTAGATATAACTCTCGTAGTTGGATTAAACTCCATCATTTGGTGCTCTCATTGAGAGAACGATCTATGGAAACGATGGTTGGATCGTATAGTCACAATCGCGTGGGTAGCAATCAAGGCGGTGATCGTTTAATTCAAGTTGTGATCGAGGATGAAGGGTCTAGGTCACGACAGAGCGATTTCCAGAGACACGACGATAACGTGGCGGCTCAAGGTATTTGATGAATCAACTCCAAGGCGTTGGGAGTTCCAAGCGTATGGCGGTGCGAACACCGCAGTTCCAGACACCGGGCACTGGGAATCTCATCCCCAACGTCGATCCAGCCCAAGCCTTGGCAAGTTTGGTGAAATTCCAGAGGGTTGTGGAGACCTTGACCACCGCTTTCCAAGGTATCATCCCTGACACCAACGGAAGACCTCCTTCCCCTCACTGGGCTCCATCCGTGCCCCAGCGGGAGGAAGAGATACATGTGCAGTAACGAAGGATCTCTTTGCCAGCCAAGTCTCAACGGTCCTATCACTCTAGGCAAACCCTGAGGGCCTGAGTGATGGATCGGATAGGCGGATGGAGGATCTCTGTGCATGATAGAATCTCCAGGGCAGAACGAAGTGAGAAGGCATCATCAATGGTTGTTTCATCCCACCGCCGCAGTGCGTGTGGGGGAGATCTAAGGGACGAGATCAACGCTAACCGGCAGGCCTGCGGAGATCACCGATCCCCACCTCGTGTTCGAGCAGGCCATGGTAATGAAGGCCTCAGAAGGAGACTGGACGAGCTTAAGAGGGATGTGGATGGAAGGATTAACCTCAATCATGATGTTAGGATTCCCGAGCCGTTCACTCACCGGGTCATGGACGCTCCACTCCCACAGGGATACAGGTCATGCAACATTGAGGCCTATCGAGGAAAGACCGATCCCCAACACCATGTCTCCAAGTACGTGGCATACATTGTAATGATGGGGTACGATGATGTCATCAAGTGTAGGGGGTTCTCGGTGACCTTGGACGGGCCAGCTCGGGAATGGTATGATTCTTTACCTGATGGGAGTATCCGAAACTTTAGGGAGTTGGTTCATGCATTTGTAGCCCGATTCGCCAGCTCCAAAGACTCCAAGAAGAATTTCTCTCACCTTTTGGGAATCACATAGGGATCTTAAGAAAGCTTGGTCGACTTCCTAGCTCGTTGGAGGGATGAATCGGTGAAGGTAGACGACCTGGATGACAAATCCGCCGTCCCCATCCTCACCAACGCCCTAAGGTCGGGCGAACTGTACAAAGAATTTGTGCACAACCCCCCGACCTCACACGAGGAAGCTTTACTGCGTGCCAATGCACAAGCTGAGGTGGAAGAGTCTGAGAAGCGGAAGAGAGAAGAAGAGACTGGAAAGCACCAACCCGAGGATGCGAGGAAAAAGACTTCAGATAAAGAAACCCATGACCCAGACAAAGGGAATGGGTCCAAAAGGAAAAACGGTCTGGGGAAAGAGAAAATCGGGTGTTCCCGAGGGGCCTCTATCCGGTCAGTCTGTATTTTTGCCTTTGACACATCGAGTCAGCACTGTCCTGGATTATGCGGTCAAGCAGGGTTTGATAACGATCCTTGAGGGATGCAACATTGTCAGCAGCCAGGCTACCAAAGGTAAGTATTGCAAACTCTATAAGAGCAATACTCATGAAAATGATGATTGTTATGTTCTGAAAAAATATGTAGAAAGACTCATCCGCAAAGGGCAGCTAGATCAATTTGTGAAGAGAAGCTGGCAGGGACAACCCTCTAAGGAATAAATGTTATTAGATTTTGATGATGCTAGGATTATTAGAATTCGAAAGTACCCCTATAGAAATTTTGTATTAGAAATTTCTTTGTAAGTATTAGCATAGTCGACATGCCAGAAACCCTTATGGTCTTCTTGATCAGAACATCTACCAGAGTTGCTCCCAGAGTTGCTCACCAGAGAAGCTACCAGAGTTGGGTACCAGAGTTGGCATCAGAGGTAGACATCAGAGTTCGGACTAGAAAGCCTCATCAGACTTGCTCTTACTTAGCAGAATTCGAAGGCACTTTCCAACGGCCGTGAAACTAACGGGAAATTCCCTAACGGCTAGGAGCCATTCGACGGAAACATGGTACTGTACATGCATTAAATGCTCAATTAATGTTGTACGTACGAAGATATATTTAAAGCTTATGATAGACCATGCGGGTATCTTTTCGTCCCCGAAATAGCAAGTCGAAGGTCCAACTGGTCAAATCAACAGTACAAACATTTAATGAAGCTGTCTTCTACACTCCAACGGGAAGACTGCTCCCAGTATATAAGATACACTTCGAAGAACTACAGGACAACTTCTGCTCTACATTTTGGTAAAACTACACCATCAGCATCCACGCTTTCTTGAGATTTCAAACTCATTCACTTCAACAAGAAAAGCTTACGTTGGAAAGATATCAACCTCTTATCCTCTTGTGCAACCAAGAGCAAAGTTCCTCCAGTTCTTCAACACTTCGAAAGCCTCACTTATACATCCTTTGTGAAGAAGCTACGTTGGAGAAAACCGTTCTTAAAACAAACACTTCTTGCAAACAATAACAAAAACCCTAGAGAGAGAAGCTCTGGCGATTAGCATATGGTAGGCGCGACGACGGGAGGGGAGGCTGATCCTCCTCCGCCTGCCAAGGCATGGGGAGGTCGGTCCTTTGCGGATGTAGTTTCTGGCGATATAAAGAATCAGCCCTTATCAAAAAAGTGTCCAGAAAGATTCAAAAGGATGCCCTCCATCACCTTTCCGGAGGAGGAAGTTCAATTGTTGGCATCGCAACACACAAAAGATCTGTTAGGGTATTTCTTTTCTGGGCGACCTTCTATGGGATCCTTACGTAAATCTTTTGAATTGATCGGCTTCAAAGGGGAATTTCAACTGGGAATATTGGAGAAAAAACACGTCCTAATCAGATTTGAGTTAGAAGAGGATTATGTTAGATGCTGGAACCGTCAGGTATGGGACATCTTTGGAAGTGCTATGCGAGTCACTAAATGGACGCCTGATTTTAAACCAAATATTGAATCCCCTGTGTTTCCGGTTTGGTTAACTTTTGAGAATCTTCCGATACATTTACATGATAAAAGAGCATTATTTGATATAGCCGGGATGATTGGCAGGCCTCTTAAAATTGATGCAGCTATTGCATCATTGGCGAGGCCATCAATGGCTAGAGTCTATGTGGAGTTAGATCTTACAGGTGAAATGCCTAATAAGGTCTGGATACAGTGTGGGTCTCATGGTTTTGTTCAGCCTGTGATGTATGAAAACAGACCGTTGTATTGTACCAAATGTTTTCACTTGGGACACTCAGGTGCTACGTGCCCCATGAGAGCTGGGGGGTAACAATACAAAGCCAGATTACTAAGGATATTTGGGTAGTTAAATCCAGCTACCCCAAGGATAAAAAGCTTATTACAGACGGGAAGAAGGGGAATGGGAAAGCAATTGAATTGGGAAAGACTAAAATTACACAACATATTGTTTCTACCACTAATGCTCTTGATAAGGCCTCCACATCTTATGAGATTCTGGAACCTGGAATCTCTTCTCCTGCAAAAGAAAACTCTGGACAAGTTAGCAAACTTCAAGACCTGGAACACTTAAACTTTCATATATCTGAGAAGGCAAGTTGGGATCCAAATTTCTACACTAGCAAAGATGATGTGTATACCTCAGCACTGAGGATTTCCCTGAATAAAGACAAGGAGCTGTTGCATAAAACTCAATATTTTGATGGTGATAAGCTCCTTCCACAGAAATGTAGCAACATATTGGACAATTGGGAAGAGATCAAAGCAAGGGTGGAGATTATGTCCAAAAGGTTGGCAGCTGAGAAAGATCTACTTAAAGAAAATTCTCAACCTGCAGAAGAGAATCAACAAGTTCAACACACAGATGAGAATCAGTTAGTTGAACCTTCAGCAGAAAGACAGCAATCCTTACCTACAGAAGAGAACCACCAATCCCTATCTGCAGAAGAGAATCTGCATTTCCAAGAACCCTCAACCTGTGATATTGACAACCTGCAGAAGGAGCAAGATATTAATCTAGAAGGATCATCTCTTTTTCAATTGGGGGAGCAGCCACAGGTTTCAGAAGCTTCAAAAATCTATCAGGGGGAAGACAATGATGGTTTCACTAAGGTGGCTAGAAAAGGTTCAAAGAGGGTAAATTTTGCACAGGATAATAATCAGAAAAGGTTCACTAGAAGTGCAGCAAAAGATTTACCTCCCCTACCTGGTTCTCAATGAATTGGCTAATTTGGAACACTAGGGGTCTAGAATCCTCCAGTTCTAGACTTAGTTCCCTAGTTAAGCAATGGAGGCTATATTTTATAGTTGTGATTGAGCCTATTGTTAGCAATTTAAGGGCAGACCACTTCAAAAAAAAATTGGGGATGAATGAGGTTAACTTTTCTCCTCTTACCATGATTTGGATTTTGTGGGACAATGCCAATGTTAACATTTCAGATATTACATGGCACTCTCAGTTTGCACACTTTAGAATTCAGAGCAGACGAGCAGTGTATTTAAAGGATGGTGTACTGCAATCTATGGGGGGCATTCATACATTGTAAGAAGAGGTTTATGGGAAGGTATAGTAAATATCTCAAGGAGTATGACTGAACCATGGATGGTGGGGGGATTTCAATGAAATAACAAATTTTAGTGATCACAAAGGTCAAAGGTTACCTGTCTCTTATGGCATGAATGAGTTCTGTGACTGCATAGCTGCCTCCAATCTCAGTGAGCTTGCCTATTCTGGACATCAATATACCTGGACTGACATCAGATCAAATGGAAGAGTGTGGAGGAAAATTGATAGGTGTCTCTTTAATAAGCTTTTTATTGACAGTTATGATGTAATCCAAGTTGATATGCTTAACAGATCTCCCTCTGATCATTGCCGTATGCTGATACAAATTAAAAACTCTTTCCCTTCTGGTCCTAAACTTTTTAGATTCCAAAATATGAGGTTATCTCACTATTCCTTTATGAATTTTGTGGAGAACAAATGGAATTCTTATACTACTATTGGTGGAATGAGAGGGATGTGTTTTAAACTTCAAATGCTTAAAAAGGACCTTAAAGTCTGGAACAAGAATGTGTTTGGTGATATATTTGAAGATATAAAAGGATGTGAACAGGAGGTACTGGAAGCTGAAAAATCCTTTGAGGCAGACCCAAGTGAGGCAAATAGGGCTGATTGGTCTTTTAAAAGAAGTCTGTTGCTCCAGAAATACAAAATTGAGAAAAAGTACTGGAAACAGAAGACAAATATCAGGTGGATCCAAGAAGGTGACTCTAGTACAAGGTTTTATCATAATTATGTAAAGATTAGGAATAAGAAGCAGATAATCACCTCTATAAAAGACACTGTTGGCAACAATTATACCTCCCCTTCTGACATTGGAGATGCTGCAGTGACTTTTTTCTCCACACTATACTCTGCAGAACAATTCAATGGTAACAATCAAATTTTGAATTCTATTCCTAATCTGATCTCTCAGGATGATAATAATTTTCTTATTAACCCCCCTACAATTGAAGAAGTTAAACAAGCTGTATGGAGCCTTAATCCTAACAGTGCTGCTGGACCTGATGGTTACAATGGGAAATTTTTTAGAAAATGTTGGTCTATCTTGAGCTCAGATGTTTTGAAAGCAGTCCAGGAGTTTTTCATGGGGCTACCTATTCCTAAAGGAATGTCAAGTGCTATGCTGGTGCTTATTCCTAAGAAGGATAACCCTAATACTTTTGCAGATTTCAGGCCAATCAGTTTATCTACTTTCTTGAGTAAAATATGCACCAAAATTTTGGTTACTAGACTTGACAGTATTCTACCTAAGATTATTTCCAAAGAACAGGCTGGGTTTATGAAGCATAGGGACATTGCTGATCAAGTACTTATTGCTCAAGAGATGATCCATAATATTGACAAAAAGGTAAGGGGTTCCAATTTGGTGGTGAAGCTTGACATGGCTAAGGCCTTTGATAGATTATCCTGACAGTTCCTTTCTGATATTCTGTTTAAATTTGGTTTCTCTCCTATGTTTATCAAGCTGATTATGAACAACCTACAAGCTACAAGGCTCTTAGTACTGATTAATGGCTCTCCTTATGGCTTTTTTAGGCCTAGTAGGGGGGTTAAACAGGGGGGTCCCTTATCACCTTATCTTTTTATCATTGCCTCTGAGGCTTTCTCTAGGGGTATTATTCAGCTAATGGAACAAAGGAGAATTAAATCTTACTGGATAGGAACTGCTGGCTCTAATATCTCACACCTAGGTTATGATGATGACCTATTGGTTTTTCTTAATGGAGACTCTAGATCTATCTTGAATTTTAACAAGTTTCTGCAGGATTATCAACACAGTTCTGGCCAGACTGTAAATTTGGATAAAAGCCTATTCCTTTGTGGGAAAACTTCTCTCAGAAGATTAAACCAGATCAAGGAGCTCTTGGGGATGAAAGTTGCTAGGCTTCCTATCAGATATTTGGGAGTAAACCTTCATAAAGGTGTTAACAGGTTTGAGTACTGTGGTGAGATTATTGAATAGTTTGAAAAGAAGCTTAATACCTGGAATCAGAAAAATTTATCTCAAGGTGGGAGGTTGATTCTAATCAAACATGTTTTAAACTCCATTCCTATGCATGTTTTAGCAGTGGACAGGTTACCTAAAAGAGTCATTCAAATTCTTAACAGAAAAATGGCCTCTTTCTTTTGGGGCTCTTCAGGTGACAAGAAGAAATTTCATTGGACCAAATGGGATCATTTATGCTACCCTACTGAGGAGGGAGGACTAGGGATCAGGTCCTTAACTGACATTGAAAAGGCTTTCTCACTTAAGCTGTGGTGGAAATGGAAAACAGGAAATTCTATTTGGACTGACTTTATAAGAAACAAGTATCACAGAGTTGAAATGATACCTAAACTTACTGACTCCTCAATTTGGAGAAGGATATGCCACATTCATGATCTTGCTTCCTCTATGTGCTCTCAATCCCCAACTGGAACAATTACCTGGAATGAGGAAACAAATGGTCAATTTTCTCTTAAGTCTGCATACAATGAAGTGAGGAATAACAATTTACCTACCTTTTCTTTTAGTCACCTCTAGACCTCAAAGCATGAGCTAAAGATCACACTTTTGCAATCGAAGATTATTAAAAACATTCTGCCTTTCCCTGAAAAGCTAAATCGGTTTCAAATTACTTCAAATCTATCTATTTGCTATCTTTGCAGGAATAGCAGTTCATCCTTAGACCATGTTTTTTATAATTGCAAGACAGTGAAACCTATATGGGAATATTTCATGGGTATTCTGGGTATTCATATACCGAGGAATATTTCGTCTATCTGTCAAATTTTCAGATGTTGTTGGCTAAAGGCAGGTTCGTTAGATCTTTTGGATATTTTCAGGCGACATATTTCAGGTATCATTTCTTGGCATATATGGAAGGTGTATACAAATTACCAGTGGGGAAAAGGGGATGCGATTTCATCTACTACAGGAATCATTCACACCATTAAACATTACACTCAGGCCTGGTCTCATTCATTGAAAGGGGGTAAAATTCATTCGGTTGATAAGATTTTGTATGAGGAACATCTCATTCCCAAGGAATTTCGCAGCAAACCCTTTTCAATACAGATCTTAAAATGGAGCAAACCAAAAGGAAAGTTGAAATTAAATACAGATGCTCGATACTTATCTGGATCAGCAGCGGCAGGCGCAATTCTGAGAAACTGCACCGGCCATCTTCTTCGTGCGGTCAGCTTTGAGGTGGATGCTTCTTCAGCGCTTGAAGCGGAATTGAAGACGATATCCCAAGCTATTCAGTGGGCGATACACGCTGGCTATAGCGACTTTGAGGTGGAATCAGACTCATCTATGGCGCTGAAGCTTCTTCTGGATCCTGAGGTCCGAAGGTGGAGAGATTTTATTCAGGAAACCTTACACGCAGGGAATAGGAAAGGTTTATCCTTTCGACATGTTTATCACGAGGTTAACGGTGCGGCTCATTTCTTGGCCCAATCACATTTGGGCCCAAAGCAGGAATTTTTTAGCCCAAATAGTTTACCTATTTCGGTTAGACGGGCTTATTTTATGGATTTGTTTGGCATTGCCTCTTTTAGATTTCATTAATGCGGTTTTTTCAGCTTGTTTTATTTACGAGGTTTTGGTATAGTCCCCCTCGATTTTTGTAATACTCTATATCTTTAATAAATTCTGGTATCTGACTCCCGGCATTTACCCCACTGATTTTTGTGGTTTGCCTTCCGGGATAAAAAAAAACACTTCTTGAAAAATAAGGGACGTCTCAAACTAACTGGAGTAAGTGAAGTGGAGAAACTTCCAAGAGACTAAGTGAAACGAGACCAGCCATCAGGAAGAAGGACTGCATCCCGGGTGGCAACTAGGCTTGAAGAAGACGAGGAGTGCTTCTTAAGTGCTAGGGACTAAGGCGTTGTAATTGTTAACTTACAAGCTTAGTGGAACAGTGGACTAGAGGAACACGTTGTTCCTTGAACCACTATAAAAATCTCTGGTGTCATTTACTTTATGCATTTACTTTCTGCACTTTAGACTTTGACTGCATAACTCAAAAGGTTGGACTCTGTGTCCAGCAGATCTTCCTTAAGAGTTATCAGAAAGGCATTCGCCTTAGTGTTTTTCTGAGGCTACCCGGACAGAAACCAATCCACTGCCAGGTCTAGCTCTGCCATCAGAACTTGACCTTCTCTGTCACCAGATTTGGACCTTCTCTGATAAGTCAGTATTGACTTAGAGAAAAGTTTTGAAGAATCCTGAACAGTCTATTCACCCCCCCCCCCCCTCTAGACTGTTCCTAATATAAACAGGACCAACAAGTGGTATCAGAGCCTCCTCGTTCTTGTAATCTTTTAGGTTGCTTGCTGAACAGAGATCCACTTGTTTTAGCCTCTTTTAATCTCTTATTATGGATAGCACTTTGTCAAAGAACTTGATGTTTTCAGTTACCAAGTTTGATGACTGGAAGATACGCATGAAAGCCCATCTTTGCGCACTACACGATGAAATGTGGGAAGTCCTAGGTGCAGGTCCTTTCACTGAGTTCACCAAAGTAAATCCTGAGTACTCTGCTGGCAGTGGTCAATCCCAAATGATCACTAAGCTTCTCCATGAATGGTCTAATGAAGAAAGAAGGAAGTACAATCTTGATAACATAGCCAAGGACATTTTGTACAAGGCCATTGATGACAAATACTTCACAAGGATCAAGAAGTGCACATCTGCCAAGGCTATCTGGGATACTCTTACCCTGATTGGAGCTGGTGATGAGCAGGAGAAAGACAACAAGCTCACAATTGCCATGAAGAAGTTTGAAGACTTCAAACTTCTCCTCAAGGAATGCATAGATGAGATGTATGCACGCCTGCTCACCCTTACTGCTGAGATTTCAGAACTTGGGAAGGAACTGACTCCCAAGGAAGTCAACTTGAAGGTTCTCAGAGGTCTACCTTCACCCTGGAAGATGAAGGTTACTGCCATGAGAGACATCAAAGATCTCAGGACCTACAGCACTGAGAAACTCATCTCTGATCTCAAATCTTATGAGTTTTTTTTTAACCCGGTAGGCAAACCACCAAAATCAGTGGGGCAAATGTCAGGGAACATTTGCCAGATTTTATTAAAATAAGGATGAAATACAAAAGGAGAGGGGGACTAGGCTAAAACCCCTCCAAAAGAGGCATTCCCCTCGGAAATACAAAATTAAGCAAAAGAAAAAATAATTGGGGGGACCAAACCTGACCCAATTATCATACAATTAAAGAAAGATAAAAATTAATAACGGAAATAATAAAGACCAAATTTATCAGCACACAAAGCTTTTTTAACAACATTGCTCAAATCATTAATGGAAAAATAAACCTTAAAGGAGTTGGCATTTAATCTGGATAAGTAATGAGCTGACCAATTCTGCTCCCTAAAAACATGTCAGAAAAGCAGACCATGAATACTCCTCCATTCTCGCATCTCCTCGACCACACCTTTCCATATTATGAGTTCGAGATGAATGAAGAAGAGAAAGAAGAAGTTGAGGACAGAACAACCACTGCCCTCACAGCCAGCACCTCACAGGTAAATAACTTTGACCCTTCCTTACTTTTAACTGACGAATATATGGCTGCCTTTGCCAGGAAGTTCAGGAAATTCATGAAGTCCAAGGATGGCAGAAGTCCATCCTCTAGCAGAAAGCCATTCCAGAAATCCAAACCATCAGAAAGTAGTGGAGAGCTTCTCTGCTACAACTGCAGACAACCAGGGCACTTCAAGGCCAACTGTCCACACCCAATAGTCTCTAAAAGGCAAGGCCAAGAAGGAGAGAAGAAGTATGAGCACAGAAGGAGAAAGGCACTCATCATAGAGCAACCAAAGAAGGACCCCCTCTCTGAGACAGAGTCCAGTTCAGAATCAGAGTCCTATGGGTCAATCTGATAATGAGGTAACCTCTACTTCTTCATCTAGTTTTTCTTCGGTAGGCAAAGCTTTTGATTCTAATTCAATGTCAGAATTTTGGGAAGAGTTTCAAGCCATCCAAGCCACTTATTCCTCTGTCAAAGAAGAAAACAGTAAGCTTAAGGTTGAGATTCTTGACTTAAGAAAGGAGGTTGAGACCAAAATCAATCTTCTGATTAAGGAGAGAGATCAGCTGGAAGCTGAAAATGTTTCTCTTCTCAAGAGAATAAGAGAAATAGAGCCTCTTGAGATTAAGTAGAAAGCTTACCAGAAGGCCCAGTCTTCCATGGAAAAGATTGTACTTGATCAACAAATTGGCGTTGATTTTGGTCTTGGTTATGGCTCAACAGAATTAGGTGAGCCTTCCATAATACCTAGCACCAGAGTTGCTACGGCAGATAAGGTCATAGTGCCACTGATTTCTACCCCCATTTGCCAAGCTAGTGTATCTGGTACTAAGGTTGTTCATGAGAAGGTCAGACCAGATAAGCAAAAGATAAAGGTTCAACTCAAACAAAATTTGAAAAATAATGAACCTGGCAGAAAACTTAACAACAAGAAAAGTTTTCAAAATAACAGAAATCAAAGACAGAATTTGACGAGACATTCTCATGACTACCCCACCAGAAATGACCACCAGAAAGGCAAATATCAAGAGAAGGTAAACTTCAGGCAGAAGAGGTTGGTTGGTCAACCTCAGAAGCCCAAAGCTAACTGCCCCTCTGCTCTTGATAGTATATGGGACTTCTACCCAACCAAAAAGGCTATGCAGAAGTACGTAAACAGGAAGCATGATCCTCACAAGCATCTGCCTAAAGTGAATCACACCTCCGTTTACTATGACTACCAGGTGGACAGTGGGTACCACCCACCAAGGTTTCACTTGATGAGACCAAAGTGGTATCGGCTGCCAAGACTGCATAACCCCCTAGGACCCAACATTGCTTGGGTACCTAAATCTTCCTTGTATTAATGCAGGAACTGTGTGCTGGAGCAATCTCTGAGCAAGATTGGTATATTGATAGTGGATGCTCCAGGCACATGACAGGTGACAAGAGTTGCCTTACAGAGTTCCAGATATGCAAAGGGCCAAAAGTCACTTTTGGTGGCAATGATAAAGAAGGCCAAACAAAAGGGAAAGGCAAGCTGATCAGGAACCAGATAATCATTGATGATGTCTCATATGTCAAAGGCCTGAAATTCAACTTGCTAAGTGCTAGCCATGTTCTGTGACAAACGCTACATTGTTGAATTCTCCAAAGATGGTTGTTCTGTCAAGCATGAGACAACTAAGGAAGTGGTTCTGACAGCTACCAGGAAAAGAAACATATATGGTGTTGATTGGTCAACTGCAAAAGAAGGAATTTGCCTGATAGCCAAAGGAGATTCAAAACTTAGCTGGGAATGGCACAAGAAGCTGAGTCACTTGAATTTCAAAACAATCAACAAATTAGCAAGGGATCACATTGTTGATGGACTGCCCAACATTGTGTACAAGAAGGAGAACCTGTGCAGTGCATGCCAGAAAGGAAAGCAAGTGAAGAACTCCTTCAAACCCATTGCTGGAGATCTTTCTACAAGTCCTTTAAATCTGATCCACATGGATTTATTTGGACCAGTTGAAACTCCAAGTGTTGGTGGAAAAAGATATACTTTAGTCATGGTGAATGATTATTTGAGATACACTTGGACAATCTTTCTGAAGAAAAAGAATGAGATTCTACAGAAACTACCATCTCTGTTGAAGCTCCTACAGAATGAGCAGAATCAGAAAGTCAAGGCTATCAGATCAGACAAGGGAACAGAGTTCGTCAACAAGGTCATAAAGGATTTCTGTGACCAGAATGGAACCATGCACCAACTCTCTGCGGCCAGAACTCCTCAACAGAATGGAGTTGCAGAAAGAAGGAATAGAACATTGAAGGAAGCTGCAAGGACCATGATTGCCGAATCTGGTCTACCTCTCAGATATTGGGCTGAAGCAATCAACACTGCATTCTATACTCAGAATCGGAGCATGATTCACAAGACTCATTAGAAGACCCCCTATGAGCTATGGAAAGGAAGAAAACCAAACATCAGCTACTTTCATGCATTTGGATGTAAATGCTATGTACTCAACAATGGAAAGGAACATCTCAAAGTGTTCCAAGAAAAAGCTGATGGAGGCATGTTCTTAGGCTATTCAAGCACAAGCAAAGCCTATAGAATAGTTAACAAAAGGACTTTACTTGTTGAAGAATCTATTCACGTCAAGTTTGATGATCACAACTCTGTTGAAGATATATCAAAGAAACTGGAAGAAGTGAACCTTGAAGAAACACCAGAAGTGGTCACATCAGAAGTGGTCACACCAGAGTTGGTCACCAACCCTGCTATACCAGCTCACATTCAGAATCCCATTCTGCAAGACAAAGATAGTGATGAAGACTCAGAAGACGAACAAGAAAGACCTGGACAATCGTTATCAGAACCTGGTTTAACTTGGTTAAGAGATCATCCTTCAACCCAAGTGATTGGACAAATCAGAAGTGGAGTACAGACCAGATCTGCTACAAGAAGAAGAAAAGCAATGTTTGTCTGCTACATATCTCATATGGAACCTATGACAGTAGAAGAAGCTCTTGCAGACTCAGATTGGATTAATACAATGCAAGAAGAGCTCACTCAATTTGAGAGGAACAAAGTGTGGGAACTTGTCCCTAGACCAAAGCACCAGAATGTCATTGGAACCAAATGGGTATTCAAGAACAAAGCTGATGAAGATGGCAACATTGTAAGGAATAAAGCAAGGCTGGTAGCCAAGAGATACTGCCAAGAAGAAGGGATAGATTTTGATGAGACCTTTGCACCAGTTGCCAGACTAGAAGCCATCAGAATATTCCTAGCCTATGCTGCCTACAACAACATCAAGGTCTACCAGATGGATGTCAAAAGTGCATTTTTGAATGGAGATCTTGAAGAAGAAGTTTATGTGGAACAACCACCAGGTTTTGTCATTCCTACTCAATCTTCTTGTGTCTACAAGCTTAAAAAGGCCCTCTACGATCTTAAGCAAGCTCCCAGAGCATGGTATGACACATTGTCCCAATTCCTAGTAAACCATTGGTGTACTAAAGGAAAGGTTGACAAGACTCTATTTCAAATATCTGTTGTTAATCATATTCTGTTAGTACAAATATATGTTGATGATATTATATTTGGAAGTACTAACGCAGAACTGTGCAAGAAATTTTCACAAGTTATGCAGAGTCGGTTTGAAATGAGTATGATGGGAGAACTGAGCTACTTCCTAGGACTGCAAGTCAAACAAGTTCCAGAAGGAATCTTTATCAACCAAGGGAAGTACATCAGAAACCTAATCAAGAAGTTTGGAGTAGAAGGCAAATCCTCAGTGAAGATTCCCATGAACACTTCTCAAGGAATTGGTCCAGATGATGAACGCAAAGATGTTGATGCAACAACATACAGAGGAATCATTGGATCTCTTCTCTACCTAACTGCAAGCAGACCAGATATATCATTCTCTGTTGGAATCTGTGTCAGATACCAATCAAAGCCCAAGGAGAGCCATTTAAGTGCTGCAAAGAGAATCATCAGATACATCAAAGGAAATCCAAATGCAGGTCTATGGTATCCCACGGGAGGTAACTTTGAACTAATTGGTTACTCTGACTCAGACTTTGCAGGTTGCAGGTTAGACAGGAAGAGCACCTCTGGTCACTGCCAACTACTAGGTGGGAGACTTGTCTCCTGGTTTAGCAAAAATAAGAATTCAATCTCAACCAGTATATTGCTGTTGTGGCCAACTTCTGTGGATGAAGCAACAACTCAAGGATTATGGAATTCATGCAAAGGAGATCAAGCTGTTGTGTGACAACACCAGTGCCATTGCAATCACTCGGAACCCAGTGCTTCATTCCAGGACAAAGCACATTGAGATCAGACATCATTTCATCAGAGATCATGTAGAAAAGAAGTATATCTGTATGGAGCATGTACCAACTGAATATCAGCTAGCGGACATTCTAACCAAGCCTTTACCTGAGGCAAGGTTTAACAAGCTAAGGGAAGAACTGGGAATGATGGATGATCTTCCCAGAGATGCATGAACCAGAATTACCCTAGACCAGAACTGCTATATCTGGACTAGAGAACCTTTCATCAGAGTACCCCTGTCTCTGACCACCAGAGTACAAATCTTATCAGAAGTGGTTGTGGACTTAGTTATTTTTCGAGGTACGGGCAAGACCTAATTACTTGAACAGGTCTTTTTACAATTTTACCCCTGATTATTACTCCTTTAACGGAAACGATTTCCGCCCGCATTTCTTTAAATGCTACCTCAAAACCACAAATTATCCCAAACGTCCACTAACCCAAAGCCTTTTATACCAACCTTCTTCAACTTAAACCGCTACTGCACTTCATCTCTCTAAAATTGCTTTTGCTCTCAAGCTTTCAAACCTTCCCAGAACTCTCACTCTCTGAAAATGAACTTCATCAACATCAATGATCTCACTAAGGAAGAAGTGAAAACCCTCATCTCCAACATTGTAATGGGCATAAAAGTGGATATGACTGCAAAGCCATTATTAGCAGAAAACAGAAGAGGATGACGAAGATCATCCAGGGAATGAATGGATCCTAGATGATCAGCAACATCAGCTCTAGTTTTGCCTATTGCCTCTGAGTGCTCCACTTGTTTTGTGACCAGCTTCTTGGAGAGGTTAAAGATGGCAGGTAGCTCCTTAGTTTTGAGATAGTGTAGGAACTTCTCATGCACCTGGATAGTGTGAAGGGCCTGCTCAAGGTTAGTTGGTAAAGTAGAGTTGGAAAGTACCTGGGCAGAGGGCCCTGCTTCTGGTTGGGCAGAGGGTTCTGTTGCAACTTGTGGTTGCTGGACTGCCTGAAGTTGACTTTGGAGCTCTACACATAGAGCTTGAAGTTCCTGAAGGCCTTTTTGAACTGCTTCTGACTATCCTTAATGAGTTTTGATGTAGGCCTCATGTTCATGAATTTGTTGGAGAGCCTTTTCGAGGTTGGGTGGCAGAGAATGTAAAGATGCTCATGTTTTCTCTTGATCATGCAGTTGCTTGAGGAAAGTCTGAATTTGAAGTTCAAGTTCCCAGCCCTTTGCTCTTTGAGCTGCTAGTTCCTTGTGGATGTCTTCTAGTTGGGTAGGCTGCTGGGAAAGTTGCATTTTGAGCTGGGCCTTTTGTTCTGAATTGAATACCTGCTGGATCATGAGGTTGCTTTTGATGTGGCAGTGAACCTCTGCAAATCTGGCTTCCAGAAGTTTGTCAAAATGCTTTTGCATTTTGATCAATCGCTTGTGAAGTCTAAGTTCGGCATTGCTGACAAATTTTATTGTTACTCTTCGTTCATTGATGAAGACCTCTGCTAGAGTTGGTGTGTCCTCAGCTCCATCATTGAGAATTTGATCTTTGATGTGTTCTGAAGTTATAATTTGGTGTTCTGGGACTTCTTCTTGGTGAGGCTCCATGTTGAGGTCCAGCAGTTGGGTCCCTTGAGGAAGAGTGTCAGCCAACTGCTCTTGGGGAGCTTTGGAGGATTCTCCTCCTCCATGAGTCTCCATCCTTGATTTCTCAAGGACTTACCTGAGTTCTTTATCACTAGATGAAGGAGAGTGAATGATTTTCTTACCTCTTGAGCCTGGTGGTCCCTTAGGGTCATTGGCAGCATCATCATCATTACTTGAGTCTTGGAGTGCATCCTTAGTAGTGAGCAGTTTTCTCTTGGTTGCATATACTTGGTTGATTTGATGAAGATTGACTGCAGTTGCAAGATCCTCTGTGCCCAGCCATGCTAAAGTGAAATCCTCCTCATCTATGAACATGGACAGGGTTTCAGCTTGGTGAAGGATCCTTGATAGCTTTCATTCTCTCCATGCTTTGACTCGTGCAAAGTCCGCATCCAGTTGTTCTAAAGGAGTCAGAGCCGGTGAATCGCCTGCTGAAGATGGTGGAGGCACCTGCTCATCTTGATGAGCTACCTGCTCTGTTTGTTGAGGAGCCGCTTGCTCTTCTGGTTGATGTGTTATCCTTGGAATAAGAATGGAGAGAGGAATATCTGAGCAGTTGCTTGCATTTGAGGAGTTGGATGAGGCCTCTGCTTCTTCTTGGATGACTTGTAGAGGGGAGGCCACTACTTCGAGTTCATCATTGATATTCCTTGGCAGGTTAGGGGTTAGGTTTGTCCTCATCTTCTTTGATTGGACTACTTGACATCCAGATCGAAGTCTCTTGGCAGTCTTGGTGTCCACTTTGAAGGAGACCAAGAGAGGGTCATTTGAGTGGAACGAGTCCTCTGCTTTTTGAACTTGCGGTGCCCCTGCCTTAGAAGTTTGATGGAGGAACTTTCTCCAGTTGGTTTCCTACTTGACTTCCCCCACTATCCCCTTCCTTCTTAGAAGTTCTCCAACCAAGAACCCATACCCTAGCAATGGTAGGGTACCGTCTTCTCTTCTATCATTGTGAGACTTTGTTACATATCTCACAAGTTCTTTAAAGACATACCTTGACCAATTGTGTGGGATCCCTGAGATGATTGCGACTAGTTCAGGTGCCCTTTGTGCGTTGATTTCATCCAGAGCAGTGGTTCTATTGTCAATGCATTTGTACAAGATGTCCAGTAGAAGGGTGTATTCTGGAACCAACATGTTCTTCTTCACTTTTAGTGTGTTGAGGTGTTGAGCCTTGGGAAGGAACACCATTTCTTTGAAGGCTTCCTCGTCAAGAGTGATGTTATCTATCTCTGTGGATTCCTCTCCTGGCAAAGATAGCAGATCCATGATTTCATCTTGGTTGATTTCTACTTCACGCCCCACAACCACTGACTTTAGCGTGCCAGACGTTGAGTTTAAGTAGAACTCTACTACTACCTCGGGGTAGAAGCAGGGGTAAGGATAGGTGGCCATTTTCATTAGCCCGGTTGTTTCTAGCTTTCTCAGGAGGTCCTTCATGAGATCACTGTTGTTTGCCCTCTCAAGGATTTTGGGGGTGTTGAGGATGGATTTGGCTATTTTGGATGAGTGAGGCCATTTTTGTGTAGATGGGGGAAAGGAAGGATTTGCGGTGGTAGTGTATAAGAGAGCTTTTAAGAATGTTAAGAGAGTGTTTGAGAGCTTTAGAAAGAGTTTGAGAGAGATTGCAAAGTGAAAAGTGAGAGAGGATTGTACGGAGGACGTATTTATAGGCTATCGGGAACTAGCCGTTGGAATATAGCCGTTGGAGAATACGGCTGGCCTCTTCAGTATTAATTGTGTTCACACTAGTAGCAGGGGGCTCAAATTGGGGTAGATTTTTGATGGTTTCTGAAAACAAGAGTTGGCTTTTTGGAATCCTTGATATAAGGGGATCAAGATGATGTATGTCATTTATTGAGATTCCTTGTACATTTGTCAGAAATTGAGCCAACTGCTGACCTGAAGCAGTGTCCTTCTCCTGAGGCAGTCACCTATGCAAATTTTTGAACCAGTGTGTTTACCTTTATTTGCTTTCCTCCTCTTTCTAGTCCTTTCCTTCTTTTGTGAGAAAGTATATATATGCAATTCCTTCCATTATACAAGTAGCAGTGGGCTAGTAGCCAGTCGCCTGCTGAGCCCACTGCTTGCTAGGATGCAGTCAACTGCTGAGCCAATTGTTCGAATTTTGACTCCTTTTGAATTTGAAATCCTGATAGTGACTTCTTGGACCTTTAAGCTTCATTCCTTGTTGAGTAGCTAACCTTTGGCATGTGGCTACTTCTCAGTACCTCATAGAAGTTCCCCCTCAGCGGGTGGCTAGGAATTCCCCCTTAATTTTATAATCAAGTTCCCCCTGAATAGGTGCAAGGTTATTCCTTCACTTGATCTAGATCATCTAGCATTCCAAGCTCTTGCCTTAGTTGGTTGAATCTAGCTTCATTCAATGGCTTGGTGAAGATGTTAGTTTCTGTGGGGATGTACTCAAGCTTGATGGTTTTCTTCTCAACATGTTCTCTGATAAAGTGATTTCTGGTCTCAATATGTTTAGTTCTTGAGTGAAAAACTGGATTATGAGTGATGGCTATAGCACTTGTGTTGTCACACAGTATGCTTATCCTTTGTTTCTTCTCCATAATCCTTCAATTGTTGTTTCATCCATAGTATTTGTGCACAGCAGCTGCCTGCAGCTATGTGTTCAGCTTCAGCAGTGCTAGTAGCAATAGAATTCTGTTTCTTGATGAACCAGGAGACAAGTCTTCAACCAATCAATTGACAAGTACCCGAGGTACGTTTTCTATCAATTTTGCATCCGGCAAAGTCTGAGTCTGAGTAGCCATAGAGTTCAAAACCTCCATTTGTTGGGTACCATAATCCAGAGTTAGGATTACCTTTTAGATACCTCAAAATCTTCTTTGCAGCTAGAAGATGGCTTTCCTTAGGTTTTGATTGAAATCTTGCACATACACCAAATAAGTAGGATATGTCTGGCCTACTCGTGGTGAGCTATAATAAGGAACCAATCAACCCTCTATAAAGTGTAGGATCAACATCCTTGCCATCTTCATCTTGACTTAGACCTTGTGATGTGTTCATGGGTATCTTGACTGTAGACCTGTTCTCAACTTTGAACTTTTTCATGAGATCTCTTGTATATTTGGCTTGGTTGATGAAGATAACCTTGAGGAGTCTGCTTCACTTGTAGTCCCAGAAAATAGTTCAACTCTCCCATCATGCTCATTTCAAATTTGCTTTGCATGAGAGTTGAAAATTTTTCACACAGTGCTTGATTTGAGCTTCCAAAAATTATGTCATCAACATAGATTTGAACAAGCAGTATGTGCGGACCTTCTTCTATTTTAAATAGAGTCTTGTCTACTTTTCCCTTAGTGAATCCATTATTCACTAAATATTCAGAGAGAGTGTCATACCATGCTCTTGGGGCTTGCTTGAGTCCATAAAGAGCCTTGTGTAATTTGTAAACTTGATCTTTCTCTCTATTGATTTCAAAACCAGGAGGTTGCTCCACATAGACCTCCTCTTCTAGTAGACCATTTAGGAAGGCACTTTTCACATCCATTTGATAGACTGTGAATTGCTTATGAGCAGCATAAGCCAAGAAGATTCTTATAGCTTCCAATCTGGCAACAGGAGCAAAGGTTTCATCAAAATTTATACCTTCTTCCTGGCAGTAGCCTTTGGTTACCAACCTTGCCTTATTCTTGACTATGGTGCCTTCCTCATCCATTTTGTTTCTGAATACCCATTTAGTTCCTATCACATGTTGATGATAGGATCTGGGTACAAGCTCCCATACATTGTTTCTCTCAAACTGGTTGAGTTCCTCTTGCATGGCTTGTATCCAGTCTGAGTCAAGTAGGGCTTCTTCAATTTTCTTGGGTTCAATTTGGGAGATGAAGCATGAGAATAGTGCTTCTCTCTGAATTGCTGATTTGGTACGAACCCTTGTATTGATGTCTCCAATTACTTGGTGAGGAGGATGTTTATTCATCCATCTGATGTCACATGTTTTTGTTTTGGTTAGAATTTGAGTATCATCCTCCTCTTCTTCTTCTTCTTCACTATCCTCTGGTAGAATAAGATGGTTAGGAATGTCATGAGTGCCTGGAAGGTTGTCTTTTGGTGAGTCACCTGCTGGCAGTGGGCTGACAGTTGAGTCAACTGCTGGCAGTGGGCTGCCATTTGAGTCAACTGTTGGCAGTGGGCTGCCGTTTGAGTTAACTGCCTTTCCATATTTTTGAACACTATTATTTGGAAGGCAGCTTGGACCCTTTCCAGTGTCCCTTGTTTGGATGACTCACCTTCATCTTTTAATTGAGCAGTGGGTGGTTTTCAAACACCACATGGATTGATTCTTCTACCACCAGAGTTCTTTTGTTGAGAATCCGGAAAGCCTTGCTTGCTGTTGAGTAGTCCAGGAAGATCCCTTCATCAGATTTGGGATCAAATGGCTTGAGATAGTCTTTTCCATTATTTAGGATAAAGCATTTGGATCCAAACACATGGAAATGACTAACATTAGGCTTCCTTTATTTCCATAACTCATATGGTGTCTTCTTGTGAGTCTTATGAATAAGACTTCTATTTTGAGTGTAGCAAACCGTGTTGATTGCTTCTGCCCAAAATCTTTTGGGTAATCCAGCTGCTTCTAAAATTGTCCTTTCAGCTTCCTTGAGTGTCCTGTTCCTTCTTTCAGCAACACCATTTTGTTGAGGTGTTCTTGCTGCTGAGGTTTGATGATGGATTCCATTTTCTTCACAGTACTGAATTATGATGGAGTTGAGAAATTCAGTACCTCTATCTGACCTGATCTTCTGGATTGAGAGACTCTTCTCATTTTGAATTAGCCTCATCAATTCAGGAAGTTTCTTCTCTATTTCATTCTTCTTCTTTAAGAATATGGTCCAAATGTATCTGGAATAATCATCAACTACAACCAGGGTGTACCTTCTACCACTTAAGCTTGTTGGTTCAACTCGTCCAAACAAGTCAAGGTGTAGTAGGCTTAAGGGCCTAGTTGATGATTGCCCTTCCTTTGATTTGAATGATACCATGGTTTGTTTTCCTTTTTGACAAGCATCACAGAGGTGGTCCTTTTTGAAGTTGATTTTAAGGAGTCCTTTCACCAATCCTTTTCTGGACAGTTTGTTGATTGTTTTGAAGTTTAGATGGCTTAATTTGTTGTGCCATTCCCAACTTAAGTTTGAATCTGCCTTTGTCACCAAGCAGATTCCTTCCTTTGCTGAGCTCCAATCAACAATGTACATGTCCTTCTTCCTTCTACCAGTGAGCACAATTTTGTCATTTTTGACATTTCTAATCAAGCAGATGTCTTTGGAGAATGTAACATTATAGCCATGGTCACAGAGCTGGCTTGTGCTTATGAGATTGAACTTTAAACCCTTAACATATGATATGTTTTGGATTGTAAGTCCATTAATTGATAGGTCTCCAGCTCCTTTGGTTTCTCCTTGTTTTTCCACATCCCCAAATGTTACTTTGGGTCCTTCCCTTGCTGTATAGTTTGACAGGAGCCGTCTGCTGCCCGTCATGTGCCTGGAGTAGCCTGAATCTATGTACCATGTTTGTGTTTCAGCTGCTCCAGCACCTTCCTGTATAGATCAGTGTTGAGTAGTAACCCACAAGTTAGTGGGCGACTTCTCTTGTACAAGTTTAGGCATCCATGCCCATCTAGAACCATTAAGCTCTAAGCAGATTGGTCTATAGCCATTCGAGGTGTTATAATCATAGGGAATGGCTATGTATTTATTAATCCTTTTCCTTCTTGATGTGGGAAATGGATTATTGGTTTGAGGGGTCTGTTTGATATTTTGGCTGCGGTTGGTCTTATTGGTTGGTTGCCAACGGGTTCTTGTGTGTTGATGGTTAGGAGGTGTTGATTTATACAGGAGTTTGGATTTTGGTTTGGGAGCAGGTTGGTTCCTTCTTGTGGGAACATTTGGGGAGTGGATTTTTTGGTAGATTAGCTTTCTTGTGTTTGATTGATGGCTTGTAGATGTACAGTTTTGTGTGAATGTAGTGGGGGATGAGTACCCAAGACCTCTTCTCTTCCTATTTAGAATAACTTCAGCAGTAGGGTGAAAGTTTTTACTATTTGTGCTGGAGTTTTTCAGCTCTTTGTTCTCCTTTTCTAAGACATCATTTTTGCTTAAGGCATCTAGTAATTTAGAATGAATGGCCTTAATGTCTTGTTTCAGTCTATCATTTTCAGCATTCAAGAGAACATGGTGATTTTGGACTTTTTGGAAATCTTGTAATAAAGATTCCAGTGTTATATTGTTTGGACCAGAATCACTAGAGCTATAGGAGGAGCAGGATGTTACCTCAACATCGTTGTAGTGGTCTTTGGCCATTAAGCATTTGGGGGAGCAGCTTTCATCATCTTTTCTTCCACTGGTGGAAGGCTTGTTAAGCCACCTGCTGCTCTCTTCAGTCACCTGCCATGATCCTAGGCAGAGAAGTGCTTCTTCTGAGCTATCTGATGAGGAGCTCTCATCACTTGAGCTGCTTTCATCATCAGTTTGGGGTTCCTCCTTTTTCTTTTCACTTACAAAGGCTTGTCTTTTGCCTTTGAAGTTTTTGTAACCAGCTTTTTGAGCAGTTCCCTGCTGCCCTTGATATTTTTTGGGCTAAGGGAAGAGGTCATTCATTTTTGTAATGTCCTGGCTGTCTACAGTTGTAGCACAGGACAGTTTCCTCGCTGGATTGAGGTCTCCCTTGTCTTCTAGGTGGCAGGTTGTATGCTTTCTTTGAAGCAGTTCCCTCATTCTTCATGAATCTTTTAAATTTCCTCACGAACATAGCAAATTGCTCGTCGATGAGGAGATTATTGAGGGATTTTTCAGCAGATTTTGAAGTGCTTGGCTCAGACACTAGAGCTAGTGTCTTGGATTCATCTTCCTTTTCTTCTTTGATCTCCTTCATTTCAAATTCATAGGCCTTGAGATCACTGAAGAGTTTGTCAGTTGACTAAGTTCTGAGATCTCTGCTATCTCTCATAGCAGTCACCTTCATGTCCCACTCAGATGGCAGGCCTCTTAAGACTTTAAGGGAAATCTCCTTTTGGGATAGATCTTTCCCTAGGTTTGAGACCTCTGCTATAATCTTTAGGAACCTGGATTCCATCTCATGAATAGACTCATTAGACAACATTTTGAAGTCCTCAAATTTCTTGAGGGCTGTGGTCAGTTTGTTGTCCTTTGCAGTTTCACATTTCCTGATTCTGGGAAATATGGATTCATCAACAGATTTAAAGAGAATATCTTTGGCAATGTTGTCAAGATTATTCCTATTCCTATCTTCAGATGTCCATTCCAATTTTGGTTTAGGAATGTATATATCCTTCTGGTCATCAGCTTTGGACGTGCTGACCTTCATTATTCTGATAGGTCCAGCAGTAATTACTTCAAGCATTTCATCATGCAAAGCATTGAGATGTGTTTTCATCCTGATTTTCCAATCATCAAATTTGTTTAAGTTGAACAGGAGATTCTTGGCTAGTTGACTGTCCATTGTTAGAAAGTGTTTGGGAGGGGAAGTGGCTTTGGATCTTTAGTTCAAAATAGTCAGCAACTGACTCTAGGAACACTCCACTCTGATACCACTTGATGGTCCCGGATAGGGTAAAAGTCTAGAGGGGGGTGAATAGACTTTTAAATCTTTTTCAATTTTAGATCGTTTCTCCCTCTTAAGAGTTGATCTATAATCTTTTGATAGATTTATAGATGCACAGCGGAAGTCTTTACCCTTTATGAAATCAGTGTATGAATACTTTCTATCCTGATAGAAGATTGAACCCAAATGTCTGGCAGTTGGCTTGGCAGTTGGCTAGATAGCAGGGAACTGCTAAGGCAACTGTTGAGGAAATATTGGGTGTTTGATGAAAGTGATGATGAACTGTTGCTGAGAATAATGAGGGCTTTCAGAAAATGTTCTTTAGTAAAAGTAATCAGGAGCTTTACTGAAGCAGTGGTCTCAACAGTTGAGTGGTGATGAGGGCATTGTTGAGGCGCCTGCTTCGTTTAGAAGGTGAATTTCAGAGAGCAGTTTGGTCAACCTCCTTGTTGGTAATGTTATGAAGGTCTGATGATATTGAGATGTTCAAGAGAAACAAGCGTATATGAGCAGAGGGCTCAGCAGTTAGGTGGACACCAGGGGACTGCTGAGGCACCTGCTATAAATTTCTGGGAAATGATAGAACAGGACTTTTAGTGATATTGATGCACGTCTCTTGTGTGAAAATGGTCTCAAAGAAAGTAAGTAATTAAGCAGTAGGATAAGCAGTTGGGTCAGTTAAGACAACTGCTTAGGATTCTGCTGACAAACTTCAATCTTTTTGTAAGAAGTGCTAAGTGTGTGCTTTGTTGAATGAATGTAAATCAACACACAGTATATCCCGGTTCAGAGGTGGTGTAATCCTCCTACGTCCAGTCCCACCCTCTTTCAGATGGATTTCACTAAAGTATTAAGCCCAGTACACTTAGTGCCAATCTAGCCTTTACAACACTTAGGCCTAGATTGAAGGTTTTTCACAATGAGTATAGCACCACTCAAAGTTACTCAGTCCTTAGACTTTTCTCTAATGAACCGGTGGGGATCAAAAGGTACTCTATCTATCTATTCACACTTTAGGATCCGAACAACTGTTCTCCTAAGTGTTTACAACAATATGTGAAATGTTACAAGAAAGTTCTAACCTCCAACTAGGAACTAAACTTCTATGATTTAGCAATGAATAGCTTGTAAACTGGAAGTTTAGTGAAGCATGAGTCCAAGCAGAGAGTAAAGTTTAGAATAGCACTTTCTCTTTTGCTAGATAGCCCGTGAATGCTTGTGTGAGTATTTCTCTACTTTGGATGCTCAAAGCTTGGTTAGAAACTTTCGTTTCAGCCTATATTTATCGGCTTCTCCTTTGGATTAATCTCATCCATTGGTTAGGATGAATTAATCTTTGACGTTGAAAATCAGGCTAGGACGAACTGTACATTTGTCTTCTTGTGTTGGAGCATTTATTGGAATGATTTATCTGTCTTGAGTATCTCAGCCGCTGAAGTATCTCTTCAGAAAGTAATCCCATGTGTGCGACCTATGCCTAGGTCCCATTACTTGAATCGGTATTAAATACCGGTCAAGTTTTGTCTTCAATCATTTACATTCAATGTATATGATTTTCGAACCTTTTATTGTTTTTGTGACATTTAATTTTTGGTGTGCAAATAGAATTATACTGGCGGGATTTGAATATCCTTTTAAGGTAAAAGTTTACCTTATTGCATTTTATCTTTCCAGTGTAATTTTATTAGTCCCAAAAATTGTACATTTATTTTGTCACTTTTGGAGTCTAGTACTTAAATAAAGTGAGACACAATGTGCACGTGCTAAGTATAGTGGCATCATCAAAATCTATCAAAATTGGGTACTAACAGTTTCCACTGAGGCCTTTGTGCAAACCTACTGCCGCCCTGAGGCCGCTGGACTAGAAAAGCTCTACATGAAGATGTTCCTGCTGAAGAAGGACTTCGAAAAGTTGGTTAGTGTATTGCACAGATGCATGTGGTGCAAGATTGGTTCAACTAATGAGATGAACAAGGCCAATGCCAAAGCAATATTTGCAGTGTATCATGGCATGAACATCAACTGGGGCGAAGTAATCTTCGGTTCCTTGACTGAGTTCATCAAGAAGAAGGACTAGAAGACTGTCCTGTTCTCAACAAATATGGGTCATGGTCTCCTCATCTCTGCCATCTTTACTGCTCAAGGAGTTCAACTCAGGGACCCCTCCCCAGTTGACCACTCCAAGACCATCTTCCTTACAGCCTCTACCAAGCTGAATATTGTTATCTCTGCTGAGCTAAAAAGGGAAGAAATGCTAGAAAAGAAAAGAGAACAACGGGTTGCTAAGCCTAAACCTACTTCCAAAAAGCCCATCAAGAAGCCCGTTGTGACTTCAGAACAACCTGAGCAGTCACAGGTCGTAAGGGAAATAAGGAAGAAGAAGGATAATGAAAAAAAGGTTGCACCATAGGAGGATGCACCAGAGGAGGTTACATCAGAGTTGGCCTCTCCAAAGCCAATCAGAAAATCACCTGCTAAGAAGCAGAAGATGAAAAGAAGAAGAAAATTGGTTGTTCAGAGTGAGGACTCTGACAACTCTGGCCCTCAACCAATAAAGAAAAAGAAGAAGAAAGCAATCTCACTTGCTAAGGGACCAGAAACTCAGGGGGGAACCTGGACCAGATGCTCAACCCTCATATGTCCCAGAAAGGCCCATCGTGGACTCTCCACCAGAACCACAAGCAATTCCTGTCAGAAATCCAGATATTGACTGCAATGTTGCCCTTGATAGACAATTTGAAAGGGTTCTAGCATGGAGAAGATGGAGAATGGGGCCACTTCAAAAGATCATTCAGTACTTTGACTCCTATGAAGCTGGGAAGCTGCAGTTCTTCACTGGGTAGGCACAGAAGATGTGTCTCAATGCTTTGACCTTGCATTTCTCATATTTGTCCTACTGAGAAAGAAGGAAAGATATCAAGGTAAAGCACCTCTGATCTCTTCTTCACCAGAGAAGCATGTGAAGGCTTTAGAAGAAGATGAAATGGCTGACTTTGAAGCCTGGCTGATAGAGAAGAAAAGGAAGGAATCTCTGATCAAATTTCGCCCAAGTGCACATGGAGAAGGAGAACCCTCCACTGCTAACGACCTTCCATTGGCCATGGAGAAACTGAATAAACAATGGAGAGACTCACAGTTCGAGGAAACTGTCATGGAGGTAATTCCTAATTCCCCTTCTGTTCATAACTCCACAGAACTCCCTCCTCCCTCTCCTAAATCCCCTCCACTTGTTATAATCTCACCTATCAACACTCCACCAAAATCTGCCTCTCCCCTTCATTCAACTTCTCAGCAGAAAACCCCAGCCAAATCTCCATCCCCACCCAAACAGAAAACCCCTTCCCCTCTGCAATCACCCAAACAACCAACCCCACAAAAGTCTAAATCTACCTCACCTTGTAAACAAGCAACCTCTACCAGAAACCGCTCACCTTCACCTCCACCACCTCCACCACCTCAACCCATTCCTCACCAGAGCTCCTCACATCAGAAAACCTCTCACCAGAGATCCCCCATTCACCAGAAAACCTCTCACCAGAGCTCACCCCCTCAGCAGAAATTCAAGTCCAACTCCAGAGCTCTTAACCCACAGAGTTCCCCTCAACACTCTGTGGCATCCAAGATAAAGAAAGAGCATATCATCAAGGTCCTTTCTTCAGAAGATGATAATGGTGGATTCCATACCTCATCTGTCGTTGTTGATCTTACTTCTAAGAGGAGGAAGACACCTCCCAGAGATAACTCTCCTAAACCCACTGACACAATTCCTCCATTGCCCAAGAGCAGAGGTTTGGAGATGCCAGGGTTTACACCAGCAGAGCCTCATATTACCTTCACTCAGTTTGTTGCATCTGCAGAAGAATTTGGTGATCAGATGCTAGAGAATATGAATCACCTTATCCGCATTAACGACAAGCACTTTGAGCATCTGACCCACACCAACATCAACCTCAACCAAGGCTTACAGCAGTTATCAGAGAAGGTTGATTCTTTGACAGAGACCCTGCATGCATTCATGAACTCCTCAAACAACAAGATTGATGCAGTGTCCAGGGAAGTGGATGGAATCAACTATGTCCTCTACTTCCACTCTCAATCTCTCAAAAAGCAGAACGAACAACCTAAGGAGATAGTTGAATCCATAGACATTCTACAATGGAATGCTGATCAATCCTCAGAACGATTTATGGAGATAGGGACTCTCTGTAAAGAACACAAGGAGCAAGCCTTAAATATTCTGAAGAATGACAAGGAGCGATACCAGAAGATGGTACTCCTTGAAGCCAGCACTCAGAGCATTCAATCTACAATGGAGAGACAATCTAGTTTGATTGAGGGACTTGCCTCTGTTACTCAGACCTTGCCTGAAGCCCTTGAAGAAATCAGAGATGCTCAAGCCTCAGAATTCTCAACAATTGAACTTCTCTTTGGCGATCTTGTTGATGCCAAAAAGGGGGAAGAGACCAGAGAAGAAGAAGGCCCAAGCACCAGAACTCTATCCATCAGAAACCCTTCATCTGTTGATCCTACTCCTTACTTTGAAGCTGCAAAGAAGAAGAAGCTAGCTACTGCAGCATCAGACCTCCTCCCCCACCTCCTAAGAGCTCCAGGAAGAAATCTTCAAGCTTTTCATTTAATGAATGGATGAAAAGTGGGATGTCAAGGCCAGACAGAGCTCAGTTCACTCAGATGAAGAAGCTCATGACTCCACTACAACAAGAGAACCTATTCATGGACAATGATGGACTTGTTCAGATCAACCATGGTGGTTCTTTACAAGAAGGTGAAGTCTGGTGGCAAATGAAGGTCATTCCAAGCAAAAACATATCAGAAGTCGTGAGAAACTATTTGGATTGCAAGTTAGAGCCTCACTGGGCAGAATGCCAGAATCCGAGGAATATAGCCTCCATCAGAGCCAAAGTCAACGCAGAGCTTAAGAGAATTGATGAAGCTGATGCACAGGTAGGAGAAGAAAACTCTTAAATTCTTCTATCTCTTGTATTTGTATTCTCTGATAATAAGATACCAAGTATGCCTCTACTTTGCATGGCATCTTCAACTATCTGTTCATACTTGCTTTCTATGTTTATATTTGTTTCCTGCTCTGATACCTTTTTCTCTATTGATTGCTATCTGAGTGTACCGCACTCTTACTATTTTCCTATGCTAAGTTGCCCACCAAGATTTTAATGAAAGTTCTTGTACTTTATTCTTTTATGGTGAAGGCACTTCTCTGGAAATAGTTAAAGGGTTTTGGCATCATCAAAAAGGGGGAAATTGTAAGGAATAAATGTAATTAGATTTTGATGATGCTAGGATTATTAGAATTTGAAAGTACCCCTATAGAAATTTTGTATTAGAAATTTCTTTGTAAGTATTAGCATAGTCAACATGCCAGAAACCCTTTTCGTTATCTTGATCAGAACATCTACCAGAGTTGCTCCTAGAGTTGCTCACCAGAGAAGCTACCAGAGTTGGGTACCAGAGTTGGCATCAGAGGAAGACATCAGAGTTCGGACCAGAAAGCCTCATCAGACTTGCTTTTACTTGGCAGAATTCGAAGGCACTTTCTAACGGCCGTGAAACTAACGGGAAATTCCCTAACGGATAGGAGCCATTTGACGGAAACTTGGTACTGTACATGCATTAAATGCTCAATTAATGGTGTACGTACGAAGATATATTTAAAGCTGATGATTGACCATGCGGGTATCTTTTCGCCCCCAAACTAGCAAGTCGAAGGTCCAACTGGTCAAATCAACAGTACAAGCATTTAATGAAGATGTCTTCTACACTCCAACGGGAAGACTGCTCCCAGTATATAAGATATGCTTCGAAGAACTACAGGACAACTTCTGCTCTACATTTTGGTAAAACTACACCATCACAATCCAAACTTTCTTGAGATTTCAAACTCATTCACTTCAACAAGAAAAGCTTACAATGGAAAGATATCAACCTCTTATCCTCTTGTCCAACAAAGAGCAAAGTTCCTCCAGTTCTTCAACACTTCGAAAGCCTCACTTATACATCCATTGTGAAGAAGCTACGTTGGAGAAAACCATTCTTAAAACAAACACTTCTTGAAAAAGAAGAGACGTCTCAAACTAACTGGAGTAAGTGAAGTGGAGATACTTCCAAGAGACTCAGTGAAACGAGACCAGCCATCAGGAAGCAGGACTGCATCCCGGGTGGCAACTAGGCTTGAAGAAGACGAGGAGTGCTTCTTAAGTGCTAGGGACTAAGGCGTTGTAATTGTTAACTTACAAGCTTAGTGGAACAGTGGACTAGAGGAACACGTTGTTCCTTGAACCACTATAAAAATCCCCAGTGTCATTTACTTTATGCATTTACTTTCTGCACTTTAGACTTTGACTGCATAACTCAAAAGGTTGGACTCTGTGTCCAGCAGATCTTCCTTAAGAGTTATCAGAAATGCATTTGCCTTAGTATTTTTCCGAGGCTACCCGGACAGAAACCAATCCGCTGCCACGTCTAGCTCTGCCATCAGAACATGACCTTCTCTGTCACCAGATTTCGACCTTCTCTGATAAGTCAGTATTGACTTAGAGAAAAGTTTTGAAGAATCCTGAACAGTCTATTCACCCCCCCCCCCCTAGACTGTTCCTAATATAAATGGGACCAACAAACCCCCTCCGAAGAAAAATACCTGGAACAAAGAGAAATACGAGCCGACCTCATCCTCTAAAAAGAGGGAAGTCGGAGCCTAGTTCGAGGATGACGATGAAGGGGAAGATTCTGGCCGGCAAAAGTGCCCACATGTTAACCAAATCTGCAGCGGACCTGTGGGAGGAGACACCGCAGGGGATAGGAAGAAGCGGAGTCATCAGCTATTTATTGGAGAAATCAACCGCCTCCCTGCTGACAAAAAGCAGAAGCGGGAATCAATCATTTTTACAAACTACGACCTCCCACCTTGTCCTACACCCCATAGGGATGCTCTAGTGGTAAAGATGGAGGTTATGGATGTGATTGTTCATAGAGTTCTCGTGGACAATGGCAGCTCGATCTACATAATGTACATGGATACTTTCCTGGAGATTGGTCTCCAGAAGGGAGCTCTGAAAACGTTAAAAAACCTCTTAGGTTTTACTGGGGACATAATTGAGCCAGAAGGGGTGATCACCCTCAAGATCCAGCTTGGGTCAGAACCATGCGTGTGGATGGTTGAAGCAGATTTTGTTGTTATTCAATTGCAAAGTGTTCACAAGGTCATCCTGGACCAACCTCTGCTGGAGGATCTGGGAGCCATTATCTTCCAGGCTCATTTATGCATGGAGTTTTATACATCGGCTGGAATAGGAATGGTGAGAGAAGACCAGAAGATGGCAAGAAACTGTTATGTGAGAGCCTGCAATGCTCACGGGAGGAATGATGTAAGGGTCAATGTCATCGAGCGGGACTTGTCCAAATATGAAAAAGGACAATTCAAAGCTCAACCCATCTCAGAGCTCGAGAAGGTTGGAGTCGATCCCTGTCGGCCAGAACGTTGGGTTAATATTGGTGCAGGACTTCCGACCGACCTGAGAGCAAGGATAATCCAAGTCTTGATGGAGTTCAAGGTAATCTTTGCTTGGGGACCTGATGATATGCCCGGGCTCAACCCTAGCATAGCAGTCCAGTGACTGGACGTAGATCCATAGGCAACTCCTGTGAAGCAAAAGAGAAGATACCTATCTTTGGATAGGAAAGAATTTGTCAATGAAGAGGTAAGAATGTTGTTGGGTATCGAGCACTTCACAGAGGTTCAGTACCCAGAGTGGCTGGTCAATGTGGTTTTGGCTCCTAAGCCGCCGACCTGGAGGATGTGTGTAGATTATACATACCTAAACAAGGTCTGCCCAATGGATCCTCTCCCTCTATCAAGAATAGATCAATTGATGGATGAAACTGCTCGATGTGAACTCCTTTCTTCCATGGACGCATTCAGGGGGTATCACCATATCTGCATGCACCTTGGTGATGCTGAGAAGACCTTGTTTATCACGCAAGAGAGGTTTTTTGTTACCTGGTAATGGCCTTCAGATAAAGAAACTCTGGGGCCACTTATACCAGGATGGTGGCCAAGGTCTTCCGAGCAGTGTTGGGAAGGAACATCGAGGCGTACATGGATGACATGATCTTGAAGAGTCAGAAGGCAGGCAATCATGCAGATGATCTCAAAGAAGTGTTTGACATAATGAAGAAGGTAAACCTGAGGCTCAATCCTAAGAAGTTCACCTTCGCGATTCAAGACAGAAAACTTTTGGGGTTTATGGTGACCCATAGAGGCATCGAGCCCAACCCAGAAAAATTTCAGGAAATTTTTGATATGGAACCCCCCAGGAATGTTAAAGAGGTCCAAATCCTTACCGGAAGACTGGCAGCCTTGGGAAGATTCCTATCCAGGTCAGCCGATAAATCTTGGCCGTTTTTCCAAGTCTTTAAGAAGAGCAACAGGTTCGAATGAACCCAAGAATGCCACGCCGCTTTCGATGACCTCTAGAGGTACTTGCAATCAGATCTTCTGCTCAGCAAACCTGAGGTCGGTGAGACACTTGTTCTCTATTTGGGAGTAACCCCAAGTGCAGTCAGCACTGTTTTGGTGCGTGAAGAAGGAACTGTACATAAGTCGGTCTACTGCATCAGCAAGGTTCTCCATGGGGCTAGGCTCAAATATCTAGCCCTGGAGAAGACCGCTCTTGCAGTTTATGTTGCAACAAAGAAAATTGCCCACTACTTCCAGGGTCACCCTATCAAGGTCTTGTCAGACCTGGGAGTGGGAACCTTGTTCAGAACGGCCAAGACTACGCGAGTGGTGAAATGGTCCTTGTTAATTAGCCAATATCAAGTAAGCTTCCAACCTAGAGCATAAATCAAAGGCCGAGCCTTGGCAGATTTTGTAGTAGAATGCACTGCCAGAGATGTGGCTGAAGAAAGACGTCATGACGAGGAAGATTGGTGGACCCTCATGACTGGTGGATCATCATCAGGGTCCAAAGGTTGCGGAGGAGGAGTGTTTCATCACCCCTGAAGGCTTCAAGACCTACTATGCCCTCAGATATTTGTTCAACTTATCTAACAATGAAGTAGAATACGAGACCTTACTCTCCGGCCTCATGATAGCAGATCACTTCAGAGTTCAAAAGCTGAGGGTCAAGAGCGACTCTAAGTTGGAGTCCTAGAGGCAACGCTTCCGACCGCTCGAGCCCAACGGCTAAGGTGCCAAGCCCATTGAGTATTGACATCTCTCTCACTATATCAGTCTCTCCTTTGTTAGAAGGCGAATTGAAGTAGAAGGTTCTTCATTCTTTGCTTAATTTTGCAGGCTGTGGGGGTATCTTCTCATTAATGGTTGTTTATCTTCTTAAGTTTTAACCTAATTTTTCAAACTTAGCCTGAAATTTACGCTATTGTTTTCTTGACTTGTATGCTTGTGGCTGTTTTATGAGGGCTTTTATGTTTGTTTGCGGCTGTTTCTTTCTAAAAACGCATGTTAATTACTAATAGAAAAAATTCCTCATTATTAAAAAGTTTTAAAGCCAGGGGAAGATTTATTTATTCAGAGTCAATTGCTATGTTTGGTACTAATAGAAAAACCTTAACAAGAAGATTTTATTGCACTGGTATATATTGAGATTCTGCTAGCATCTCTATCTCAAGTTTTACTTACGTACTATATGTACACACAGAATATGAGACAACATGTGAAATGAAGGTATGCTCTATATCTCACAGAAATGGTGATTACACAATGCCTGAGATGTATATACTGGTGCTGCAAAAGTAATATAGTGTACTACTTTTTTGAAACAATGATGCGCATGGTTTGTTGATTTTAGCCCTATTAAAAATTTAGTATATCTTATATATGGATCATTATTTTAGAAACCTATGTACGAAGCAGCATGAGAATGTTTTTCCTTGAACAATTGGCTTATTTGCAAAGCAGCATAAGAAAGTCTTGGTGATTGCCGAGGACTATGTGACTTTGTCTAAGGTCAATGAAAGGTGGCATGGTCATGTTGTGTTACTCTCTCCTGCCGTGGAGTCTCAAAGTGCTCATAGGTTTGGCTCTCATGTGCTCTTTACCTTTAAGAGCAATGTTCAAATTTTTGGAATCTACTTATTTAGCTAAGTTTCTCTCTCTAAAGGTTTTTATCTCTATAAGTAAACATGAAACTTGAAACAATAATTATTTGTTCATTAATTTTTTTGTTAATTATTGTGTTGGTACAAGATATGAAATTTGTTTGGTAGATGCTTATGATATTTGAATAATTTTTGGTTCATTAGATTTTTTTGTTAATTATAAGCATGGTTAATTTTTTGGTAAAAATGTGAAATTTGATTGGTAGATACTTATAATATCTGTTGGCTTTAATGATAATTTTTAAATCATTTTATTTATTACATTATTTGTACTTTGTAACATAAATTTGTATAAAAGTGAGGCTCATGATCCTGCAACTAGTTTGTACAACCTGGATGGGTAGGTTAAGCCATACACCTGTTCTTTTGCTAACCGTTCTTTCTATTCCAAATTAGTAGGCTCGTGGAGCATCAGTAGCAATTAGTTATTTCATTTTATTTCCTATAAATAATGATGTATTCTCATTGATTGAAGTATCCTGGTTTATCAATTATAAAAGTTAGTCTTGATTCCAAAAGTTAGCAAAGCATATGTTTGATTTCTTTTCATGATTTCATCCACATAGAAGCAAGTCTCTTATTTATAAACCAACACCTTTATGGTTCTAAAAGGAGATACTAGCTTTAATTTGTGGATACATCAAGCTTTTCAAACACACATAGATAAGGAAATATGATGTATGTTCCTTATTTTCTTCAAAAAGCATATTGCATAGCACAACTTGTCGATATGAATTACCTTAGCCACTAAAATATTATTTTGATTCTAAATACTTTTTGCTGCATGTCTTTGACTTGTTGATGCTATTAATTTGTTGTTGTTTTCTTCTTTCTTTGTGTTGCTTTGGACAATCAATTGTGATATGACCAGATTGTACAATTCTGGACAGTACTAGGGATGGTTTTTGGGATGGTTTGCGAGTGCGCGCTTTGTCCAAGGATTGCCCGGGGCCAGGCTTGGATAGGTGGTATTAAGTTTACATTTTGCGCTTAACTGATATGTACTTAGTCAATTTTGGGGATTTTATTTTTATTGCTCATGGCCGGCTAGTGCACGGTCCATCGGCCTCCCTCTTTTATGCTTGGGGATATCGCTCTAGGCCGACAAGCGCACGGTCCTTTGGTTGTCCCTCTTTTATTTTTGGGGATATCGCTCTAGGCCGGCAAGTGCACGGTCCTTCGGCTGTCCCTTTTTTATTTTTGGGGATATCGCTTCAGGCCGGCAAGTGCGGGGTCCTTCGGTTGTCCCTCTTTTATTTTTGGGGATATCGCTTTACGCCGGCAAGTGCGCGGACCTTCGGCTGTCCCTCTTTTATTTTCTTCCTCTTTACTTTGAGCGAGGAGTGGGTATCCTTCTTTCAGGCTTCGGCCAAGGGGGTCGATAGTCCCTCGGCTGGTAAGGAGTCCTACTGGATCGTCTTGTGATCTCGGGGAGGTCCCGTCGCCTATTTATGACGCGGGCTAAGGCTTTTGGTCGGTTACCGACGGCTGCCGTTTCTCATCCCTGAGTTTGGGGATTTTTGTCACCTCGGCCATGATTTCAGACATGTCGTCCTGCAATTTCGCGAGTGGATGACGCGGTGAGCTTCCCATTTCAAGACGTGGGCTCTTTGCGGGCCCTTCATCTTGGGGACACCGTCGGCCTTACCTGAGCGTCTCGCTCTAAGGGGCCAAAACGATGTGCTCTGTCGACCTTTCCTGAGCATTTCGCTCCGAGGGGTCGATGTAATATAGTATCTTTTCTTTGTTGCTTAGACAAAAGTAAGTAGAATACAACTTTCATTCAAGCGCGGGTTGAAAAGTAAGTAATTGTTTAGAGAGAAGTGAGAGCTAGAGAGAGAAGTGCACTAAATGCTTTGTATTAATTATTTGTGAACCCCCTACGACTACTCCCAAGGGGAGTATTTATAGAGGAAATTAGGGTTGGGCTCCTAAGTCTTGGGCTTGGAAGGCCCATTTACAATTGGGCCACTATTGGGCTAAGTACAAGATGTGTAGAAATGATAAGTACAAAATTCGGTTATGGGAACCTTTTGTGGCCGAAGCGGCCACGGCCGACACGGCCATGGCCGACGGAGACCCGGCCGACAGGGACACCCGGTTCTCCTGGATTCTGGACCATGTTCTGAGTTGATATCTTTCTGGCCGATGGGGGGCCATCTGGCCGACGGAGTTCCCACTGGGTGACAGTTGTGCCTCTTATCCTTCTGAGTATGTGGGTCCTAGGGTCCAGGCCCATATACTCCATCAAATATATTCTGTCGGTTTGGTGTTCCCGTGCAAATTATCACTGATAATGGAAAACAATTTAATTCCAAACCCTTTAAGGAATTTTGTGGACAATGGGAAGTTGAGGTCAACAGAGCATCTGTCGCTTATCCCCAATGCAACGGGCAAGTGGAAAATGCAAACATGACAATTGTTGATGGGCTCAAAAAGAAGTTGGAATCCATTGGAACAACTTGGGTGAATGAACTCAACAACATACTTTGGGCATACCGGATGACTCCACGAAAGGCTACTGGCGAGACTCCCTTTGCCTTAACTTATGGTTTCGAAGCTCAAGCACCATTGGAGGCGTTAGTGTCAAGCAAAAGGGTGGAAGACTATGACTCTGAAACTAATGAAGAGATGCTGAGAGTCGAGCTCCATTTGATCGAGGAAAGAAGGAACAGAGCTTTCATCAGAGCTGAAAATTATAGAAGGCAAGTAAAGGAATACCACGATGTCAGGGTCAGACCGAGACTGTTCAATATTGGAGATCTGGTTCTAAGAACAAGGTCTGCTAGCAAGCCCTTTGAGGGTGGGAAGTTTTCCAAGAATTGGGAGGGACCCTACAAAATCAAAGGGATCATTGGGCACGGGACCTACAAATTGTGTACTCCTAAGGGAAAACTAGTAGAAAGAGTGTGTAATTCTGAGCATTTCATGAAAATCTACCGGTAATTATATAGCTCTTTTCAAAATAAGTTTCAATAAAAGTTTCATTTTCATTCACAAAAGTCCTTGAAAATTTACTTGTGAAGGTTTCTTTTTTTTTTTTACCCCGGAAGGCAAACCACCAAAATCAGTGGGGTAAATGCCGGGGGTCATTTACCAGAATATTATTAAAAGATCCGAAAATAACAACTTGGGGGGACCAAACCAAACCCAAGTGAAAAAACAAATTACATTCTTAATGAAGGAATGCCAAAAAAATCCATCCAAAAAGCCCTCCTAGCCAAAATGGGTAACTGATCTGTGTTATCATAAAAAATAGCCCTATCCGATTGGATTTGGGCCAGAAAATGTGCAACCTCATTTCCTTCCCGCTTGGTATGATCCAACATCGCCCCATTTCTTGCGCAGATCTGTTCGGTTTCCTGAATCGCATCAGACCATCTTCTTCCCTTCTTACCTGCGAAGTACTCTAAAGCGTTACTGCAATCGGTTTCCACCTGAAACCCTTTGTATCCTTCCTCCACCGCCCACCGAATGGCAAAGACGATGGCTTTGATTTCGGCTTCCAATGGCGACTGAGCGCTGAGAGGAAAGCTTGTCGCAACAACAAAATCACCATTCTGGGCACGCACCACCGCTCCTCCCGCTGCACTCTCAGCTAAGTATCTTGCGTCTACGTTAATCTTCCATTTCAGAGTAGGCTTTTTCCATTTGATAATCGCCGGAATGAAATCTTTAAACTTGAAATTTTTAGGGATAAAACCTTCATCAATAAGCAACTTATCAATGCTTCGTAGTTTGGGGATATCAAGACTAGCAATCCAATTTTGCGTATAAATCTTCACCTGGACAATAATATTGCTCGAAATAATGATATTCCCCCCCTTCCCCCAAATGATTTCCGCATAAGTTTTCCATAAAATCCAACAAATGATTCCCGGAATACTTTGTTTAACTAAATTCAACAGATTGTTCTTGGTGTTTCCAAAATTCCAACACCAATATCGACTGAGATCCATACCTGGGTAAATGTATGTATTTAGTGCTCTCAAAAAGTAGTGCCAAACCTCCTTCGCAATATTGCATTTAAAAAACAGATGCTGCATTGAATCACTATGTCTTTTGCAAAGAGGGCATCTAGAAGGGTTCAGGATCTGATTAAATCTTCTTAAATTATCAGAAATTGGCAGAATTCCTTTGAAAATCTTCCACTGCAATAGCTTGACTTTAAGTTCAAGCTTAGTTCCCCAAATCCTTTCCCAAATTATAGTGTTAAAAGATAAATCTCTAACCTGCTCATAAGCAGATTTCAGAGTAAACTCACCATCATCTTCTTCATTCCACGATACTCTGCCAGTTGATTCCATTGTAGTGAGCTCAGTTCCTGCTTCATTCACAGAGCAAATCCTCCTCCAAATTGCTGAGTCATAAATTTTAGGTATCATGCACCCATTCCTGTCATATTTCTTTCTCATAATATTAACCCACAAAGAATCACCTGTCTTCCATTTCCACCAAAGCTTTAGTGTAAAAGCTTTCTCAATATCTGTCAAAGACCTAATTCCCAGCCCTCCTTCCATAGTTGGATAGCATAATTTTGCCCACTTCATCCAATGATATTTCTTTTTTTCATTTGAAGATCCCCAGAAAAAAGATGACATCTTGTTGTTTAAAACTTTAATCACTTTTTTTGGCAAAGTATCTACTGCCAATATATGTAATGGGATAGAATTCAAAACATGCTTAATGAGAATAAGCCTCCCACCTTGAGATAGATTCTTTTGCCTCCAAGGAGAAAGTTTATTTTCAAACTTTCTGATAATATTGCTACAATATTCAAACCTATTGATCCCTTTGTGCAAGTTGACCCCAAGGTACTTCATAGGTAAGGAAGTCAGTTTCATACCTAACATATCCTTAATCCTTTTCTTTTTTGCAGGTGAAGATGTTCCACATAAGAAGGAACTTTTGGTGAAATTGATAGCCTGCCCAGATGCCTTCTGGTAAGATTTCAAGAAATCTTTAAATCTCAATAGTGATCTGGATTCACCATTAATAAAGATAAGTAAATCATCCGCAAATCCCAAATGAGAAACAGTCCTGCCCATATTTCCCATATTCCCCATCCAAAAAGGCTTAATTTTACCATGCTCCATAAGCCAATTTAAGCCTCTTAAAAAGGCTTCAGATGCAATGATGAATAAGAAAGGTGATAATGGATCCCCTTGCTTGACCCCTCTAGTAGGCTTAAAAAACCCTTGTGGAACTCCATTTACCAAAACTGAGAGATAAGTAGCTTTTAGGTTATTAAGAACAAGCTTTACAAAATGGCTAGAAAAACCAAATTTCAATAGAATTTCTGCAAGAAAATTCCAAGAAACTCTATCAAATGCCTTGGCCATATCCAGTTTCACAATTACATTGCTGCCCCTGATCTTTTTGTCTAAACAGTGAACCATTTCCTGAGCCAGAATGGTCTGATCAGCTGAGTCTCTATTGGCCATAAATCCAGCTTGCTCTTGAGAAATTATTTTAGGAAGAATACCTTTAAGTCTAGAAGCCAAGACTTTAGTGCAGGCCTTATTAATGAAATTTGACAGGCAAATGGGCCTGTAATCACTGAAAGAAGAAGGCCTGTCAGATTTAGGAATGAGAACTAAAAGTGCACTGGCCATACCTTTAGGAATAGGTATCCCCATGAAAAACTCCTGGACTGCCCTTAAAACATCCAAACATACTATATGCCAGCACTTCTTAAAAAACTTTCCATGAAAACCATCTGGGCCTGGGGCACTATTTTGATTTAGCTCCCATACTGCCAATTTAATCTCTTCCATATCAGGTAAAACTGTAAGCTTGTTGTTATCATCAGGATTAATTTTTTGAGGTATGTATTGAAGAATGTCATTCATCTCAGTCTGCTCTTCTGTGTACAGGTCTCTGAAGAAATCTATGGCAGCCTCTCCAATTTGTGAAGGTGTGGTAACCTCCTGCCCTGCCAGATTTTTGATGTTGGTAATACTCTATTTTCTCCTTCTAATTTGAACAAAAGAATGAAAAAACTTAGTATTACAATCCCCTTCCTTAATCCAGTGAATGTGAGCCTTCTGTTTCCAGTACTTCTTCTCCATTTTGTATTTTTGAGTGAGCAAACCTTTCTTGTAAAACCAGTCCTCTCTTAGTTTGTCATCTGGATTTGCTTCATAAGCCATTTCAGCCTTCAGCACCTCATCCTCACATTTTTTAACATCTTCAAAAATGTTACCAAAATTCTCCTTATTCCAAATCTTCAAAACTTTTTTAATGTTTTGAAGTTTTAGAACCAAGCCCCTCATACCTCCTTGAGTACCTCCTGAATTCCAGTTATGTTCCACAGTTTGCATAAAATTTGCATGTTTTATCCACATATTCTGAAATTTAAAACTCTTAGGACTTGTGAAGCCTGAATTAGAACCTTGAACCATGATAGGACTATGGTCAGAAGGTGATTTGTGCAAGACAGATATCTGGATCTTGTCAAATCTATCCAGAAGCTCTTTATTGAAAAGCACCCTATCTAACCTCCTCCACACTCTCCCATTGGATCTAATACCTGTCCAGGTAAATTTAGGACCTGAATATGGTAAGTCAATTAAATTACAAGCTGCAATGCAATCAGAGAACTCATTTATTCCATGTAACACAGGTAATGCAGTCCCTTTGTGTTCACTGTAGGAAGCAATTGCATTAAAATCCCCTCCTACCATCCAAGGATCTTTAATGTTTGCAGCAAAATTTTTAAGACCTTCCCAAAGATGTCTTCTATTTATGTAAGTGTGTCTGCCATATACACCTGTGATCCAGCCATTATACATATATCCTGTAGCTTTAAAATGCACAAACTGTTCATCCCAAATAAGATTAGACACATCCAAGAAAGATGAATCCCAAAAAAGCCATATTTTAGTGTAGTCATAGCAAGTGGATCTATCAAACCCCAGAGCCTGCTTAAAACTTTCCATTTTGTTGTTAGACACCATAGGCTCAATAATAACAAGTAAATGAACCCTCCAATGCTTAACTAGGGAACAAAGTCTAGAATTGGAGGATTCTAGACCCCTAGTGTTCCAAATTAAACAGTTCATTAAGAAACAGATGTGTTTGTGGCACCTCTAGCCACACTCCTAGTGTTTCTCTTAGTATGGATGTCTGGCATCTGCTTTTTCTTGTTCTTTCTTCTTGTAACTTTAGTAAATTCCCCCTCTGAGTTACTATCAGCATCTGCATCACTATCCTCAGTCTGACTTAATTTCTGTTCTTCAACTGCCAGATCATTTTGACGAACCTTTCCTTCCTGCATATCAGATTGTGTCTTAGACTGGACAATATAGTCCACCCCTGCGCAAATTTGTGGCCAATTATCCAAAAGTGCAGATGATGGGTCCAGATGTTCTTCTTCCCCCTCTGAATAACATTCCCTTACCTGACCTGTGATTTTACCATATTGAATATTGTTAACCTTAATAAGGTTAGTGTCATCTTGTATGCCTTTGATTTCCTTAATCTCTGACTTCAAAAGCCCTGGGAATTCATTCTCAAGAAGTGCTCTAATTTGATTCCTTTCTTCCACTGCAGGCAGTAATGAGACTTCTTCTACATCAGCTTCTTTGACAGTAGTAACCTCCTCCAGAGGAGTTTTTGATGTTGATTGCTTGTATGCTCTATCTTCAATTGTGATTTTGTCTTTACCCTTTTGTTCCCTTGTAAATTTAATATTCTGAGCCTTGTCCTTTTTCTGTATCCATATATCACTGTGAACACTGGTAAGAGCTGTTTGTTTCTTAGGACATTTACCAATGGAGTGCCCTAAGTGCAAACAGCCAGAACAATACTCAGGCCTGTTTTCGTAAACAATGGACTGTGAAAACCCATTTTTACCACAATTAATCCAGATTTTTGTAGGCATCTCTTTTGTGAGATCCAATTCCACACAAACCCTAGCCACTGCTGGTCTAGAGAGATTAGCCGTGGCTGAGTCAATTTTTAACGGTTTACCTAGCAAACTGGCAATCTCAAACAAAGCAGCTTTGTCCTGTAAATGAATAGGAAGCCCTTCCATTATTACCCATACCGGAACCACCGGAGACTCAATATTAGGTTTGAACTCCGGTGTCCATTTAGTAACACGCATCACAAAACCTTGAACAACCCACGTTTTCCTATTCCAACATCGAAGAAAATCTTCTTCCAAATCAAAACGCAAAAGAACATGTTTCGAGTCCAAAACCCCCAGATTAAATTTACCTTTAAAACCAATGATTTCAAAGGACTTTCGGATGATAGCAAGACTAGGTTTACCTTTGAAAAAATATCCTACTAAGGCCCTCTTGTGTTTATCCGCCAGTTTAATAATATCTCCATCTGAAAAGATAATCGATGGCATGCCTTTGAAACGAGATTTCTCAGGAACAAGCTTCGATCTATCAACCACTACATCTGCAAAAGATTTTCGCCCCCATACCCCTCCTCCTCCATCCGGCGGCTGAGATGCCGTAGGTGGTGGCGGCTCCGTCATTCTCGAAAACCCCTTGTGAAGGTTTCTTAAACAACAAAAAATAAATAAATAAATAAAGGTCATGCCTAAATTGGTACTCGCAAAAAGAAAAAGTACAAATTTCAAACTCATCTAAATTCCAAAAGCTCAACTTAGTCTTACTAAAGACGAGAGCGGGAATAAACCAACCTTCCTCAAGGTTAAACAGCCTTATAAACAAAATCAATTTTCCTGAAACAGGAAAAGACAACCTTTCTCAAGGTTAAGATTGATTTTACAAGGCTAAAGATTAAATTGAACGGATTAACTTTGCACCGGAGAGGCTCACAAGCCTCGTCAGTTAAGAGGCTCATCACAAGGTCAAAGTAACCTAAGTGAAAGCCCACCAAATCTGGCTCAACTACTAAGAGCCTAATGATCTAAAACTGGTAAAGTCTTCCTTAACAAAGGAAAGACGGCCTTGACCAGAAATTCATGGCCAAAATAACCAAGGACTAAGGTGATTCAAAACAGGCAATTAGGAAGGCCTGAAGGATATTGTTAGAGATATTTTTATAATTGTGATCCATGTATTTTAATTAGCCTTTTTGTAGAATTTATTAGACACTAAATAAGCCTTAAATGGCTATGGTATACTTACCATAATAGGAATGAGCCTCCTCTTTATAGGAGCCCAATCATTGTGACCTAGCATTCTACAAGGCTATATATATGCCCTTTGTAGAATGCCTAGGTAAGCTTTTAGGAGAAAAGGTCGAGAGAGAAAAAGTTAGCGTAAGAGTGGCTCATTTTCACGTAAGAAGGTTTTGTACGCTGAGTTCTCTCCTATCATTCTGTATAACCTTCTTCAATGGAAAGCTTCCACTATATCATCTAGAGCTCCATCTTCATACATCATTATATAGATATAGTATAGTGATCTCAAAGGGACCAACATTTGGTATCAGAGCGGGACTGATCGAGCGATTGAAGCAGAGAAGAAGAAGCTTGCGCGAAACTTCATCGGCTGTTTTCTTCTCACGGGCGATTTGCAGATTGTTTGTTTTTACTGATTTTGCAGGAAAATGTATACAGAATTATGTTTCTGTGATCGCTAGGAATCATTCTATGTATTTTTCTCATCAATATCATCGGCGTACAGGTTAAGCAGAGGAAGAGCGATTCTACACTTTAGCGCATCTCACTGAGGAAGAAACAGTTTTAACGTTTCATGCGCGAATCTCTTTCCTGCGCGTTAGAGGTTGTGCGTGAAACTTAAGCTGATTTTTACTCCTTGTGCCAAACTCTTCTGTGTCAAATTGCTCTGCGCCAAAGTCCCCTGCGCCATTCTCAAAGTTCCGTGCGCCATTTCAAGAATAGCTCGTGCGCCATTTCAAGAATAGCTCGTGCGCTATTTATGATGGTAGACCTGCCCCTAAGTCTTCTCTTTCTATGACAACTGTCACCAATCGTTGTACAAGTTGTGTTTCTCTGAATTGTGTTAAGCTAATGAAATGTTGTTGTTTTGAGTCCACTTCCACTGTTAACAAAACTGATCCTGTGATTGTTCAAGAAAATCTGAAAAAGCCTGAGACTGATAAAACAACTGTTGAGGGGAAATTCAAACTTTCATTTTTAAAGTATCCCCTCAAGGTTAATTCAGCTAAACATCTGAAAAGGCTCTCATAGGAACCAATTTTGAAAGATCACATATCTGAGATCTCCCTATCTCCAAAAACAAAACAAGTGTGGGTTCCCAAGGCTGAGGCTGATCAATTAAAACTGAAAAATAATTCTCAAACAGCCGGCCTTGGATCCCAAATCAAAATGAAATTGAAACAACTGTTCACTATTGATAAGGAAGGACCCATCTTCTAATGGGTACCTAAGCGAAACTAATCTGTTTTGCAGGTCAGTCATGTGTGGCATCTTGATTCTAGTTGCTCGTCACACATGACTGGACAAAAGGAACTCTTGAGCAATTATTCTTAACAGTTTGGAGGAAATGTGAGGTTTGGGAACAATGCATCATCGTCCATACTCGGAATAGGAGATGTCATTTGTAAGAGCGTCACGATCATAAATGTGTCGTTTGTGCAAGGAAAGAAGCACAACCTCCTTAGCATTGGCCAATTTTGTGACAATGGAATGGAGGTGAGATTCCATGCTAAGCAATGCCGTGTGATGGATATGAGCGGGAAACCATTATTAAGGTGTCAGAGGAAAACCAATCTCTACACCATCGATCTTAAAACAGTCTGATCCCCCATATCCATATGTCTCTTGTCCAAAGCATCTCAGGAACAAAACAATCTATGGCACAGACGTCTCTTACACTTGAATCTACCTGCGATATGTTCCCTCTCCTCAAATAAGCTAGTGAAAGGAATGCCTATACTGAAGAACTCACCTAATCACCATTGCTCTGCTTGCCATTTGGGAAAGATGAGGAGCGATTCACATAAATCAAAATAATATCCCTCCTCATCTCATCCCATGGAGCTACATCATATGGATCTGTGCGGTCCGATGCGTGTTCAAAGCATCAATGGACGCAAATATACTTTTGTAATTGTGGATGACTACTCACGCTACACATGGACCATGTTTTTGCGATCCAAGGACGAGACTCCAAATCTGATCATGACATTCATCAGGACCATACAGAACTACTTGCAGCAGAACGTGAAAATAGCCAGAATTGACAATGGGACAGAGTTTAAGAACAAGGAGTTGGCCGATTTCTACGAAGCTCAGGGAATTACTCAACAGTTCTCTGCAGCTAAAACACCACAGCAGAACGGTGTGGTAGAAAGACGGAACAGAACCCTGGTGGAAGCAGCCAGAACCATGCTGATACAATCAAAGCTTCCTCACTTCATGTGGGCTGAAGCTGCTTTACCCAGAACAGGACTTTGATTCACAAAAGATTTGACAAGACCCCCTATGAGATTCTGTTCAAGCGACTCCCAAACATCACCTTCTTCCGTGTTTTCGGATGAAAATGTTACATTATGAATGACAGGGATGCTAGGGGGAAGCTTTATCAAAAAGAAAATGAAGGAATCTTTATTGGGTATTCTACCAACTCAAAAGCCTACAGAGTATACTTGAAAGATAGAAGAACCGTCATGGAGAGCATCAATGTGAGCTTTTATGAAATGGCAGACATGGCTTTTGAGCATTTCTAATTTGAACCAACAACTTCTGAAGAAAACCAGACTCATTTTTACCTGTCTCTGATGATGATGGCAATGTTAAGACTGTCCCCACTCCAGTAAGGATGATGTTTACATTGCTGCCATGCACAGTACCCTGAAGAAAGACAAAGATATGATGGCCAAAATTCAATACTCTGATGGAGATAAAGAGCTGCCTCAAAGGTGTAGTAATCTGTTAGACAATTGGGAGGATATTAAAGAAAGTGTGGAGCTTATGTCTAAGAGGATTGATGTTGAACATGATTTACACAACACCACACTCTGCATCACATATATTATACCTGCAGCTGAGGAGAATTCTCAATGTGATTTCATTAATCAGAAGGAGGAAGACAGAGAGGACCTGATTTCTGAAGATGACTCCAAAAATCAGAATGATTACAGGTTATCTTTTCCAGAGATGTCAGATAACATTAATGACCTCCAAAGCCTGCAAAAAGGAAATGGTGCGAGTCCTGAGGATGACTCCAATATTCAGAATGGAGAAGACAGAGAAAACCAGATTTCAGAAGATACATAGGCCCTCCATGGGACTGATAAGGAAGGGTTCACTAAAGTGGCAATGAGGATATTAAAGAGACAAAACAATGCACCTGATAATACTCAGAAAAGATTTACAAGGAGTGCAGCGAAAGGTTTACCTCCTTTACCTATTTCTCAATGAATTGGCTCATATGGAACACTAGGGGTCTAGAATCCTCCAGTTCTAGACTTAGTTCCCTAGTCAAACAATGGAGGTTAGCATTTATTGTGGTTATTGAGTCTATTGTACACTTCTCAAGAGCAGATTATTTTAAAAACATTCTAGGGATGAATGTAGTAGCAGTATCTCCTATTTCTAAGATTTGGAATTTTTGGGATAGTACTTGTGTTAACATATCCGAGGTCACTTGGCATGCCCAATTTACTCATTTCAGAATCCAGAATAGTGTATTCTCAGGGTGGTGCACAGTTGTATATGGTGGGCATACTTACATTGTACGAAGGGATTTGTGGGAAGGTCTTATTAACATTTCCAGAACTATGACTGATTCATGGATGGTGGGAGGTGATTTTAATGAAATTGCTAGTTTTAATGATCATAAGGGTCATAGCTTACCTACCTCTTATGGCATAATGACTTTTGTGACTGTATTGCAGCATCCAACCTCAATGAGCTTCCTCATTCGGGGCCTCATTATACCTGGATAGGAGTTAGAACAAGGGGGGAGTTTGGAGGAAAATTGACAGGTGTCTATTTAACAAACAGTTTCTGAACAATTTTGATCTAATTCAGGTTTCCCTTCTAAACAGGTCACCCTTTAACCATGCTCCTATGTTGATTCAGCTTAAAAACACTACCCTAACAGGTCCTAAACCTTTTCGCTTTCAAAACATGTGGATTTCTCATCATTCATTTATGGAGTTTGTGGAAATAGATGGAAATATTATGCTACAGTTGGTGGCATGAGGAGGATGGTGCTAAAGCTTCAACTGCTAAAAAAGGACCTAAAAATCTGGAACAAAACTGTTTTTGGTGACATTTTTGAAAACATTAAAGGGTGTGAACAGGAGGTGCTTAATGCAGAAAAAGCCTTTGAGGAGGATCCTAGTGAAGGATATAGGGAAGATTGGGCTTTTAAAAGAGGCTTTCTACTTCAGAAGTATCAACTTGAAAAAAAAATATGGAAGCAGAAGGCTCATTTAAGATGGATTAAAGAGGGGGACTCTAATACCAAATTCTTTCATAACTTTGTGAAAATCAGAAATAGGAAGCAGGCTATTACCTCTATTGACCTTGAGGGTAATACACTCACTTCTCCTTCTGATATTGGAAATGCTGTTGTGGCCTTCTACTCTTCTCTGTACACCGCAGAACATAACAATGAGAATAATCATACTTTGGATGTCATTCCTAGTTTAATTTCTTCACAGGAAAATGATTATCTTATTTCTCTTCCTACTTTAGAGGAAGTTAAACAGGTTGTTTGGGGGCTTAACCAGAATAGTGCAGCAGGACCAGATGGGTACAATGGAAAATTGTTTAGAAAATGTTGGTCCATTGTTGGTTTAGATGTGTTGAAAGCTGTTCAGGAGTTCTTTTTGGCCTTTCCGATCCCTAATGGAATGTCTAGTGCTATTTTAGTACTTATTCCTAAAAATGACAATCCCAACACATTTTCTGATTTCAGACCTATCTGTCTGTCTACTTTCTTGAGTAAGATCTGTACCAGGATTATTGTGACAAGGCTGGACAGTGTGCTACCTAAGATTATCTCTAAAGAACAGGCTGGATTTATGAAAAACAGGGACATTGCTGACCAGGTACTCATTGCCCAAGATATGATTCACAGTATTGACAAAAAGGTTAAAGGTTCTAATTTGGTGATTAAATTAGATATGGCCAAGGCCTTTGACAAACTTTCTTGGAAGTTTTTATCTGATATTCTGCTGAAATTTGGGTTCTCTACCATGTTTGTCAAGCTGATTTTGAATAACTTACAAGCTACTAATCTTTCTATTTTGATTAATGGGTCTCACTATGGTTTCTTGAAGCCTAGCAGGGGGAGTTAAACAAGGGATCCCTTATCACCTTTTCTATTCATAATAGCATCTGAGGCTTTTTCAAGGGGTAATTTATATCTTTTGGACCAACACAAGATGAAGCCTTACTGGATGGGGCCATCAGGTCTTCCTATTTCTCACCTAGGGTTTGCTGATGAACTTCTTGTTTTTCTAAATGGTGAGTCAAGATCTATCTTGAATTTTAATAAATTCATGAGGGATTACCAAAACTCCTCTGGGCAGACTGTCAATCTGGATAAGAGCCTCTTTCTATGTGGCAAAACTTCACTTAGAAGAGTCAATCAAATTAAGGATCTTTTGGGGATGAAAAGAGCTTCTCTTCCAATCAGATATTTGGGAGTTAACCTGCACAAAGGGGTCAACATATTTGAGTACTGTGGAAAGATCATTAATCAGTTCGAGAAGAAGCTTACTACTTGGAATCAAAAGAACTTATCTCAAGGGGGAGGCTGATCTTAATTAAACATGTCCTTAATTCCATTCCCTTGCATGTTCTAGCTGTTGATACCTTGCCTAAGAGAGTCATCATTATCCTCAATAGGAAAATGGCTTTCTTCCTATGGGGATCTTCTGGAAATAAGAAAAAATTTCATTGGATTAAATGGAGTAATTTTTGCTACCCTACTGATGAGGGGGGTTTGGGTATCAGGTCTCTTACTGACATTGAAAAAGCATTCATTCTCAAATTATGGTGGAAATGGAAAGCTGGAGAGTCCATTTGGACTGAATTTATAAAAAAGAGATATGATAGAGTTGATATGATACCTAAAATCTCTGACTCTTCTATATGGAGAAGGATCTGTCACATCAATGATTATGCTTTATCCTTGTGCTCTTAATCCTCTAATGGAATTATCACCTGGAATTCAGAAACATCTGGGCAGTTCACCTTGAAATCTGCATATAATGAACTGAGGAGTCAACTTCTACTAACCCTCTCTTTTAAGCATCTCTTGCATAATAGACAGGAGCTGAAAATTACAATGCTGCAATTGAAAATTATCAAAGGAATACTTCATTTCCCAGAAAAGCTAAATAAGTTTCATATTATGCTTAACCCGTCCATTTGCCCTATTTGCAGGAATAGTGGGGCATCTCTGGATCACATTTTTTATAAATGCAGAAGGGTGAGACCCGTTTGGGTATACTATATGAAAATTCTGGGAGTTCCTGTAGAAAGGGAAACCTCCTTTATTCAACATGTTTTCAGAAGCTTTTGGCTTAAGGCAGGCTCACTGGACCTAGCTGATATATTCAGGCATAATATATCAGGAATCATTTCCTGGCATATTTGGAAAGTCTTTTCAAACCATCAATGGGGTGAGGGGTACATTAATACATCTACTGAAAACCACACTCATTCATCTTCTAGAATAGGAGAACAGGAAAGAGAGAGAAGATCAGATGAGCATGTGATACTGGACTCTTTATTTGAGCACTTCTACAACCAGCTACGTGCATCATTAGCTTCAACTTCTAAAACTGCTCAGCCTTACCTGTTGCCTGCTCCAACAGCAGAAGAATCACATGCTCCCATTCATAACGATGATGAGCATGCACCTAACAAACTCCATCTGATCACTTTACTTCTCAAACTGAACAACCAGAGCAATCTACAACACAAGAAACTCCTGAGACACAACAAAGCAACGAGTATACTGACCCTGATCAACCATTCATAACTCCACTACCTCTTCCTCATGAGAGAAGGTGGACGAAAGCACATATGTCAGAGCTGATAATTGGTGATCCATCAAGAGGAGTCAGTACCAGAGCCGCATCAGTCAATGAATGCTTGTACTCATGTTTTCTGAGTCAAAAAGAACCTACAAAGATGACTGAAGCATTGAGTGATCCGGACTGGATTGTTGCGATGCAAGAAGAGATGAACCAGTTTGAAAGATTGAAAGTCTGGAGCCTGGTGTCGCGGCCGTACAAGAAAACCATTATCAGCACCAAATGGGTATTCAAAAACAAGAAAGATGAAGACGGTGTGATAATCAGGAACAAGGCCTGCCTGGTAGCAAAAGGATACAATCAACAACAAGGAATCGACTATGATGAAACCTTTGCACCAGTGGAAAGAATTGAGGCCATAAGACTGTTCTTTGCATATGGCGCACACAAAAGCTTCACCATATATCACAAGGGTGACATCATGCTGATACATATTTATGTGGACGACATCATTTTTGCCTCATCAAATCCAAACTTCTGTCAAAAGTTCAGCAATCTGATGCGCACCAAGTTTGAAATGAGTATGATGGGAGAGTTGAACTTCTTTCTCGGGCTTCAGATCAAGCAAATGCCAGACGGAATATACATCAACCAGTCCAAATACATCCACAACATGCTCAAGCGCTTCAAAATGGATAGCAAGTCTACGATGAAAACCCCCATGTCTCCCTCACAAAAGCTCGACTCTGACCCTTCCGGGAAATCAGTCATGCTACCAATTATCGGGCTATCATTGGTTCCTTGTTGTATCTCACATCTAGTAGACTGGGCATTGTCTTTGCAACCTGTCTCTATGCACGATTCCAAGCAAATCCTAAGGAGTCACATCTGAATGCAGTGAAGAGCATACTGAGCTATATGAAAGGAACGGTTAATCTGGGCCTTTGGTATCCCAAAGAATCAGGTTTTGACCTAGTGGGATACTCAGATGCTGATTTTGCGGGTTGCAAGCTGGACAGAAAAAGTACATCCGGCAGTGCTTAATTTCTAGGTGAAAAGTTGGTGTGCTGGTCTTCTAAAAAGCAGAATTGTGTGTCCACTTCTACAGCTGAGGCAGAATATGTCGTCGCTGCTGCTAGTTGTTGTTCATAAATAATTTGGATGAGGACCCAGCTGAAAGATTACGGGTTCACATTCTCACACATCCTGATCTATAGTGACTCTCAAAGTGCAATTGCCATCACGTGTAATCCTGTCCATCACTCACGGACGAAGCATATTGACCTCAGATATCATTTCATCAAGGATCACGATGAGAAAAGCACCATGGAATTGTACTTTGTGTCCATGGAATTGCAACTGGCTAACATATTCACAAAGGCCCTGGATGAGAAGAGATTCAATTTTCTGATCTCTAAGCTGAGGATGTTGAACCAGAACGAATAAGTAACTCTGAACTGTGTGTGTGCGTCTGATCATATTTTTTTCTTTTTAAACATTTTTTTCTCAAAAATTGCATTTTTTTAATATTTCATGCATTTCATTCTTTTTATTTTTCATGCATCACATTTTTTCCTTCTTTCATGCATCAATTGTAAATTAATTTTTCAATGCATAAATCAAGGGGGAGCTTTTTCAAAATCATGCATAAATTGAGGGGGAGCTCATAAATATTCATTGTTAAAAGAGAAGTGTTGAGGGGGAGCAATTTCAAACAGAACAAAATGGGCCGGTCGATTTTAAAATTTTCGGACCCTATTTAGACTCAAAAATCTCGCATCTCCTCCCTCATTCTCCTTCTGCGCTGAAACGTTTGAACTTCTCTCCCCTCTCAATCAAAATCGCTCATCTCCCCTTTGGATTTCAAGGTTTTCGCTCATCTCAGAATCAAAGGGTAAAAACTTCACTTCTCATCTTGTTGCTATCTAAAAGCTTTCACAGGTACATCTCGTGAAGATGACGCACAAGTTTATGCGCAAAACAGAGCCCTGCACGATTTGGCTCTCATGCTCTTTTCCCCGTGCGCTATTTAGGGCTCACGAGTCATTAGACCATGCGCAATTGACCCCTGCGCGATTTAGGTATGATGCGCCATTTTGAGTGGTGCACTATTTTGAGCCATGCGCGAAACCTCTAAGAGCGAAACTCCCATGCGCCAAACCACAGACTCTGCGCGATTTATCCATTATGCGCGATCAAGCCCTATATGCAATTTGGGGCTGCGTTATTGTTCCTCATGCGCGAAACAAAAAAAGGAGGCCCGTAGTCCCATACTGATGAGTAAAATCCATCCTTGGGCCAAAAATGTTTCAAAGTCAAGGCCCACTTCAACTTATTTGGGCAAAATTATCTAAGACCCGGCCCAGGAACCTCCTAACACCTAACCCAAAGTCAATGTGGGCCCAAATAAAAAAGAACAAAGGGCCCAAGTTTACACTATAAACAAAATCAAAAAAAAACAAAAAGGGAGGGGCCCAAATTATCAAACCACGATCGACAATAGAAGAAAAAGGGCCCAAATAAGAGCTTAAGTTGTGGGCTTAGAAACCATTTTTTATCAAATGCTCTAATTTGTTTATCATTTTCAAATCGAAATGACAGTTGTTCCCAAAATCAGTCAGATCTATCCAAGGGCAAACTGGTACACGATCAAAGAGAACAACCCCATGCTGGATCCAGAAGTGTTCTCATGCCAAGATGAGGTCGTCAATGCCATTTTGAAAGGCCACAAACTGTGGAAGGCCCTGAGCGAATCTGCCCATGTACCAGAAGTGTATCTCCAATAATTTTGGGGAACACTCAACAAGGTCACAGACAACAATGGAGAGGAGATAGATGACGTGTTGACTGTCACTATCGTGAACACCAAGATCACTATCACCAAAGATTTGTTGCACCAAGCTCTACAAATCTCAGAAGAAGAAAACTATGATGAGCTTGCATCTGAGCCAGAGATTATGGCGGACATGATAAAGTTGGGCCATGCTAAACCAATAAAGCTCATTTTTTATGTCAGACCGGGACGCTTACCAAGACCGTGGAGGAAAATGCTATCAATTCTGAACAGGTGTTGTACTGCCAAACACACTGGCTTTGACAAGTGCAGCATCTACCTTCTGACCATCTTCCACGGCATCGCATTCATGAAGAACTATGACTACGTCTCGCTGATATGGGATGAAATTTTTGAGCTAGTCAGGAAGAGGACGAAGACGGACCAGATCAAACACCTTCCCTACATGAGGTGTTATCCCTGATTGTACGACATATCTCCCGATCTACCCCAGCAATTCCTCGACGATTATCAAAGGAGAATGTCTACATTTCGTCCGTCCAACGCCTCAAGAAAATGCCCGAGGTTCCCACACTGGTACCCATGACAACACCAGTGGCTCTTCTACAGTTAGCAAATCCGAATGATCCATCTGTCTGACGCTACTGTGAAGAGAACAACATTATACTCCCTATGGCTCAGATAATCCCCCCTGAGCCCACCCCTGGGAGTCAGCCGAGAGTGAGTGAGGGTCCTGAGAGTTCAACTCGGCCATAGAGACCAGTGGCAAGTTGGCCCCATGATGATCAGACTACGTCTGCTGAGGGCCACACCCGTGCTGAAGAGACTACCCATGATTCATCAAGCGTAGCCAGAACAATAGACGCTGATGATGAGGACTCTGGGAGCAAGGCTAAGGAGAGCGACAACGATGAAGGTGATGAGGATGACGATGATGCGAACCACAACGCACGCGAAGCCAAGAAAGCCCCGGTACAGAAAGGCAGACTCAGTATCAAGCTTTCTAGGGCTACATACAAAGAGGGGTCTCAACAGATAAAGAACACTCAAGGAGAAACCATCAGTGAGACTCGCTCTAAGGTACGTCACGATAACCCCTCCTCATCATCCATTCCTATGCAAAGAGTGCAAACAGCCAACAATATTGCAGAAGAAATGGCCTCGTTTGATAGTTGTTCCGACCTAGAAGAAATAAATCGGGCTAACCCCATAGGAGCAGAGACTGATATTTTCAGTTTCCGGGTAGAAGACCCACCATCTAGCCCAACTGTGCATGCACAAGCCCAACCTAGCCACTCTGCTGCCTCCCAACAGGTAGTAATTTCACAAATAGGGGATAATACACCCACCTCTCTGCCTCCCTACGACGCAGTTGAGGAATTATATAGTGATCTATCGCCCCGGACCACTACCCCTCCTTCAACCACGATGAGTCTAGGTGTCACACTCCCTACATTTTCAAATTTTTCTAGGACACATACACTTCTCACACCACCGCACTCTACAGGTCCACTTTACCTGTCAACAACGATCGGAGATACGTCGATGATGATCGGATTTCCTGCTGCTCAACAGATAACTCAATCATTATCTGCAGGCCACACTTCGGTAATCTTTACTGATGTTGTCACAACGGTTACTACCCCTGTAACCGGACACCCCGAACCCACCGACCTTTCTGTCATTCTACAGCATTTCATGGATTCCACCATTAAACCATGGGTGCACGAAGCAATATCCGCTCGGGCACAGAAATTCAGAAACACCCAGGTGCTTCAGGATGACACTACCCAATCACAACCATCAACATCCAACTCCCAACAACAACTTAACCCCATACTCACCCTTCAAACATCTGAACCCTCAACCACACAACCCCCAAAGCCTACCACCTCAAGGGGAACCCAGGATACAGAACGTGTGTCCTCCCCTACAACGACCACACCTCACCCTAACCCTTACACTATTCACTTTGAGGAACTTGAATCTATTATGTTAGCCAGAATTCTAGCAACCAAGAAGGCAACCGCACCCCTAGATAACAAGCCCTTCTTCGTGTATTCTTAGAAACCGATAGCACATGTCATGACAGTCTCCGTAGTCGCAAACGTTCACATGAGGACCCCGATGACTCGGATCCTCATGAGGGGGAGAACAAGAGGCAACAGACACTCGAGCATGGAGCATCAACTAACCAACAACCCCCACACGAATCCCATATCGGAATCCTCAAACAACCAGCCCCCATGCTCCACTCAACCCCATAGCCAAGCCGCAAACCAACACTTTTCTAGCATGGTCGAGCTAGACAAAACACTCTGAGGCATATCTCTCAGAGATATTGACCAAGGATGGAGTGGAAGTCCTGAGGTTGCTACATCGAGTACACCATTCTATTCAAGCCATCGGGAAGAACCTTGTTCTAGACTGATGACAACGGGCAATCCTTGTGATCCCGGCTCTACATCTCATGAAGCAACACAGCAGAAAGCTCCCTCTGAAGAACAAAGCTCGTCCATCTACGATCAACTAGAATACATCATTATAGATGAAAGATGGAACGTAGAATGGACAGAATGGGACGACATCAAACAAGAGGTCGAGCAATACGAAATGCAAAGAGGAGTCTATCTCAGAGACTTGCTGAAAAAGTGCGCCGAAGATCTAATAGGGTTTGAGGAAGATGAAATCGAGGAAGGGGAGGACTACAAGAAAACTCCAGCAGAGCTACCCTCCGTCATTAGACGAACAGGAGCGCTCTTGCCTAGAAATGAAAAACCATGGGAGAACATCAACATCACTGCCCCCTTCCAAGAGGAAATCTGAAAGCATTTATGAAGAAAGCCTGATAGGATCAAGAAACTTGATGAGCTCAAAGTCCGAGGTCTTACCCATGTAAAAGGTATGAAAGTCGGCGGGCATCTTCATATATTATATCATCGATCAACAGGCTTACAACGCCAGATTCTGGAACATGATTTGAAAACGAGCGAATGTCCTATTTGGGATATTCTGAATGTGTCTAGAGGAAATCATCATGGAATAAAGTATTCGATTTATCGATTACAGAGAACTGATGGCACAGAGTTCACCTGTCAGGAGAACGACTTCTTTCTACTCAAAATGGACGATATCTACCAAATGACCATGGCCTACAGGAACCTGTCAATCAGAAAGAACAAAGTCCTCAAAGAAGGATACGAAGCAATAAGACGCTTTATTCTGAGGCAAGTCAGAGTTCATGCCACTCATGATCTTCAGATGGATCTCGAGAACAACATCACCAGAACAAATCTTACAAAGCCAATCTTATACGGACCGGAGCTCGAAGATTTTCCACCGTACACCACTTTTGGAGATCCTCTCTCAGTCATCTATCTCAATCATGAAGAGAAGAAATGCATTCTAAGGATAGATGACATTGCAAGATACTATGATGGAACTCTGAAGATCATTAGAGACAAACTGCTTCCGCTCAAATCTGATATTGAACGAAGACTTGCTGAAGCCTCTGAAGCTGAAATAAAAGAATTTGATAGAATAATCGCGGTGCTAAAGGCAATCGATGACAAACTCGGAATGAGAAAAATGATGCGCATGTATGAGCATGCCGTAGCATTGCGGAAGAACTACTTCAAAAGGCAAACGAACCAATAAGAGCTGACAAAGACATTGGATCACAAAGGGGGAGATTGTTAGAGATATTTTTATCATTGTGATCCATGTATTTTAATTAGTCTTTTTGTAGAATTTATTAGACACTAAATAGGCCTTGAATGGCTATGGTATACTTACCATAATAGGAATGGACCTCCTCTTTATAGGAGCTCAATCATTGTGACCTAGCTTTCTACAAGGCTATATATATATGCCCTTTGTAGAATGCGTAGGTAAGCTTTTGGGAGAAAAGGTCAAGAGAGAAAAAGTTAGCATTAGAGAGGCTCATTTTCACGTAAGAAGGTTTTGTACGCTGAGTTCTCTCCTATCATTATGTATAACCTTCTTCAATGGAAAGCTTCCATTATATCATCTAGAGCTCCATCTTCATACATCATTATATAGATATAGTATAGTGATATCACACGGACCAACAGATATCCTGGAACTTATGAACTATACATGCTCAAAATTGGAGGTTGATGGAGTATATGGCCCAGGGACCCCCGGCCCACATACTTCCTCTACTACAATCAGGCCCAACAGGCCCAAACGGGCCAAGCCCATCAAAATGGAGCTCTAAGCAGCCCACAATACGCAAAGGGGTGCCTTCAGCCCCATGGCCGAAGGCTACCAGTGACGGAATCGAGCTCGGAAACATCACAGGAGAACCAGGCTTGAAAACCAAGCCTTCGGCAACTGCAGCCCTCGGCAGGTAGGAGCCCTCGGTTAGAAGAGGCATCACAGGAGAACAAGGCTTGAAAACCAAACCTTCGGCACCTGCAGCCCTCGGCAGGTAGGAGCCCTCGGTTAGAAGAGCCTTCGGCCCAGCACCCTTCAGCCGAAGGCATCCACCTCGACAGAATATCCTCTTCACATGCACCCGGATCACCGTACCAATTACAAACGTCACATCCAACCACCGCATTTAATGCGGCCACATGCGAGTGCCAGTGCCACCCCGGTCGAGGTGACCCCTCAACCACCAGAAAACTGACATGTGTCCTTATCTAGCATTTATTACTACTATAAATAGCCCGCCTTGGCATCGAGGCCAAAAAGAAGGACCAGAGCGAAAACCAAATGAGCCCTCCGGTTCTCACCATTGACGTACAATCAGCGTTCTCCGCCTTCATCCAAACTCTCACTCAAAACCCAGGTGCCTTCGGCACGCTGATACCCCTTCAGCCGCAGGTCGGGGAGAACGCCATTCTCCCCCCTCCTTCGCTCCCCTTCGTGAACCCTATCCTTCGGTTAGGGAACAACGAGAGGGTTGTGGCCCAGGACACCGCCTCTCAGGAAGTCCAATCCCAGGACCGCCACGACGCAAACAAAGAAAGGCCCCGGACCTCCGCCCTCGAGAGACTCGGAGGGGCGCTAGACTGCCGATGGGTCCAAGACCGCCTCGGCGGAAAGGTGCTCCAAAGACCTAAGGAAAGTGGAGGATTCGTCTCCAGGGCAGATGAGAAGCTTCCCCCTCGGGATAAAGGCAAAGCACCCCTCCATGCCGACGGCACCCGACATCAAATCAACAAGGCCTGCTCGGCCCATGGCCATTCGCAGGGGGCGGAGGCCCTTCTGAAGGACACCAAGGACGAAATTATTGCGGCCCTCCAGCACCGGCTTGATGAAATGGAGGCCCGTCACGCACATACCACCGTTGCCGCCCCTCATGCAGATTCTAAATATGAGGCCATGCTGGCCAAAATGGAGGAGATGCAAAGGAAATTTGCCGAAGGCTCCGGGGAACCCGTCATCCAACTCCGAACTATGACGCCATTTACCCCAAGGGTATTGGCGGCCCAAATCCCGGAAAAGTACCGAGGGCAACTCATCAAGCCCTATGAAGGAAAAACTGACCCCTAGGAACACTACAACAGGTATCAAAACAACATGATGATGATGGGGGCATCAGATGAATACTTATGTCGTTAGTTCCTTTCCACCTTGGAGAGACCAGCATACGAATGGTTCAACCGATTGCCCGAGGGCAACATTGACTCTTGGCAAGATCTTGCCCAACGCTTCCTCACCCATTTTGCCGGAAGGAAGCGCGCGAGAAAGCACTTCTCCCACCTCCTCTCCGTCAAGCAACAGCCTGACGAAACACTTCGGTCCTTCATTGACTGGTGGATGAAGGAGACAGACGAGATTGAGGGCGCCGACGAGCGTACCCTCCTCGTCCTCTTCCAGGGGGTTCTCCGCAGCAGCCCCTACACACGGAGCCTCATCACCGACCCCCCAAGATCATACCTCAGAGCACTCCAGCGGGGGAGCCTATACGCCGACGCCGACGAACTCCACTCCTTCAAGAAGAATGAGGGCCAGCCCTCGAAGAAGACAAACAACACGCCGGCCCCAAATGCGCCCTCGGCCGGAGACCGAGACCATGGAAGCCACACCCAGCAGGGCCGTAACCAACACCAATGGCGCCCTCGGCTGGACATGCCGAGGACTCCCCTCACGCACCCGGTGAGCACTATCCTCAACTATGCAGAAGAGTAGGACCTTTTCCCCAAGGACCCTCGGTCGGCGAGGGAGATCTACGCCATCCACCAAGGCGGCACTTATTGTCGTTACCACAAAAGCACCTCCCATAATACAGACGATTGTGTCTCGTTAAAGAAGGCTATTGAACTCTTAATTCAACAGGGTGAGCTCCACCAATTAATCAAAAATTCCCCAAGGAAAAACACCGGGGAGAACACCGATAAAGAAGAAGGGGACATCGCAACGAAGAAACATGAAATCGGGAGGCTCAGCGACAGCGAGGAGTTCGAGGAGCCCCAGCCGAAGAAGCGCCACCTCCGTTAATCATGTTCCTCGCCTTCGGCGTTAGTCTCAGCCTTGGGCCCTCGACCTCGAGGCACATTATCATCCCCTCGGCCTAGTGCCCTTGGCCTTGAGCGGTGAATCTTAACAAAGCCGTTGTCAAACAACGCACCCCTTGTATTCCGCTTATTTCTATGAATTTAAGTAAACTACAACACAATCCAGACATCTTATCCGCCCCTTCGAGGCCAAATGCCCAGGTATGGCCGATGGTGTCTAAAGACGAGGGGCCTGCAAAAGGCCCGCGTTTTTGGAGCGGGATGCTCGCCGCATCGCCGGCGCGCAACGCACGACGACAGGCTTGAAAGAATGGCTGAGGTGACGAAATCCCCAAACTTGGGGGTGAAACGGTAGTCGTCGGAAACCGATCAAGCCTAGCCCGCGCCGTAAATAGACGACGGGACCCCCCAAGGTCAAGGGACGGTTCAGCGATGTGGGATTAACAGACGAACCCCCGGACGGATCACTTGGACCCCCTTCCGGCCAAGGCGGGGAAGCAACCCCCTCGGCCGAAGCCTGGAAGAAGGAACACACATCAGGAGGACTAACATACGGCCTCCTGGCACAATCAAGGGACGGCCCAGCGCCGGGGGACTAACAGACGAACCCCCAGATGATGGATTGTACGGATCCAAACTATATAATAAATGGAGAGATTTGAGCTCAAGAATGTGGAGAAGATGAATGAATTGTGAAATTGAGACTTAGGTTTACAAGAGCTCCCTTTGGGAGTATAAATACAGAAACGATGGGCCGCGGGCCACTAATATGGGCCCGATAGGCCCAATTACACAAAAGGCTAATCTAGTACATACAAATGATATATGAACTCTACAATAATACAAATGATATAAATGACGTCCGATAAGCGTGAGTGGGCTGCTGTCCGGGCCCAATAGTCGTGAGACCCGGGGGTCCGAGTCTATATACTCCATCAGGAGTCCCCCACTCCCTGAGTCGAGAGTACTCGAGGCGAAAGGGAGTAGAACTGTGTGCTAATCTATCATCTGATGAGGAAACTTCGTGAAAAGTTTTGAATTTCTGCTTCTTGGGCTAACGGAGGCGCTAAGTCCCCTGCTCTTCCAGTCCCCCACTCCTTGAGGTGAATGTAGTGAGGTGAAGAGGAGTAGAGTAATGCACGTCTTGAATAGGGGGCCGAGGGTCGACACCTTTTGATCCACAATGGGGAGATGCCTCATTAAAAACCTCATTAGGAAAAAACCCAGTGGGAAAAAATCCTAATGAGGGAAAAAGAGTACACCGGATGCCCCCAAAATGAAGCAAAAGGGGTGAGCCCTTCGACCTAGGTGTGGAGCTGCAACGGTGTCCGTCTGCTGAGGGGATGGCCGAGACCAGTCTCTAGATGTGAGTAGCTCGGCATGATAAGTAGTCCTAGTCATCAAATAAAGATGACTAAGGGATGGGTCGAGTGACCGTCCACAATATGATGTCTGGTTCATCAAATAATGATGACCAGGACGTAAGGCCGATGGGCCGAGAGGCCTGTACGAGAGCTCCACGTTGTCGAATAAGGACGACGAGGCGATGTATGGCCGAGGGACTTGCATAGAGCTCCACGTCGTCAAATAAAGACGATTGGGCGATGTGTGCGGCCGAGGGGCCTGCATAAGAGCTCCACGTCGTCAAATAAAGACGACGGGGCGATGGTACGGCCAAGGGGCCTACATAAGAGCTCCATGTCGTCAAATAAAGACGACGGGGCGATGGTGCGGCCGAGGGGCCTGCATAAGAGCTCCACGTCGTCAAATAAAGACGACGGGGCGATGGTGCGGACGAGGGGCCTGCATAAGAGCTTCACGTCGTCAAATAAAGACGATGGGGCAATGGTGCGGCCGAGGGGCCTGCATAAGAGCTCCACGTCGTCAAATAAAGATGACGGGGCGATGGTGCGGCCGAGGGGCCTGCATAAGAGCTCCACGTCGTCAAATAAAGACAACGGGGCGATGGTGCGGCCGAGGGGCCTGCATAAGAGCTCCACGTCGTCAAATAAAGACGACGGGGTGATGGTGCGGCCGAGGGGCCTGCATAAGAGCTCCACGTCGTCAAATAAAGACGACGGGACGATGGTGCGGCCAAGGGGCCTGCATAAGAGCTCCACGTCGTCAAATAAAGACGACGAGGCGATGGGTGGCCGAGAGGCCTGTAGGAGAACTCCACGTCATCAAATAAAGATGACGGGGTGATGTATGGCCGAAAGAGGCCTATATGAGAGCTCCACGTCATCAAATAAAGATGAAGGGCAAGATATGGCTCAGAGGCCTACAAATGAGTTCCTCATCATCAAATAAAGATGACAGAACGATATGTGGCCGATGGACCTGTAGATGAGCTCGACGTCATCAAATAAAGATGACAGAGCGAGATATGGCCGATGGGCCTGTAAATGAGCTTCACGTCATCAAATAAATATGATGAAGCGATATAGGGCTGATGGGCCTGTAGATGATCTCTTCGTCATCAAATAAAGATGACAGAGCGAGATATGGCTGATGGGCCTGTAGATGAACTCTTCGTCATCAAATAAAGATGACAGAGCGATATATGGATGATGGTCCTGCAAATGAGCTCTTCATCATCAAATAAAGATGACAGAGCGATATATGGCTGAACTCTGGGCTCCTTTAGCCTTTCAGCCGGAGACCGCAAGATGTTCGCTATATCTGAATAGGGGGACGAGGCGGTGGACGCCTGTCTGAATATGATGATGACAACGCTGATGAGTCGGTTCGAATATGAGGACGACAAAGCTGACGAGCCGGTCTGAATATGAGGATGAGGCAATGATAAGCCGCGTGTCATATGAAGGCGACGGCCACCATCCAGGAAGGGATTGGCGAGCCTGGTCACTAGATAAGGACTTCAGCGCTGGGCCGGTCTAAATGTGAGGACGAGGCGATGATAAGCCGTGCGTCATATAGGGGCGACGGTCACCGTCCGGGAAGGGATGGCGAGCCCAATCGCTATAACAAGACTTCGGCACTGGGATCCAATCTTGAGATAAATAATCACGTCGCAGTCGAGAGGCTGATCGCGATGTGCGGATGACAATGATGAGGAGCCAGTCCGAAATATGATGACGAGGCGATGATGGGGCCAATCGTCATATAGAGGCGATAGTCACCATCCAGGAGGGGGTGGCGAGCCTGATCGCTAACCCAACACACTCGGCGCTGATGAAGCCGGTGTTGGGATAGGGTGTGACGTCGTGGCCGAGGGGCCGATCGTGATGCGAGGTCGTCAGCACTATGAGGCTGATCCAATAGTCCAAGCAGCGGTCGCCATCCGATGAAGGAATGACTGAGACCAGTCTTGGGGATAGATAATCACGCCGAGGCCGAGGGGCCGATCGTGATGTGCGGACGGAGATGATGAGTCGATCCGATAATATGATGACGAGGCAAGAATGAAGCCGATCGTCATATAAGGGCGATGGTCACCATCCAGGAAGGGATGGCAAGCCCGATCGCTAGCTCAAGACTCTCGGCGCTGAGGAAGCCAGTCTTGAGATAGATAGTCACGCCGAGGCCGAGGGCCGGTCGTGATGCGCGGATGGCGATGAAAAGAGCCAATCCGAAATATGATGACGGGGCAATGATGAGTCGGTCGTCATATAGAGGCGATGGTCACCATCCCTTCCTGGATGGTGAGCCCAATCGCTAGCTCAAGATCGCGTTGAGACCGAGGGGTCTGCCGCGATGTGAGGATGACGGCGATGATGAGTCGTTCCAATAAATGATGACGAGGCCATGATGGGCCAATCCTCATATAAAGGTGACGGTCACCATCCAGGAAGGGATGGTCAGCTCGATCGCCAGCTCAAGACTCTCGGCGCTGAGGAAGCCGGTCTTGAGATAGATAATCACGCCGAGGCCGAGGGGCCGGACATGATGTGAGGACGACAGCGATGAGGGGTCGGTCCAAAAATCCATGCAACGGTCGTCATCCGGTAAAGGAATGACTACGACCAGTCTCGAGATAAATAATCACGTCGAGGCCGAGGGGGGCGGTCGTGATATGAGGACGAAGGCACTGAGGGGCCGGTCCGAAGATCCATGCAACAGTCGCCATCCGGTAAAGGAATGACTAAGACCGGTCTCGAGATAGATAATCACTTCGAGGCCGAGGGGGCCGGTCGTGATATGAGGACGAAGGCACTGAGGGGCCGACCCGAAGATCCATGCAACGGTCGCCATCAGGTAAAGGAATGACTAAGACCGGTCTCGAGATAGATAATCACGTCGAGGCCGAGGGGGCCGGTCGTGATATGAGGACGAAGGCACTGAGGGGCCGGTCCGAAGATCCATGCAACGGTCGCCATCCGATGAAGGAATGACTAAGACCGGTCTCGAGATAAATAATCACGTCGAGGCCGAGGGGGGCGGTCGTGATATGAGGACGAAGGCACTGAGGAGTCGGTCCAAATGATGATGACGAGGTGATGGTGAAGCCGATCGTCATATAAGGGCGATGGTCACCATCCGGGAAGGAATGGCGAGCCCGATCGCTAGCTCAAGACTTGCGGCGCTGAGGAAGCCGGTCTTGAGATAGATGATCACGCCGAGGCTGAGGGGCCGGTCGTGATGTGAGGACAACGGCGATGAGGAGCCGGTCCTATATTATGATGACGAGGTGCTAATGAAGTCGATCATCATATAAAGGCGATGGTCACCATCCAGGAAGGGATGGTGAGCCCGATCGCTAGCTCAAGACTCGCGGCACTGAGGAAGCCGGTCTTGAGATAGATGATCACGCCGAGGCTGAGGGGCCGGTCGTTATGTGAGGACAACGGCGATGAGGAGCCGGTCCTATAATATGATGACGAGGCGCTAATGAAGCTCATCGTCATATAAAGGCGATGGTCACCATCCAGGAAGGGGTGGTGAGCCCGATCGCTAGCTCAAGACTCGCGGCGCTGAGGAAGCCGGTATTGAGATAGATGATCACGCCGAGGCCGAGGGGCCGATCGTGATATGAGGAAGGGCAAGGCGTTGACGTCGGACTGAACATGAAGGACGGTGGAGCTGGTCCGAATATGAGGGACGACGTTGGGCGCTCGTCTAAGGGACGGCGTTGGGCGCTCGTCTGAGATGAGGGACGGCGCTGGGCGCTCGTCTGAAAATGAGGGACGGCGTTGGGCGCTCGTCTCAGATGGTGGACGGCGTTGGGCGCTCGTCTGAGATGAAGGACGGCGCTGGGCGCTCGTCTGAGATGAAGGACGGCGCTGGGCGCTCGTCTGAATATGAGGGATGGCGCTGGGCGCTCGTCTCAAAATGAAGGACGGCGCTGGGCGCTCGTCTAAGATGAGGGACGGCGTTGGGCGCTCGTTTGAGATGAAGGACGGCGCTGGGCACTCGTGTGAAAATGAGGGACGGCGCTGGGCGCTCGTCTGAAAATGAAGGACGGCACTGGGCGCTTGTCTCAGATGAGGGACAACGCTGGGCGCTCGTCGTAAAATGAGGAACGGCGCTGGGCGCTCGTCTAAAAATGAAGGACGGCGTTGGGCGCTCGTCTAAGATGAGGGACGGCGCTGGGCGCTCGTCTGAAAATAAGGGACGGCGCTGGGCGCCCGTCTAAAAATGAAGGACGGCGCCGGGCGCTCGTCTAAGATGAAGGACGGCGCCGGGCGCTCGTCTAAGATGAAGGACGGCACCGGGCGCTCGTCTAAGATGAGGGACGGCGCTGGGCGCTCGTCTAAGGACGGCGCTGGGCGCTCGTCTGAAGATGAGGGACGGTGATGAGCGCTCGTCTGAAGATGAAGGACGGCGCTGGGCGCTTGTCTGAAATGATGGACGGCGCTGGGCGCTCGTCTGAAAATGAGGGACGGCGCTGGGCGCTCATCTAAGATGATGGACGACGCTGGGCGCTCGTCTGAGATGAGGGACGGCGTTGGGCGCTCGTCTGAACATGAGGGACGGCGCGGGGCGCTCGTCTAAAAAATGAAGGACGGCGCGAGGGGCTCGTCTAAGATGATGGACGGCGCTGGGCGCTCGTCTGAGATGAAGGATGGCGTTGGGCGCTCGTCTGAAATGATGGACGGTGTTGGGCGCTCGTCTGAAAATGAGGGACGGCGCTGGGCGCTCGCCTAAGATGATGAACGGCGTTGGGCGCTCGCCTGAGATGAGGGACGGCGTTGGGCGCTCGTCTGAAAATGAGGGACGGCGCGGGGCGCTCGTCTAAAAAATGAGGGACGACGCTGGGCGCTCGACTTACATGTATAGTATTTGTCTGATATGTACTTAGTATTGTTGTGGGGATTTCATATTTTGTTGCTCGAGGGCGGCGAGTGCGTGCGGTTCTCGGCTTCCCTCTTTTTTTTTTCGTTCTCTATTTCGGGGAGTGTCCTTCTTTCAGGCTTCGGCCGAAGGGGTCGATAGTCCTCCGACCGGTTTGGACTTCGTTTATAACGTCCATGATCTCAGGGGGGTCCCGTCGCCTATTTATGACGCGGGCTAGACTTTTGGTTGGTTTCCAACGGCTGTCGTTGCCCGACCCTGAGTTTGGGGATTTTGTCACCTCGGCCATGATTTCAGGCTTGTCGTCCTGCGATCAGGCGCGTGGACGACGCGGTGAACTTCCCATTTCAAGACGTGGGCCGTTTGCGGGCCCGTCGTCCTGGGGACAATCGTCGGCCCGGCCTGAGCGTTTCGCTCAAAGGGGCCGATACGACGTGCCCTCTCAGCTGGGCCTGAGCCTTTCGCTGATACAAAATACAAAGTGGAGCATATCTGAGCCCTTCGCTCTAAGGTTGCTGATACGATGCGTGGTATCTTCTATTTACCTTTCCAAAAAATAAGCGGAATATAATAGGTGCGTTGTTCATGGCAACGGCTTTTGGGCGACGCGATTAGCGTCACGAAGAAAGAGGTGTGCCGTTTACCACTCTCGGGCATAATGCCATGTGCGGCCGGTAGCGGCTCTCATTTTCAGATGTCCGAGTCACCAAATAAAGGTTACTAGGGTAGGTCGATGGACCCAAATATAATTCAAATCATTAAATAAAGATGTTCAGTAGACTAGAGCTCGGGTTCACCGCTCTGGGGTTTTTAACCCGCTCTAATGGTGATGATAAAAATAATAATGCCAATAATAATGCATCATTAGCGACCTCGGGAAATTTTAATCCGTCATAATGGTCTTCACCACCTCGGGGGTTTTTAACCCGCCATAATGGTGGTGGAAAAAATATAATTAATAATAGTAATAATTATACTACTATTATTTAATAAATATTTTAAGTGTATAAATAGGAGTATTGGGCACTTAGCTCTTATTTGGGCCAGAATAATGGATAAAGTGTTGATAATGGAGCTCATCACAGTTGGACAGCCCATTAATTTTGACTTGAACCAAGTCCTGGCCCGATAGAACTCAAGCCCTCCATCTTCACTGAGATTTCTCTCAGGGGTTACGCCAGAAGAAAAAACAGAAAACGCATCTCCTCCGTCTCATGAAGGACCTTCGGCTGTTCAAAATCATAGTTTGCATGTCAACTCAAACGGCACACCAGGTTGTAGGCATTCAACTATTGATGATGAACCACCCATAATAATCCTTCTCTGCTGCGAGAGAAGACAGTGTCGACAGCAGGGAGTTCTGATATACGCCCCAAAATAAAATCTGAAGCAGTCTGTTGTCAAAGAAAATGCTCTGGCCGCCATGAATGGGGGGAATCCATCAGAATTCGAGCTCGATAAAATAAAACCCACCTAGAACCCTTTTGGCGAGAGCTATGGGGGTTAAAATCCGTCGGATTCTGTGGTCTCGATTCTTGGAGCTTGCGATCCGCCATAGATTTAGAGAGAACAGTAGATCCGAAGAGAACCTCAGAGTAATGTTTTACCGGATGATGTTTTGAGCCTGTTGCGCCAGAGAGATTCCATTGCGAGATTCCTTTGATCTACAGATTGGGATTTGATCTTCGGTTTTTTCAGAAAACCTTTGATTTCTTTTTACAATCAAATCGTTAATGGCCATTTCCCAGATCTCTAAAATTCCGATCAAATTTCCAGAATTTTCCACCGATTTCATCATATTTTATGAATCTGCTGTGGATTTTTTTTTATGAATTTGGGGAGGATCTAACTTGATACTGTCCAATCTCTCAATGAAAGCACCATTGATGGATTGTACGGATCCAAACTATATAATAAATAGAGAGATTTGAGCTCAAGAATGTGGAGAAGATGAATGAATTGTGAAATTGAGACTTAGGTTTACAAGAGCTCCCTTTGGGAGTATAAATACAGAAACGATGGGCCGCGGGCCACTAATATGGGCCCGATAGGTCCAATTACACAAAAGGCTAATCTAGTACATACAAATGATATATGAACTCTACAATAATACAAATGATATAAATGACGTCCGATAAGCGTGAGTGGGCTGCTGTCCGGGCCCAATAGTCGTGAGACCCGGGGGTCCGAGTCTATATACTCCATCACCGGACGGATCACTTGGACCCCCTTTCGGCCGAGGCGGGGAATCAACCCCTCGTACGATGCCTGAAAGAAGGAACATACACCCAGAGGATTCCTGGAACTATCAAGGAAAGGCCCTCGGCCTCAATTCGATTCTAAATCACCAATGGCCCTCGGCATTGGCATGATTCCACGTCACCAACGGCCCTCGGCCTCAACATCAGAATGGCCCTCGGCCTTAGCGTGACTCTATGCCACAACGGTTTTGGCCTTAGCGTTATCTCACATCACCAACGGCCCTCGGCCTCAGCGTGATTCCACATCACAATGGCTCTCGGCCTCAACATCAACAACGGCCCTCGGCCTAACCATAAAAACGGCCCTCGGCCTCAACATCAATAACGGCCCTCGGCCTCAGCGTGATTCCACATCACAATGGCCCTCAGCCTCAACATCAGACGTCCCTCGGCCTCAACATGACTCTATGTCATAATGGTTTTTGCCTTACATGATTTCACATCACCAAAGGCCCTCGGCCTCAGCGTGATTCAACATCAACAACGGCCCTCGACCTCAGCGTGATTCCACATCACAACGGCCCTCGGCCTAAACATCAGAACGGCCCTCGGCCTCAACATCAACAACGGCCCTCGGCCTCAGCGTGATTCCACATCACAATGGCCCTCAGCCTCAACATCAGACGACCCTCAGCCTCAACATGACTCTATGTCATAACGGTTTTTGCCTTACATGATTTCACATCACCAAAGGCCCTCGACCTCAGCATCAGAACGGCCCTCGGCCTCAACATCAACAACGGCCCTCGGCCTCAACATCATACGACCCTCGGCCTCAACATGACTCTTTGTCATAACGGTTTTTGCCTTACATGATTTCACATCACCAAAGGCCCTCGGCCTCAACGTGATTCTACATCAACAACGGCTCTCGGCTTCAGTGTGATTCCACATCACAACGGCCCTCAGCCTTAACATCAGAACGGCCCTCAGCCTCAACATCACAACGGCCCTCGGCCTCAGCGTGATTCCAAATCACAACAACCCTCGGCCTTCATCCCTCTGGCATTTTATTTGATGTCAGGGGCTATCATACAGGCCCATCGGCCTTCATCCCTCCGGCATCTTTATTTGATGTCGGGGGCCATCACACATGCCATCGGCCTTCAGCCCTCTGACATCTTTATTTGATGCCGGGAGCTATCATATAGGCCCCCTCGGCCTTCATCCCTCCGACATCTTTATTTGATGTCGGGGGCTATCATACAGGCCCATCGGCCTTCATCCCTCCAACATCTTTATTTGATGTCGGGGGCAATCACACAGGTCCCTCGACCTTCATCCCTCCAGCATCTTTATTTGATGCCAGGGGCTATCATACAGGCCCATCGGCCTTCATCCCTCCAGCATCTTTATTTGATGTCGAGGGCCATCACACAGGCCCCTCGGCCTTCATCCCTCCGACATCTTTATTTGATGCTAGGGGCTATCATACAGGCCCATCGGCCTTCATCCATCCGGCATCTTTATTTGATGTCGGGGGCAATCACACAGATCCCTCAGCCTTCATCCCTCCGGCATCTTTATTTGATGCCAGGGGCTATCATACTGGCCCATCGGCCTTCATCCCTCCGACATCTTTATTTGATGTCAAGAGCCATCACACAGGCCATCGGCCTTCAGCCCTCCGACATCTTTATTTGATGTCGGGAGCTATCATACAGGCCTATCGGCCTTCATCCCTCCGACATCTTTATTTGATGTTGGGGGCCATCATGAAGACCCCTCGGTCTCCATCCCTCCGGCATCTGTATTTGATGCCATGGGCTCTCACATGCACAAGCCCACCTGGCCTTGCACCCCTCCGTCACCTTTATTTGATAATGGGGGGTCCTTAAAAGATCCTTCGCTTTTTCATGCAGGATCTAAGGCTGATCTTGGATATCCCCTCAGCAGACGGACACAACCGCCGCTCAACAATCAAGGCCGAAGGGTGCACTCCTTTTGCTTCATTCTGAGGGCATCCGGTGTACTCTTTTTCCCTCATTAGATTTTTTTTCCCACAGGGTTTTTTCCTAATGAGGTTTTTAACGAGGCATCTCCCCATTGTGGAACAAAAGGCGTCACCCCTCGGCGGCTCCTGCTGAAGGCATGCATCACTCTACTCCTGTTTCCCTCGAGAAACTCTCGGCAAAAGGAGTGGGGGACTGGGGGACTCCCCTCGGCCAAACACGCAAATGTTAAAAAAATTCTATTTCTCAGCTACAGCAAGCTGAGGCAAGATCACAACGGCAATCTACTCCCCTCGACATGATGTCTTCGGCTTACAGAATGCCTCCGGCCACACAATGCCTTCGGCCACATGATGCCTCCGGCCACACAATGTCTTCGGCCACATGATGCCTCCGGCCACATGATGCCTTCAGCCACACAAAGCCTTCAGTCAACAAATGCCTTCGGCAAAGCACACAAATGTAGATCTCTCATTACTTTACAAACTACAACAAAGAAAAACATACGAGCAACACACTTACACTCCCTTCAGGAAGCTCTCAGCCCTCTACATATGGGGGAATTGAGAAAATGAGGCACCCAACAGAACAGGGAAGCCTTCGGGGCAATCACCGCAGCTACTCCTTTTCCCTCGAGTACCTTTCGGCAAAAGGAGTGGGGGACTCCTGATAGAGTATATGGCCCAGGGACCCCCGGCCCACATACTTCCTCTACTACAATCAGGCCCAACAGGCCCAAACGGGCCAAGCCCATCAAAATGGAGCTCTAAGCAGCCCACAATACGCAAGGGGTGCCTTCAGCCCCATGGCCGAAGGCTACCAGTGACGGAATCGAGCTCAGAAACATCACAGGAGAACAAGGCTTGAAAACCAAGCCTTCGGCAACTGCAGCCCTCGGCAGGTAGGAGCCCTCGGTTAGAAGAGGCATCACAGGAAAACAAGGCTTGAAAACCAAGCCTTCGGCACCTGCAGCCCTCGGCAGGTAGGAGCCCTCGGTTAGAAGAGCCTTCGGCCCAACACCCTTAAGCCGAAGGCATCCACCTCGACAGAATATCCTCTTCACATGCGCCCAGATCACCGTACTAAGTTCAAACGTCACATCCAACCACCGCATTTAATGCGGCCACATGCGAGTGCCAGTGCCACCCTGAGCGAGGTGACCCCTCGACCACCAGAAAACTGACATGTGTCCTTATCTAGCATTTATTACTACTATAAATAGCACCCCTTTGCCCCATTGTAAACCACGCTTAATACATATCGAATATACACTCTCTCTCTTACTTATGTGCTCTGACTTCTCTCTAATTATTCTCCGCAATAACCCCTCGGATAAGCTACCCCCCGGGTACACTATCCATCAGAGGTCAACTCTCCAAGGAACTCAGAGAGCCAAAGAGAAGAAGCGAGCCCGAATCAAGGTTGGACAAACTCAACACTCCTAAGATGCTAGGCAGATCAAGCAAAGCAACACCAAACAAAATAGAAGCAGTTGTAAATATGTGCAAAAAAGATAGGAAGGTGAGAGGTGTTTGGTTGCATGCCACTCAAGGGCGGAAAACAACTCCAGGCACGTAGGCCTGGAAAAGTGTTACCAAAGTGTTTGTTGAAATAAATTCAAGCGTCGGGAGCAGGAAGGACCGAGGCATCAGGAACAGGGCCATCAGAGGGGATCTCTGGGTTTGCCATAACTTCCGGCAATCCCCAGGTCTTAGCGGAAAAGAAGGGGTCTCGATTAAGCAGAGCCTCGTAGATGGACTTCTTCATATAGTACTTACCCAGTTGGAAACATAGGGTGTAATACTTGAGATTTAATTTAAACGGATTAATAGTATTACTCATACAAACAAGGTGCATCTCCTTTTAAGGAACCTCATAAGCTAAGAACTTCAAAGTTAAGCGTGCTTGCACAGGAGTAGTCTTGGGATGGGTGACCCCCTGTGAAGTTTCTCAGGGCGCACACGGGTGAGGACAAAGTGCGCGGAAAAAGCTAGTGGCGGTTTGTGAGGATAGTACTGGAAGTCTAGAGTAACTACCTCGGGTCCTGCACGGGGCGGGGTGTTACAAAAATTACTGGGGGACTATACCTTACCCAATAATAATACAAAAATTAACAATATCTAAAAAAACTAAGGCCAAGTTTATCTGTAAAAACAGTAAATTCGTCAAGCTTTAATCTGGAGAAAAGGTGTGCTGGCTAATTCGCCCCCCTCAAAACATGTCCGAAGATAAGGCTTCCATCAACCATCCCTCTTCTCCATTCATCTGTAACCTTGCAAGCAAAACCATCCAAAATATTCGCTGTAATGGGCTCAATCGCACCTTCAGAATCTGACTCCACCTCCATTTCTCTAAATCCATGCTCGAACATCTAATGGACCGATTCGAAAATAGCACTAATTTCCGCCTCAAGTACCGACCTAGCAGAAATTGGAAAGTGTAGTGCACAGATGAAATCGCCAGCAACATTTCTCAAAATAGCTCCACCTGCAGATTGTTCCAGCCCATATGAGGCATCCACGTTCAGCTTGTATCCCAAATCAGGTATCTTCCATTTGACAATCTTAATTTTGGGTAAAGAAAACCGAACCCTTAATGGTATGAGAAATTCCTCAAATAGAATAGGGTTCTGAACCCCTTTGAATTTCAGCTTTTCCAATTTCAAAATATACCATTCCTGTGTAAAAAGCCTTATCTGTTGGATCACCACCGCAGTAGGGGGAATGTTAATCCGATCTCCCCACATAACCTGAGAATAGATTTTCCAGATATGCCATGTTATAATACCAGGCAAGTTGTGTCTGAAAATATCCCTGAGACTTTTTGAACCCGCTTCCATCCACCATGCTATGAAAATTTGTCATACAGAAATAGTACCAGCGTAATATGAGATTTCAAAAATCCCCATAAAATATCTCCAAATACTCCTAGAATAGCAACAATTGTAGAGAACGTGATCCATGTAACCATTATCTCTTTTACAAAGAGGACACGTAGATGGAAAAATAGGGAACCTGAATCTAGATAAATTATCTAGAAAAGGAAGTATTCTGTGTAGCAGCTTCCATTCAAAAATTTGAATCTAATTTTTTTGTTGCTTATGCCAGGCATGCTTGAAGGAAAACGTCTCAGATCCACTCTTCCTAATTAAATTGAATGCAGATGATAAGGTAAAGGTACTTTTACTCTCTGGCAGCCAAATCATCCCATTAGGCCCTTCATCAACATTTTCCATCCCAATTGCATTAATATCACAGATTCATTTCCAAATTGTAGAATCATAGGATTTGGGAATCATATTCTGGCCTCTAGGGTACCTTAAGTGATAGAAATTAGCCCAGAATGAGCTATTACACTTCCACTTTCACCATAATTTCAGTGAAAGAGCTTTCTGAATATCATGTAATGTTCTGATCCCTAACCCTCCTTCTTCAGTTGGAAGACAAACGTCCTGCCACATAATCTAGTGATATTTCCTGTTGTTACTTGTTGATCCTCACAAAATTGGCTCATTTTCCTTTCCAAAATCTTAATCACTGATTTAGGAAGATTGTCAACTGCAAGAGTATGTAAGGGAATAGTATTTAGGACATATTTAACCAGAACAGCTCTTCCCCCCATATTCAGAATCTTCTGCTTCCAAGTTGACAATTTCTTATCCATAGCTTGTATAATCTAATTTTGTTTTTTCCTTTATGCAGAGCTACCCCCAAGTATCTCATTGGCAGATTAATCTTGGTCATCTCCAAAAGTCTCCCTAACTTTCTAACTCTGGCCAATGAAGTTTTTCCACAGGTAAAACTGCTTTTACCAAAATTAATTGTCTGTCCAGATGCTCTTTGATACAATCCAAGAAATTTTTTAAAAACTTGAACTGATCTAGCTTCACCATTTTAAAAAATGAGGATGTCATCTGCAAAGCATAGGTATGACATAGGCAGTCCAAACTGTCCAATCCAGTAGGGTTTGATGGAGTGAGAATTAATTAGGGCTTTTAGCCCCCTAGAAAAGGCTTCAAGAGCAAGAATGAATAAGAAAGGGGATAGAGGATCACCCTGCCTTACACCTCTGTAGGACTGGAAAAACCCAGTAGGAGAGCCATTAATAAGGACAGAGAAATGAGTTGCCTTTAGTTGATCCAAAACCAACTTAATAAAGGGTCCAGCAAAACCAAATTTAATCAATATGGCTTTCAGAAAGTCCCAGGACAGTCTATCAAATGCCTTGGCCATATCAAGTTTGATAATCACATTAGTGCCCCTAACTTTCTTATCTAGAGCATTAATCATTTCTTGGGCCACTAGAATGTGGCCAGCGATGTCCCTCCCTGACATAAATCCAGCCTGTTCCATGGAGATGAGTTTAGGCAGAATTGAGCTGAGTCTAGAGGATAAAACTCTAGTACAAACCTTACTGATGAAGTTAGATAAGCTTATTGGCCTGAAATCAGCAAAAGTTGATATCTTATCCCCTTTAGGAATAAGCACAATAAGAGTACTTGCCATAGCTTTCGGGATGTGATTTCCAATAAAAAAATCCTGAACCGCCCTAACCACATCCATACCAACAATGTCCCAACAAGTTCTGAAAAAAACACCATTAAATCCACCCGGACCAGGGGCTCCCTCTTTATTTGGACTCCACACTGCCTGTTTAATTTCATCCGTCAATGGAATTTGCATAAGCATATCATTATCACTGTCATTTACAAACTTTGGTATATATTGCAGCAATTCATCTACATCCTCCACAGGTTCTTCTGCAAAAATTCCAGATAAATAGTCCTCTGCAGCCTTGGCTATAGTGGCAGGATCACTACAAAGGTTACCAGCTGAATCTTTAACAGAAGATAAGTGTTGCATCCTCCTTTTGATATTAACATATGAGTGAAAGAAGTGGGTGTTAGCATCTCCCTCTTTCATCCATTTAATAAGTGCTTTTTGCTTCCAGAAATCCCTTTCTTGCTTGTACTTAAACAAAAGCATGGCTTGTTGATAGGACCAGTTCTCTCTGTTATTAACATTGGGCTCAGATTCATAAAGAAGCTCTGCTTTTGATACTCCCTCTTCCAACTTATTGATATCTTCAAAAATATTGCCAAAAGAAGTCTTATTCCATTCCTTCAAAACCTTTTTCAGAAATTGTAACTTATCATACAAGCCCCTCATACCTCCCCCAGATTTGCATGCATTCCAGGCATTTTTAACCACATCTAAAAAATTTGGATTAGAGACCCACATATTTTGGAATCTAAAAGATCTTGGCCCCCCAATTGACTGATTTTTGCATTGCAGCGTGATAGGTGAATGATCTGAAGATGATTTATTCAAGTGGTTGATTTGAATAGAGTCAAAGATTCCCAGAAAGGGTGAATTGACCGGAATTCTATCCAACCTGCGCCAAACTCTGTCAGTAGTTCTGATTCCAGTCCAGGTATAGGAACTCCCATGATAAGGTAAGTCTAGCAACTCACAGTTCCTAATACAATCTCTAAATTCATTCATACTAATCAATGGTGGAAGAGAGAGACCCTTATGTTCTCCAGGAGTTGCTATTGCATTAAAATCACCACCCACCATCCAAGCTTCTTTATTAGAACCAGCCCAACCTTCGATGAAAGACCAAAGATTTCTTCTTTGAATGTAAGTATGAGCTCCATATACAGTTGTAAACCAAAAGGAAAATGAGCCATATGCAACCTTCATATGAGTGAACTGATCACCAGTAATAATATCACATATTCCAACATAAGCAGAATCCCAAAACAACCAGATCTTATTAGCAGAACAAAAGAAATAATTGTTCATTCCCAACTCCATAGCAAAGGTAGATATTCTAGAAGAAGAAACAATAGGCTCAATAATAGCAATTAAATGAATTCTCCACTGTCTAATTAAGTCACGTAGCCTTGGACAGGAAGAAACAAGGCCACGAATATTCCAAATTAGACAATTCATTGAAAAAGAGGGGGGAAAGCTATTGACAGCTTTTTAGCTGCATTTCTGGTAAGTCTAGGGGTGTCAGGGACAACATGAGTAGGTTGTTTCTTCTTTTTCCTTGCCACTTTAATAAAACCATCATCATCTTTAGTTGAATCAACATTCCCGATATCTGATAATGTTATTAATTCTTCATCAGCCACACTGATTGGATTCTTCTTTACTAAAGCTTGAACCTTTCTGGTAAGAGAAGAATGTCCCTCTTTCCATTTATTTATATTATCAGGTGAGCACCAATCACCCTCTGAAGCATAACCTTTGGCACACAATGCAGGATCATATTGATTTCTTTACTGAATCTTCAGGAGCTGATAATCATCAGTTGCAACCTCAGATGTAAGTAATTTGGCTGCCCTTCTTAAAAGAGTGTCCTCAATGATATCTGGTTTCTCATTCTGCTCGTGTTTGTTTACAGGATCTGTATCGATTGGATCCAAGACCTCAGTATAAACTTCTTCAATATCAGAGCTTTCCATATCATCAATATTAGCTTTAGATGTTGATGGAATATCTAAAGCATTTGTAGAAACTGTAATATGTTGAACAATTTTAGCCTTTCCCATATCTATTCCTTGAGCTTTACCCCCGTCTGTAATTAAAGGTTGTTGTGGCTTCTTCACCTCCTGCGTGGTAGTTTTAGCAACCCATTTTCCCTTGGATGCCAAATCCTCATGATCAAGCCCTTCCTTTTTGTAACCAACTTCCCAGGTCGCTTTGGGCAAGCAGCCCCAAAATGACCTAGATGTGAACATTTGACACAATAAAGTGGCCTGTTTTCGTAAATGACTGCTTGGGAAAAGTCTTGTGATCCACATTGGATCCAAATCTTGTTGGACATCTCCCCTGTGAGATCAAGCTCAACACAAACCCTTGATACGGATGGCCTGGATAAATGAATGGGTACATTTTCAAAGCATACCCAAATAGGAACAATCGGAGATTCAACATTAGGTCTAAACTCCGGAGTCCATTTAGTAACACGCATAGCACTACAAAAAATATCCCATACTTGGCGATTCCACAGCCGAATATAATCATCTTCTAATTCAAAACGTATCAAAATATGCTTTTTCTCCAAGAGCCCTAGCTGAAACTTACCTTTGAATCCAATCAATTCAAAGGCCTTACACAAGAAATTCATAGACGGTCTCCCTGAGAAAAAATAACCAATCAGATCCCTTGTATGTTTTGATGCTAGTTGTTGAATTTCCTCTTCCGGAAATGTAATTGCAAGCATCCCCTTGTAGCGCGAAATTTGTTTTTTTTTTTTTGACAAAGGCTAATCAGATGATTCATCAGCAACCACCGATGCGAACGAACGCCCAGTCCATGCCTTGGCCGGAGGAGGAGGCGCCGCCCCCTCAGCCACCGTCTGAATGCTCATTCCGCCTCCACTCTTTCTCTCTCTTGGTTTTCAGTTTTCTAATTTCATTCTTCCCACCTCGCTAATGCGGACGATCTAATGCTAGCTCTGATATCACTTGTGGATCGTTGCGCTTACCGCTACACTAAAAGCAATCGCTGATAGTGTAACACGCTTCTCCCCCTTTATAGCACAGGTGAAGCGTCACGCGGCTCGATTGCACCGGCAGGCTGGCAGATTGCTGGCACCGCATACCCGCGGCCCAATGAGAACGTTGCGTTCCTAAGTGGAGGTGATTGTAGTACTTGTGATTTAATTTAAACGGATTAATAATACTACTCATACCAATAAGATGCATCTCCTTTTAAGGAACCTTATCAGCTAAGAACTCCAAAGTTAAGCATGTTTGCACGAGAGTAGTCTTGGGATGGGTGACCCCTGGGAAGTTTCTCAGGGCGCGCACGGGTGAGGACAAAGTGCGCGGAAAAGGCTAGTGGCGGTTTGTGAGGACAGTACTAGAAGTCTAGAGTAACTACCTCGGGTCCTGCAGGGGGCGGGGTGTTACATAGGGCCCCCCCTCTGCGAGTTTATCCTCTCCCTCAGGGGTCAATAGCCACTCTAGGGCGATGTCAGCCCGGCGTTCGGAAATACCTGTTCCACGTGAGCCCTGAAAGCACCCCCGTGCACGTAAGCCTGAATGGCCTCGCCCCGGCCTCCTGGATCTTCTTCTTTAACTCGTCCTCTTTGATCTGCCATGCTCCCTCAACCGCCGTGTGAGCAATTGTGGCCTCCTCCAGTTTCCTCTCAGTCGTAACCCCGGGCAGCCTCCACACCTCTAAGGTGGCCCTCAGGTTTGCCACAGCTTTCTCGAGCTCGCCAGAGGATCCCCGAGCTTCACCCAACTCCTGTTGCAAATGGGTAGAACTGGAAGCCACCAGGATGAAGACCTGAAATCAAAATGGTAGAGTATAAGGCACAAGTAGCGTTAACACAAAAGATTGACCGAGTAGCAGAAATACAGGAAAAAGGTACCTTAGTTGCGGCTCTAGCAGCCCATTTTAGGGCCTCGGTAGAAGACAAGCCTCCAAGCTCAGCCTGGTCAACAGGAGGAGTGACAGCCAGTGGCGGACCCACTAAGGGTCCCACGGGGTCCCGGAACCCCATGCCCTTCCAAAAAAATACCTATATATATACTATATATATTTCATTTAAAACTGACTCATTAAAGTATAGATATACCAAATACTAGAATTGTATCAATGGAACGGGTTAGAGTAGTGGTAGAAAGCTCTAGCGTAGCTTGTGTTTGATCCAAAGGTCCAAGGATCGAATCCATTGAATGCCTGAATATTTTTGCTCCGCCTATTTTCGTGCTCTTTAATCCGAAGGTCCCACTGTTCAATAGTTAGCAGATTTTTTCCCCCTTTGCTGTGAGCACCAAACTTATTTATTAACTAATTTTTATCCACATTATATTCTTTGTATATGATTAAGATTAGGACTAGAAATCCTGCTTATCATTAAACCATTATTATAAATAATTACATTTGTATTATATACATTATAAATGCTGTAAAACAAAATAGCATTTTAAAAAGGTCTTATTATCATAAAACACAATAACCGATTAATATAAAAATTATGTTAGAAGTAATATTCTTCAATTTTTCACATCCAAGATATATATGTCACATAATATTGAATATATTTATTTTTGATCTACAAACTACAAATTAGTTTATACTTCTTCATCGAACTGAACAGTTTAAACGTTATAGCAAAAGTCGTGAGAATTTTATTGGTTGATATATTTGTAGCTCAAAACACATTTTTTTTAATATTTTGTGTGACTTTTCAGATTGGTTATTTATTTGATTAAGTACGTCTTTAATATAGTACGCACTAGTAAACCAATTGTTTTCAACTTTTATTTTTCTTCGATTTATTCTAATGGTAGATGGGTCAATCATTTCAAACTCGATCAACACTATGTTAATTTCGCATTAAACTCATATATTCATATCTATAAAATGTGAAAGACGGTTAGAATATTTTTTAATTGGACTGATTTTGGAAAGAAGGCTAGACAAAAAATAAATAAAGTAGAACATACTCCATTAGTTTAGACTTTAACAGATTAGGTCAAATCAGATCAAATTTAGATAATACGTAGTAATAAAATATACACTTACTAGACGTTAACCAGCTCATGATAAATTAGGTCATACCAAAATTTAAAAAAAAATACATATGCGATATTAGTGTCATATGAAATATCATAATCTTTTTTTAGTAGTTTGATATTTTTTTTTGGAAAATTTGAACACAAATGAAAGAATTATAACATTTTATAAATTAAAGGTACAATTAGAGTAGGGACCCCGTGACTCCATTTTTCTGGGTCCGCCACTGGTGACAGCTAGGGCTAAGGACACTGGATTGAGACTAGGAATGGCAACGAGACAAATCGGCTACGGTTTTACACATAACCGTAGCCACCCCGTTTGGTAATCCCCCCGCCCCATTACCTAACAGGTAATTTATACCCAAATCATAACCACCCCAACGGGTAACAGGTATAACTGCGGGTAACCGCGGGTAAACAATTTAATAAATGAGTCGTTGATATTTAAATATAAAATAATATTTTGAAAGGCGAAAAATGGCATCACCTAAACGTCTCTGACGCCACTTTAAAGTTTCGTATACCTAAAAAACGAGAAACGAGACAACCTAAATTAATTTGAACCTAAAAATACTTAATATGAAAAATAATTAATCACGAATAAATCTGATAATAATCAAACAAGACTATTAAGATCTATTATGAACTTTCATTTATAGTTAGTACATCTATTATCCAAATATACACAATGAAAATAGAAAATTTTCATCTTTTATTAGTTGTGGGACTGATAAGTACATATTACAACACGCATTTGATGCGTGTTGGGGTTGCATTTTGATAGTTTTCCTATCTTTAAGGTGTTGTAAGTCTCAATTTTAACTCAAGTTATGTTTACCGGGCGTTGGTTCGAGTTTTGTGTCATTTGGAGTCAAAATCAGGATTTTAGACACCAACACCGGCGCTTGAGAAGCAATCGGGACGAGTTGAGAAACATTAGAGATTGATTTGAGAGCTTTGGAGTTCACCGGGAGGTTTACGATGAAGAGTTGAAGACAAAAGAGCTCTAGGATTGGCTACGGGGTCAAAAGAAGACAAATAGAGCTTGAAAATGACGATCAGGGTGACCTTCTGTTAATCATTCAAGCATATATCCTTGTAGAGACATCCAATGTACACGTTTCAAGTTCCATATGAAATCCAACTTCAAGGGCTACAAATAATGCGAAGACACCTTTTCGAGAATCTGATAGGAAGAATGTGAAAACAGATGACGAAGTCAAATGATCCCTGTTGCGATTTCAGAATGAGACATTCCACCATTTTATTCATATCTCTTGATTGGATGATTCAAATCCAATTCAGAAAATTGGGATGGATAGAGGACTTCATTATTTACAACTTTCGTGAAGGAAGTAAAGTCAAATTCGGACGTTTTACCCAAGCCGTGCGTGCCCCGTTTTTGTTTCCTAATTTAAGTGCGAATTTCCTTGTTTCCTAATTCAACCCGAATTGCTTTGTTTCCTATAAATAACACCTTTCTAACCCTAATTAAAGGGGGGAGCTTAGAGAGAGACCTAGGGACGAAATTTTTTCTACTTTTCCATCTTGTTCTTCAATTCCCTTGGATTATTTGTAAGTTCCATCTTTTTAATTAATGACAATTAATTCTATTCTTCGCAATTCTATTGATTCTTCAATTATGAGTTGTGAGTAGTTTTAATTAGGGATTTGGGGTTGATGAAGGGGTTAATCATGATGTATGGTTAGGTTCTTGATGGTGTAAATTGCATGAATGCCATTTAATTTGTGTTTGAATAATTTAATTGATATCTTTTGTAACCTAGAATGGCCACTAGAATTACAATTGCTTATAGAATAAATTAAGAGAGATCTAATTTGTTCTAGGACACATTCACACACACTTAATCGTTCGCTAATAGATTAGTAGCGATTAAGGGACCGTAAGCTCGTTCGTCTTGGCAATAATTTAGGATCCTGTCGCATGATAGATCAGCCTGGTCCCCTAAATTATTGTACTCTACGCCGCGAGAGCGGTAAGAACTTAGTATTGATTAGCTAGGCTCAATTAAATTAAATTCATGTAATTAAGCCTGATCTGCCAGAAATCTGATTACCCCGGAATCAATCCATGTTCCCTTCGTTGTTAATTAAGAAGAACCCAATCATTTACTTTTAATCGTTTATTTGCAATTTTAGTTTTCTCAAGCAACCAAATCTCGCACGACCGCATTTATTCTATTTATTCTTTATCGCTGATTTTTAGTTAATTCTTAATTCCCTTTTACCGTCCATGTGGAGACGATACTCGTACTTTCACTGCTATATTACAATCTTTTTAAGTGCGAGAAAACTCACATCAGGGACAAATAATAGATAAGAAAATAATAAAAATATAACTAAAAGTAAACGGGGCGAGTAATGGGTGTGCATGTATAAAACCGTAACCGCCTCATTACCCGAAAAAACAAAACGGGTATTCCCCGCCTCGTACCCATTACCTGGTTAATGCGGTTTTCCCTGATTTGACTAGGACAGTTCGGTGCGGGTATGCATCGGATCGGTTACAATTGCCATCTCTAGTTGACACTGCCATTCAGAATGGAAGCGGATTCAGGGCGCATGGACAGATGGATCATATGGCGGGGCGCCAGAGTTTCCTCCTGGTTGCCAGATTCAATCTCCAGCTGTTGTGGAGATTCAATCGCCAGAGTTTCCGCCCTGTGCACCCCGTGTCTGCACCCGTCGGGCCTGAATCGTATGTCTGGGGACCAAATCCGCCTTCGCTAAAAGCCTCTCCAACCGATACGTTATCTTGATCGCCTATGTTCACAGAACAAAAACACTTTCAAAAAGGTGAAAACACATAAGGAAGCAAGATCAAGTGCCAAATCAGGCATAACCGACCATGCAAGTACGTGAGCATTACTACTTTGTCCTCACCTACATAGTGCCCCATCAGAAAGGGTGGTCCATCAATGATCATCGTGGCATCCTCGGCATTCCCTTCCGGCAGAAAAGGCATCACCCACTTCCAGGTCAACTCCCCCCATTTGTTTTCAAACTGCAACCTGTTGTCCGCTAGGGTGACCCAAACCCACTTCTGCCTGTAACCCTTGAAGGAGTCGGGGTAAGATTGGCCTCAAACAAGCAGTGGCCAGCCCGTTGGGAAATAAAGAGATAACCCGGGGATTCAGAACCACTGGGCCTTACAGAATGAAAAAAATGAAGGAAAAGATCAATGAAGAGGTGGATTTCCAGGCGGACGCACCGGGCGATGAAACCGGAAATAAACATGTGGGTGGTCGGGGAGAACTGGTCGGGAATCACGCCATAATAACTCATAACCCTCAGATGGGCGTTGTGCAGTGGGAAACGAAAATCAACTTGCAGGCTGGCTATACGAACCCCGAAATGGAGAGGAGAGGGGGGATCTACGATATTCTGGCCAGGGGAAGGCCGGGAACAGACAACACTGGGGCTCGCAAGGGCCATTGCTTCATTGAATTCAGAATCAGAAAAGACCAACAGGCGGAATTCGCCGGGCATATTTAGAAGAGAGAAAGAAATGGATTTCGACCCCATGAGAATATACCGGGATTAGGGGCCGATTCGAGGTGGCCCCATCATCGGAAAAAAACATGGTGAACGGGAACTAAAGTAGAAGATGATTGTAACACCGCCCCCAAATATTTATACTTTATCAAATTATGTATTGAACCTCGAGAAATGAATAAACGCATTTTACGTGATTGTAAATTTTCATCATTTCTTTTACGTGAATAGTAAAATTCACGTGGGGCCCACACCAGAAGTGGGGGTCTCCCGATATTATCAGGACCGCATATTATATTCATCTAAGCCTAAATGATATGTATATGACGTTGGATATCCATTTTGGTCCGTGACAAAGACATAGGGTTGACCGGTTGGTCAAACGAGGCCCAATTATCAGTATCGGCAATTTATCTCATAACAGCCCGAAAAGGAATTTCGGAGACTTCTAAATTAATTTGAGGGGCGTATATTCATTCTAAGGTCCAATAAGTATTTAGAACACGGGTTATATTTTATTTGACCCGATAAAATAAAATATAATTAAAACAGTCCGGAAAATACAACTTTCGGGACCGTTTGTACATTCTGGGACACAAAGGGTTGACCTCCCACATAAGTGGGGGCCAACCCACGTTTTTAGGCTTGCAAATGGAGAGGGGAGCCGCATCATGGAGATGGGAAATGGCTAGGAAAGTGATTGGGAGACCAATCTATAGGAGGGTGGGACCTTTGCCATATGATTTGGTGAGAAATGCCAAAATGGCATTCTCAATCACCCCCACACCCCATATGCTCGGATAAATCATCCAAGGAAGATATAGAAGATCTGCAACTACTCCGTTTCCTCATCCATTTACGCACTTAGCTAAGGAGGAAGGAGGAGGGGAAAAGAGAAGAGAAAGGTTGGCTTTGGAAGGGAAAACTTGAGGTGCTCAAGGTAATGACTCCATTAACCACATTACATTTCCTTAATCTTCTCTTATGATTATATAATCATGTATTATCCACCCTAGTATTGTTCTACACGTTTGGATGTGTAGAAAGAGGGGTTGGAAGGTAGTTCTAAGTCCAAGAATGGACTTAGAAGCCAAAGTGACCGGTTCGCCGGAAAATAACCTTTTGAAGGTTATTTGTACTAATATGGGTTTTATGATGATAAAACCTTGTTATTAACTTGTCTGAGGTATACAAGGAACTTTCACGGAGTCTAAAAAGTCGCCGGAATTATCGCCGGAGTTCGTTGAAGTTCGCCGGTGTTTCGCCGGAGCTAAATCGGGAAGACTAGAACTTCATAAGCTTCATTAAGGTGAGAAGACGGCTTTATGCTTTATAAATTTTGCGTGAGGCATGAGATTACCTAAAGTAATCAAGGATATGTTTTATGGAATGATTAAAGATAACCAAGTGTTTGCTTATGCCATGATTATACATACAACATAGTTGAAAAGCATGTTATGTAGGTTTGATGATTAAAAGTGTGATAACTTATTATGTATGATGTTCCAGGGATCCAAAACGGTATTTTTGGATCAAGCACTTCAAGAAGTACATGTGTATAAAATTTCACGTTAATCGGAATTTGTTTGGGTGGTCAAACGGGCGTTGACCGCCAAGACAAAGGTGATACCTGACCGGGTATATATGGGTAAATACCCGACCGGGTTTTGATTAAAAATGGCTCCAGAAGCCACTGCAACACTAGACCTGACCGGGTATGGGTATATACCCGACCGGGTCTCAAGTAAAGTTGGCTCCAGGGGCTATTGCCTCACCCTACCCGACCGGGTAAGGTTGGATACCCTACCGGGTATTGGGTTATATACTCACAACGGGCAGTTTTGAGTAGGTTAACGTGGGCCGTTCAGGTGGGACCCGTCCATGTTGTTTACTAAGGATGTTTATATGACTATAGGGCTAGGTATTGTCCATAGTTAAGGGCATGAAAGGTTAGCCATATCCAGATTAGGATTTGGTAGAGAATAGGCGAGGGATTGAGTGCCCTTGGACGGTAAATGATCCAGAATACTCCAGGTGGGGTCGGGTACCCTTGGATGGTAAATGATCCAGAATACTCCAGGTGGGGTCGAGTACCCTTGGACGGTAAATGATCCATAACACTCCAGGTGGGGTCGAGTACCCTTGGATGATAAATGATCCAGAATACTCCAGGTGGGGTTGAGTGCCCTTGGACGGTGAATGATCCTAAATGCTCCACGTCGGGTTGAGTGCCTTGGATGGTAAATGATCCTAAAACACTCGGTAGTATGAATCGAAGGTAGACTATAGCTTGTGAGCTAGGCATCCAGGAAAGGAGTGAGAAAAGTCAGGTAAGAACTTTATCTCTAAAAGACTCTTTAAATGAAAATGACCTACGGGTTGAGTATTTTACAAATATATATACAGTATGTATCATCAGGTGGATGAGTCACACACACACACACACACACACACACACATATATATATATATATATATATATATATATATATATATCACCCTATTTTTTGGTCTCGTGTCTGAAACATTAGTTATTCTTCATATAATCTGTTTGTCACTAGTACTTTTATGGAGTACTGAACCCTCTGGGGGCCCTCACATTTTTCAGGTTAAGGCTAGCGTCCTACTACCTGCACCTTTGCCTAGGGTGACTAATCAAGAAGGAAGACGTGGTTCGTTCTTCCATTCGTATTCAAAATTTATAAACTGCTAATGGATATTTGAACAAGGTTTTCCTTTAAACAGTTGGGGCCTGCGTGCTCATGTTTGTCACGTGTGGCTAAATATCAAACATATTATTTCCGCATTCGTTTGATTATGGTATTGATGTTGATTGTATGAGTTTACTAATTGGTTTAGCAATAGAATCTATCAGACGCCTAGTATGATTCAATAAGGATGAACTAATGTTGTTCTTATTGGGTTGTACGGCGGTTGTCTACGTGGCTCGGATGCGGTCCGGGGCGTGACAATTAAATGGTATCAGAGCCATCGATTTCTAAACTATATAATTAACCTCTCAATATCTTACCATCGTTTTTTTTTTTGAACAAAACCATGAGCAGAAAGTTTTTGTACCCAAGGAACCGTTGGAAACAAGGTTATTGACCTCTTATTGTTAAGATGGTACCCTTAACAGATTGTTGGCCATAATGTTGGACCAAGTGGTGTCTTTTGTACTATTCCGTCAATCGACATTGAAACGAGTCTAATGGCTCATTCCTGATTTCTTTCAGAAATGGAGGGTGGACGCAGGATCACTAGGAGAAACCCAACGGGACATGCACCGGGGGCTACCGGGCACACTACACGGACTGAATCACGGACCTCTAGGGGTAGAGGCTGGGGCCAAGGCCAAGGAGGAGGCCGAGGCAGGGGTCATGGGCGTTCTACAATGCCGACGACAAGTAGTACTCGAGTCGGTTCTATGCACCCATCTTGGGCCACCGAACCGGACGATTTCACATATGCTCCAAGCACGGAGCAAGAGGAGACCCCGTACAACGGGGGGGACTTTGATGAAGAAGATGAGGATGACGATCCTCATTATGATCGTATGAGCGAGGCACTAGAATGGTACCTCGAGAACAAGGCAAAGAGAGAACAGCGGCGCCAAGCTAGACAGGCTAGGCTAGCCATGGGGCAGGGAAGTCGAGGTGCTTCTAGTGCTCCATCTGGAGCGTCCAGGGGAGACACGATGGTACGTATCTCCAAGTACCTCAAGGAGGCGAGGGCCTTGGGGTGAAAGTCATTTGATGGCAAGGGCGACATATCTGAGGCCGCCGACTGGATTAAGAAGCTAAATGATGCTTCTAGGGACATGCAAATTGGACTCGACGTGAAGTTGAGGGTTGCCACCAGGCTACTAGAAGGGGTAGCTGTTGTATGGTGGGAAGGCGTGGAAGGAAAGTTCCGCGGGGAAGCCACTTGGGAGAAATTCGAAGTGGAATTCTATAATCAGTACTACTCTGAATTTGAAATAAACCTCAAAAGAAGAGAGTACACAAACCTGAAACAGGAGGATGGTTGCTTGGTGAGGCAATTGGAACAGAGGTTCCGTGACTTGACACGATTCATTCCAGAGTACTCTTTGGATGAGAATTGTATGGCAAATCATTTTTGGGATGCACTGCAGTTGGACATCCGTGATCGCGCTACTTATCATCATCACATGACTTTTAGGCAAATTGTGGATCAAGGACTCCTTAGGGAAACCCAATGGAATGAAAGAAAGGTGAGAGATGCCGAGGAGGCAAAGAAGAGGAGATGGGGAAACTCTGGACCCCAAGACCATTCCCGGGAGCATCACACCGGGGGTGGAAGTTCATTTAGGGTGCCGGAACCACCAGCAAAGAAGAGTAAGGGCCCAGAAGGGCATGGGGCCAACCCAGGGAGAGTATGGCCGCCGAGATGCCCAAATTGTGCCAAGAACCATGCAGGGAAGTGCAATGCACCACCCCGGTGTTACAAATGCGGTAGCACGAGCCACCTCAAACCCTCTTGCCCAATGTTGAATGGAGGGGGGCCATCGGGGGCTATGGAAGGGCCTACTGCTAGTAGGGGACGTGCGGGACCATCACAGGCCAGCACGGGAAGGGGCGGACCCACGACTAGCAACACCGCGTCCGTTAACCAAGGGAGGACCCAAGCACGAGTGTATGCAATGACCGAGGCGGATGTTACTAGGCTTGTATTGAAGTTATAAGTCCTAGGGATCAGTTTAGAACAGACTTAGGATCAAACTGGGGGAAATTGGGAAGGAACAGGCTGATACCCGACCGAGTATAAGAGGTTACCCGACCGGGTATGGGGGATTTTTGGCCTGGTAACCCACTGGAACACATACCCGACCGGGTATGGTGATATACCCGACCGGGTATGATGGAAATTTTTGCCCGATGTGCTACCAGGCCGGGCAGAGTGGGAGATTACCCACTCGAACACATACCCGACCGGGTATGGTAAGTTACCCGACCGGGTACACCTCGATGTGTTCGTCAAATGAAACAGTTGTCGCCATGAAAGTTGTAGATATTGTTATTCTCTAAATGATGGAATTTGAGTCGAATGATGTAGTTAAGTATGCGAAGAGATATGATCAAAACGGTGAGACGGTGCCAATTTATACCTCAACTGCGTACGTCAACCATCATTGAGCAATATGTCCACTTTAAGGACATAATTTCGAATTATGTTCTTCATAAGAGTTGTTAGTATGTAATGGTTAGATATAATGGAACTCTCATGAGTAGTATAGAACCATCATACACGAAGAAATGATAATAATACGAACATGGGTTGTACGAAGTTCCCAAAACACAGTAAAGGTAGCCTTAAAAGCGATCCCTTCCACCTCCTTTGCAATTCTTTGCGTAGAAGAACAAAAAATAGATCCGGTATGTTAGAGATGAATCTTACATGGTTTTTAAATGTAGGAACTCTAAAGATTAATGGAAAGGATGCGAGGATCCTTATCGATACGGGAGCACAACGTTCATTCGTTAGTGAGGCATTTGCCATGGGATTGGGAACACCTTTAATACCAATGACGCAAACCCTTTTGGTGTCTACGCCTCTAGGGGATGACGTTGAACGAGCGACTTTGTACCGTTAGATATGCTTGAGTTTGATGCCATACTTGGCATGGACTGGCTTGAAAAACACCATGCAAAGGTAGATTGCTACACTAAAGTGTTAGAACTCAAGGATGGTGAAGGAAGTACTCTATGTTTCAAGGGAGATAGAGGAAAATTCAATCCTTGCATCATATCGGCCATAAGAGCAAGGCGTATGATGAGGAAGGGATGTCAAGCTTACTTAGCCTATGTCATGGGCAAGGAAGACAAAGGGAAGAGTCTCACAGAAGTGAGGGTGGTGAGCGAGTATCCGGAGGTGTTCCCTGAAGAACTACCGGGACTTCCACCAGATCGAGAGATTGAGTTTGCGATTGAAGTAGAACCAGGCACGAAACCTATCTCGATCCCTCCATACTGAATGGCACCGGCGGAACTTCAAGAGTTGAAGGTTCAATTAGAAGAACTACTAGATAACGGATTCATTAGGCCGAGCCATTCACCATGGGGAGCACCGGTACTATTTGTAAAGAAGAAGGATGATACACTCAGAATGTGTATCGACTACCGTCAGTTGAACAAGGTCACGATAAAGAACAAACATCCTTTGCCAATGATCGATGACTTGTTTGATCAACTACGGGGGGCAACAGTGTTCTCTAAGATCGACTTGAGGTCGGGTTACCATCAATTGAAGATCAAGGAAAGTGACATACCCAAGAGTGCATTCCGTACAAGGTATGGTCACTATGAGTTTCTAGTAATGTCGTTTGGGCTCACCAATGCCCCCGCGGCATTCATGGACCTCATGAACCAAGTATTCCATCAATACTTGGATCAATTTGTTATAGTATTCATTAATGACATCTTAGTGTATTCCAAGAATGAAGAAAAGCATGAGAGACACCTAAGGCTTGTGCCTGAGACGCTACGAGATAAGCAACTCTATGCGAAATTCTCAAAATGTGAATTTTGGCTTGAGGATATCGGTTTTCTCGGGCATGTGATATCGGGTTCGGGCATCTCAGTTGACAACTCCAAGATTGAAGCAGTCACTAATTGGGAGAGGCCCAAGAACGTGAAGGAGATAATGAGTTTCCTCGGTTTAGCGGGGTATTACCGCAAATTCGTGGAGAAGTTCTCGGTGATACCATCTCCACTCACGAAGCTCACTAAAAAGAGGGCTAAGTTTGTGTGGGAAGAAAAGTGTGAGAAGGGGTTTCTTGAGCTAAAGAAATGTTTGACTGAAGCACCAGTGCTTGCCCTACCCGTGCAAGGGTTAGGGTATGACATCTACAGTGATGCTAGCGTTCAGGGACTTGGATGTGTACTGATGCAATCGGGGAAGGTAATTGCTTATGCTTCTCGGCAGTTGAGAAAGCATGAAGTAAACTACCCCACACATGATCTGGAGCTAGGTGTTGTGGTGTTTGCATTGAAGTTTGGAGGCACTACCTCTACGGAGAGTTGTGTCACATCTATACTGACCACAAGAGCTTGAAGTATGTGTTCACTCAGAAAGAGTTGAACATGAGATAGAGAAGATGGATGGAGTTGATCAAGGATTACAACTTGATCATTGACTATCATCCAGGCAAGGCTAATGTAGTAGCCGATGCACTGAGCAGGAAGAGCTCATCATCGGGGGTTTTACTCACATGCTTACGGGCATTGAGGGCACGCGTGGAGGTATCCACGGATGGGGCGTTATTGGCCAGGTTTGAGGTGAGACCCACCTTATTAGATGAAATCAGAACATGTCAAGGCAATGACGAGGAATTTCAGAAAATCCGGGAACGGATGCTTGTGGGGCCCGTTGAGGGTTTCTGTGAGAGAGAAGATGGACATCTACTATTCAAGGAACGAGTGTGTGTGCCATCGGATGAGGAGCTCCGCAAATCTATCCTTGAGGAGGCTCACTCATCTGTGTATTCCATGCACCCGGGCGGTACAAAGATGTATCGGGACTTGAAAGAAAGTTACTGGTGGTCGGGGATGAAGAGAGAGATTGCAGAATACGTGAGTCGTTGCCTCACCTGTCAACAGGTTAAGGCAGAGCACCAACACCCAGCAGGGTTACTACAACCACTTACCATTCCAGAATGGAAGTGGAGCATGTTACCATGGACTTCGTGGTGGGCCTACCACGGACGGTTAGGAACTACGACGCAGTATGGGTGGTAGTGGATAAGCTAACCAAGAGTGCCCATTTTCTACCTATCAACACTACCTATACGCTCGAGCGACTGACCAAGTGGTACACAGATGAGATTGTGAGACTGCATGGGGTTCCGGTTACCACAGTATCGGATAGAGACCCACGGTTCACATCTCGGTTTTGGCCTAAGTTTCAGGAATCCATGGGTACGAAGTTGAGGTTTAGCACCGCATTTCATCCTCAAACGGATGGGCAGTCCGAACGTGTGATTCAGATTTTGGAAGAAATGTTGAGAGCATGTGCATTGGAGTTCCAGGGAAGCTGGGACAATCAATTGGCTTTGGTGGAATTCGCCTATAATAACAGTTATCAGGCAAGCATAGGCATGCCTCCATACGAAGCATTGTATGGGAGGAAATGTCGAACACCATTGTGTTGGGACGAGGTCGGTGAGGCTAAGCTCGAGGGCACCGAGCTAGTCGAGATTACTAAAGAGAAGATAAAGGTCATACAGGATAGGCTTAAGGCTGCCCAAGATCGGCAGAAGAGCTATGCTGATAAACGTCGAAGGACGTTAGAGTTTGAGGTCGGTGACGAGGTATTTCTGAGGGTATCACCTTGGAAAGGGATCATTAGGTTCCTCAGTCGGGGTAAGCTTAACCCACGTTGCATAGGTCCGTTCAAAATCCTTGAAAGGATTGGGGTTGTAGCATACCGACTTCAGTTGACCCCATAGTTAGAGAAGATTCACAATGTGTTTCATGTTTCCATGCTCAAGAAGTATGTGCGGGACCCGTCACATATTCTTGAGAAACCACCAGTAGAAATCCGAGAAGACCTACACTATATGGTGCAGCCGGTAAAGATCATAGACCGACAGGTAAAGAAACTAAGGAGCAAAGAGGTGTCGATGGTAAATGTACTTTGGAAGAGTGATCGCGTCGAGGAGCAAACTTTGGAAGTGGAGACCCTAATGAGGGAGCAATATCCATTTATGTTTGATTAGACATGTGGATTTCGGGGACGAAATCCCAAATAAGTGGGGTAGAACTTGTAACACCACCCCCAAGTATTTATACTTTATCAAATTATGTATTGAACCTCGAGAAATGAATAAACGCATTTTACATGATTGTAAATTTTCATCATTTCTTTTACGTGTATAGTAAAATTCACGTGGGGCCCACACCGAAAGTGGGGGCCGCCCGATATTATCAGGACTGCATATTATTATCATCTGAGCCTAAATGATATTTATATGACGTTGGATATCCATGTTGGGCCGTGGCAAAGACATAGGGTTGACCGGTTGGTCAAACGAGGCCCAATTATCAGTATCAGCAATTTATCTGATAACAGCCCGAAAAGGAATTTCGGAGACTTCTAAATTAAGTTGAGGGGCATATATTCATTCTAAGGTCCAATAAGGATTTAGAACACGAGTCATATTTTATTTGACCCGGTAAAATAAAATATAATTAAAACAGTCCGGAAAATACAACTTTCAGGACCGTTTGTACATTCCAGGACACAAAGGGTTGACCTCCCACATAAGTGGGGGCCAACCCACGTTTTTAGGCTTGCAAATGGAGAGGGGAGCCGCATCATGGAGCTGGGAAATGGTTAGGAAAGTGATTGGGAGACCAATCAATATGAGGGTGGGACCTTTGCCATATGATTTGGTGAGAAAAGCCAAAATGGCATTCTCAATCACCCCCACACCCCATATGCTCGGATCAATCATCCAAGGAAGAGATAGAATCTCTTCAACTACTCCTTTTCCTCATCCATTTACGCACTTAGGTAAGGAGGAAGGTTGAGGGGAAAGAGAAGAGAAAGGTTGGCTTTGGAAGGGAAAACTTGAGGTGCTCAAGGTAATGACTCCATTAACCACATTCCATTTCCTTAATCTTCTCTTATGATTATATAATCATATGTTATCCACCCTAGTATTGTTCTACACGTTTGGATGTGCCAAAGTGACCGGTTCGCCGGAAAATAACCTTTTGAAGGTTATTTGTACTAATATGGGTTTTATGATGATAAAATCTTGTTATTAACTTGTCTAAGGTATCCAAGGAACTTTCACGGAGTCGAAAGGGTCGCCGGAATTGTCGTCAGAGTTCGTTGAAGTTCGCCGGAGTTTCGCTGGAGCTAAATCGGGAAGACTAGAACTTCATAAGCTTCATTAAGGTGAGAAGACGGCCTTATGCTTTATAACTTTTGCGTGAGGCATGAGATTACCAAAAGTAATCAAGGATATGTTTTATGGAATGATTAAAGATAGCCAATTGTTTGCTTATGCCATGATTATACATAAAACATAGTTGAAAAGCATGTTATGTAGGTTTGATGATTAAAAGAGTGATAACCTATTATGTATGATGTTCCAGGGATCCAAAATGGTATTTTTAGATCAAGGACATCAAGAAGTACATGTGTATACAATTTCACGTTAATCGGACTTTGTTTGGGCGGTCAAACGGGCGTTGACCGCCAAGACAAAGGTGATACCCGACCGGGTATGGGTAAATACCCGACCGGGTTTTGATTAAAAATGGCTCCAGAAGCCACTGCCACACTAGACCCGACCGGGTATGGGTATAGACCCGACCGGGTATGGGTATAGACCTGACCGGATCTCAAGTAAAGTTGGCTCCGAAGGCTACTGCCTCGCCCTACCCGACCGGGTAAGGTTGGATACTCGACCGGGTATTGGGTTATACTCAAAACGGGCAGTTTTGAGTAGGTTAACGTGGCCGTTCAGGTGGGACCCGTTCACATTGGTTACTAAGGATGTTTATATGACTATAGGGATAAGTATTGTCCATAGTTAAGGGAATGAAAGGTTAGCCATATCCAGATTAGGATTTGGTAGAGAATAGGCGGGGGATTGAGTGCCCTTGGACGATAAATGATTCAGAATACTCCAGGTGGGGTCGGGTACCCTTGGACGGTAAATGATCCAGAATACTCCAGGTGGGGCCAGGTACCCTTGGACGGTAAATGATCCAGAATACTCCAGGTGGGGTCGAGTACCCTTGGACGGTAAATGATCCAGAATACTCCAGGTGGGGTTGAGTGCCCTTGGACAGTAAATGATCCTAAATACTCCAGGTTGGGTTGAGTGCCTTGGACGGCAAATGATCCTAAAACACTCAGTAGTATGAATCGAAGGTAGACTATAGCTTGTGAGCTAGGCATCCGGGAAAGGAGTGAGAAAAGTCAGGTAAGAACTTTATCTCTAAAAGACTCTTTAAATGAAATGACCTACGGGTTGAGTATTTTACAAATATATATACAGTATGTATCATTGGGTGGATGAGTCACACACACACACACACACACATATATATATATGTATGTATGTATGTATGTATGTATGTATGTATGTATGTATGTATGTATGTATGTATGTATGTATGTATGTATGTATGTATGTATGTATCACCCTATTTTTGGGTCTCGTGTCTGAAACATTAGTTATTCTTCATATAACCTACTTGTCACTAGTACTGACCCCTCCGGCGGCCCTCACATTTTTCAGGTTAAGGCTAGCGTCCTACTACCTGCACCTTTGCCTAGGGTGACTGATCAAGAAGGAAGACGTGGTTCGTGCTTCCATTCGTATTCAAAATTTGATGGTCCCGGATAGGGTTAAAGTCTAGAGGGGGGGGGGGGTGAATAGACTTTTAAATCTTTTTAGACTTTTGAAAATTTTCCCTCTAAGAGAGTTAATCTATAAACTTTTGAGAGATTTATAGATGCACAACGGAAGTCTTTACCCTTTATGTAATGAGTGTTTAGCCACTTTCTAACTTGGAGAGTGTTTGGCTTAAAATGCTAGCAGGTGGCTTAGCAGGTGGCTAAGAGCAGGGAACTGCTGAGGCAACTGTTCAAGAAATGCAGAGTGTATGATGAAGGTAAGGATAGTTGTTTGATGAGTATGGTAAGGCCTTTTGGTAAGTATTCTTAAATGAAAAGAGACTAGCTTTTTGCTGAAGCAGTGGACTCGGCAGTTGGGTGAATATGAGGGAACTGCTGAGGCACCTGCTTGGGACAAAAGCTTATTGGGTTAAGCAAACTTCTTGATGAGGTTGTGACAATCTGGTGATGTTTGAGATGTTGATACGAAACAAGTATATATGAGCAGAGGGCTCAGCAGTTGGGTGGACTCCAGGGAACTGCTGAGGCACCTGCTGTACTTAGAAGGTGAATTTCAAAGAACTGAAAGAGTGATCCTTTTAAGTGGTGTTGGTGCACGTTAAAGGTGTGAACTGGTCTCAAAGAAAGTGAGTAATTAAGCAGTAGGATAATCAGTTGGGTCAATTGAGACAACTGCTTAGGATGCTGCCGGCAAACTACAATCTTTATGTGAGAAGTGTTGGGTGTGTGCTTTGTTGACTGAAATGAACTCAACACACGATATATCCTGGTTCAGAGGTGGTGTAATCCTCCTACGTCCAGTCCCACCCTCTTTCAGATGGATTTCACTAAGGTATTAAGCCCAATACACTTAGTGCCAATCTAGCCTTTACAACACTTAGGCCTAGATTGATGGTTTTTCACGATGAGTATAGCACCACTCAAAGTTACTCAGTCCTTAGACTTTTCTCTAATGAACCAGTGGGGATCAAAAGGTACTCTATCTACTTACACTGTAGGATCCGAACAACTGTTCTCCTAAGTGTTTACAACAATATGTGATTTGTTACAAGAAAGTTCTAATCTCGAACTAGGAACTAAACTTCTAAGATTTTGCAATGAAAAGCTTGTAAACTGGAAGTTTAGTGAAGCATGATCCAAGCAGAGAGTAAAGTTTAGAATAACACTTTCTCTTTTGCTAGATGTCTCGTGAATGCTTGTGATAGAAATTCTCTCTGGATGCTCACAGCTTGGTTAGAAACCTTCGTTTCAGCCTATATTTATAGGCATCTCCTTTGAATTAATCTCATCCGTTGGTTAGGATGGATTAATCTTTGACGTTGAAATTCTGACAAGGACAAATTGTACATTCATCTTCTTGTGCTGGAGCTTTAATTCGGGCTGATGCATTTGTCTTGAATAATTCAGCCGCTGAGGCTTCTCTTCAAGAAACAGTTCCATGTGTGTGTCCCATGCCGCGGCCCCCCAGTACTTGATTCGGTATTAAATACCGGTCAAGTTTTGTCTTCAATCATCCATTTGATATTACGAGCTTCGTGACATACGAGTAATTTTCTTTTGAGTCAAATAGTATTTGCCGGTAGGATTAAATATCCTATTAAGGTAAACAAATTTTACCTTATTGCATTTTTACTTTTCCGGTAATATTTCTTAGACTCAGAAATTGTACATTTAATTTGTCACGTTAATACTTGAACAAAATGAGACACAATGTACACGTGCTAAGTATAGTGGCATCATCAAAATCTTATCAAAATTGGGTACTACCAATTTCCCCCTTTTTGATGATGCCAAAACTATACAACACAAGAATAAAATATTTTTATTGATTTTTCATTTGAGTTGTGTAGATTGTTCTAGCTTCTAAGGTACAATAGCTTATAGTCAATTTCGGACTTTTTGATTTAGTCTACTCTTGCTTGTCTTCTTCTTTTTTCTTCTTGGTTTCTTCCTTGGCTTTGGCCTCTTCTGCTTTTCTTCTTCTGATTTCAGCTTCTTCTTTGTAGAGTTGATTCTTTCTTTTTGTTTCTGCTCCTTTCTGTGTTGTTAGTGATCTTTTGGAGGAGGGGCCTGCTTGTGTTGACTTTTCCCTCTTTTTGGCATCAGCAGGGGTCTTGAATTTTTGAAGGAGGTCTTGTAGTTCAGGGTCCAAAGCAACTTCCTATTGATGTGTTCGCCTTGGGTATAGGTCGTTGACTTTGATGGATAGTCCTACTACAGTGTTGCGGAGTTCCTCTAAGTCAATCTTGACTTCTTCTTTGACCTCATTGTCCAATTTGATCAGCTTCTCAGTCGTTTCTTGCTGGCGTTGGCCGAGTTTTCGAAGTTCATCTCCCTGCTCGTGGAAGGCATCCTGAGTGGCCTTGTTTAAGTTGGTGAGGTGCTTAAGAACATCTGCTTTTGTTTTGGCAATGGATTCTGAGTTCTCCACTTGCTTTGTTGTCAGTTTTTGTGAAAGATGAAGCATGGATGGATGCTCCTTGTCCTCATGTTGTGGATGTACTCCTCATGCTCTTGGATTGTTTTAAAGGCCTGCTCAAGATTAGGAGGAAAAGAGATGGTAGGAAGTACTTGGGCGGAGGGCTCTGCTTCTTGGGAGGCCACTGCTAGCTCTTTTTCCCTTAGTGTCTTCAGTGATTCTACAATTTGATTTTCCAGCTCTTCATCCCTGGCTTTCAAGGCTTCAAGTTCGTTGCGAATCGCCTCCATTTGAGCTGGTTGGTTTGAGAGTTGGATGTTGAGCTGAGCTTTCTGCTCTGAGTTGAATACTTGTTGTATCATCAAATTGCTCTTCAGATGGCAGTGTACTTCATCGAACCTCATTTCTAGCAGCTCATCAAAATGCTTCTTCATTTTGATCAGTCTCTTGTGTAGGCGAACCTCAGCATTGCTTATGAATTTTGTGGTTGCTCTTCTTTCGTTGATGAAGACCTCTGCTAGTGTTGGAGTGTCTTCTTCATCCTCATGCTGGATTTGATTTTTGATTTCGTTTGATGTGACAGGCTGCTCAGGTGCTGTATCTTGGTGGGGTTCCAAGTTGAGATCTATCATAGCAGTCCCCTGCTGGATAGTAGCAACCAACAGCTTCTGGGGTGCCTTAGAGGATACCCCACCTCCTTTAGTTTCCATCCTTAATTTCTCAAGGGTTTGTCTGAGTGCTTTATCACTAGAGGAGGAGGAGTAAACGATTTTCTTACCTCTTGATCTTGGTGGTCCCTTGGGTGCGTTGTCAGCGTTATCATCATCATCATCCAGATCATCATCGTCTGAGTCTTCGATTGCATCTTTGGCTGTGAGGTTCTTTTTCTTTAAGGCGTACACTTGGTTGATTGTGTGAAGTCTTGTATCCTCAGCCATGTCATCAGTTCCAAGCCACTCCACAACGAAGTCTTCTTCCTCTATGAAATAGGAGAAGGTGTCTGCTTGAAGAAGGATCCTTGATAGCTTCCAGGATCGCCGTGCTTTGACCCTTTCAAAGTTTGCATCCAATTGCTCTAAGGGAGTCATTTTGGGTGACTCCACTGCTGGTGAAGGAGGAGTCTGCTCTGGCTCGGTAAGAGCCACCTGCTCGCTTATTTGAGTGGTCTTCTCAGTTTGTAGGTGAGCCACATGCTCTAGTAAGAGAGCCACCTGCTCTTCTTGTTGAGTTATTCTTGGAATATGTATGGAAAGGGGGGGAGCAGAGCTATTGCTTCCATTTGAAGAACCGGCAGAGGCCTCTGCTTCCTCTTGAATAATGGCTAAGGGGGAGGCAACTGCTTCTTCGGGATGGAATGATGAGGCTGCCTCTTCTAGTTCTGCTTGGAGATTCCTTGTTGCTGTTCTTGGCCTCTTTGATTTGGCTTCTTGACACCCAGAGCGTGGTCTTTTAGCTAGCTTTGTTTTGATCCTCGTGAATTCCATTTGAAGGGGTTGATGAGAGTGAAGAGTGGGGTCTTCCTTTTGAATCACGGGGGCTCCTGCCTTTGAGGTTTGATGAAGGAATTTCCTCCAGATGGTTTCTTCTTTGACCTTCCCTATGATGCCCTTCCTTTTGAGAATTTCCCCAATCAGGAACCCATACCCTAGCAATGGTAAGGTACCATCTTCCTTTCTATCCTTGTGAGACTTGTTGACATATCTCACAAGTTCTTTGAAAACGTACCTGGACCAGTTGTGTGGAGTCCCAGAGATGATCGCGGCCATTGCAGGTGCCCTTTGTGCATTCATTTCATCCAATGCAGTTGTTCGGTTGCCAATGCATTTGTAAATGATGTCCATGAGAAGTATATACTCTGTGACCATCAGTTTCTTCTTGACCTTGAGAGTGTTGAGGTTTTGAGCTTCTGGGAGGAACACTATTTCCTTGAAGCCTTCCTCGTCGGTTATGAGGTCCGGTACATCTGGGGCTTCATCTCCAGGAAGAGAGCAGTTCTCTGATATCTTCCTCTTTGATCTCCACTTCGAATCCATGTACAATGGATTTTAGTGTATTGGGTGTGGAATTGATGTAGAACTCTGCCACTATTTCGGGATAGTAGCAGGTGTACTGGTAGGTAGCCATTTTCATAAGCCCCGTTGTCTCTAGCTTCCTTAGGAGTTCCATCATGAGATCAGTGTTCTCTGCTTTTTCAATGATTTTTGGGGTGTTTAGGATTGACCCGGTGAAAATAGACTTGGCAATTTGTACGAGGGAGGCCATTTGTTCTGGGTGGTGAGTTGGAAAGAAGTATTTGCGTAAAAGTGGTGAAAGCCTTTTAGAGTGATTTGAGAGCTTTAGAATAAGGTGGAAAGAGTAAGAGAAAGATTGCAATGTGAAAAGTGAGAGTGGGTTGTACGGAGGACGTATTTATAGGCTATCAGGAACTAGCCATTGGAATATAGCCGTTGGAGAATACGGCTGGCCTTTTCAGCATTAACTGTGTTCACACTGGTAGCAGGGGGCTCATTTCTGAGTAGATTTTTGATGATTTCTGAGAACAATATGTACCTTTCTGGAATCCTTGATATGAGGTGATCAAGATGATATAAGCCATGAGCTGAGATTCCTTGTACATTTGCCAGAAATTAAGCCAACTGCTGGCCTGAGATAGTGCCCTGCTTCAGAGGCAGTCACCTGCTGGCAGTTACCTGTGCGGAATCTTGAACCAGTGTCTTTACCTCCGTTTGCCTTCCTTTTCTTTCTAGTCCTTTTTCTCCTTTTTGAGAAAATGTGCATTTTCTATTTTACAAGTAGCAGTGGGCTAGTAACCAGTCGCCTGCTGAGCCCACTGCTTGCTAGGATTCAGTCAACTGCTGAGCCAATTTTGTGAATTTTGACTCCTTTTGATCTTGATATCCTGATAGTGACTTATTTGGACATTGATGCTTCATTCCTTTGATGTTTTGAGTAGTTTACCTTTAACAGGTGCCTGCTCCTGAGTACTTCACAGAAATCCCCCCTCAGCAGGTGGCTAGGAATTCCCCCTTGATTATGGAGTTAGGTTCCCCCTGAATGGGTTTAGGGCTATTCCTTCACTTGATCTAGATCATCTAGCATTCCAAGCTCCTGTCTTAGTTCATTGAATCTGGCTTCATTCAATGGCTTGGTGAATATGTCAGTCAACTGCTTCTCAGTGGGAATGTACTCTAAGTTGATGGTCTTCTTTTCAACATGCTCTCGACTAAAGTGATGCCTGATCTCAATGTGTTTGGTTCTTGAGTGAAATATTGGATTATGAGTGATAGCTATAGCACTTGTATTATCACACAAAATGCTGATTTCCTTTGTTTCTTCTCCATAATCCTTCAATTGCTGTTTCATCCATAGGATTTGAGCACAACAACTGCCTGCAGCTATGTATTCAGCTTCAGCAGTGCTAGTAGCAATTGAATTTTGTTTCTTGCTGAACCAAGAGACAAGTCTTCCACCAATTAATTGACAGGTACCTGATGTACTTTTTCTATCAATTTTGCACCCGGCAAAGTCAGAGTCTGAATATCCATAGAGGTCAAAACCTCCATTTGGTTGGTACCATAATCCAGAGTTAGGATTGCCTTTTAGATACCTCAATATCTTCTTTGCAGCTAGGAGATGGCTTTCTTTGGGCTTTGATTAAAACCTTGCACATACACCAACTTAGTAGGATATGTCTGGCCTACTGGTGGTGAGATATAACAAGGAGCCAATTAACCTTCTATAAAGTGTAGGATCAACATCTTTGCCATCTTCATCCTGACTTAAACCTTGGGATGTATTCATGGGAATTTTCACAATGGACTTGTTCTCAACTTTGAACTTTTTCATGAGATCTCTTGTATACTTAGCTTGGTTGATAAAGATATCATTTGGAGTCTGCTTCACTTGTAATCCCAGAAAATAATTCAATTCTCCCATCATGCTCATTTCAAATTTACTTTGCATGAGAGTTGAAAATTTCTCACATAATGCTTGATTTGAACTTCCAAAGATTATGTCATCAACATAGATTTTTTTTTTTGAACCCGGTAGGCAAACCACCAAAATCAGTGGGGCAAACGCCGGGGAACATTTGCCAGATTTTATTAAAAAAGTAGAGAGAAAACAAAACGAAGAGGGGGACTAGACCAAAACCTCTTCAGAAAGGGCATTCCCTTTCAAAAATACACTCCAAAAGGTAATTACAGAAGATCAAAGAAAATGAAAACTACCAAATACTCCGAAAAGATGGGATATCGAAAAAATCTAGGTAGTAAGCATATCTAACAGTAGAAGGAAGAGAAGTAATATTAGGAAATTTTTTTAAATGGGCCATCTGAATACCTGCAAGATAATGGGCCGGCCAATTGGCCTGCCTCATTACCTGTCCGAAAGAAACACCGGCCCTCCTAGCCTTAACCAGAATATCGGCAATCAACCCTTTCCATTTCCCAGTTGGCTTTCCTGAAATGGAGTTCAACACCTCTACCGAATCAAATTCCACCTGAAAATCAACGAAGCCCTTATCGATCGCCCAGTTCATCGCAACTCTCATGGCTTCGAACTCTGCCTCCAAACTCGAGTCCGCCTTCAATGGAATCTGGATAGCAAAGATGAGTTCCCCCTTGTCGTTCCTCATCAGAGCTCCTCCCGACGCCATATTAGGAAGGTAAGAAGCATCTGTGTTCAATTTTAAGCGGCTTTTGGGTTTTTTCCATCGAATAGGCTTGAGAATTCTATCCGTGAGTTTAAACGTAGATGGGATTAGGTTTTCACTGAAAAGAATTTTATCAGTCACTACGACTTTCGTGCTCGACAGACTGAGAACCCAAGATTGCGTATATAATTTGATCTGCCAAATAATTTTATCAGGGATGATAGTTGAGGGTTTATTACCCCAGATAATTCCAGAATAAATCTTCCAAATATGCCAACAGATAATGCCCGGGATGTTATGTCTGAAATTATCCATCAAGTTTTTACTCCCAGTGTGAAGCCACCATTGAAAAAATACATGTCTGATAGAATAATCACTCATAGGAACCTCTAGCACATCAGAAAAGTAGTTCCAAATAGGTCGAATTAGTGAACAGCTATAGAAGATATGATTCATATTTTCAGAATTAGCCTTACACCAAGGACAGATAGAGAGATTCAGCACCATATTGAATCTAGCAAGGTTATCCCTAATAGGTAGAAATCTGTTTAGCAACTTCCATTGAAATAACTGAATATTAAGCTTTTGTTTGGGATGCCAAAGATGCTTAGATGAGAAAGAAGTACCTGAATGATTCCTTACTAACTCATAGGCTGATTTAAAAGAAAAAGAGCCATTCTTATCAGCACTCCAACACCAATTAAGGTCCTCATCCTGTTCACATAGACTTGTAGCCAGATTATTAATGCCACATAATCTTCTCCAAATTGGAGAATCGGTAACTTTAGGGTTCATATCATCCCCTCTAGGATACCTAGCATTAATAAAGGAAGTCCACATGGAAGAAGAAGTCTTCCATTTCCACCAGAGCTTCAAAGAAAAAGCTTTTTCAATGTTTTGCAAACTTCTGATTCCCAGGCCCCCCTCTTCTTTAGGATAACAAAGCTTATCCCAATTCCTCCAATGATATTTATTTTTATTGTGTGCAGATCCCCAGAAGAAATTGGACATTGTTCTCTCTAACACTTTGATCACTTTCTTTGGCAGATTATCCACAGCAAGAAGATGCATAGGAATAGAGCACAGGACATGCTTAATTAAGATAAGTCTACCTCCTTGACTCAACATTTTTTGCTTCCAAGATGACAGTTTGGATTCAAACTGATGAATAATGTGCCCACAGAATCTAAATCTGTTAATCCCTTTATGTAAACTGACCCCCAAATACTTTGTAGGAAGAGATCCCTTATCCATCCCCAAAATGTCTTTTATACTTGAGCTTCTTCTGTTGGCCTTTTTTCCACAAATAAAAGAGCTTTTGCTCAAGTTAACCATCTGGCCTGAGGCATTTTGATAAAGGTTGATAAATCTCTTAAAATTTAATAAGGATCTTGATTCCCCATTAAGAAAAATAAGCAGATCATCCGCAAAAGCCAAGTGAGTGACAGGGTGACCATAAGCTCCCATCCAATATGGTTTAATGCAATGATTAGTAAACTGCCATTTGAGACCCCTTGAGAAAGCCTCAGATGCAATGATAAAGAGATAGGGAGAAAGTGGGTCACCTTGTTTAACTCCACGTTTGGGCTGAAAGAAACCTTGAGGACTTCCATTAATCAGAATAGACAGGTAGGTAGCCTGAAGATTATTAATGATGATGTTCACAATATGGTTAGAAAAGCCAAATTTAATCATAATGATTTTTAGGAAGTCCCAGGAAAGCCTATCAAAGGCTTTAGCCATATCAAGCTTGATTATAACATTAGACCCTCTAACTTTCTTTTCAAGAGAGTGGACCATTTCCTGTGCAATGAGAGTCTGCTCTGACATATCTCTCTCCTTCATAAAACCCACTTGTTCAGGGGAAATAATTTTAGGAAGAATATTAGCACTCCTGGTAGCCAAAACCTTAGTACAAATTTTTCCCACAAAATTGGAAAGACAGATAGGTCTGTAGTCAGAGAAAGATGAAGGGGGCTCACACTTAGGAATAAGCACCACAAAAGTGCTAGAGATCCCCTTGGGAATAGGGGTTCCCAAGAAGAAGTCTTTTACAGCCCTGACCAGATCATCACAAATAATATTCCAGCACTTCTTATAAAACTTACCATTAAATCCATCTGGGCCTGGAGAACCATTTGAGTTAAGATCCCATACAGCAGCCTTAATTTCTTCCATACTAGGAAGATTAGAGAGGAGAGCATTTTCTTCTTGATCAATTAACTGTGGTATGAATTGCAGGATTTCTTCATAATCAACTTCACATTCCTGGGAGTAAAGATTGGAAAAGAACTGTATTGTAGCCTTCCCTATATCAGGTACAGTATCAACAACATGGCCTTCAGAATCTTTGATAGAGTTAATTTGTTGCTGCTTGTTTCTAATCTTGACAAAAGAGTGAAAGAATTTAGTGTTAGAGTCCCCATCTTTCAACCACTTTAGATTGGCCTTCTGTTTCCAAAATTTTCTTTCAAGCTTGTATTTTTGCAAAAGCAGCCCCCTCTTATAAGACCAATCCATTTTATTTGAATCAGTGGGGTCTTGTTCAAAGACATTTTCAGCATTCAAAACCTCCTGCTCACACCTTTTTATGTCTTCAAAGATATTCCCAAAGGTTTCATAATTCCATTTTTTGAGATCAAGCTTTAAACATTTTAGTTTGGAAACAAATCCCAACATGCCACCACCAAACTTGTGTTTATTCCAACTGGTTTTGACCACCTCCAAAAAAGAAGAATGAGTGCACCACATATTTTGGAATCTAAAGGGTTTAGGTCCTAAATAGAGGCTTTTGGTACATTGCAGAAGCAGGGGAGCATGGTCTGAAAGAGTCTTATTAAGGTGAGTAATTTGAATTCTGTCAAACTGGTCAATGAACTTTTCATTAACTAGTATTCTGTCAAGTCTTCTCCAAACTCTCCCATTTCTTCTGTTTCCTGTCCAGGTAAAACTGGAACCACTGAAGGGGAGATCAATCAAACCACAGGAAGCAATGCAGTTAGCAAACTCTGAAAGACTAGGCAGGTGAGGAATGGCTTTACCTTGATGTTCATTGTGATAGGCAATGGTATTAAAATCCCCTCCAACAGCCCAGGGAATTTGGATATCATTAGCTAACTGAGCTAGTTGTGCCCACAGATTCCTTCTCATAATATAATTGTGGTTACCATAAATAGGAGTAAAATAGCCTGAGAAGAAATCTGAGGATACCTTAAAGTGAGTAAACTGGTCATTCCAGACCACTCCTGAAATATTAAAATTGGAATCATCCTAGAAAATCCAGATTTTATTTTCCTCTGAGCACAAAACTTTAGAGAAACCCAACTGATGTAAATAGTCATTTGCTTTATCCATATGAACAATAGGCTCAATAACAACCAAAAGTTTAATACCCCACTGCTGAATGAGAGAAAAAAAGTCTAGAAAAGGATCCTTCTAGACCTCTCAGGTTCCATATTAAGCAATTCATTGAGAGATGGTAGGTAAATTTTTTGACAGCACCAATGCTGAGATTGCAGAATTTTCTGAATTAGAAGGCATTGCCAGTTTCCTGGCAGTATTCCTTGTTATTCTATCAGACTGATCAGGTTGAAACTTCTTTTTAAAACCTTTCCTTTTCACCTTTAGAAAACCACCATCTTCTTCTGTATTTTGGCCAGGATTCTGCTGACATGCCTCATGCTGATTGATCACCCACTGAACTCTTTTCCTGATGACAGGTATATCTCCTTTCCAAGAATCCAGATCTTGAATTTTATTTGGGGAACCTCCATCTGAAGAATAGTCTTTTGATGCAAGTTCAGGATCATAATCAAGTTTGTGAATTATGCTCTGGATGTTTGTATCATCTGAACTAACTCCCACCTTGGATCCAATGGTAAGAGGCATATCTTGAATTTCTGGAAGTATTTCCTTAGCTATGTTAGCCCCTGATGATTGTATATCTGTGATTGGGACAGAAGGAGACCCTCCTAGTGAACCATGCTCCATCTGGAAAGGTGGAGGGCTAGCATCCAGGTGGTAGGCATTTTCAGACTCCTTGGTTGTAATTTTTTGTGTTTCTTCTATCAAAGGATTCTCAATTTCTTCTATGACAGGAACTGCACAGGGGATTTTTGAGGATGAAGGAGCACAGACAATCTCCTTAGCCTTTCCTTTATTAATATTGTTGCTATTTCCCTGAGTTGTAACGTAGTTAACTCCATTTTCCTTTTCTGTAATAATTATGCCAGGCTTCTTTGGCACCCACTTTTCAATATTATTGTCAGCTTCCAAAGCCACAGTCTGTGGTCTCTTTGGACAAGCTGCCTCGGAGTGGCCTAAATGTAGGCATCTGTTACAATAGAAAGGTCTATTTTCATAACTAACAGGCTGAGAGAAGCCTTCAGATCCACATTGGATCCAAAGCTTTTTAGGCATTTCTTTAGATAAATCAACCTCAACAAAAACCCTAGCCACCGAGGGTTTAGCGAGAGATGCAGTAGCTGCATCAAGTTTAAGTGGACGGCCTATCAGGCTTGTTATATCAAATAAAGCATTTTTATCATGCAAGTGAATGGGTAGATTTTCAAAACATAACCAAATAGGAACTATTGGCGATTCAACATTAGGTCGAAAAGTAGGGGTCCACTTTGTAACGCGCATAACATTACCAAATATGTCCCAAGTTTGACGATTCCAACATCTAATATAATCATCTTCCAGATCAAAACGGATTAAAATATGTTTTCGTTCTAGAATACCCAAATGAAATGCCCCCTTGAAGCCTATGAGCTCAAAAGCTTTTCGAAGAGAGGCCATAGTTGGACGTCCATTAAAGAAATAACCCACCAGAGATCTCTTATGTTTGGCAGCCAGCGCTTGGATCTCTGCCTATGGGAAGGTAATTGATGGCATCCCTTTAAATCGAGAGTGCAATTTCTTTGAGAGTGAGGGAGTTTCACAGTTGGAAACCACCGATGCAAAAGAACGAGAGCCCCACGCCTTGCTCCCCGGTGGAGGGGGAGGCGCCGCCCCCTCCACTGATTCCGCTGCCGTCATAGAGCCCAACAAGCTGTCGCCGTTAGGTTAAGCTCTCGAAATTTCATCAACATAGATTTGAACAAGCAATATGTGGGGACCTTCTTCAGTTTTGAATAAAGTCTTGTCTACTTTGCCTTTAGTGAATCCATTCTTCACTAAATATTCAGAGAGTGTGTCATACCATGCTCTTGGGGCTTGCTTGAGTCCATAAAGAGCCTTATGCAATTTGTAGACTTGATCCTTTTCTCTATTGATTTCAAAACCAGGAGGTTGCTCCACATAGACCTCTTCTTCTAGTAGACCATTTACGAAGGCACTTTTCACATCCATTTGATAGACTGTGAATTTCTTATGAGTAGCATAAACCAAGAAGATTCTTATAGCTTCCAATCTGGCAACAGGAGCAAAGGTTTCATCAAAATCTATACCTTCTTCCTGGCAGTAGCCTTTGGCTACCAATCTTGCCTTATTCTTGACTATGGTGCCTTCCTCATCCATTTTGTTCCTGAACACCCATTTAGTTCCTATCACATGTTGATGATAGGGTCTGGGTACAAGCTCCCATACATTGTTTCTCTCAAACTGATTGAGTTCCTCTTGCATGGCTTGTATCCAGTCTGAGTCGAGTAGTGCTTCTTCAACTTTCTTGGGTTCAATTTGAGAGATGAAGCATGAGAATAGTGCTTCTCTCTGAATTGCTGATCTTGTACGAACCCCTGTATTGATATTTCCAATGATTTGGTGAGGAGGATGTTTGCTTAACCATCTAACATCAGATGTGGTTGTTTTGGATTGAATTTGTTGTTCATCATCCTCCTCCTCTTCTTCTTCACTATCACCTGGTAGAATAGGAAGATTGGGAATGTCATGAGAGCTTGGAAGGTTGTCTTTTGGTGAGTCACCTGCTGGCAGTGGGCTCTCAGTTGAGTCAACTGCTGGCAGTTGGTTGCCATTTGAGTCAACTGCTGGCAGTTGGCTGCCTTTTGAGTCAACTGCCTTTCCATCCTTTTTAACACTATTATTTGGAAGGCAGGTTGGAGCCTTTCTAGTGTCCCTTGATTTTGATGACTCACCTTCATCTTTTACTTGAGCAGTGGGGTGGTTTTCAAATACCACTTGGATTGATTCTTCTACCACCAGAATTCTTTTGTTGAGAATACAGAATGCCTTGCTAGTTGTTGAGTAGCCCAGGAAGATCCCTTCATCAGATTTGGGATCAAATGGCTTGAGATAGTCTTTTCCATTGTTTAGGATAAAGCATTTGGATCCAAACACATGGAAATGACTGACGTTAGGCTTCCTTTCTTTCCATAGCTCATACGGTGTCTTCTTGTGAGTCTTATGAATAAGACTTCTATTTTGAGTGTAGCAAATATTGTTGATTGCTTCTGCCCAAAATATTTTGGGTAATCCAGCTGCTTCTAAGATTGTCCTTCCTGCTTCCTTGAGTGTTCGGTTCCTTCTTTCAGCAACACCATTTTGTTGAGGTGTTCTTGCTGTTGAGGTTTGATGATGGATTCCATTTTCTTTACAGTACTGAATTATGATGGAGTTGAGAAATTCAGTACCTCTATCTGACCTGATCTTCTGGATTGAGAGACTTTTCTCATTTTGAATTAGCCTCATCAATTCAGGCAGTTTCTTCTCTGTTTCATTCTTCTTCTTTAAGAATATGGTCCAAGTGTATCTAGAATAATCATCAACTACAACCAGGGTGTACCTTCTACCACTTAAGCTTGTTGGTTCAACTGGTCCAAACAAGTCAAGGTGTAGTAGGCTTAAGGGCCTAGTTGATGATTCCACTTCTTTTGATTTGAATGATACCTTGGTTTGTTTCCCTTTTTGACAAGCATCACAGAGGTGGTCCTTTTTGAAGTTGATTTCAGGGAGTCCTTTAACCAAACCTTTTCTGGACAGTTTGTTGATTGTTTTGAAGTTTAGATGGCTTAATTTGTTGTGCCATTCCCAACTTAAGTTTGAATCTGCCTTTGTCACTAAGCATATTCCTTCCTTTGCAGAGCTCCAATCAACAGTGTACATGTCCTTCTTCCTTCTACCAGTGAGCACAATTTTGTCATTTTTGACATCTCTAATCAAGCAGATATCTTTGGAGAATGTAACATTATAGCCATTGTCATAGAGTTGGCTTGTGCTTATGAGATTGAACTTTAAACCCTTAACATAGGATATGTTTTGGATTGTAAGTCCATTAATTGATAAGTCTCCAGCTCCTTTGGTTTCTCCTTGTTTTTCCACATTCTCAAATGTTACTTTGGGTCCTTCCTTTGCTGTAAAGTTTGATAGGAGCCGCCTGCTGCCCGTCATGTGCCTGGAGCAGCCTGAATCTATGTACCATGTTTGTGTTTCAGCTGCTCCAGCACCTTCCTGTATAAATTAATGTTGAGCAGTAGCCCACAAGTTAGTGGGCGACTTCCCTTGTACAAGTTTGGGCATCCATGCCCATCTAGATTCATGGAGTTCTAAGCGAATTGGTCTATAGCCATTTGAGGTGTTGTAATCAAAAGGAATGACTATGTACTTGTTAATCCTTTTCCTTTTTGAAGTGGGAAGTGGATTATTGGTTTTAGGAGTCTACTTGATATTTTGGCTAAGGTTGGTCTTATTTATTGGCTGCCAACAGGTTCTTTGGTTTAGATGGTGAGGGGGTGTTGATTTATACAGGTGTTTGGATTTTGGTTTGGGAGCAGGTTGGTTCCTTCTTTTGGGGACATTTGGGGAATGGGTTTTTTGGTAAGTGAGCTTTCTTGTGTCTGATTTGTGGCTTGTAGACGTACAGTTTTGAGTAGCCAAGACCTCTTCTCTTCCTATTTAGAGTAACCGCAGCAGTAGGGTGATAATTTTTACTATTTGTGCTAGAGTTTCTCAGCTCTTTGTTCTCCTTTTCTAACACATCATTTTTGCTTAAGGCATCTAGTAATTTAGAATGAATTGCCTTTATGTCTTGTTTCAGTCTATCATTTTCAGCATTCAAGAGAACATGGCGATTTTGGACTTTTGGAAATCTTGTAATAAAGATTCCAGTTTTATATTGTTTAGTCCAGAATCACTAGAGCTATAGAAGAAACAGGATGTTACCTCAACATCGTTGTAGTGGTCCTTAACCATTAAGCATTTGGGGGAGCAGCTTTCATCATCTCTTCTTCTACTGGCGGAAGGCTTGTTGAGCCACCTGCTGCTCTCTTCAGTCACCTGCCAAGATCCTAGGCAGAGAAGTGCTTCTTTTGAGCTATCTGAGGAGGAGCTCTCATCACTTGAGCTGCTTTCGTCATCAGTTTGGAGTTCCTCCCTTTTCTTTTCACTTACAAAGGCTTGCCTTTTGCCTTTAACGTTTTTGTAACCAGCTTTTTGAGCAGTCCCCTGCTGCCCTTGATATTTTTGGGCTAAGGGCAGAGGGCATTCATTTTTGTAATGTCCTGGCTGTCTACAGTTGTAGCACATGACAGTCTCCTCACTGGGTTGAGGTCTCCCTTGTCTTCTAGGTGGCTGGTTGTATGTTTTCTTTGCAGTAGTTCCCTCCTTCATAAATCTTTTAAATTTCCTCACAAACATAGCGAACTGCTCGTCAGTGAGGAGATTATTGAGGGATTTTTCAGCAGATTTTAAAGTGCTTGGCTCAGACACTAGAGCTAGTGTCTTGGACTCATCTTCCTTCTCTTCTTTGATCTCCTTCATTTCAAATTCATAGGTCTTGAGATCGCTGAAGAGTTTGTCAGTTGACAAAGTTCTGAGATCTCTGCTATCTCTCATAGCAGTTACCTTCATGTCCCACTTGGATGGCAAGCCTCTTAAGACTTTAAGGGAAATCTCCTTTTGGGATAGATCTTTCCCTAGGTCTGAGACCTCGACTATAATCTTTAGGAACCTGGATTCTATCTCATGAATAGACTCATTTGACAACATTTTGAAGTCCTCAAATTTCTTGAGGGCTATGGTCATTTTGTTGTCCTTTTCTTGTTCATCACCAGCTCCGATCTTTGTGAGCTCATCCCATACTGCCTTTGCAGTTTCACATTTCCTAATTCTGGGAAATATGGACTCATCAATAGATTTGAAGAGAATATCTTTGGCAATGTTGTCAAGATTATTCCTTTTCCTATCCTCAGATGTCCATTCCAATTTTGGTTTGGGAATGTATATATCCTCCTGGTCATCAACTTTGGATGTGCTGACCTTCATTATTCTGATAGGTCCATCAGTAACTACCTCAAGCATTTCATCATGTAAAGCACTGAGATGTGCTTTCATTCTGATTCTCCAGTCATCAAATTTGTTTAAGTTGAACATGAGATTCTTGGCTAGTTGGTTGTCCATTGTTTAGAAAATGTTTGGGAGGTGAAGTGGATTTGGATCTTTTGTTCAAAATAGTCAATAAATGACTCTAGGAACACTCCGTTCTGATACCACTTGATGGTCCCGAATAGGGTAAAAGTCTAGAGGGGGGGTGAATAGACTTTTAAATCTTTTTCAACTTTTGAAAGTTTTCCCTCTAAGAGAGTTAATCTATAAACTTTTGAGAGATTTATAGATGCACAGCGGAAGTCTTTACCCTTTATGTAATGAGTGTTTAGCCACTTTCTAACTTGGAGAGTGTTTGGCTTAAAATGCTAGCAGTTGGCTTAGCAGGTGGCTAAGAGCAGGGAACTGGTGAGGCAACTGCTCAGGAAATGCAGAGTGTATGATGAAGGTAAGGATAGTTGTTTGATGAGTATGGTAAGGCCTTTTGGTAAGTATGCTTAAATGAAAAGAGACTAGCTTTTTGCTGAAGCAGTGGACTCAACAGTTGGGTGAATATGAGGGAACTGCTGAGGCACCTGCTTGGGTCAAAAGCTTATTGGGTTAAGCAAACTTCTTGATGAGGTAGTGACAATCTGGTGATGTTTGAGATGTTGATACGAAACAAGTATATATGAGCAGAGGGCTCAGCAGTTGGGTGGACTCCAGGGAACTGCTGAGGCACCTGCTGTACTTAGAAGGTGAATTTCAGAGAACTGAAAGAGTGATCCTTTTAAGTGGTGTTGGTGCACGTTAAAGGTGTGAATCTGGTCTCAAAGAAAGTGAGTAATTAAGCAGTAGGATAAGCAGTTAGGTCAATTAAGACAATTGCTTAGGATGCTGCCGGCAAACTACAATCTTTATGTGAGAAGTGTTGGGTGTGTGCTTTGTTGACTGAAATGAACTCAACACACGATATATCCTGGTTCAGAGGTGGTGTAATCCTCCTACGTCCAGTCCCACCCTCTTTCAGATGGATTTCACTAAAGTATTAAGCCCAATACACTTAGTGCCAATCTAGCCTTTACAACACTTAGGCCTAGATTGAAGGTTTTTCATGATGAGTATAGCACCACTCAAAGTTACTCAGTCCTTAGACTTTTCTCTAATGAACCAGTGGGGATCAAAAGGTACTCTATCTACTTACACTGTAGGATCCGAACAACTGTTCTCCTAAGTGTTTACAACAATATGTGATTTTGTACAAGAAAGTTCTAACCTCCAACTAGGAACTAAACTTCTAAGATTTAGCAATGAAAAGCTTGTAAACTGGAAGTTTAGTGAAGCATGAGTCCAAGCAGAGAGTAAAGTTTAGAATAGCACTTTCTCTTTTGCTAGATGTCTCGTGAATGTTTGTGATAGAAATTTTCTCTCTGGATGTTCACAGCTTGGTTAGAAACCTTCACTTCAGCCTATATTTATAGGCATCTCCTTTGAATTAATCTCATCCGTTGGTTAGGATGGATTAATCTTTGACGTTGAAATTCTGACAAGGACAAATTGTACATTCGTCTTCTTGTGCTGGAGCTTTAATTCGGGCTGATGCATTTGTCTTGAATAATTCAGCCGCTGAGGCTTCTCTTCAAGAAACAGTTCCATGTGTGCATCCCATGCCGTGCCCCCCCAGTACTTGATTCGGTATTAAATACCGGTCAAGTTTTGTCTTCAATCATCCATTTGATATTACAAGCTTCGTGACATACGAGTAATTTTCTTTTGAGTCAAATAGTATTTGTCGGTAGGATTAAATATCCTATTAAGGTAAACAAATTTTACGTTATTGCATTTTCACTTTTCCAGGAATATTTCTTAGACTCCGAAATTGTACATTTAATTTGTCACGTTAATACTTGAACAAAATGAGACACAATGTACACGTGCTAAGTATAGTGGCATCATCAAAATCTTATAAAAATTGGGTACTAACAAAAATTATAAACTGCTCATGGATATTTGAACAAGGTTTTCCTTTAAACAGTTGGGGCCTGCGTGCTCATGTTTGCCACGTGTGGCTAAATATCAAACATATTATTTCCGCATTCGTTTGATTATGGTATTGATGTTGATTGTATGAGTTTACTAATCGGTTTGGCAATAGAATCTATCGGACGTCTTGTATGATTCAATAAGGATGAACTAATGTTGTTCTTATTGGGTTGTACGGTGGTTGTCTACGTGGCTCGGATGCGGTCCGGGGCGTGACAATGATAATGAGAACTGACCTGAAGGGAATGAAGGCAGTGGAAGGAAATTCTTGTGGCTTAGGGTTCCCAACCAAGAAACCAGAATGCTTGCGCAAGAATAAATTGTGGAAAGGTCTTCTGAAGTGTGGCGAATGTTTAAATAGCTAAATAATTAGGGCTTGGAAACCGTATGGAAACCGCCCCAAAACCGTAGGGCGGAATGAGTGCTGAAGATGGTAGGGCGGATTGGAAGTTGTGCGGGGCTGCAGGACTATGTCAAGTCGGGCGCATTTAATGCAAGCGGCGCTACAGTCCATCAAAAGGTTCGAAATTTGGAATTAACCGCTCTTTACTCTCCTAAAATCCAGCCCTGCTGATTTTAGAGAGTAGGGGACTCGTGATGGTACCATGGACTCCAACCATGGACCAATTACGGAATTATAAATAAAGCCCATAATGGGATCAAGCCCTCAATGAGATAAAGCCAATAAACAAGATTAGCCCTTAATGGGATCAGCCCACGAATGGGATTAATATTAATTAGCCGGAACCAGACTCACGACAGGAACCCACAACCAGGTCAGGCTGGACAGCAGACCTCGAGCCTGGGCGGAGTTATAGTGAGGTCGGGATATTCCTAGGGCTCACGTGACAGGCTATCATTCGTGCATAGCTATCTGGCAGCAGACATGAATAAACGGAAGGAACATGGACTTAAAGGAACAATCATTGCATAACGTCCCAAACGTTACAGGAGTCTTATTTGATTAAACAGGTGATTAATATCATTTATTGTATGAGTTTCCTCCTAGAATACTAGTTCCTGTAGACTATAAATATTTTTTTTATATTTCCTATGAAGGGATCAAGCTCCGATTAATAGAATATGCCTTACGCTGCCATATTTTCATCTGCTCTCGTAGTTGGATTAAACTCCATCATCCTGCAAATAGGACTCCTCTACCATTCATCTCTCAATCTCATCAAATATATATTACGCATATCTCATATATCATAAATATATCATCTGTACGGATATGATTATATAATCATACATATCCCAAATATACGCTTTATTCTTTCAATAATTTCAACAATAATTTTCTCATAACGTTTACACCATCACAAACGACCAATAATACTCTCGCTTAGCGTTACTTCTTTGTATGTGCATTAAACGACTCTCATGTCATCCTCACAAGGCATCATATATATGATTATTCATCACAATGTTAGAATACTTATATTAATTGATCGATGAGCATAGTCGCTGCTAATTATTTTTAGAAATAATTACATATATACTTTAGTGCTAATAAAGTAGAATATTTTCAAATTTAAATTTAATTTTACTTAAATTGCTATTAAGTTCAATTATTAAAATTGATGTTTCCCGACTTTGTCACTGATTTCTTACTTATTAACTACTTTAATTAACTGCTAATGAACATTACACTAAGCTATTAATTTCAAATATCATTATCTATTCAATGAACGAGATTATCATCACCTAGATTAAGCATTATGAACTCTCACTTGGATTAAAGATTTACGAGGCACATTTCTAAACATTAGGACTCGATTCAGCTATATATAAAAAATTACAAAGTCCTTTATAACATTATGAATTTATTGTTCATACGAACATGATTCTTCGATCATCCATATTTCAATTTCATCAAATATATAGTGCACTTATCTGCTAATATACAATATGACATTCATATCAAATAACTAATCATTCATTTATTGATCGAATTATCATTTTTTAATCTACAACCCATATACATGTCATCTACAACGATAAATTAAGAAAATTCTTTTCATTTGTAACTTTATTAAGACGGACACACAACTTTAAGGATATTATATTCCTTTCAGTTAGTAATCAAGTTGTTTTATTGAGTTTGATTTCCTATAGTGTTTGAAGAGTATCACTGTGAATTTTACAATACATTTAAATTTTAATAGTGCTAAAAGTTGTTTCACTATATATCAAGTGTTAGCCTAAAAGCTATATAAAAACTTCTTTTCTACAAATTTTACTCTTTGCTAATATTTACGTTAATATGAGAAAAACAACTCACAAGACTTAAAAATTGAAAATCTTAAAATGAATTTTTAATGTCTATTTTAGGGCCAATAGTGATGCTTATGAGATGGATTAGGAACAAATATGCATATAGTTTTATCCACTCTGTGATGTAGTTTCACATAATCTAATTACTTCATTATTCAACGGGTAATTTTAAGTCACATCGTACCCATGTCCCATCGCAATAGATAATTAGGATAATAATGTACAAAGTTTGGTTAAACGGGTCATTACTCTTTATATAGAAAATTTATCTAAAAACTCTACTAATATATATTATTTTAATTTCATAATTTCACGAGATGATTTCATAAGTAAACTGGGCTCTATCACCAAGCGGGCTCTAAATTTACCAAACTTCTTATTTTCACCATTGTCAATTATTTTGAAATAAATAGATGTACATGGTTCTCAAATCACATATATGATAAATGTTCATGATATTTATTCTATACATACAAATTAAGATGTGATTGATGACTTTACACTTATCAAAGAATTGGAGTATTTAAATTTAGAGCCTGTTTGATGACTCTGTTTTTCGGCTTATCAAGTTTATCAGCCAACTTTTTAACCAAACACGTAACTATTGATTTCGGGCGCTGAATTGTGTAATAATAAGAAAAAGTAAGGTTGTAGGTACTTTTCTGATCGTATTGGCTGAAGTTACTGTAGACGATCATTTCAGCTATTTTTCATATAATTTTTTCTTTATTGTATTAAGAAAAATATGTTTTAAATATTTTTTTCGTAAGTCAGCAGAATCAGCCAATACAGATACTTCAGCCAAAACTTCATAAATTTCAGCAGAATCGATCGAGCAGGCGATTTCAGTGTTACCAAGCGAACTCTTAGTAATAATCAAACATGTGAATTTTGAATGAAGAGTACACAAACCATCGGAAAAGCATCAATAAGAGACTAGTTAAAAATACTCAATTCATTCTTTAATTAGTTGTGTGACTCTTTATAGGGCAAAATGAAAAATGATCAAACTGAATTTTCATATACGGTAGGTTATGCGCATTATCTCCACGTAGTTCAAAAGATACATCAAAATGTCATTTGTTGTGATGAGTCATAAATGTGTCACTCTCTAATAACAAATTGAATGATTGGATAAAATAAAAGTCTTTAGTGTTTTTAACATCTAGATATCTAGATAAACTAGTAAAAAAGTTATCTAGAAAACATACATGCAAGCTAAGTTTACTTAACCCTAAGACACATATTTTCTCGGTTAAGATTTGTCATTTTGATTTATAAGAGTATGAAATATGTGATTAATTGTAAGATACGAAATTTGAATCATTGAATCACGGTGAAATCATGTACGTAATTTGTATATTAAGAGGGGTTTCGCCAATTTTACATGTCACCCATGATTACCCAAATCCATAGGCTCTAAAAATATTTATTATAAAATAAAACCACATATGAGGAGTACATACATCAACCGGGGCAAAGCCCAGGTTTAAAACTAGTTTTTTGAGTTTTTGCCATTTTCGGTCCTCCGACTATTGTGTCATTGACACTTTTGATACTCCACTTTAAATTTTTCCAATTTTAGTCCTCGACTATTGTAGTAGAGACAATTTTAATCCTCGACTATAACGTTTTCCACATTTAGTCCTTTGAGCATTATAAGATTGACACTTTTAGTCCTCCCACTATGATTTTGACACAATAAGTGGAGGACTAAAAATGTCATTATTATAATAGTTGAAGGACCAAAAGTGTCACTTTTATGAAAGTCGGACGACTAAATATGGAAAATTTCAAAAAGGAGTATCAAAAGTGTCTCTAGAGCAATAGTCGAGCATTAAAAGTGGAAATACTCAAAATCGAGTATCAAAAATGTCAATGACATAATAGTCGGGGGACTAAATGTGACAAAATCTCCTAGTTTTTTTGGAAAGGAAAAGCTTATATTAGAATCAATCAAAACGTAGCAACAACCATACTCCAGAATCTAAACCTCCCTCTATACGTCAGCTCTCTCACGTCATTATTAGATATAGAATAGTCCACTCTGGAAAAAGCGAGACTAATCGCTGAAACAAAAAGCTGGTAACTGAAACAACCCAAAACACCAACCTACTCCCTTATTGTTTGTCACAACACTAACACAATAGAAACAGTAATTCAAATGAAGTTTTCAAATACATTTTTTAACATAATAATAAATAAGTCTACTTAAAACCAACAACATAAGTGGTATCTCAACACCAATTTCCAACACTCTAGTGTGCCAGACTAATCAACACATCTAAAACTTGATTTTATTTTTCATATCTAGACTGATTGTGAAGCTGTATAAAATAGAATAAGATTGGTATATTATCACAAACTCGACCGTTCAAGTATATTATTTCTGTAATTTCATTAGTGTTGTTAGTTTTTCTATTGATGATATTCACCTTCTTAGACAATTTGTGAAGTAGTATGAAGACAATAGCAATGATTTAAATTTGGTGTTCATTGACTTAAATGTGTGTTAACGAGAAAAGATATATCATGTAAGTATATTAAGCTGTACTCAACGGTGAATTCGAACCCTGTCGATGAGGGTGAATACTTTTATCGCTTACTTTAATCCAAAAAACGTCCACATATTCATTCATTATAAAGAATGATGATGTCTAAAAGGTTCAAATTCACTCAAAATATTAGACGAGAGAATCATGGCTATTCATCAAGTCAAAATGTTCCGTACGAGCATTTAACGTGTTCCATATATCACTCATCTATTTCTATTTATTTGAGTAATAATATACTCCGCACTAAGTACTTCGTATAAGCTATGTAAAAACCTTTTTTTGGAAGAATTCGGCTTTATATTGATAACAGATAATTCAAAGTATGGGTCAAAAGACAAAAAGAAACCTGACAACCGCAAATTATATGGTGCAACCGGCGCACCATGAGCATGATGCGTCCGGTTGCAAAACGACGTAGGATTGTTTGTTTCTTTTCTTTCTTTTTTTGCTTTTGTGTTAAAAAATGATAATATCTTTTTTATTTTTGATCCGATTTTTATAAAATTTATATCAACATTTTTCATTTTTCATGATCTTTCAAATGAGACCAATATTGCTTATGTAATTTTAAAAACTTATCGAACTATTATATTAATGGCGGAGAAAAGGATACACACAGGGACATTTTAGACTTTGTGGAAAACGTAAAAACTGATAATAGGAGCGGATGACTCCTATATGAATGATAAAACATATTAAGTCCTAATTTGAGTTTTTATCTATGTTTTAGTCTTATTTAGGACGATTACTTTTCTTTTTATTTGCAACGCAGCAACGATCATCTAATTTAAAATTTTTTACCGGTGTTTTCCTGACTTCCCAAACGAAACTGTAGCATGGGCTTTGGAATTGGAGTTTTGCGCTAAGGTTTAGTACTGGTGCTAGGCATGGACTTGGACCTGTATCCGGTCCTGGACCGGCTGGTCCTGGTTTTAAATATGGAGGACCGGAACCAACTTGGGTTACTATGTACCCGGTTCTGGTTCGGTCTACCCGGCCGGCCCTGGTCCGATCTGGGTCTGGTTCGGGTCCGGCCTTGATCCGGTCCGGCCTGATCCTTATTTTTTTTACAATTATCGGAGAATAAAAAAATGATTTATATTTATTATAAACACTATATTGTCACTTGTATCAATATGACATTTGAAAATTACAATTGTGAATACTTTAAAGTTGAAAATTACAATCCGGCGTCGGTTGTTGTTTCCTCCATGAAATGACGGTTCGGTGCTATATTGACTTCTTGTGTTCTACGGAGGGCCTTCAACCAATCATGGAAGCTGATGGAGTATATTCTCATATACCCTAGGGGCATCATAATCACCGGTATAAAGCATCACGGATTCATTCCGGAGTTAGCGAAAAGACCAAGTCCACAAATATGTCGACCCCGACCGACCAGGGTCAGGAACAAGCGCCGGGCAACGAAATAACTAAGGACCAAGAAGTTGCCCGACCCCGACCTCAACCCCCGAGGTCGGGAAAACACCAGACTCAGGAATCGACCGAACTCGACAAGTTATAAGCCCGACCTCGAGTCACCCGAGCTCGGCATCGGGTTTGACCCCGGAAGTCAAACACATGGTCAACGGAAGGCGAGCGTCAGGCAGTCAACTACCTCGAAAGCGGGAACAAAGGGGCGAGTCCTCTCATCACGAGCCCGAGCTACCAGACATCGACCTCGGTGATCCCCAAGGTCTGAGTGAAGCATCATGGACTTAGACAAAATCCGCAAGGACTTGCCTCGCAAGGAGACGCCGCCACGTCACTCTCAACATCAGGGAATATTCCAGTCACCCACGCTTAGCTACACGAGATTTTTGGCAACAATTCTGTTAGAAGGAGAATCAATCAGCCAGCTATTAAAGACTCTCTCTCCAATCAGCTTTACACGTGGCTGTTCCCCATCGAATTAGTCTGTCAGTTTGTTAGAATAGCTTTACACGTGTCCTTCTCTTATTAGATCAGCATCTTTTTGCTTGGGCACCAAGTATTGCCTGTTCTCCCTTAGTATAAATATCACCTTCCAGCTTGTGGAAAGGGATCGCTTTTTCAATACACTTACTGTTATTCTGCCGGATTGCATACCTGTACTTTCCTATCAGTTCACTGTCTCCTTTTAGTTGGATTCCGACCACTCCCGGTCCGATAATCCATCATGTTTTGGTGCTTTCATTGAGAGTTGAACTGTGAGCAGGTCAAATCCTCCCGATTCGCTTCAGATCTAAAGTAAGCTTTTCAGCAACTATGGTTGGAAAGAGAATTCTGAGAAGTCGACATGCCGCTGCCAACGTCACACAAGCGGAACCTTCACTGGAGGCTACCGCTACTTCTGGCGCCAGGAGGGCCGCCAGGGGAAAACAAGTCGCTGAAACTTCTGCTGATCTGCGTAATCAGATTCAGCGTGCTTCCGCAGATCTACGTCAAAAGCTCTCGCTTAATCGGCATGCAGCGGCAATGCCATCCGCACAGGTGATCCCACAATTCCAGAACCTTCTGATGGCGGATCCCTCTGCGGCGGTTGGCGCCCTCATCTCGGGATTGCAGAAGGTGGTCCCCACGCTGCAATCTCAGCCAGCAGCTATTGTGGCTCCTCATGCCACTAGGCCTATCTCTCCGGCGAATTCCAGATCCCGGTCTCTGAGAGTAGGCTCTATTGACGCCCCTTTGGTGGTGGAGAGACCAGCACATATGGTCTATCAATCCCCCCCCTCGCCAGAGGGCAACTCCGGGGATTAACTCTCCCCCGATCTGCCAGGTGGCTTCCGCAGCACCTGTGAACGCTATGCCCCTCGCACAGCAGACGTGAACTTCTCGTTCCGCTGCGGCACCACGAAGGATTGAGCCACCGCCACCTCCCACATTGCCGTCCAAATACACGGCACGCCGTGTTGACTACGGCCGCCATAATGATGAAGGTGTCTATGCTGTCACCATTGAGGACTCTTCACAGTCCCTCTCCCCGCAGGGGCAGCAACGGGACGACAACCCCAATCCCTGGATCGAAGTGGGAAGGCGTCCCATCTTCTCCAGATTGGGGGAAAGATCCATGGCGAATCAGCGCCTGTCTGTCAACATCCGGAGGATTAACCGGGCGAATTTCCCACTTCTCAACATTCCCCAGCAGCAACAGCTTGAGAGAAGGACTCCAGAGCGTGTACCCGCTTTGGAGAGGCTAGGGGGCAATCATTCCCCTAGATTCGCCCCCCCATACCACCAGCAGATGCCTTCTCCCCCAAGGCAACATCGCACTTCACCACTACGCCAACAACAACAGCTACCCCTGCGTCAGACAAGGCTCTCACTGCCAAGGCGGCAGGTTGGATCTCCACCGTGGCGCCAGCGCCAGATGGACCCCAGGGAGGAACGGATCCGCCTCCTGACTCAACAAGTCAATGAGCTGCGGGCTGCGGGAGTAACAACAGCACCACTGCCACCGCCCCAACAGACGACGCGTGATGCTCAACTGGAAGCGCTAGCGCTCCAGGTCCAACAACTCCAGGCCCAGGTCAACCAGGAGCCTACCACGGTGAGGGTAAGGACTGCTACCCCCTTTACCACACGGATCATGCAGGCCCCTATACCCCCAAAGTATAAGGGGCCCAACATTCAACTCTATGGGGGGTAAAACTGATCCCCAGGAGCATTACATTCGCTACCAATCCGGCATGTATATGCTGGGCGCTGGCGATGAGTACATCTGCCGTATGTTTCCCTCCACTTTAGAGGGGGGGGCATACGATTGGTTCAACGATCTCCCCGATGAGTCCATTGATTCATGGAGAGAGCTAGCTACACGCTTCCTCACCCATTTCGCCGCAAGGGCAAGGACGAAGAAACATTTCTCCTACCTGTTGTCTGTTAAGCAGGGCAGAGATGAGCCTTTGGGCAAATTTCTCGAACGGTGGAATGAAGAGACCTCCAAGGTCTATGGGGCTGATGACAACACCCGTCTAGCCATGTTGCAGGAGATCCTGTGGGCTGGTGGCTTCTCTAGGAGCCTTATCATTGATCCCCCGCGGGACTATCAACGGGCACTCCACACGAGTTACATTTGACTTGTCTGAACGCGAGTTACATATTTTTACACGTAAAGTTACATATTTTTACACATAGAGTTACATATTTATACACACGAGTTGCATTTGGCCTGACTAGACATGAGTTACATATTTTTACACGTAAAATTACATATTTTACATAGGTTAATATAATAGTTCGACAATATGTTAAAATTACATAGGCAATATTGGTCTCATTTGAAAGATCATGAAAAATAAAAAATGTTGATATAAATTTTATAAAAATCGGATCAAAAATTAAAAAGTTATTACCATTTTTAAAAAAAGTTTTGGGAGTGGGTGTACGGTGCTCACGGTGGGACGGTCGTACGGTATACGAACTCCCTGACAACCGCTATCTTGGGAACCAGACTCGGAATTAATCACCTCTAATGAAGCAATATAATTCGCTGATCCAAAAGTGGGAAACTTTAAGCCATAAACGGTCATCATATTCCTCTCATCCCCCACATCCAAAATCAACGTCTTACAAACAGGAACACAAAATAAAAAGCAAACCGCAAAGCAGAAATAACAATTTCTAAAACAACAAACAAAACAAAAAATAAAAAACTTCTGATTCAGCCAGAAAACTCGAATCGTCCCTCGGACCTGCGGCCATGGCGGCGGCTCGGGAGGAGGGCGCACTCGCCGTTCATCCGCCCTAAAAGCCAGTAGCAGTCCTACCACCTGAAACCCTGGACTGCTTTTCTCTATCGGAGTGTCTTTCGTATTGAAATCCAGATCTTCTTCCTCCGTTCCAATCGCCATGTTTTTGTATTTGTATACAGAACACTCCATTGACAGCACGAACCCCTACAACAAAACGAAGCTTTCGTGGACGCCGCCTTTGACAGACCATGCCGAATCTCTAACGCTCCTCCTTCCGCCGCTGACCTCCTCGACCGAAACAAAATTCCAACCAAAGTGAAGCCCCAAAGAGCTCGATAGAAAACCCGCACTCCAAACACAGCCACCGACGACGGCCTAAACCTCCTGGGCAGCTGGCGGCGGACAAAGACTTGGCGTTACTCGAAGGTAACCCTAGAGAGAGAAGAGAGAAAATCGTAACCGAGTCTATCGTCTGAAGGAGTTATAAATAAAGCAGTCTACATTAGGGCAGAGCACGGGTCGAGTTCGGGCGGGTCGGGTTCAAAAATGATAAACCCGTTCGGGTATCGGATTGATAATTTCAAACCCTACCATATCAAAAAATTTATCGGTTTTTTCAGGTTGAAGAAATTCGGGTTGCGGTCAGGTTGATTCGGGTTTCGGGTCCATTCGGATTTTAATTTATCATTGTTGAAATTGTGATTAATAAAATGGTCATTTTCATTTTCATTTACCCCAGTGCCGCAAAGGCTTCCACCTACGGTGGGGTAAGGGGGGTCGGATGTACGCAGTCTTCTTACCCCTGTACTAAAGCACAGAGAGTCTGTTTCTGGATGACCCATAGTGAAAATCGCGTCCAAAATTGCATGGATTGACTGCTTCTCCATAACAAAGAAGCGCATGCAGTTTAGTGAGTCATTTTGCTTTATTCCATCATAATCTCAAGCCAAAAAATAATGAATCTTTGGCTCCATTGCAAATGATGGAAAGTGATAAATAAAATGGTAATTGGTAAAAATACCATTCAAAGTTATACTAGTATATCATTCAAAGTAATAGTTGTATAAATACGATAATCGACATATTTGAACATGTAAAATAATAATATACGGTGATTGACATAATTGATATTGTGATAAATAAAATGATAATTGATCAAAATATCATTCAAAGTCATAACAATACAACATTCAAAGTTATAGTTGTACTAATACGGTAATTGGAATATTTGAACATGCATAATATGGTAATTGACATATAATAATTGAGATATTTGAACATGCATAATAATTTAAAGTAGTATATATACTATGCTAGTTCGGTTTTTCGGGCAGGTCAGATAGCATAATTGGTAACCCTACCCCCCCTACCCGCTTAAGTATCGAATTGCAAAAATCGGATCAGATTTGGGTATTTCGGGTCGGATTTACGACCCCAACAAAAAAATCGAATATATTCGATCGGTCAATCGGATATGGTCGGGTTTGCTCTCCCCCGTCTACCTAAGTGGTTGAGACAAAAAAAGGAGTATCGATCAACATAGCATAGCTATGTAAAAACCTTAAAAAACAAGATCACAAGCTCAAGAAGTTTTTATCGAGAACCCTTCCAATTTATTGATTTCCTCTCAAATTTGACATCTACGGCGAGGGATAAATAGGGTTGATTTCCCAGTCTCTCTCGACGCTCCTCCTTCCCTCCATCCAAGACCACGAATCTCTCTCCTTAAGCCCCTCAAAGCAAGCGCTAGATAATGCCAGCTTCATCAGGTGCCCTCCAATCTCGCATTTAATCAATCTTTTTCTTGCATATTATATTAATCATGCAAGTGTTGTAGATAGGCGTGTTTTGATTTGTTAAACTGACATTTGGTGCCCCGCAGAGGCGCGGTCCAAGTGGAAGAAAAGGAAGCCACTGATTTCTCGAAAGCCGAGGCCTCAGCAAGAAGACGAAGGGTTTGAGGACGAGGATGAGGAGGAAGAACAGGACCACCAGCAGCAGCAGGAAATTGATGAGGACCATCAAAACCCTAACCCTTCTATGGATCGGATCGCCTCTGCCAAGGAGAGTGAGCTGCTTGCGGAGGGCGGGGACAGAATCTCCGAGTTCCCTTTGGTCATCAGGCATGCCGTCAGGGCTCTCCATTCATCAGTGCTAGACATGGTTTCCTTGGAAATGGCCGCCCAAAGTGGAGAGAGCAGGAGCCAGGGTCAGACCAGGGTGGTTTTGGAGAATATTTCCTACGGGCAGCTTCAGGCAACCTCAGCTGTACCAGCGGATAGTCCGGCCTTGGGGCTGGATGAACCAGGAGGAGATGCAAGTGCAAGCGGCTCCTATGTCATTACACCTCCACATATAATGCCCGGCAGTGGTGTGATTAAGCGGTTTGGAAATGCTGGTCGCGTTCATGTTGTCCCAATGCATGCAGGTAGCTTACAATGAGCTTGGTTTGGTGTTTTTTTAGTCCTGACACCAAAAAGTTTGTCACTGCATTTTCTTCAAAAAGTTTTTATGATCAATTAGGAGTGTCACCTCTCCCTCTGGTTCCAATTAAGTAAGTCACGAGATAAAAACAAATAACCCAATGATGGCAACTAACACACTCCATATTTTTATTCCACCTATATTACCCTCTGTAATCGTCATTTACATATCACCTTTGTACTTATTCTATCATCATCTTTAATAATGGTAAAGAAAGAAAAACACATTAAACCTTTTGTCGGAATTGTGAAATAACTAATATCAAGAACCATCAGTTTCCTCTAGACTTTGACATGTATAAAGGACCAGAAGGAGTATACATGGTTTTTAAATACAGTATATAAATTTTAATCCTATACCTAAAAGCACTACACTGGAGAGAGAAAATTCTCCCGCCTAAGCATTCTCCGGGTAAAATCTAAAATGTAATTTCACTTTCCACAAAAAAAAAAAAATCACCATCCTCTTATCCTATACCTAAAAGCACTACACTGGAGAGAGAAAATTCTCCCGCCTAAGCATTCTCCTCCTAAAATTTAAAATGTAATTTCACTTTCCACAAAAAAAAATCACCATCCTCCTATCCTATACCTAAAAGCACTACACTAGAGAGAGAAAATTCTCTCCCGCCTAAGCATTCTCCGCCTAAAATCCTAAAATGTAATTACACTTTCCACACAAAAAATCATCTTCCTATAATCCTCAAATCCTAAAATGTAATTTCATCCTATACCTAAAAGCTCTACACTAGAGAGAGAAAATTCTCCCGCCTAAGCATTCTACGCCTAAAATCTAAAATATAATTTCACTTTTCTCCTATATACCTAAAACCACTACACTGGAGAGAGAAAATTCTCCTGTCTAAGCATTCTCCGCCTAAAATCTAAGATGTTATATCACTTTCAACAACAAAAACTCATCATCCTCCTATACCTAAAAGCAGTACACTGGAGAGAGAAAATTCTCACGTCTAAGCATTCTCCGTCTAAAATCTAAAATGTGATTTCACTTTCCGCAAAAAAATCATCATCCTCCTATCCCATACCTAAAAGCACTATATCGGATAGAGAAAATTTTCTCCCGCCTAAGCATTCTCTGCCTAAAATCCTAAAAAATAATTTCACTTCCCACAAAAAAACCTAAAAGCACTACACTGGAGAGAGATAATTCTCCCGCCTAAGCATTCTCCGTCTATCCTATACCTAAAATCACTACACTGGAGAGAGAAAATTCTACCGCCTAAGCATTTTCCGCCTAAAATCCTAAAATGTAATTTCACTTTCCACAGAAAAAAATCATAGTCGTCATCATCATCATCATATACCTAAAAGCACTACACTGGAGAGAAAAAATTCTCCCGCCTAAGCATTCTCCGCCTAAAATCCTAACATGTAATTTCACTTTCCGCAAAAAAATCATCCTATACCTAAACGCACTACACTGGAGCGAGAAAATTCTTCCGCCTAAGCATTCTTCGCTTAAAATCCTAAAATGTAATTACATTTTCCACAAAAAAATCATCATCCTATACCTAAAAACACTACACTCGAGAGAAAAAATTCTCCCGCCTAAGCATTCTCCGCCTAAAATCCTAAAATGTAATTTCACTTTTCGCCAAAACAAAAACATCCTATACCGAAAACCACTACACTGAAGAGAGAAAATTCTCCCGCCCAAGCATTCTTCGCCTAAAATCCTAAAATATAATTTCACTTTCCGCAAAAAAATCATCCTATACCTAAAAGCATTACGCTCGAGAGAGAAAATTCTCCCGCCTAAGCATTCTCCGCCTTATATATATATAAATATAAGAGGAACTTTTTAAGAGCATACAGAGCGCCACATAATCCCGCCATGTCATTATATGTAACAATTATTTACTTATTTTTATACATTTTGTTTTTATCAGATTCTATTTTTGATTGCATACTGATATGGAAACAAAAATCCTTATAAATCCTCCTTAATTAATTTGGTAAGCTTCAAATAAGTAAAATAATTTTTGGTTATCAAAGTGAAATTCTAATAACGTTTATTGATATGGAAACTAATTTATATTAGTTTACTACACCGAATTAAATAGAAACAAATATGCAAATTAGTTTACTTATTAATTTGACACCTATTAATAAATTAGTAAGCTTCAAATAAGTAAATAATTAAAAATGAAATTAAAAATTATAACCAACATAAAGTATATATATTTTCACAAGTAAATATGTTTAGCTGAGCCAAATAAGTAATTTTTTTGGTTGTTTCTCTATTTTACACCTAAAATTCAAATATGCCTTCACTTTTGAAATAGATTCCTAATCCAAATTAGAAAATCTTTATTGGTTTACGAATTCCTACTTTTATTTTAATAGAATGTTTTTAATTGGATTGATTTCAGTTCCAGATTAAATTAGATCGGATCAAACTTTAATAATTATAACAATAAGGCACATAAAAAACAGACATCTAATAGACCATATTAATTCATACCAAATCAAACCCGAAATTTTAATTCAATTAAGAACGTTCTTATTAATGAGTAAGCTGTAAGATCTAACAATTAAAAAATATAGTTTTTATTATTATTGGGTTCCTAACAATTAGGTTTACTTGAGATGCTTATGTAGAAGACCAATTTAACCTTTTTTTTCATATATTTTTTTCTTTGTTTCACAAATGGAATATATTTCACATATATTTTTCATGATTCAGAAGATTGCACCTATTTAACCAGAATTCAATCAATTTCAGCAAAATAAATTAATTCTATTTACTTTAGTATTATCAAACAGACTCTATATTAGACTAAGTTTATTTTTCTTTTAAATCATATTATATGTGATCCGATAGAAATTAAATTTCAAATTAGCTAAATTACATACTGCCCGTGCATCGCACGGGCATGAAAGCTAGTTACCAGTAAAAAATTAAATATTAAATAGAAAATCTACGTACAACAACAACAATAACCACTAAAAAATAGGAAAATCCGGATTTCGTAAACTAACATCCTCCTTTTCCACCATATGTTCATTACTCTCCAACACTCTCCTAGTTTCATCTCCCTTCTTATGCCTTCAATTTCTCGTCAGGTCTCCGACACACAAAGGTATACACATGAATTATTTGATTAATCACATGGTGAACATTTATATCCTTTATTATTCATGTAAATGTACCAACCCTAATTATTTCTACATTTTGTGAGGCTAGCACTTCGTTACCAACAGGTGTTTAGCTAATCCAAATTACTGTCTCGTCCGACTTTCACGGTGTATATCCATAAGAAACCAAATCTCGTTTACCCCTGGCACTATGTATTCCAGAACTATTGTGGAAGTTATTCGACAAGATGTTGATGGTTTTGTTTTCAAACTTCATTTTGCTGTATAGTGTCTGGACATGATGACTCATGGGGCATGTCTTCTGAATCACGAAACAGATAACATAGTTTTGAAGTATTCCTGATATGGTCACTCTTTATAGGATAGCAATTAGGCCTGCATTACTGTATGGCGTAGAGTGTTGGGCGGTGAAACAATGTCACATTCAAAAGATGAGTGTGGCAGAGATGCGCATGCTGCGTTGGATGTGTGGGCATACTACGAAGGACCGCGTGAGGAATGAGACAATCAGACAAAGGGTGAGAGTAGCACCTATTGAAGACAAGATGCGGGAGTCGCGCCTACGGTGGTTTGATCATGTGCGTAGAAGACCGAGTGATGCACCTGTTAGGCGAGTTGAGATGTGTGTAGAAGAGGCAGGGAAGAGAGGGAGAGGAAGATCCAAACAGAGACGTGGGTTAGGGGAGTTCGAAGTGATATGCTTCTTCTGGGGTTGGATGAGGGCATGACTTTGGAGAGAACTAAGTGGAGGGTGGGTATTCACGTGAAGGAGTGATCTTGATAATCTTTTTCCTCATCTTTTTTTTCCTAGTTTTTTTATCCTTATATATATATAAGCATTATTTGCAGCCTTTTTATTTTATCATTTTTATATATATTCATCTTTTTTTATATTATCTTTTCATAATAGCTTATCTTTTTATCTTTATTCCTTCTTTTCCTTTTGGTTGTGATATCATGTATCGATTCATGTTAGCCGACCCCAATATCTTTTGGGACTAAGGCTTGGATGTTGTTGTTGTTGTTGTTTGTATAGACACCGTTCATAAACTTCACATTAGAAAAACCTAAATGCAGAGAGAAGAATTACGTATAGAGGTAACAGATTGATTGAAACCTAAATTTGAAGTAACTTGGTAGGTTCCTAGAAGAAGTGGATAGAAGCATGGAACCCTTTATATTGGTTCTGGAATGTTTTCCTAGTTACAAGCTGATCTAGTTGGCACAGAGCAAGAGGAACTATGGTGGCACAGACAAACTGTTTTATGATGGCCAATATGAATTCGTGATTCAAAACCTGAGCCAATCGTCTTCTAAAGAATGTTAAGTTCAGGGACAGAAATTAAAATCAATTAATTGTGGACACATATCAATCACCAACATACTAATGTAAGGACTAAATATAGATATGTTTTTTGAATGGGTGGTGGCTTTCCAATTCCTGTAGCAATAACTTTTGATCTGTTTCGCAAAATAATAGATGAAAGAGGCGTACGCGATGTTTAGAGATATATTTAGCTGTATCCAGTCTAGGACAGTAGGACCCATGATCCAAGTCTCCAAGAGTACCAGTTTGGAAACAAGAGAACTAGAGAAGGACGAGTCCCTTCAGGAGTGACTCTCATTATCTCACAACTTTGATGTTGACTTTAAAACCTGCGAACTCTTCGCCTTTTGTTGCGGAGAGAGTTCAAAGACTATTTTTCTACCTTAAACTTAGCAAAATTAAAAAGTTTCCATGTATCGTCTAGCACTGCTCTCTGCCATGCGCAACTCTGTTGCAATAATTGCTATGTATAACATTCCTCTGACGATTACATCATCAGACTGTTTAGTTGTAGTATTGGGAGCATCCTTCTAGGGTAGTAGAGGAGGTAACTTGCGAGTGTCGCTGGAACTACTGTGTGGTATCTGGAACTATATTACTGCCAATAATATTTTTTTGATTATTTTCAAATGCTGGATAGAGTTTTCACAGAAAAGTACATAAAAGAATATTTCATTTCAGGCTAGTTAGTCTGTGAGTGTTACCCCAATTGGCTTATATTTACAAATCTACGTCATTATGCTCTGGTAAAACCTCCATATTTGCAACTTATTTCATAAAGTCAATCAAGTCGTTAACCCAGTATAGTCGTATAGGTTCAGAAATTACCTTTAGTAAATAAGGAGTTAGCATGTCTCCTCACCTTAACCCGTGTATTAAAAGCTCTACACATCGTTACTAATTATGTATGGAGAGCATCCTTGCATTTCTATCATTTCATAATCTGCACTCCATACTTAATTTTTATTTCTTAATCCTGCTATTTAACTCATTCTTTCGAAGATCACAATATTCTACCTTTCTACATATGCTAGTTTAAGTTTTCTTCAATTGGTTCTAAATGTATGCACAATGTTTCATTTGTTTCTTTTGCAAGCAGACTGGTTTTCCCCAAATAGTGTACACAGGTTGGAAAGGCAAGTGGTCCCACATTTTTTCTCTGGGAAATCAACTGATTATACACCAGAAAAATACATGGAATGCAGAAATCAAATTGTTGCAAATTATATGGAGAGTCCCGAAAAGTACCTATCTGTGGCTGATTGTCAGGAGATAGTTAATGGTGTTAGTGTTGAAGATATAACTAGAATTGTTCGGTTTCTTGATCATTGGGGAATAATCAATTACTGTGCTAATCGCCCTACACTCGAGTTGAATAAGGATGGGGCATGCTTATATGATGATGCAAACGGCGAACTATGTGTTCCTTCGGAAGCTTTGAAGTCTATTGATAGTTTGATCCGTTTTGACAAGCCTAAATGTCGGCTCAGGGCAAAATATGTTTATCCAGAGCTTGGTTGTAACCCTGATAATGAATCTGACATTGATAGTACTATCCGGGAGCAATTCTCTGAAAACAGGTGCAACTGCTGTTCACGGCCTGTTTCAGTTATGTACTATCAATCACAGAAGGAGGTATTGTACACATTTTTTACTCAAATTTCCCGACGGTTGTGTAAATTAGACCTCTTGTTGTGGTAAATTTTCTTCAACATTTTAAAAGTTATTTTTAGGGATAAATGATTTAAATACCCCAAACATTGGAGGGGTGTGAGATAAATATCCCAAACATGCATATGTAATATAAATACCCCAAACTTTATAAAATAAGTTATCTTAGCACCATGACCATATATGTTTTCTTTCACAAATGTAAATTTATAGTGTTAAATAAATAACTTAAATACACTAAGCATATTTCAGTTGGAAAATAATGTTGCCTCCGGTCTATATATATTTGCAACACTTTTAATTTTATACGTATTAGCAAAAAATGGCTTTGACCATTAACATATTTAATTGACTATTAGTATACAATTATAAAAGTCATATTTTACTATTTTATTTTTTAATTTTTTAATATTATTTTGTTTAGGAAAATTGTCTAATCCATTAGTAAATAAAATAAGCCAAAGTAGAGTGTCCGAATAACATAAAAATTAGCATAAAAGCTAAACTGTTTCAATTATAAAAAAACGAAGAAAGTCTTAGTACATTGTATGTGACCAGAAGTAATATTATTTATTTCACAAATGGAAGCTTAGAATGTTGACTTCATCATCATAAAGTCTTATTGTATTTTAAATATGTACTTAACACCACCACCACCACCACCATCATTACCCCGGTGCCGCAAAGGCTCTCACCTACGGTGGGGTAAGGGGAGGTCGGATGTACGCAACCTTACCCCTGTACTAAAGCACAGAGAGACCCATGATGAAAATCGCATCGAAAATTGCATGGACAGACGGCTGCTTCATAACAAAGAAGCGCAGATAATTGAGTGAGTCATTTTGCTTTACTCCATCATATTCCCAAGCTCAAAAAATAGTGAATTTTTGGCTCCATTGCAAATGTTGGAAAACATATGCTCATGGTGCTAAGATATGATAGAGACCTAAGAATATTATTAAGTCTTAATATTTTGTAATAAAAGGGGTGTAGGACTTATAACTAAGTGGAGGTGGGCTGGCCCATGAGTGAATGAATAAATAAGGTAGGCTGGGAATAGAAGAGAGGGGGTGGTTGGAATTATCGGGCTTGGGACTCGGGACTGGAGTCTGAAACGACTTAGGAATTGTATTCTTGTCTCTCGGTTAAACAATGAACTTTTGTTTTTGATCTTCATCGCCATTTTTGAGCTCAGAATTACTGTTGAATTACCGATACCCTAACATCGGTATCAGAGCACCGTTTCTGACACATATCCATGGTTGCGACGCGTAGAACGATGGAAGGAAAATTGGACAGTTTCGAACGCGAGCTGGAACATCATCGCGAAGAGTTGCGGCATGAGATGGCTGAGTTGCGCGCACTGTTGATAAAGCAGAACGACGGACATGAGCGAGGAAGGTCAAGAACCTCAACTCGCGACAAACGACATGACAGTCCAACACAATCATACTCCAGAGAGAACATGGAGCGGGAGAAGAATTGCGAAGGGGCCAGACGCACTAACGAAGAGTTACGCGAATTAATTCTGCAGAGGAATGAACGCCACTCAAGCGGAAGGTCCAAAACAACAAAGCGAAGCAAGAGACTGGACAGTAGTGAATCTTCTTCGTCTTCTTCAGAGCAATCGACGCCTGGAACCATGGAGAAGCGCTATGGTTTATGCGAAGAACATCGATGGTCAGAACTGTCCGCATCTGGTTTGCGCAAATTGGAACGAAACAGAGAGAAGGTGGGGAAGAATCGCGATGAAGCGCGGAAGACTAGCGATGATGGGTGGAAGACTCGCGATGAAGTCGGAGCTAGGTCAAAGACAGAGGAATTACCTCTATTCCACAAGGTTGAAGCGTACGCATGGATAGGGAGGATGGAAGGATATTTCCGAGTCCAAGCTATTGCAGAAAGATTTAAAGTAGACATTGCAGCAAAGGCAATGGGGGAAGCTGCAGATGGCTGGTTTCAATGGTGGGACTTTCAAAAGAGAGAAGATAGTTGGGAGGCTTTAAAAGAAGATTTGATTAGGGATTTTCCACCTAGACACCGGCAGAAGACAGGGAAGACAGCAAAACCAGAGTCATCGAGGTCTTCGCATATCTCTTCGCATCATTCTTCTCATAGCTCTTCGCATTACCATTCTAAAAAATGGTTGCAAGTAGAAAACCCCAACTCGCAATCACCAGATTCTTCACTATCAGGATTGATGAGTTCACAAGTTTCTCAACCTGCGAAAGAATTGCCCCAGTCAATAAATAAAACTGAGATGGAGCCAACGGAATCTGTAATCAAGAAACTGAATAAGAAGGACGAAACCGAGGAGCAAGGAGAGATTATCCAATGGCCAGAAAATTCATGCATTGGTAAAAAGAGACCTGGTACAGTGGCAATTAGTCCAAAGTGGGAAGAAGCAGGCACCTCTAATATGCAGCTGACTTCCATGAACAAAGAAGGAATCACAGCCCCTAAGACTTTCAGAGTGAGAGGGAAATTAACAAGTGGCAGAAGGACTAAAGATATTATCATTCTAATTGATTGTGGGGCTACTCACAATTTTTTATCTCAAAGGGTAGCTCAAACAGCAGGAGTATCTGTCCACCAGCTCCCAGAATATAAAAGGGAAATAGGAAATGGGGACCTAATCAGAAATGATGGGAGATGTGAAGCTGTTTCTATTAACATACAACAGACTAACATCATTCAAGACTTCTATGTCTTAGAATTGGGAGAAATAGAGATGGTTTTGGGATTAGAATGGTTATCTGGATTGGGAACTGTTGAATTTAATTTCAACCAGCTCACTATTAAGTGGAGGGAAAATGGAAGAGTCAGGAAGCTTCAGGGAGATGCCCATCTAAGCAGACACCAAGTTCCTCTCAAATCTATCACTGCAAAGATTCAAGCAAATGAAGAAGAATTCTGCTTGCTCAAATCTGCAATGATTGAAACGGAGATGGAAAAGGAGACAGCCAATCCATGGAAAAAGGAAGGGTTCAAAGAAATTGCTGATAGGTTCACTCTCGAATACCAGTGTAATACAATCCAAGTAGACCTGGACTTTATGAATCAAGCTGTGGAAAGGTTAAAGAGGTTGATTGAGCAAACAGTTGAGAAGCATGAGGAAAATTTTGGTAAGCGGGTTGTTGTTGCTCTCTATGAGGCAGCATGTTGTGCCCTGGCCTCCATAGAATATGAAAGGATCAAGTTTGTTCCTGGGAAGATGTTGATACAACTGGAGAGGCAGAGGCTGGGAGAAGTCTTAGGCACATGGAGTAGGTCGGGAGGCTGTGTACTGAGTTCTATCTTACCTTCCTCGGGTGCTGATTCGAAAACTGAGACTTACAGTCCCGAAGATGATTATGTGTTCTTCATGGGAGATTCTGTACGAGATCAGACTTTGGGAAGGGATGGAGATAACAACTGTGGCCAAAAGGATCACTATGTGGACACAGAGATTGAATGGAGATCAAAACGAAGAAAACTATACGAGCTGAAGTACTGGGAAGGCAGAGGAGCGAGGATAAAGCATAATGGCATAGCTATTTCTTACTCAGTCACTTCCCACCTTGAGGACAAGGTGTTTGTCAAAGGGGGAGTGATGATAGAGACCTAAGAATATTGTTAAGTCTTAATATTTTGTAATAAAAGGGGTGTAGGCCTTATAACTAAGTGGAGGTGGGCTGGCCCATGAGTGAATGAATAAATAAGGTAGGCTGGGAATAGAAGAGAGGTGGTGGTTGGAATTATCGGGCTTGGGACTCGGGACTGGAGTCTGAAACGACTTGGGAATTGTATTCTTGTCTCTCGGTTAAACAATGAACTTTTGTTTTTGATCTTCATCACCATTTTTGAGCTCAGAATTACTGTTGAATTACCGATACCCTAACAAGATAACTTTTGATAGGTATTTGGATAATAAAGACTAATAATAGAATAATAAAGATTGTTTGAGTTTTTAAGTAAGAGTTTTGGGCCTTTTAGTCTGGAGTTTGGGCCAGCTCTTTAGGATATAATTATTATAAATGTGGAAAGGAGGAGATAATAGGGCAGGCTGGTATTCAGTTAGAAGTGGCTGGGCTTTGGCTAGAGAGAGAAACTCCCGGTTTTCTTCTCTACATTGGTTGTTATTACCGTATCTTCCCTGTAATCTTTCTAGAGTATTGAGAATTCCTCAATCTCCATTGTTAATAATACTGAAGCTGTTTACCAAATTTTTAGTGTCTAACAACTTTTCATATAAAGTTCAGGGTATATATATTATACATGTAAGTTTGGGGTACTTACCTAACACTCCTCTAAAGTTTGGGGTATTTAAAATATTTTTCCATTATCATTACCATGTAAAGGATTTAAATGAAAATCCCACTAGGTCACAAATAAATGAAGCCACTTATTTTTGTTCCAGTCGTATGCCCTTGAGCTTTAATAACATTAAAGCACATCCAAATGTCGAGAGCATTTAATTTTCAGTTGCTAGAAGTTTATTTACTCCCTCCGTCCCGTTAGAAGGTTCCCGTCCACTATTCTCATGGTCTACTTAAATCATTTTTAATCTTTTACTTTATAAATCAAATTTTTGCCAAATTTACATTTTTTTATCAGGCTTTGTAGCGGTTTTAATGTAGTTTCTGAATATGTTAATTTTATTTACTAAAAATAAACAGATTGTGAACAGGGATTAAGTTGCTTTATCGACAGTCAAGCATCGTAAACCGTTCACGGGAACCTTCTAGCGGGACTGAGGGAGTTATATTTAGGATGTTTTTACTTGAACTGTAATTTATTGGTCTGTTCTGGTCTGGTCTGGTCTGTTTTAGTCTAGTCTGGTCTGTTTTAGTGTGGTCTGGTCTGAAATTTCATTTTTTATATTTTTTGCATAAAGATTTTATTTTTTATATATATTATAATCCATAAATAATTATATTTTATTCACTTATAATTAAAAAAATAATAGTAATAATAGTAATAATACTAATAATACTAATAATAATAACAATAACAATGATGATGATGATGATGATGGCGGAGGCGGCGAGGAGGAGGAGGAGGATGATGATGATGATGATGATGATGATGATGATGATGATGATGATAATAATAATAATAATAATAAAATATGGTCTGGTCTGGTCTGATTTTTTTTTTAATATTTTTTGCATAAATATTGTATTTTTTATATACATTATAATCCATACAACAACAACATCCAAGCCTTAGTCCCAAAAGATATTGGGGTCGGCTAACATGAATCGATACATGATATCACATATTCATATTTCGATTCATGTCATGTGATGTGACTAGGTGATACTGTTGGCCGTCACACGCCTACCACAACACCCTCCTCCTTTATCATGGCTTGGGACAGGCATAATCCATAAATAATTATATTTTATTCATTTATAATTAAAAATAATAATAGTAATAATAGTAATAATACTAATAATAATAACAATAACAATGATAATGATGATGATGATGATGATGATTATGATTATGATGATGATGATGATGATGATGACGATGACAACAATGATGATGATGATGATGATGATAATGATAATAATAATAATAATAAAATATGGTCTGGCCTGGTCTGAGACGAATTACAGTCCAAGTAAAAACAACCTTAGTGCTTGAGTACCACACTAACACGTATTGCTGAAGTAGTTTTTTAAATGCCGTTTCTTCCTTATGCTGACCTCAACATTTCTGAGCTATTATTAGCATCACTTATAAAGGAGTTAGTTTGGAATACTTCTGTCTAGCTTCTAAGTTGTAATTATACTGTAACTCACAAATAAGTGCAAAGCACAGATTTTTGCTACAGTTGTATACTTGTGTGCCCTTGAACTTTCAAGGGCACACGAGTATGCCCTTGTATGTAAAGCACATCCAAAAGGCGATGGCATTTACTTTGCAGAACAAGCAGTTTTTTAATACTTAATTCTTGAGTACTACAGATTGTGCATGTAATTTTTTAAATACCGTTTCATCTGATTTCTGATTGATTGTTTTCTATTTTTTGGCATATCATTTTTTAAATCTCCTATACATACATATATAACCCTTGAGTAGTTGAGTATCCACCCTTCATAAAAAATTGGCCCATAAAATCCATTAAAAAATTAATGATGAAGGCCTTTTGTAATATGCCTTAAAGCTATATTTGGCCATGCGGCTTCAACTATTTTATTGAGCATGTCGAACGGAAGTTATAACATATAGGAATTGCTGCTTTAATAATATCAGTATGTCACACAGAAAATCTATCTAGTACTTTCTACTCACCATGAAATATTTGATCCACGGACAGTGCTGCACTATGTCCTGCGACTCATTAAGAAGTCAAGTTAAAATGGTCAAGTCCCGTATTTGAGTATTGCCTTGTTTTCAAAATGAGGTAGCAACCCATAAGCTGTTCATAGTTTGTAAGTTGTAATTCATATTGATGCTGCTGATTTATTCAAAGTTTTTTGAATTCCTGGTTACCACACACAGTAATGTTAACTTTCATCTATTCTTGTATGACTTGATATGGGTGAAGTTACATTTTTGAATTTCGATACATTCGCTCCTTGGTAAGATGTAAAGGAATCTAAAGTCACATTGCACTCATTCTGTGTTCAAACTTTCTTCACAAATTAATTCCGCTTCCCCCAAACAGACAACCTCATTGCACTGACTTAATGAGTGCCATGCTTCAAATTCACTCAACTTTTGTCTTGTTTATATGGTCATTTGAAGGGAACTCTCAATTTGCTTATATTTTTATGGTGCATAACTTGACTTTCTTTTGTGCACTTACCATGTATTTTAGCTTCAGTTAATTTGTTAGGGTTCATTTATGCCAATCCAGCTGGAATAATTATGTGTGTATTCCACATGAGCTCATGTATCAATCTCTAAGCATGGGTAGGTCTTGTGCTAATGATGATGATAGGCACACAAATATAAAGAGTACCACTTAATTTCTCTAACTCATATTGTTCTATTATTTTGGGAGTCCCTTTTTCGGAGCACCATCACCAGTATGAGTGAATATCTTATCGGTCAAAACTTTTGCTTATTAGCATATGGCTATATTCATATTCCATAGCATGTCTAATGTCTTTGACAGGCCGAGGTGCTAATGTGTTTGGATTGCTTCCATGAGGGAAGATTTGTTATTGGACACTCTAGCCTGGATTTTGTCAAGGTCAGCTCTATGAAAGATTATGGAGATCAGGATGGAGAAACTTGGACTGACCAAGAAACACTGCTGCTTCTGGAGGGGGTGCAACTCTATAATGAAAAATGGGTCCAAATTGCAGAACATGTTGGTTCTAAGTCTAAAGCGCAGTGCATTCTCCAATTTGTTCGCCTACCTCTTGATGGCATGCAACTTGATAATATTGAGGTTCCAAGCACATCTAGATCCTTAGGTTCTTGCCCTGGGGAAGATAACCAAGAATCCCATTCCTACTCAAATGTCAATAATACAGGTAATGTTGGTAATGTTGTTTTAGTTTAAGAAGCATCTAATAACTCAAAAAATAAAAAACATCTTATATATAGTTTACTTTTTTTAAGGGAAAACTATCAATTTGGTCTTTGTACTATCATGGAAACGTCAATTAAGTTCTCGTACTTTTAAAAAAATCAATCAAATCCCCAAACTTTGAAAAAACGTTTAATTGAGTCCATTAGCAGGTTACCCGCCACGTCAGCAAGTCACCTGTGGTCCTGGCACCCATGTGGCAGCCCAGTCAACAGTGACTTTGCTGACATTAGGCACACGTGGAAGCCAAGTCAACCATTTCCCGATGACGTGGCACACAGGTGGACTGTCACGTGTGCACCACATTAGCGGGTGCCTGATGACATGGTAGGTAGCCTGCTAAGTGACTCAATTGAGCGTTTTTTCAAAGTTCAGGGATTTGATTGTTTTTTAGAAATATGAGGACATTGATTGATGTTTTCGTGATAGTACGAGGATCAAATTGACAGTTTCCCCTTTTTTTAATATCCTGATGTAGGGTCAAGTTTGCAAGGTCTTGATTCTGATGACAAATTTCCTTTTGCACATTGTGGAAACCCAATCATGGCCCTGGTAAGCACAAATATTAATATAATCAGTTGCTTAGTGAATACTTATAAGTTCCCCTATGTTTTTTTTGTGTGTAGTCACGGGCCATTTTTGGCAAGTAACTACACCTGGTGACAAATTTGGTGCTGCTTCTTCTTGCCCTAAAATGAGCTTGTTTTTCTGTATAAAGATGGGGAGAGGGTAGCATTGAAGTCACCAATCAAAAGCTCTCTTGACTAATTGATCAGTATAATCATCATTTGTAAATTTTTCTTTCAGTGATTAAGGAGTCATTTTTAATTCCATAGCTTTTTGTTGTATTCTAGGATGGAGTCATTTTTAATTCCATAGCTTTTTGTTGTGCTAATAGTGATATTGCATTTTTGTTGTGAGAATTCTTGTTAGTTGTTACAATACTCCTGTTTATTTTTACTCGCTTCCCTTTCCTTCTATGGAAGTTTATTAGTTGCCCCACTAAGCCTTTTTGGCATCCCAATGTATCAAAGTATATAAATGCTTTACATTTTAATATCCTCTTTCCTACTTTTCTTTCATACTCCCCCCAACTTTTTCGCGTTTCTACATGATTTAAAACTCTCTTAATTTTATTCTTAAACCTCTGAAAAACCTAATGGAGCAAGTAAAAATAAATGTAGGGAATATGGATTGGAAAAATGTTTACAGGATTGCTAGTCCTGGATTTTGCTTGGGGAGCTATTGACGATTGCTGCCAAAATCGATTGTGGGACAAAAGATTTACTTAGACCTTACTCTCTATTGCCAAATACAGGTTGCCTTTCTGGCATCTGCAGTAGGACCAAGAGTTGCTGCATCGTGTGCCCATGCATCTTTGGCAGCTTTATCCGATGATGATAACTTAATTGAACCTGCAAATAGTGGTCAAGTTGATGGGTCTAGATCAAATAATGGGTACATATCATGTCTTCTTTTCTTTCATCCAGTGTTGAGGGGATCAAGAGAATAGGTCATTATGCACTTCTCACATTTTGTTAGAGTTGTGATAATATTCAGTTTCATTGCATGTATTATGATCTATGCGTTGATGTCTTCCTAAGTCCATGAGCTGCTACTTTTTAGTTGCAAGCAGTGACTATGTGGGTGTGGAAAGGGCTCATCACCACCTTAATCCTAATAATGTTGGGGTTGTTGGGTGAAGTGCCAAATAATTATTTAAAACTAGATAGCACTTTGAAACCATGCACAAATGTAGTGCCATATTTTCACGCCAGATGCCATTCTTGTTGCAATCTTCTCACAACACAAGTGGCTTTAAAAAAGCTCTTATTTGTGAATTTTGTTGTTAATCTTTTCATAGTGTAAAGTTTCAAAATGTGATTTTATATACTGGTATATAGTTTTTACTAGTAGGCACTTCAAATTATAATACTCAGAGTTGTGCATGGGAAATCGTGAAAGTCAAACAAGTACAACTAGACAAGAACAAATGAAGTGTGCGTATTAAATGTTTGTTTCTCACTTTCTCATGGTTTGCATGCATCTAGTTTTTTTCCTAAACTCATTTAATGTATGATCACTCTTTCAATAACATTAAGAGATCTTTGGTTTGAATATCCAGAGTAACGGTAGGAACAATGCATGGTAGGGAAGGCAATTCTTGTGGAGACTTGTCAAACGCCAATCAGTGCAAAGGCAAAGGTAAGTTGTCACCTAATGTAATACTACCCCCGTCCCTTTCTATTTAGCCATCTTTGATTTTTCTAGTAAAAATAATGAACATTGACCAATTATTTTAACAAATATGTTTATATAAAATTTAATAATTTTATACTTTTATGATAATATTTTTGACAGAAAACATTTTGATATCATTCGCATATTATCAATACTTATGTGTATAAATATATAATCGGTCAAAGTTGGACACCGTTGACTTGAAAAGTCAAAGTTGGCTAAATAAAAAGGGACGGAGCGAGCAATAAATAATTCAACACGCTCCCTCCGCTCAAATTGGGTTGAACAACATGAGAGTGGATAAATGGCTCAATACACCATACTAAATGGGCTACCCTATATCATGAATGGCTCACAGACTATCAAATCACATCACAACAGGACTTGATTCTAATATCACCTTGATAGGAGTAGCCTATAGTCTTATATACTCTGTCCCATAGTTGTCAATGGCGAGACATGGCGCACGCCATATGCGTCATCGTCATGAAAAAATGGTCGTTGTCATCGCGCCATATGCACCATTACCATGCGTCATGAAAAATGCCTTTGTGCCATGGCGATAGCCATGCACCTTGACAAGCTTGCTCTGCCCTACAAAATTTGGTCAAATTTCCTTTTTTAGCCATCCCATAAAACTTTTTCATTTCCATTTAAAATAACAAATATATGGTTAAAGTAGTTTCTCTCTCCTCCGCCCAAATCTCAACTACACATTTTTTACTTTATTATTCCGCGTGAAAGTCAAAGTTGGCCAAGTTTTGTGGGACGGAGGGAGTATAAGTTTACTGCTTCATACAAATCCGTTGTGAGACAAATACTTCAACCCTCCCTGTTCAGGTCTAAAATTTGAACCTTTTTACCCTTCACACGGGCACCAAATGTTGCTTGTACTAGCTTGACACATAATATTAGTATATTTCCACCATCCAAAACAATATACAGGGCTGCAAATATAAACGGAATTTAATATATGATTTTATATATCAAGCTTATGTCATGCATGCATTCAATTTTTGTGATGCGATATTACTTTACTTTACTTTTGTAAATATGTAAAATTTAATTATTTATACTAATTCAAATATTAGCATGGGATACATAACTTTAATGTGGCTTAAGCTTCATTAACTAATGACAACTTTGTGAGGAGTAAAAATTAAGTAATTAACCATAAACTAGTTCATTACTGTTTACTATACATTGATAGTAGCAGCGGTAATATCAATGACATTTGATTTTTTAGTTTGTCATTGTTATATTCAAAGTCAATCCAAAACAATGTCATTTAAATTGTTTATCAAAACAAAATTGAAAATCAAAGCGGTGCTTTTTGGGGATTGGTTTTAAAGAATGATGATGTTTCTTCTTGTACGTGATAATGTTTCTTCTCAGCGGCGTCTTCATCATTCAAGTCACAGTTATCTAAGAACTAATACTATTAACCATATCAGTTCACTAGGTACTAATATTGTGCTTTGAGGCCGGAAGCAGTTCTACGAAATTCAAGTCTAACATGCATTTAAGATCTAATACTAGTACTAGTCAACTGTATCAGAAATGGGGTACCGGCCTTTTACCCAAGTACTAATGCTATTCTTTTGAGCGGTAGCGGGGGTGTTTGCTCTCTGATGGCCCTAGATACTCTCTCTCTCTCTCTATATATATATATATACATACATATATATATATATATATATATATATATAGAGAGTAACGATCCTGTCAGGCCGGCTTGACAGGACTCGCCGTCCGGCCAAGGGCATTTGGGGACCTTCCCGGTCGAATTTATCCATACCAAATTTCAGCTAAAAATTCATATCGAAAAGGCAGTCAAATAAAATGTTGAAACAAACTGCGCAGCCAAATATATATTTGGCTGCGCAGTTTGTTTCAACATTTTATTTGACACACACACACATATATATATAACACAGTTTTTCCAAACAATTTTTTTAAATGTCTTCCCGATTAAATTTTTAGCTGAAATTTGGTATGAATAAACTAGACTTGATGAAGAACATGCTTAAAAAATTTCACCCAAAAATTCTACCGGAAAGGGCCCCAAATCAAATTTTTATGGCATGTTCTTTATCAAGTCAGTTCGTCAAGTCAAATGATTTTTGAAAGATAACTGCGCCGGAATATACATATAAAACGCAGTTAACTTCCAAAAATCATTTGACGGCCTTCCTGGTTGCTTTTTTAGCTGATTTTTTTTGTGGATAAACTAGGCTTGATGAAGAACATGCCATAAAAATTTCATCAAAAAATTCCACCGGAAAGGTGGCCAAACGCCTCTGTCCGGACGGCGTTTCCTGTCCGGAATTATGTATGTGAATGTGTGTAATATTCTACTAAAAATTGGGAGTGCATGGCCGATAGTATCAACTTGATGCAGGAACTGCACCTTTACTCAATGTAAAAGTCAAAGCTGCTGCCAAGTTTGGCCTTGCTGCAGCATCTCTGAAGGCTAAGCTTTTTGCCGATCATGAAGAACGCGAGATTCAAAGACTGTCTGCTAATATTGTAAATCATCAGGTACGTTATTTTTTTTATTTATTTATTTATTTATTTATTTATTTATTTATTTATTTATGTATGTATGTATGTATGTATGTATGTATGTATGTATGTATGTATGTATGTATGTATTTATTTACTTACTTATTAATTAATTAATTTATTTATTTATTTATTTATTTATTTATTGAATTGATTAAAAAATTTGTTGTATCCATTGCAATTAGTTGGTGTCTTTCAATTCATTTTTTGTGTGGGCAAATTGTTTTATTGAGTTAATCGTGGACTAATCCTGTAGATTGCCTTTAGGAAATATAATTACCAGGCCTATTATAATGAGTAGAGGGAAGGGAGATAATACATAAGTGGCTTCAAAACTAGAGAGCTTGCCCTTGTCGTGAAAGATGCTTGTATTCTTTAGCAGCATTCTACATCTGTACTGGGCCTTTCATGTTTTTGGTCGACCAATGGTTTGCTTAAGATATTATGCTAAAGCAGATAATTTCATGTACAAGTAACTAAGAAACCCATGCTCAACCAAAAAAGATTCTTATGAGAAACCAACAAGTGAATCAATCGATTTTGTCAGATTATGAATATGCTCTGCTTAAACTATAGTTGAGAAGCGCTAGAGGTAGAGGTAGAAGTAGTATGCCTGTGTATAGTTATACAATAATTAATTTTGTTGGAATTGTTTCTGGTAAAAATGATTTTTTTTTGTTTTCATGTTATTCACTAAACAGACTCTATTTGGCCTATGACCCTGGATGGCAGATTTACTTTTGCATTATCTTTTGACTTTATGCTTTCGCTTTCAGTTAAAGAGATTGGAGCTAAAGCTGAAGCAGTTTGCTGAAGTTGAGACATTGTTGATGAGGGAATGTGAACAGATAGAAAGGACAAGACAACGGATTGCTGTGGAGCGCAATATATTGATTTCACAATTTGGATCACCTATGGCGTCCCGTCCTATGGGTCTATCAGGTGTTGGGACATCAATGATGAAAAACAACAATGTGAGCACCAGGCAACCTGTTGTTACAGGTTCTCAACAACCACCACCTCCTTTCATTTCCGGTTATGGCAATAACCAACCAATCCATCCCCATATGCCGTACATGCCACAACAAGGGATGTATGGGCTTGGGCCGCGGTTGCCACTTTCAGCTATACACCCATCCCCTTCACCTCCTAATGCTAATGTCATGTTCAGCGCCTCATCTAATTCCCAGCCAGCAGTCCTCGGCCATTCTATGCTTAGACCCGCATCTGTGAGTAAACCTGGCTTAGGCTAACTTACCATAAGTGGCTAGGCACTGGCATTTCATGGGATGGTTTATAACAATTGTTACCCTTCGAGCTATGATTGGGCTTGATGAAGTTGGGGGCTACAGTGGCTTGCATGTTTTTCGCCAACTTAGTATATTGCTGTGGGACTTGATACGTTTTATGTATTGATGAGTAGTAGTTTTGTATGGCAACTGCATGCCAAGTCTCTTGTAATTTGTCCACACATCCAGTGAGTTTACTCTACAACTAGGTAAAACTAGATTTTGTGTTAAGCTGTACAGGTAAATTAATAGAGGAAATTAAAGCTGAAAATAGAGTTTCTTTGTCGTGCACATGCTCGACAGAAATTTGATGATATAAGTTAATGCCTTTAGGCTTTGATTATTATTCTATAGGAAATTGAGATTATTGTATAAGCCAATAGCCTAATACTATACACATGTTGGTGGCTTTCAATAATACTACGTATATGGTTGGGTGGGGACGACTGCGAGAAGGTGATTATAATCTCTTGTAAAACATTGAAGCATGGGCTAAATTTGGAATAAGTCAAGTGTTTGCCTGCTTTGGCAGAAAGGTGTGATTAGATTGTAGTGTAGGACATGGTCCGGTTCCAGTACTGGCGTGTGGGGAATCGTAACTGGTAAACCGACAACTGATTCTGGGACGGGAATGCGGTTGGTGACTGGTGATATACATAACATGTTGATTTTGCTTAGCACGAACTGAGAATGGATTGATCGTTTTCTATCCTGAAGGGCTTTTCCCACTTTTCTTTTTAGAGAAATTTACCTAAATAGGACTAAAACTTATGAAAAAATCCACCGTAGGACAATCACTTTTCTGTTTAACACCATAGGACTAAAATATAGATGGAATACCAAAACTGCCCTGCAAAGCTACCTTTCTTCCGTTCGTGACTTATGAAGGTTGCGCTGAAGCCTGAAGGATGTTTCTGCATCACGTCTGCAACTTCCCCAGATAAGTTTCTTCTTCTTCTTTAATGCTTCTATATTTTCTTTCTTCCACTTTTACTCTTTTCTTCTCTTTTGGATATTCATTTTTTTTTATAAATTCCATCTAATTCACTTTAAATCGTTCATACTATTTTTCTCACCAATTGGACCTGAAAATGGCATAATTGCTATGTTATTCAACACTGATTTGAAAAAAATGTCACTGTCTTGACATTACATTTACCAGGATGACAGTTTTTATTTGACATTTCTAAAGAGTAAAAATGACACCAACTTGACATTCTCCACGACTGTCATGTTTTTATATATGGAAATGTCATCTCCATGACATTTTGAGAACAAAGATGACATTTTTTACAAAACAGAGTAAGAAGAAGAAGAAATCAGATGAGGAAGTGGAATCTGGGAGGTAATGTTCGAATGTGAAGAGGATGAGAGAAAAGGAAAGAGAGGCAGAGAACATAAGGGGAGTAGCAGAACTGGAGTTCTGGACTGGACGTCGTAGAGAAGGATCAATTGTTGAAGTGCAGGAAAAGATGATTGCTATTGGAATTGCAGGGGAGATGATTGATTTTAGGTTGCAGGATAAGAGGATTGATGTTGGAGTTGCAGGAGAAGAGCATGGCGCAGAAGAAGAAGGAGATCGTCGCTGGAGGCGGAGAAAAGGATACACACAGGAACATTTTAGACTTTGTGGAAAACGTAAAAACTGATAATAGGAGCGGATGACTCCTATATGAATGATAAAACATATTAAGTCCTAATTTGAGTTTTTATCTATGTTTTAGTCTTATTTAGGACAATTACTTTTCTTTTTATTTGCAACGCAGCAACGGTCATCTAATTTAAAATTTTTTACCGGTGTTTTCCTGACTTCCCAAACGAAACTGTAGCATGGGCTTTGGAATTGGAGTTTTGCGCTAAGGTTTAGTACTGGTGCTAGGCATGGACTTGGACCTGTATCCGGTCCTGGACCGGCTGGTCCTGGTTTTAAATATGGAGGATCGGAACCAACTTGGGTTACTATGTACCCGGTTCTGGTTCGGTCTACTCGGCCGGCCCTGGTCCGATCTGGGTCTGGTTCGGGTCCGGCCTTGATCCGGTCCGGCCTGATCCTTATTTTTTTTACAATTATCGGAGAATAAAAAAATGATTTATATTTATTATAAACACTATATTGTCACTTGTATCAATATGACATTTGAAAATTACAATTGTGAATACTTTAAAGTTGAAAATTACAATCCGGCGTCGGTTGTTGTTTCCTCCATGAAATGACGGTTCGGTGCTATATTGACTTCTTGTGTTCTACGGAGGGCCTTCAACCAATCATGGAAGCTGATGGAGTATATTCTCATATACCCTAGGGGCATCATAATCACCGGTATAAAGCATCACGGATTCGTTCCGGAGTTAGCGAAAAGACCAAGTCCACAAATATGTCGACCCCGACCGACCAGGGTCAGGAACAAGCGCCGGGCAACGAAATAACTAAGGACCAAGAAGTTGCCCGACCCCGACCTCAACCCCCGAGGTCGGGAAAACACCAGACTCAGGAATCGACCGAACTCGACAAGTTATAAGCCCGACCTCGAGTCACCCGAGCTCGGCATCGGGTTTGACCCCGGAAGTCAAACACATGGTCAACGGAAGGCGAGCGTCAGGCAGTCAACTACCTCGAAAGCGGGAACAAAGGGGCGAGTCCTCTCATCACGAGCCCGAGCTACCAGACATCGACCTCGGTGATCCCCAAGGTCTGAGTGAAGCATCATGGACTTAGACAAAATCCGCAAGGACTTACCTCGCAAGGAGACGCCGCCACGTCACTCTCAACATCAGGGAATATTCCAGTCACCCACGCTTAGCTACACGAGATTTTTGGCAACAATTCTGTTAGAAGGAGAATCAATCAGCTAGCTATTAAAGACTCTCTCTCCAATCAGCTTTACACGTGGCTGTTCCCCATCGAATTAGTCTGTCAGTTTGTTAGAATAGCTTTACACGTGTCCTCTTATTAGATCAGCATCTTTTTGCTTGGGCACCAAGTATTGCCTGTTCTCCCTTAGTATAAATATCACCTTCCAGCTTGTGGAAAGGGATCGCTTTTTCAATACACTTACTGTTATTCTGCCGGATTGCATACCTGTACTTTCCTATCAGTTCAATGTCTCCTTTTAGTTGGATTCCGACCACTCCCGGTCCGATAATCCATCATGTTTTGGTGCTTTCATTGAGAGTTGAACTGTGAGCAGGTCAAATCCTCCCGATTCGCTTCAGATCTAAAGTAAGCTTTTCAGCAACTATGGTTGGAAAGAGAATTCTGAGAAGTCGACATGCCGCTGCCAACGTCACACAAGCGGAACCTTCACTGGAGGCTACCGCTACTTCTGGCGCCAGGAGGGCCGCCAGGGGAAAACAAGTCGCTGAAACTTCTGCTGATCTGCGTAATCAGATTCAGCGTGCTTCCGCAGATCTACGTCAAAAGCTCTCGCTTAATCGGCATGCAGCGGCAATGCCATCCGCACAGGTGATCCCACAATTCCAGAACCTTCTGATGGCGGATCCCTCTGCGGCGGTTGGCGCCCTCATCTCGGGATTGCAGAAGGTGGTCCCCACGCTGCAATCTCAGCCAGCAGCTATTGTGGCTCCTCATGCCACTAGGCCTATCTCTCCGGCGAATTCCAGATCCCGGTCTCTGAGAGTAGGCTCTATTGACGCCCCTTTGGTGGTGGAGAGACCATCACATATGGTCTATCAATCCCCCCCTCGCCAGAGGGCAACTCCGGGGATTAACTCTCCCCCGATCTGCCAGGTGGCTTCCGCAGCACCTGTGAACGCTATGCCCCTCGCACAGCAGACGGGAACTTCTCGTTCCGCTGCGGCACCACGAAGGATTGAGCCACCGCCACCTCCCACATTGCCGTCCAAATACACGGCACGCCGTGTTGACTACGGCCGCCATAATGATGAAGGTGTCTATGCTGTCACCATTGAGGACTCTTCACAGTCCCTCTCCCCGCAGGGGCAGCAACGGGACGACAACCCCAATCCCTGGATCGAAGTGGGAAGGCGTCCCATCTTCTCCAGATTGGGGGAAAGATCCATGGCGAATCAGCGCCTGTCTGTCAACATCCGGAGGATTAACCGGGCGAATTTCCCACTTCTCAACATTCCCCAGCAGCAACAGCTTGAGAGAAGGACTCCAGAGCGTGTACCCGCTTTGGAGAGGCTAGGGGGCAATCATTCCCCTAGATTCACCCCCCCATACCACCAGCAGATGCCTTCTCCCCCAAGGCAACATCGCACTTCACCACTACGCCAACAACAACAGCTACCCCTGCGTCAGACAAGGCTCTCACTGCCAAGGCGGCAGGTTGGATCTCTACCGTGGCGCCAGCGCCAGATGGACCCCAGGGAGGAACGGATCCGCCTCCTGACTCAACAAGTCAATGAGCTGCGGGCTGCGGGAGTAACAACAGCACCATTGCCACCGCCCCAACAGACGGCGCGTGATGCTCAACTGGAAGCGCTAGCGCTCCAGGTCCAACAACTCCAGGCCCAGGTCAACCAGGAGCCTACCACGGTGAGGGTAAGGACTGCTACCCCCTTTACCACACGGATCATGCAGGCCCCTATACCCCCAAAGTATAAGGGGCCCAACATTCAACTCTATGGGGGGTAAAACTGATCCCCATGAGCATTACATTCGCTACCAATCCGGCATGTATATGCTGGGCGCTGGCGATGAGTACATCTGCCGTATGTTTCCCTCCACTTTAGAGGGGGAGGCATACGATTGGTTCAACGATCTCCCCGATGAGTCCATTGATTCATGGAGAGAGCTAGCTACACGCTTCCTCACCCATTTCGCCGCAAGGGCAAGGACGAAGAAACATTTCTCCTACCTGTTGTCTGTTAAGCAGGGCAGAGATGAGCCTTTGGGCAAATTTCTCGAACGGTGGAATGAAGAGACCTCCAAGGTCTATGGGGCTGATGACAACACCCGTCTAGCCATGTTGCAGGAGATCCTGTGGGCTGGTGGCTTCTCTAGGAGCCTTATCATTGATCCCCCGCGGGACTATCAACGGGCACTCCACTGCGGGCAGAACTATGCCCTGGCGGAGGAAGTGCACAGCCGCAAGAGGGCAAAGGAAAATGCTGCCAAACCTCAGAAACAGGAACAGAAACAACAGGAGAAGCCAAAGCAACCGCGAGAAGAAAACCCCCGCGAGGATAGTGATAAGACCCGGAGCAGGGGTAATTTTAGAAGCAGGCGCCCCTGGACTGGTCCCAAGCTTCTAACACCTGAGGTTCTGACGCCATTGACCCATTCCGTCAGTCACATTTTGGAGGCTGTTGACCAGGAAGGGTTAGTGGTTCGGGACCCGCGAATCAACGAAATCCAGCAAGGGGACAAGTCAGGCCCCTACTGCAAGTTTCACAGGTTCCATGGCCACACACAACAGATGAATGTCACACGCTGAAGCTGGAAATTGAAAAACTGATCAATCGTGGCTACTTGACGCGATTTGTCCGGAAGCCATAATCTGGCCAGAAGCGGGGCCATGAACGCAGGACCAGGGTTGAAGAACGAGAGTCTGACAAGGACATCGGATTGATCTCCGATGATGATTCGGCCGAGGATAACAGGCGTAATCAGCGGCGCCGGCATGAGGTCCGGATGATCATCGGAGGGAATACAGGCGGAGACACTGCCGCACAAAGAAAGAAATGGAACAACAAACTCTACGTGGGGGAGATCACAAACCCCCCACCTGCTGCCAAGAGAGCGAGGTCGGACGTGATCTCGTGCACCGACCGTGATCTGCCAGACTTCCCTTCTCCCCACAAGGACGCTCTGGTGGTGAAATGCGAGGTGGATGTGGCCATCATCCACCGCGCCTATATTGACACCGGCTCCTCTGTCAACATTATGTATATCCAGACATTTCATGAGCTGGACCTCCATCTCAACTCTCTGAGGCCCATTCGAACTCCGCTCTCCGGATTTACCGGTGACTCCATAGACGCCAAGTGCACTATTGAGCTTACGCTTAGATTCGGGGATGGATCTCACCACTCTAAGATCCCCGTGGAGTTCGTGGTGATGCGACTCGAGTGCGCTCATAATGTCATACTTGGAAGGCCAACATTGGAGGACTTGGAAGCAGTAATTTCCATGCGCCACCTCTGCATGAAATTCCTGACTGAAACCGTGGTCGGTTATTGCAGGGGTAGCTAGAAAATAGCCAGATCCTGCTACATGAAGATGACCAAGTGAATGGCAGCCAGGGACATGCGCATCAATGCTATTTCACAGGCTGCGCTTGAGGAAGAAACTCCCAAAGCTGAGCCTGTAGGTGCATTGGAGACTGTTATCCTGGACCAGTCCAATCCAGAAAGAGCTGTTCAGGTCGGAAAAAATCTAAATCCGGGATTGAGGCAAGCAATTATCTTTGTTCTTGTTAAATACAAGGTCATTTTCGCCCTGGGCCCCGATGAAATGTCGGGGATTAGTCGTGACATAATCACGCACAAGCTATCCGTGGACCCAAACGCGACGCCTGTCAAACAGCGCAAGCGGTACCTGTCTACGAACAGAAGGGAGTTGTTCAAGGCTGAGGTGACTATGCTCCTTAGCATAACTCACATCGCCGAAGTCGAATACCCAGATTGGCTAGCGAATGTTGTCTTGGCACCCAAACCACCAACATTTCGTATGTGTGTCGATTATACTGACCTCAACAAGGCTTGCCCGATGGATCCATTCTTACTGCCAAACATCGATCAAGTCGTCGATGAGACAACCGACTGTGAGCTCATGAGCTTCCTGGACGCCTTCCGGGGCTACCACCAGATTTTCATGAATGAACTCGATGCCCCGAAGACGACATTGATGACTCCAGAGGACATCTTCTGCTATCTGGTCATGGTGTTCGGGCTCAAGAACTCAGGCACCACCTACACACGCATGGTGGCCAGGGTCTTCAAAGTTGTGCTCGGTAGGACTATGGAAGCATATGTGGATGACATGATAGTCAAAAGCTGCAAAGCCAGCACGCATGCCGAGGATCTCGAGGAGATCTTCAAAATCATGAACAAGATCAACATCCGCCTGAACCCCAAGCAGTGCACATTTGCAGTTCAAGGGGAAAAATTCCTGGGCTATATGATTAGCCAGCGTGGGATAAAACCAAACTCGGAGAAGGTGCATGCCATACTCAATATGGAGCCGCCCCGAAATGTCAAAGAAGTCCAGAGGTTATCTGGGAAATTGGCAGCCCTCAACCGATTCCTTTCAAAATCGGCTGAGCATGCACTGCCTTTCTTCCAAATCATGAGGAAGTCTGCAAAATTTCAGAGGACTCCCGAGTGCCAGACGGCATTCGATGACCTCAAGCGATATCTTGTCTCTCTGCTAGTATTATCAAAACCTGAGCACGGGGAAACACTGTACCTCTACCTTTGCATCAGCCATGGGCCGTGAACTCGGTCCTAATTCGCGAGGAGGATGGAGCTCAAAAGCCCATCTACTACATAAGCAAAACTTTGCGTGATGCCGACCTCCGATACTCCCCAGTAGAGAAGACTGTACTCACAGTAGTGTGGACCATGAAGCGCCTAGCTCATTACTTCTCGGCTCACGAAGTCCACGTCCTCACCCATCAACCGCTGGGAAAACTGATGCGGATCCCAACGAGCTCAACCAGGATGGTCAAATTGCCCGTATTCCTGAGCCAGTACCAGATCGAAATAAAACCGAGGCCGACCATCAAAGGCCAAGCACTTGCCGACTTCATGGTAGAATGCACTGCCAGAGATCTCACCCCGGTCACCTTGGCTGATGAGGATGGCTGGTGGACGCTCATACATCAGGTACAGATCATCCCAAGGGACTAGACAGTTGACCTAAAAGAATACATTGACAACGGGCAACTGCCCCAGGGTGAGGTCGATGCCAGACTCGTTAAGCTCTGAGCTCCGACCTACACCCTCCTTGATGGCGTGCTATATAAGAGATCTTACAATGGTACGCTTCTACGGTGCCTCAACGACAATGAGGCCAAGCTGGCCATGGAGGAGGTACATGTCGGGGTCTGCTCTACACACCAGGGCCCTCAGACTATGTCTAGAAAGCTCCTCTTACAATGGTATTTCTGGCCCACCATGGAAAAAGACTGCGCTCGGATGGCCCGCACTTGTAATGCATGCCAATAATTCCAGAATGCCCCGGGACGCCCAGCAGTGAACTATGCCCCCATTAACACGACAATCCCATTTTCCAGATGGGGCGTAGACCTCGTGGGACAGCTTCCTCGAGGTACTGGCAATTGCATGTGGATCATAGTCGCCATTGACTATTTCACCAAATGGATAGAAGCGGAACCACTGACCAGCATAACTGAGGCGCAGTGTAGGAGATTCGTCCACAAGAATATCCTCACTCACTTCGGTGTGCCACAACAGCTCATCACGGAGAATGGTACTCAATTCGAGGCCAAAAGCTTTTAGGACATGCTGGCCAGCTGGGGAATCAAACACACTGCAACCTCCATCGCCTACCCACAGTGCAACGGACAGGTGGAAAATGCCAACTGCACAATCCTAGCGGGCCTAAAAAAGAAGCTCACAGACGAAGGCGGAGGCTGGGTGGAAGAGCTCCACAACATTCTGTGGACTACAGAACAACTCCCCGCAGGGCGACGGGTGAAACTCCATTCTCACTCTGCTACGGATTTGATGCCAAAGCTCCTATGGAAGTCACAATTCCAACCCCACGGGTCCTGTCATACGACCCTGAGCAGAACGAGCAGAACATGCGAGTCGATATCAACTTCATTGATGAAAGAAGGGAGAACGCATTCTTGAGGTCGGAAAATTACAGACGCCAAGTCAAGAGCTATTACGATGCACGAGTCCAGGGTCGGGAGTTCCAAGTGGGCGACTACGTCCTCAGGCGACGAGCAGCCAGCCAACCCAATGAGGGAGGCAAGATGGCCAGAAAAATTGAGGGGCCCTACATCATCACCGTTGTAGTCCGGCCCAGAACTTACAAACTAAGCACCCCAAGAGGCACGGAAGTTCCGAGATTGTGGAACGTCCACCACCTGGTGAGGTACTACCAGTGACCCAGCGCTGTAAAGGAGACAACATGTAACACCCCGGCCCCGTAGGCCCCGAGGTAGTTACTTCTGACCTCTAGTACTGTCCTCACAAACCGCCACTAGCCTTTTCCGCGCACTTTGTCCTCACTCGTGCGCACCCTGAGAAACTTCCCAGGGGGTCACCCATCCCAAGACTACTCCCGTGCAAGAACGCTTAACTTTGGATTTCTTGGTTAATGAGCTCCCTTAAAAGGAGATGCACCTCTGTTGGTATGAGTAGTACTATTAATCCGTTTAAATTAAATCTCAAGTATTACACAACAAGCCCCCGCCAAACGGAGACTTTGCACAATCACGAACATTGGAAATCCGGGGTCACTGATAGCAACCTCGGCCGTACACTGTAAACTATTCACGACTTCCATTTTAAATCAATAAAGGGTTCAACACAAAACTCTCCCTGGGAGCAATTTATAAGTTGTGCAGCATGTAGACAAATACACGAAACACAGCAAACATAAAAGTTGCAAATAATGGAACATTTCATACACAGTATGTACATCAAAAGCTGTTTCAAAGTACTGACAACTACAAGGGCTCAATAGCCAGATTTACAGAAAAGAACAAGGAGAGGGGGATTCTTCTTCTTCTTCTTCTTCTTCCTTTAGATGAGGAAGCACTCGGTAACAGGGAGGAGGTGCATTACCATATTGTGCATAAAACTCATTAAATAAAGCGTGAAATAGATTACTAATCTCATTGAATTGGGCTTGAGGATCTATAGGTGTGTCTTCGTACACAGGGAATGGATTACTAACCTCATTGAAAGCAGTATTATAGTATTCTAAAAATGTTTTATAATGCGAAAGTTTGAAACGAGGATCAAAACAGAAAGCAATAGACTAAATAGGTGGAATGTAGGCATAATATTTTAAAAACTTTTCTTTCATGAAATCACAAAAATAATGTACATAAGCAGCTTGAGAAAGTTCTTGAAAAGCACTAGCGAGATTAACAACTTCTATAAAAAAATTGATTGCTAACTGGTTTATACACATGGTAAAAAGTTTGAGCAGCGTTGTTAAAATAAACTAAAACGTTGCAAATCTTTTGCATTGTGTCGATCTCAACCGGTTCTATAATATAATTACAAGTTTCTTTCATGAAAGTAGGAAAATGATCTTTAAATCTAAGAAGCACAAGTGTTGGTCCCGTTTATAATGGGAACAGTCTAGAGGGGGGTGGGGGGGTGAATAGACTGTTCAGGATTTTACAAACAATTCTCTAAGTCAACACTGACTTATAAGAGATGGTCGGATTCTGGTGACAGAGAAGGTCATGTTCTGATGGCAGAACTGGACCTGGCAGCGGATAAGATTTCTGTCCGGGTAGCCTTAGAAAACACTAAGGCAAATGCCTTTCTGATAACTCTTAAGGAAGATCTGCTGAACACAGTCCAACCTTTTGAGTTAAATAGTTAGAATCTTAATGAGAAGAAATAAATGCGTAAAGTAAATGACACCAGGGATTTTTATAGTGGTTCAAGGAACAACGTGTTCCTCTAGTTCACTGTTCCACTAAGCTTGCAAAAATAACAGTTTACAACGCCTTAGTCCCTAGAGCTTAAGAAGCACTCATCGTCTTCTTCAAGCCTAGTTGCCACCCGGGATACAGTCCTGCTTCCTGTTGGCTGGTCTTGTTTCACTGAGTCTCTTGGAAGTATCCCCACTTCACTTACTCCAGTTAATTTGAGACGTCCCTTCTTTTTCAAGAAGTGTTTGATTGAGAATCAGTTTTCTCCAACGTAACTTCGTCACAAAAGATATGTAGTTGAAGCTTTTGAAGTGTTGAAGAACTAGAGGAACTTTGCTCTTTGTTGGAAGAGAGGATATGAAGTTGATATCTTTCCAACAGAGGCTTTTCTTGTTGAAGTGAATGAATTTGAAATCTCAAGAAAGCTTGAATGCTGAATGTGTTGTTCGAGCAATTGTAGAGCAAAAGTTGTCCGGTTGTTCTTCGAAGTGTATCTTATATACTGGGAGCAGTCTTCCCGTTGGAGTGTAGAAGACAGCTTCATTAATTGCTTGTACTGTTGATTTGACCGGTGGGTTCTATGACTTGCTATTTTGGGGGCGAAAGCATATCAGCATGGTCAATCATCACCTTTAAATATATCTTTGTACGTACCACATTAATTGAGCATTTAATGCGCGTAGAGTACTATGTTCCCATTGAGTGGCTCCTAGCTGTTAGGGTATTTCCCGTTAGTTTCACGGCTGTTGCAAAGTGCCACCGAACTCTGCTAAGTAAAAGCAAGTCTGAAGAGGTTCACTGGTTCAAACTCTGATGACCGTCTCTGATGCCAACTCTGGTACATACACTGGTACCCAGCTGTGGTAGCTTCTCTGATGAGCAACTCTGGGAGCAACTCTGGGAGCAACTCTGGTCAAGAAGTCCAAGAGGATCTCTAGCACGTCGACTAAGCTAATACTTACAGAAAGAAATTCTAATACATAATTTCTAAAAGGGGTACTTTCAAATTCTAATAATCCTAGCATCATCAAAATCTAAATACATTTATTCCTTACAATTTCCCCCTTTTTGATGATGCCAAAACCCTTTAATTATTTCCAGAGAAGTGCCTTTCACCATAAAGAGGTAAAGTTAAAAAAAACTTTCATTTAAATCTTGGTGGGCAACTTAGCATAGGAAAATAGTAAGAGTACAGTACATTCAGATAACAAAGAATAAAGAAAGTTTCAGAGCATAAAAGAGTCAAAAACACAGAGTGCAATCAGGAACATGTATTTGAAAGTGCCATTAAAATTAGAGGTAGAGGTGGTATCTTATTATCAGAAAGTTAATAAAGATACCGAGATAGAAAGGTTTAAGATTCTTCTTCATCTACTTGTGGTTCTGTTTCATCAATCCTTCTGAGCTCTGCGTTGACTTTTGCTCTAATTGAGGCAAGATTCCTCGGATTCTGGCACTCTGACCAGTGAGGCTCAAGTTTGCAGTCCAGGTAAATCCTTACGGCTTCTGAAATGTTTTTTCCTGCAATGACCTTCATTTGCCACCAGACTTCAGCTTCTTGGATGGATCCACCATGATTGATTTGGACAAGTCCATCACTATCCATGAAGAGATTCTCTTGCTGAAGTGGGGTCATGAGCTTCTTCATCTGTTCAAATTGAGCTCTGTCAGGCCTAGACAAACCACTCATCATCCACTCGTTGAATGAGAAGTTGGAAGACTTCTTCTTAGATCCTCTGGGAGGTGGGGGTGGTTGTCTGTAGGTTCCAGCAGCAATCTTCATTTTCTTAGTAGCTTCATAGTAAGGAACAGGGTCAATGAAGGCTGGGTCTCTGATAGTCAGAGTTCTGGAGCTAGGACCTTATCTGGTGTCTACTTCTCTGGTCTCTTCCCCCCTTTTGGCATCAACAAGATCGCCAAGGAGAAGTTCAATCTTAGAGAATTCTGAGGCTTGTGCATCTCTTATCTCTTCAAGAGCTTCAGGCAAAGTCTGAGTAACAGATGCCAATCCTTCAATCAAGATATGTTGTCTCTCCATTGTAGATTGAATGCTCTGAGTGCTGGCTTCAAGGAGTACCATCTTCTCGTATCGCTCCTTGTCATTCTTCAGAAGATTTGAGGCTTGCTCCTTATGATCATTACAGAGAAACTGCATCTCCATGAATCTCTCTGATGACTGATCAGCATACCACTGAAGGATATCAATGGATTCATTGATGTTTTTGAGCTTGGCATTCTGTTTGTTGAGGGTTTGGGTACGGGAAAACAGAACAAAGTTGACTCCATCCACTTCTCGTGTAACTGCATCAATCTTGGCATTGGATGAGTTCATGAATGCATTCAGATTCTCTGACAGAGTTGCAACCTTTTCTGAGATCCGTTGTAGCCCAAACTTAAGATTGATGTTGGTGTGGGTGAGATGCTCGTAGTGCTTGTCGTTGATGCGAATAAGCTGATTCATATTCTCTAGCATCTGACCACCAAATTCTTCTGCAGACGCAACAAATTGGGTGAAGGTAATATGAGGCTCTGCTGGTGTAAACCCTGGCATTTCCAACCCTTTACCCTTAGGTAGTTGAGGGTTTCTGCTGGTGGGTTGAGGAGATTGATCTCTGGGAGGAGTTCTCATCCTCTTAGATGTGAGGTCAGCAACAAGAGAGGATGGGAGAAATCCATCATTATCAGCATTTGAGGATAGAATTCTGATGGGGATCTCCTTCTTGGTCGTAGAGGCTATAGAGTGTTCAGTGGACCTCTGTGGAGTAGAAGCTTTGGAGATTGATTTTGTTTTCTGTTGAGGGGGAGTAGGAGATTTGGTTTTCTGATGCGGGGAGCTCTGGTGAGTAGGGGTTCTCTAGTGAGGGGAGCTCTGGTGGGTGGGGGATTTCTGCTGGTTGGAATTTTGAGGTTGAGGAGATGGAGGAGGTGAGGGTGAACGGTTTTTGGTAGGAGTGGGTTGTTTCCAAGGTGAGGTGGACTTGGATTTTTGTGGACTTGGACTTCTGGTGGGGGAGGGAGTTTTCTGTTTAGGTGGTGAAGGAAATTTGGATGGGGTTTTCTGCTGAGAAAGTGAATGAGGAGGAGAGGCAGATTCTGGTGGAGTGTTAACAGGTGGGGTTATAATAAGTGGAGGGGATTTGGGAGAGGGAGGAGGGAGTTTTGTGGAGTTATGAATAGAGGGTGGATTAGGAATTACCTCAAAGATGATTTCCTCGAATTGAGAGTCCCTCCATTCTCTGATTAGCTTTGGCCAATGGAAGATTATTAACAGTAGATGGTTCTCCTTCTCCATGAACGCTAGGACGAAATTTGATAAGAGATTCCTTCCTTTTCTTCTCTATCAGCCAGGCTTCAAAGTCAGCCATTTCATTTTCTTCGAAAGCCTTCACATGCTTTTCTGGTGAAGAAGAGATCAGAGGTGCTTTACCTTGATGTTTTTCCTTCTTTTTCAGTAGGACAGATATGAGAAATGCAAGGTCAAAGCATTGAGACACATCTTCTGTGCCTACCCAGTGAAGAACTTGAGCTTCCTCAGACTCATAGAAGTCAAAACACTGGATAATTTGGTGAAGTGGCCCCATTCTCCATCTTCTCCATGCTAGAACCCTTTCAAATTGTCTATCAAGGGCAGCATTGTAGTCAGTCTCTGGTGCTCTGTCAGAGATGACTTGAGGTTCGGGTAGAGTAGTAACGTTGGGCAAATCTGGTACAGAAGAGAGCAATGCTTCTGGTTCAGGTTCCCCCTGAGGTTCTGATCTCTGAGAATGAGTACCAGCTTTCTTTTTCTTCATTGGTTGAGGTGCAGAGTTATCAGAGTCTTCACTCCGAACAAGCAACTTCCTTCTTCTCTTCAATTTCTGCTTCTTGGCAGGAGGTTTTCTGGTTGCATCCCCTTGGATCTTCTCTGGTGCAGCCAACTCTGCGGCAGAGGTTTTCTTGATCTTTACATTGTCAGCCTTTTTTTTGGCTGAATAGAAGTCACAGGGGGTTCTTGGTGATCTTCTTTGGGGCAGCCTGTGGTTTAGCAGCTTGTTCTCCCCTTTTCTTTTCAAGCCTTTCCTCTCTTTTGAGTTCAGCTGCAATGGCTATGTTGATCTTAGGAGAGGCAGTAAGGAAGACAGTCTTAGAATGATCCACTGGAGAAGGATTCCTGAATTCCACTCCAGCTGCTTGAATCAATTCTGAGAGCAGGAGATCATGTCCCATTTTGGTAGAAAACATCCCAGTTTCCTTGTCTTTCTTGTTGATAAATTCAGAAATGGATTTGAACAGTATCTAAACCCTATTGATGTTCATCCCATGATGAACGACAAAAACAGCTTTGGCATGAGAGCTGTTCATGTCATCAGTAGAACTTGTTTTGCACCAAAGGCATTTGTGCAGTATGCTGACCATCTTCTCATAGTCCTTCTTTAGAAGGAACTTCTTCCTATACAGCTTTTCAACTCCGGTGACTTCAGGCCGGCAGTAGGTGTCAACAAATGCTTGGAGAGAGATATCAATGACTTTCAAGATCGATGAGGCTAGGGGTCTCTTCGTCTTGGGAGTCCAATTTCACATGAAAGATCTCATTTAGGGCATCAGCGTCAAGTTTCAAGCTTTTGCCCTGCACATGAGAATGAACAACATCTCCGGTGATATGAGCATTCAGGTAGAACTCCGCCACGTCTATCGTGCTGAAAGCCATATAAGGATGAGCATCTATTTTGTTCAGCTGCAAGTCAGTCATTCCTTGGATGAGCTTCTTCATCCATTTCTGATTTTCTGCCAATAGTGGCAGTGCAGACATGTCTACTGTCATTCTGGTGACAACATTGGCAACTAGCTTCTTGGCTTCTTCCTTTGTGAGGTTGTTGATGTTTATGAACTTCATTTTCAAACAGTGAGAGGTTTTGAGAATTTTTGGAGATTGAGAGTTCCGGGAGGGTTTGAAAGCTTGAGAGCAAAAGCAGTTTAGAGAGATAAAGTTGCAGTAGCGGTTTATGTTGAAAGAAGGTGGGTATAAAATACTTTGGGTTAGTGGACGTTTGATATTATTTGCGGTTTCGAGGTAGCATTTAAAGAAATGCGGGCGGAAAACGTTTCCGTTAAAGGAGTAATAATCAGGGGTAAAGAAGTAAAAGACCCGTTCTAGTAATTAGGTCTCGCCCGTTTCTAAAAAAAATGATTAAGTCCACAACCATTTCTCATGAACTTCAGATAAGAGTTTCTGCATAAGAGAATGAGGTACTCTGATGGGTGGTTCTCTGGTCCAGATATAGCAGTTCTGGTCCAGGGCAACTCATGTTCATGCATCTCTGGGAAGATCATCCATCATCCCCAATTCTTCCCTTAGCTTGTTAAACCTTGCCTCAGGTAACGGCTTGGTTAGAATGTCCACCAGCTGATCTTCAGTTGACACATGCTCCATGCATATGTGCTTCTTCTCAACATGATCTCTGATAAAATGATGTCTGATCTCATTGTGCTTTGTCCTGGAATGAAGCACTGGGTTCTGAGTGATTGCAATGGCACTGGTGTTGTCACAGAGAAGCTTGATCTCCTTTGCTTGAATGCCATAATCCTTCAGCTGTTGCTTCATCCAGAGTAGCTGAGCACATCAACTTCCAGCAGCAATGTATTCAACTTCTGCTGTACTGGTTGAGATAGAGTTCTGCTTCTTGCTAAACCAGGAGACAAGTCTCCCACCTAGCAGTTGGCTGTGACCAGAGGTGCTCTTCCTGTCTAACCTGCAACCTGCAAAGTCTGAGTCAGAGTAACCAATTAGTTCAAAGTTACCTCCCTTGGGATACTATAAGCCTGCATTTGGATTTCCTTTGATGTATCTGATGATTCTTTTTGCAGCACTTAGATGGCTCTCCTTGGGCTTTGACTGGTATCTGGCACAGATTCCAGCAGAGAATGATTTATCTGGTCTACTTGCAGTTAGATAGAGAAGAGATCCAATGATTCCTCTTTAGGTTGTTGCATCAACATCCTTCCCTTCATCATCTGGTCCAATTCCTTGAGAAGTGTTCATGGGAATCTTCACTGAGGATTTTCCTTCTACTCCAAACTTTTTGATCAAGTCTCTGGTGTACTTCCCTTGGTTGATAAAAATCCCTTCAGGAACTTGTTTCACTTGTAATCCAAGGAAGTAGCTCAGTTCTCCCATCATACACATTTCAAATTGACTCTGCATAACTTGAGAAAATTTCTTGCATAATTCTGCATTAGTACTTCCAAATATAATATCATCAACATATATTTGTACTAACAAAACACGATTAGCAACAGAGATTTGAAATAGAGTTTTGTCAACCTTTCCCTTTGTAAACCCATGGTTCACTAGGATTAGGGACAATGTGTCATACCACGCTCTGGGAGCTTGCTTAAGACCATAGAGGGCCTTTTTAAGCTTGTAGACACAAGTAGATTGAGTAGGAATGACAAAACCTGGTGGTTGTTCCACATAGACTTCTTCTTCAAGATCTCCATTCAGAAATGCACTCTTGACATCCATCTGGTAGACCTTGATGTTGTTGTAGGCAACATAGGCTAGGAATATTCTGATAGCTTCAAGTCTAGCAACTGGTGCAAAAGTCTCATCAAAATCTATTCCTTCTTCTTGACAGTATCCCTTGGCTACCAACCTTGCTTTATTCCTTACAATGTTTCCGTCTTCATTTTTTTTGGGAAATGTAAATATATAGATAGTAACCAAGTTTATGTACATCGTATGAGCAAAATTTGAGGCATATCCAAGCATGGATACCCTATAACATCAAACGCTGTTTAAGCTTAACTTCTAACTTCTTTCTTCTAGCAAAACAATAGCCATCACCTCATGACAAAAAACAGACTAGTTTATAATTCAAAAAGGTATCATATGATACGGATATAGTGAAAATAGCACTTTGTACACCATATACTTGATATGTGCAATTGTATCATCCAGCTTTAGCGATGCTCCATCAAAACGAATCGGATTTCTAGTCCTCCATATCCAATAGATTGTGTAGCTAAACGCTATCCTCGTAGCCTTTGCTCTAATATGTGCTCCGTTGCAATCTCTTGAAATCCATTTCACCGCACTCCTCAACGATGACATTTGCCTAGAGATTCCGAGCCATCCTTTGATACTCTCCCAAATCTACCCTGTACAAACGCATTCAAAAAATAGGTGTGGTACCGTCTCCGGACCACCCTTACAAAAAGGACAAACATTAACAATATCAAGATAAACCATGTTGTCATATGTAGGTAGTCTATTACGGTAGGCCAGCCACATTATGAACGAAAACTTGGGTGGGATATAGGCTTTCCAAATGAAAGACATCCATGCATGAGTCGTCCCTTTCATCCTAAGGTCACATACCTTAGAAGAGGAAAACTTACCATTGTGAGCCATCTTTCCAAGGTTGATAATAGTCTCGGGTATAGAAGGGTATTTAGATACCAAGGAGTCTCGGATCAAAGCAATTCTTTTCATCAATTGAGAGTCCCTATTGTGTGGAGCAAAAATCCACACATCTCTCCCATGAAGATAGACTCCATTCACCCATCTTACCCAAAGTGTATCCTGCTTTTCATGTATGTTCCAAAGTGTACGAGACAGTAATGCATTATTCCAAACCTTTGTATCTCTAATCCCTAACCCCCTTCCTCTTTCGGTAAACATACATCTTCCCAAGCCACTTTAGCATATTTCCCCCCCACAAAAATATTCTACATAGACAAACAATTCTGTCCAAGATGGTTTTGGGAACAGGAAAGATGCCCAACCAAAATGACTGCACCCCTTGGACAACCGACTTAATCAACTCAACTTTCCCAACATATGATAAGGAATTTGTATTCCATGCATTAAAATAGTCTGTGACCGTATCAATCAATGGAGAGAATTGGGCAACAGAGATCTTTAGAGGAACCAATGGAATACCAAGATACCTTACCGGAAAGGATCCTTGTTGAAAGTCCACCATTTGTAAGATAGATGGCAGTTTCTGTGCAATATTTCCCCCCACAAAAATATTAGATTTGTCTTGATTTACTAATAAACCCGAGACCCATCCAAAATCATTTAAAGCATCAACTAGAATCTTAATAGACTTGGGTTCCCCTTTGGAAAATAGCATTAAGTCATCGGCATAGGCCAAATGTGAGATTTTTAGTTTGGAACATAAGGGATGGTAGTTAAAAGTAGGATTTGAGGTCCTAATATCTAACATCCTAGACAAGTATTCCAAACATAACACAAATAGCATGGGAGACATAGGGTCTCCTTGTCTTAAACCTCTTTTTCCTTCAAACCAACCATGTAAGGTACCATTTATGGATATTGAAAAAGAAGAGGTAGTCACACATTCCATGATCCAATTAACAAAAATGTCGGGCAACCCAATTCCCCTTAAGACCTTTTCCGAGAAAATCCAAGAAATAGTATCATATGCTTTCCTAATATCAACCTTAATCATGCATCTCGGAGAGACCCTCTTTCTAGTGTATCCCCTCACCAGTTCTTGTGAAAGGAAAATGTTATCAGTCATTTGTCTACCATCCACAAAAGCACCCTGTGATGGATCAATTACACTAGAAAGATACGGGCCAAGCCTTGATGCTAAAATCTTGGTTATGATCTTATAAGTCACATTTGTACATGAAATGGGTCTAAAATCAGAAACCGAAGGAGAGTGAGAGGTTTTAGGAATAAGGGCTACAATGGCGTGGTTAACCTATCTAAGCATATTCCCAAACTCAAAAAACTCCCTAACGGCAGATGTTGCCGTCTTCATCTGCTTTGTTCTTGAATACCCATTTGGTCACTTGGTTGGGAGCATGATCTCTTAGCCAAGTTAGATCAGGTTCTGATAAGGGTTGTCTAGGTTTTTCTTGTTCATCTTCTGATTCTTCATCACTATCTTTGTCTTGCAGAATGAGATTCTGAATGTGAGTTGGTATAGCAGAGTTAGTGACCAACCCTGGTGTGACCATTTCTGATGTGACCACTTCTGGCGTGATCACTTCTGGCGTTTCTTCAAGATTCAATTCTTTCAGTTTCTCTGATAGATCTTCAACAGAGTTGTGATCATCGAACTTGACATGAATGGATTCTTCAACAAGTAGAGTCCTTTTGTTGAGTATTCTATAGGCTTTGCTTGTGTCTGAATAGCCTAAGAACATTCCTTCATTAGCCTTCTCTTGGAACACTTTGAGATGTTCCTTTCCATTGTTGAGTACATAGCATTTTCATCCAAATGCATGAAAGTAGCTGATGTTGGATTTTCTCCCTTTCCAAAGTTCATAGGGGGTCTTCCGGTGAGTCTTGTGGATCATGCTTCGGTTCTGAGTATAGCATGCAGTGTTGATTGCTTCAGCCCAATATATGAGAGGTAGACCAGATTCAGCAATCATGGTCCTTGCAGCTTCCTTCAATGTTCTATTCCTTCTTTCTGCAACTCCATTCTGTTGAGGAGTTCTAGTTGCAGAGAGTTGGTGCATGGTTCCATTCTGGTCACAGAAATCCTGTATGACTCTGTTGATGAACTCTGTTCCTTTGTCTGATCTGATGATCTTGACCTTTTGGTTCTGTTCATTTTGAAGTAATTTCAACAGAGATGGTAGTCTCTGTAGAGTTTCATTCTTTTTCTTCAAAAAGATTGTCCAAGTGTATCTAGAGTAGTCATGCACCATGACTAGAGTATATCTTTTGCCACCAACACTTGGAGTTTCTACCGGTCCAAATAAATCCATGTGGATCAGATTTAAGGGACTTGTAGAAAGATCTTCAGCAATGGGTTTGAAGGAGTTCTTCACTTGTTTTCCTTTCTGGCATGCACTGTATAGATTCTCCTTCTTGTACACAATGTTGGGCAGTCCATACACAATGTGATCCCTTGCTAGCTTGTTGATTGTTTTGAAATTCAAGTGACTCAGCTTCTTGTGTCATTCCCAACTAAGCTTTGAATCTCCTTTGGCTATCAGGCAAATTCCTTCTTTTGTAGTAGACCAATCAACAACATATATGTTTCTTTTCCTGGTAGCTGTTAGAACCACTTCCTTAGTTGTCTCATGCTTGACAGAACAACCTTCTTTGGAAAATTCAACTGTGTAGCCTTTGTCACAGAATTGGCTAGCAGTTAGCAAGTTGAATTTCAGGCCTTTAACATATGAGACATCTTCAATTATTATCTAGTTCTTGATCAGCTTGCCTTTTCCTTTAGTTTGGCCTTCTTTATCATTGCCACAAAAAGTGACTTTTGGCCCTTTGCATCTCTGGAACTCTGTTAGGCAACTCTTGTCACCTGTCATGTGCCTGGAGCATCCACTATCAATATACCAATCTTGCTCAGAGATGGCTCCAGCGCACAGTTCCTGCATCAATAAAAGGAAGATTTAGGTACCCAAGCAATGTTGGGTCCTAGGGGGTTATGCAGTCTTGGCAGCCGGTACCACTTTGGTCTCATCAAGTGAAACCTTTGTGGGTGGTACCCATTGTCCACCTGGTAGTCATAGTAAACGGAAGTGTGATTCACTTTAGGCAGATGCTTGTGAGGATCATGCTTCATGTTTACGTACTTCTACATAGCCTTTTTGGTTGGGTAGTAATCCCATATACTATCAAGAGCAGATGGGCGATTAGCTTTGGGCTTATGAAGTTGACCAGCCAACCTCTTCTGCATGAAGTTAACTTTCTCTTGATATTTGCCTCTCTGGTGATCATCTCTGGTAAGGTAGTCATGAGGATGTCTGGTTGTGTTTTGTCTTTGATTTCAGTAATTTTTAAAACTTTTCCTGTTGTTAGGATTTCTGCCAGGTTCATTATTTTTCAAAATTTGTTTGGGTTGAACCTTTATCTTTTGTTTTTCTAGTCTGACTTCCTTATGAACCACCTTGGTACCAGATACACTAGCTTGGCAAATGGGGCTAGAGATCAGTGGTACTATGACCTTATCTGCCGTAGCAACTCTGGTGCTAGGTCATACAGAAGGCTCACCTGATTCTGTTGAGCCATAACCAAGACCAAAACCAACGCCAATCTGTTGGTCAAGTAGTAACCTTTCCATTGAAGACTGGGCCTTCTGGTAGGTGTTGTACTTGATCTCAAATGACTCTATTTCTCTTACTCTCTTTAGAAGAGAAACATTTTTAGCTTCTGACTGATCTCTTTCCTTAATGAGAAGATTGATTTTGGTCTCAACCTCCTTCCTTAAGTCAAGAATCTCAACTTTCAGCTTACTGTTTTCTTCTTTGACAAAGGAATAAGTGGCTTGGATGGCTTGAAACTCTTCCCAAAATTCTGACATTGAATCAGAATCAAAAGCTTTGCCTACCAAGGAAAAATTAGAGTTAGAAGTAGAGGATACCTCATCATCGGATTGACCCATAAGGCATAGTTCTTCAGTTTCTGTATCTAGGCAACAGAATGCCTCATCATCTGATTCTGATTCTGAGCTAGACTCCGTCTCAGAGAGGGGGTCCTTCTCTGGTTGCTCAGTGATGAGTGCATTCCTCCTTCTGTGCTCGTATTTCTTTTCTCCTTCCTGGCCTTGCCTTTTGGAGACTATTGGGTGTGGACAGTTGGCCTTGAAATGCCCTGGTTGTCTGCAGTTGTAGCAGAGAAGCTCTCCACTACTTTCTGATGGTTTGGACTTCTGATATGACTTTCTGCTAGAGGATGGACTTCTCCCATCCTTGGGCTTCATGAATTTCCTGAACTTCCTGGCAAAAACAACCATATATTCGTCAGTTAAAAGTATAGATGGGTCAAAGTTATTTACCTGTGAGGTGCTGGCTGTGAGGGCAGTAGTTGTTCTGTCCTCAGCTTCTTCTTTTTCTTCTTCATTCATCTCGAACTCATAAAACTTGAGATCAGAGATGAGTTTCTCAGTGCTGTAGGTTCTGAGATCCTTGCAGTCTCTCATGGCAGTGTCCTTCATCTTCCAAGGTGAAGGTAGACCTCTGAGAACCTTTAAGTTGATCTCCTCGGGAGTAAGATCCTTCCCAAGTTCTACAATCTCAGCAGTGAGGGTGAGCAGCCGTGCATACATCTCAGGTATGCATTCTTTGGGGAGAAGTTTGAAGTCTTCAAACTTCTTCATGGCAATTGTCAGCTTGCTATCTTTCTCCTGCTCATCACCAGCTCCTATCAGAGTAAGAGTATCCCAGATAGCCTTGGCAGAGGTACACTTCTTGATTCTTGTGAAGTACTTGTCATCAATGGCCTTGTACAAAATGTCCTTGGCTATGTTGTCAAGGTTGTACTTCCTTCTTTCCTCATTTGACCACTCATGGCGAAGCTTAGTGATCATTTGGGGTTGACCACTGCCAGCAGCGTATTCAGGATTCACCTTGGTGAACTCAGTGAAAGGACCTGCATCTAGGACTTCCCACATTTCATCGTGTAGTGCGCAGAGATGAGCCTTCATGCGTATCTTCCAGTCATCAAACTTGGTAACTAAAAACATCAGATTCTTTGAAAGAGTGTTATCCATAATAAAAGATTAAAGGAGGCTAAAACAAGTGGATCTCTGTTCAGCGAGTAACCTAAAAGATTACAAGAACGAGGAGGCTCTGATACCACTTGTTGGTCCCGTTTATAATGGGAACAGTCTAGAGGGGGGGTGAATAGACTGTTCAGGATTTTACAAACAACTCTCTAAGTCAACACTGACTTATCAGAGATGGTCGGATTCTGGTGACAGAGAAGGTCAAGTTCTGATGGCAGAACTGGACCTGGCAGCGGATAAGATTTCTGTCCGGGTAGCCTTAGAAAACACTAAGGCAAATGCCTTTCTGATAACTCTTAAGGAAGATCTGCTGAACACAGAGTCCAACCTTTTGAGTTAAACAATTAGAATCTTAATGAGCAGAAATAAATGCGTAAAGTAAATGACACCGGGGATTTTTATAGTGGTTCAAGGAACAACGTGTTCCTCTAGTCCACTGTTCCACTAAGCTTGCAAAAACAACAGTTTACAACGCCTTAGTCCCTAGAGCTTAAGAAGCACTCCTCGTCTTCTTCAAGCCTAGTTGCCACCCGGGATGCAGTCCTGCTTCCTGATGGCTGGTCTCGTTTCACCGAGTCTCTAGGAAGTATCCCCACTTCACTTACTCCAGTTAGTTTGAGACGTCCCTTCTTTTTCAAGAAGTGTTTGATTGAGAATCAGTTTTCTCCAATGTAACTTCGTCACAAAAGATATGTGGTTGGGGTTTTGAAGTGTTGAAGAACTGGAGGAACTTTGCTCTTTGTCTGAAGAGAGGATATGAAGTTGATATCTTTCCAACGAAGGCTTTTCTTGTTGAAGTGAATGAATTTGAAATCTCAAGAAAGCTTGAATGCTGAATGTGTTGTTCGAGCAATTGTAGAGCAAAAGTTGTTCGGTTGTTCTTCGAAGTGTATCTTATATACTGGGAGCAGTCTTCCAGTTGGAGTGTAGAAGACAGCTTCATTAATTGCTTGTACTGTTGATTTGACCGGTGGGTTCTATGACTTGCTATTTTGGGGGCGAAAGCATATCAGTATGGTCAATCATCAGCTTTAAATATATCTTTGTACATACCGCATTAATTAAGCATTTAATGCGCGTACAGTACTATGTTCCCATCGAGTGGTTCCTAGCCGTTAGAGTATTTCTCGCAAGTTTCACAGCCGTTGCAAAGTGCCACCGAACTCTGCTAAGTAAAAGCAAGTCTGAAGAGGTTCACTGGTTCAAACTCTGATGACCGTCTCTGATGCCAACTCTGGTACATACACTGGTACCCAGCTCTGGTAGCTTCTCTGATGAGCAACTCTGGGAGCAACTCTGGGAGCAACTCTGGTCAAGAAGTCCAAGAGGATCTCTGACACGTCGACTAAGCTAATACTTACAGAAAGAAATTCTAATACATAATTTCTAAAGGGGGTACATTCAAATTCTAATAATCCTAGTATCATCAAAATCTAAATACATTTATTCCTTACAACAATAATTAAATTATAAGTATTGTTCCAACGAATAGAATGATCTTTAGCAAAAACACAATACCTTACACCTTTCGACTTCAAATAAGCACGCCATTGCATTTTAAGTGGATTACTAGCCCAAATCATTCTCATAGCATCCTTAAACTTCTCCACCTCAGTTCCTAATGCGGCTAAGCCGTCTTTCACGCATAAATTAATAATATGACATGCACAATGCTGATGAAAAAATCTACCCATCAAGGTAGACGGACCACATAATTCACGCAATCTAGGTATAACAGCAGTATTGTTAGTAGCATTATCAAAGCCAATAGCAAACACCTTATCAATCAAAGAATATTCAACTAATACGTTCCATGAAAATATAGATATGATCACCCGTGTGTCTTTCATTAAAATCTCGAAAAGCGATAACACATTTATGCATTTGCCAATCATCATCAATCAAATGTGCAATAACACCCAAATAATATATCACTACAAACAGTCACACGCCTATTAAAGTTTGCAAAAAATTGAATTAGTTTTTTCTTTCCAAAAGATATTGTTTAATAACTTGTTTTTAATTGTTTTGCGGCTATAGTTTCAAAATTGTGGATTTAAAGAACATTGAGCATAAGCATGTAAAGCAAGACTTTCATCAAAATTAAAAGCCAAATTTTCTTCAACAATTAACTTAGACATAGCTTTTAAATGCACCTCATCATTGTAAGAGAAATTACCGAAGGTTTGATCATTTGCAAACCCCGATATTTGTGTTTGTGTACCCTTGCCCTTCAGTTTCGCCACCTCCATGGGGCGCCTCAAGTTTAAGTGCCTTTGCTCCGTGCCGTATCCCCCCGAAGTACCCATGCATAATATTTGCAGACAATGTTGATGATGTGCGTAATACTTCCCGTCCACTGGATCCTTGACCTTCTCAAAATGACCGTCAGCAAAAAGAGGAGATTTAGACTTAGACTTACGTTTGTTGACCGCTTCGGATCCACCCGCGACGCCTCCATACTCCTCCTCATCATGCTCCTCCTCTTCATGCTTCTCCTTTTGCGTTTGATTAAATGAAAATTGACCCTAACAGTAGGGGGTCATTTTCTCCTCCTCTTCATGCTTCTCCTCCTTGCGGGTGAAAACAGTAGGGGGATGAGGGGGGGGGGGGGGGGGGGAGGGGGAGGGGGAGGAAGAATACATAAAAGTGACATTTGAAAATGTCATGCAAATGACATTTTTACCCTTTAGAGATGTCATTTTCTTCTTTAAACTGTCACCTTGTCAAATATAATGTCATAAAAGTGACATTATTACAAATCAGTGTTATATTAAACATCAATTATGACATTTTTCTAATGTTTTTAAATTTCAAAGTAAAAGTATCATCTTGACAGATGTAATTCCATAAAATTGAAATTCTTCAAATTTCTGATAATTTTATGGCATTCTCAGATTCCTGCTTTACAAATAAAATTGAAATCCAAATTAAAGAACAAGATAACAGAGTACCAGGAGAGGAAGAAGGAGGAAGAAAAGGAAGGAGGAGAAGAGGAGGAGGAGGAGGAGGAAGAAGAGGAGGAGGAAGAATACATACCTGACTTGGCTGGAGATATTGCAACATTGGTGTCGTCGATGGTGGAGCTGCGGCGGTGGCAGTAGATGACGGAGCTCCGGCCATGGTAGAGGAAGGTATTGCGGTCGATGGATGTCTGAGAGATTGAGGGCATTCGATCGCTGAGGGTAGAAGAGAAAGATGCACAACTGGGTTAGGTTAATGAGTAGGGGTAAAAATGTAATTTTTAGTCCTCTTTAATAGAGTAGTTTTTATATTATTTATTATTGTGGACTCCTATTGTAATTTTGACTCTTATTATCTATAAATATATCTGCTAGGGCTACCAGTATGGTTAAGCCTGGTAATTATTCTCACATGGTATCAAGAGCCAGAACCTGATTACCCTAATTTCTTTTTCGGCTTCATGTCTTCCGCCGAATCCTTCTATGCCGCAACAGGTCTGTCCAGCGCTGCTCGAAGTGCTTCTTCTCCAATTGCACCGGTGACAACCACCGTAGCTGCCTCACCCGTCCTCTCTCCGGTTCCCTCTCTGCCACCGCCTCCCAATATGTTCGCATCAGCAGAAAGCACACCTTGGGTGCCGCCGGTCTTCAACTGGTCTCCTACTAGGCCCCCTTCTCTTCCGCCGAGGTCTTTCTTCTCCGGTGCCTTCGGCTCTTCTCCCACAGTGAATTCCGACTCTAGCTTCGCCGGTCCCACCTTCGCTGGTGCTCCGAGAGTCACCCCTCTTCCTGCTTTCGCGTCCATTGGACCAATTGCACACCTGATCTCACATGTTTTTCTGCTGCAAATAAACATCTTAAGTGGAGAGTCGCTATGGCCAAGGAATTTAATGCCCTTATCTCGAATCATACTTGGGATTTAGTTCCATTTGATGCTACTAAGATTATTGTTGGGTCTAAATGGATTTATAAGGCTAAGTATTTGGCTGATGGGTCTGTTGATCGGTACAAAGCTAGATTAGTTGCTCAGGGGTTTAATCAGCAGGCAGATATTGATTTTACTGAGACTTTTAGCCCTATTGTCAAACCCACTACTATTCGCCTTGTTCTTACTTTAGCTGTGTCATTTGGCTGGTCCATCCGCCAACTTGATGTCAAAAATGCATTTCTTCATGGTCATCTTACGGAGGAGGTTTATATGCGTCAACCACCTAGTTCTATTAACCCTCAGTTTCCTTACCATTTGTGTCGGCTTCGTAAAGCTCTTTATGGTCTCAAACAAGCACTTTGTGCTTGATTTCATCGCTTTAGTAGTTTTCTACTTTCTCATGGTTTTGTATGCAGCCGGTAGGATAATTCCCTATTTATTTTCAGACGCAACTCATCCATTATTTATCTCTTGCTATATGTTGATGATATTATTGTTACAGGCAATTCCCCAAAATTAGTTACTCATTTTTTTATCTCTTCTGGCCAAATGTTTTTCCATGAAGGATTTGGGGGATTTGCATTTTTTCCTTGGAATACATGCGTCCAGGACTACGTCTGGTTTGTTTCTCTCTCAGCACAAGTATATATCTGATCTTCTTCTTCGTTTTCACTTTCATACATTAAAACCTGTTCGCTCTCCTCTACCTAGCCGCACTAAACTTTCTCTTACTGATAGGGAGCTTCTTGCTGATGCCACAAAGTATAGAAGTATGGTCGGTGCACTACAGTATTTAACTTTGACTAGGCCAGATATTACTTTTGTTGTACACTTGGTTTCTCAGTTTATGCATGCGCCTCGTTCTTCACATTTGTTGGCTGTTAAGCGTATTTTCAGGTATCTTCAGGGCACCTCTACGCATGGGCTCCTTCTACAGGCTTCTCAGGAACGTCAAGCAATTATTGCCTACTCAGATGCTGACTGGGCTGGTTGCCCGGACACAGGTCGTTCTACTTCTGGTTATGCAATTTTTCTGGGTCCGAATTTGATCTCCTGACGTTCCAAGAAGCAACCGACTGTTTCCAGATCTTCCACTGAGGTCGAATACAGGGCCGTGGCACTCACTGTTCAAGACACTCTTCATGTTCGCTCTGTCCTGTTTGAGCTTGGTTTTCCCGTTCGGGATCCCACCACGTTGTATTGTGACAACATTTCTGCATCATATCTCTCAGTTAATCCTATTCATCATGCCCGAAGTAAACATATAAATATTCACTATCACTTTGTTCGTGAACGGGTGGCTCATGGTGATTTACGTGTGCGATATGTTCCTACTAAGGCTCAGCTGACAGATATTTTTACTAAGTGCTTATCTCCGCAACAATTTACTCTTCTCCGTGACAATCTGGGCATTATCCCCCTTGCACAGCTTGAGAGAGTGTAATAGAGTAGTTTTTATATTATTTATTATTGTGGACTCCTATTGTAATTATGACTCTTATTATCTATAAATATATCTGCCAGGTCTACCAGTATGGTTAAGCCTGGTAATTATTCTCACACTCTTTAGGGAATTTAAAACGATATGTGGTGATTTTGCAATTTCAGCTTCTTTTAGTCATATTTAGGTAATTCTCTCTTATAATAAAATATGCAATTGCGAGCATTTTTTATCAAGTCACCTGAATTAAGATATGCAGTTGTAATTATATTCTTGAAACTCTTTTTCTTCTTTCTATGCAGCTATTGTGTATCGGTGGTATTGATATGGGTTAAATGAAAATGAATACACAACAAGGTGTCGCTGCTATTCTCTTCACCCGGACATGATCGATGCACATAACTGTCTCAGGCCTATTGTTCTCTTCCGGTGGGAGAGAGAGATGAGAGGATTTTAGGTGGTGTATATGGATGAGTAAGATAGAGAAAAAGGTAAAGAGAGATATGAGAAAAAATGGAGAGGAGCTAAACCCCCCATTTCATATCACCTGTTGTACGGTTAACACCGTTTAGTTGGTTGCGTTTTTGTATTTTAGTCAAAATCACGACTTGTGGTCATTAAGCATCGATCTGTTTTTTGTTGAGTAATAGAAGTCTGATATTGAGTATCGTGATCTCTGTTTCATATCTTCTAATTTACTTTTTTTTTTCTCTTACGAAAAATTCTTAAATTATAACTGCAATGAACTACTATGAATTTGAATATGAGAATCTAATTTAATATTGTACTATTGAAATATGCATTGATATGAAAATTATAAGTTTTGTTAGTTGAGTACGAAGATATTTGCGATGAGTTTGAAGCCGGGCATTAAAACATATTGAGCATCAAAATATCTTCACATGAAAGCAGCTTGATTGAGTATTGAGACTAGGAGGCGTCTACGAGCAGAAGCATCTCAGATGTGTATAAAAAACGTTATATGAAGGCTGCACAACGAAGGTAGCAGAAGCATCTCAGAGTCATAAACCGCCTATTTCTTGGCTGGTGGATTTCGTTGATATGACGGTGGGCCCCTTCTTCTCTAGCCAGAGTAATTAGCTTCGTTTTTGACCACTTGCTTGCCAAAGAGCTCAATCAATCGTCGTCGACGAGTAAAAGATAAGAGTTTTGGATTTAATTATAGCCAAATATAATTTGCATTAAATGAGTTGTTTAACCGCCAATTGAATGCAAAATTGAATGTTTTTTCATAGTTGGAAGTTTAATTAATAGTTCCAGGATTCAATTCAAATTTATAATGTTAGACCCCTAAAGTTTGATAAAAAGTTTCTGATAGATGTCAAAACTTTTCAAATATTCCCCCTTCTTTTGTAGCATTAGAAAATCAATGTGATGTATTCTACTTCAACCAATTTGCTAGTAAAACCTTACCTAAAAGTGTCGTTTTCAAATAATCAATTAACAAATAAATATAACTCGAAAACATAAAATGCAATAAGGTACCAGTCTATTACCTTAAAAAGGATCTCTTATAGATCTCACCAGTTAAATTTATTTGTTACATCAAACGACACAAAGACATTTCGAATAAACTAATCTATTTACTTAACTGGAACACAAAATGCAATAAGGTAATCATTTTTACCTCAATAGGATTTGTTATCCCACCAGTTAAATATTTGGTTAAGTTTATTCATACAAGCTGGGCCAATCACAAGAAATACTTGTATCAAATAAATTATACTGGCAAAGTCAAAATGCAATAAGGTAAACTCTACCTTGAATAGGATATTTAAATCCTACCAGAATAATTTCATTTAAGTACAAATATTTCATTTTCCCGGAAAATCATATACATGATTGAAGACAAGCTTGACCGGCATTTAATGCCGAATACGTACTGGGGGCGGAACATGGGACACGCATTGAAGATATTCTCAGCTGAGCAAAATTATTGAAGACAAGTGAATCACCGCATTAATAGCTCCAGCACAAGAAGACGAATGTACAAGTCATCCGTGTCAATCTTCAACGAACTGGATTGATCCATCCTAACCAACGAATGAGATTAAACAACTGGAGAAGCCTATAAATATAGGCTTAAACGAAAGTTTCTAACCAACTGGAGCATCCTAAGTAGAGAGATACTTCTATTGAGCATTCACGAAATATCTAGCAAAAGAGAAAGTGCTATTCTATACACGACTCTCTACTTAGACTCTTGCTTCACTAAACTTCTTAGTATCAAGTGTTCATTGCTAAATCCTAGAAGTTTAGTTCCTAGTTGGAGGTTAGAACTTTCTTGTAACCAAATCAGATATTGTTGTAAACACTTCAGGAGGACAGTTGTTCCCGGGCTGAGTGTGGTTAGATAGGTGAGGAGTACCTTTTGATCCCCACTGGATCAATTGAAGAAAAACCTAAAGGATTGAGTAGCTTGGAGTGGTGTTGTACTCCTCGTGAAACAACTTCAATCTAGGCCACAGTTGTCAAGGCTAGATTGGCACTAAGTGTATTGGGCTTATTACATTAGTGAAATCCATTTGAAATAGGATGAGACTGGATGTAGGAGGATTACACCACCTCTGAACCAGGATATACTCTGTGTTGATTTATTTTCAATCAACATAGCACACACTGAACAGTTCTCATAAAAGATTGTAGTTTGCCAGCAGCATCCTAAGCAGTAGTCTTAATTTGACCCTACTGCTTATCCTACTGCTTAATAATTCACTTTCTTTGAGATACAAGAGCATTACAATATCAAAACTATAAGGTCTGTTCCATTAGATTTCAGGAAATCCTACTTAAGGCATAGCAGTTGCCTCAGTAGTCCCCTGGTGACTACCTAACTGCTAAGCCCACTGCTCACGCAAACGTGTTTCCTTTGAACATCTCAACTTCAGCAGACCTTCACAACTCTATCTCCAAGAAGTCTGTCTAAACTGATCACTGTAACTCAAAGTGGTAACCCAACAGGTGCCTCAGCAGTCCCCTCGCTATCACCCAACTGCCGAGACCACTGCTTCAGTAAAACTCCCACTTACTTGGACTAATGCACATCTTCAAAAAGCCCACATTATCCTGAGTAACACCACATAATCAATCTTTCCATACCTTCACCTTTATTTAAGCAGGTGGCTCAGCAGTTCCCTGGTTACCACCCAACTGCTGAGACCACTGCTCTCATTAAGATTGATTATTAATCTACCTTGATATATCATCAGAAAGCTCTTCCCACTCTAAGAAAGATTCTGAGTGCACTGTCATCATACACTGAGTATTTCGCTAGCAGTTGCTTCAGCAATTCCCTGCTTTCTAGCCAACTGCCAAGCCAACTGCTCACCTTATAAAATCCAAACTTCATCCATCATAGAAAGTGTCATACACTGATTCCATAAAGGGTAAAGACTTCCGCTGTGCATCTATAAATCTCTCAAAAGATTATAGATCAACTCTTTAGAGGGAGAAAAGTTTTTAAAGTTGAAAAAGATTTAAAAGTCTATTCACCCCCCCTCTAGACTTTTGCCCTATCCGGGACCATCAAGTGGTATCAGAGCAGAGTGTTCCTAGAGTCGGTTTCTAACTAATTTGAACTAAAGATCCCAAACCACTATTCTTCCCAAACACTCTCTAAGAATGGACAAGCACCGTACAAAGAATCTATTGTTCAATCAGAACAAGTGTGACGACTGGAAAATCAAGGATATCTGGGATGAGCTCACAATGACCCAATTAGAAGATGATCAAAGCAGTACAAGTGATGAAGGCAGCTCATCAGAAAGTAAAAAAGAGGCCCTGATTTGCCTCTCTGGAATGCACCTAGCTGATAGCTCCTCCCACAACTGTCCCGTGGCCAGATTGAATGAAAATGACAATGATGAGGTATTATCTTGTTCCTCAAGTAGCTCATATGATTCTAGTTATTCCAGTGTTGATATGGAAGCTCTACTCCATCAACTTGAAAATTTTCTAAAGGATCACCTTCTTTTAATGAACGAGAATTGTAGGCTTCAAGAAAATTTGATTATAGCCCAAGCTCAAATGGGTGAAATGATTAAAATGAAAAATCTTCTTGAAGTCGAAAACATCAGTTTAAAAGAAAGGCTGAGCTCCCTCACTACCCCTATTGTTGAGGAAGTTTAAAACTGGAAGAACACAGGATCAGGATACACACCTTTATCCCAATCATTGAAAGACTCTCCCAAATGCTCTCCTATCACAAAACACACCACAGATCAACAAGAAACAAGAAAACCAAACCAACAAAATCCCCACTCCCAAACTCTGTCAAATAAAAGGAACCAATCCTCTCCCAGATCCAAAACCAAACTTCCTTACCAATCCAACTTCCAGAATAACCAACCAAATCAAAGACTTGGTTGGCAACCAATCAAGAGGACCAACTACATTCCACAGAAAAAGCTGATCACTCATAACACACATATTCCTTCCCTTTTCATAAGGAATAATGTTCACAAATATATATATCCATTCCTTATGATTACAATACTCTGAATGGCTATAGATCCATCAACTTAGATCCAAATGGTCCCAGAAGGGCATGGATGCCCAAACCTATTCAAAGGAAGATGCCCACTAACTTGTGGGCTGCTACTCAAAAATGATAAAAACAGGAAGGTGCTAGAGCAGCCAACTTGCAAGAATGATATAAAATATTCAAAGCTGCTCCATGCACATGACGGACAGCAGGAGGCTACTGTCATTGCTATAGATCTGGAGAATGACCCAAAGCAACCTTTGGGAATGAGGAAGAAAAAGGAGAAACTAAAGGAGCTGGAGAATCAAATCAAATGCAGTCCTTCAATCCAAAACATATCATATGGGATTGTAGTTCAAACTCATAAAGCACAAGCCAGCTCCGCGATAACATTCATAATGTGACATTCTCCATGGACATCTGCTTGATCAGAGATGTCCAAAGCAACAAAATTGTGCTAACTGGTAGAAGAAAGAAGGATACTGGAAAAGCTCCAAGCTACCTTCCTAGCAAAAATCAACAAAAACACTGGAGTATGGAAGCAGCAGTTGACTCAAATAGCAGCCCACTGCCAGCAGTTAACTCAAATGACAGCCCACTGCTAGCAGTTAACTCAAATGGCAGCCAACTGCCAGCAGGTGGCTCAAAGAGCAGATCACTGCAAACAGTTGACTCAAAATAAAGGATACTACGAGCTGCTAACTCATTCTAAAATCAACTCTCCAAGACACTCCAGCTGAAATCAGCACAAGGCTTAATAATCTCAATCCTCTTACTCTACCAGAAGACAGTAAAGAAGAAGAGGAGGATGAGCAGGTAACTCAATTCATTCAAACATCTGACACAAGATGATTCAATCATTATCCTCCTCATCAATATATTGATCCAAAGGGTTCATACAAGATCATCAATCCAGAAAGAAGCAATATTTGCTTCTTCTCTCAAACAGAACCCAAAAGGACTGAAGAAGCCCTACAAACTTCTGACTGGATACAAGCAAATTCAAAAGGAACAATCCCTGAAGCTTGTATACAGACCCTATCATCAACATATGATAGGAACAAAAAGGGTGACTAAGGAAGGCATGATTGTTAAGAAGAAAGCAAAATTAGTGGACAAAGGGTACTACAAAGAAGAAGGAATAGATTTTGATGAAACCATTGCCACAATTACACATTTGAAACTATAAAGATATTCTTAGCATATGCTGCCCATGAGCAACTCACAATCTATCAAATTGATGTGAAGAATGCCTTCCTAAGAACTGTCTACTAGAAAAGGAGGTCTACGTGGAGCAGCCTCCTGGACCTAAAATCAATAGAGAGGAAGATCATGTGTTCAAATCTAGAATCCAGCAATCTTCAAAAGCATGGTATGATACACTCTCTAAACATATGGTGAAATATGGGTTCATCAAAGGCAAGTAGACAAGACACTATTGAAGAAGGTTCCCACACACTCCTCAAATCTTTCAACTCCCAAGCCTATTTTAAAGTGAGCCTAAAAGGAGAGTTGAACTATTTCTTGGGACTAAAAATGAAACATAACTCCACAATGTTCCTACATCAAACCAAGCAAGTAAATGAAACAAGATTCAAAACATCTTGAACAAAAGCTTGGAATGATGATCAAAGCAGGAATACCATGCACCTATTCAGGGGGAACTTGATTCCAAAAACAATGGGGAATTCCTAGCCACCTGCTGACGGGGAACTCTCAGGGGTAGCCACCTGCCAAAGGTAAGCTACCCAAAATCAACAAGAAATGAAGTATCAAGATCCAAGAAAGTCTATCTCAGACTTTCAATGAAGAAAAAAATCAATATCTGAGCACTGAGCACAACAGGTGACTGAATTTCAGCAGCACTAGGCTCAGCAGGTGCCTAACAAAGAAGCCCACTGCTACAACTTCTTGATACTTGCAATAACTCGGCAGGGTGACTACCAATCAAGCCCACAGGATGATTGAGCTACAAAGAAATGATTGCTAAAATACTACTTATTCTTCCTAGAATATTCTATGCTTCATTTCAAAACTGGTTAACTCCAATTGAAAAAGTCTAGAAACCAGATGACTTGACTAACTCTGAGGATCAGGTGGGGTTTGTTCAATAAAAAACAATTCAATATGGCAGAGATCGGTCAACGTTTTGGATAATAGAAGGAGATGTCCAAAAGGAGAATTAGCTATGATTCACTAGAAACTCTAGAAAATAGAAAAGGAGTGAAAATTCGAACAAATGGCTCAACAGTTGACTGCATCCTAGCGAGCAGTAAGCTAAGTAGGTGACTAACTCTAGCAGCAGCAGGCAAACCAAGCTACAGGAAGAAACGGAGGAGGCAACATCCTCTTTACAAACAGAAGTTTCCTCCCCTTTTTGGCATAATCCAAGAAGAAGCAAAGGCCTTTTCAAAATGCCAGCAACGATTCTGCTCTCCCACTTTCCATAACAAGCAAACAGAGCAGGTGGCTCACCCAGCATCAGAGCAAGCCACTCAAGTGAATGAGCAGGCGACTCACCTAGAAGAGTAGGGGACTCAACAAACGGAGCAGGTGACTCCCCTCAACGATCTGGCTCCCCCATCTCCAGCAGTTGACTCACTCAACCTTACACCCCTAGAGTAACCAGAAGCAGACCTCATCAAAGTCAAGCAATGGAGGAAAAAGAAGCTGGCCTAAAATTTTGGGACCATCAGTGGTATCCTGGACCATCAAATGGCACGACATATACTCCATCATGGGAAAAGGCAGTTCCAAGGGCAAATAGAAGAACATCAAGCTGTCTCTCAAAGAACAACAGAAGGCTCAATTCTGGACCCACAAAAGCTCATGAAACGCCAGCATTTGGTTTCAAAACCATTTTGATCCCCTCAATGAAGCAAATCCAGAAAAGAAGGTCCAAAGATGCAAGCATCAACTAAGGGGGAATGGATACAAAAAGTCATCTCACCAAGGAAAGAAAAAGGATGTCAAAAGATAGGAAATTCAGATCATGACTCAAACTCAGCATCCGAATCAAAGGAACACGCTGCCACCAAATCTGGAAGTCATGATCATTGGAGGGAAAGAGGAACAAGTAGCTCAAACTGCTGGACATATCAGCTACCAATTCAAAAAGGTACGATATTGATCCATAAAACTCAGCAGTGGACTCATATATGGATTGAAAAAGGGAATATTACTACTCTGAAGAATCTTTTTTTTTAGGATCATCCTGCTTCTACAACATCCTAATAAAGATCACCTACAAAGATTGTTAGTACCCTATTTTTATTGATACTGTCGAAAAATTAGCCATAAACAAACTAAAACAGTATCCTAAAATTATCCATTTCTGAGCTAACAAAGCATGCTAAAAGAAGTGTCAGAATTATTCCAAAATGGAACCCGGTAATCGAAGATGCTCACTCAACTTCCTCATTAATGATGTTCTGAGAGAATATTTAATAAATGACCTCTCACACTCTTACCAAGACATTTAATGTCTTAAAAGAAGAACCAGCCGCAAAAACATTAATGAAGACTTAAAAATGCTTCGATTACCACCCTCATCGGAATATGAAGAAGTGGCACACCTTGTATAAATACCTCTCCTCTCTTGAACACACCTCACACTCATTCCTCCTCCTTCTTACTTCAAAGACACAACATCCGTCTTCGGAAATGGCTGACTCATCCACACAAATCTCCCTAGAACTCTCACTAGCACCTCCGAACCAACAACGACCCTCCTCAGCAGAAGAAGCCTCTTCTGAAAATGAATCAATAATTCTCTACAACTCCTACAAAAGAGCTCTGGATAGAGAATTTCAGAGGATGATTAGGTGGAGAAACAGTAGATTCTCACCAATCAATATTCTCTTCCTCGCCTACCACTTCGTACATGAAGAAGAGAGATTTGCTCTTGAATGGATGGGAACGACAAACATCGAACTAGCCCTCCGCAAAGACATGATCCTCAGAGTCTACAATGCCAAACCTGAAATGATCAGACAAGAGGTGACGAGACAGAGAAGAAGAACAAATGCAAGCTTATGCATTGGAGAACCATCAGACAGAAGGAATCAGGAGTAGATGCTACCAAATGAGGGTGAAGGAAGAAGTCAAACATGTTTTTGTCTCAATAGTACTTTATTATTTGTTTGACTTACATCTTCTTTTGGCATCATCATAAAAGGGGGAAATTGTTAGACCCCTAGAGTTTGATAAAAAGTTTATGATGATGCCAAAGCTTTTCAAATATTCCCCCCTTCTTTTGTAGCATTATGAAATCAATGTGATGTATTCTGCTTCAACCAATTTGCTAGTAAAACCTTATCTAAAAGTGTCGTGTTCAAATAATCAATTAACAAATAAATATAACTGGAAAACATAAAATGCAATAAGGTACCGGTCTATTACCTTAAAAAGGATCTCTTATAGATCCCACCAGTTAAATTTATTTGTTACATCAGACGACACAATGACATTTCGAATAAACTAATCTATTTACTTAACTGGAACACAAAATGAATAAGGTAATAATTTTTACCTCAATAGGATTTGCTATCCTACCAGTTAAATATTTGGTTTAGTTTATTCATACTAGCTGGGCCAATAACAAGAAATACTTGTATCAAATAAATTATACTGGCAAAGTCAAAATGCAATAAGGTAAACTCTACCTTGAATAGGATTTTTAAATCCTACCTGAATAATTTCATTTAAGTACAAATATTTCATTTTCCCGGAAAATCATATACATGATTGAAGAAAAGCTTGACCGGCATTTAATGCCGAATACGTACTGGGGGCGGAACATGGGACGCGCACTGAAGATACTCTCAGCTGAGCAAAATTATTGAAGACAAGTGAATCACCGCATTAATAGCTCCAGCACAAGAAGATGAATGTACAAGTCGTCCGTGTCAGTCTTCAACGAACAGGATTGATCCATCCTAACCAACAGATGAGATTAAACAACTGGAGAAGCCTATAAATATAGGCTGAAATGAAAGTTTCTAACCAACTGGAGCATCCTAAGTAGAGAGTTACTTCTATTGAGCATTCACGAAATATCTAGCAAAAGAGAAAATGCTATTCTATACACGACTCTCTGCTTAGACTCTTGCTTCACTAAACTTCTTAGTATCAAGTGTTCATTACTAAATCCTAGAAGTTTAGTTCCTAGTTGGAGGTTAGAACTTTCTTGTAACCAAATCAGATATTGTTGTAAACACTTCAGGAGGAGAGTTGTTCCCGGCCTGAGTGTGGTTAGATAGGTCAGGAGTACCTTTTGATCCCCGCTAGATTAATTGAGAAAAACCTAAAGGATTGAGTAGCTTGGAGTGGTGTTGTACTCCTTGTGAAACACCTTCAATCTAGGCCAGAGTTGTCAAGCCTAGATTGGCACTTAGTGTATTGGGCTTAATACATTAGTGAAATCGATTTGAAATAGGATGGGACTGGATGTAGGAGGATTACATCACCTCTGAACCAAGATATACTGTGTGTTGATTTATTTTCAATCAACATAGCACACATTGAACACTTCTCATAAAAGATTGTAGTTTGCGAGCAGCATCCTAAGCAGTAGTCTTAATTTGACCCTACTGCTTATCCTACTACTTAATAATTCACTTTCTTTGAGATACAAGAGCATTACAATATCACAACTATAAGGTCTGTTCCATTAGATTTCAGGAAATCCTACTTAAGGCATAGCAGTTGCCTCAACAGTCCCCTGGTGACTACCCAACTGCTAAGCCCACTGTTCACGCAAAAGTGTTTCCTTTGAACATCTCAACTTCAGCAGACCTTCACAACTCTATCTCCAAGAAGTCTGTCTAAACTGATCACTGTAATTTAAAGTGGTAACCCAACAGGTGCCTCAACAGTTCCCTCACTATCACCCAGCTGCCGAGACCACTGCTCCAGTAAAATTCCCACTTACTTGGACTAATGCACATCTTCAGAAAGCCCACATTATCCTGAGTAACACCACATAATCAATCTTTCCATACCTTCACCTTTATTTAAGCAGGTGGCTCACCAGTTCCCTGGTTACCACCCAACTGCCGAGACCTCTGCTCTCATTAAGATTGATTATTAATCTACCTTGTTATATCATCAGAAAGCTCTTCCCACTCTAAGAAAGATTCTGAGTGCACTGTCATCATATAAAATCAAAACTTCATCCATCATAGAAAGTGCTCTGTTATTTCGCTAGCAGTTGCTTCAGCAGTTCTCTGCTTTCTAGCCAACTGCCAAGCCAACTGCTCACCTTATAAAATCAAAACTTCATCCATCATAGAAAGTGTCATACACCGATTCCATAAAGGGTAAAGACTTCCGCTGTGCATCTATAAATCTCTCAAAAGATTATAGATCAACTCTTTAGAGGGAGAAAAGTTTTTAAAGTTGAAAAAGATTTAAAAGTCTATTCACCCTCCCCCCTCTAGACTTTTGCCCTATCCGGGACCATCATATAAAGAAGCCCTACCCCTTTCTTCACCGTCCAAGTCAGCTTCGACCGCCAACGTTCTCAAAAAAGAAAAAGAAAGCAACAAATTTTCTGGTCTGGTCTGGTTTTTTTTTGTATTTTTATAACTATCTAAGTCTGGTCTAGTCTGAACTGGTCTGGTCTGGTCTGATCTGGGAGGAATTACAGTCCAAGTAAAAACATCCTAATAAATTAACTCGTAACATAGACACATCTCTATATTGTCAACAAATTTATCTCCAATGCAACAATATGCTCGTGACATGACAGATACAAACACATAAAATAAGAGTCATGAAATTTCTTTATCTTTCTTTCCACAACTTTATGTATTTTTATTTATTTTTGTCAACAATTTAAAACACAATATTTACATTTAGATGTTTTCTTGACATTGTAGAGAAAAAGTTACGAAAGATTGATAAGATCATTCAAATAAGGAGTGTTGTTTTATACTCATATTTATTAATTTTACGTGTTTATCTCTTTTATTCCACATATGCACCGTTCACATTATTAGATTGGAGATGCTATAAGTCTAACTATCAACTCTATCAATATGAAAACCGTATATTAACTTGATCAATACAGTTTTTCCCTACATTCCCGCACCGTCAATAAAACTCACTCCACATATCTTTACACATAATACTATTTAAATTATTATAACCAATGTTTTTCTTTGATTTTTTTCCTTTGAATAATTATAAAATTTAAACTGATGTGGAAATGCACATTTCAATGTCAAAAAATTAGATTTTTGTTGAATTATTATTTTTGACTTTTTTGGCTAATAAAATTAAATGTTTTAAAGTAAAATGTTAAAATAAAGTTTATTATTCTAAGTATTGGATTTTAATTCAGGACTTTAGACAAATTATTTTCTCGTACAAATAGTTTCAAAATCATCAGAACGATTGGATTTATTGTATGTATATTTTTGTTTTAAATCTAACCCAAACAATATTGTTGAGGTTTATTCCTTCAACTCAAAAGGCCCAACACCTTCCCTTGGGTTTCGAGTGGAATAGTTTGATAGGTTACGAACAATGAGTGGGCACAAGCAAGTAATGGACAAGATTATATCGTGCAACCGGCACAACATGAGGATGGTGTGCCCGATTGCAAAACGACGGAGTATTGTGATCCGGTTCCATTATTTTTTATTCATTTTATTGTTAAAAATTGTAATAACTTTTTTAATTCATATCCGGTTTTTATAAATTTTATATATTTTTTTTTTTATTTTTCATGATCTATCAAGTGAGACCGATATTTTTTATGTAATTTTAACAAATTATGGAACTATTATATAAATGATTATTGGATTATAAGGAAAACCGAACTAAATCTAATACAGAAAAATAATTGTGTAAATCACAATTTATCTTAAAAATGTGTATATAAAAAATTTATTGTATTAGGTATTTATACATGTGAGTTACATATTTTTATATGTGAAGTTACATATTTTTACACGTAAAGTTACATATTTCTACACGCGAGTTACGTATATATACACACGAGTTGCATTTGACCTGCTTGAACGCGAGTTACATATATTTACACGTCAAGTTACATATTTTTACACGTAAAGTTACATATTTATACACGCGAGTTACATATTTATACACACGAGTTGCATTTGACCTGTCTGAACGCGAGTTACATATTTTTTTACGTAGAGTTACATATTTTTACATGTAGAGTTACATATTTATACATACGAGTTGCATTTGGCCTGACCGAACGTGAGTTACATATTTTAACACGTAAAGTTACATATTTTTACACGCAAATGTTAACATGTTAAAATTACATAGGCAATATTGATCTCATTTGAAAGATCATGAAAAATAAAATATTTTGATATAAATTTTATAAAAATCGGCTCAAAAATAAAAATATTATTAACATTTTTAAGAAAAGGAGAAATAAAAAATAACAAAGCCCACTGCAATTTGGGGTAGTATACCATGCGCACCGTGAGACGGTTGCATGGTATACGAACTGAGCAAATAATGAGTCTAGTAGATGGGTCGAATCTTATTAATCGATAATAATGAGGTCTATTACAGCACACACTACTGTCAGCCAGCTAGGCCGATCGTCTATCTAAGCTAGGAAGAGGGAGAATAATTGCTATTGCTATAGAGTACAAGTTACCAATCCCTAACTATGAAATAAATGCTACTACGTACTATTTATACTACCAAGGGGTGAGTTGTAACACTGTCCCCAATCATATTTACTTTTTAGTAAATCATGTAATAAATCTTGAAGAATGAATTATGAATTTGCGAAGTTGTAAATTTTTGTTATTTCTTTGCGTGAATAGTAAATGCACGTGGGGCTCACACCGGGAACGAGGACCGCCTGATAATTCCAGAACCACATATTATATTCATCTTGGTCTAGATAATATGTATATGGTAGTGGATATCTTAGTTGGGCCATAGGAAGGGCATAGAGTTGAACCGTTGGTCAAACGAGACCCAATTACCGGTGTTGGTAATTTATCAGATAATAGCCCAAAACGAATTTCGGAGATTTCTAAATTAAAGTTGGGGAATGTACCTTCTGTTCTAAAGGCCTATAATGACTAGGAATGTGTGATATATATTTTTTGGCCCGATAAAATAAAATATAATTAAAACAGTCCGAGAAATACAACTTTCGGGGCCGATTGTACAGATTGGGACACAAAGGGATGACCTCCCACATGAGTGGGGTCCACCCCACGTTTTTGTATGCTAAAATTAATATGAGGGGGCTGGATTTGACTAAGGAAATGTGGAGGAGATGCATTTGGCATCAAAAGTACCATGGAGGACCCCCCACCCTCACTCATTTGTCATTTGAGACAAAAGTGAGCATCTCCTCTCCCCTCCAATCACCTAGCTCGACCCAGCCATCCAAGAAGTGAGAGAGAAGCTCAAAATATCAGCCTCCATAGCTGCAAATTTGAGCTCAAGCAATAGAGGTCCAAGGGGGAAGATTTAAGAAGGAAAAAGTTAGGGAAAAGTGTGAAGGATTAAGGTAATGACCTTATAATGACTTTTCCTTTACTTTTTATTTATCATATGACTTATATAGCATATAGAGGACCCCTAGGATTGTTCTACATGTTTAGAAGTGTAGAACAAGGGGTTGGAAGGTAGTTCTAAGTCCAAGAACGGACTTAGAAGCCAAATGTCCGATTCGCCGGAAAATAACCTTTTAGAGGTTATTTGTGTTGATATGAGTTTTTGATGATAAAACCTTGTTAGGAGCTTGAGTAAGGTGTTCCTAACTGTCACCGGAGTTTCGCCGGAGTATCGCTGGAGTTCCACCGGAGTTTAACCGAGAAGGGTAGAACTTCTTAAAGCTCATTCGAGGTGAGAATGACAGACTATATTGCTTATAATTAGTGAGTTAATTTCGTAAGGTTACGAAAAGTAATAAAAGTGATTTTCATGGATTATTAATGATTAATAATGCCAAAATGAAAATACTATTGCATATGAGTGAATGGAGCATGATATACAAATTTACAAGAAATTGTGTATGATTGTGTAATATGAATATGATAGCATGATAATGAAAACAATTGTGAAATATTGTGATAAAATATACTTTTACTTCATGTAAACAAATCATGAAAGGATAAAAGTGATATTTTTGATACTGAGGTTAAATCATATTTGGATTGGAAAATCAATTGAGATGAGCAATATGATTATGAATTAAGACTTGGTTGCTCTAAGATTATTTAACTAGTATTGAAATACTAGTTGGAATGTTAGTATGAAAAGAGATAGAATAAATCCTAAGGGCTTGGATTGTGAAAGATACACCTTAAGTAGTCTTATGATATACTTTAAGGTAGAAATGTGCAAATGCTAAGTTAAGCTAGAAATAGGCCTTAAAGGTTACTCAATATAAAGGGATTCCAGGCAGAGAATTGCTTAGGAATTTGATAAGATGACTAGAGGGAGCCTCTAACATATTGAATGGCGACTAGAGGGAGCCTCTAGCATATTGAATGGCGACTAGAGGGAGCCTCTAGCATAATGTAAGATGACTAGAGGAAGCCTCTAGCATAATGTAGAGTGACTAGAGGAAGCCTCTAGCACAACGGGAAATGACTAGAGAAAGCGTCTAGCATAATATAGGTTGACTAGAGGAAACCCTCTAGCACGGAATGGAGTGACTAGAGTCAGCCTCTAGCACGACGAAATGATATAGTTGAACGTGACTCTACTATAGTGAAATGACGTATTAAGGTAAGCATGGGCCCACGGGCCGACTACTTGACTTTAAACATAAAGTAAGTAATATTCTTACGGAGGGTAACCATGGGTTATGGCCTATATTATATTATCACCCTAGATTGAGGGTCTTAGAAATTGAAACATTGATTATATACAGTGTAGTTGTCATTGTACTTTTCAAATGCTTCAAAGTACTGACTTCCCCTTCACGGGGGAGGCCACCTCACAGTTTCAGGTAGAACTTGAAGGTTGCTACCACCGCCCGTTGCTTCGGGGAGATCGATGGAAGAAGACTTGGTTCGTGCTTCTTTCGTTTCTGTTTTGAAAACAATTTAAAGAATGCTCATGGATATTATTTTGGATAATTATTTGGGGGCTTGTATGCCTAAGTTTGCCAATTGTGGCTTAACTCTTGTATTAATGTTTCCGCTGCGTTAATGAATGTTTTTACATTATGTTTGTTTATGGATGTACTATGTGTAAATGATATTCCAGACGCTTTGTATAGTAAGGATGTGTTGAACTGCGGTTGACTATTCGTACTGTACGGCGGATTGTTGACGTGTCCGGGTAGGTCCGGGGCGTGACATAGGTGGTAGTGATGATGTGGAGGTTCCTGAGTAGCTAGCTTACCAACAACCAAATCTACTGCATTAAATTCGTTTCCCACCAATATCCAGCTTTCCCACCAAGGGACCTGGATGAGAGTCCACTTGTCTCGTGGTAGTGGGGTTTAATGCACCAAACTCCCTCGTGATATAGAAATTCAGCGCATTAGCCCCCTATGATTTGAAAAATGCGTCAAACCCCCTTGTGTTTTAATTAATCATGCACAAAACCCCTTTTATGAATAAATTTAATGATTTTGAAATCACTTTACCTAATATTCTGATTGAATATGCAAGTAAATATGTCAAATCTCTAAATCATACAAAAATGTTAATCATTTTTCTTTTATTTGACAATTGAATTTGTTCATAGAAAGGATTTTGCGCATAATTAATTAAAACACAATGGGGTTTGACGCATTTTTTAAATCACAGGGGGCTAATGCCCCGAATTTCCATATCATAGGGGGGTTTGGTGCATTAAACCCCGTGGTAGTGATTAATACTACCAAGGGGTAGGTGGTAGTGATTATTTTTGACAGTATTAATGTCAATTTTATTTTATAGAAATATTTATTTTAGGGGAAAATAATCAAAATACCCCAAACTTTGATGGGGTGTGAAGTAAACATCCCAAATTTGAGTATGTAATTCAAATACCCCAAACTTTATATAAAAAGTTATTTTTCGCACCATTATCATGTATTATTTTTTCAAATATCTAAATTTATGAGGTTAATTGCATAATTTAAAGTAGCAAATTAAAAGTGTTGCAATTATATAGATTGGGGGTAAAATTGTTTATTTCGCAATGGAAGTTTATAATGTTAATTGTTTCTTCATGCATTCTAAAATATTTTATATTATGCGATTAACACCATAAATTTACATTTTTGAAAGAAATAATACTTGACTATGGTGTCAAAATAACTTTTTTATATAAAGATTGAGGTATTTAAAATACATATGCAAGTTTGGGGTGTTCATCTCATATCTCTTCAAAGTTTAGGGTATTTTAATTATTTCTCCCTTTATTTTATTTAAATTTTCGGAATGTCCTCGAACCATAAACTAGCTAATAACAAAGTTGTTAAAATGAATATAAATATGTAAATGAATGTAGGATATTACATCGGCTATGTGAACCGACGGAGGCAGGGTGGCAGTGTCACCACTGGGGCGAGGTGGGATATTGATTTGTCTCAAGAAAAAGTAGGTCACTAAGACCGTCGGGTCACTGGACCTTGGGGTCATTGGGTGTTGGTCATTGGATGACACTATGACAGTGGTCACTGCGGCCAACGGTGGTCACTAGTGCGGATCAGGCACTGTCAGATAAACTCACTAGTGATAATGTAGTAAGTTCAATGCTTACTCGTCCCATTTTTGGAAATTAAAAAATGTCTCATTTGTGACCATCATCTAACTTTTAGTATTATTAATGTCAAAATCCTCAATAAATAAAAGCTAATGCGTTCATCTAATATACTGGATTGCTCTCATTACCAGGTTTGCAACAAGACCATACACTCAAATGAATATCATGTCTGTGATACTCCATTGCGTCTTGTTCACGTATGGAACTCGAATCAACCCCATTCGAGTAATAATATATGATATAGTTTCTCTGAAACAAGAACACAAATTTGGTCTCGATTACTTCATTATAGTTAAAATTATATTGAAAAATCAGACAAAAATCCGAAGGTTTTGGTGACAACAGAGAGGATGGAAAACCATATACTAGACATCAACATTACTTATGAAAACTATTTTAAACAAGTAATGATGTATTTAAACAAGGGTACTAGCTTTTTTTTTACTCTAGGGGGTCTGGGGGAGGGGGTCTGGGGGGTCTGGAGTAACAAGGGCTGAAACTCACCCCATTGAGTTTCAAACCCTTATGTGCCTAGCGGGTTTCGAACTTGAGACCTCCCCCAAGGGTACCAACATTTATGATAAGGGATCTCTAGAATCCGCTAAGGCAACTCCAGCCGAGCCCGAGCCCGTCGAGGTCGAGTTCAAGACCAATTATAAGATTATTGATATAAGTCCAAAGTTGTAGCCGAGGCTGAGGTCGACCCTCACTGAGATTGGTGACATTTCTAGCACTACGACCGAGCTTCAGGCAAACCATCGCACTACGAGCTGAAGATCAATAGGGACATTCCCGCTTCATGAGCCGAGGTTCCCCACCTCTTAGCTAGCAAAATACACTCGAGCCTGATCTCTGCAACCGAGCTCAGGGCCTCGGATAAGGATTGTAGACTTAGTTATTTAAGCACTTGGATGTTACAACATTTAGGATTACGTCACTATATGACAGTTGTCACAAGACTGACAACACCTAATTGAATTACACATGTCAGTTGCCAGGCGTACACGTGTGGCTTATCCAGACATTCCCATCCAGACATTCCAGTACGCAAGAACAAAAGTCGATATAAGAGTACTAACCAATTAGATATTATCTCTCGAATTAGCTTTATACGTGTGACTAGATTAGTGTCACCATGTAAATTACTCCCTCCGTCCCTTATAACTTTGACAACTTTCTTTCTTTGAATGTCCCACTAACTTTGCTAATTTCCCTTTTAATAAAGAATTTGTGGTTCCAATTCATTCTCTCTCCTCTGCACAAGCCTCAGCCACACAGTTTTTACTTTATTATTCTCCGTGCCGGTCAAACTTGACGAAGTTATTAGGAACGGAGGGAGGGAGTACATACAAAGTTTTTCCATCCGCCCGATGACAATGGACGGGCGGATGGAAAAGGAGGCATGAACACCTAGATATGTGTGTGGGTGTTTTTTATTGAGCAAGCATCCTAGTCAAAGCAATATTTCTTGATGGAAAAGATTTTTACATGTCCAAAGTTAAGAAAGCTAAGTTTGGGAGGCAATAGAAAAGATACATATTGGAACAAAAATCTTGACTAGAATACAATAGTCAAAAACTATACCAAGTACGAACCGTCTCTGTTTCCCACCCCTAAAGCAAAGCAAAGGTGGGCCACTCAGCGTCGTTTACGGGGCGAGGCGGTGACGTGTCACTTGACGAGAAATACGTGGACGACTCGGGCGAGTCGCTGAAATGGGAGACCGATTTCCAAGTCGAACCGGACCGTCTCGAAGTCGTCTCGGTGTCGGAGCAGTACTCCGCCGCCGGCTGGGGCTTAGGCGGGGGGCCCTTCCAGCTGGTCAGCAACGAGGACGGGCAGCACGCTCCCGAATCCACCACGGCGGGACGAGTGCGCGGGGCAGATCTGAAGGAGCGGCGGGGCGGCGGGGCGGCGGCGGCTCACTGATCGGCCTGTAGAAAAGGCGCCCGGCCGGCGGAGGCCTGTGCATCTTAGGAGTGTAAATCTGGGCGACGGCGGCGGCTGTGATTGCTCCGATCACCATCATCGGGTCCGTGGAGAGCCTTGATCCTGGGCACCCCGGGTTGGATTTCCCACTTAAATGGAATGGATGCTTCTTTCCTATGTGATGCCTCTGTTGGGCCACGTAAATAGGTCGGCCCATCCCTAAGAGGCGGAATCCAACTAAACAATCTACCAACGAATCGGATAAGGGTGGACTTAGTAGGAGTGCTCAACTGAATGACGGGATCTAGGGACTCGGCGACATTTCCGGCGGGCAGTTGCACTAAATAGATAGAGTTCTATTGTTGTATAAATAGAGAAAGACCTAGAGTAGAGGAGCACGATCAACCTGGCTTGATAAAATAAGCATTTGTAACACCATTCTTTCAGAAATACATTGAGATTAATACATTTCCATTCATTCATCTTTCGGTTTTCATACTTTATTTCTGGTACGATCCCTACATACATATATATTTAGAGTAGTTTAATTCTTGCTTAAACAATTTGGCGCCCACCGTGGGGCATTGTGCAAGGAAAGATCATCAACCATGACCGAAAACAGCCCTTTGTTAGAGGAAATCCACGCTCAAATGGAGGCAGTTCGAACGGAGTTTCGCCGGGAATTGGCGGAAAGGGTGGCACATCTCCAACGAGAGAACGATCTATTACGATCCCAAGTTCAGTCGGCAGTCTCAATCGCATCCAATTCTAGGGGCAATCGAAGGTACGATCTCATGCTCGTGGTCACGAGGCTAGATTTGGAATCCATTCCGACGGCAACGGACACGCCCACCATCGCTTCTGAGCCCATATCTCTCACGTTGGGCCTCTCACCGGCCGGGGAATCACAAACCACCGTCATCTCTCAAGTGATACCGTACACGCCTCTCATCCCTGAAACGACCCCTATCCCAAGCATTCCGACCTGTTTCTTCCCGGAGTCGTTGCGCCCGGGATCAAGAAGGATGGGATTGCAGGCGGCCACTCAAAGCCTACCCATGACGTCAGTTGCGCTAGACCCGATGGAACCGTATGTCACTCATTACCAAAGCAGAACCCGTGACGAACCCGGACCGTCTGGTCTCATGCAGGAAAGGACCCGGAGTATATTCGACGAGTTGCCACCTGTATTTCAGGCACAACGGCAGCGTAGACCAACCGCGTCAGCAGGGAAGAATTGTGGAGGACGACGCCCTGAGGTCATAATCATTCCGTCGCCAACCCGTCCCGAAGCATCTCCCTGCTAAAATACTCCTGGCCGGCGGGGGAGTTCATTCCCCAATCTTCAAGCTTGGCGGCCACCACTTCATAACACCAGGAGAGCCGCTCATCGGCCTTCCACCCCTCGGCCAAGAACTGCTGAACGGCCTCATCAACGGACTTCACAGCGGCAGCCTCGGCCTCAGCTTTTGCCTTCACGGCTTCATCACTTCTGCGCCGTTCAGCCTCAAGCGCCCTCTGGCTCTCCTCGAGTTTGGCCAGGGCATCGTCCCTGGCTGCAGCTGCCTCATCGGCCCTCTGTTGCAAGGCCTTGGCATCCTGCCGGAGCCGATCCAAGCCGGCCACCGCCTCATCGGCCGAGGCAGCCTTCTGCTCAAGCTCTTTCAGGCGAGCAATCTCCCGGTGCTGCCTCTTGTGGCTCTCCATGAGCATGAAGGCACCCTGCACAAAAAAGGCAAACAAAACTCAGGCAAATGATTCCACCCGGACGACGAGAAAAACGACAAATAAAAAGGAAGGAAACTTACTTGGACGAGGAGGTCCATCCCGCCTTCGTACACCTTGACGTCCCCGAGCCTCTTGAGGTAGGCCCTATCTTTGGCCGGCATGGCCTGGGCCAGCACATCGTGGCCGAGGACGACATCATCAAAAACACCCCCGCCGACGTGGTATTCCACCATCTTCTGGTAGGTGGCAGCGGCAATCTCCTTTCCGACCCTCTTCGTCCGTGGCTCCTGGACGAGAGGAAGCGATTGGGCAGCATCGCTTGGAGCAACAGTAAGATCCACAACGGGACCACTATCGTCCACACTTGGGACGGTCAGAGTGCCGGCCTCAGTAGCATGGGAAGGAGACGGTGCCCTCTTCGTCTTCTTAGTGACGTTCAGGCCGGCCTCGGTCAATTTCTTCTGGCCGTCAATGGGAGGCCTCTTCTTCTTGGACTGGGCAGGCTTCGGGGCCGCACCAGCAGTAGCCCCGCCCACCTCGGCCACGGCACGTCTGGCTGCCTCGGCCGCCTTTGCAGCCAACTCCTCGGCCGCCTTGGCCTTGGCTATAGCCATGATTGAACGGCGATTCATGCCAAAATCTACACAAAGGAAAACGAACAGATTAGCAAGGCAAAAGAACAAATGACAAAGGAAGAAAGCCGAAGAAAGAATTACCATCGGCCTCAGCAAGAATGCCCAAATCCGGGCCGTCGGCCTCTTCGAAGGTAGTGGTCATCCTCGACCAAAGTTGGACATCGTCCTCCTTGTCACCGTACACATTGTATCTTAAGAAGCCGAGGGCGGTCATCTTGTATTCGGTGATGTAGTCCTTCACGCTCCTCGGCCCCCCTTCCAAGAACGCCTCCACCTGAGCGTCCAAGATAGAACTCTTCGGCGGGTCGTGCAGATTGAACCTCCCGGTATGGCCGAGAGAGGGAAACTCGGTGCCGTTCTCACCAAAGGATACAAAAACGAACTTGCTCTTCCATCCATGGATGGACGAAGGCAAATCCGTGAAGCTCCTCTTCTTCGGCAGCTGTTGAAGGGTAACATAGGTCGCACAGTTTTTGTGGCTTCCTCGGCCTATCTGATACAGATTCATGAACAGAGCCGTCGTCGGCCTGTAGCCCAGCTCCTCACAGCGGAGCAAGAACCCCACCATCAATGAGTAGTTGTTCGGCGTCAGCAAGGCCGGAGGGAGCCCCACCATGTCAAGATACTCGGTGATGAAGGGATGAAGGAGAAACCTCAGCCCCTTGGCGAAACTCATCGGGTATACTCCAAAGTATCTCGGGGGCGGATGAAGTACATGGTCCGTCGGCCTGGGTGCCCTAACCCGCCCGAACGGCCCCACGTACATCTGGGCAACCAAATAGTCAGCCGCGCTGCTCTCCGGCTTGATCAGGAAGATATTTGTGAGATCCAGGTAGGAGACGCCCGGCCCACTCTTCGGCCTCCTTATTCTCTTCGGCTTATCTGCTCCCTTCACGACAGACACCGGTCTCGGGCATGAAATAACAGCGGAAGTGGACGCCCCGTCCACCAATCGGGACGCACCTGCGTCCTCACCTTTTGAAGACGAGGCAGACTCCTCGTCCTCAACTTCGTCGTCCACCGGCTCTCCGGACTTGTAAGGACTTAAACATTCTATCTCTTCCTCGAACTCCTCAAGCACCTCATAGTCGAGTGACCTAGTGGAGGGCTGGTCGTCGTACGGATAGTACTCTTCATCTAAGCTCTTCATCATAACAACTACTACGAGCCTAAGGGGAATAACTTAGGATCTAAGGGTGTTCAAGCGCCTAACACTAGATCACTATCCTAGGAAGCAAAGTATGCAAAGTACAGAAGATTGCGATGAACATTAACCTTGAACACGAAGAACACGAAGAACACGAGCTTGGGAGTTTATCTCTCTAGAAATTTGGCCACCACTTCCATAACTCAGATTGCAAATGAGGTTTCTCGTCGGAGGGGGAGGGGTATTTATAGAACCCCCCCACCCAACGGTCACTACACGTGGCACCCTCCCAATGGCCACATCAACGGCCACCAATGGGAGGCCACCACGTCACCAACGGGCCAAGCCCAACCTACATATCAAAAGCCCACTGGCAAATCAGACTCTACGGCCTATACGCTTGCCGGCTTCACAAGTGCCAGCAAGCGCCCACAACGGCCTATTTGCTTGCCAAGTTCACAAATGCCAACAATAAGGGGATGACAACGGCTAGGAACGTAACGAACGCCCGTAACGGCCACAGAACCAAAGGAACAAAGAACCCACAACCATCGGCTCCTCGTAACGACCCTTGATGATAACTCTTTACAAGCGATCTGCGCACAAGGGTTCTCCCACAGGGTTACCTTGGCCAGAAAATCGCCATGAGGGTTGGATTCGGGGGCACTACGGACAGGCCGCTTCGGCCAGGGACTCAAGCAACTCCTTCACCCCTCACTCTCTTCGGCCTGAAGCAGTGGGGGACTGGGGGACTACATCGGCCTCAACAAAACAAGAGGAAAAATACAAACACGAATGTAACCACAAAGTATGGCCACATCGTCCATATATCACAACGCCGCCTCGTCGGCCAAAGGTACATAACATCATCAACAACGGCCAACAGGCCACCTAAGGCAAGGACATTCATCGTCCTCTGCCAACAGTTAACCATAATGGGCTCTTCGGCCAGGGACACGAAAGCCAGTCAGCGACGGCCAAAAAGAGTGCGCAAGCACCCTTACCGGCCACCCAAAGGAAAGGACACCATCGTCCTCAATGCGAGGTTCAACCTCAACCATCAACGTCCAAGAAAGGGAAAACGTGCCTTCAACGGCCACCATCGAAGCAGGACTCCCATCGTCCCCAAACGAACACACCAAGGAAACAACGGCCTCCCCGTCCACAACGAGGAACAGGCAACGGCCAAGCACAAGATTACCAAGATGGAAACAGCGCCAATGCCACAACAGCTAACGGCCTGGGAGTGCCCGCATCGGCCAAAAGCACCAAAGCACGGGAATCTACTCTCCTTCACTTCGTCTACGTCTCAGCTTAGAGAGTGGGGGACTCCTGATGGAGTATATGGGTCTGAGCCCCCGGACCCACATACTCAGAAGAACAGAAAGCACAAGACACCGAGTGGCGCCCACGTCGGCCAGGGGACCCCTGTCGGCCGAGAAGGTGCCAACTCAGATTATGGTCCTGAAGCCAAGGAACCCGGGTGCCCTCGCCGGCCGCGCCCTTGTCGGCCGTGCCCTCGTCGGCCACGCCCTCGTCGGCCACGCCCTCGTCGGCCACGAAGACCTCACAGAACCGGATTCTACACTTACTCATTTGTACAGCCCATTAGTGGCTTTGTATTCGGCCCAGTAGCGGTCCAGTTGTAAATGGACCTCCCAAGCCCAAGGCTTGGGAGCCCAGCCCGTATTTTCTCTATAAATACTCCCCTTGGGAGTAGTTATAGGGGTTACAAATTCATTCTATTGAAGCCTATTATTGCACTTCTCTCTCTAGCTCTCACTTCTCTCTAGATATACTCTATCAAAAAGCTAATGCGTTCATCTAATATACTAGATTGCTCTCATTACCAGGTTTGCAACAAGACCATACACTCAAATGAATATCATGTCTGTGATACTCCATTGCGTCTTGTTCACGTATGGAACTCGAATCAACCCCATTCGAGTAATAATATATGATATAGTTTCTCTGAAACAAGAACACAAATTTGGTCTCGATTACTTCATTATAGTTAAAATTATACTGAAAAATCAGACAAAAATCCGAAGGTTTTGGTGACAACAGAGAGGATGGAAAACCATATACTAGACATCAACATTACTTATGAAAACTATTTTAAACAAGTAATGATGTATTTAAACAAGGGTACTAGCTTTTTTTTTTACTCTAGGGGGTCTGGGGGAGGGGGTCTGGGGGGTCTGGAGTAACAAGGGCTGAAACTCACCCCATTGAGTTTCAAACCCTTATGTGCCTAGCGGGTTTCGAACTTGAGACCTCCCCCAAGGGTACCAACATTTATGATAAGGGATCTCTAGAATCCGCTAAGGCAACTCCAGCCGAGCCCGAGCCCGTCGAGGTCGAGTTCAAGACCAATTATAAGATCATTGATATAAGTCCAAAGTTGTAGCCGAGGCTGAGGTCGACCCTCACTGAGATTGGTGACATTTCTAGCACTACGACCGAGCTTCAGGCAAACCATCGCACTACGAGCTGAAGATCAATAGGGACATTCCCGCTTCATGAGCCGAGGTTCCCCACCTCTTAGCTAGCAAAATACACTCGAGCCTGATCTCTGCAACCGAGCTCAGGGCCTCGGATAAGGATTGTAGACTTAGTTATTTAAGCACTTGGATGTTACAACATTTAGGATTACGTCACTATATGACAGTTGCCAGGCGTACACGTGTGGCTTATCCAGCCATTCCCATCCAGACATTCCAGTACGCAAGAACAAAAGTCGATATAAGAGTACTAACCAATTAGATATTATCTCTCGAATTAGCTTTATACGTGTGACTAGATTAGTGTCACCATGTAAATTACTCCCTCCGTCCCTTATAACTTTGACAACTTTCTTTTTTTGAATGTCCCACTAACTTTGCTAATTTCCCTTTTAATAAAGAATTTGTGGTTCCAATTCATTCTTTCTCCTCTGCACAAGCCTCAGTCACACAGTTTTTACTTTATTATTCTCCGTGCCGGTCAAACTTGACGAAGTTATTAGGAACGGAGGGAGGGAGTACATACGAACAATATAATAAGTAGTAATTGCACTTGTGAATAAACAAATGTGACACTCTTATTTTAGAATATCAATCCTGTAACCGGATGACAATGGACGGGCGGATGGAAAAGGAGGCATGAACACCTAGATATGTGTGTGGGTGTTTTTTATTGAGCAAGCATCCTAGTCAAAGCAATATTTCTTGATGGAAAAGATTTTTACATGTCCAAAGTTAAGAAAGCTAAGTTTGGGAGGCTATAGAAAAGATACATATTGGAACAAAAATCTTGACTAGAATACAATAGTCAAAAACTATACCAAGTACGAACCGTCTCTGTTTCCCACCCCTAAAGCAAAGCAAAGGTGGGCCACTCAGCGTCGTTTACGGGGCGAGGCGGTGACGTGTCACTTGACGAGAAATACGTGGACGACTCGGGCGAGTCGCTGAAATGGGAGACCGATTTCCAAGTCGAACCGGACGGTCTCGAAGTCGTCTCGGCGTCGGAGCAGTACTCCGCCGCCGGCTGGGGCTTAGGCGGGGGGCCCTTCCAGCTGGTCAGCAACGAGGACGGGCAGCACGCTCCCGAATCCACCACGGCGGGACGAGTGCGCGGGGCAGATCTGAAGGAGCGGCGGGGCGGCAGCGGCTCACTGATCGGCCTGTAGAAAAGGCGCCCGGCCGGCGGAGGCCTGTGCATCTTAGGAGTGTGTAAATCTGGGCGACGGCGGCGGCTGTGATTGCTCCGATCACCATCATCGGGTCCGTGGAGAGCCTTGATCCTGGGCACCCCGGGTTGGATTTCCCACTTAAATGGAATGGATGCTTCTTTCCTATCTGATGCCTCCATTTTCGATCAAATTCAATTCGCTCACAAATTATAAGTGCTATCCTTTCGATCCAATTCGCCACCATATACATTTGTGTGTCTGTAAATATACTTCCTTCCTTCCCCAATTAAGTTCCCGGTTTTACTTCATACATATTAAAAAAATAAATTTGACTTTACTGTGGAGTGTACTGTTTTGCACTGTTTGGACACTGTTTTGCACTGTTTAGACACTGTTTTGCACTTTTTTATGTAGATAATTTGCCAAATAAGGAAAGTAAGGAAGTGTGAACTTAATTTAGGGACTTCCCAAAAAGGAAAATGGTAACTTAATTGCGGGACAGAGGGAGTATATATTGAGGAGAGTTCAAATACAAAGAGGTCTTTTCATGCAAAGTGAGGATTAATCTTGTCCATTCATTTACACATCTAATGGCTCAAAATAAACCAAAAGTGAACTAAATTTGATCAAATACGCGGTGACAACTTTATAATTAAAACAAAGTTTTTTGCCACCACAAAAAGTGCAACAAAAACACGCAAAAGTGCAACGTTGTAAGGAAAAAGTGAAATTGTTCGCACTTTGCACGGGAGAACCTCTTTTTATTTGATCTCTTCCATATATATCCTAATATATATAAAATGTCTAAGAGAGTTAGCATGGTCCTATTTCCGTTGCTACAGACCTCACGGTACAAACGCCTGTTTCTTTCCTCGATCAACTACGAACCAAATGGAAAAGCTGACATTTGATGTGCCCGCGATGGAACTTCAACTGGCGCCTTTGCTCTCTACGCCACACAAAGCCTGGCAGCCCACCAATCTGCTTCCCACCAAAATCGCTAGGAGATGAGCCCGACCTGGGCTAGGTGATGATCCACTTGCTTGGCTTCGCGTGGACGGTGACGGGAAGAGAGCTTGTGGGTGATTCATAGTTTACAGGAGTGAGGTATCAATGTATGTTTTCTTGACCCTCAGACATCTTTATTCTATGTTCTGAGTTTGTTTGAGCTTCGAAGTTAGTGTAGCCTTTATCTATGGTGTTTGATACTGAGGCTTCCAAGGTGATTGGTTCCGTTTGCAGAGGATTGAGAGTCTGGGTGGGGAATGAAATTGGAAATTGGAGTTGTCCCTTCCTATCCCTGAGAATTGCACCATCGACGCTCTAGAATTTGTGAAGGATGCGTCTTTGTTCAACGTGAAGGTGTTTGGTGAGTCAAGTTGCCACTAGAGGTTGTCCCTGATTTCTTGACCTTTTTTGTTTATTTTTCTCTATTTTGTTTCATTTCAGTGTAAGAACGAAACAAAAGATTGGGATTGATGACTCGTATGCGATGAAGTACTCCTCCACCCTTCTAGAGGTACGATTGCTTTCTCCCTTGCTATATAAAAATGAAACACTCTAGGTGTTCGTGAATTTGTCTCTCTGGACATTCTGTACTAAAATATACCTGTCTACCCCATCCTGCTCACGGTTTGGCCACAATCTCTCTGGATGTCCTCGAGCAACTGAAAGATTGGGGGTAAAACCACTGACAGGTGCAGTTGCTTGTGACCCTGTGGTTGATGCCACTGCCTGGCTGGTCTGGGGAAATTGATACATAACCGATGCCGGGTATAGGGCTTAACCGGCGTCAGGTAAGTTGCTGCCACCGGGTTCTGATTTTGCCAAAAATGCGGTTCGGGCCCAGTTCGAAGGGGGTATTTACTCCGGCCATCCTATATATGTATATTGTGCATGGAATTGCATGAAATATGATATTTAGATTTCAAGGTTTGATATCTAATGATTTGATTCTAAGACTTGGTTTAGTCTTGATAGACGATTTGATATAGACCCTGTCTATGCATGATAAGCGGTAAATCATAGAAACGAAAGTAGATGGTGGAGAACCTAGGGACGACGGTACTGTCCTCAAAACTCACATGTTTAGATGGTGGAGGACCCAAGGACGATGACACAGTCCTCAAAACTCAAATATATAAATGGTGGAGACCCAAGGACGACGGTACTGTCCTCAAACCTCGGTATATGAATGGTGGAGAACCCAAGGACGACAACACTGTCCTCAAAACTCATATGTACAAACGGTGGAGAACCCAGGGACGACGGTACTGTCCTCAAAACTCGGAATATTGAATCGATTAGGGCCAGGAGGAGTCCTATACACTCATAGGTATATGGGTGGGTTGGGATTTGAGCCAAGGATATTGACTACTACTATTTTCCCAAATAAACGATGACCTACGGGTCAGGTATCTCCAAGTGTATATATATACTAATATGTATTTCATAACTTGGAGGGGAAGGACTATATGTGTATGTATCACCCTATGTTTGGGTCTTATACTTGAAACGTTAGTTACTCTACATTTAGCTTGCTACTCGCTCGGTACTTGTACTGACCCCTTTGGGGCCCCCACCATTTTCAGGTTGAAGCTAGGGCTTGCTATCTGCACCTTCTTACGGGTGAAGTCGACTCAAGGAAGATGTGGTTCGTGTTTCCTTATTTCCTTTCAAACTACCAAACACTTGCTCATGGATATTTGATTTACTACAAACTATTTGGGCTTGTGAGCCCATGTCTTGGCCGGTTGTGGCCCATTATTTATCGTTGAATATTTTTGCTATTCATTGGTTGAAACGTGATGTTGTTACGTATGTTTACTACTGAGTATGGATTGATTATGTTCATAGACGCCTTGTATGATTAAATCACGTTGACTTGCGGGTGACGTCACTTGGTCATACGGCGGATGTACACGCGCTTAGATGCGGTCTGGGGCGTGACAATTAAGTGGTTTCAGAGCCATCTCAGTTCTAAACTTTGTGATCAACCTCTCACAAGAGATTTTGCAAAAGAATTTTACCGAAAACCATGAGCATTGTATTTTGACGTTCATAGAGCTATTGTTACCTAGGTTGCAAGGTCTCTAGTTGTTAAGATGGAACCCTTAACAATTGGTATGACGGTGACTTGGGCCAATATGTGTCTATAACGTGTTCCGTCAATTGACATTGATTGGAGTCTAACGACTCGTTCAAATTTCTTTGTAGAAATGGAGGGTAGACGTATACCGACGAGGAACAACCCTAGGGGACTTGCTGTGGGAACCTCAGTAGGGGCTAGCCGGGCCACATCCCGTGGTTCTAGGGGAAGAAGAGGAGGTCGTGGAGGCCACCATGCCCAAATAGTGAGCGATGGCCATGTAAGCTCGGTGTCTGAGACTAACACCGAGAACTATGACTCGACATTTGTTCCGGAAACGGAGCATGAAGAGACCCCATACGATGGGGGTGACTTTTACACCGACGATGAAAACAATGATGAGAGTGATGCCCGATTCACTCAAATGGGGGAATTGCTCGAATGGTATCAAAAGGAGAAACAGAGGAGGGATCTTAGGTGCCAAGCGAGGCGTGGCTCTCAAGGAAGTTCGGGTCAAGGGAGTCGGGGAGCTTCAAGGGCTGTTTCAGGGGCGTCTCAAGGTGGACGTGAAGGAGATTTCTGTGTAAGAATCTCCAAATACCTTAAGGAGGCAAGAGCCTTGGGGTGCAGGTCCTTCGACGGCACCGGTGATATTACCGTTGTCGTCGATTGGATAAAGAAAGTGAAAGATGCATCGAGAGACATGCAAATAACACCTGACGTGAAGTTGACTATTGCTTCACGTTCGCTTGAAGGAATTGCTTCTACATGGTGGGAAGGTGTGGAAGGAAAGTACCGTGGGACTATCTCATGGGCGAACTTTGAAGAAGAGTTCTACACTTAATACTACTCCTACTACGAGGTTAATGTGAAGCGTAGGGAGTACACAAACCTCAAGCAAAAGGAGGGTGTAACTGTCAAATAGTTGGAGCAAGAATTCAGAACCCTGGCGAGGTTCTTACCGAAGTATGCGGCCGACGAGGACCGCATGACTGAACATTTTTGGGATGCATTACTGTTGGACATCCGTGATCGGGCCACATACTCACGTCACATGACTTTTAGTGAGGTGGTGAAACAAGAAATGCTTGGGGAAACCCAATGGAACGAAAGGAGGGAAAGAGACGCCGAGGAGGCAAAGAAAGAAAGTGGAATAGTTCGGGAGCGCCCGATCATGCGAGAAAGAACAACCACGGAGGTGGTGGATCGTTCAAGGCGCCGACACCACCGGTGAAGAAAAATAGGGACTCTAGATGGCATTCGTCCCCTTCTCACAAGTCAAGGCCGCCTAAATGTGCTAATTGCTCAAAGAACCACTTTGGGAAGTGCAATGCACCCCCGAGGTGCTACCAATGTGGGAATACGGGTCACATGAAGGCCAATTGCCCACAAGTGGGGAGAGAAGGAGCCTCGGGAGAGGGAGGAGGAACCATGACGGGAAAGAACCATGCAGGACCATCACACGGCGGCACGGGAAGATGCGGCACATCAACGAGCAACGCCGCATCCATCAACCAAGGCGGGGCCCAAGCGAGGGTCTACGCAATGACTGAGGCCGATGCTCGGGCCAACCCCGACTCTATTGCAGGTAACCCCTTGTTTACACATGTATTTCTTATGTACATAGGTATTAAAATCATTATGCTGCATGTACGGGCCGATCGACGACATTTTCGCCTCGTTTTCGAGCGAAAAACGAAGTTAATGTTGCCCAGGGTGAACCGGCGCCAGTCTGGGCTTGAACCGATGCCGGTCTAGTGTAAAATGGTGCGAAACAAGGTGGGTAGTTGCTTAACCGGTGCCAGTTAAGGGCTAAACTAGCGCCGGTTCAACAAGAAATTTCTGACGTCTCGCTCCAGGGGTAAACCGGCGCTGGTCTAGGCCTTAACCGATGCCGGTCCAGTTAAAATCTTGCCAAATTTCGATTCCTGTGGCTTAACCGGCGCCGTCTAAAGGCTAAACCGGCGCCAGTTCAGTGTATTTTTGGCCGAAAAATTTCTGTTTTGTCCTATTTCGATCCGGTACGTTAGGTAGTGTGTCTTACATGACTTATATATGTAGGAACACCCAAAGATCAATGGTAGAAACGCAAGAATCCTCATTGATACCGGGGCACAACGCTCATTTGTGAGTGAAGCGTTTGCCGAATGTTTAGACGTACCGTTGATAGCAATGACGCAACCCTTGTTGGTCTCTACACCGTTGGGAGACGTGTGGTGTAGCACCGTCCCCAAGCATATTTACTATTAGTAAATAATGTAATTAACCTTGAAAGATGATTTATGAATTTGCGTAATTGTAAATTTTTATTTTTCTTTTACGTGAATAGTAAATTGCATGTGGGGCCCACAGCGGGAACGGGGACCGCCCGATAATTCCCGAACCACATATTATATTCATCTTGGTCTAGATAATATGTATATGGTGGTGGACATTTTATTTGGGCCATAAGAAAGGCATGGAGTTGACCGGTTGGTCAAACGGGGCCCAATTACCGGTATTGGCAATTCAACGGATAATAGCCCGAAATGAGTTTCGGAGACTCCTAAATCAATGTTGGGGAATATACATCTATTCTAAAGGCTCATAATTATTAGGAACGCGTGATATATTTTATCCGGCCCGATAAAATAAAATATGACTAAAGTAGTCCGAAAAATACAACTTTCGGGGCCAATTATACACACCGGGATATAATGGGATGACCTCCCACATAAGTGGGGGCCACCCCACGACCCAATGTGCTGCAAATGTCAAGGAAGCAGCTGGGGGGTGTACCTAGTAGGTGGGAAGTCTCCAAGAGACAAAACCCATGACCCATTCCATTGAATAAATGGGAGGGATTGAGATGAAATGTCCCCCCATCATTTGCATCATCCTCACCACTCAAATAAGGTAGGAGAGGATCTCTGGGAAGGCCTCTATCAAAGTTCAAGCTCAGGAAAGCAAGGGGAAAAGATCTAACAAAAAGGAGTTGAGTTCAAGGTAAGAACTCTACAAGAAAACTCTTGTAACTAGTTTTATCATGAATGATTTATTAAGAAATCATTTGGTGGGTTAAACATGATGTTCTACACGTTTAAAAGTGTAGAATATTGATATAAAGTGGTGATATTTAACTTAGAAGAGTTGGTGGATCGATAGGAGTCGAAATCGCCGGAAACCGCCACATATAGGAGGCTGTTCGTGCTGCAGGAGGACGAACGTCGCCCGGCTTTCACCAAAGCCGCCCGACTTTCGCTCTATTCCCAGATTTTCCACTCTTGAACGGCCTAGAACGAGGACGGATCGAGGGGGTTTCGCTAAGGCAGCTAGTTGAGCACATCATAAGGTGAGGATGGCTGACTATATTGCTTATAATTAGTGAGTTAATTTAATAAGAATGCCTAAAGTAATTAGATGGGATTTTCATGGATTATTAATGACTAATAATGCCTAAAGAAAATAATATGGAGATGAGTAAGTGAAGCATGATATACAAATTCAGAATAATTGTGTATGATTATGTGAAATGAATGGAACGGCATGTTAATGGAATTACTATGATGACATCGTTATAAAATATATTTTACTTCATGTATGAAATTCATGAATGGATTAAGGTGATATTTTTGATATTGAGATCAAACTATACTTGGGTTGAGAAATCAATGGAAATGAAATGCCAATTGGGAAATAGGAACTTGGCATGTTCTAAGATTTATCCAATTAGTATCAAAATACTAGTCGGGGAATTAATATAAATAAATGATGAAACAAATCCTAAGAGGTAGGATTGTGAATAGATATGCCTTAAGTAGTCTCAAGAGATACTTAAGGATGAATGGTATGAACACTAAGGTGTGATAGGGGTAGGCCTTAAGGCCACCTACGGGAATTGATTCTAGGCATAGGACTTGCTTGAGAATTTGATTATGAAAATAATTAGAGTTGGACTCTAGGATGACATGGAGATGTAGTTGGGTCGAGCCCATGCCATGTAATATGATTAGCATGGAAACGTAGTTGGGCCGAGCCCTTGCCATGTATATGTGACCTCCGTGGAAACGTAGTTGGGCCGAGCCCTTGCCACGAAGTTATGGTTGGTATGGAAACGTAGTTGGGCCGAGCCCTTGCCATACAAATTTTGATATGATATATTGAGCTAGAGGATTGTATAGAGATGTAGTTGGGCCGAGCCCATGCTATACAATTGGGGCTCGATGGGACCCCACGGGGTTATCGTGACTTGTGGTCACGGGGGAATGGAAACGATGAATTCTAAATGAATATGGGCCTACGGGCCGACTACTTGACTTTATGTAAAGTAAGTACAGTTAAAAGTAAAAAGGGTAACCGAGGGTTATGGCCTATAATATAATAGTACCCTAAGTTGAGGGTCTTGAAAATTAAAACGTTGATTATACTTAGTATAGTTGCTATTGTACTTGTCAAATATTTCCAAGTACTGACCTCCCCTTCACAGGGGAGGCCACCTCACAGTTTCAGGTAGAACTTGAAGGTTGCTACCATCGCCCGTGGCTTCGGGAGGATCCAGGGGAGAAGACGTGGTTCGTGCTTCTTCCGTTCCGTTTTAAAAACAATTACGTTAATGCTCATGGATATTATTATTTTTTTGAATAATTACTTTGGGGGCTTGTATGCCGAGTTATGCCAAGTGTGGCTTGAACAATTGTATTTATGCTTCCGCTGTTTTAAATGAATGATTTACATTATGTTTGTTTATGGATGTACTATGTGTGAATGATATTCATGACGCCTTGTATAGTATGGATGAGTTGGACTGCGGTTGACTATTCGTACTGTACGACGGGTTGTTGACGTGTCCGGCTAGGTCCGGGGCGTGACATGTGGAGAGGAGACACTACTATCCTTCGTGTGAGGTAGAAGTGACAGGTCAACCCTTGACCTGTCACTACAAGAAAAAGGACTATTAGCGAAGAGAAAAATGGTGGCCGAAGCATAATAAACAGTCGCTAATGACTATTTGTGACCACAAAATGTGGTCGCATGTTAGTCCTTGGACGCAAAAGGTCTTTTGCGACCACAAAATGTGGTCAGTCGCTAAAAGAATTTGAGACCACATATAATGTGGTCACTAATGATATTATTAAGGACTACATCTTATGATTAGTTGTGACCGTTAGCCCTTCACTAAAATAGCATAATATATATGCAACAATTTTCTTTTCCTAATAAAAAATTGTAGTCATATATTTTTATATTATGTGAGTGACACTATAATATACTAATGACTTCTACGAAATTGAATATCCAACATAGAATTATGTAACTATAATCATTCACTTTCGGTTCAAAAAAAATTAAACTATTTAATCCAACTGTTATGCATCATACAAATTGCTAAGCTACAAAATATATCTAAAGAGGTGTAGGCCGGTAATTCAAGTTGAAACATATGTCGAGAATCTAGATTCTTAGGCTTGATTTTTGTATCCTTAACTTCGAAGCATCTCTTGAATTGATCTTTTGGACATCATCTTCTAATGCATTTAAATGACTTTTCAAGTATTGATTTTCATCTTCATCATCAAGCTCTCTCTTCATAAGATGATCCCTTTAAATATTTGTAACTCATTCTAGCTGCAAAATCAACATGACAATGCTGTTATCATCCAAAATACTTCTTAATTACATCAACATGTGGTAATGTGGATCTGATTGAATTAGTTTATGTGTTTCCTCCTAAATGACTCATTTATGTGTTAAACAAAATAGCAAGAGGTAATTACCAAGAAAAACAAGACATTAAAACCGTGTACTCACATGTTTTTGAAGTACTTCCAGTTCCTTCACATGATCCTTTTTCTTGCTAGTTTCATACAAAGTAGCAGCCATATCTACAAAACATCATATAAAACTTCAAATACTTCGGTATGGAAGGAAAGTGAGTTTTATAGATATACGTAACCTAACAAATTACAAAATTATAAACTCATAAATACACTGTAATACAAGTTGATAGATATTACAAGCTAATACTAGTAAACAACTAGATAGGCAGATAGTAATATTAATAAACAAGTATATAAAGATTGTTAAATCAGTATACGATTTTGAAAATACTAAAACTTCAAAATCAGAACATTATATAACCCAAACAAGTTAATGTTGGAAAATGTGTTAAAAATTGCATTAAATGGTCATTTTGGGGCAATTATTTGAGTGGGGTCCAGTTCTGATTTGGGTCGGGTCAAAAGGGTTTCGGATTTTCCTTGTTAAGGGCTACAATTCGATATATGGTACACTCAAAACAGATAATGGGTGAATGAGAAATTGATTCTCGAAGTTCACTCGTTGAAATGGAAAAACTGAGAAAATGATGGGTTTCTAGTGTGTTTTATACCACACTGGAAAATTCAAGGGATTTTCACCCTCTTATAAAGGGAACCCTCTTTTAAGGAGTTAAGATTCCTAAAGGTAAAGGCTCTCTCTTACGCGCAGGGGGGGGGGGGGTGCCGATCAAATCCTGAAACGGAGAAGAAAAACGGCGACTCGTGTGCGCGGGCGACCTGCGGACACGAATGCCGTCCGAAAAATCTATCATTTGTTGGTCCCGGTTATGCTGGGTACAGTCTAGAGGGGGGGTGAATAGACTGTACTGGTTTTTAACTTTTTCAAACTAAGTACCAAAATTAACAGAATAGCCTGTTCTGTTGACAGAACATACTGACAGCGGATGGTCTTCTGGTAGGGGTTCTGCTGAACACAGAGTCCCAAATTCTGGAGTTAATCAGTTAAAGATAAATGCAAGAAATAAAAGCAGTAAGTAAATGACACCAGGGATTTTTATAGTGGTTCAAGGAACAACTCATTCCTCTAATCCACTGTTCCACTAATGCTTGTAAAAGATCCAATTACAAAGCTTTAGCCCTAGCATTTAAGAAGCTCTCCACGTCTTCTTCAAGCCTAGATGTCTTCTGGGATGCACTTCCTTGCTTCTTTTAAGACTGGTCCTTTCACTGAGCTTCCGGGAAGTATCACCACTTCACTACTCCAGTTACTTGGACGTCCTTCTCGTCAGAGAAGAGTTTTTGAGAGAACAGGGGTTTTCCAACTAGCTTCGTTACAAAAGATTTGTTGTTGAAGTGCTTGAAGTGTTGAAGAACAGTTGGAACTTTGTTCTTGTTGGGATATGAAGATAGAAAAATATTATCTTCCCAACGTACGCCTTTCTTGTGGATGATGATATTTTTTATCTCAAGAAGGCTTGTGCGTTTGAGTGTTTGAATATTTGTTCTAGCACGAGTTTTCCAAGATTTCAGCAAAATTCTATTTGATGTTCTTCAAGTAGTATCGTTTATACTGGGGTTGTCTTCCCGTTGGAGGAGGAGGACAACTGCATTAAATGAGCGTATAGTTGACTTGACCTGTAGGACCCGGTAAGGTTGACGGGTTACTATTTTGGGATAAAGTTATCCTGACATTGCGGCCAATCATTAAATGTTGCTTTTCATATGGGGAGCATTAAATGTGCATTTAATGCGCGTACTGTTGCTTTTCCGTTGAAGTCTTCTAGCCGTTGAAGGAATCTTCTGTTGGTTTCACCGGCTGAAGTAGTTCCATGAAAATTCTCTAAGTGTCAGGCCTTCTGGTGTCTTCAGCAGAGGGTTTACCAGAGAAGGTCTCGAGCACTTTTGTTGGACTAACTGTCAGAGGGTCCATAGGTCTTCTGTCAAGAGGCGAGCCAACAGAGGGAGGGTCATGACAGTTTCTACTCTTAGTGAAATATGACAGAGAGCCAGGAGATCTTCTGTCTGGATATGAGCCAACAGAGAACTAAATGTCTTCTGTTCAGAGTAAGTCTACCAGAGAGGGTCTTCTGTCAGGAGTTCTTCTGTCAGTCGACTATTCTAAGAAATTTTACAAGGGAAAATTTCTAATACAAATACTAAAACAAAAGGGGTATTCTAAGATCCTAATAAATATAGCATCATCAAAATCTAATTACAATTATTACTTACAATTTCCCCCTTTTGATGATGCCAAAACCCTTTAACTATTTCCAGAGAAATGCCTTCACCATAAAAGAAATAAAGTTTAAGAAACTTTCATTAAAAATCTTGGTGGGTAACATAGCATTGGAAAATAGTAAGAGTACGATACAATCAAGATAAAACAGTAAAAATCACGATAAACAGAAATGAAAAACAGTCATACATAGCAGATAGGAACAGATAGAGTTGAATTGCCTTACAAAGTGAAAGGCAGAGATGTTCTTTTATTAAGGGATAAAGTACAGAATTGTTCCATTACACATTTTCCCTTTCAGCTGCGGCCATAGCTTGATCTTCCAACCCTTGTAGTCTGTTCAGATTTGCATTGATCTCTTCACGAATACCTATGAGGTTGCCAGAGCTTTGATATGAGGCCCAGATGGGCGAGAGCTTGCAATCCAGATAGCTAAGAACGCCTTCATAAACATCTTTTCCTGGAAGAATATGCTTGGGAAACCAATATTCAGCTTCTTCCAGGGAACCACCATGCTTAACTCTTACATGACCATCTCTGTCAAGATAAAGGTTATGCTGCTGAGTAGAGGTCATCTTCTGTTTCATTTCCTCGAATTGAGATCTGTCAATTTTCTGAGATCCACCGAGTCTCCAATCAATAAAGTTTAGGGCCTTTTTCTTTTTGGTAGCCTTCTTGTGTGGAGATGCAGGTCTAGGAATGCCTGCCAGCCTTTTCTTCTGAATGGCAGCCTCAAAATACGGAGTGGGATCAACAGCTAGTTCAGCAGAGGATGATGCTCTAGCAGAGGTTCTGGTAGAGCGAGGCTTAGGAGGCTGAGGGTCCTCTTCCCCCCTTTTGGCATCATGGAGGTCTTCAATCATCAAGCTGAGCCTCTGGAATTCTGTGGCCTGAGATGTAGCAAGTTCTTCAAGGGCCTCTGGTAGGGTTTGTGTGACAGAGGTAAGGTCTTCTATCAACCCTTGCTGTTTTTGGATAGCAGAGAAGATGTCTTTGTTGCTTGCTTCCAGCAGGACCATCTTCTGATATCTCTCTTTGTCAGCAGTTAGGAGTAACCTGCCTTGTTCAGAGTGTTCTCTGCAGAGCGTGTTGAGTTGTTGTAGTCTCTCTTGAATCAAGGTATCAGATTTTTACAGTGAGTCAACAGCTTGAGACAAGGTGGTAAGAGTGGTATGCTGGGAGTTCAGAGTTTGATTCATGGAGGAGAGAACTGTCTTGATAGTGTCCACTTCATTTGAGATAGCATCAACCTTTGCATTGGATGAAGTCATGAAGGGGCTTCGGGCTCCTTCCTTGCTGCACGATCAGCGGCCCGTTGCAGATCCCGTTGATACTTTTCAAACTGGGCCTCAACAATTGGAACCGAGGGAAGATCAGAAAACTCGACCGGCCTCCCTAGCTGCTCTTGAAGCTTGGTTAAAAAGGGGATTAGAATATGTTGACAACCCATGATGTAGAGAGATTTGGCCAGGGAGTCATTGAAATGTTCACCCCGAGGATCCTGATCGAGCAGCTTCACGCCTTCCGTGCGCCGGATATCGCCCCGAGGAAATTGTTCAAAATAAGCCCCAAAGTTTGCTGGCAGCTGTTGCCAAGCATATTCCTCCTTGATGGCAGTAAACTCATCGGAAGATTTAAATACATCCCGAACGGTGGACAGATCCACGTTAATTTCAGTAGGACCATCCGAGATGCGGGGGGCCATTTCTGCAAACCTAACCTGAACGGCCTCAGCTGCAGAAACTTTAGCCTGGGCAGCAACCAGTGGAACTCGAAGTCTACCCAGCTCATTTTTGAATACCTGCCTCTCTTCCGCAAAGGCCTTCCGTTCGGCCTCAGAGTTTGCAAGGGCGGCAGCGGCAGCCTGTTCGGCTGAAGTCTGAGCAACAACTAGATCCCGCTCTTTGGATAATTGGGCCTCCCTCAGCTGTAGACTATATAGCCCCATCTAAAAACATTTTTAGAATCAAGGATAAATAAGGAGAAGAAAAACTTTTAAAAAGAAATAAAGGGGTAGCAGCCAGGTACCTTCAGAGCTGTTAGTGCAACACATTCCTCTGCCTGATCGACCAGGAGGTTAGGCAGAGGGAAATTATTGAAAAAAGCAGAACTCGTCCAGATCTAGCTCGCAGAAGAGCCGGCCTTCTCCAAGATCTCATGAACCGGATCTTCTAGACAGATCTGCCTGATCTATACCGCCACCTCAGCAGCAGTAGACTGATGGGCCCCCACATTGACCTCCTGAGCGGCCTGGAATGCATCATATAGATGATGCAGTGAATCTGACTCGAACGGAGTGTCTGTCAGCATATCATCATCAAAAACTTGTTGGATAGAAGCCTGCCGAAGAGGCTGAGCGGTCTGAGCAGGCGGATCGGGGATCGGAAGAGCAGCAGTGGAAGGTTTGGGGTGGCTATTTTTCTTAGCCTTTTTCCTTTTTCCAACTCCACCAGCAGCGAGAACACGACTATCATCCATGGGAGCATCTGGATTGGAAGCTGAAAAAATAACAAAGATAAGAGTTAGTACCGAGCGATCACACCACGTGGGAAACTAGAAAAGGACGTTTCTTGCACAGGAAGGACCGCCCGGCCCATGGCACTTGGTTTTCAATCAAGCAACCCCAAGAGTGCGGGCAGTACCTATCCTGGCACTAATAAGTCGATCGGGAGTCAGGTATCGTATAATATCGCAGGTCTTGTCCTCTTCCACCGCAAAAACATCTTTGCAGATTTGCTCAGTAAGGAGCGGATCGGGAGATTTACGGGGGAAAACGTTCCACCTATTCGGAATCAAGCCGTCCGGGATGGAAACGAAGAAGAATCGATTTTTCCACCCCATGATTGAAGTAAGGTTGCCCTTAAATAAAATATGACCCGTTCGGGCAGTTGCAGCCAAGTAGCCATGCGTCTGTTGGGGGACTACCTTAAAAAATTGGTGGAAAAGTTCCAGAGTGGGTGTAATCTTGGCGTCTACGTAACGGCAAATGAAGCCGGCCATCACTCGATAGGAGTTCGGCATGATTTGGGCTGATACTACTTCATAGAAATTGAAGAAAGATACGAAAAACGGGTGCAGGGGAAACCTAAGCCTAGCTTTTACCGAGTCTAAATGGACCACCACCATCCCAGGGAGGTGGCGCATTGGGTGAAGCCCAGCCCGAAGACGGAAATTAACCGGGTCAGGAATTAGGGCTAGAATTTGGGCCCTATTGTGAGAAGTCAATTTTTGTCTCCTCTCCCTGATTAACCTCTGATCAACCCTATAACGAGGGACATCGCCTGGAGGGCCAGCCGCCATTAAAGCCAGTTCATCGTCGGACATCGTGCCGTCAGAATCTTCGCCAGAAGTAGAATCGCCTGAACTATCTTCATCAACGACCCCCGCAGTCGCATTACTGGCGACATCAGCAAAAGGGACTTCTATGGTGTCCGCTACAGCGGCGTCAGGGGTTTCCCCTCAAGAAATAGGCCCCGAATCCGAACCAGAAGAAGATGGTCGAGAAGACATGATGAACCGAACGCGAAGTGACGGAAACAGAAGGGAGGGGTACAAGGTACCTGAACACTCGAAAAATTGATGAGTCCTAGAGAGAAGGCAGAACAAAGGCATGAAGGAAATGAAAATTCGAAACCCGTATCCAAGAAATTTAAGGCCAATTTATAGCCTGACAAGCGCCGAATCAATAACCAACCAGAAGAAGACACGTCACCTGGAATATTTAATTAGACACGTGTCGCATGGGAGAGCAAAGGCCAGTAATCATGATGATTATGGAAAAAATCAAACGACGGCCGCAAATAAGGTACTAATCTCGATCGCCATTCGGCGTATAAGTTCTACTTCCCAATGCACTCACTACCGTTCGAGACATCGGAAGTGGGGGACTCGTGTTGGGATATTGGGCCCAATACCCGGGTCAAAATCCCAATATATCCAGTCCAATAAATAGCCCGGAATCCAAAAGATGAACAGGCCGAGGGTGAAATATATTACCCGAATGGGGATCGGGTCAGCCAATATACTTGGGCCAGATCAAAGATATTTCCAGCAAGGTCTATCACCCCGTTCGGGCAACGGACAACTCGCAAGTGGCAGAGTGCATTAAATGCTAGATTGTGACATCAGCAAGTGGGGAGCATGGACATACGAAGGGTGGGGATTAACTACCAATTAGCATAGAGCACCCCATACCCACATTAGTATAAATAGAGGGATTAATCTCATTGTAAAGGGTTAGCATTTTGATACTCAAGGCCTAGAATAGCTTTATCTCTCTTGTTCTTATATTAATCACTATTCTGACGTACCGTTCGGGAAGTCTCTGTGTAACAGTAAATTGCCTAATACAAGTGGGCTCTTGAGCATTATTATTCGTCAGCTTTTATATTTCCTTATACACAAATCATAATCCATATCCTGAAATATCCAAAGCGTGTGTTGGGCTTTCGGATCTGCGGGACTAAACCTCAACAATATATATATATATATATATATATATATATATAGGGAGTGGTTCCGGTAAGAACGGACTCCCAGGAGAGAAATAAGAACGACTCTGGACCGTTGGATTGTATTATGTGGAACGGAAATGTGCATTTGATGAAACTGAAATGTGTATTACATGATACTGAAATGTGTAGAATAAAAATTTAAACTCAATTGTGCATTGGGTGAAACTGAAATGTGCGGAATAAAATGTTCAAAAATAACGTCACATCGTACCTTTTATTCTGCACATTTCAGTTTCACCTAGTGCACATTTTAATTTCACCTAATGCACAATTCAGCTTCACTTAATGACATTGTATCATACGCTTTGTGTTGCACATTACAATTTTACATAATGCACATTACAGTTTCATCTAATGCACATTGAATTTCACTTAAAGCAAATCTAACGGTCCAGATTTGTTCTCATTTCTCTCCTAAGATCATGTTCTTATTTGAACCAAAACACACACACACACACACACACACACACATATATATATATATATATATAAGAGATCAAATACCAGCCATGCTTAAAATACTAACCTACAAACTCAATAATATGCATTACTTTGAACTTCAATATGCAATAAAAATAATGTAAAGATGCAGGGGTGGGATCACATACAAACTAGTCCTCCCATACAAATCATCTTTACATTATTTGTATTGCATATAGAAATTCAAAGAGTGCATCTTTACATTATTTGTACTGCATATTTAAGTTCAAAGTGTTGCATATTATTAAGTTTGTAGGTTAGTAAGTTAAGCATGGTTTGCATGTGATCTCAACCATATATATATATATATATATATATATATATATATATATATATATATATATATATATATATATATATAGCAGTCGGTCTTCACCAACCACATCTTTCTCCACTGCCAGGCTATCAAGCCCATCTGGATACATTTCATGAACCTTTTTTTGATTCCTATCCCCACTCACCATTGTTCTATCACCCAAATGTGCATCTCTTGGTGGTTGTTTAAAAAAAATAGCCCCAAACACAGCCTCTCCAAAGCCCTCCCATGCATTATCCTTTTGGCGCATATGGAAAAAATATGCAGAACTAACCTGGGATAACTCCCCTACCCCATTTTCCCTCACAAAACCCTATCTCCCATCAACCTCTACACACACCTTTGGTCCCTTAGTCTTCCAAATTTTCAACCCATTCCTACCCCGCTATCATCTGACCTGATTCACCCTCTCCTGCGTCCCAAACCCTCCACTCCTCGAATCATTTTATGGACCAGACCTCTATCCTCCTTTAAACTCAACACTGACGCCTCATTTTTTCAATAAAACTTCTAAAGAAGGGGCAGTTCTAAGAGATTACCGTGGGAATCTAATTGCAGCTTTATACTTCGAGCAGAACACTTCGTCTGTCCTTCATGCTGAACTCCAGGCTATCCACACTTCGGTCAATTGGTGTTTAGAGCAAGGCTACTCCGCTTTCCAAGTTGAATCAGACTCCCTGGCGGCAATTGCAACGGTGCGGAAGGGTGCCCACCTTAAAAAATGGTGTGGACTGTCTGAACGCCTACAATGGGCCATGATTAACTGTGGGCTTGTTTTCTCGCACAGTCATAGGGAGGCCAACAGCGTCGCTCACGAAATGGCCTATTTGGAATTAAATAATGTCTCGTTCAAATTTTTTTAATCCTTTAATGATCTACCCCCGACTGTCAGAATGGCATTTTTAGATGATTTGTATAGGACTCCTTTTATTAGACTGTAATTTCCATTTGTTTTTCTTGCTGGATGGGGGTCGGCTTGGTTCCTCTATCCCAATTTGTAATAAAAATCTCTAATCATATATATATATATATATATATATATATATATATATATATATATATATATATATATATATAGAGAGAGAGAGAGAGAGCGGATCAGGTGAGAAATGCCCTTAGGCTGAGAACTGCGAAGTTTAACTTATAGACTAAAAACACGAACTTTTAACTAATAAATCATAACTTATAGACCCCCTCGAAAAAAATTACGAAAATGCCACCGCAAAAAATAACTCCAGAAACCTTCAATTTTTTTTGACGCGGTGGCATTTATGTAGTTATGATGGAGAGCTTTATAAGTTATGATTTATTGGTTATAAGTTCCTATATTCAGTCTAAAAGTTTACTGTGCTGTAAGATTAGATGCAGATATATATATATAGGGTGTGTTTCGGTGAGAACACTCCTTAACGTGAGAAATGAGAACACTCCAAAACGATGCACTTTATCCTTCACAAAACTGCACATTTATAGTTAAAGTAATGCAAAATTCTAATGTGCACATTTACGATTAAAATTTTGCACAGACGAAATGCACATTTTCCAATTTTTTATATGCACGTTTCTGTTTTACATGATACACAATGCTCAAATCCAACGCTTCAGAATCATTCTCATTTCTCTCCTAAAATGGTATTCTCATTTGATCCTTACACTATATATATATATATATGATACTTAAGACCTATTTGTTTATCTACCTTTCTCAGCAATATTAATACCAGAATTCTTGCTACGAGAATAACTTCTTTATTGTCTAAAATTATTTCCGGGAAACAGTCCGGTTTCAAGAAGGGAAAGGAAATTCATTATCAATTTTTGACGGCTTTTGAAATGTTGCATCATTTGGATAAAAAGGTGAGAGGGTCCAACATGGTCATTAAACTGGATATGACCAAAGCCTTCGATTGGGTTGCTTGGGGTTTTTTGGAGGCTATTCTAGCTAAGTTTGGTTTTTCTGATCATGTGATATGAATTATTTTGGGTAATTTGCAAGTAACCTATATATCAGTTGTCATTAATGGTGCTTCATGTGGTTTTTTTCAACCCCAAAGGGGGGTAAAACAAGGCGACCCATTGTCGCCTTTTCTATTTATTATTATGTCCGAAGCTTTCTGTAGGGGATACAATGCTTTGATTGCGAGAAGAAAGATTGAAGCATTTAACATAGGTAGGGCCCTAAGCATTTCGCATTTAGCTTTTGTAGACGATCTTATGATTTTCCTCAATGGGTCAGCTAAATCTATATGCAACTTCAATGGTTTTCTACAATCCTATCAACAGGCTACTGGACAATTAGTCAACAAGGATAAAAGTTGTTTCGTGGTTTGTAGGCACACCACATCAGGAAGGTTAGCTCATATTGTGAACATCTTTTGGGTATGAAAGTTTCTAAATTACCTATGAAGTACCTAAGGGTGCAGCTTCACAAAGGGCATCTCCAGGCTGGGTCATTGTAAGGGGCTTTTACAGGATGTGGATGCTAAACTTGATTCTTGGAAGCATAAGATGTTATCTCAAGGGGGGAGGCTAGTCCTTATTAAGCATGTCATTAATGCCATGCCACTGCATGTGTTAGCAGTCACAGATATTTCCGCAGCAGTTATTCATTTAATTAATAAGAAGATAACAAATTTCTTTTGGGGTTTTAAAGAAAACAAGCCAAAACAGCATTGGGTCTCCTTTAAGAAATTATGCAGATCTACTGAAATGGGAGGAGTTGGCATCAGGTCTTTGAAGGACACCCAAAAAGTGGCTGCAATTAAAATGTGGTGGGAATTTCATACAGGAGGGTCTATTTGGGATGGTCTGATGCAGAGTAAATATGGCAGCAGGGCAGTAGGTGAGGTCAAGCCTCTTGACTCTCCATCTTGGAGAAGAATCTGCCAGGTTCATGGGGAGGCTGAAACGATGGTGGATAGAGGTCCCACCTCTATCAAATGGAAACATACTAGTGACGAGGAGTTCACTTCAAACTCATCATACAAGGCAATATGGCCAAGGAGGGGGAGGACATTGACAGATACAAACATTTGGCACCCTAAGCAAGTGCCAAAAATTAAATTTTTTGATGGAAGGTGTGGCAGAAAGGGCTTCCCTTCCCGGAACAGTTGGCGAGATTTTCAGCAAGCTACCCCTCGTGTTGTCCATTATGTAAACTGGCTTCTATATCCCACGATCATGTGCTCCTTGATTGCCGGTTCTCAAGATCGATCTGGAATTTCTTTGAAGGAGGACTGCAAATCACAGGAAGACAGGCAAATCAAATACAATCCCAATTTATGAAATGGTGGATTACTGGTAAGGGAAGTTCGATGGATGCTACTTATCTCATAGTTGTCAAATGTTCCCCAACATTTGGCAAAATCGCAAATGTTGGGGAACATTTGCCGCACTGATTTTGGTGGTTTACTTACCGGGTTTAATATATATATATATTAGATTTAGGATCAAATGAGAAAAACGCTTAACGTGAGAACGTGAGAACATCACATTTACCTCAATATGATGCACAATGAGGCTCGTCCAATGCACATTTTCGTGTTCGGCATAGTATTTACCAAAATGCCACCATCATTATTTATATTGCTTATTTGGAGCAAAGTCAAAATGTGAACCAGACGGACTCTATTGTGAATTACATTGGGTTAATTGTGAGTGTTCTCACGTTCTCACGTTATCACGTTAAGCATTATTCTCATTGGAACCGCATCCTATATATATATATATATATATATATATATATATATATATATATATATATATATATAGGGAATAGATCTGGTGAGAAGCTTGGTAGGGCTGAAAAGTGAGAACAATCTGAGACCGTCCGATTAAAAGCACATCAAAGGCCCAATTTTAAAATCGAGAAGGCAGGCCGCTTTAAAATCGAGAAGGCAACGAATTTTCTGCAACTACTCCGACCTGCTACAGAGCATCTTCGTTGTTTCTCTTTCCAAGCTCAACAATACGGCTGCGCTCGTCACTGTTTTCTCGTTGTGCTTCTGTTAAGTGGTAACCCTATTCGTTCTCAATGCTCTCAGGATTTCTCAACCTAAAACGTATTCTGACTATGGTTAACAACGAATATATTCAACAAATTAGATCCTAAAAGTTAAAGTAACTTTTAAATTCAGCTTAATTCGTTTTAATTCTATTCAATGTGTGATTCGATACGAAGAAGTATTTTCAATACATAATGAGTTATTCACCTTCGGTTCACTAAATTAAGCCTAGCATTGTGTTCTCCCCAAAATTTCTTCGACTTTAGGGTTTATTATTGAGTATTTGAAGTTATTTTGTAGTGAATCTAATTTAGGGGAGAAGATGGTTTAAATAAGAAGGGGAGGGAAAAAACATCATCCTAGAGAGTAGAGAAGGAGCCTGGTCAGTAAGTTGTCATGAACCACTCAAATCTAATCTTCCTTTTTCATCAGAAATAACATGGTTCGTATATGTGAAAGTGCCACTTCATGTGAATATTAGATGTAAAATGATGCAATTTATGCACTTTCATGTGTTAAGTAAATCCTGTGAAATTGTGTGATAGAGTTCGTGCGAAGCAACAAATTATTATTATTATTATAAGAGGTTTTTTCATATTGATCAAAATTAATATTATAAAAGTATACGTTGTATTTGTATGAACTAAAAAGTAAACAAAAAATGAAATATGACTCTCTTGTGGTATTAAAACAATTCTATTTGAAAAGTTGATGCATATATAAATTACAAGTTAGGGATTTCTGGTTAGAAGTTACGGTGCTAGCTCTATTAGTGTTTTGGTATAATGTCTTTTCTTTTAACATTCAACACAATGGCAAACATGATCCAGTAAATGAAAAACAAATCGAACATGATTGAGAATGAGAAATTGAACTTATAGTAGTGAAGTAATGATTTTGGATCTATAAGTGTGGCCCCTACGCTTTTTTTCTCTTCACTTCTACTTGAGTACTGTAAGCCCAATTTTCAGGCTTTTTGAAGCTTCGGTGATTGGAAAGTAAAAAACACTTGATAAAATCTTCTATAGCAATCCTTGCTATATCTTCAGGTGCTAGCATCCGTTTTTGTATGTAACTAATATTTAATAACTACAAGTCTGATATTTTTTTTTGAAAAAAAAAATTATTCATTAAGATAAAAAGCACAGTACACAAAGATAAGTAAAAGTAAGAAAGTACAGAAAGAAAATAAAAATTTAAAATAAAATGAAATTAGACCCAAGGGAAATCTCTGGACTGTGAAGTTTCCTGAGTTCCTGAGAGCATTCGGAACTCCAAATTCAACGGAAAGGAATAAAACGAACTTTGCTTTGCGGCAAATCATTCTGATGACTTTTATTTTCCTGAGATTTCCTGTAAAGTTTGAGTTGCGTGTTGAGGTTGTCTGTTGGCAAACAATTTTCGTAGGTGACGAACTTTGCTTTGCGGCAAATCATTTTGTTGAATTTGGAGTTCCGAACTTCTTCCTGGTTTGATAAAGGAGGACGTTGATCACTTTCTGTTGCATGTCCTAAAAAATCGTCTAAGAAGAAAGAATCATCAGAGTGATCAAAGCTGTCCGAGGCATCAGAGTAAGCATGGAGAAGTGGAAGGTGTGCTTGTTTGTCAAGGGAATGCTTCTTGCCAAAGGCTCTCTGAACTTCGTAGTTAAATATGAGTTTAGAAATGGTTATATCCTCAGTTTCAGTCGTAGCATCTTGCGCACAATACATGATCTCCTCCTGTTCTAAATGAGATAGTCCAACAAAATTAGAAAATAATGTCAAAAAATCTTTGAGGTTTGAATTTTTTGGACCCTTGGGTACTATAATTGAGCTCCCCTTTTCTTTAGAAATCTTCACATAACCACCTGAATTATTGACTATCGAAGTGACCGTGATTGGTCCGAATTTTCTGCTCTGTCCACGATAAAATTTATCTGAGCATGAAAGCTGTTGAATAAAACGGTAGATTTGGCTCGCTATCACTGACTTGAAATTAATCCTTTTTAGTGAGGATTTTTCAATTTCAAAAATGAAAATTTCCTTGTTTCTGGCATTAAATCTAAGTAGTTTAGATTCAATTTTGACGGAGTCAAAACCCTTTTCTCCAAAAAAAATTGAATTTTTCAGAATCAGTAGAACAATCATGTGTTGTGGCTTGAGAAGGGGTGGCCGTATCATTAAACTCGCTGGTCTTAGTGAACTGGTTGACTTGGTTTTCATCATCTTTGGCGATAGGTACAGATGTGATTCTATCTTCCAACGCGATTAATTGTTGGGGGTCCCTGCATTGAGGGAGAAGGAATCTCCGCTCTGAGAGCGTCTGTCCTACTGACTGCTCCACCTTGTGCTGGGCAAGTTCCCTTGCCGTAGGTGGTGTTTGCAGATCATGTTTGACCCTGCGCAGTGAAACCCACAGACTTATTCTGCAATTGTGGGACGGCTTTATCCATTCCGCCAGCCCCCCTGCACTATGCACCTAGTCACAGGAGAAAACGATTTGACCATCTGGTGAGGCTCGAAGAACGCTGATGTTTGTGACGGACTTCGTACCATGTGTAAGCTGGAGCCGCTGCGTTGTGTTGGAGCGATTCGTGGAATGGACTGAAGAGTTCCGGTAGTTGGTCAGGATACCAATCTAGTCGTGCCGGTCGGAGAGAGTACCAAACCTTATTGGTTGAGAGACCTCCTTTCGTAACCCCTAAGCAAATGTCGGTTTGCATGAAGGTGATTTCCTTCGCGCTGGCCACTGTAGAAGCGCGGCTGTAAATATCCAGACCTATAGAATCTATGGTTAACAAAGTGAAACGAAGGATTCCGGCCATGTGCGTGTGGGTGCCGGTAATCCATTTCAGAATTCAGGGGTTTTGGAGTTTAGAGAGATGTGGGAGTTTCTCTCATGTTTTTTTTTGAGTTTTTGTCACTTTTGGTCCCCCAACTATTGTGTCAGTGACACTTTTGGTACTCGATTTTTAATTTTTCCATTTTTAGTCCTCGACTATTGTGCGAGAGACACTTTAAATCCCCGACTTTCAATTTTCCCACATTTAGTCCTTTGAGTATTATCAAATTGACAATTTTAGTCATTCTACTATGATTTTGACACAATAAGTGAAGGACTAAAAATGTCACTATTGCAATAGTTGAAGGATCAAAAGTGTCACTTTTACAAAAGTCGAAGGACTAAATACGAATTTTTTTAAAGTCGGGTACCAAAAGTGTCTCTCGCACTATAGTCGAGTACTAAAAATGGAAAAATTAAAAGTCAAGTACCAAAAGTGTCACTGATACAATAGTCGAGGGACTAAAAGTGACAAAAACTCTTTTTTGTTTGTATTTGTGTGTATTATTCTATATATATCTACAAGTCTTATATAATCATGCGTTTTTGTATGTAATTAATGTTTAATAACTTGTTAGACTTGTAATTAAACTAAAAGTTTGACATGTATTTATACAGCTCGAGTCTCAATCATATGAATTGTAACATGAAACCATTCACTTGATCATTGCTTAGTCGTAATGAATTTCAGAATAATAGTTATTGATTTAGATTTAGAAGTTAAGCTTTATTCTTTAGAAGTGAGGAAAAAAGAAGCATCATGGTTACTTAGTGACGATTAAGAAACATTTTAGTTTAACGGTGAAATTATATCATTTACTTACCATTGAGATGTCATAACACATGGTAGATTGATCTTGAAGTTATTGGATTAAGGGTTGTGAATTTCTTATTAGAAGTTATGGATCAGGCTCTATTAGTGTGGTTGTAAAACCAAAAAAGTTTACTTTTTGTGATGATGCGGTCAAAGAAACATGAGGTGATCAACATGCTTCTATCGTTGTTACCTCTTCGCACAAGATCTAAGGCGATGGCGGAGTTTTTTCTAGCTACTTGGAGCTTCTCTGTCAATTACACAAGTTTCGAAATAAGTAGTGCTCTTCACTTTTTCCATGCTCCATAGCCTGCCTGCACAGAGAGGTATATTTTGTCTTTATATCTTATAATTTAGTTTAGAAGCACATAGATAATAAATACTTCGTAGTAATTGTGATGAATTGCTACAGGTCGTCCTTTTAGGCATAAGCAATGTCTCTGTTTTGAAATTTTCTAATTGATAAAAATAATTACTCTTAGTTTAGTTTATACTCTGATATTTTTAATCATTTGATAGATATTTATCAATTTTAGTTTTCTAGTGAGGATGAAGAGCAGTTGTATTCTTGTATGAGAGCAAAATGATTTTTGTATAAGAACTATAATCTTCTCGCCTGCTTAAAATCATTTGCCCACACCAGGTGCTTGATATGTTGTCTCAATGAATGTTAGTTCACTATACATGTTTCAGACCTAGACTTTGAGCTTAATTATATAAAAAATCAAATTCATAGCCACTCAGTATCAATTTGTTGTTTAAATATTACTTTGTTTCCCCTCTACTTCATTTATGCTAAATAATAAGATCTTAGGTTTTGGAAGTCATAAGAGTTTTAGTAAAAGTTAAGTCTGTCGATTTAAAAGTTATCATAATTCAGGTAAAAGTTATGCTGCAATTTTTGTTTCTGGAACATCTAATCAATATGGAATGGTTTTTTTGCTTTAGTAGTTCTTGCAACACATCAATAGTTTGGATTAAATCACATGAAATTTTAAATTATAATTGTGATTATGTTTGTTTTTTGTTATTTATGAGAAGCTAGTATGTTTGTATCTTGATTGCTTTGAACTTAGAGTACATTCTGATTGTTCAGAACTATGGTTTATGAGAAGCTAACATTATTAGTATGTCGCTAAATGACTCTTTTTACTTTGGCAGATGAGGACAAGTATGAGTGTCTGAGCAAGCAAATGAAGATGAAATTGGGAATGAAGATGAAATTGGACATCAGAATTATCCAAGTCATAGAGAACATAGGATGTTGAATTTATTTTTGAAGTTATGTCATGTCACTTTTTTAATTTAATTAAAGTGTATATTTGTGACTTGGAAGTTACTGGTTATTATATAACTTTGCTCTACTTTTTATGATAGAAATTGTGATAATTGTTTGTTGAAGTCTATTTTGTCTTTAAATAAATTCTCATGTTGATTTTGATCTTTCAAGTTAATGTGAATTAAAAGTCATGCATTTACTTTTATAAATAATGATTAAAGCTCTACTAGTGGTAGCGAGGCTAGTTATTAGAGGTTGGAGATTTGGTGAAGCAATCCCATTTGTTGAAGATGATAGATAGGATGGCCGATGGCGTCATGTGTTTGGCTCAAGCTGGCATGAAGGGGCGTTTGGTAAGCACGCCTTTGTGCCAAGTTTAAGTTCCCCTGCCACTATATAGCTTAAATTAGTACCAAAAGAGTTCTTTGATAGTGTATAAACACTTGATAGAATTATAGTGCATACAACAAGCTTTTAAATAAAGTAAGAAAAGAAGTATGTGGATGCAACATAAGATAAAAAAACAAGCAGATACTGTGGGAAAAAAAAGAAGGCAAGGAAACAAAATAACAGCTGCAACTATAGGCTATGCGGGACTCGAATCGACATCTTTGTGCATTTTTGCACATTGCTCTACCATTTGAGCTAATAGCCTTGAGCCCTTGATAATATATTACACTAGACACCAAAAAGAACATCTAACATCACGAAAGAAATGAAAAAGAAGAGAATTAATAAAGTAATCAAGAACTAACAGTAGCTTGTAAAAGAATGAGTGCTATTTTTAATATTAGATGAACTTTTAACTAAAACTTAAGATTATTGTTTACACATTAAGATTCACTATCAAGGCACAACTTTTACTCAAATTACTATAACTATTAACTCAAAAGACCTAACTTTTAATCAAACCTCATAGGTGATCATTTGCATTAGAAATAAAAGTAAAACACGGTAGAATTACAACTAAAATAACCACCTAATCTGACCGAACACATAGGCTCAATATGATAAATTATGAAAAACATGGTGGTCCTCAGATAGAGCATCATCATTGGACAAGTTTGTGGTTAGTGTAGTATCAAGTTCCGGTGGATCAGAATTAAAGTCATCATCTCTGTTTGGTGTGGTGTGTTCTCAGGGAGCAGCATTTGCTTCAATAATGTGAGCATCGGTGGGCACCATAACAATCTGATCGACTACACCAGCGGTCACTGCCGTTTTAGAGGCAGTCACCGGGGGTCCATCAGAGTCAATTGCAGTTTGAATGGTCAGGCGGCCTGGACTTGCTTCTAAATCACAATCATAAGGGACTGGGACAGTAAAATCTCCATGAACAATGTGTAATGCAACACAATTTGTAGGGACACTAGTATTGACAACAATTTCAGGGACAAAATGATTAGTTCGTGTAAAACTAGTTTCCAATGTGGCGATGTGAGTACCAAAGCCAATTGCAGGCATATCAGAAGGGGGTGTATCAACCAGGGGGTTAGTAAGGGAGGGGACTAGAGTTTGTACAACAAACTCTACACATTCCAAGTTAATAGCATCAATTTCTACATGAGAAACCTTGTTGTGCTCTTGTTTATCACTACCAACAGGGGCACCAGGTTGGTTATCAGTACAGTGCAAAATGGAAGCAGTTACTGTAGGGGCTGAAACAACCTAGCTTTGAGTTACAACCTGACTTTCTGCAATAGAATCCGTTACTATAGGTGCATCAGTAGAGTGCACAAACAACCTGGCTTTCTGCACACTTTGGGTTGTGCATTGGGAAACATCACAATCAGTTATAACAGAAGACAAAACAACCTGGCTTTCACTAAAGGAATAGCAACAATCAAAGGGGGGGGCTGGAGGCTACCTAGACAGATTCTTCACCAAAAACAGGGGAACAAGATTTACAAATTATCAAAAACAATGAAAGTACAGATAATAAAAATTATAACTCATACAGAAACTAATAAAATTATGCAACAAAAATTGTAATTCACATAGACTCCAAAGTGTTTAAAATAGACAAAAAGAAAAAAAAAACCGAACTCGTGCAAGAAAACTCATAGCAAATATTGCACAAAAGCATTTAAAACGAAAAACATCAAAGTAAAATTTACTTAATGAAAATAAATTACCCGAAGAGAGTTCAATTTCATCTTCTTAAATACAGAACTCTATGTAGTGATCGATCTAACACACAAAAAGCTAACTCTCAGCAACGACGGTTGATCCATTATGTTAATTCCAGTAAGTTCTAAGAGGTGTCGACTTTCCAATCGGTCGATCGAAGATTGAAAACGATTAAAGGAAGATGCAATTTAAAAGTAGGTGTATAATCGTAGAAATCTCCCCGTCGTGTATCTCCTAGGTAGGATAGATGCATATGAATTCAAAAGTACGGAGAAATTAGAGAGCCATTAAGATTTGAAGGAAATGGAAGAAGACGATGCGGAGATAGAAGAGAAGGAATATCTCAGGTTTGTTGCGACGATAATTTCAAATCCTAGGGATAAAGTTTGAGGAATAATTCATACTTTCATTAATTAAACAAAAATAATTTTACATAAGTAATCCAAACCCATTATCAGTGTGCCACAAGTAGAATAAATGAGACGGACATATACTTCCGTCCAAACCACCGTTCAAGTTACGTGAATCTCCCATAGCCGATCTAATTTTTCTCTATTCACTTGGTTTCTCATCTCGATCTCTCTAAAATGTGAAGTGCGATCATGGCGTTTCTTCACCCTTGCAGACGGTTTCCTCAAGGCCAAACAAGGGAAAGAGATTTATGGAAGAAAATAGAATTTTATAAATGTTTATGAAATACCATAATCTGGTTACTTTTCAATTTTAGAAGTCATAAATGTTTTGGGAAAGGAGCGATAAAGTTTGAAAGAATTATGTATTATCTTGAAAACTAACTACCTCGGACCTATCCGGACATGCAACAACCCGCCGTACAGTACAAATAGTCAACTGCAGTCCAACACATCCATACTATACAATGATTGTTCAGAAAATAATATCCATGAGCATTGTTCTAATTGTTTTTTAAACAGAAACGAAGGAAGCACGAACCACGTCTTCTCTCCTAGATCTTCCCGAAGCCACGAGCACTGGTTGCAAGCTCAGCTCCTACCTGAAACTGTGAGGTGGCCTCCCCCGTGAAGGGGAGGTCAGTACTTGGAAGCATTTGACAAGTACAATGACAATTATACTAAGTGTAATCGACATTAAAATTTCTAAGACCCTCAGTCTAGGGTGATATTATATTACAGGACATAACCCTCGGTTACCCCTTTATAAAAATTATACTTTATATCAAGTCAAGTAGTCGTCTCGTGGGCCCATATTCGTTTAGAATTCGTCATTTTCGTTCCCCGTGACCATAGGCCACGACAACCCCATAGGGTACCAATGAGTTCCGATTGTATAGCAAGGGCTCGGCCCAACTATATTTCTATACAATCCTTTAACTCAATCTAATACATCAAAATTGTATGGCAAGGGCTCCGCCCAACTACGTTTCCATACCAACCATATAACTTCATGGCAAGGACTCGGTCCAACTACGTTTCCATGAAGATCACAAATACATGGCAAGGGCTCGTCCCAACTACGTTTCCATGCTAATCACATTACATGGCAAGGGCTCAGCCTAACTACATTTTCATGCAATCCTAGAGTCCGAGTCTAATTTATTTTCATAGCCCAATTCTCAAGCAAACCCTATGCCTAGAATCAATTCACTTCGATAGCCTTTAGGCCTATCCCTAGCACACCTTAGTGTTCGCACAATTCAACCTTAAAGTATCACTTAAGACTACTTAAGGCATCTCTATTCACAATCCTATCTCTTAAGAAAGTGGGGGCCCTCTTTGGTACTTTAGATTCCAAATGGCTTTGCTCCACCCATTCTTTTGTCATTCTAGCTTCCATGAGTCACATTGCACACACAAAAACGTGGGGTGGCCCCCACTCATGTGGGAGGTCATCCCTTTGTGCCCGAAACTGTACAATCTGCCCCGAAAGTTGTATTTCTCAGACTGTTTTAATTATATTTTATTTTATCGGGCCAAATAAAATATATCACACGTTCCTGGTTATTATAGGACTTTAGAATAGATGTACATTCCCCAACTTTAATTTAGGAGTCTCTGAAATTCATTTCGGGCTGTTATTCGATAAATTACCAATATCGGTATTTGGGCCTCGTTTGACCAACGGGTCAACTCTATGCTCTTTATATGGGCATACTAAAAGATCCACCTCATATACATATCATCTAGACTAAGATGAATATAATATGTGATTCTGGACTTATCGGGCGGTCCCTGTTCCCGGCGTGGGCCCCACATGCAATTTACTATTCACGCAAAAGAAATAATAAAATTTTCAACTTCGCAAATTCGTGATTTATTCATCAAGGTTTATTACATAATTTACTAAAAAGTAAATGTGCTCGGGGACGGTGCTACAAGTTCACTCCCCCCCCCCCCCCCTAACGGGAATTTCGTCCCCGAAATTCACAACGCATATTCAAACAGAAAAGCATATTGTTCCTTCATCAAGACTTCCGTTTCCCAAGTTTCTTCTTCAACTCGGTCACTTTTCCACAGGATTTTCACCATTGGAACTTTCTTGCTTCTTAGCTTCTTTACTTGCCTATCAAGTACCTTTACCGGTTGCACAGCATAGTTCAGGTCTTCCCATATGTCCACGGGTGGTTTCTCCAATACATGAGATGGATCCAGCATATACTCCCTCCATCCCGAAATAATCGTCCTGTTTCGACCTTCACACAGATTAAGAAAACAAAGTTGACTTCACACTGTAGCGACACTGTTTGGCACTGTAGCGACATTGTTTGGCACTGTTTTGCACTGTTTGACATTGTTTTGTATAGATTTGTTTACCAAATAAGGAAAGGAGACAATTATTTCGGGACGGACCGAAAAGGAAAGCAGGACAATTATTTCGGGACAGAGGGAGTACTTCTTAAGCATAGACACGTGGAACACATTATGTATCTTCTCCAACTCCGGAGTCAACTGTAAGTGGTATGTTACGGCCCCAATTCTCTCAAGAATCACAAATGGCCATATATACCGTGGGTTTAGTTTCCCTCGGCTGTGAAATCGTATGATTCCCTTCCAAGGTGAAACCTTCAAAAATACCTCATCTCCAACCTTAAATTCTAAGGCTCTTTGGCTCTTATCGGCATAGCTCTTCTGTCTATCCTGTGTCGCCTTAAGTTTCTCACGGATCATCTTTACCTTTGATTTGGTGATCTCCACCAAATTCCGTGCTCTCGAGTTTGGCCATGCCAACCTCATCCCAACACAAAGGTGTACGACATCTCCTCCCATACAATGCCTCGTATGGAGGCATGTCGATGCTCACCTGATAACTGTTGTTATATGCAAACTCCACGAGTGCTAAATGGTTGTCCCAACTTCCTTGGAACTCCAATGCACAAGCTCTCAACATATCCTTCAAAATTTGTATAACCCTTTCGGATTGTCCATCCGTCTGTGGATGAAAAGTAGTGCTAAATTTCAGTTTGGTTCCCATAGATTCTTGGAACTTCAGCCAAAATCGTGATGTGAATCGTGGATATCTATCGGATACAATGGTTATTGGAACCCCGTGTAGCCTCACGATCTCATCCACATACAATTTGGCTAACCTTTCCAGTGTATAGGTGGTGTTGATAGGTAGGAAATGTGCACTCTTCGTGAGCCTATCAACCACGACCCATACGGCATCATAGTTCTTAACCGTCCGCGGTAGCCCCACCACGAAATCCATGGTCACGTGTTCCCATTTCCATTCAGGAATGGAAAGTGGCTATAATAACCCAGCTGGATGCTGATGTTCTGCCTTAATATGCTGGCAAGTAAGACACCTACTGATGTATTCGGCTATTTCTCTCTTCATACCAGACCACCAATAACTTTCCTTCAAATCACAATTTATTTTTGTACCTCCCAGGTGCATGGCATACGCCGATGAATGAGCCTCCTCTAAGATGGACTTTCGAAGCTCATCATCCGTCGGTACACACACTCGGTCACGAAATAGCAAGAGACCATCGTCTCTTTCCCTGAAATCCTCCACCGGTCCCGCCAGCATGCGTTCATGGACCTTCATAAGTTCTTCATCACTTTCTTGACCCTTCTTGATCTCATCAAGTAACGTAGGTCTCACCTCGAACCTAGCTAACAAGGCACCATCGCTAGATACCTCCAATTGGGCCCTCAATGCCCTCAAACTGGTCAACAATGCCCCGGACGAACTCTTTCGGCTCAAGGCATCCGCCACCACGTTGACTTTACCGGGGTGGTATTCAATAACTAGATGGTAGTCTTTTATCAACTCCATCCACCGCCTCTGTTTCATGTTTAACTCTTTCTGAGTAAACACGTATTTCAAGCTCTTGTGGTCAGTGTATATGTGACACGTCTCCCCGTAGAGATAATGTCTCCATATCTTCAGTGCAAACACCACAGCTCCCAACTCTAAATCATGAGTAGGATAATTTACCTCATGCTTCTTCAACTGTCGCGAAGCATAGGCAATCACCCTCCCATTTTGCATCAACACACATCCCAGCCCTTGGATGCTCGCATCGCTATAGACATCGTACCCCATACCCTGTTTGGGTAATGCGAGTACCGGTGCCTCGGTCAATCTCCTCTTTAGCTCTAGGAATCCCTTCTCACATCGGTCATCCCATACAAACTTAGCCCCTTTTCGAGTGTGCTTTGTCAATGGTGACGCCAAAACTGAAAATTTCTCCACGAACTTTCTATAATAGCCCGCCAATCCGAGGAAACTACAAATTTCCTTGACGTTCTTTGGCCTTTCCCATTCGGTGATGGCCTCAATCTTCTTGTTATCAACAGCAATTCCCGATCCCGAAACCACATGCCCGAGAAAGCCAATCGCATTTAGCCAAAATTCACACTTAGAAAATTTAGCATAGAGTTGCTTCTCTTGTAGTGTCTCAAGAACAAGTACTAAGTGTTTCTCGTGCTCCTCCTCACTCTTTGAGTAAATCAAGATGTCATCTATGAACACGATCACAAAGCGACACGAGTTTAATACGTTTTGAAATTTAATAGGGTGCGGCTACATGCCTTTTTTGAAATTAAATTACACAGGCTCGAGGTTCAACATACCTAACTTGGAGACTAGAAACTGGAATCTCTTTTCGTCCAGTGCCTTAGTAAACAAGTCAGCCAATTGAAGCTCTGAGCATACAAAGTACATGTTAATATCTCCTTTCTCCACGTGGTCCTTGATGAAATGATAGCGCAGATCGATGTGCTTGGTGCGGGAGTGGTGAACAAGGTTGCTGGTGATGGCAATTGCACTTTGAGAATCACTGTAGATCGGGATATGGCGGTATGTGTAACCGTAGTCTTTCAGCTGAGTCTTTCAGCTGACACACAGTTCTGCTTCTTAGAAGACCAACAGATTAACTTCTCACCCAAGAATCGGGCGCCTCCCGAAGTACTTTTTCTGTCCATTCTGCAACCCGCAAAATCAGCGTCCGAATATCCGACAAGGTTTAAACCTGAGTGCTTAGGGTACCAAAGGCCTAAGTTCACAGTTCCATTGAGGTATCTCAAGATTCTTCTTACGGAGGTCAGATGAGATTCTTTCGGATTCGCTTGGAAACGTGCACACAAGCATGTGGAGAACATTATATCAGGCCTGCTAGATGTGAGGTAGAGCAAAGATCCAATGATTGCCCTGTAGTTGGTAGCATCTACAGGTTTCCCTGAAGGGTCAGAATCCAGCTTGTTGTTTGGGGACATAGGGGTTTTCATGGATGGTTTGCCGTCAATGTGAAATCTTTTCAACATATCCAGGATGTACTTGGACTGATTGATAAAGATACTGTCTTGTAACTGACGAACTTGCAGGCCTAGAAAGAAGTTCAACTCTCCCATCATGCTCATTTCAAACTTGGTTTTCATCAGTTTCCCGAAGTGCTTGCACAGACGCGGATTGGAGGAGGCAAAGATGATGTCATCGACATAGATCTGAATCAGAATAATATCAGACTTCTGTCAATTGATGAACAGTGTAGTATCAATAATCTTTCCTTTTTAGAAACCTGAATCAACCAGAAACTCTGTTAAGGCATCGTACCAGGCTCTTGGAGCTTGTTTCAACCCGTAGAGTGCCTTGTTCAGTTTGTACACATGGTCATGGTGTTTGGAATCTACAAATCCTTCAGGCTGAGCAACATAGACTTCTTTCTCTAAGACTCCATTGAGAAAAGCAGACTTCATGTCCATTTGAAAGACAGTGAAGTGTTTGTGAGCCACGTAAGCAAGAAAGAGGCGGATTGATTCAATTCTTGCTACGGGTGCAAATGTTTCATCATAGTATATGCCTTCTTATTCATTGTACCCTTTTGCAACCAATCTATCTTTGTTTCGCACGACGATACCTTCTTCATCTTTCTTGTTCTTGAACACCCATTTGGTGCCTATGATGGATTTCTTTTATGGCTTTGGCACGAGTGTCCAAACTTGTAGCCTCTCAAATTGATTGAGCTCATCTTGCATGGCAATCACCCAATCTGGATTAGTGAGTGCTTCAGAGACTTTGGTCGGTTCAGTTTGGCTTAGAAAGCACGTGTATAGACATTCGTTCACGGTTGCAGATCTAGTGCATACTCCACGACTCGGATAACCAATTATTTGTTCAACCGGGTGAGATTTCGTCCATTTCCTTTCATGAGCCATAGGAATTGGAGTGATGATTGGTTGATCCGAGTCCTCATAAGGAATGGTGGTGTCTTGAGCAGTTGTGTTAGGCAGAGGAGATGATTCTGGGGTTGTATCAAAACCGTGATCCTCAACTTCTTCTTGATTGGATTGAGGAGTGGATGGTGTAGATGGTATGTCATCCGGACTAGGTAGAAGAGGGATCTGAGTGGTTGGAGTAGGTTGAGGTGGAATTCCTGAAGTTGTAGCTGGTGTGCATGGAGGAGATGAAGGTTGTGAATTCTCGTAGAAGTGTCTGAAGAGAGACTTGAGAATCACACCTTCGGGTACATTGTTAAGATCATCTTTATCAGAAGCCTGTGGTGCAGAAGGAGTCGAATCAGCCTGTAAGTGTTCTGTTGCGAAGTCATCCATTTCATAGAATGTTACATTCACACTCTCAATGATTGTTCGCCTGTCTCTCAAATAGACTCGGTAAGCTTTGGACTGAAGGGAATAGCCAATAAACACACCTTCTCTGGCTTTTGGGTCAAGCTTACTTCTCTCGGTTCGGTCATTCAGTACAAAACACTTGCAGCCAAAGATCTTGAAGAAAGAGATATCTGGAGTTCTGTTGAAAAGAATTTTATAGGGAGTCTTGTCGAAGGGTTTGTGAATGGATGTTCTGTTTTGTGTGAAGCACGCAGTATTGATTGCTTCTGCCTACATGAAATGAGGCAATCTTGATTGAATGAGCATGGTGTGTGCTGCTTCGACAAGTGTTCTGTTCTTTCTTTCAACAACTCCGTTCTGTTAAGGAGTTTTGGCTGCAGAGAATTGTTGTGTGATACTTTGAGATTCATAGAAATCAGTGAGAGTTTGATTCTTGAACTCGGTACCATTGTCTGTTCTGGTTATGCGAACACTCTTCTGTAGCAGGTTTTGAATAGTTCTGATAAAGGTCATAATGGTTTCCGCAGCCTCGTCCTTTGTACGAAGAAATTTTGTCCATGTGTACCTTGAGAAATCATCAATAATTACAAGTGTACTTGCGACCATTGATGCTTTGAACTCTCATAGGACCACACAGATCCATGTGTATCAACTGCAGCGGATGAGTAGAGGATGGAACGGGCTTTGACTTGTGAGAACTTCTTGTCATTTTGCATAGCTTGCAGGCACTGCAATGATTTTCAGCGGAAGACTTCAGCAGAGGAAGCCCATTCACAAGTTTCTTGGAGGATAAGATGGATAAATTCTTAAAATTCAGATGGGAAAGACGCATGTGCGACAAACTATTCTGCTCAGTCGATGCTTTTGACAGTAGACAGATGGAAGAAGTTGCTTGAACACTTTTCAGGTCAATCGTGTACAGGTTTGAGGTCCGGGTACACGTTAATAATGAATTCCCCAAGCTGTCCAAAATACAGCATTGGTCAGATTTAAACTTTACTTCCATTCCACTGTCACATAAATGTCCTATGTTCAGTAGATTGTGTTTGAGCCCTTTAACAAATGAGACAGTTCTTATTGTGACACTTGGACAGACAACATCTCCACAGCCAAGAATGGGAGATGAGACATCATTCCCAAATCTGACGTTCCCTCCGTAGCAGTTGGTATAGTTGCTCAAGAGGTGTTTCATTCCGGTCATGTGGGTTGAGCATCAAGAATCCAAGTGCCGCACATGACCGCCCTGCAAAACAATTATGCAGATTTAGGTACCCACCTCAGGATGGGTCCTCCCTTATCAACTGAAAACACCATTTTCAATTTGTCTTTAAGTTGTGATCCAAGGTCAACAGCTTTCTCACGTAATGATTTTTCTTTTGCAGGCTTCGTTTTTGCAGGTTCTGTGTTTGCAGTTTCAGTTTTAGCAGGTCCTGTTTTAGGAACCCACTTTTGTTTAATGGTGGAGGGAGAGTAGACAAGGCCTTTGTGATTGAATGGTTGTTTGGTGAGGTAGGGTTTAAAAATCTTTTATTTTGAGTCTGTTAAGATGTTTCCCAGAATGAACTTTGAGGGGGTATTTTAAATTTGGTAAGCAGAAAACTCCCTCACAAGTTCTATTCGTGGTTTCTTTCTTTTGTTTGTGCTCTCTCTGAGGTTTCAATTTAACAACATTCACATCACATTCATAGTTATGAGGATCAGGAACAGAATAACCATAAGCAATACTAGAATTATGAAAAGGGCGTTGTTCAAAAGATGACTTTGACATTTTCATCTTGGGACTCAAGACTGAATTACTGCTAGAATGTTTGTTTGAGATAGAACTACATTTTTTCTTAGAATAGAAAAGAGAACTTGAACAAGAACTAGTCTTCTTTTCTTCAAAAACTTTCTTCTTTCCTTTAGCAATTTCTTTCCTTTTCAGCCTCCACTCTTCCTTCTTCTCCACTCTCTTATTCACTTCTTGTCCTGTGAACAAAGGAGAAGAGAGATGAGTGGATGTTCCTTTTGAAAGCTTAGGTTGATTTTGTGAGGTGGGAGTCTCCTTTTGTGTAGAAATACTCGTGAAGTGAGGATTTGCTTTTGAATGAAATTTTTCGCCCAATTGATTAAATTCACTCAAAAGTATTTCCCAATTACTTTCAAAACCTTTCTTCTCAGATTCAAACATTTCTCTCTCATTATCTAGAGTTTTATGCAAATCCTTAAGTTTTTGGGCCATTGGAAAAATACAGGGTTTCTTTCCAAACATAGAGATACCAATGGTTGGAGGTGGGTTTAAGGGATGTCCCAGGTTTGGTACATCCTTCACAAGAGCGTAAGGATTTACACACTCATCGGTTGAGAAAACTTGTTCTAGGTTGTTATAGCTCTCATTTAGGTTAGAATAGTTGAAGGGAGTTTCCACCTTTGGGTTCTTTCTCTTATCATCTTCTTCTTTAGCACATTCTTCTTCACCGGTATACTCCATTTTGTCAAAGTATTCTTTTCTCATGTAATTTAAGTCATAAAGCTGAATGCAATCAACTTTCTTTAAATAACATGGATTAGACATGTCAAGTCCGGATCTAGGATTGTAATACCGGTCATCACTAATTTGATTAAGAAAAATAGTTTGTTCTGATTGACTTCTTCTAGCAATCAGATCTTCAAGTTCTTTGATTTTACTGAAAAGAGTATTTCTTTGATTATGAAGACAGTTTTTGTCAGCCTTTTATGTACTTAGCTCTATCTTAGTTTGAAACACTTTATGTGTAAGATCAGCAACTTTGAGTTTGAGCACATCAATTTCAAATGTCATCTTTTTAGCAACTTCCTTTTAATTTTCAAGATGTATGCTTAAGGAGGTTTTCTGGTCAAGACACTCAACTAAGGCTTTGTAATTATTGTCTAACTTCTCCCCTAGTTCCTTAATGGTGTCATCCTTATCTTGTAAGGATTGACCTTGATTTGATTGTTGTATTAAACTGAACTCGAGTGTTCTAGGGGAAAGGGAGAGAGATGAGCTCTGCAAACCCTACAACTAAGACGGCGACGCCGTCGCCGGCCCAACCGCCGCCGTTGGGGAATATTTGGGCGGGGGGAAACGCTCGTTTGTTTCCGTACTTCTAGATAAGGAAGATGCTACTCTCTCCGCTATTCCTGCCATACGCTACAAAGGGATGCCTGCTGCGACTTTCTCTGAGGAAGACATTCAAATTCTTGCAAATAAACACAAACGATCTTTGGTTGGTTAATTTTATAAAGGTCGGCCTCCTATGTTTGTTCTTCGCAAATCTTTTGAAATAATAGGATTTAAGGGAGGTTTTCACTTGGGGTTGCTTGAACAAAAACATGTATTAATATGTTTTGACCTGGAGGAAGATTATATAAGATGTTGGAATCGCCAAACTTGGGATATCCATGGAAATATTATGAGGGTTACCAGATGGTCCCCTGATTTTAGACCAAATGTTGAGTCCCCAGTGGTACCGGTGTGGTTAACCTTTGAGGGGCTACCAATACATCTTCATGATAAAAGAGCCTTGTTTGTGATTGCTAATTTAATTGGGAAGCCTCTTAAACTTGACATTGCAACTGCTACGCTGGCCAGACTATCTCTTGCACGAGTTTGTGTAGAGCTTGATCTCACCAAGGAAATGCCCAGTAAGGTTTGGATCCAAACTGGAAAAACAGGTTTCTCTCAATCAGTTACTTATGAAAATCGTCCTTTCTATTGTATGTCCTATTTACACTTGGGTCATGAAGTCAGTAAATGTCCCAAAAAACGTTTGGATGGGGGGAACAAGTTACAGGCTGATGTGCCTGCCTATACAGGTCCCAAATGGGTTCAAAAGGCTGCTACAAATACTCAGCTTACAAAGGCTATTACAATAGGGGCTGTAGGGAGTGGGAATGTAAACACAGTAAAGGGGAAGGACAAAAATACAAAAAATGAAGAAGCTACTATCATAGATAAGGGGAAGGCAATTGTTGTTTTCCAGCAAACAGGATCCTCTTCTCATGAACTCTTCTTCAAAATCTCATGTTGTTGATTTGACTGAAGATTCTGAAACTGATACTGAGGAGGTCTTCCATGAGGATCCACCTGCAGTAAATAAGGAGACTAATACCAAGGCCTATGCAAATGATAATCTTCATCATATCATACATGAATAGATACCTGGTCTTTTCTTATCAACAGACTGTGCCACAGTTCATGATGATTTCTCCATTCATTCTTGTGAAAAGTCATCAAACTTTGACCGAGAACTAGCAGCAAAGGAATATGGTTCAGATACAGATGTTCCCCACAATAATGAAAGTAAACAAGAATGGGAAGAAGCCTTACCTGGTTTGATTTCTAAAGTACAAATTCTGACAGATTCCAGAAAAGTAAAGGAAGATTCTGAGCTTCTCTCAACAATTGTTCAGTCACCACATATTATCCAGGAGCAGAATGAAACAGAGGATGGGTTCATAAAAGTTGGAAAAAGAAGGAGGAAAAAAGTTCGGTTTCAGCAAAACACTAGCATGGTAACAAGGACTGCTGCCAAAAGGCAGGCTCAAACTAATACCACACTCCCTCAATGAATGAGCTAATTTGGAATGTGAGAGGTTTGGTGCCTCCGAGCCAAGACTATCTCATCTTGTTTCTAAATGAAGGATTAATTTTCTTATTACTATAGAGCCTATGGTTGATTGTAATAAAGCTGGGTATTTCAAGATGGTCTTGGGTTTCACAAATGTTCTTTTTAATTCTAGAAATAAAGTGTGGCTGTTTTGGGACTCCAATAGTATTATAATCTCAAATTCTAGTCGGGGTTCGCAATATGTTCATTTTCAATTCACTCTTGGGTCTACTACTGGTTGGATTACTGCTATCTATGCCAAACACACTCATTTAGAGAGGAGGGAGCTATGGGGGCAATTATGTCAGTTTGCCAGTCATATAAATGGGCCTTGGCTGGTGTGTGGTGACTTCAATACTATTATGTATAATACTGAACATAAAGGGGCCTCAATACCTAATCTGACAAGCATGTTTGAGTTAAAAGACTATGTTTCTCAATGTAATCTCATTGACATTCCTTACTCTGGGTGTCAGTATACCTGGACAGGTGTAAGATCAAGAGAGAGACTTTGGAGGAGGTTAGTCAGATGCCTATTTAATGAGGCTTTTCTAGATTTTTTTACAAGATTACTGTTACCAATCTTAATCAGGCTCCTTCTGATCACTGTCCTATGTTGATTCAATGTCTACAAAATATTCAAACAGGGCATAAACCTTTTAGGTTTCAAAATATGTGGATTTCACATAACTCCTTTCTCAGTACAGTTTCACAAAGCTGGAATAGTAATTCCATTGGGGGTGGTATGTATGGTCTAGTTACCAAGTTACAGAAACTTAAAAAAGATTTGAGAAGATGGAACAAAGAAGGTTTTGGCAACATATTTGATGACATCAATTTCATTGAACAAGAGGTTGCAAAGGCTGAACATAAGTATATTTTGTCATCTACATAGGCTAATAGAGAGGAGTGGCAATTACAAAAAGCTTTGCTTCTAAATAAATACAGACTCGAACGGATTTGCTTTCTTCATGATTTGAAAGAAGGGGATCCCTCGGTTGGCTAGCTTTGACATGAAGCAGCGAGACGCCTGGTAAGCCTTTTCACTTCTTTTAGATTCCTCGGGGCCTCCATGTCCATTATGGCTTTTACCTTCTCAGGGTTCAGCTCAACTCCTCTCTCACTCATCATGTAGCCGAAGAATTTTCCGCCCTTGACGGAAAAGACACATTTCTTGGCGTTCAGTCACATATTGGCATTCTGCATTATGTCGAACACCATTTCCATATCCTAGATGTGGTCCTCCTCTTTCCTGCTCATGATCAAGATATCGTCCACGTAGGCCTCCATGATTATGTCAAGCACCTCTTTGAACAATATCCCGATCATCCTCTAAAATGTTGCCATTGTGTTCCTTAAGTCGAACAACATGACGATGTAGCAGTACACGTCGTCCGATGTGACGAACGCGGTCTTCTTCGCATCATCTGGGTGCATGAATATCTGACGAGCAGCTCAAAACATGTCATTTTGTCTACCGGCAGGTCAATCCTCGGAACGGGATAGGGGTCCATCGGGCAGGCCTTGTTTAGATCTGAGTAGTCCACGCACATCCACCAAGTGGGGCCCTTGGGGGCCAGCACCATGTTGGACAGCCATTCCACGTGGATAACCGGATGGATGTGGTGATTGTCGAGCAGCATGGTGACCTCCACTTTGATGAAATCCCGTCGTTCGGAAGCCATGTACCTCTTCTTTTGCTGTACATGTTTTACATTAGGCGGAACAGCCAACCCGTGGCAAATTATTTTGGGGTCTATCCCAGGCATATCTTCCTGGCCCGAGCGAACAGAACTTTATAATTTAGGAAGACGAGGTCACCCACTCTTGGATCTTTGCTTCAAGATCTAGCAGTGTGGCCGGCTTCGGATGAGCGACAATGTCTGCCCGCCGAACGGTTTCTACGATACTATTTACCAGCATGTCGCAGTCATTCACTTTCTCCATGGCCTCCCTGTAGCCGGTCCTAGCCGTATGTGGGTCAGTGTGGGCAACTCCTACCCCGGTCTCCGTGGGGAATTTCATGCAGGAGTGTCGCACGGAGAAGATGGCCTCAAGATCATCCAGCCCTGGTCGGTCGAGGATAGCATTGTAGGCGCACTTCAAGCTAACGATCGCGAAGGTCACGAGGGTCCCCATTTACTGCAAGCCATCTCCTATCTCCGTTGGCAAGGTGATGGTCCCCTCAGCATCTATGCAGTCTCCTGTGAATCCTGCTAGGGGGGTCCGCAGGGGAGTCAGCTCACCTCTGCTCAGATGCATCCTTTAGATCACGTCCCAGTACAGGACATTGACGTTGCTTCCCATGTCGAGCAGGATCTGCCGCACGATGGTGTTCTTGATGTCCATGCTGATGATCAACTCGTGTCTGTGCAGTCTTGGGGACTTTGGTAGGTCGGCCGGCCCGAAGGTGATGGCTTCTATTTTGCTCTTTTTGGGTAGAGGGGGCGATATGGAGCCCACATATAGGGCTCGTTCAAACTTCTTTCGGCCGGCCGGAGTGTCACAGGTTTCCACCCCGCCAAAGATCACCTTGATCTCCATCTTTTTGTCACCTCGAGGACCGAAGGAATGCTTCGGGCATTTGTCCGCACTGCGGTAGGCCATGTCTTTAAGCTCCGCCTCCTGTTGTTCGTCCCTACGCTTCCAGGTGTCGGGCTTCCTGTAGGGGCACGCATGTGGTGCCCCCCTAACATATTCTCTGAAGTGCCCCCTCTGAATGAGATCCATGATGGCCCTCTTAAGGCTGTTGTAGTTGTTCGTGGTGTGGCCCCTCTGGCGATGGTACTAGCAATAAGCGTCCATGTGGGTGCCCATCTTTACCGTCTTATTCGTGGGGGCAGCAAGTATCCCATTGCCCTTTACATTTTTGTAAATCTAGGCTTTGGGGAGCGCCGGATGGGTGTACTGGGTTCAACCCTCCAGCTGGACATCATAGGACGTGTTGTAAGGCACCCTTGGGGCGAACCCGTTGTGGCACCCTTGGGGTGAACCTGTTGTTCGTCTTCTTCTTGGCTGAGGGGAAGTCCCTCGGTCTGGGGCCCAATCGTTCCGCCATCTTGCGAGTTATGGTGGTTGGAGCCCCGACCCGTTGGATAATCTCTACCTCTACGGCTGCGTACTGAACCAGCTCGGCCCAGTGGCCCGGCCAATGACCGGTCCGGGTAGGCCCGGCCAGTGATCGGTACGGGTAGGCCCGACGCGAGGGGTTCCCGGTGCGCGCTTGGGTCACCCAAAAGCCGAACCGGCCTATCCGGTTCGGGCCCGGTTCCGGGCTTTTTAATCTTTTTTTTTCAATTTTTTTAACTTTTTGGGTTGGGCTGAGTATTTTGGGCAATTTGGGGTGGTTTGGGGTGTTGGGGGTGGGAGGCGGGTTAATTAGGAAAAGGAAAAAAAATGACGCGAGGCCCGAACCCAGACCGGACCCGATGGCTTTTACGTTTGCCAACACGCAACTTTGACTGTAATTATATTTATTTACGTATTAGTAAACATTAAAAAAAGTTAATATATTGGAAATTTACATTAATACAAAATTATTAATATTTTATACTGCCTCTGTAACCCTAGAATCTTCCCAGTTTGATTCTTTTGGGTCAAATTTTATAAACTTTGACCATTAATTATTCAAAATTCACATTATGTTATGATTAAAAAATTTATTTCATATACCTCATTGTGAAACATATTATTTGAATGTTAATTTATTATGAATTTTATAAATATAAATATGTAGATATTTAGACTTTAGAGTCAGAGTTCAACTTAAAAGACCTTGAAAAGTCAAAATGGGAAGATCTTTGTGTTACGGAAGTAGTACATAATATTTTTATTATATATATTATTAGAAAATCATTGTCAAAGTAAGGTGTGTGAATAGTGCAGAAATTCCAATGTTCCAACTTTTATGGAGCGGAGGAAGTATATCCTTATGAATTAATCACTTTTTGATTTCTTTAGCCACGGCTTGCAGCTTGCAACACCCTCTGATAGTCTGATGGCTTTTTGCCTTGGTTGTTTTTAGACCGACCCTTTCTTGGGTGTGCGTCTTGCTTGATTCGTTGGTGACCAACCTTGTTTGGTAGGTTGCCTACTTGCCTTATAGTTTTGGATGCATGTGTACATGTTATTTTTCGGATGATATATATATTTACAGGTTCATCCAAAAAAATGAGACACTGATATAAGTGCGTAATTAAGCTCATATTCTAGTGGGCAAAATGTCTGATGGCGCATGTTACGAAACAACGGAATATATATTTTTACTGAATACCAAAACACTCTTGATAGACCAACTTAATACTTCAATTCCAATTCTCAAAACATCTACTGATTGTTATGAAACAAGTCTCAAAACCCTAATCATGGTATGCTCTCTAGTAGATCATTTCTTGCGGCATGTTGCATAGTGTTTGCATAGTGTTGCTCGCAACATCCAACAGCTGCAAATATTCATCCGCTCCATCTACAAGAAACTGTAGAAAAGGCGTTTAGGTTACTGTTTCACAAGAAAAAAAGAACGTCAAAGACTATGATCATTAATCTGGAACATGTCCTTCAAATATTACTCGCTCTGTAATCAAGTATTTGTTCTTATAGGTTTATTACTGAGATAGTAGGAGAAATATGGTGTAAAAGTGGAAAAAGTAAAAAAAAAATCAAAAGGAAGGGTATTTATGTAAAAGAGCAGAAATAGGGTAAAACTAGCCAAGTTAGGAAAATGAGCAAATAATAAAAACTCTCCCAAAAGCAATAAGGAACAAATAAATAAAGAGCAGGGAGCATCATTTAAGAGTTATGATCTCACATATCTATATTTCATTCACAAAGATCTGATTTAAATAGAGTACATATCTAATCAACTAATTCTTAAATAATACTAACTCTGTCTCACCATGGCTGTCTTGTTTTAATTTGGCATGACTATTAATAATGTGATCGAAAATTAAAAGTTATGATTGAAATTTGAGTAGAATAAAGTGATATGATAACAACCACATACTTCTTGCCAAAAAAGGAAACATGTCATTCATTTTGAGAAAACTCAGAAAGAATAGGACAACCAAAATGGAACGGAGAGAATAAGATCTATGCTAATAATATGTTAACTGTATTTACAATACATATCTAAATACTTGGGACTAATTCAATACGTATTTATCCTATAAGTTAACACACACCTACAAGCTAGAGCAAAGATATCAATCATGTGCAACTTGACTAACATTTCTTCAAACAATCCTTTAGTGAGCACATGTCCGTTGTTCAGTTGTCGGAACATAAGGCATGCATATTTCTCCATTCTCGAGCTTTTCTTTGATAAAATTGCGATCACCTTCCACATGTTTTATCGTGCCATGTTGTCGTCCTGGTGTGGTGATTGCTAAAGGTTGAATTGATACCTACTACAGCAAGGATTACACTTCTGAAGTATTCAAATTGTCCATAAGTGAATTATGGACTTGTTGTATAGGTTCATTCAATTTCAAACTACATACTTTCTTCGATTCAAACTGTATAGTTCCATAACTTCTCACAATTCGATGGAATTTTCTTGATGAACATAAGGCATGCATGTTTCTCCATTCTCAAGTTTGTTTATAAAATTGGGATCAACTTCCACATGTTTCATCTTTCCGTGTTGTACTGGATTATGTGCAATGCTCATAGACATCTCTGATGGAATTTCTCAATTCTTTTAATACTCGTTTTACCCATGACTTCACATACCCCTTGTGCCATTGCTCTAAACTCGGCTTATGCGTTGCTTCTTGATACTACATGTTGTTTCTTGTTTCTCCAAGTACCAAGATTGCCCCATACAAATGTACAATAAGTCGATGTAGATCGCCTATCAGTATTATTCCCGACAGTCAGCATATGTAAATACCTCTACGGGTCTATTTTGAGTTTTCCCGAATAGAATTCCTTTTCCAGGGGTCACCCTTAGGGAGCGTTTGACTCAAGGAACGTCAGATTACCATGGGAATGGTAGATTACCGGGTATGTTAGATTGATGGGAATGTTTTAATTTGTAAACCATTTGTGTCTCGTTATGATTAAGGGAATGTAATATTAAGTTGTTTGGTTGAATGATATTTTATATTGCATATTTGGTGAATTACTTAAATGCCCTTTAAATATTTGTCTCTTAAGACATTAAACTTATTACAACCTATAATTAAAGTAATTAAAATTATAGAAAAATAAAAACATCTTAATAAAACGTCTTAAAACAGACACTTTAGCCCTATAATCGAAGACAAAATTGTCAACGGCAATGTCATAATCCATAACTAAAAAAAGACAACCCTATAAAAGGAAATTTTTTAACTGATATCTAAATTTTTCTTTTTACAATACAGCAAGACAGGTTTGGAAGAAGCTTAAAGAGAATTTAGCCCTATAATCAACAAATTAAAGATAAAAACTGAGAAAAAGAACAGATTAAAAGCGGTTAAAGAAAAATCAAAAGAAGATTTAAAGAGAGAGTAAAAGAACACATACAGAAACTTGAAAAATAGAGAAAGAATTTACCTGATTTTGAAGGAGTTCCGAGCTGTGTTCAACGGATGAAAAGAGCTGCGTTGGGTTCAGTGGAAAAAGAGAGCCGTTCGTATAATATTTTCCTCTTATTAATGAAGCAGGGGTGTTTTTGGAATAAAATTAATGATCAACCGGGAATGTTTCAAAACCTAAGGCCTAAGTGGGTTTCACATGAAGGGCCATGTGATTACCTTTTCACTTTTTGGGAATCTAACATTCCAAACAAAAAATCAAACCCACGAACCAAACACATGTATCTTACATTTTGGGCATCAGATTCCGACCTGTATAAGATATGAACTCGAACCAAACATACCCTTAAGGTAGTGAGTAATTCTATAGACAGCTCTAAGATGTTCAGTTGAGTTGTGCATGAACTGGCTGACTAAACTAATTGCAATGCTATGTGAGGTCTTGTGTGAGCTAGATAAGCTTACCTACTGGTTTATGATATCTAGTCTTATTCACACCAACCTCATTTTCACTTCTTCCAAGTTTTTTATTTAGATCAATTGGAATTGGGACAGGTTTGCATCCGAGGAGACATGTTTCTTTGAGCAAGTCAAGTACATACACCTTTGACATATCACAATCCCTTTCTGATCTGGCAGCTTCCATACCTAGCAAGTAGTTGAGATTTTCCAATTCCTTTATCTTGAATTGTTCAGCTAAGAACTTCTTTATTGCAAACAACTCTTCCTCATCATTTCCCATCAACACAATGTCATCAACATATACAATTTATATTGCAACTTTACCTTCTGCACTATGTTTGATGAATAAAGTGTGATCTGATTGTGCGTGAGTGTAACCCCTTTTCTTCGGTCTTTTCAATATCCCCAACCAGGCTCTAGTAGGAGATTGTTTGAGTCTATATAACACTTTCCTTAGCTTGCACACCTTTCCTGCAGTACTATCATGATCAAATCCAGGTAGAACTTGCATAAAAACTTCCTCTTCCAAGTCCTCGTTAAGAAATGCATTCACGTCAAGTTGTAGTAATGATCAATCCAAGTTTGCAGATAAAGAAAGAAGAACTCTTATAGTGTTGAGCTTGGCAACTCAGATTTGTATTTGACGATGAAGATCCATTTGCTGTCAACAAGTTGCTTGCCTTGTGGAAGTTTTGTCAATTCTCACGTTTGATTCTTTTCTAATGCCCTCTCTCCACTTTGAAATACCTAGAGCTTCATGTATCGTTTTTGGAGTTGCATCATCAATGGGGTGTTTGATACACGTTCTAACTCCTTTCCTAATGGTTATTAGTTCGCTCCTCAAGTTACCTGTTCGCTCCTCCTCCTGTCCTCCACATCAATTGCAGAAATGGGCAGCACTAAGCTTTCTTCTCCATTGTTCCATTTTCTTTCTTTTTTCTTTTTTCAGTATCTACTTCTTACATACTCTATAGAAGTTAAACATATACATGTAAACTACCGATATAATGGTCTATCATGTGCAACAACACTCTTCATTGTGCCATTTTCTTTCTCCTTTACTTTTTCAGCATCCTTCTTATATACTTCCTCCGTCTCTTTTTAGTTGCAACAGTCAACATTTCACGTTTGCCAACGCACAACTTTGACCGTCATTATATTTAATTCTTTATTAGTAAAAATAAAATAAAAATCAGATTATAAAACTTAGTAATGAGACGAATTTAACAATATTTTTCAAAAAAATAATTCACATACATTAATAAATAAAATGTAGTCAAAGTAAAGTACATGAATAGTGTATATATTCCAATGTTGCAATTAATGTGATACGGAGGATAGTAGTTTATACTCTATTACTCTAGATACCTAAAATTTAATTATGTCTTAATTTTCAGTTTGAAAGCTTAAGACTTTAAGTTATGAAGTGACCATTGCATGTAATTACCTCCATTTAATTTATGAGAGGTGATCGAAATACTTTGAAAGAATAAGATTGAGCAGATAGATTTGCACCACCAGTACGAATGGATTCACCGGTTGAATCGGTGCTAATATTACCAGATGTTAGGGTTCTCATGGCTGATCACCGGCTGAGGTGGTAGCGGTTGAGAGAGAAAAAATATGAGTTAAAAATGATCTCACAGATCTATATTTCATTCACAATGATCTGATTTAAATAGAGTACAAATCTAACCAACTAATTTCCATCATTTGCAATGGAGCCAAACACTCGCTATTTTTTGGCTTGGGAATATGATGGACTAAAGCAAAATGGCTCACTAAACTGTTTGCGCTTCTTTGTTATGAAGCAGCAATCAGTCTATGCAATTTTCATTGTGGGTCATCCGGAAACAGTCTCAGTGTACTTTAATACAGGGATAAGGTTGCGTACATCCGACCCCCTCTTACCCCACCATAGGTGGGAGCCTTTGCGCCACTAGGGTAATGATGAAGAAGAGACGTATCTAACCAACTAACTCCTAAATAACAGGATCTATGCTAATAATATGCTAACAATATTTACATCAGATCTCGAAATACATGGGACTCATTTAATACGTATTTATCCTATAAGTTAACATCATTTACAGATATACAAGTAGGTTTGAAGGTCTGGCACATTGACATAGGGATGAAACAGAACTAAGCATTTGCATGCAATATCTTAGACAGAAATTTCTCTTGTAAACCCTTTATGTACACCTTTTGTAGTATTTTGTCATCTTAAAAAAATGAAGTTGTCTGTGTACACAAACAAGGTGTACGAAAGGTGTACAAAAAGGTGTATACCAAAAATGATCCATCTTAGACACTCTTTACTATTCAACCAATTTTCCAACATGTAGCAACTGGCAAGAGAAAATTGGCTATGCGCTCAATTATATTAAAAGATGCAACCTCATTTATATTTAAATTTATATTTATACTAAAAAAGTGAAGTCATGACATTCAAATAAATAAAAAAACAGCGTAACCCGAAACTTTAACTATCACATTTTATTGATGATCGAATTAAGCATTTGCATGCAATATCTTAGACAGAAATTTCTGCTATACACCCTTATTTGTACACCTCTTGTAGACAACAATTTTGTCGACTAAAAAAATGCAAAACTTTTATAAGTTGCTTGTGTACACAGACAAGGTACACGAAAGGTGTACAAAAAGGTGTATATCAAAAATGCATTGAAGTGTAAAAAGAGGTGTACGAAAAGGTGTCATCGTCGTCATCATCATGACCCCAGTGCCGCAAATGCTCCCACCTATGGTAGGGTAAGGGGGTCGGATGTACGCAGCCTTACACATGTACTTGTTATGAAACAGAAAAAAATAAAAAGCAACGGGGTAAATCGTTTCCCAGATAATCAACGATAAAAAATACCGTTGCCCAGAGCCAAAAGGTTAAAACCAATTTTATTCCAAGATGAGCCCGAATGAATCCTAACATGGGGTTTAAATACCCATCTACTAATTCTCAAACTAGGAAACAAAATCCTAGAAATCCTAATCAACTCCAACTAGGAAACAAAATAATAGTGATCCTAATCAACTTCAAATAGGAAACAAATAATAGAAATCCTAATTAACTCCTAATAGGAAACAAATAATAGAAATCCTAATTAACTCCAAATAGGAAACAAATCAGGAAAATTAAAAATAAGAAATATTAATTAAGCAGCCCGCAACCAGCCCACGAAGGTGGGCTCAAGCCCGTTCCCGCCTGCAGTAAACCGACAGCCCCTTGGGTCTCGAACCCTCCTCTTGCACACAGCTCCACTGCTCTCCCTGCTCTCTATCAATCCATCCTTCTTCAAAATAACCTTGTCCTCAAGGTTGGAATCTAAAAACTGCCTCACAAAGCTCTTTTTAATCCTAGGATCTGATTTAAATTGACTGTTCTCTCTTTCTTTGCGCAGAAGAAGCACTTCATCAACTCTTACACCAAAAAGGAAAAAAATATCTTCCCCAGTTTCCTCTCTGATTTCTATATTAGCCCCGTCCAATGTTCCTATGATTAGGCACCCATTCAGTGCAAAATTCATATTGCTATTCCCACCGGCCTCTAACAGGACAACTTTTGAGGGGAATGAAGACCAATCAAGTCTACCCTTCCCATCATTCTTCTTCTTAAATCTGTATATGGTATCCTGAAGTGACGCACCACTTAGCAAAAATTGTTGTTTAAGTCTTAAAAGTTTTCCACTTTCTGTTGCATCGTCGGGATCAAAGACAACACAAATATGGTGAGCACTAGAGTGAAACTGTGTAGCAGATTCATATTGACCACCGTTAACTTGAAATAAGTTTATGTCCTCTGCACTGGCTTTGGCCTACTAAAGTCTAAGACTATTTGTGTTCTTTGTTTTATAGCCAGGAATTGGAACATCATATGCAACCGTCTGTATGACCTCCCCACCAATCCCTTTCCGGGAGCCATTGGGGTCAACATGATCATCAAAAAAAAGAAAAAAGTCTGACTGGAAACACAATGTCATACGTTGCAACTTCCCAGGGACTGAATTTCTCAAGCCAACCTTCAGTAACTTCCTCTTGTCCAGCTTCTGTAATGTGTTGCTTGTGTAGTTCATACTTGTACCTCAATCCATAACCCCATGCTGGCGAATCTAGGGTTGCCATGGAATCAAGAAAGCAAGAAGCAAGCCTCCTCGACCCACAACTTCCTACTGCTGCATCTTTCTCTGGCTCAGCAATTTCCTCAAGTTCGCATGCAGATGCTGACGCAGAATCCAGTGACGCGGCTGTCGATGAGTGCCCTTCTCCCGTTGGCGGCATAAAAGTCTTCATGAGCGCAGTGAGCGCAGCCAAGGAGGTTGTGATCTCTGTCAGTTGAACTCCTCGAGCATCCACTTTCTGGTTTAACAAGGCTAGTTTGGCCTCCACCACTGTCAAAAGCTCCATGTTCGATTTCTTCATTCCGGCGGGAAAGGAGTCCGACAGGTCGGACCAATTGTTATGAAACAGAAAAAAAGAAAAATCAACGGGGTAAACCGTTGCCCAGATAATCAATGATAAAAAATACCGTTGCCCAGAGCAAAAAGGCTAAAACCAATTTTATTCCAAGATGAGCCTGAATGAATCCTAACAAGGGGTTTAAATACCCATCTACTCATTCTCAAACTAGGAAACAAAATCCTAGAAATCCTAATCAACTCCAACTAGGAAACAAAATAATAGAGATCCTAATCAACTTCAAATAGGAAACAAATAATAGAAATCCTAATTCACTCCTGATAGGAAACAAATAATAGAAATCCTAATTTACTCCAAATAGGAAACAAATCAGGAAAATTAAAAATAATAAATATTAATTAAGCAGCCCGCAACCAGCCCACGAAGGTGGGCTCAAGCCCGTTCCCGCCTGCAGTAAACCGACAGCCCCTTGGGTCTCGGACCCTCCTCTTGCACACAGCCCCACTGCTCTCCCTGCTCTATCAGTACTAAAGCGCAGAGTGTTTCTGGATGACCCATGGTGGTGTACAAAAAGGTGTATACGCCAAAAAAGTGTATACTAGAATCCGAGCTTCAAAACTCATTTCACTTTAACAGAAGCGTGCCAAAGATGCATTGAAAGGCTTTATGATAATGATTTAATACCAATGTGAACAGTATAACTAATGAAAATTACCTTGTCTGCTTCTGCCAATTTCTTGCATATTCTTGCTTTCTGTTCATCTGATATGTCATCTACTTCAACAATGAAATCATATATCTGCAACACACATTGCGCTAGGCTAAAAATATCATGCAGACTGCGTAATATAATGAAGTACAAACATGGCAGAGATATTGGGATCCTAACCTGAGAGAGAATCTGAGAAACTGGATACCCTTCGGCTATTACACTATTCACTTCTTTGTCAGCTAAGTCAAAGTTTCCACTCTTACAAGCTGAAAATAATGCATGAACAACTTCCTTTGGGATAACCTGATTATTCCACAGCATGTTAAACTAAAAGAATGATTCAAAACAAACAGATACGAGAGTCCGAGGGAAATTATATCCTACTCATTTATTGAGTTAAACTCATGTCAAGAGCCAAAGACAGTGGCAAACTAGTTGCAAGTTGCAACTCATGGAAAATAAAGTTGAAATTGAAAGTCTGGTTTATTCAGCATTTCAGCTTACCCCAGAGACATTAATCAGGTCCCTGGATGAAATAGATGATCCAAACAAGCGAGCAGCACTCTGCAGCAGATACAGAAAACTTAAACCCCGTCAAGTCAATAACATTTCCTTCAAAATAATTATTGATAGGTGAAACTCAGAACATACATGAAATCTCAACCAGGAAAAGGAACATTCATTTATGATTATTAAACTCTTTCATGCATGGAATGCATGACTACATCCAACACAGAAAAACATAGCACTTTACTGACCTCCTTACTTTTCATTTTTATTTAGGAGGTTTGATTGTGATTAAAGCCATTTTATGGGAACATTTTGGTAGGTGATGGGGAAGCAGTGACAAACCACGACCTGTTCACGTTCACTGTCTTAATTGATTAGATTTGAGGTTCGGAAGATTCACATATCACTCATGATTTGGGAGAAAAGAAATTGATGTTTCTGTTCTTCTCCTGACTGCAAAAAGAACAAAAGTGAAAAATGTGCCTTGAGTCTGTCGCCTTTTTGGCCTACCATAATTGGGCTTTATATCACGGTCTCAGAGTGAGCTTGAGTGTGCTTAAACTACACTATGAACACCAACTGGTCAACTAGGCCAACCACACCTTGGCTCAACTGGACGATCATAGGTCAGTGGTCAAGTAAACGATTCAAGGCAGTAACATGGAGACCAGTCTCTGGTCAAAGCCAGTCAAGTTGTGATGCGAACTATCAACCAACTTCAACCCACTCTTTCAGCATGTAGTTAGTAGCTGTGTTGGATTGATTGTATGGGCTTGTAAACACCATAGGTAGGTTCTTGGGCTACACTGATACGAGCACTACCCTATTTAACATAAATCCCAATAGGGATTTTTCAAAAGTTTATAAAAGGAGGGGCAAGAAGGTAAATAATCAGAGAAAGGAAGCGGAGGCAGAAAATAACGGACTAGAGGAAGGGGAATAGTCCGCAGAGGGTGAAGAAACGAATAAAAGCAAACGGAAGCGGAAGGGGAAAGGCACTGGGAGAGCGAGATCCTCTCGAAAGATCTCAATTTTACTTTCTGCTATTTTGTTCCTTTATAGTTTTTGTTCCCAGACTCTGTTTTTGAGTTTTCTCAATAAAGACAATAATATTAAGTTGGAGTGTGTTGTGACAGTTTGTTGGTGAGAGACCTTATCATTTGGTATCAGAGCAATTGACGATAGCCTTATCTGCGCATGGTCTTGACCCGATCGAGAATGGAGCAACGTGTGGAAAATCTGGAAAACACCCTAGCGGAAGTGAGAACTGCCGTGAATGAACTGCTTGGCTTGCGTGAGACCGTGGCCGAATTGAAGAATATAATGTTACAGGGTGACCGCCATAGGAGAAGAGGACGGTCGCAGGTGTCTAAGCATCATAGCCGGGACGAAAGCGTGAACTCGTCGCATACCCCAAGTAAGTCTAACAGCTCTCACGCTTCATCCCATATTCCGGAAACTTCTGTCAATTGATGCTATGCTCGCACGGGCAGGAAGGTTGATTTTCCTGTTTTTAATGGGGAGGATGCACATGGGTGGATAATTAATGAAGAGAGATTTTTCCGGTTGAATCAAGTTAAAGACAATGAGGAAATAGAAATGGTGGTGGTAGCTATGGAGGACAAGGCTTTAAATTGGTTCCAATGGTGGGAGGAACGGACTACAGCTCGTACTTGGGAAAATTTCCAGGACGCTGTTATTCGACGGTTGCAACCAGAGATGGTTCAAAACCCATATGGACCGATGCTTAGTGTGAAGCAGACCAGGTCAGTTATGGAGTATAGGGAGAAATTCGAACGGGTAGTAGCCCCCCACAGGAACACTGACAATGAGATGCTTAAGGGTATTTTCATGAATGGCCTGAAGGATGAAATCAAAGCCGAACTGAAATTGCATCCAACTCAATGTTTGACAGAGTTCATGGATCGGGCACTTCTCCTGGAAAAGAAAATTGCAGCTTTCGGGGTAAGAAGTTTCAAGGAGGAAGATAAACGTGGATGGAAAGAACGTGGGGGAACCATTTCCAGGTATATACTCTGGAATGACGAAATCAAAAACAAAAGTCAGATCACACGAGACCTATCAGATCCGAAAGTTGACACTAAATTCAAAGGTGAAGAGGCAGTCAAAATAGCCAAGACTGGGCAAAGTGGTCAAAGGCTATCTCAGGCAGAACTACAGGACAGGAGTAGATGGGGTCTCTGTTTTAAATGTGGGGATAAGTGGAACAAAGAACACAAATGTAGTATGAAGAATTATCAGTTGGTGCTTCTGGAAAAACCAGAAGGAATGGAGGAAGAGGAGGACTCAGGAGTGAGTGAGGAAGAGGATGTTCCTGTTGAGGAATTAAAATCTCTACAATTAACGATTCTGAGCAAAGAAGGCATTTCAGTTCAGGGCACTTTTAAGGTTACAGGCTATGTAGCACCGATACCGGTACGCGGAATCGCGGAAACGCGGACACGGGTACGGGGATACGGCAAAACAAAAAAAGTAGGATACGGATACGGGGCCATATTTTTAAATATTAAAAGTTATGGGGGTGTATTTACAAATATTAAAAGTTACAGGGGTGTATTTATAAATATAAAAATAGATTTTTTTGGAAATATATACATATAATATCCTATGAAATATACAAAAAAATATTTTTTTTGGATATATATATATATATATCCTATATATACATATATACCCATTCATTACGTATACATCATAATATTTCTCATATACACTAGTGCATCTCGAAATATAAATGTAGACATGTAGTCGATAAGTCATTAATTTAAAATGAGAAATAAGTCAAACAACTACAATCTTGAAATTAAAAGTGCAAGTACCAAAGTTCTAAAATAATTAAGATAGAAAACAATATTTTAAAAGCTCTAACATCTAATACATATTTTCACTCGAAGTATTAATTTCCAGAAATAATATCTTCCAAAAAAACTTCCAATGATACGGGTATCCGTCAGGATACGAGTATCGGAAACTTTCAAAAAATTACAAAAAAAAATGGAAACTTTTAAAAATTACAGATACGGCCCGGGAACGTACGGTACGAGTATCCTAGAGTATCGGATACGGGAACGTATCCGATACGTCGATACGCTACCCTAGGGAAGTATCCGTGCTTCATAGGTTACAGGCCATTTAAAAGGCCATGAGAAGGGTAAAACCGTAATCATACTTATTGATTCGGGTGCAACCCACAATTTTATTTTTCAAACGGTCTGCACAACTTTCAATCTTCCTGTCTGTCAGACTTCTAAGTTCCAAGTAGAAATGGGGAATGGAATGAACATTTACAACCAAGGGAAGTGTGAAAAGCTTCCAGTTAGAATTCAAGGCCTATGGATTGAACAAGATTATTATATCTTGGACCTAGGAGGAACGGATTTGGTGTTGGGCATGGAATGGTTGGCTAGTTTGGGAAAAGTGGAGGCTGATTTCAAACGATTAACTATTCAGTGGGAAGTGGATGGTCATACAAGGTGATTCATCTCTGAGTAAATCCACTGTTTCTTGGTGTGAAAGTATATTAGAATATAATTTCACACTTGGAAAGGTTTGATGAAAACGTTGCAGGGCAAAGGAGAGGGTTATTTTATCCATTGTGAAGAGTTGACTACTGAAAAACCAGAAATTGGAAAGGAGTGGGAAGAGATAATTTCAGAATTTCCTAGTGTTTCAGGCTCCTCAAGGTTTACCTCCTAATAGAAGTTGTGATCACGCTATCAATATTAAAGAAGGCGATACCATTCCCAACATTAGACCCTATCGTTACCCTCAGTACCAAAAAGATGAAATTGAGAAGCTGGTGCATGAAATGCTGAAGGTAGGGATAATCAGACCAAGCAACCATCCTTAGTCAGTCCCATAATTCTGGCAAAGAAGAAGGATGGAGGATGGAGGTGCTGCGGAGATTATAGGGCCTTGAACAAGATCACCATCCCAGATAAATTCCCAATACTGGTCATCGAGGAGCTTATAGATGAGCTGGGACATGCAAAAAATTTCTCCATGTTGGATCTTAAGTCAGGCTACCATCAAATCCGCATGAAAGAAGCAGACATTCACAAAACCGCTTTTAGAACCCACGAAGGGCATTATGAATATCTAGTGATGCCCTTCGGATTAACAAATGCTCCCTCCACCTTTCAGTCTCTAATGAATCAAGTTTTAAAACCCTACCTCCGGAAATTTGTTTTGGTGTTCTTTGATGACATCTTGGTTTACAGTAGAAGCTCAGAGGAACATAAAGAGCACCTCAGACTACTACTTCACACTCTGGAGGCGAATCAGTTGGTGGGTAATAAAAAAAATGCAGATTTGGGCAGACTCAACTGGTGTACCTTGGCCATATCATTTCCGGACAAGAGGTGCAGGCAGACCCTAGCAAGATCCAAGACATGATTGATTGGCCTCTACCTCACAACTTAAAAGGATTGGGGGGTTTCCTGGGGTTAACAGGATATTATAGGCGATTTGTTAAAGGATATAGCAAAATCGTTAATCTTCTGACGAATATGCTTAAGAAGGATGGATTTCAATGGAGTCCTGAAGCGATAGCAGCGTTTGAAAAACTGAAAGTAGCTATGACATCACTACCAGTTTTAGCTACCCCGGATTTTGAGAAGACATTTGTTATCGAGACGGATGCTTCAGGGACCGGAGTTGGGGCAGTCTTGATGCAACAAGGGAGACCCATAGCGTACATGAGCAAGGTGTTATCTGCCCGAAATCAGAGCAAGTCAGTTTACGAAAGAGAACTATTCACCATAGTGTGGGCCATTCAAAAATGGAGGCCTTACCTTCTGGGACGAAGTTTCGAAGTGCACACGGATCAAAAGAGTTTAAAATTCCTTACCGAACAAAGGTTGCTCAGAGAAGACCAACAGAAATGGATTTCTAAATTGATGGGATATACTTTTGTTATTAAATATAAGCAAGGCTGTGAGAATAAAGCTGCTGATGCTTTATCCAGAAAAGGTTGCTTGAGTCAGCTTGACATCATTATCAGTGGTTACTTGTCAAGAGTGGGAGGGTTTAGAAGAAGAATTGTTGAAGGATGTTCAGTGCCAGAAACTGATCCAGGATCTTCTTGCTCAGCCAGAGTCACACGCAGGATTCATATTGATAAAAGGACTGCTGTACTACAAAGGCAGATCGGTAATTCCAAAAGAATCACCCAGAATCCCAACTCTCTTAAAAGAGTTATCTTAGGACCTTTAAAAGAATATCTAATGTTGTGTTCTGGGCAGGTATGAGGTCGGATATCCAACGATATGTGCGGAGTTGTGACATCTGTCAGCGCCATAAATATCAGAATTTGACTCCAGCCAGGTTGCTTCAACCGCTGCCTATTCCTAGTCAAATCTGGGAGGACATTAGTATGGATTTCATCGGAGGTCTTCCTCGAGCCATGGGTAAAGATTCTATATTAGTGGTGGGCCGGTGGCTGATCGACTAACAAAGTTTGCACATTTTATTGCTCTATCTCACCCCTATACGGCTAAAGGAGTTGCAGAAGTTTTCATCCAAGAGGTTGTCCACCTTCATGGGTTTCCTAAAACCATTGTCTCGGATAGGGACAGTATTTTCCTAAGTGCATTATGTTCCAAGTTATTCAAAATGGCGGGGACAAAGTTGAAGTACAGTACTGCCTATCACCCCCAAACCGATGGGCAGACTGAAGTGGTGAATCGATGTCTTGAAGGTTATTTGAGATGCATAACTGGGAATAAGCCCAAGCAGTGGCCGAAGTGGTTGTCCTGGGCGGGCGGAATATTGGTACAATACCAATTATCATGCATCCCTAAAGAGCACTCCTTTCAAGGCCCTATATGGACGAAATCCACCTATATTAGTCAAAGGAGATACCAGCTTGACCCCTGTGGACGAAGTGTCCAAATTAACAGCTGAGCGAAATGAAATGTTGCAAGAATTGAAACATACTCCGTAATTTGGAAGTAGCTCAAAACCAGATGAAGCAACAAGCCAACAAGCATAGAAGCTGAGTCCTCGGTTTTGAAGTAGGAGATAGGGTATTCTTAAAAATACAGCCCTATAAACTAAAAAGTTTGGCTAAACGAATAAATCAGAAGCTGAGTCCTCAGTTTTATGGTCCATTTGAAGTGGTTGAAGTGATTAATCCGGTGGCCTATAAATTGAAGTTACCGGAAGGTTGTGCAGTTCATCCGGTGTTTCATATATCACTTTTGAAAAAAACAGTTAACCCAGATATACCTTGCCAACCACTGCCTTCTTGCATCTCAGAAGAATGGGAGTTACAATCCCAGCCAGAAGAAGTAATCGATTTCAGAGTTTCAGCAGCAGGAACTCGAGAGGTGCTGGTTCACTGATAGGAATCAGGCCCATTAGACTAAGAATAGAAATAATAACAACAATAAATGTAAAGACAGTATAAATAGCTTGGAAAGGGGAGTTAGTAGTAGGCTTTTGGACTCTTTGTCTTGGGACTTGGGAAGACTGAGACTAATAATCTCTTTCTTGGGAGCTTCGGCTTTGGGGGCTTCTGCCTTTGTACAGATTACTGTTCATCTTCTTGGATTCAATAAGGTTTTTCCATTGTGTTTCTTATTCATCTTTCTGTAATTGTTCTGGATTCCTGGAGGTTCTTAACATTGGTATCAGAGCACGTTGATTCTGTGGATGGAAGTGACGCCTTTGAAGATGGATTTATGGATGAACGAACTGGAGGAGAACCAAAAGAGATTGAAGGAAACATTCGAGAGGAATCAACAACGAAATCAACAACAGATGAAGGAGATGCTTAAGACGATGCAGGCAACGATCGCGAAATTGGCGGAGCAACATCAAAGTCGTTCGCGAAGTGGATCGCATGCCTCCTCTGCTTCGCATCGCTCCTCGCACAGTACCTCACACCATAGTCATCGTTCGTCGCTATCGCGCACAGGTTCGCAGTCAGAGTCGCGAACTACTTCCCATGGCTCGCAATCGCGAACTTCAGGTTACTGTTCACAGTCGCGAAACAGATCACATATGTCGCACACTTTGCACCATTCAAATCCTTCTTCGTATAGCTCTTCGCAAAGTTCTTCGCAGGCAGATTCGCGAAAGGTTTCTTCGCAGAGTTATTTCCCTCCCACTCAGAGTTCGCCTCCTTCGTCTAAAGTCTCTTCTCGGAATTCAGCTAGGTCAAAGACGGAGGAATTACCTCTATTCCATGAGGTTGAAGTGTACGCATGGATAGAGAGGATGGAAAGATATTTCCGAGTCCAAGCTATTGCAGAAAGATTTAAAGTGGACCTTGCAGCAAAGGCAATGGGGGAAGCCAGAGGCGGCCATAGGGGGAGTTGGGCCAGGCAATGCCGTGGGCCTCTCATGCCAAGGGGGCCCCAAAAAATTAAAAAATACCTATTAATCCCCTATTATGTATGTATAATAATAATAATAGAAACAATAAATCAGTTTTCTGGAATCTGGATGATTTGCCGACTCTGAAATTACGCATACCGGCATACGGCTCCAACTCTGGAATCTGGACGATTTGCCGAAGACTTGAAACTCTTGAGGAAAAAGAAATCCTTTGCTGGTCTGCTGCTGCTGGCCGCTGGGTCAGTGGGTCTGTGTGTGGTCGCCGCCTGCCTCCAATAATCCTCCGTGAGTAAGGTGAGTTTGCTCTCCTATTTCTCTAATTTATATCCTAACTCCTAAGTAATATAATGATTAATGAAATACATATACTATACGTCTATAATCTGATCTCTAAAGCATAAATGATGGCATAAATGTATTACGGTATGCCCTATTGGATATTTATGATTTGCCGGATATTTGTATGTATTGCCGAAGATATGTGTATTTCCCAAATTTCCGGTGCAAAATGTATTACGGTATGCCCCAAAAGCATAAATGATTTGCCCTATTGGATATTTATATGTATTGCCGATTTGCCCTATTGAATATTAGTGTATTACGGTATTGGGTATTTAGATGAATAAGATGATATTTGATAAATAGTAAAATACATTACACATGAAATAATTAATTTCATGATAATAGTAGTAGCAAAGTAGCTATTTGTTTAATTTGTCACTGTATTTAGAAGAATAGAGGTTTTAGGTTTTTTGTTAATTAATTTGTGGCTTAGCTATTTTATCGATTGAAAAAAAGTGTTAGCTACTCTTGAATTGATTGTAGTATTTTTATTACTGATTTTGCACTTTCAAAAGTCAAGAAGAATAGGCCAATAGGGTGTTACACGTACAAGTTTGTGATGTATTTTGCAAATGTTTGTACTATTGTCTTTAAAACTGATCCTTTTAGATATTAAAAATATTATATCGTACACTTTGAATACGTTTTTTCTATATGCTGTTTTTTAATTTAATTTATCTCTTTTCAATATGTTATTTTGCGGCTTAAGCTTTTTTCTGTCTAGGGCCTCCGAAATGCTGAAGACGTCTCTGGGGGAAGCTGCAGATGGCTGGTTTCAATGGTGGGATTTTCAAAAGAGAGAAGATAGTTGGGAGGCTTTAAAGGAAGATTTGATCAGGGATTTTCCACCTAGATACCGGCAGAAGACATGGAAGACAGCAAAACCAGAGTCATCGAGGTCTTTGCATATCTCTTCGCATAGCTCTTCTCATAGCTCTTCGCATCAACATTCAAAAAAATTGTTGCAAGTAGGAGCTCTCACCTCGCAATCGCCAGTTCTGTCAAAAGTTAATTCTCAATCTGCACAAGATTTTTCCCAGTCAATAAAGAAGATTATGATGGAGACAAATGAATCTGTAATCAAGAAAGTGAATAAGAGAGATGAAATCAAGGAGAAAAGACCAGTTAGTCCATGGCCAGATTATGTTTCTTTTAATCTTGCAGAGGATGTGGATTTAAATTCCAGCCAAGTTTCGGTTACTGACAAGCTTATCCAACCATGTTCCTTTGAAACTAGAGTTCTAAGGATTTCAGAAACTAGTACAGAGGCTCAGGAGGAGGAGGTTGAGACCTTTTCAGGAGAATCTGCTATTATATGGGGAAACCACTCACAGATTCAGGTTGATGACAAACCAGGGGTTGAGAGCATGTTAGGCTACTCCCAGCTTGTCTTACATGATTCATTTAAAGCACCTGGAAATTATCTCATGTTGGAAGACATCTCTACAAAGACAGCTCTATTCTTTCCTGATGTTTTTGAATTCATCACAAGGATAATACAGAGAATGACCCTTAAGAACTACCAGCTAGCTCTAGGCGAAGTTGTGGATACATCAAAATTATCAAAGAATCTCTATGGTGATCCGTTCCATTCTATGGCAAGATTTTCTGGAATGCCAGGAATTGTTATTTCTTCTGAATTTGCATTGGAGCTTCCTGATTTTCAGCTGATGGGTGCATTATACAAAGAAACAAAGCCTAATCTTAAAGTTGACAGCAAGGTGTGCAGTATAATGGAACAAATGTTACTTCGGGGTCATGATGGGGGAATACAATTGGAGATTGTTGAAGACTTGAAGTCTTAAACTCAGAAAGAGAAATACAGCATGACTCAAGTTCTCTTAAACTTTCTTCTGACCTGAGTGAGGATGAAGTTTGGTATGAGCTATTCAGTGTGAAGTCTCACTCAAGAGATAGGATGAAATCAGAGGCAAATACTGTGCTAAGGCTGATCAAGAATTTTCCATCTAGAAGACTAGAAGTATGGGAACTGCTGCTACCGCCATCAGCAAGGTACTGGGAAGGGAGAGGAACCCGGAGGAAGCTGAATTCCAAGCTTGGTTTCTATCTCCCCACCTTGAGGACAAGGTGGATGTTTAGGGGGGGAGTATTGATAGGAATCAGGCCCATTAGACTAAGAATAGAAATAATAACAACAATAAATGTAAAGACAGTATAAATAGCTTGGAAAGGGGAGTTAGTAGTAGGCTTTTGGACTCTTTGTCTTGGGACTTGAGAAGACTGAGACTAATAATCTCTTTCTTGGGAGCTTCGGCTTTGGGGGCTTCTGCCTTTGTACAGATTACTGTTCATCTTCTTGGATTCAATAAGGTTTTTCCATTGTGTTTCTTATTCATCTTTCTGTAATTGTTCTGGAAAGACCTACCACAGTTTGAAGATTCATGGGAAGATTGGGAGTTGCTGAAAAAAAATATTCCTGAGCTACACCTTGAGGACAAGGTGTTTTTAAAGGGGGGGGGGGGGGGGGGTGATGATACGAGCACTACCTTATTTAACATAAATCCCAATAGGGATTTTTCAAAAGTTTATAAAAGGAGGGGCAAGAAGGTAAATAATCAGAGAAAGGAAGCGGAGGCAGAAAATAACGGACTAGAGGAAGGGGAATAGTCTGCAGAGGGTGAAGAAACGAATAAAAGCAAACGGAAGCGGAAGGGGAAAGGCACTGGGAAGTTGTTCGGAACTGGGGAGCGAGATCCTCTCGAAGGATCTCATTTTTACTTTCTGCTATTTTGTTCCTTTATAGTTTTTGTTCCCAGACTCTGTTCTTGAGTTTTCTCAATAAAGACAATAATATTAAGTTGGAGTGTGTTGTGACAGTTTGTTGGTGAGAGACCTTATCATACACACTCATCTTGTATGTCTATATGCGCCTCCTCCGCATGTGGAGAAGGATACGTTGGCATCATAATTACTTTCTCACTCAAAATTTGTGTTCTCTCTCTCGCTACCTGATCTCCTAGTAGACATTAGAGTGTATCTTACTTGTAAGTATGTTATACCCCTACGAAGATCACCCTGTGAGATAGTACTGAGGGTTGAAAGAGCCTGCAATTAGAGCAAAGACACGCAAGGTTTTAAAAAAACAAGATATTTCTCAAACCATATGAAGACTAAAGTGGGTAAAAATATACATCAACCAGAGAGAGAAAAATCATGCTAAAACCCCATCAATAATTTATCCACACCTCTGAGTCCAAGTTAAGACCTTCCTCTTTGCAGATGTGTAGGATTCGACTACTCATAATATCTTCTGTCAGTGGTCTGAATCTAAACTTGGCACATCTAGAAGCAAGTGGCTCGATAATCCTACAAAGTAAAAACCACACAGATAATCAAACATGCAAAGAATTATGATTACTTGCATAACAAAAAACAGTTAATTATTAAAAACAAAAATCTAATAAGCAAATTGAGCCTACTTGAACACAACAAAGTTGTGTATATAATATCATAGTCCATATATTATATTATTAATATATCATCAACTTAGGAAGTGAAGACGTGGTATGATTAGCTTAGCAAAACTCCCTATAATGGATGCAAAGACAGCAACCCAATAGACTAGGAAGTAGTGAATAGTGATTGTCAACACGATTATTTGGTAGCCCGTGTATATCCAAATTAGTGAAGTAGCCATTCCCATATCTAAGCTTCACAGTTAAAAAAATGAAATCATGCAAGAAAACAACAAACTTTTCAAAACTAGATGAGAGAGGAAGACCATGCACAACTAAGAATTCAGTTAAAGGGGCAAAGGGAAAGGGTGGGAGAGGAAAACTGAATGGAAACCAAAACATTTAAAGAAAGACTTTCAACAAGCTAACCTGCTGATGTAATTACAGATAAAGAAAAATCTTGTGACTTTGGAGTATGTTTCCATTGTTCGTCGCAAAGCATTCTGAAAAAGCGCATGTGTATAACCTATCAAAGTTTAACCGTGAGTAGATGTTTAAAAAAACAGACTCACCTGAGCATCTTCAGTCATTGAATCTGCTTCATCAAGGATTATGATTTTGAAAGGTGGGCAAGGATAACCACTAGAAAAAACAGACAAGATATCAGATATTTTAGCAGACAAAGAAGTAACAGTTACATTAAAGAAAGGAAGGGCAAATTTTAGGAGCAGAAACTGTAATGGACTTGAGAAGACTGGTACCTTTTGTGTCCAGAACCAACAGCAACAGCAGCAAAATTTTTTATCTTTGTGCGAACAACATTTATACCACGGTCATCACTAGCATTAAGTTCCAACACCCTTGACTTGTACATTTCAGGTCTACCAATGTAAACAATGCTACCAATCACACACCCATGTTTTAGCAATGCATGCTCAAAATGCGCTCGATAACCAAAGAGTTAAAAAATGACTCTCGAATGGAGCAAAACAAAAACATGACTTTGTTCTCTAAAGTAAAAAAGCAATGTTGGCATGCAGGCACAAGTAGTCAAAGCTTATCTTGTATTTTATGACTCCATTATTGAATATTACATGCCAAATAAGATCATTTACAAATGCTTACAGTCGTTTCAGTACATAGCTAGAACACTCTGTTGAGATTTGATATGATTTCCTTCCTGATTTTAGTATTTATTGTACAGATTGTATCAAATCAGGAATTAAATACTTATTGATGTGCATATGATTCTTTCCTTGTAATTATTTGCCTTATAAATAAAGACTTGCTGAGAGTAGTTTCTCAAGCAATTTCATTCAAATCAGTAAATTCAAGTTGGTATCAGAGCCTGGTCCTCACTTTCCCTAGTCGTCCCTGCAGCCAACCTTCATCGAGACTGGTCTGCCGGCACTAGGAATAGAAGTCCTAGTCATTCCAGATTGTTCCCAAGTCAGTATACGTCATATCTCCTGCAAGCAGCACGACTCCTGACTCTTCCATCATATGCTTACAGTCCTGCAGTCTTGTGTCCTTTGTCTTTTCTGGGAATCCCCAAATAACTTCTGAAAAACTTAACGGCAGAAACTACATGGATTGGCAAGTTTCTGTTGAAATGTTGTTCTTAGGCCAAGGTTTGTCCGAACATTTGACCAAAAGAGCCGATGAGATAACTGCATCTGAAAGGGAAAAATGGACTCAAGCCGACCATCAATTGGTTGTTATTCTGTGGCAGTCCATTGATCCCAAACTGTTGATCCACTTCCGCACATACAAGACGTGTTATGACATATGGAAGAAAGCTCGAAGTGTGTTCGCGAATGATGTCCAACGGATTTATGACGTTGTTCATAGCCTTGCAACACTCCAAATGTCCGACCATGACCTTCCATCATATGTGAATAAGGCACAATCCATTCTTGAAGAGGTTAAGGTGATGTTGAGCGAAACTGATCTCCCTAAAGTGTTTGATAAAATTGATAAAATGTGTATGGTGTTTGTTTTCCATGGACTTCATAGGGATTTTGATTCCGTGCGAAACCAGATCCTAACGAATCCAAACATTCCCACGGCTGAAGACCTTATTGGTCGACTGTTGAGAGTTCCTGCACCAAGTGGAATTGAAAGTGTTGGTCCTCACGTTGATTCAGAGTTCTCGGCTCTTGTCTCTCGTTCTAGCTATGGCGGTCGTGGTCGTGGTCGTGATAGAGGAGGACGTGGCACTGGTGGTCGACCTAAGTGTAGTCATTGTCAGCGCATGGGTCATACCAAAGATAAATGCTATGAAATTATTGGTTGGCCTGACAAGTCTGTTAATGTAATGCACTCCGAACCGGTGAAACTTGGGGAAGCAACTAAAAGTGCCCTGAATGTTCTATCAGATGATGAATATAAAGAGTATCTACAACTTAAGGCAGCTCAGCATTCCTCAACAGCAGTCAACTTTACCGGTAACTCTACAGCTTGTCTTTCTCAATCAGGACCCGCCAAATCTTGGATCATAGATTCTGGTGCCTCTGATCACATTGCCGGTAATCCTTCTTTTTTCTCAATGTTATCTCACCTAAATCAGCGCACCATGTCACCCTTGCTGATGGTTCAAAAGTTAAAGTCATTGGCGTTGGACAGGCCACACTTCATCCTTCTTTATCTCTTAATTCTATTCTTCTTATCCCTGGTTGTCCTTTCAACTTGGTTTCTGTCAGTCAACTTACACGTCATCATAATTGTGTTGTCACCTTTATTGATGACTCTTTTTCTGTACAGGACCGGAGTACGGGACAGATGATTGGAGCAGGATTTGAATCTCAGGGTCTATACTACTTTCAGACTTCCTCTTCAGTTGCTTGCACTGCTATGGAGTCTCCTTCTTTGTTTCACCAACGTTTAGGTCATCCTAGTCTCAATAAACTGAGGAGAATGGTACCTCAAGTTTCCAATTTACAGTCCTGAGCCTGTGAGTCGTGTCAAATTGGTAAACATGTTAGAACCACTTTCCCAAAAAGTCATAGTCATGCAGAATCTCCCTTTTATCTTGTTCACTCAGATGTTTGGGGTCCAAGTCGTGTCAGTTCTGTTTTAGGATTTCGGTACTTTGTTATCTTTGTTGATGATTTTTCAAGATGTACGTGGCTTTATTTAATGAAAGAACGTTCAGAGTTATTTGGCATTTTCAAAAGTTTCTGCAATGAAATAAAAAATCAGTTTGATCATACCATTCGTGTTCTACGTAGTGATAATGCCAAGGAATATTTCTGAACAAATTTCAATGAATATATGGCTACTCAAGGGATAATTCATCAATCCACATGTCCCCACACGCCTCAACAAAATGGGATTGCCGAAAGAAACATCGTCATATCATTGAAATAGCACGCACACTACTGGTTCATGCCAATGCCCCACTAAAATTCTGGGGAGATGTTGTTCTCACGGCTGTTCATTTAATCAATCGAATGCCATCTTCTACATTGGATAACAAAGTACCACACTCTATCTTGTTCCCAAAGGACCCCATTTTCCTAGTTCCTCCCAAAGTCTTTGGTTGTACTTGTTTCGTACAGGATCTTTCCCCTGGTCTTGACAAATTATCTCCACGAGCAATCAAGTGCATATTCCTTGGCTACTTTAGAGTCCAAAAAGGGTACCGTTGTTATTCACCTTCTACTCATTGTTTCTATACTTCTGCAGATGTCAATTTCTTTGAGGATCAACCGTATTTCACTTCACAAGTGGAAGTTGAATCTGTCTCTCAGGTCTTACCCATTCCTCATCTTACTCCATTGTCACCTCTCAGTCCTCCATTGTCCTCTGCCAAACCACTCATTACTTATCAGCGTCGACCGCGGTCTGCACCTAATGAGGATGTCACTAATACTGACCCTGCTGATTCACCTCCAGCTCCAGCTCCTTTACCTACTCCGGACCAACCCGAGGCACCTGCTCAACCTGATCTTCCAATTGCAATCGGAAAAGGTATACGTTCCACTCGAAACCTGCATCCTATTTACAACTGTCTAAGTTATCATCGTCTATCTCCTTTCCATTATGCTTTTGTGTCTTCCATCTCTTCTGTTTCCATTACTAAAACTGTCCAGGAAGCTCTTGCCCACCCAGGATGGCGCCAAGCTATGCATGATGAGATGGCTGCATTTGAAATCAATCGTACTTGGTCTCTTGTTCCCCTGCCCCATGGTAAATCTATTGTTGGTTACCGATGGGTGTTTACAATCAAAGTTGGTCCTAATGGACAAATTGACCGGCTGAAAGCGCGTTTGGTTGCTAAAGGGTTTACTCAAGCGTTTGGCTTGGATTATGGTGACACTTTTTCTCCGGTTGCAAAGATGGCTTATGTACGTTTGTTCTTATCTATGGCAGCTATGCGCAGCTGGCCCTTACATCAGTTGGACATAAAAAATGCATTTCTTCACGGTAATTTAAAAGAAGAAGTTTACATGGAGCAACCACCTGAGTTTGTTGCTCAGGGGGAGTGTAGATGTGTGTCGGTTGCATAAGGCCTTGTATGGTCTTAAACAGTCCCCACGAGCGTGGTTTGGCAGATTCAGTATGGCTCTCAAACAGTTTGGGATGATTCAATGCAAAGCAGACCACACCGTGTTTTATAAAAGATCTTTATCTAATCAATCCACTTACCTTGTTGTTTATGTTGATGATATTGTAATAACAGGGGATGATCATGATGGCATACAGAATCTTAAACTATACTTGTCCCAGCAATTTCAAACAAAAGATTTGGGAGGACTTCGTTACTTTCTTGGAATTGAGGTAGCTCAATCCAAAACTGGCATTGCCATATCCCAAAGAAAATATGCTCTTGATATTTTGAAGGAAACCAGGATGACAGATTGTAAGCTGATCGATACTCCAATTGATCCAAATGTTCGACTTTTGCCAGATCAGGGAGAGCCTATCTCCAATCCTGAAAGATATCGACGACTTGTGGGGAAGTTAAATTATCTCACTATGACCAGACCAGACATCTCCTTTGCCGTGAGCGTGGTTAGTCAGTTCCTCAATACGCCATGTGATAGTCATTGGGATGCAGTTGTTCGAATCCTAAGATACATCAAAGGTTCACCTGGAAGAGGACTGGTTTATGCGAACCGGGGTTATGACAATATTACTGCATATTCAGATGCGGATTGGGCCGGCTGTCCAAATGACAGGAGATCAACTTCAGGGTACTGTGTTCTCATTGGTGGAAACCTAATCTCTTGGAAGAGCAAGAAACAGAGTGTTGTCGCTAGATCAAGTGCCGAAGCAGAGTATCGAGCCATGGCTCTCACTACTTGCGCACTTATATGGCTGAAACAGTTATTGTCTGAGTTAAAGTTTTGCAAACTGAAGCCTATGAAACTAATCTGTGATAATCAGGCAGCTTTATACATCGCTTCTAACCCTGTCTTTCATGAACGAACAAAACATATAAAAATTGATTGCCATTTTATTCGTGAAAAAGTCATTTCTGGAGAAATCTTCACATCCTTTGTCAATTCAAATGATCAGTTAGCTGATTTTCTCACTAAGTCACTTCGAGGTCTGAGGATAAGATATATTTGTAACAAGCTTGATGCATATGATATCTACGCACCAGCTTGAGGGGGGAGTGTTGAGATTTGATATGATTTCCTTCCTGATTTTAGTATTTATTGTACAGATTGTATCAAATCAGGAATTATTTACTTATTGATGTGCATATGATTCTCTCCTTGTAATTATTTGCCTTATAAATAAAGACTTGCTGAGAGTAGTTTCTCAAGCAATTTCATTCAAATCAGTAAATTCAAGTCACTCTTTAGGGTTGTTTACTTTTTTCTATTAAGCCCTGTCTGGATTAAGACATCTGTTTAGGTTAAGCTGTCTGTCTAGAATCTAGATTAAGTAATACTCTCTCTGTCCCTTAAAACTTTGTCATATTTCCTTTTTAGAACGTCCCAAAAAACTTTAGCACGTTCCCTTTTAATCAATTATTTTGTGGTTTCTGTTATTTCTCTCTGCTCTGCACAAACCCCAATCACACAATTTTTACTTTATTATTCTCTGTGCCGGTAAATCATGGCAAAGTTTTAAGGGACGGAGTCACGGAGGTAGTATATGTATATGAGGCTGTTATTTTGTATGCTGAATAAACAGTCTGAATCGAGTACAATAATCAATTTAGTATTATTCTTAGATTATAATGTGAATGAAAAACTTCATTTATTAATATAAATCAATTCCACCAAATGCATTTAAGGCCCACCAAAGAACTTCTCGAGGTACCCTATCATATGCCTTTTCTAAGTCAATGAACACCAAATGCAGATCCTTTTTAGCGTCTCTATACTTTTCCACAACTTGTCTAAGAAGGTGAATGGCCTCAGTTGTTGAGCGTTCAGGCATAAAACCAAATTGATTCTCCAAAATTTTCACACTTTTACGTAGTCTTTGCTCAACCACTCGCTCCCAAAGTTTCATGGTGTGACTCATAAACTTAATCCCTCGATAGTTAGCACATTCTTGTACATTACCCTTATTTTTAAATAAGGGAATGAGAGTACTCTTCCGCCAACTCACTGCCATTCTGTTGTTTCTCCAAATCATGTTGAAGAAACGTGTTAGTCACTCGATGCCTTTCTCTCCCAAACTTCTCCAAGCCTCGATCGGTATGTCATCTGGGCCCACTGCTTTCTTCCGGCCCATTTTTCTCATAGCCTCTTTAACTTCTATAAGAAATAAGATGGGCTAAAATAACAGGCCCAATACAGAATAAAAAAGTCCAATATTTATTCTTTAGAAGAAGTAATGAATTCAGTGCAATCACAGGCACACATAAAACATCATACTACAATATGCAGAAACAGAGAGTACCCAAAAAGCTGATGAGCAATTGCCAAGGCAGTTGTGGTTTTTCCAGTGCCAGGCGGGCCATAAAACAGCATATGCGGACACTATACAAAGAAAAAACCGTGCAAAAATATACAGCCATAAACATACTAGCATATATCATAAACCCTAGTGGACAAGTAAAGAGCTTGAAATACGAGGCACAAATAAAAAACTGAAATTGCATACATTTGCAGTTTCGAGTGTGTTTGTAAGGACTCGAACAACCTCGTCTTGGTGGCTTACGTCCTTTACCTGCTTCGGCCGGCTGTAGAAGGTACGAGACAGACAAAGATGAGCACAATAAAATGTACAATATAAAGTGTCTGCGGTGGAAATTGAGATCGTTTAGACTATTGTTATGTATGGGATAGGAGAGAGGCAGAGAGTACTATTTCTCCACCCATGGCTGAGAGCTTTGCGCCATCCTTGTCTCTAACTACAACAATTTGGAAGTGCCAGTGTCTTTTTCTAGTTTAAACAGCTGCGGGTGTTTTGGAGTTTTTAAGAGGTACTCCTCTTTTCAGATATTAGATTTTTTGCACTATTCACATATTCTATTTTTATTATATTTTATTAATTAATGTATTATAATTTAAATTTTTAAAAAATATTGTTAAATTTTTCTCATTCTAAATTTTCAAAATGTTGGCAAACGTGAAATGTTGACTGTTGCAATTAAAACGGAACGGAGGAAATACTAGATTTACACCCTGCGTTAGCACGGAACAAAATTTAGGAAAAATTTATTTTATAATATATTTGTAAAATAATATGAAGTATATGATAGTTTCAAAATACTACGTATATAGAAGACATAAATATATTGAAAGAAAAGAAAGGATAATGCATATCAGATTTATGGAGTAGGTAATTTTAAAATAAATACAATGCATAAAAATATTGAAAGAAATGATGTTATTCAAAAACCAAATTACCAAAATATAAAAGTTAGGACTATCTTATACTCCATATTACAATCTGGAGTATTACAAAATATTAGTTATATAAAATATAAAATACTTACTATTATAGCAAATAGAATAATACACAATACAACATCAACATCAATGATTTCATTGATTAATTTATCATTTAAATTTGAAATAAATATTTAAGATCGGTTGAGTTAATATTTCTATAGCATAAGTGTGAAGTTGATAATAGTTGTTTTTCTTGATAGGTTAACATTAGAGAGATATCATTCAATTCTTATTAGGGCCACTGCATACAAAAACATAGTTGGATAACTTTATCTCTATAATTTTGCATTCATTTGTTTGGTTTCTGATCATTGTTCTAATAATAAAGGAAATCATATACTTTGTAAGAAGTCCTCACGTATAAAAGCATTAAATGAAAATGTCAATATAATTTGATTAAAAAACTCATTATATAGAATATGATAATCATGTACAGAGTGTTTCTTTTATCATCAAGTTTATAATCATAACATAATAAAATAAGGAGACATGGAGTGATGGGATAAGGGCTAAGATTATGTTTTTTAAACGATATGGAGTATAAGAATATATAAATATTTTATTTTCTAATCCCAACTTAGAATTGAGCACAATTCTAAGTTGCGATTGTTTCTACTTTGAAAAAATATTTTTTAAAGTGATTTTGGAAGAAGTGATTAATAGTAAAACTTGGTACTGTTTGAGAAAAAAGTGATTCTGAAAAAAGTAAAAGTTTGATAAAATAAGATTAGTAGTGGTTGATAAAATAAGTATTTTTTGTGTAATAGAAAAAGTGAAAAGCAGTTTAAAGCACACATCAACCCATTTTCAGCTTTTAGCTTTTAAGTGATTAATTTAAGCAGAAACTATCACTTAAAAACTCCAATTTCAATTTTTTAAAGTCAAAAGTTGAAAAGTGTTTTTTTTAATTTGTTGCAAACACTCCCTATAATTGTTGAGAAACACATATAAGTCATTGCTCATCTTTAGTTATTCCGCTCAAATGTACTAATTGGAATTCATCAAATTCTGATAAAAATAAAATTCATGGAGTATATGAAATAATAGTATTGTTACCATAGTTGTTACTGTTGGGTTAATGGCCCAACCAGGGTCGGCCCATCAACTCCAGGGGACGTACGTAGCCCATCATGACCAAGCTCCAGGGTCCAAGGGCCAGGGGACGTGCGTAGCCCAGCATGACCAAGCTTCCGGGCTCAGGGGCCAGGGGACGTGCATAGCTCAGCATGACCAAGCTCCAGGGTCCAAGGGCCAGGGGACGTGCGTAGCCCAGCATGACCAGGTGTAAGGAATATTTGTAATTAGATTTTGATGATGATATATTAATTAGGACTTTAGAGTACCCCTCTTTAGATTTATTGTATTAGAATTTTCCTTGTAAAGTTCCTCAGTATAATCGACTGGCAGAAGGCCTCCTGAGCAGAAGGTCTCCAGAGCAGAAGGCCTCCAGAACAGAAGACCTTTGTCTCTATGTTTCAGAACAAAAGACCTCAGGGTCTCTGTTAGCTTTTATTCAGACAGAAACCCTCCTGGCTCTCTGTTGGATATTCCTTCGACGGAAACCCTCAAGAGTCTCTGATAACTTTCTCCAACAGAAGTGCTCAAGACCTTCTCTGATCAACTCTCTGCCAAAGACACCAGAAGGCCTGACACTTAGAAGAATCTCACCCAGCCGGTAAATCAACTGAAAGATTCCTTCAACGGCTAGGAGTCTTGAACGGAAAAGCTACAGTACGCGCATTAAATGCACATCTAATGCCTCTCGTACTCTGTAGAGTAATTGCAGATGATTGGCCGCAATATCAGGATAGCTTTATCCCGAAATAGTAACCCGCCAACTTTGCTGGGTCCTACTGGTCAAGTCAACTGCTCGCTCATTTAATGCAGGTGTCCTCCTTCTCCTCCAACGGGAAGACAACCTCAGTATAAAAGATACACTTCGAAGAACAACCGGATAACTTTTCTACCACAGTGCGCATACAAAATATTCAAACGCTAAAAACGCAAAAAGCCTCCTTGAGATTAAATCTTCATTATCTTCTACAAGAGAAGGCAGACGTTGGAAAGCTTCCTACTTCCAACTCAAGCAAAGTTCTCATCGTTCTTCAACTCTTCAAACACCTCATATACAAACCTTTTGTAACGAAGCTAGTTGGAGGAACCCCTATTTTTAACAGAAACTCTTCTTTCACACGAAGGACGTCCAAGTACCTGGAGCAGTGAAGTGGTGATACTTCCGGGAAAGCTCGGTGAAACGACCAGTCTTAAGGAAGCAAGAAGTGCATCCAAGGAGACATCTACACTTGAAGAAGACGTGGAGAGCTTCTTAAGTGATAGGGCTAAGGCATTGTAAACGGTCATTTTTACAAGCTTAGTGGAACAGTGGACTAGAGGAACATGCTGTTCCTTGAACCACTATAAAAAGCTCTGGTGTCATTTACTTACTGCATTTTACTTATAGTTTTTATTTGAACTGTTTAACTCCAAAGACTTGGTATCTGTGTTCAGCAGAACTTGTCTTGTGAGTTAACAGAAGGCCTACTGCCTTTGCTTCTCTGAGGCTAAACTAACAGACCCCCCTACCAGAACCCCATCCGCTGCCAGTCTGTTCTGCCAACAGAACAGGCTATTCTGTTAAATCTGGTACTTAGCTTGAAAAAGTTAAAAACCAATACAGTCTATTCACCCCCCCCCCTCTAGACTGTATCCAGTTCAACCGGGACCAACAAGTGGTATCAGAGCCTCCTTGTTCTAATCATCTCTTAGGTTATTTGCTGAACAAAGATCCACTTGTTTTTCTGTTTACTTCATTTCTAATCTGATATAATGGATCACTCCCTTTCCAAGAATCTTATGTTCTCATATATCAAGTTTGATGACTGGAGGATCCGAATGAAGGCACATCTCTGTGCTCTGCATGATGAGATGTGGGAAGTACTTGACATTGGGCCCTTCACAAGCTTCCAGAAGGTCAACCCAGAGCATGCTATTGATAACACCAGACCTCAGACGATCAATAAGGCCAAATCTTAGTGGACGACTGAAGAAAGAAGGAAGTACAATCTGGACGACATTGCTAAAGACATTCTTTACAAGTCCATCGATGATAGGTACTTCAACAGGATAAAGAAGTGCAAGACTGCCAAGGAAATCTGGGATACTCTTGAGCTCATTGGAGCTGGTGATGAGCAAGAGAAGGACAACAAGCTGACAATAGCTAACAAGAAGTTTGATGACTTCAAGCTTCTTCCTGGTGAAATCATCTCCAAGATGTATGACAGGCTCCTCACTCTCACTGGAGATATCTCTGAGCTTGGAAAGGAACTTACCACCAAGGAGATCAACCTCAAGGTGTTGAGAGGACTGCCCTTAGCATGGAAGATGAAGGTGGTTGCTGTCCAAGCCAGCAAGGATGTGATGACTTATCCCACTGATAAGCTCATTTCAGATCTCAAAGCTCATGAGTTTGAAATGATTGAGACAAAGGTAAATGATTTTGACCCCTCAGTACTTTTATCTGACGAATATATGGCTGCTTTTGCTAGGAGGTTCAAGAAGTTTATGAAGAATCCCAAAGATGGAAGAAGTCCATCATTCAACAGAAAGCCCTTCCAGAAGGTCAAAGCAACAGAGAGCAGTGGTGAGCTTCTCTGCTACAACTGCAGACAACCTGGACATTTCAAGGCAGAGTGTCCACATCCAAGAGTATCCAAGAAATAAGGGCATGATGGAGAAAAGAAGAAGTATGAAGACAATTCCAGAAGAAGGAAAGCACTCGTGAAAGAACAGCTCGAGAAAGACCCTCTTTCTGAGACAGAATCCAGTTCTGACTCTGACTCTGATGAGGCCTTCTGTTGCCTTGATACTGAGACAGAAGACCTATGCCTCATGGCTCATTTTGATGATGAGGTAACCTCTACTTCTGCATCTAGTTTTTCTTCGGTAGGCTTAGCTTTTAATTCTGATTCAATGTCAGAATTTTGGGAAGAGTTTAAGGCCATCCAGCCACTTTTTCCTCTGTCACAGAAGAAAACAGTAAGCTGAAGGTTGAAATTCTTGACTTAAAAGGAGGTTGAGATCAAAATCAATCTTCTAATTAAGGAGAGAGATCAGCTGGAAACTAAAAATGTTTCTCTTCTTAAGAGAATAAGAGAAATTGAGCCTCTTGAGATTAAGTACAAAGTTTACCAGAAGGCCCAGTCTTCCATGGAAAAGATTTTACTTGATCAACAAATTGGCACTGGCTTTGGTCTTGGTTATGGCTCAACAGAATCAGGTGAGCCTTCTGTAATGCCTAGCACCTGTGTTGCTAAGGCAGATAAGGTCATAGTGCCACTGATCTCTAGCCCCATCTGCCAAGCTGGTGTATCTGGCACTAAGGTTGTTCATGAGGAAGTCAGACCAGAAAAAGGGAAGATAAAGGTTCAACAGAAACCCTTTGTGAAAAATAATGAACCTGGCAGAAAACCTAACAACAGAAAGGGTTTTCAGAATAACAAAAATAAAAGACCATTCATTAACAGACAACCTCATGATAACCGTGCCAGAAATGATCATCAGAAGGGTAGATATCAAGAGAGAGTTAACTTTAGGCAGAAGAGGTTGGTTGGTCCACTTCAGAAGCCCAAAGCTAACCGTCCCTCTGCTCTTGATAGTATATGGGACTTCTTTCCAACAAACAAAGCTATGCAAAAGTACGTAAACAGGAAGCATGACCCTCACAAGCATCTGCCCAAAGTGAATCACACTTCAGTTTACTATAACTACCAGGTGGACAATGGGTACCATCCACCAAGGTTTCACCTGATGAGACCTAAATGGTACCAACTACCCAGACTCCATGACCCCCCAGGACCCAACATTGCTTGGGTACCTAAACCTTTCTTTTGATCTTGCAGGAACTGTGTGCTGGAGTTATCTCAGAGCAAGAATGGTTTATTGATAGTGGATGCTCGAGGCACATGACAGGTGACAGAAGTTGCCTAACAGAGTTCCAGAAATACAAAGGACCTAGAGTTACCTTTGGAGGTAATGACAAAGAAGGTCAAACAAAAGGAAGAGGGAAGCTGATCGAGAACCAGATAGTCATTGATTATGTCTCTTATGTCAAAGGCCTGAAGTTCAACTTGCTAAGTGCTAGTCAATTCTATGACAAAGGTTACACTGTTGAATTCACTAAGGACTTCTGCTATGTGAAGCATGAGACAACAAAAGAAGTGGTTCTTACAGCATCAAGGAAGAAGAACATCTATGTGGTTGATTGGAAAACCGCAAAGGATGGAGTTTGCCTGATAGCCAAGGGAGATTCAAAACTAAGCAGGGACTGGCACAAGAAGCTTAGCCATTTGAACTTCAAAACAATCAACAAACTGGCAAGAGAACACATTGTTGATGGACTGCCAGACATAGTTTACAAGAAAGAGACCCTCTGCAGTGCATGCCAGAAGGGAAAGCAACAGAAGAACTCTTTCAAACCCATTGCTGGAGATCTTTCTACAAGTCCTTTAAATATGATCCACATGGATTTATTTGGACCTGTTGAGACTCCAAGTATTGGTGGCAAGAAATACACCCTAGTCATGGTTGATGACTACTCCAGATATACATGGACTATCTTTCTGTCAAAGAAGAATGAAACTCTTCAGAAGTTGCCATCTCTGTTAAAGCAACTTCAGACTGAGAAGAACTTGAAGGTTAAGACAATCAGGTCTGACAGAGGAACTGAATTTGTCAACCAAGTCATAAAGGACTTCTGTGATCAAAATGGAACCTTTCATCAACTCTCTGCCGCCAGAACCCCTCAACAGAATGGCGTAGCAGAAAGGAGGAGCATAACATTAAAAGAAGCTGCAAGGACAATGATAGCATAATCTGGACTACCTATGAGATACTGGGCTGAAGCAATCAACACTGCATGCTATACCCAGAACAGAAGCATGATCAACAAGAATCACCAGAAGACCCCTTATGAACTTTGGAAAGGAAGAAAACCCAACATCAGTTACTTTCATGTATTTGGATGCAAATGCTACATTCTTAACAATGGAAAGGAGCATCTGAAAGTCTTTCAAGAGAAAGCTGATGAAGGTATCTTTATAGGCTATTCAAACACCAGTAAAGCCTATAGAGTACTTAACAGAAGGACTCTACATGTTGAAGAGTCTATACATGTGAAGTTTGATGATAGCACCTCTGTTAAAGAAGTAACAGAGATCCTCAAAGAAGTCAACATAGAAGACAGAACACCTGACCCAACAGAAGAGGTAGCAGATAACCCTGCATTTCCAACACCTGCACAAAACCCCCTTCTGTTGAATGAAGATGAAGATTCAGAAGATGAAGAACCAGAGAGACCCAGACAACATCTGACAGAACCTGATCTGACATGGTTAAGAGACCATCCCCCTAACCAAGTAATTGGACATATCAGAAGTGGTGTGCAGACCAGATCAGCATCAACAAGGAGAGAAGCAATGCTTGCCTGCTATATATCTCAGATGGAACCCATGACTATAGAAGAAGCTCTTGCAGACTCAGACTGGATCAATGCAATGCAAGAAGAGCTTACTCAATTTGAAAGGAACAAAGTATGGGAACTTGTTCCTAGGCCAAAGCACCAGAATGTCATTGGAACAAAATGGGTATTCAAGAACAAAGCTGATGAAGATGGCAACATTGTAAGGAATAAAGCAAGGTTGGTAGCTAAGGGTTATTGCCAAGAAGAAGGAATAGATTTTGATGAGACTTTTGCAGCAGTTGCCAGACTATAAGCCATCAAAATATTTTTAGCCTATGCTGCCTACAACAACATCAAGGTCTACCAGATGAATGTCAAGAGTGCATTTCTGAATGGAGATCTTGAAGAAGAGGTTTATGTGGAACAACCACCAGGTTTTGTCATTCCTACTCACTCTTCCTGTGTCTACGAGCTTAAAAAGGCCCTTTATGGTCTTAAGCAAGCTCCCAGAGCATGGTATGACACATTGTCCCTATTCCTAGTGAACCATGGGTTTACTAAGGGAAAGGTTGACAAAACTCTATTTCAAATCTCTGTTGCTAATCATATTCTGTTAGTACAAATATATGTTGATGATATTATATTTGGTAGTACTAATTCAGAACTAAGCAAGAAATTCTCTCAAGTGATGCAGAGTCAATTTGAAATGAGTATGATGGGAGAACTCAGCTACTTCCTAGGACTACAAGTCAAACAAGTTCCAGAAGGAATCTTTATCAATCAAGGGAAGTATACCAGAGACCCGATCAAGAAGTTTGGAGTGGAAGGCAAATCCTCAGTGAAGATTCCCATGAACACCTCACAAGGAATTGGTCCGGATGATGAAGGCAAAGATGTTGATGCAACTACCTACAGAGGAATCATAGGATCTCTGTCGTATCTGACTGCAAGCAGACCAGATATCTCATTCTCTGTTGGAATCTGTGCCAGATACCAATCAAAGCCCAAGGAGAGCCATCTTAGTGCTGCAAAGAGAATCATCAGATATATAAAAGGAAATCCAAATGCAGGCCTATGGTATCCAAAGGGAGGTAACTTTGAACTAATTGGTTACTCTGACTCAGATTTTGCAGGTTGCAGATTGGACAGGAAGAGCACCTCTAGTCACTGCCAAATGCTAGGAGGAAGACTTGTTTCCTGGTTTAGCAAGAAGCAGAATTCAATCTCAACAAGTACAGCAGAAGCTGAATACATTGCAGCTGGGAGTTGTTGTGCTCAGCTACTCTGGATGAAGCAACAGCTGAAGGATTATGGCATTCAAGCAAAGGAGATCAAACTGCTTTGTGACAACACCAGTGCCATTGCCATCACTCAGAATCCAGTTCTTCACTCCAGGACAAAGCACATTGAGATCAGACATCACTTCATCAGAGATCATGTTGAAAAGAAGCACATATGCATGGAGCATGTGTCAACAGAAGACCAACTTGCAGACATTCTGACAAAGCCTCTGTCTGAGGCTAGATTCAACAAACTGAGAGAGGAATTGGGAATGATGGATGAAATTCCAAGAGAAAGTTGAAAAAGGAAGACCTTCTGTTGCATACTCTCTGCTAACAGAATACCTGCTGCAGAACCCCTTCTGTTCTCTTTCCTGAACAGAGAACTTCCGTTCCTGACAGAACACCTCAGCAACAGAAACCCTTCCTTCTTACCCTCAGAAACCCTTTCCTGTAACAGAAGGTTGTGGAGTTAGAAATATTTTGAGAAACCGGGTGACCTAGTAACATAATGAAGGTCTTTTACCCTTTTACCCTTAAAATGGTATTACAGCCGCAAAATATTAACTGCGCCCCTTTTTCATTTATTGGTACCTCGGAACCGTAAATAATCTCAAACGTCCACTAACCCGAACCCATATATTCCCGTCTCTCAAACCTAAACTGTTACTGCTTTCATTACTCTCAAATTCTCAAACCTCTGTAGCTCTCAAGTTCTCAGAAACTTTTCCCTGCTCTAATGGCTTTCATCAACATCAACGACCTCACCAAAGAAGAAATCAATACCTTGGTTACTAACATCTATACTGGGATGAATTGCGATCTTTTCGCACTCCCTGAACTCGCAGCAAATCAAGATACGATGATGAAAATCATCAAGGGAGTGGAGGAATCACAACTAAGCAAGGTTGTCGGTTATCATTTCGATTCCTACAGTACGAAGGACGTGACAGAGTTCTATCTCAATGCCACATATGAAGGGGACACTATCAAATCAAATGTCAATGGTGATGACATCATCCTCACTCCAGAAACTATCAACGCTCTATTTGGCGTAGTGGAGGATCCTCAAGAAGAAGACACTGAAGGCTTGTTAGCCCTAGACAGTGTCAAGGTCACTGTTGATAACTTTGTCCAACTCTACTGCAGACCTGAAGTGGATAGAGTTCCCAAATTGTACATGAAGAAGAATCTTCTTTAGAGTGACTATGAGAAGCTAGTCAATATCTTCCATAGGTGTGTCTGGAGCAAGAGCACCTCTACTGACGATATGACAGTCCTCAATGCAAAAGCTGTTTTTGCAGTTCATCATGGGATGAACATCAACTGGGGACAGGTAATCATCAAATCCCTAGTTGAATTTATCAAAAAGAAAGAAAATGAATCGGCCTTTTCAAAACCACATGGGTTATGGACTTTTGATATCAGAAACCCTGCTAAAGGCAAGGATAGGGCTGAGAAACCCTATTGAGGCAGACTACGCCAAATTACTTTTCCTCAACACCTCTGGTGACAGAAAGATTGCCCTCAAGGCTGAACAAAAAAGGCTAAGGACTCTGGAGTTTAACCGGGAGAAGCTCTAACAGAAGGTGCTCAAACCCAAGAAGGCTGTGAAGAAACAACAGAAACCCTCTACCCCATCAGAATCCGAAGAAGAAGAGGTTCTGATAAGAAAACCTGTGAAGAAGGTTGTTATGAAGAAGGCTGCCCCAGCCAAAGTTCAGAAGCTGGTGGCAAAGAAGTCTGTAATTAAGAGAAAGGCACCTTCCTCTATCTCTACAGAAAGCACCCCCTCCGCCTCTCCCATTGTAAAGAAGGCCAAGATTCTAACTCCTGCAATACAAGAGGAGCTTGAGGATTCTGTCACCTCTGCCCCAGTCAACAGAAATGCCTGGCAAGGCAAGAGGATTGTCTTTGAGTCAAGTGACTCTGAAGAGGAGGTAGTTGTACTGGATGCTACTATTCAGGGGGAATCTCACAGATCTCCCTCTACACCTATGCCTGATCAACCCATGATGCCTTCCTCACCAGAATATCATGAAGTTAACAGAACCCCTGAGCCCCAAGAACCTCAGGAGAATATCCCCTCTGCTCTAGACAAAGAATTTCTCAAGGTTCTGGCTTAGAGGAAGTGGAGAGTGGGATCTCTCTCTGAACTGCTCAGAATGCTCCCCAACTTTATAACTGAAGAAGCTGAAGTTCTGAGGTGGGCTGGTACAGAGGACGTTGAGCAATGCCTCAACAAGGACTTCCTTCTATCTGTTCTAGCAGAGAGGAAGAAGAAGGAATGCAAAGGGAAAGGCAAGCACACTCATGATAATGAATAAGAACATGTCAAAGCTCTGACAGAAGATGAGATGGCAGCCTTTGATGAATGGCTGATTGAAAAGAAGAGGAAAGAATCCCTTATCAAATTCCGTCACAGTGCTCATGGAGAAGGGGAACCCTCCACTGCCAATGATCTCCCCTTGGCCATGGAGAAACTCATCAAAGAATGGAGGGACTCACCATTCACAGAAACCATACTTGAGGTAATCCCTAAATCTCCCTCTATTCATACAGAACCTCATTTTCCTTCTCCTCCCATATCACCTCCTAAACCTCAACCCTCACCCAGAATCCCAACTCCTTTTGCTACTCCACCCCAATCTCCTCACCAGAAATCCCCATCCCCACAGAAATCCCTCCCACCACAGAAAACAACTCCTCCACAGAATACCCCCTCACCCTCACCCCAGAAAACCCCTTCTGTCAAATCCAAACCTTCTTCCCCTTGTAAACCAACACCCTCTAACAGAAACCATTCTCCTTCACCTCCACCATCTCCTCCATAACAGAAAATCCCCTCTCCCCAACCAACACCCCAGCACCAGAAAACCCCCTCAACTCATAAATCCCCTACTCCACCTCAACAGAAGTCACCCTCTCCTGCAGTGAATTCTCTAAGAACCTCTCTGCATTCTGCCGCATCTACTCCCAAGAGACAGCCTCTACACCGTATTCTCTCTTCTGATAGTGAGAATGATGGTTTTCTTCCATCCTCCCTTGCTGGAGATCTCACCTCTAAACGTCAACCAACTCCTGCTAGAGAACCATCTCCTCAGAAACCTTCTCTGCAACAAACCAGAAGGCCCCCTATGCACAGGTCCAGAGGACTAAGGATGCCAGAACCTGCAGGGACAGAACCCCAAATTCCCTTCAATCAGTTCGTTGAAGCTGCAGAAGAATTTGGTGGTCAGATTTTGGATGGCATGAACAAACTTATACAAATCAACGACAAACACTTTGAGCACCTATCCCATGTCAATGACAACTTCAATTCTGGTATGGACTTCATCTCATCCCGCTTTGCTGCCCTAACAGAATCCTTACACAACTTCATGGATTCATCCACTGCTAAGACTGAAGCTCTGTCAATTGAAGTAGAAGGCATTCATAAGACCTTATTCACATTTCACCAAACCCTGTTGACCCAAGGTGAAGCAATTCACACCATCTCTACCAATCTTGAAGAACTTCAATGGGTTGATACCAAAACTAAAGAGCAGCTGTTAGAGATTGAGGAACTCTGCAAAGTCCACCGCGATCAAACCAGAACTCTGTTTTCTGATGACAAAGAGAGATACCAGAAATTGGTTCTCCTTGAAGCAATCTCCAAGGATATTGCCTCAGCTCTCCACAAACAACAAGGTCTGATAGAAGGTCTCACCTCTGTTACACAGACCCTTCCAGAAACCCTTGAGCAGATTGCCACATCCCAGGCAACAGAGTTTCAGAAGATTGCTATGATGATCTCTGACCTGGATGATGCCAAAAAGGGGGAAGAGGACCCTCATCCAAAGAAGAAGCAACTTGCCAGAACCTCAGCTGGCCCTTCTGTTGATCCAGCTCCTTACTTTCAGGCTTCCATGCAAAAGAAGAAAGAAGCTGGAGTCTCTAGACCCTCATCTCCCCACAGAACCTCATCCAAGAAGAGAAAAGCTCTAAACTTCAGGGAATGGAGATTAAATGGATCTTAGAGGATAGGCAGAGCTCAGTTCGAAGAAATTCAACAGAAAATGACCCCTACACAGCAGCAGAACCTCTACCTTGACAGAGAAGGTCGAATAAGAGTGAGGCATGGCGGATCACTGGAAGAAGCTGAGTACTGGTACCTTAACAGAATTCTTACAGGGAAGGACGTCCATGAAGGTGTCCTCAACTACCTTGACTGCAAGCTTTCACCCATTTGGGCATCCTATCAAAGAGCTGGGAACCTCACAGCTATCAAAGAAGAAGTCGGTACTGAGCTACAAAGACTAAAAGAATTGGATGATCAAGCCATAGCTCATGCTGCAAGGGAAAATTTGTAAAGGAAAACCCCTACTCTTTCCCTTAATAAAAGAACATCTCTGCCTCTATTTTTTGTAAGGCAATTCCTTCTAATTTGTCTCTTTTGTATGTTTGATTGCTTTCTATGTTTCTTGTCTTGCTATGTTATCTTTGTTTTATCTGCTATCTGATTGTACTGTACTCTTACTATTTTCCTATGCCAAGTTGTCCACCAAGATTTTAATGAAAGTTTTAAACTTTAATTCTTTATGGTGAAGGCACTTCTCTGGAAATAGTTAAAGGGTTTTGACATCATCAAAAAGGGGGAAATTGTAAGGAATATTTGTAATTAGATTTTGATGATGCTATATTAATTAGGACTTTAGAGTACCTCTCTTTAGATTTATTGTATTAGAATTTTCCTTGTAAAGTTCCTTAGTATAATCGACTGGCAGAAGGCCTCCTGAGCAGAAGGTCTCCAGAGCAGAAGGCCTCCAGAACAGATGACCTCTGTCTCTATGTTTCAGAACAGAAGACCTCAGGGTCTCTGTTAGCTTTTATTCAGACAGAAACCCTCCTGGCTCTCTGTTGGATATTCCTTCAACGGAAACCCTCAAGAGTCTCTGATAACTTTTTCCAACAGAAGTGCTCAAGACCTTCTCTGATCAACTCTCTGCCAAAGACACCAGAAGGCCTGACACTTAGAAGAATCTCACCCAGCCGGTAAATCAACTGAAAGATTCCTTCAACGGCTAGGAGTCTTGAACGGAAAAGCTACAGTACGCGCATTAAATGCACATTTAATGCCTCCCGTACTCTGTAGAGTAATTGCAGATGATTGGCCGCAATGTCAGGATAGCTTTATCCCGAAATAATAACCCGCCAACTTTGCTGGGTCCTACTGGTCAAGTCAACTGCTTGCTCATTTAATGCAGTTGTCCTCCTTCTCCTCCAACGGGAAGACAACCTCAGTATAAAAGATACACTTCGAAGAACAACCAGATAACTTTGCTACCACAGTGCGCATACAAAATATTCAAACGCTAAAAACGCAAAAAGCCTCCTTGAGATTAAATCTTCATTATCTTCTACAAGAGAAGGCAGACGTTGGAAAGCTTCCTACTTCCAACTCAAGCAAAGTTCTCATCGTTCTTCAACTCTTCAAGCACCTCATATACAAACCTTTTGTAACGAAGCTAGTTGGAGGAACCCCTGTTTTTAACAGAAACGCTTCTTTCACAAGAAGGACGTCCAAGTACCTGGAGCAGTGAAGTGGTGATACTTCCGGGAAAGCTCAGTGAAAGGACTAGTCTTAAGGAAGCAAGAAGTGCATCCAAGGAGACATCTACACTTGAAGAAGACGTGGAGAGCTTCTTAAGTGATAGGGCTAAGACATTGTAAACGGTTGTTTTTACAAGCTTAGTGGAACAGTGGACTAGAGGAACAAGTTGTTCCTTGAACCACTATAAAAAGCCCTGGTGTCATTTACTTACTGCATTTTACTTATAGTTTTTATTTGAACTGTTTAACTCCAAAGAATTGGTATCTATGTTCAGCAGAACTTGTCTTGTGAGTTAACAGAAGGCCTACTGCCTTTGCTTCTCTGAGGCTAAACTAACAGAACCCCCTACCAGAACCCCCTACCAGAACCCCATCCGCTGCCAGTCTGTTCTGCCAACAGAACAAGCTATTCTGTTAAATCTGGTACTTAGCTTGAAAAAGTTAAAAACCAATACAGTCTATTCACCCCCCTCTAGACTGTATCCAGTTCAACCGAGACCAACACCAGGCTTCCGGGCTCAAGGGCCACGGGACGTACGTAGCCCAGCATGACCAAGCTTCCGGGCTCAAGGGCCAGGGGACGTGTGTAGCTAAGCATGACCAAGCTTCAGGACTCAAGGGCCAGGGGGCGAGCGTCTTGTGGGTTACCACCCAAGGGCCCAAGATACCACCAGAGGGCTAAGTCTGCCTGGGGGACGAACGTCCCCACTTCATGGCGGGAAGCCAAGATCTTGGCGGGAAGCGCATTAAATGCAGGAGACTTGATGGTTGGGATCATGTTGCCCACGGCCAGCCTTGTCAGCCCCCAACCACCATGGGATACTAAAAATAGTCGCATTTATTTCATTGAAAAGGGTTCGCACTTTGACATTATGGCCAACAAACTATTAAGGGTACCGTTTTAACAATAAGAGGTCAATAACTTGGTTTCCACCGGTTCCTTAAGTACAAGAACTTTTGCTCATGGTTTTATTCAAAACTTTTTGAGGATAACCATATTGAGAGGTTAATTATATAGTTTATAAATCGATGGCTCTGATACCACTTAATTGTCACGCCCCGGACCGCATCCGAGCCACGTAGACCACCGCTGTACAATCCGATAAGGACAACAAGAGTTCATCCCTATTGAATTGTACAAGGCGTCCGATTGATTCTATTGCCAAACCGATTAGTAAACACATACAATCAACATCAATATCATAATCAAACAAATGCGGAAATAATAATATGTTTGATACTTAGCCACACGTGGCAAACACGGGCACGCAGCCCCCCAACTATTTTAATGAAAATATTGTTCAAAAATCCATGAGCAGTTTATATATTTGAAATAAGAATGGAAGCACGAACCACGTCTTCCTTCTTGATCAATCACCCTAGGCAAAGGTGCAGGTAGTAGGACTCTAGCCTCAACCTGAAAAATGTGAGGCCCCCCGGAGGGGTCAGTACTCCATAGAATTACTAGTGACAAGCAGGCTATATGAAGAATAACTAATGTTTCAGACACGAGACCCAAAAATAGGGTGATACATACACACACACACACACATATATATATATATATATATATATATATATATATATATATATGTGTGTGTGTGTGTGTGTGTGTGTGTGTGACTCATTCATCCGATGATACATACTGTATATATATTTGTAAAATACTCGACCCGTAGGTCATTTCATTCAAAGAGTCTTTTAGAGATAAAGTTCTTACCTGACTTTTCTCACTCCTTTCCCGAATGCCTAGCTCACCAACTACATTCTACATTCATAATATCCTACCGAGTTTTGGGAGCATTTCGCATCCCGGGGATACTCAACCCCAACCGAGTTTCAGGATCATTTACCGTCCCGGGGATACTCAACCCCAACCGAGTTTCAGGATCATTTGCAGTCCCGGGGATACTCAACCCCAACCGAGTTTCAGGATCATTTATAGTCCTGGGGATGCTCAACCCCAACCGAGTTTCAGGATCATTTATAGTCCCGGGGATGCTCAACCCCAACCGAGTTTCAGGATCATTTAATGTCCCGGGGATACTCAACCTCAAACTAAATCCTTACCAAACCCTAACCTGGATATGGCTAACCTTTCGTTCCTTCAACTATGGACAATACCTAGCCCTATAGTCATATAACCGACCTTAGGAACCGACGTGGGCGGGTCCAACCTGAACGGCCCACATTAACCCGCTCAAAACTGCCCGTTTTGAGCATAACCCAATACTCGATCGAGTATTAACCCATACTCGGTCGAGTACAGGAGACAGTAGTCCACAAAGCTGATTTTCAGCAACTACCCGGTCGGGTATATGTCAATACCCAGTCGGGTATGACAGTTGACTTGTCGGTCAACGCCCGTTTTACCACCCAAACGGAGTCCGATTAACGTGAAATTTTATACACATATACTCCTTGACGTCCTTGATCCAAAAATACCATTTTGGATCCCTGGAACATCACACATAATAGGTTACCACACTTTTAACCACCAAACCTACATAACATGCTTTTCAACTATGTTTTATGTATAATCATGGCATAAGCAAACACTTGGTTATCTTTACTCATTTCATAAAACATATCCTTGATTACTTTAGGTAATCTCATGCCTCACGCAAAAGTTATAAATCATAAAGCCGTCTTCTCACCTTAATGAAGCTTATGAAGTTCTAGCCTTCCCGATTTAGCTCCGGCGAAACTCCGGCGAACTTCAACGAACTCCGGCGACAACTCCGGCGCCCCTTTCAACTCCATGAAAGTTCCTTGAATACCTTAGACAAGTTACTAACAAGGTTTTATCATCATAAAACCCATAGTAATACAAATAACCTCCAAAAGTTTATTTTCTGGCGAACCGGTTACTTTGGCTTCTAAGTCCGTTCTTGGACTTAGAACCCCCTTCCAACCCCTCATTCTACACTTCCAAACGTGTAGAACAATCCTAGGGTGTGAAATATGATTGAATAATCATAAGAGGATTAAAGAAAACGAAATGGGATTAATGGAGTCCTTACCTTGCTAAACACAAGTTTTCCTCTCCAAAACCAACTTTTCCTCTTCTCTTTTCCCCTCCTTCTTCCTCCTTAGCTCAAGTTCGTGAATGGTGGGTGTTGTGAGGTGTTTGCAGAGCTTCTATCTCAAGGATGGATTGGACGAGCTGGAGGGTTAGGTTGATGATTGAGATACTCCTCTTGGCTTATTCACCAATAATGTGGGGGGAGGGACCCTTCTCCTATCACATTTAGTCTCCCAATCCTTTTTCCCCTCTTTCCCCATGTTAATGTGAGGCTCCCCTTATTCATTTGCATCCCAAAAACGTGGGTTGGCCCCCACTTATGTGGGAGGTCAACCCTTTGTGTCCCGGGGTGTACAATCGGCCCCGAAAGTTGTATTTTCCGGATTGTTTTAAGTATATTTTATTTTATCGGGTCAAATAAAATATAACACTTGTTCCCAATCCTTATTGGGCCTTAGAATCAATATGTGTTGCCCAACTTTAATTTAGAAGTCTCCGGAATCCCTTTTTGGGCTGTTATCTGATAAATTGCCGATACCGATAATTGGCCTCGTTTGACCAACCGGTCAACCCTGTGCCATTGCCATGGCCCAATCAGGATATCCACCACCATATACATATTATTTAGTCCAAGATTAGTATAATATGTGGTCCCGATAATATCGGGCGGCCCCACATCCGGTGTGGGCCCCACATGAATTTTACTATTCACGTAATAGAAATGATAAAAATTTACAATCACGTAAAAATGCTTTTATAGATTTCTCAAGGTTCAATACATAATTTGGTACAGTACAAATACTCGGGGGCGGTGTTACAAGTTCTACTCCCCTTATTTGGGATTTCGTCCCCGAAATCCACGCGTCTAGTCAAACAGAAATGGATATTGTTCCCTCATCAGGGTCTCCACTTCCCAAGTTTGCTCCTCGACATGATCACTCTTCCAAAGTACTTTTACCATCGGCACCTCTTTGCTCCTTAGCTTCTTTACCTGTCGGTCCATGATTTTCACCGGCTGCACCGTATAGTGTAGGTCTTCTCGAATTTCCACCGGTGGTTTCTCAAGGATATGTGACGGGTCCCGCACATACTTCTTGAGCATAGAAACATGAAATACATTGTGAATCTTTTCTAATTCTTGGGTCAACTGAAGTCGGTATGCTACAACCCCAATCCTTTCAAGGATTTTGAACGGACCTATGTAACGTGGGTTAAGCTTACCCCGACTGAGGAACCTAATGATCCCTTTCCAAGGTGATACCCTCAGAAATACCTCGTCACCAACCTCAAACTTCAACGTCCTCCGACGTTTATCAGCATAGCTCTCCTGCCGGTCTTGGGCAGCCTTGAGCCTATCCTGTATGACTTTTATCTTCTCCTTAGTGATCTCGACTAACTCGGTGCCCTCGAGCTTAGCCTCGCCGACCTCGTCCCAACACAATGGTGTCCGGCATTTCCTCCCATACAATGCCTCGTATGGAGGCATGCCTATACTTGCCTGATAACTGTTGTTATAGGCGAATTCCACTAAAGCCAACTGATTGTCCCAGCTCCCCTGGAACTCCAAGGCACATGCCCTTAACATGTCCTCCAAGATCTGAATCACCCGTTCAGATTGCCCATCCGTTTGAGGATGAAACGCGGTGCTAAACCTCAATTTCGTACCCATGGATTCATGGAACTTAGGCCAAAACCGTGATGTGAACCGTGGGTCTCTATCCGATACTATAGTGACCGGAACCCCATGCAGTCTCACAATCTCATCTGTGTACAATTTGGCCAACCGCTCGAGCGTATAGGTAGTGTTGATAGGTAGGAAATGAGCGCTCTTGGTCAGCCTATCGACTACCACCCATACTGCGTCGTAGTTCCTACCCGTCCGTGGTAGACCCACCACGAAGTCCATGGTAACATGCTCCCACTTCCATTCTGGAATGGTAAGTGGTTGTAGTAACCCTGCTGGGTGTTGGTGCTCTGCCTTAACCTGTTGACAAGTAAGGCAATGACTCACGTATTCTGCAATCTCTCTCTTCATCCCCGACCACCAGTAACTTTCTTTTAAGTCTCGGTACATCTTTGTACCGCCCGGGTGCATGGCATACGCAGATGAGTGAGCCTCCTCAAGGATAGATTTTCGGAGCTCCTCATCCGATGGCACACACACTCATTCCTTGAATAGTAGAAGTCCATCTTCTCTCTCCCGGAAACCCTCGACGGGCCCCACAAGCATCCGTTCCCGGATCTTCCGAAATTCCTCGTCATTGCCTTGACATGTTCTGATTTCATCTAATAAGGTGGGTCTCACCTCAAATCTGGCCAATAGCGCTCTATCCATGGATATCTCCACGCGTGCCCTCAATGCCCGTAAACATGTGAGTAAAACCCGTGACGATGAGCTCTTCCTGCTCAGTGCATCGGCTACTACATTAGCCTTGCCTGGATGATAGTCAATGATCAAGTTGTAATCCTTAATCAATTCCATCCATCTCCTCTGTCTCATGTTCAACTCTTTCTGAGTGAACACATACTTCAAGCTCTTGTGGTCAGTGTAAATGTGACACAACTCTCCGTAGAGGTAGTGCCTCCAAATCTTCAATGCAAATACCATAGCACCTAGCTCCAAATCATGTGTGGGGTAGTTTACTTCATTCTTCCTCAACTGCCGAGAAGCATAAGCAATTACCTTCCCTGATTGCATCAGCACACATCCCAGTCCCTGAATGCTAGCATTGCTGTAGATGTCATACCCTAACCCTTGCACGGGCAAGGCAAGCACTGGTACTTCGGTCAAACGTTTCTTTAGCTCAAGAAACCCCTTCTCACACTTGTCATCCCACACAAACTTGGCCCCCTTTTTAGTGAGCTTCGTGAGTGGAGATGCTATCACCGAGAACTTTTCCACGAATTTGCGGTTATACCCCGCTAAACCTTGGAAACTCCTTATCTCCTTCACGTTCTTGGGCCTCTCCCAATTAGTGACCGCCTCAATCTTTGAGTTATCAACTGAAATGCCCGAGCCCGATACCACATGCCCGAGAAAACTGATCTCCCCAAGCCAAAATTCACATTTAGAGAATTTGGCAAAGAGTTGCTTCTCCCGCAGTGTTTCAAGCACAAGCCTTAGATGTTTTTCGTGTTCCTCTTCATTCATGGAGTATATCAAAATGTCATCAATGAACACTATGACGAACTGGTCTAAGTATTGGTGAAATACTCGGTTCATGAGGTCCATGAATGCCGCGGGGGCGTTCGTAAGTCCAAACGACATTACTAGAAACTCATAGTGACCATACCTTGTACGGAATGCACTTTTGGGTATGTCACTCTCCTTGATCTTCAGTTGGTGGTAACCTGACGTCAAGTCAATCTTAGAGAACACCGTTGCCCCCCATAGTTGATCAAACAAGTCATCGATCCTTGGCAAAGGATATTTGTTCTTTATCGTGACCTTGTTCAACTGACGGTAGTCGATACACATTCTGAGTGTACCATCCTTCTTCTTTACAAATAGTACCGGTGCTCCCCATGGTGAATGACTCGGCCTGATGAACCCGCTGTCCAATAATTCTTCTAATTGCACCTTCAACTCTTGAAGTTCAGCCGGTGCCATCCGATATGGAGGAATCGAGATGAGTTTCGTACCGGGTTCTACTTCAACGGTGAACTCAATTTCTCGATCTGGCGGGAGTCCCGGGAGTTCTTCAGGGAAAACTTCTGGGTACTCACTCACCACTCTCACCTCAGTGAGACTCTTTCCTTTGCCTTCCTTGCCTACGACATAGGCCAAGTACGCTTGACACCCTTTCCTCATCATACGCCTTGCTCTTATAGCCGATATGATACAAAGATTGAATTCCCCTCTATCTCCCTCGAAGCATAGAGTATTTCCTTCTCCATCTTTTAGTTCCAACACCTTGGTGTAGCAATCTACCTTCGCATGGTGCTTTTCGAGCCAATCCATGCCAAGTATGGCATCAAACTCGAGAATATCTAACGGCACAAAGTCACCCGTTAGACAGTGCCCCCCTATCCCTACATTACACGAGGGGTAGTAGTGTTTCCGCTCTACATCATCTCCCAATGGCGTAGAGACCAGCAAAGGTTGTATCATTGCTACCAAAGGCATGTTCAATCCCTTGGCAAACGCTTCGCTCACAAATGAACGTTGTGCCCCGGTATCGATGAGAATTCTCGCATCCCTATCGTTGATCTTTAGTGTTCCTACATATATAAGTCATGTAAGACACCCTATTCGACATCCCGACTGAAAAGGACCTGACGAAAAAATTTCAGCTTAGAATTACCCTATACCCGGTCGAGTAAGGTCCTATACCCGGTCGGGTATCACTCGAGTTCTTAAGGAGAAAACCCCTGTTTTCCTTGCTCGGTCGAGTACCAGCCTTGAATTCGAACAAAATGTCAATACCCGGTCGGGTCTATACCCATACCCGGTCGGGTATCACTCGAATTTCTCAAGTAAAAGCTCACTGTCCACAACGCTCGATCGAATACACACTTCGAGGCTCAAGTTTTACACATACCCGATCGAGTATATAGCTATACCCGATCGGGTATTGCTCGAAATGTCAAAAATGGAGTATCCTGCCTTGGTTCCTCGAACGGGTACACACTTCGAAGCTCACCTTTTTACACATACCCGATCGAGTACATAGCCATACCCGATCGGGTATTGCTCGAAGTGTCAAAAATTAAATACCCTGCCTTGCTTGCCCGAACGAGTACACGCTTCAAAATCAAAGCATGGCTTATACCCGGTCGGGTCTATAGGGGTACCCGATCGGGTCCTTCATATTTTTTGAAGATTTTTCACCCAATTACATAATCAAATACGTGTGAAATCAAGAGATTACCTGCAATGGAATCCGGGTTGGCCCGAGCATCAGCCTCGATCATTGCATACACCCGTGCTTGGGTCCTTCCTTGGTTAACGGACGCGGCGTTGCTAGCCGTGGGTCCGCCCCTTCCCGTGCCGGCCTGAGACGGCCCCGCACGTCCCCGACTAGTCGTAGGTCCTCCTATAGCTCCCGATGGTCCTCCTCCGTTCAGCATTGGACAAGAGGGTTTGAGGTGGCTCGTGCTACCGCATTTGAAGCACCGGGGTGGTTCATTGCACCTTCCCCCGTGGTTCTTACCGCAGTTCGCGCACCTTGGTGGTCCCACACCCCCCGGTTTGGTCCCTTGCCCTCCTGGGCCCTTATACCTTTTCGTTGGTGGTGCTGGCGCCCTGAATGTACTGCCACCCCCGGCGTGATGCCTGCGAGAGTGGTCTTGGGGTCCAGAGTTGCCCCATTTCCTCTTCTTCGCCTCCTCGGCGTCTCTCGCCTTCCTTTCAATCCATTGGGTTTCCCCAAGGAGCCCCTGATCAACGATTTGGCTAAATGTCATGTTGTGTTGGTAAGTAGCCCGGTCACGGATGTCCATCTGTAGGGCATCCCAAAAGTGATTGGCCATACGATTTTCATCCGAGGAGTATTCTGGGATGAATCGTGCCAAGTCACGGAACCTCTGTTCCAATTGCCTCACCGAGCAACCATCCTCCCGTTTCAGGTTCGTGTACTCCCTCCTTTTGAGATTGACTTCAAAAGTTGAGTAGTACTGATTATAAAACTCCACTTCGAATTTCTCCCAAGTGGCTTCACCGTGGAACTTTCCTTCCACGCCTTCCCACCATACAGCAGCTACCCCTTCTAGTAGCCTGGTGGCAACCCTCAACTTCACGTCGAGTCCAATTTGCAAATCCCTAGGGTGATACACACACACACACACACACACACACACACACATATATATATATATATATATATATATATATATGTGTGTGTGTGTGTGTGTGTGTGTGACTCATTCATCCGATGATACATACTGTATATATATTTGTAAAATACTCGACCCGTAGGTCATTTCATTCAAAGAGTCTTTTAGAGATAAAGTTCTTACCTGACCTTTCTCACTCCTTTCCCGAATGCCTAGCTCACCAGCTACATTCCACATTCATAATATCCTACCGAGTTTTGGGAGCATTTCGCATCCCGGGGATACTCAACCCCAACCGAGTTTCAGGATCATTTACCGTCCCGGGGATACTCAACCCCAACCGAGTTTCAGGATCATTTGCAGTCCCGGGGATACTCAACCCCAACCGAGTTTCAGGATCATTTATAGTCCCGGGGATGCTCAACCCCAACCGAGTTTCAGGATCATTTATAGTCCCGGGGATGCTCAACCCCAACCGAGTTTCAGGATCATTTAATGTCCCGGGGATACTCAACCCCAAACTAAATCCTTACCAAACCCTAACCTGGATATGGCTAACCTTTCGTTCCTTCAACTATGGACAATACCTAGCCCTATAGTCATATAACTGACCTTAGGAACCAACGTGGGCGGGTCCAACCTGAACGGCCCACATTAACCCGCTCAAAACTGCCCGTTTTGAGCATAACCCAATACTCGATCGAGTATTAACCCATACTCGGTCGAGTACAGGAGACAGTAGTCCACAGAGCTGATTTTCAGCAAATACCCGGTCGGGTATGTGTCAATACCCAGTCGGGTATGACAGTTGACTTGTCGGCCAACGCCCGTTTGACCACCCAAACGGAGTCCGATTAACGTGAAATTTTGTACACATATACTCCTTGACGTCCTTGATCCAAAAATACCATTTTGGATCCCTGGAAAATCACACATAATAGGTTACCACACTTTTAACCACCAAACCTACATAACATGCTTTTCCACTATGTTTTATGTATAATCATGGCATAAGCAAACACTTGGTTATCTTTACTCATTTCATAAAACATATCCTTGATTACTTTAGGTAATCTCATGCCTCACGCAAAAGTTATAAAGCATAAAGTCGTCTTCTCACCTTAATGAAGCTTATGAAGTTCTAGCTTTCCCGATTTAGCTCCGGCGAAACTCCGGCGAACTTCAACGAACTCCGGCGACAACTCCGGCGCCCCTTTCAACTCCGTGAAAGTTCCTTGAATACCTTAGACAAGTTACTAACAAGGTTTTATCATCATAAAACCCATAGTAATACAAATAACCTCCAAAAGTTTATTTTCCGGCGAACCGGTTACTTTGGCTTCTAAGTCCGTTCTTGGACTTAGAACCCCCTTCCAACCCCTCATTCTACATTTCCAAACGTGTAGAACAATCCTAGGGTGTGAAATATGATTGAATAATCATATAAGAGGATTAAAGAAAACGAAATGGGTTTAATGGAGTCCTTACCTTGCTAAACACAAGTTTTCCTCTCCAAAACCAACTTTTCCTCTTCTCTTTTCCCCTCCTTCTTCCTCCTTAGCTCAAGTTCGTGAATGGTGGGTGTTGTGAGGTGTTTTCAGAGCTTCTATCTCAAGGATGGATGGATTGGACGAGCTGGAGGGTTAGGTTGATGATTGAGATACTCCTCTTGGCTTATTCACCAATAATGTGGGGGGAGGGACCCTTCTCCTATCACATTTGGTCTCCCAGTCCTTTCTCCCCTCTTTCCCCATGTTAATGTGCGGCTCCCCTTATTCATTTGCAGACCAAAAACGTGGGTTGGCCCCCACTTATGTGGGAGGTCAACCCTTTGTGTCCCGGGGTGTACAATCGGCCCCGAAAGTTGTATTTTCCGGACTGTTTTAAGTATATTTTATTTTATCGGGTCAAATAAAATATAACACTTGTTCCCAATCCTTATTGGGCCTTAGAATCAATATGTGTTCCCCAACTTTAATTTAGAAGTTTCCGGAATCCCTTTTTGGGCTGTTATCTGATAAATTGCCGATACCGATAATTGGCCCCGTTTGACCAACCGGTCAACCCCGTGCCATTGCCATGGCCCAATCAGGATATCCACCACCATATACATATTATTTAGTCCAAGATTAGTATAATATGTGGTCCCGATAATATCGGGCGGTCCCACATCCGGTGTGGGCCCCACGTGAATTTTACTATTCACGTAATAGAAATGATAAAAATTTACAATCACGTAAAAATGCTTTTATACATTTCTCAAGGTTCAATACATAATTTGGTACAATACAAATACTCGGGGGCGGTGTTACATCAATAGCACGTAGCATAAGCTTAGTACGTTCGGCCCCTCGACTTGTAATCGCTGGAGTGAATGAAATACAGTTATTAACCCACTCTCCGTTGTCTAATGATCTCATTTGCTCTTCACCCATTCGAAACCCCCAGGTTACGTGCTAGGCCTGCGGGTTGAGGGGAATAAACTTCAACAGTTACACAAAAATATTACTCACTCCGTTATTTTTTAAAATGCAATATTGGACTTTTTCCATTATTCACATGTTATACTTTGACTCTCTTTTATTTATTAATGTTTTTTTACCCCAGAAGGCAAACCACCAAAATCAGTGGGGTAAATGCCGGGGGATCATTTACCAGAATATTATTAATAAAAGCCAACAAAGCAGAGAAGGGGGGACATAAACCAAAACCCCTTCAGAGAAGGCATACCTTCCCGAAAACAACAAAGCAGGCCAAAATAAAATTATATATAAAAAATTGACCCACCAAGCATAAAAGAAAACCAGAAGAAGGATCAGGTAACATAAGGTAAAGATTCATCAAGCCTAATAGCCCCTCTCAACTCCTTTGGAATAGCTTGGCCCAAATTCCAAATAAACTTTCCATGAAACCCCAACTTTGCCACAATTCGGGCTGAATTATTCGTTGCAGCAGGACTAAAGTCCAGTTTGTGATGGCCCAAAACCGAGTTAGCCCATTCTAAAAGTTTAAAACAAGAAATATCGACCGTCACATTAGGAAACCCCAGAACCTTCGCCCAATCTACTGCCTGAAGAAGAACTTCCTTCTCTTGCACCACCGAGCCACTCAAAGGAAAGCCCGTCGCGGCCACCATCGCACCTGCATGATCTCTCAAGAGAAAGCCAACTGCTGATTTTCCATATTGTCTTAAAATCGACCAGTTTAATTTTGTCTTGGTAGGTTCCGGCCTGTTCCACCTGAAAGCTCGAGGCTTCGTTCGTTTGAAATTCGAAGGTAAAAGTCCTGATTCTTGCAACTTTTCCCCTCCCTTAAGATTAATGTTCGCCCAACTCCAATTAACCATATATTTAATGATTTGACGGATTATCGCCTCTCTATCTGGCTTTGTAGCATTCCAAATAGCGCTCCAATAAACCTTCCACAAGTGCCAGACAAGTACGCCAGGTAGTATTGCTTTATACATAGAGTCCAAGATATTTCCTTTGATTGTAATCCACCACTTCATAAGCTGATTATGAATATTGCTAACTGCCCCCCCTCCAACCTGCAGAGTGCTGTTGAAAAAATTCCACACCGATTCAGAGAAACAACATTGAAGGAAGATATGATCCTGAGAGACGCTGTTGAGACTGCACAGAGGACACATAGATGGGTATACAGCTGAAAAAGAAGCTTGCTGCTTCGGGAATGGTAGACCTCTATGCCACACTTTCCATAAGAAAATCCTAATATTGGGTACCTGTTTTTTGTAACAAATGTTCTTAGTAGATAGAGTTCCTCCCGCTGGAGTCCATAAAGCCTTGTACGCAGACTGAGAAGTGAAATTCCCATGTGTAGTGTAATTCCAAACTAGGGACTAGGGGCCCCTAGAGACCATGCCCTCAGCTTCCTCATGGTAGAGGCATATCCTCTTCCAAATGGGAGAGTCATTGGGTTTGAATTCGCCCAATGCCCTCCTACCATACTTACTCTTCATAAGATCAGTCCATATACTCTCTCTAGTCTGAAATTCCCACCATAATTTGATACCAGAAACCTTTTGGATATCACTCAGAGACCGGATACCAAGACCACCACACTCCGTAGGTTTGCATTATTTTTTGAAGCTAATCCAGTGATGTTTTGGTTTATTAAGATAGCTACCCCAAAAAGTTGCTAATTTTCATCTTTAGCAAATTCACCACAGAAACCGGAAGATTAGTAACAACCAAAACATGTAAAGGAATCGAATTAAGCACATGTTTGATTAAAACTAGTCTACCTCCCTGAGATAACCATCTATTGCTCCACATGTACAATTTTTTATCAAACATGTCTAACAGATCATTGCAATGACTCACCCGTGTAATGCCTTTATGAATTTGAACCCCCGAATACTTGAAAGGCAGCTTCGAGACATTCATCCCCAAAATGTGTTCTATGTGATTAAGTCTGGCCACAGTAGTATACTTCCCTGCTACAAAGCAAGATTTGTCTTTGTTAACTAATTGTCTGGATGCCTCCTGATAATGGTAAAGAAAGGTCTTAAACCTGGTAACTGACTTAGTTGAACCATTTTAAAACACCATGAGGTCATCGGCAAAGGCTAGATGCAAAATTTTGGCACCCCTTCCCAAATTATAAGATTCAATAGCACCGTTATTAATCAAATAGTTGAGACCTCTAGAAAAAGCCTCAGACATAATTATAAACAACATGGGAGATAGAGGGTCGCCTTGCTTGACCCCCCTATATGGTTTGAAAAAAACCATAAGGAATACCATTCACCATAACCGAAATGTAAGTAGCCTTTAGATTCCCCATAATCAAATCCCTGATCTTTTCATTGAAACCAAATCTTCTTAAAACAGCCTCAAGGGAACCCCAATCAACTCGGTCAAAAGCTTTCGTCATGTCTAATTTAACCACAATATTATAAGCATGAACCCTGTTGTCCAGGTTGTGAAGCATCTCCAAAGCCACCAAAACTTGTTTTTTAATTTCTCGCCCTTTCATAAAACCTGATTGTTCGATAGAAATTATTTTAGGCAAACAATTAGCTAATCTGCTAGCTATAATATGAGTATTAACCTTGCTAATGAAGGTGGACAGACATATAGGCCTAAAATCACCAAAGGAAGATGGACTGTTTTTTTGGGGATAAGAACCATGTTAACACTACCCACACTTTTGGGTATCGGTAGACCCAGGAAAAATTCTTGAACAGCTAGAACCACATCCATCTTAATAATGCCCCAACAGCCTCTATAAAAATCTCCTCCAAAACCATCAGGACCCGGCGCCGAATCTTTACTCAAAGTCCAAACAGCATCCCTGATTTCCTCCTCTCCTGGTAGTGCAATAAGCATCTCGTTGTCTCCATCATCCAGCAAGTGTGGTATATGTTTAAGCACCTTATTATGCGAAGTAGTAGCCTCAACCTCGTAAAGCTTAGAAAAAAAGGAGACTGCCTCATCCGCTATTACTTTCCTGTCATAAATCCACTCCCCATCTCTTCCTTTAATGGCTGTAATTAGCTGCTTTCTAACTTTTTCCTTCGCTTTCTCATGGAAGAAAGTGGTATTCGCATCTCTGTCCCTGATCCATTTAACATTAGCCTTTTGTTTCCAAAAAGCTTCAGTCTGTTTAGTCCGCACTAATAATTCAGCCTGCTTTTTATAGCACATCAATCTAGTCTCTTCATTGGGGTTATCCTCAAAATCTTTTTCAGCTGCCAAGGCTTCCTCCTCCAGTTTCTTAGAATCAGCAAAAATGTCTCCGAAGACATCTTTGTTTCATATCTTTAAATCCACCTTCAAGGCTTTAAGCTTAGCAGACAGACCTCTCATTCCTCCACAGGTTGGATAATCCTCCCATTTGCTTCGCACAAAAGGTAAAAAGTCCGAATGTGAAAACCACATATTTTGAAAACGAAATTCTTTCGGCCCTGATCTACCTTCTTCTTCACACAACAAAAGGATAGGACAATGATCTGAACCCGTTTTACTCAAATGTTGAGTAGTTACCACTTCAAACTTAGAGTAGAAACCATGATTGATCAAATATCGATCCAATTTTTCCCAAACACGTCCAGTGGACCTCATTCCCGTCCAAGTGTAAGTAGACCCAACAGTAGAAGGCTGAATCAACTCGCAATTTTCTATGCACTGACTGAAATCTAACATTTCATTAAGTACAGGTCCTGCAGGTCCTTTGTATCCGGCCATTGCAGACACCGTGTTAAAGTTGCCTCCCACAACCCAATCCGAATCATCATGTTGTACGAAGTCAACCATGCCATCCCATAATCTACTCCCTCCACTTCTAGTGTGTAATCCGTACACTGGCGAGAAAACGAATTCAAAATTTGTGGGCAGATAATTGACTTTTACCACCAAAAATTGACCCTTCTCTTGGATAAAATGAGCATCAAAGGATTGAGTATTCCACATTACCCATATTTTATTCGAAGCAGCCATAAATAACTTAGAAAAACCAAGCTTATGCATAAAATAGTCCCCCTTATTCTGTTGTACCATTGGCTCAATAATAGCAATTAAATCAATAGAATAATGCCTAGAAATTTCACGCAACCTTGGTCACAAAGAGGCAAGGCCACGCACATTCCAAGTAAGAAGCTTCATAAGGAAACATCAAAGGGAAGGTCCTTTGAGTTCCTCTTAGCCGCCAGCCTTGTCGTGACCGCTCGAGGTGGAATCTCCTTGACTTTTTTCCTTGGAATAGCTCCCAACGCCACTTCTTGTTCAAGTTCTATCAATTCCACCTTGCGTCGCAATTCACTACAAACTTGCTTCCAAGAGTCCTTTGCTGTTGTATCCACTCCATCAAACTCACCATCAGAAACAATACCATCTTCGATCACTACAACTCCTTCCTCATCCATTCCCAAACTTCCTTCCTCAAAAGAAATTAATTTAGTGACATCCGTGGCCTTAATAATGGATTTTTAATCCAGAACCGCCACTAACAATTCGTCAGGGCCAACATTATTGATCTGGGTTACCTCCACCGTACTTGTGCTTTCCTCTAGGTCTTTGCCCTGGATTTCATTTTCTACCAATATGTTTTCCCCTTCCACCACTTCGTGAGGTATCTGGTCTGGCAAAAATTCCCCTTGTTCCACCTCCTTAATTCCCTCTGTATGCTTAGGATCATTTGGGACAGTTGGCGCCACCTCTTCTGAGACCATATTTATATCGTTCTTTTTTGAAGACTCTGTTTGTTCTCCATTTATAGCCAATGTTTGTTTGATGGGAGGCTCCATAACTTCTTTTCCTTTGTTTTTTTAGTGACTTGAATCCACTTGGCTGGTTGTCCTTGAGTATCCTTTCCTATATCTTTAAAGACCAGTTGCCCTTTTGTTTTGTCTTGGTTAATCCCAATATTTGTCCTCTGTTTTGGAATGCCACACTCCTCCTTCATATGATCCAACCGATTACATTTCAAACAGTATTTGGGAAAATCTTCGTACGTAACTGGCTGTATCAATTCCTTCTTGCCGTTCATTATTAGAACTTTGCTTGGTATCTCTTGGAGCAAATCTAATTCCACACACACTTTGGCCGTAGATGGCCTCGATAAGTTTGCAGTAGCTGCATCCACTTTTAGAGGCTTTCCAACCATACCTGCAATAGAGAACAACGCTCTCTTATCTTGCAAATGCAACGGTAATCCGTCAAAAGTTATCCAGACCGGAACAATGGGTGATTCCACATCTGGCCGGAAGTCCAGAGTCCATCTTGTAACTCGCATCTTGAAACCCCTTATACTCCATGTCTGTCTCAACCAACAACGTTGGAAGTCTTCTTCGTTGCCAAACTTAATCAAAATATGTTTCTGGTCTAACAAACCCAGCGATAATGAACCAGAGAATCCATTTTTTCAAACTCCTGCCTTAGAGTTAACATGGAAGGGCGACCTCTGATGAAAGTTCCCACCAGCGCATATTGATGTTGCGCTGCCAGTGCTGCAATTTCCTCATCTGAAAATTGAACCGCTGGCATACCTCGATGACGGAAAGGTGTTTTGAGCGGTATCTCCTTATTAGCTGCTAATACCTCTGCAAATGATCTTCTCGCTGCACCCGAGCTGAGCCAGTTGCCGGAGCAGCCCAAGGGGCTGCCGTAGCCATGCACGAAGCCTATACTAGGGTTTCACCGCGAGCACGAAGTCTTATTTTATTAATTAATGTATTATAAATTAAATTTCAATAAAATATTGCTAAATTCTTCTCATTTTAAAGTTTCAAAATCTATTTTTTTAATTTTTTTACTAATAAGGTATGAAAGATATTAATGTTCAAACTTGTGCGTTAACAAACGTGAAAAGTGAACAGTTGCATTTACTTGGGCAGTTTAGATGGACCAAAATATTTCTATTTTTATGCGGGTCATAAAAATGACTCTCTCTCTCCCCCAATCCATCGATCCGCTCATCCGCTTGAACCCTGAGCCTTCCGTCTTCTTTCCTTCACCGATCCAGCTCTCTGTTGTCATTGTTGTGCTAATCCGCCGCCCAGATTCGCTGCGCCGTCACGTCTTGCTGCGTCTCGCCGCCTCGCCGCTTACCCTTCCAATTCCAGATTCAGCCGAAAATCAGCGACCTCCCTTCAGCTTGCAAAATATGACATATATAGCCATATGAAGAGGTATGAGTTCATAAATATGTACTTGCGTTGGAGTGAAGATGGAAAGAACCAACTGAATAAGTCAATTTTGAGAATGATTGTTGTGCCAAGAGACCACCATTTTCCAGGTATTGTGCTTTCGGCGTTTGAAGTGTTCAGACGTAAGAATGAAACAATTCATTTTATAGGAGTACTTTCTAGTGTTTAGAAGCCGGTATCAAATAAAGCTGAAATAAGGTAGCTCGGCCCCATTTTTTTATCAGATGAAGTGATTTTCCTAGAGCAAGCCACCCACTCAACATACGTCGATACATATTGCTCTTCTAGCAGATTTAAATGAAACAAAGAGCTAGTATATTGAGGTTGTTGGTTAACTCAATAACTCTGACACCATCCATCCATTTTCATTCAAAGAGTAATTTGAATGAGCTTTGCTTGGGGTACACACTTTTTGTGTACACACTTTTTACACATGTCTGTATAAGGTTTTTTTGTCTGTACAGACAAAAAAAACCTTACACAGACATGTGTAAAAAGTGTGTACACAAAAAAGTGTGTACCTTTAGAACTTTTCAATTTGAATACGCAGTATCTAGAAGTTTATTTGTGACTAGCACACTGACTGACACACTAACTGACAGCTTTGTAAAATGGGAAGTGTATTCATTATTTCCAACGCCACTTCGACGCCTCGTCCATAAAGTGTGTTACCAATGCATTTCAAAAGTGTTTTTGACTATGATATGATGGATGGTGGGTGACCCGAATTTTGACCCGTATCTTTAGGCAGGAAAATGGCCTGATTTCCACCCCGCTTTGTATATAGTAAGATACAGAGCGAATAAATTCCATTTTTGTTAGGTCTCTCTAAATTTTTATAATGCACATGTATTAGACTAAAAACTATGTCATATATCCTGAAATACCCAAAGGGTATCAAAGTTCATGGGTAAACAACTCCCTGAAAATCACCAAGTACAAAGTTATTACCGAGTCCGAGCCCATGTCACCAAGGTCGGCTCAAAGGATGAGTTCTCAGATTATTGAGATAAATACATATTTGTAGCCAAGCCCGAGCTCACACTCGTCGAGCTCAGTCCCCGAGTCAGATCTCGTATCATCAAGATGAGCCCGAAATCGTAGCCGAGCCCTAGCTCACCACCTGTGTGGGTCAACACCAGAGTCAATGCTACAACCGAACTTGAATTCAGTTGAACCGTCTGCGGAGTTAAAGAACGAAAGGAGCTCAAGTCCCACAAAGCCCCTGGCCTCGAGGGGAAATTGCGGACTTAGCTATTTCCCGAATTCAAGTACCGCATATACATTAGTGATGACACCATCAAACAACAATTTTTCAGGGCTGACATCGCTCGAGCGATTATTCTAGAAGGTTCTATGTGTACATGTGTTGTTCTCTCACACATTCCAGTACAAAGGGAATCAAATTGGTTATGTCGTACCAATCAACTAATTGTCCATATCATCTCACCAATCAAGGCCCACACGTGTCACAATGTAATTAGATTAGCATTTTATACTTGTTGGCTCAAGTATTACATGTGTCATCATCTCCTAAGAATGACATCCTTTATACTTGGGCACAAAGTATTATCTTTTGAGTATAAATATCATCTTCCAATCCTATGGAAAGGCATCTGATTTTCTCTGTGCAAACCTTTTGTTACTCTGTCCAAATTCTTACTCACTTTTACTTAGCACGTTCAACCTCTCCTTTACTCGGTTTTTCGGTCACTCCTAAGGTCGGAATTCTATCACTTGGTTTGATGTATTTTGTAATCTTTACTACTTTAAATTCACAAAAAGAAGAAAAGTGCTCATACAAAACGAAAACAAAAAGATGAGTACTAAAAAGAGAAAATGTACCAAAGAAAAAGGGAAAATGTGAATTCCTAGATCAACAGTCGAATAACTTCTAAACAATAATATGAAGAATTCATGTAGAAGAAGAATAATTCATCAACCTTCAATACTGTACATTAATAATGAAATAGCAACGAATACATGATATACGTATAAATAGTTGAGAGAGAAAAACAAGTGGGAGTTCTAATAATGATACGCGCGGAAATAATATGTGGAACTCCTTTTTATCTCTACTCTAACATGAGAGTTCTAAGAATGATGCGTGAGGCTTTTTCAGAATTGTGAACTCTTAAATAGTTCGAACCTACAACCTATATTTATAGGAGAGATAATCGAACTTCTAATTACATAAGGATACCTCACACGCATGGGCTAAATAAAAAGTCTATTTAATTAATCACAAAGCCCACTAATTAAATCTAATAGACAAAGATAATTATAATTAAACTGAACACTGTTAATCCCAAAATACTAACAAACAACAAATATAGCAGTTATAGAAGAAGCAGATAGAAAGAAATCGACAAGTTTATACCCAAATCTGGTATACCGTATGAAAACCGGCCGCTGCTCTCCCTGGAGAAGGAGAGCAGCGGCAAACCTAAACTCTCTCTATCTTTACGCCTCTGAACTCTAAGCCTCTATATTGATCGTTAGGGTTCCCGTAAGTTAGCCTCCTTTTATAGGAGAAGTTGGCTAACTTACGGGTTACAAGGAAGCCCACGGGCTGATACACATTTGTGGCCCGTATTACACGATTAATTAATAACTACACAAATACAAAGATAACTAACTAGATTGAACACCATAAAATATTCCCAACAATCTCCCCCTTGGTGATCAATCGTGTTGAATCAGCATTGCAGCGCAGATATCTTTGTCTTTGTTGTTATTGAGCTTCCTTTGTCTTTGAACTTGACTTCTGAGGAAGGCTATCTGAAGAAATCCTTGCAATCTCCCCTTTGATGTCTTCTTGACAATTTGATCTTTGATGCCGGGGGTTGAGGGACCTTCAGTATCTTGCATGTAGTCCTTGCCTTCCAGAAGTTGCTCTTGATAAGCTTGGATGAAGTCCGGTGACGCCTCTAGAATGAATATTCTTTGGAGAAACAGGAGACGCCCATGGAATTCATCTTCAGGACACAAGTATTTGACCTCTGTCTCCTCCACAATGTAGCCTTTTTTTTTGACTATTTGGAATGAATGCTTTAGAGGAGAACTTGTCGGTGGCACAGCGGAACATAATGATGGTTGATTTGAGAGTGTAGCTGACCATTTGATTTGAGTTGCGGAGATAGTAGAGAGGGTGTTGAATTTTGTGATGGAGGAGTGAAGTGTCCCAGAATGATTTGTTCAGTGTTAACAGCATGTGGAGCACTCTCCCCCTCATGACGATCCGATGAATCGGGACGTCATGCTTTTATTCTTTTATTCTGCGGAAATAAAAACAACAAAAACAAGCAGAATCTAAAAAAAGATAACGTAGCCCCCCGGGGTCGTGAAGACGCCCGTTATCATCACTATAGAGATAAACTCTAAAGCAATGGCCTGAAAATGTTGGTGATTCTTATGTTGCAACAGCAGGACTTCCTTCCAATTATTGGTCTACATCTGTAATAGATGAGCCCTATGGAAGTTCTCGCAAGTCTTGAAGACTAGCAACTGACTCTAAAATGTGTCTGTGTCCTAGAAAATTTCAAAACATTTGGGAAGTGAGTAACTAGACACGACGTGATCAATGAAAATTCAGTGGCATGGGGCTGAGGCCACTGTAGTCAGTATTACTTGCCTCGGAAGGAGACAGTAATGAGAGATGCGGTTCCCCGTGAACTATGATTAAACACCTGTCTGTTGGGAGACAAGTGAGTGGTCTAGGGTAGGGTTGTGCATGCGCCGTTTGGACAAAATGCAGCGACTTCTACCCGGGATCTGAATAAATTCAGTCCTGAACCTATGGGGATAGTCCAGAGTATTTTAGTGGCTAGGAGCAAATGTTCAATTCATAGCAGGCAATTGAGGTAGCAGACTCATCATTGATAATTGTTTCCTTCTCACTCGAGCCTTCTGCTTCCTAATGCTCATAATGTTCACTTACTCACTCGCTCACTTACACACTTACGCTCGGCTTTGTCCCTTGGGTAGGCTTAGTTGGGTTTACTAAGCCATAGGGACATGTTCTCTCATCACTTTCTCATTTTCTCTCTGTACTCCCCCTCAACTGGAGCACTCGGTATGCTTTGTCATTGTTAGGCACCGGGGAGGATAACATTGAATACTCCCCCTAAAATGTTGCATCCTTTGAGAGATTCCTTGCTTTGTCGGTGTAAGGCGCCAGGAGGAGAAAACTGAAACTCCCCCTCAGAATGTGCAAGGATTGATTGCTCACAGCTTGTCATCCCCGCCATGTGTGTGGAGCAATCTGAACAAGTACCACACATGACGGTTTCCTGAACTCATCATGTACAATTTCAGCATATTGATGATCACATAATGTTGATGAGTCAGGGGAGGCTTCATCAGTTGATTGTTGATTATTGTAAGATGACCGTTGACGCGAGGTTGATTGAATTATCTACGATTTTCAGACCTTTACATTGAAGTTTAGAAAAGTTTTGACCTCAGGGTTGACAATGAAAGAATTTGAACAGATTTGCCTAAGTTTTGGCCTGGACATCGGTGATTTACAATGTTTGTCGGAAAACTCACGTTTTGACCCTCAAAGACTGCGAGTGAGGGCGCGTGAAATTGGGTTCTGGGGCATAGCCCCAGAATTAATGTAGATCTTTGCGTTAGCTTTCCAACAAAAAAAAGTTTGCTCAAATCGGATCACCGAGTCAAAAGTTATGGCCAAAACAGTGCGGTGTCGCAGAAAATCTCAAATATTGAGTTTTTGAGGAAAATCTTCGAGGTTGAGGTTCTCGATGTTGAATTTCGAGAGCAGGTGAATTTAAACAAAATTCTAAGGCAAGAACTCGAAATCCAAATCTGGAGATTTTAATTTCTAGTTTGCCTTGAAGAGTAATGACGAACTCCACCTGCAAAACAGACCTCAGAATAACGAAATCCTCTGAATTTCAAAATGTTTGAACATCGAAAACTTTGGAGTTTCGAAAACCTCATAATCTCGAAAACTTGCTGTTTGAAAAACATCAGAACATCGAAAACTCCTGAAACATTTATATAAGCAGGGAATCATTCAGAGATCCTTATAATGTAAAGCTTCGATGAACTGCAAAGGATGTCAAGATTCGAATTATGAGTTCCAAGAAACTACAAACTTTGAAAGATTCAAAACATCGAGAAATTCCGAAAATTCTGAAAATTTTTTAGAATGTCGAAATCCAAAACATCGAGTTCCTAAAACTCGAAATAAATTCCAAACTCGCAATTCCAAAACTCTCAAATTTTTAAAAACTCGAGGTTTAAAACTCGAGTTCATGACCGCGAGTTTACAAACTCGAGTTCATGACCGCGAGTTTACAAACTCGAGTTCATGACCACGAGTTTACAAACTCGAGTTCATGACCGCGAGTTTACAAACTCTCGTTCATGACCGCGAGTTTACAAACTCGAGTTCATGACCGCGAGTTTACAAACTCGAGTTCATGACCGCGAGTTTACAAACTCTCGTTCATGAGCGCGAGTTTACAAACTCGAGTTCATGAGCGCGAGTTTACAAACTCGAGTTCATGACCGCGAGTTTACAAACTCGAGTTCATGACCGCGAGTTTACAAACTCGAGTTCATGACCGCGAGTTTACAAACTCGAGTTCATGACCGCGAGTTTACAAACTCTCGTTCATGACCGCGAGTTTACAAACTCTCGTTCATGACCGCGAGTTTACAAACTCGAGTTCATGACCGCGAGTTTACAAACTCTCGGTTTTAAAAACTGTCGAATTTTGAGAATCTGAAAACTGTTCTGAATAGCCCTGAAGGTCGCGATCCCTCCTGTATCTGTTTCAAGTCAAAATCGTTTCTGCAGCAGTGTTAAAAGCATAAACTCGAGTTTTCAATGAGAGTTTTTCGAAAATGAAAATTTGCAGAAAACGAAAAAGAAGATATGCTGTAGAATCGGTTTTGAGAGGCGATTCCAACAGTATAATTTTTACAGATTTTTGTTCACAAACAAGATTACAGGATCAAAACTCTATATGAAGAAAAAGAGAAGAAAAACAGAGCATTCTTCGTTAGATCCAAGAAAATCGCAGATACATTCAACCTGTTTCACGCCTCGGCTCTGATACCAATTGTTAATCCCAAAATACTCACAAACAACAAATATAGCAGTTATAGAAGAAGCAGATAGAAAGAAATCGACAAGTTATACCCAAATCTGGTATACCGTATGAAAACCGGCCGCTGCTCTCCCTGGAGAAGGAGAGCAGCGGCAAACCTAAACTCTCTCTATCTTTACGCCTCTGAACTCTAAGCCTCTATATTGATCGTTAGGGTTCCCGTAAGTTAGCCTCCTTTTATAGGAGAAGTTGGCTAACTTACGGGTTACAAGGAAGCCCACGGGCTGATACACATTTGTGGCCCGTATTACACGATTAATTAATAACTACACAAATACAAAGATAACTAACTAGATTGAACACCATAAAATATTCCCAACAAACACAATAAAATATGTTCTAACAATCTCCCCTTTTGTGTTCAATTTGCAATGAAGCACGAATTATCTTTGTCTTTATCTTGGATCTGCGTATCTGCAATGTTGAGGAGAGATTAAATGAGATTTATCGGGTTTCTCCTCTTTTGTATTGATTTTCAATCAGTGCAGCTCAGCTCGGCTTTAAGAAGTAATCCCAACAATCTCCCTTTTGATGTCTTTTGGCACTTTGTTCTTCGATGTTGGGGGTTGAACGATCTCAACAATCTTGCATGTAACCTTGCCTTTCAGAAGTTCCTCTGGATCAACTTGAATAATGTCTAATGGCACCTCTGGAACTTCTGAAAGGCATTATTCATCTTCAGTATCCGACCTCTGTCTCCTCCAGAATGTGTCTTTTTTACTCTTTGATATAAAAGCTTTTCTGGAGAACTTGTTAGTGGCACAACGGAAAATGATGATCGAGTCTTGAGTATATGTTGACCATTTCATTAGAAGCTGAGTGGGAAAATGTGGGCGGATGTTTATGTTGGATAAGAGAAGTGTCCAAGAATGATCATTGAAATTTTATAAGCATTTGGACAGCTCTCCCTTTCATGACGATCCGATGAATCAGGACGTCATGCCTTTATTCATCCTTTAATTTTGCAAAACAAAACAAAAATCGAGATACATTTATGTGTTCCGTTATCACAACATCAATGTAAACATGTATGAGTGGTCTGTATATAATGATAGAACATTAAGGTTCTAACAGGACTTCCGACCAATCATTGTGAAGCATCTGAAGTAGATGTTACTCTAGTTGTTCTGACATGATCACAAGAATCAGCAATAAAAAATGTAGCCCCCGGGGTCGCGTAGACGTTCGTTATCATCACCATAAAGATGAGCTCTAAAGCAATGTCCTGAACACGTTGGTGATTTCTATGTTGCAACGTCATGACTTCCTCCCAATCTGTGGTCTGCATCTAAAGTAGATGAGTCCTATGGAAGTTCTCACAGGTCATGAAGACCAGCAACTGACTCTAAAATGTGTCTGTGTCCTAGAAAATTTGAAAAACATTTAGGAGTGTGAAAACTAGACACGGCGTGATTAGTAAAAGATTAATTGCGTGGAGTTGTGGGCCACTTTAGTCAGTATCAGTCGTCTCAGAAAGGAGACGGTGATAAATAATGAGGTTCCCCGTGAAATTTGATTAAACATCTGTCTGTTGAGAGACAAATGAGTGGTCTAGGGTAGGGTTATGCATGCGCTGTTGAACAAGATGCATTGACTTCTACTCAGGATCTGAATAAATTCAGTCATGTACCTACGGGGATTGTCCAGAGTATTTGAGTGATTAGGAGTAATTCTCTCGATTGATAGCACAATTAGGTAGCAAACTTGTCTATGAGTATTGATTTCTTGCTCACTTGAGCCATCTGCTTCCTATTTCTTAAAATGTTCACTTACTCTCGGTTTTGTCTCTTGGGTAGGCTCAGTTGAATTTTACTGAGCCATTGAGACTTATCTCTCATTGATCACTTTGCTCTCTCTTCTCTCTATGCTCCCCTCAACTAGAGCACTGGGAATGCTTGATCATTTGTCATCGGGGAGGAGAAAATAGAAAACTCCCCCTCAAAATGCGCATCCTTGTTGTACGGAACCAGGAGGAGTGAAAAAGAAACACCCCCCCTCAGAATATGCACTCATTGTTTGTTCTTGGTGTGTGTCGGTGTTAATGTGTGCATTTGTTGATTTTCAGCTCAGTGAGGAGTATGCACGTCAGTTCTCTCCTTCATAATGTTCACACTTGCTCCCCCTTGACGTATGATACGTCTTGTGTTTGTGGGTTCTGAATTGAGGTTTTCAGAATCCATTCTGTGATATCGGATTTTGGACTGATGTATCCAGAAACTCTGGTGTAGTGCGGGTTCTGAACTATCCAGAAGCCCGGTGGTGGCCGCTCAGCAGCTTATCTTCATACCCTCCATGTGTGTGGTGCAATCGATTTAGTTACCACACATGATGGACCTGCAAAAAAATTTAAGAAACAATTGTTACCTATTTGAGGACGGGTTCGTTCTTTCTAGCATAACACAAATTTTGAAACTTTTATTTTATTTTTGTTCCCAAGCTAGTCTCTTTTGTAGCTTTTGGAGAGCTTTATGATTGGAATTCTGATTTAGGAACCCATTTTTTAACAATAACGGTTTCAGCATAGGTGAATGATGGGATAGAAGTTTGAGAAGTGAAGATTTTCTCCCTTGATAGACGTTTCAAATGTTTGACTGAATAAACCTTGAGGGGATCTTTCAGGTGAACATCATGACAAACATCATAGGTAGAAGCTTTAAATCTCTTCCGTTGAGATTTCCCATCATTCACATCACAATGATGTTTTGAAGTATTAGATTGCTCAATTGCACTAACAGAAGCACCAGAATTGGATTTCACATGAGTAGAATCATCAGAAGAAAACTTAGAAGACTTGTTTGTGTTAGAACTAGGTGACTAAATGCTTGAACTTGAGTGAGAATCTTTGAAATTACTACAAGACTTAGAGAAAATAGGTTTTGATTTTTCAGAAAACATTTTAAGTCTTGCACCCTCCTTTTGGGTTTGTTTGAAAATCCAGACCATCCTCTTCCTTTGGCATTTATTAAAAACATTACCTTTCGGTTTTTCAAAATGAGAGTGAAAGGATGAGTCATTTTCTTTAGAAGCCCGTTGAGAAGGAGGTTTTAACAATTACCTTTAGGAAAGGAGAGGAGGTAGAAGATGTGTCTGTTCTGAGGCTAAATTTGAGAGAAGAAATTTCATTTAAAAGCTCTTCATTTTCTTCTTTAAAAACATTTCTTTCAGTTTCCAGAGATGTGCGAAGATGAACAATTTTCTTAATGATCTCTGGATTGTAAGGTGATGAGTTTTCATAAATAGATGGTTTTTCATCTGTAGACACAGTTGTATTTTCAGGAAGGAAGAGAGCAAAATAATCATCAGATATAGGAATTTGTCTAGTAACATAGCTTTCATTAAGAGCAGAATAATTAAAATAAAATTCAACGTTAGCTTTATTCTTTCTTTTGTCCTCTTATTCCTCGTTAATTTCAGACGCACTTGTGAAGAACATTAAATTGGCTAATCCTAACCCCATATACCTTATGTCATAAAATTGCTTGTAGTTTACTTTCTTTAAGTTACATGGGTTTTGGAAGCCTAGTCCTTCTCTAGGATTATAAAATTCAGTGTCTTTGGGTTTATTTAGCAGAACGGTTTGTTCTGATTGACCTCTCTGAGCATGAATATCCTATAACTCCTTAATTTTAGTGTGCAGACGACTTCGTTCCTTATTAATTTCTTCAAAGCACATAACAACTTCGAAACGTTTTTGCTTAGTATCATCTAGTTCCTTAGTTAAGTCACATACATTTTTTTCCAGTTTAGCTACTTCTGATTCTAAGCTTGTGAATTTTTTAAGCGCAAACTAAGAATTCCTTTTTTCTGAATGCGCTTCCAAACACCTTTGATTATTAGCAAGGCTCTCTTCAAGTTCCTTTATTTTATTTCTCTCTTGATTTAAAGAGGAAAATTGCTCATTAATTTTAGTGCATTGATTGGTAATTAAAGAGTTGAGATTACTTACCTCATTATCAACGGATGGAGAACTTGTATCTTCTTCATAGCAATCACTATCACTATCAACTTCATCAACTCTATCCATCAGAGCCATGTTCTCTGGCTCACTGTCTTCAGAATCTTCCAGCCAGTGGTCATATTCGGCCATGAGAACAACTTTTTGCTCCTTCTACTTAGCAAGTTGTGCCTTCTGCCTATAATAGTTGAAATCTTTCTTCTTGCCAGATCAGCATTCCTTGGCAAAATGACCGGGCTTGCCGCGTGTAACATTTGAGATTAATTTAAAAGGATTAATAATACTACTCATACAAATAAGATGCATCTCCTTTTAAGGGAGCTCATCAGCTAAGAACTCCAAAGTTAAGCGTGCTTGCACGTGAGTAGTTTTGGGATGAGTGACCCCGTGGGAAGTTTCTCTAGGCATGCACGAGTAAGGACAAAGTGCGCGGAAAAGGATAGTGACGGTTTGTGAGGACAGTACTAGAGGTCTAGAGAGTGTGTAGGAGTAATTACCTCAAGCCCTACGGGGCGGGGTGTTACAGGTGGTATCTGAGCAACCCTGCTAAAGTGTGCTGATTCGTTGGATATCAGACGCGCACTTAGCTGGGGAAGATTTTGGGATATGATTGAGATTGAAATGGTTTATGAGCGTAACGAGGATGTTGCGATTCTAAATGGGGGTGATTGTAACACTTGATATTAATTTAAAAGGATTAATAGTACTACTCATACAAACAAGGTGCATCTCATTAGCTAAGAACTCCAAAGTTAAGCGTGCTTGCATGTGAGTAGTCTTGGGATGGGTGATCCCTGGGAAGTTTCTCAGGGCGCACACAAGTAAGGACAAAGTGCGCGGAAAAGGCAACTGGCGGTTTGCAAGGACAGTACTAGAGCCCTGGAGGGTGTGTAGGAGTAACTACCTCGGACCCTACGAGGCGAGGTGTTACACCACATTTGAAGTACATTCAAATGATCTCCACTGACAGCTTCATTAGAAGATCCATTAGCGCCCTTCTTTGAGTAATTAAATGAAGAAGTTCTTTGCTTGTTGGATGATGAGTGAGACTTGAATCTCATGAACTTCTTATTCATCATCTTTGCTAGATTAGTTAGCAAGGGTAGTTCCTTCTTTATCTCATTGATCTCAAGATCAGAATCAGACTGGTTCTTCTCTTCTTCAGATGATTCAACTTCAATAACAATTTTAGGAGCCTTATCTCTTTTCTTTCTTTCAGTAGATAGAAGAGAAAGAGAATCAACAGTATTCTTTTCTTTTGAAGTTTTCATCTTTTCAAGGACATCTTCAGAGAATTCTCCTAAGCAGTCATAAACGTTGTGGATGGTCAGCTCATCCAAGTCCTTTGTTTGTCTGGTTCTTTTAGCAGTTTTTTTCCATTCTGACCTAAGAGAACGCAGAAAGCACAGATTGACCTCCATGTATGTCTTCTGAATGTTAATCTTCCTCATCTCATTTAGAACCATTATTAGGTATCGTTGATAAGTATCTATGAGCAATAGAAGTATACGACATATGATTTATGAGTGACTAAAAGGTTTGACTGAAAATCAAAAGGAAATACGGCGAATGATTTTGTATTTCTAACCCATACTCCTCAAATACTTTACTACAATATGTAAAGAGGTAATATAAATACAAAAAGGGTTGCAGGCACGCTGTATGAAGACAAAAATAGTCCATGCTCTCCATAAGTCAATCCAAGTGGATCAATCAATGGTGAAGATTGAATCTCCTCAGCCAACGGGAGATATTCAACATCAAATTTTCTGTATACAAAAGAAGTGTGAAGCAGAAGAAGCAAGTGAGCTAAAGCAATCAATACAAACTTATATGAAGATCCAACAAAGAGAAAGTGATAATCTATCACTTCGCTCTAAGCTCACTCACACTTATTAAGCTCTTAGATAAGTTCATTCAAAGATATACTTTTAGAGCTTAATCTTAGTTGGGAGGTTAGAATTACTTTGTAATAGACAAAATGTAAATCTTTAGAAGGTATCTAAAGTGTTGATAGAATAAGACTGAGTAACTTCAGAATTGGTTGGGTTCATTAGTGAAACGCCTAAGGAAAGAGTAACTTGGAGTGGTATTGTACTCCTTGTGAAAACCTGACGATCTAGGCCTGTGATCAAGGCTAGATTGGGCACTAAGTGTATTAGGATAAATAACCTAGTGGAAATCCATATGAAAGAGGGTGAGATTGGGTGTAAGAGTATTACACCACTCTGAACCATGATAACTCACCGTTTCATTTACTTTCCAAGTTCACATAAACACACACTCATTTTCTCTCGTCCTACAAATCTTATTTTTCAACAAACAACTTTCTCAAAGACATCTAAACTACATTAATACAAACTCAGTTTGTATACCCAATTAAGGTGAATTCAAGTTTGTCAAAAGTGTTCTCATCAAAGCAAACTAATTCATACTAAGTTTCTTACACCCCTTTTAAACTCCATCTATATCTTTTTTAATTTCACTATTACAAATAACAAAGAATTCAAGTTCTTTACTTAGCAGCTGCCTCAAATTTACATCAGGAGCAGCCTATTGCTCATCTCACTACTAATATGTCGTCCAGTTAACTCTATGCCTTTTGTGATAACCGTTGTTACCTCCAAATTTCTACAAATGTTGTAAGAACTCTTACCAGTCCAACTTCACAAAAAGATCCTTGAAACAACCCTTGGTTAACTTACTATAAATGGAAAGTCATTTTTTCTATAACTGGGAAATGTGTAAACCAACTGTTTTAAAGAGGTCAAGACTTCCGTTGTGTGTTCTATAACCTTTCAAAAGGGTTAGAATCAAACTCTTAAAGAGGGAAAAGCTTTATAAACCTACAAGTTTTAAAAGTCTATTCAACCCCTCTCTAGACGTTTACCTCATCAGGGACCATCAAGTGTATCAGAGCGATTGTTCATAGATAGAGTCAGTTTCCACTAATTAGTTTGAATCAAAGATCACCAAGAACTCCCTACACACTTTTGTTTCAAGATGCACAATTCATTGGCCAAAACTCATATAGTAAATCTTAACAAGTTTGATGATTGGAAGATCCAAATGCTAGCACAGCTCACTGCCTTGCATGATGAAATGCTAGAAATCCTTACAACTGGACAAATAGATATCATGAAAGTAAGAGCCTAGAAAATGAATGAACCACACCCATAAGGAGATGAGTACATTCGCAAACCCAAAGCGGAATGGACAAGTGATGATAGGAAGAGAAATAACTTGGATAACATTGTCAAGGATATTCTTTTCAAATTTGTAGATGATTGCATATCTCCAAGAATCAGGAATGTGTCATTGGCAAGCTGGTCTCGGAATGTATCTCCTTTTAAGGGAGCTTATCAGTTAAGAACTCCAAAGTTAAGCGTGCTTGCACGGGAGTAGTCTTGGGATGGGTGACCCTCTGGGAAGTTTCTCAGGGCGCGCACGAGTGAGCACTAAGTGCATGGAAAAGGCTCGTGGTGGTTTGTGAGGACAGTACTAGAGGCCAAGAGTAAATACCTCGGGTCCTGTGGCCTGCGGGGCCGGGGTGTTAAATAAAATGAGCAACAACAAACTCTCCTACCTTGCTACTGATGAAATCCAACATAACTGGAACCCAACTGGATTAGGCTTCAAACCTTTATCCCAACAACCGAAAGACTCCAAATCTAGTAGCCAACCAAAGAATAGATAGAAAGTCAACCCAAAGAACCCCAAACCAGAGCATTACCGAAGTTCACCATCCAACAGAAAAGGAACCCAACTAGTTCCCACAAAAAATCCAAAATCTTGTACAAACGAACCTCAGCTTACCAAAGATCTAACAACAATCCTCTTGGTTAACGATTCCTTGAACCAGCATGAAAAAATATCCCATTACAAACCATGATCCCCAAAACATATACACCAAAAGGAGCATGAACCAATACATAGCCATACCATACGATTATCACACCTACAATGGCTATAGATCAATTTTTCTAGGATTAAATAGTTCAAGATGGACATGGATAAGATGCATAAGTTGGTTCATAGGAAGTAGGGATGGCAACGAGGCAGATGGGGGACGGGTACACATAAATCTGAAACTGCCCCGTTGGATAAATGTTTTCCCCAAAACTACCCCATTGCCCGTTCGAATAATTTTTATTTGAACCGTACCCACCCCAATGGGGAATCGTTTTATCCACAGGTAACCGTTTGCCCAAATGATACCAAATGTAAGGAATATATTGTTCTAGATTTTGATGATGCTAGAATAATTAGGATATTAAAGTACCCCTTAGAAAATTGTAATAGCAATTTTTTTGTATGTACTAAGGGTATTCGACGGACAGAACTACCTAGGTCTTCTGTTTGCCTATTGGACAGCAGTTGAGCAACTCAAGCAGAACTCCTTAGCGTATTGTGCTCTAACAGAACTGCTCCAAGAACTGCTGACACTTAGAAGATTCTGAGGAATGTCGTTAAACTAACGGGTTATTCCCTAACGGTTAGGAGCCTCTCAATGGAAGTGATACTATTCATCGCATTAAATGCTCATTTATTGGCTTCCACACGTTGAGATATTTAAAGCACATGATTGACCAAGAATCCAGGAGAATAATATTTAATTCTTCCCAAGATAGTAAGCCGACTACTTTGCGAAGAACCAACCGGTCAAATCAAAAGTGCATGCATTTAATGAAGATGTCCATTACACTCCAACAGGAAGACAACTTTCAGTATATATGGAACACTTCGAAGGGTTGACAAATAGAACTTCTTTCTACAAACTCTACAATTTGAATTCAAGCTATCAAACTCTCTTGAGACCTCATCTTCCACATTCTCCACAAGAGATCTGTTGAGGTTTAATCTCGTAGATCTGAAAGCCCAACACAGACTTTGGATATATCAGGAAATGGACAATAATTCGGTATGTAAAAGAAATATAAAAGATCGATAATCGAATGCTCAAAAGCCCACTTGTATTAATTGACCTGTTTGATTACAAGGAAATTACCCGAACGGTACGTCGGATTGATGCTTAATACAAGAAACAAAAGTAATAAGGCTATTCTAGGGCTTGAGTATTAAAATGCTAACCCTTACAATGATATTTAAACCTTCTATTTATACCAATGGAGAGTATGGGACGCTTTATGCTGATTGGCCGATGTTCCACCGACCTGATCACTCATGCCTCCACTTGCTGATGTCGCCATCTGGCATTAATTGCACATGGCCACCTGCTGGTTGTCCGTTTCCCGAACGGGATAATGGACCCTGTAAAACATTGTTAATTTGGCCCAAGTACGATGTATGACCCGAACCCTGTTCGGTATGTCTGTTCTCTGGGCCAGCCTTTGCTTGGCCTGAACCTCGTTCGGTATGAATATCTCACTGGGCCTACTTATCATAGGGTAGTGGACTCGTTGTTTGGGCTGGATATCCTGGGACTTTAATTCGGGTATTGGGCCTCCGGGCCAATATCCTAACACGAGTCCCCCACTTCCGATGTCTCGAATGACAGTGAGTGAATTAGGAAGTATAAGTGCCATGATATAAATGCCGAATGGCGATCGAGGTACAGAAGTGGTCAGTTCCCCATACTGTGATTTGACGGCTGTCGTTTGAGTTTTTCCATATTTGTCATGATTGTTGATCTTTGCTCTTCCATGTGACACGTGTTATTTCAAATAGTTCCAGTGACGTGTCTCTATTTGACTGGTCTTTGATACGGCGTTTGTAAAGCTATAAATTAGCCTTTAGCTCCTCAAATACGGGTTTCGAATTTTCAATCTCTTCGTGCTTTAGCTCTGCCTTTTCTCTCAATCCCTTCAAGCTTTTTGTGTCCAGGTACTTCTCATCCCTTTAAATCTCTCTTTTCTTTGATCCGATCGTTATGAGTTCTCGACTGTGTTCCGATTCAGAAATGGCTTCCCAAGGGGAAGACCATGATGTGGAGATTATCATCGTTCCTTTGTTGAGGGCTCCAATGCGGCGACGACGGAGATTAGGGCGGAGACGGAGGATTCCTCCGGCAGTTCTTCTTCCTCCAGTGAAGATTCCGATGACACCAAGTCTGATGATGAACTGGCTTCCATGGCGGCCGGACGTCCCAATGATTTCCCTCGTCACACGCTTGACCTAAGATTGATTAGGGAGAGGCGACAAAAACTGACTTCTCACAACAGGGCCGAAATTCCGGCCCTAATTGCAGACCCAGTGGACTTCCGATTGCGAGCTGGGCTTCACCCAATGCACCATACCCCTGGGATGGTTGTAGTCCACTTTGATTCAGTTAGGGTCGGACTTAGGTTTCCATTGCATTCCTTTTTCGTTTCATTTTTTAATTTTTACGAAATTGTACCGACCCAAGTCATGCCGAACTCCTATCGAGCAATGGCGGGCTTTATTTGCCGTTGTAAAGATGTCAGTGCCCCGCCGACCCTAGACTTATTTCACCAATTTTTTAAAGTGCCCCCAACAAACACATGGATATCTGGCTACTAGTGCCCGAACGGGACATATCCTGTTTAAGGGCAATCCGACTTCAATCAAGGGGTGGAAAGATCGGTTCTTCTTTGTGTCTGTCCCGGACGGCCTGATCCCCCGCAAATGGAATGCCTGCCCTCGCAAATCTCCCGATCCAGTCCTTAGTGAGGAAATTTACAAGGATATGCTCGTTGTGGAGAAGGACAAATGTTGTGATATCATGAGTTACTTGACTCCCGATCGGCTTATCGAAGCCGGGATAGGTACTGCCCGTTCTCTTGGGTTTACTTGTTTTGAGAATCAAGTGCCATGGTCCGGGCGGTCCTTCCCATGCGAGAAACGTTCTCTTCTTTTTTGTTTCCCACGTGATAAGGCCGCTCGGTACTAACATTTTCCTTTGTTATTTTTTAGCTCCCAATCGAGATGCACCAATGGACAATAGCCGTGTTCTAGCAGCCGGTGGGGTCGGGAAACGGAAGAAAGCAAGGAAGAATCCCCAACCCAATCCTTCCACCACCATTGCTCAGGATGCCAGGTCTTTTCAACCTGTTCAGGAGCCACAACCGCTTCAACAGGTCCCTCATCAGGATCAATTTGACGCCATGCTGATCGACGATCAGTTCGGATCCGATCAGCTGCATCAATTCCCTGAGCATTTCCAGGCTGCTCAGGAGACTAACATGACTGCAGGTGAGACCAACACTGTCCACCTTTCTACGCAGGTCGAATGGATCTCTCTGGCAGATCCAGTTCATGAAATGTTGAGGAAGGCTGGTTCTCCTGCAAGCCAGATTTGGTCCACTTCTTCGTGGTTCAACAACTTTTCCGTCCCTAAGATGCCGGTCGAGCAATCCGAAGAATGCTTGGCTTTGGCAGCTCTGAAGGTATCTCACTTTTTCCTTATAGTTTTCTCATAGTTTAAATTCTGTTCTTCACCATCTTATTTCTCGAACGACATTCTGCAGGTTGGGCTCTACAACCTGCAGCTGAGGGAGGCTCGAATGACTAAAGAGCGGGACCTGATCGTCGCTCAGACTTCTGCGGAGCAGAATGCGGCTGCTGCCTTTGCCGCTTTGGAGACCGAACGGAAGGCCTCCGTGGAGGAGAAGAAACGCCTCGAGTTAGAGCTTGGTGAGCTCAGGGTCCAGCTCGGGGCCTTCCAAGCCAAAGTCCACGCTGCTGAAGCTGCTTTGGTGAAGTTCGAAGAGAGCGCTCCCCGTATCCCGGACGGCCCTGCTGAGGTGAAGGTTGATCTGTCCGCCGTCCGGGAGGCATTCAAAGGGTCTGAGGAGTTTGCTGCCCTGAAGAAAGATTATGCGCAGCAGGAACTCACGACCACCTTCGGTGCTTATCTCGATCGATTCTCCACGGGTGATGCCCGCCGCAACGAGGGGGTTAAGCTGCTCGACCAGGATCCAAGGGGCAAGAAATTCAATGACTCCCTGGCCCGATCTCTTTATGTTATGGGCTGCCAGCATATCCTGGCCCCCTTTGTGGCTAAGCTGCAAGAGATGCTAGGGAGGCCGATCGAGCTTACCGATCTTCCCCAGGTGCCCATCATTGAAGCCCAATTTGAGAAATATCAAAGGGACTTACAACGGGTTGCTGATAGTGAAGTGGGGAGAGAGCCTGATCCCCCCACTGATTCGGATGAGGAGGAAGGTGATGAAGAAGAGTAGAGACGGCCAGTAGATTTAGAATTTCGTTTTTTAGCAACTGTAATCCCTTCCCTCCTTCTCCTTTTTTGCAAACCATAATTGTATTTTCCGGCCGATAGAGCCGATGAATATATATGATATCTCTTTTGCACAAAGCTTCACATATTGTCTTTCTTGCCTTTATCGATTTATTGCTTACCATTCGGGATTCGGTTCGTTTTATAGGACTTAGCAGTTTTTCTGGCCTCATTTTTGATCATTCTTCATATCATCATTCGGGCTTCAGATAGTTCTGACAATTTACCAGGACTTGGCCCCTCTTTTGTGTCGATAGCCGCTCGGGCTTCAGATAGTTCTGTAGGACTTAGTCGTTTAGTGAACATTTTGTTTCTGATGTTCCATCTATTCCACCTAACTGTTAATAGAAACCCTGTTCGGTTTATCTTGCTGCCCCTATCTTTTGACTCATCCGAATCCTGAATTTTCCCCATCCCGCCGATCTCTATCTGTTGTTCTTCAAATACTACCCGTTCGGTGTCTCTAAAGATACTTGTTTCAAACTTATGGCTTACGTCGACCTTGGTCTGGGATGCCTCCCATACGTTCATCGTTCAATCTTTTTAGGATGGCTTCCCCAAAACTGTTGATCCGTTTTCATGAATTGTCCATTAACCGTTCGGGGAACATGCTAAATTACCATAAATGTACCATAATTTCGTACAACCACATTTCACCACGTGTTCTCCACGGGTTAGGGTTTTGGGCGGCATCTTTGCTTATAAATAGAGGTGCTTCTTCTTAATTTCTTCTGTTGCTTCCTTAATCTCTTCTTGCGTCTCTCTAAGCTTTCTCTCTCTAGAATTCTCAGGATTCCTTAAGTGGTTTTATGTATTTTTCTTCTAGCTCAGAATCTGAGGAAATGCCGCTTATCCGTATGGGAAAAACTCCTGCTGTAAACAAGGCCAAAGGCTCTTCTTCCCAAGTACCTAATTCCATTAAACCTCCCGTACTCAAAGATGCCAAACAGCCTCTTGACGATGGATGCCTTTCGGGAGATGACATAAATATTTATAATAAGGGAATGCCCGAACGGCCACCCCGCATTGCTTTGCATTTCACCCGCATTCGCAAACAAAAGCAACGTCTTCCTGATGACACCGAACGGCAACTTGGCCAACTTCGGCCTCCGCCTAGAAAATTTTATGTCGGATTCATCAGGCACCCTATGAGGCACCGACCGGGGCACGTGCGTGTGCACCTTGATGCATTGATCGCTGGGCTTCACTTCCCTCTACATCCGTTCGTTGTGGAGTTCCTACGTCGGGTCTCTATACTTCCCGCTCAGTTCATACCCAGCACCTACCGCATTCTGTCTGGCTTCATAATCCGATGCCAGTAACTACGGATCACACCAAGTGTCGATTTATTTCTACACCACTACTGCTATCAGCCCTATTGGACTACTGGGTACCTGAAGCTGGTAGCCCGAGCTGACCGTCAATTGTTTACGGATAACCCTACTCCGCCGGTTGATTAGGAGGAACAATTTCTTTTTGTGCGTATAGGTGATTCTCTCCCATTTCCTGATCGGTGGAACGCTTACCCCGTTCAGGACTCTGAGCCCAGAATAGATGACGTTCTGCGCTTTCAAGCCGAGTCTCTACGTATGGGAGGAACTCGGAATCTTCGGGGTTTTATTACCCATTCTAAGATGCTAACCGCTGGGATTGGTAAGTGTAACAGGGTTTTAACCCGATCGATCTCCTTTCAATTTAGTTTCTTATCTCTTATTCCCTCTCTTGTAGGTGTGATATCCCCTATACCCGTTCGGCGTTCCATATCTGCCGCTACTCTGACTGCTTCCTCCGGAAAAGGCAAGGAGAAGATGATTGCTGATCTTGCCTCTTCTGATCAAACCAGGAAGAAGCGTAAAGGGAATGACGACAACATACTGATCCCGGTCGATCACGTGGTTGATTTGACCGGTCCGGATGACAAGCTGAAAAAACCTATCATCCCTGCCCAGCCCCAAACTCCAGTGTTTAACAATGCACCGGTCGATGATCGGATGTTTGTGGAGTTTTCCAATTTGAGGCTCCGAGCAGAGGGAAGGTACCTTTTCATGCAGATGCCATCCTCTATGTGGTGCAGTACCTCCCTGAAGGTTCCACCCAGTTTTTCTACTCTGACCCATTGGTCTGACCTGGTCGAGGCAGGTCACTTGGAGACTCTCAAGGTGCGGATCAGTCATCAACCCCTTTAAAACCTTGATTTTCTTCTGATTTAGTATACGTTATCTAATTTCCTTTTTTACTGTTTGTAGGCCGGAGTATACTATCATCGGGCCTTCCTGTATGCAGAACAGGAGATGAAGCGTATAACCAATGATCGGGAAGATAGCCAGGTTCTCCTTTCCTCCGCTCGGAAGCTGGCTACAGATCTGCAAGTCCGTGTTGATGAAGGTGAACAAGCGAAGGCTGATCTGGCTAAGGTGGAGGAGAGGGCCCAGCGTCGTGATCGAGAAATTAGAGATCTCAGAGCCAAGGTGAGAGTGGCTGAATCCGCTAGGATGCGGTTTGATAAATCAGCGGGGAATAATCCTCCCAAGTCGTATACTGCCAACACCTCCAAGATCACCAGTCAGGCCTTGATCGAATATCAACGTAGAAAAGGATTGGATATCGCTTTACTGAACACCGCTCGGCAATTTTTGGGACCTCATCTGGGCCAATTGTTGCGTGAGAGCGAAGACCCGATCAAGTTGGGAATAGAGCTTCTGGATAGCACGCCCGAAGGGAAATCTTTCTTGGATGTCCTGACGGAGAAAACTGTGAAGCAAAGTCAAGATCTGCTTCTAGACAGGAACCTCGACCTGATCATGGAACGCTTCCCCAAGCCGTTCGATCCTGATGAGTTGGGATTTGATTCCCTCCAAGCCGTTTTGGCCCCTCTATTCGTTTGTGAGCACATGGTCAAAAACTGTTAGCAGAAATGATGGTTCCCTCCAAACTGTTAACACGTTTGTCATTCGGTCATCCAGAATGATTCTTCGTGTTAAAATCTGAGGTGAGACTCTCTCCCTTCCAAACACATAATTCTGATGCATTCCGAAGAGTTTTTTCGATCCGTATAATCCATATTAGGGGTTTGAGGTGACCACTTTAAAACTGTAAGCAAGATCACTAGATCAGGTGATTTCTTACTTAAGCTAAAATGGCAGCTCCCTCCAAACTGTTAACCCGTTCGTCATTCGGTCATCCGGAGTGATTCTATGTGTTAACAAGCTGAGATGAGACTTCCTGAAAGCAGTGCCTCCCCAGACGACAATCCATGTTACCGAACGTCGCTCGTTTTGACAATACTTGTTCTGACACCATATCCAAGCCGTTTTGATCCCTTTTCCGTTCGTGATCACAGGGTCAAAAAAAAAATTTTTAGCTGAGGTGGCGGCTCTCTCCAAACTGTTAACACGGAAGTCATTTATTCATTTGGAGTGACTATACATGTTAAAAGCTGAGGTGAGACTCTCAGGAAGTTATGTCTCCCTCTCATCTTTTTTTAAAGAGGTGGCAACAGCCGTTTTCATTGATAAAATTTCCTTAGATGCTCCACATTCCAAGTCCCTGCCGGTAGGCCTTCGGTAGATTGCAGACCGAACGTTCCTGAAGCATATTTTTTGCAGACCTCGTAAGGGCCTTCCCAATTTTGTGCCATCTTTCCTCCTTCGAGAGGTTTGCTCTTTTCCCGCTTCTTTAGGACCAAGTCTCCTACCTCGATCGATCGGATTTTCATTTGTATGTTGAAGTATCTCTTTGTTGCTCTATGATATTCCTCCATTCGTATTGCAACTAAGTCCTTTCTTTCCTCTATGAAGTGCATTTCGGCCCGTAGATTATCCTCATTGCGTCCGGGGTCATAATGTACCGTTCGATGTGTGGGAACCAGAATTTCTGTTGGAACTTTAGCCTGGAATCCGTAGGTAAGGGCAAACGGAGTCTCTCCAGTAGCCGTTCGGGGTGTCATTTTGTATGTCCACAAGATATAATTCAATTGGTCCGGCCATGAGGAGGAACAGTGCTCTAGTTTTTTCTTCATACCATCTATAATGGTACGGTTCATGTTTTCTACCTAGCCATTCGCCTAAGGGTATGCTACAGATGCTCTGGAATGTTTGATTTTCCATTTGACCAAATAGTTTTTGAAGTTCCTGCTCACGAACTGTCTGCCATTATCTGTGATGATCTGTTTGGGGAGACCGAATCGGCAAATGATATTCTGCGAGACGAACTTTTGGCATTTGAAATATGTAATAATTGCCAGTGGTTCGGCCTCCACCCACTTGGTGAAATAATCTATCCCGATGATGATGTATTTTAGTCCTCCGGGAGCAGTAGGTAGGGGCCCTAGCAAGTCGATCCCCCACCTGGCGAATGGAAGGGCAACTGTCATCGGGGTGTAGAAAGTAGCTGGCCATCCGGGAACCGGTGCATACAATTGGCAGATCTTGCATTTTCTGGTATGAGCAAAGCAGTCTTGTTGGATTGTTGACCAGTAGTATCCTTGCAGGATGATTTTTCTTGCCAATGTTTTAGGCCCTTGATGGCTGGAACATATTCCTTCGTGAATTTCTTGCATTACCGCCGCTGCTAGACCGGGTGGTAGGCACTTCAGATATGGTCCTCCAAATGTCTTTTTGTACAGCTTCCCGTCCACCAGTTCGAACATGGAGGCCCTCCTCTGAATGCACTTCATATTGTATGCTGAATTTTTGTCTTGTGGGAGGGTCCCGTCCTTTAAGTAGTTGGTCATATCCGTGACCCAACTGGGAATGGCATAAGAGATGGCTTCTACCTGGAGGACCATAGTTGCCGGTGTTGTTAGGGTTTCCTGATGAGCAAACCGCTGGATGTGAGCCGGGATCATATGTGCATGGTCATCAAGAGTTGCATTCTCCAATTTGGATAAGATATCTGCTTCCTAATTTTCTATCCTGGAAATTTGGTCGAGCACTACATGTTCACACTTTTCGTTCAGTTCCTCGACCAGTTCCTTGTAAGCCTTCATCCTTTCTTCTTTAGTTTCGGCCGTGCCATTCACTTGGTGGACCACCAGCTGGCTGTCTGACCGGACCTTGAGCCGATCGGCGCCCAAGGCCTTTGCATATTTTAACCCTGCAATGAGAGCCTCATATTCGGCCTCATTGTTGGTTACTTTAAAGTCAAAATGGATGGAGTAGTATGCCTTAAAACCTTCAGGGGATGTGATCACAGCTCCACCCCCACAACCTTTAGCACTTGATGCACCATCTACGTACATTTCCCACCATTCATCTACCATGCTGCCTTTCGTCTTGATCTCCGAAGGCCGAGCAGTACATTCTGCTATAAAATCTGCCAATGCCTGACCTTTGATAGTGGGTCGAGGTCTAAAGTCCACCTCATACTGCCCGATCAGAGACTCCGCTTTGAGATGCGCCCGCTAGCCATCGGATTTCTCAGAATGGTGGCCAGTGGCTGTGTTGTATATACGGTTATCGGATGTGCCTGGAAATAAGGTGCAAGCCGTTTGATGACTGCTATTAGGGCTAACACCGTTTTCTCCATCAGAGTGTATCTAGTCTCTGGGCCGTTCAGGGCTTTACTCACAAAATATATAGGCCTCTGGATGCCATCTTCTTCTTTTAGCAACACAGAACTCACGGCTAGATCGGCCACATCAAGGTACATATAAAGATGTTCCCCTGGGTCAGCTTTTGTTAATACCAGGGGAGAAGATAGATACAACTTGAACTCCTCGAAGGCCGTTTGGCATTCGGCAGTCCATTCAAAGGGGTTTGCTTTTTTCATAATCTGGAAAAATGCAATTGCCCGATCAGCTAGTTTGGACAAAAACCTGCTCAGGGCTGCTAATCGACTGGTCAATCTCTGAACCTCCTTCAGGTTCCTTGGAGCCTCCATATCCATGATCGCCTTTACCTTCTCAGGATCAGGCTCAATGCCCCTCTCACTCATCATGTATCCCAAAAATTTGCCCCCCTTAACGACAAAGGCACATTTTTTGGGGTTCAACCTCATGTTTGCTTTCTTCATTATCCCGAACACCCTTTCTATATCCAGGATATGGCTCTCCTTTTTCCGGCTTTTGATCAGGATGTCATCAACATAGGCCTCCATTGTGACCCCCAATACTTCTTTGAACAACATTCCAATCATCCTTTGGAAAGTAGCCATTGCATTCTTCAACCCGAACGACATAACAACATAGCAAAATACCCCGTCTAAAGTTACAAACGCTGTTTTTTCTGCATCATCCGGGTGCATAAAAATTTGATGATATCCCCGGAACGCATCCATGAAGCTTAGGAGCTCACATCCCGCCATCTCATCCACTAACAGATCGATCCTCGGCACTGGATGTGGGTCCATGGGACAAGCTTTATTCAAGTCAGAATAATCTACGCACATTCTCCAGGTGGACCCCTTTGGAGCTAGTACCACATTGGATAACCATTCAACATGGATCACCGATCGGATGTGTTTTATCCTTAGCAAGGTGGCCACCTCTTGTTTTGTAAAATCACGCCGTTCGGTCGCCTGGTATCTTTTCCTTTGCTGAACAGGCTTTGCATCAGATCGAACGGCCAGCTTGTGGCAAATTATGTCTGGGTCAATACCCGGCATATCTTCTGGCCCTCGGGCAAACAATACCCGAAACGTTTTCAGTACTCTTATTATACCCTCCTGAATTTCAGCCTCCAGATCTGCCCCGATGGCCACCTTCCGATCGGGGGGAGAATCCAGGTCGATTTGCTCGAGGAGGGTGGCAGGCTCAGGATGTGCCTCGAACTCCATTCGACGGGCTTCAACTTCAATGCTGTTAACCTGCATGCCTCTGGCATTCATGTTTTTCAAGGCCTCCCGATAGCACATTCGGGCTGTAGTTGGATCAGTTCTGGCCACCCCAACCCCAGTGTCCGTGGGGAATTTGATACATGAGTGGCGGACAGAGGCTATCGCCTCCATATCTTCCAACCCTGGTCGGCCCAAAATGGCGTTGTGGGCACATTTGATATCCACTACTACGAATGTCATTCGGACTGATGCCCTGTGCGTTTCATCTCAAATCTCATTCATCAATTGGATGGTCCCCTCTGCTTCGATGCAATTCCCGGTGAAGCTTGCCAGTGGTGTCCTCAGGTGGGTCACCTGATTTTTCTGGAGGCCTATTTTCTCGAACGATTGTAGGTACAATACGTTCACGCTGCTTCCTGTATCGACCAACACCCGGCGAATTAAAGCCTCATCTATGCACATACTTACAACCAACTCATCCCTGTGTGGATTGGGCGAGTTTGGCAAATCTGCGGGCCCAAAAGTGATGGGGTCCGTCCTTCCTTTCTTCTAGGGTGGCATGGCTACAGAACCCACATACAGGCTTCGCTCGAACTTCTTCCGTTCGGCGTTCGAGTCGCCTGTCTCCCCACCCCCAAATATCACCTTTACCTCCATCCTGGGTTTTTTACCCGGGTTTCCCGAACCTTCCGGTTTGTCTATGGGAAGGTTATATACATCATTTCTGGGGCGAGCATCACACTGTACATCTCGCCTCCGGCTGTTGGATTTCTTGACCGGTTTCAGAATACCCGTAGCATTTGGGTCTTTATTTACATATTTACACAGATGACCCATCTGGATCAATTTTTCAATGGTTATTTGCAATGCCCGACAGGATTGGGTGGAGTGACCGCTCATGTTGTGGTATTCGCAAAAAGCACTTGCATCGGCCCCCATAAAACCTTTGGTGTCAGTCGGAGGGGGAATGTTGTCCTTCTCGTTCTGATAAATGGTTGCTACAGAAAGGACCAAAGGAGTGAATCGTGCCACTCTTGAAGGTGGAGCGGCCGCTGGGGTAGGACCCAGCTGATCGGCCAGTTTCATGGGGGTTGGGGTGAAGCTACCTTATCCCTGATCAGGATTTCTTCTTCCAGAGCTGCATGCTTCCGGGATCTGTCCAGCACTTCAGAATAAACCGTACCCGGATTCTTTTTCAGCTCTTTATACAATTCACCCGTTCGGAGAGCGTTAGTGAATAGGGTGATGGCTGTATCATCCGTCATGCTCCCCACTTTTAGGGTTTCATCCCTCCATCTTTTGAGGAATTGATTTAGGGTCTCCTTCAGACCCTGCCTGATACTAGTCAGGTAACTGAAATGCCTCTTCGGAGTGGCACTGGATGCAAACTGGGCCAGGAATAAAGCTGACAATTCGGCAAAGCTGCCGATCGATCCGGGCTGCAGGGTCCCGAACCATTCCTGGATAGGCCCCCTGAGCGTGCTGAAGAAAAGTCGGCAAATGGCCGGCTCCGATGCTCCCAACAGCATAAGCTCCCCTTGATAACTCCTCAAGTGCCCGTGGGGATCTCCCGCCCCATCATATATTTGACCGGTCGGTGGTTTGACATCCCTGTGGAACTCCGCTTGCATGATTTCCCGGGTGAAAGGGGAAGTGATTCCGACCTGAGCTGGAGTAGGCTATAGAGGGGCTCTGTTCATTTGTTCCCTCATTTCGTTCATCTGCCTCCTCATCTCGGCCATTTCTTCCTCTTGGGCCGTTAGAGGAGGCGGTGATGGAGTTCCCAAGTTCACAAATTCTCGATTCGCTTCCGGCATAGTTGTTCTTTGATTCTGACGTCTCTGCCTGAATCTCGTATTGTTACGCTCTTCAGACCGGAATTGGCGGCCAACGGACGTATCTCCTCTAGCCCGTGACCCGGTTGGGGTGTGGTCACTAGGAGTGTGATGCCTGCCCCTGGTCGCATGTGCTCTTGCACGCTCTCCCCGGTGTGCTGGTGAGTGATTTGATGTCGTGGTTGTTTCTGCATCGGTGGTTTCATCATTGAATGATGGGGTTGTGTACCTAGTTTCCCCGGTGTAGCTGGACTGTCCCCCATCCTGCTCATCCGCCATATGTTGCATGACCTGTGCCAAATCCCGCATGGCATGTGGGTTCCTTCATAATGCTTCGGGGGTGAAAAATCCCCATCAAAGTGTGGGTAGGATCCCCGGCTGGATTGCCCCTGGGGGTCCGACTTTCCCCATGTCTATCTGAAGTTCCTCCCGTGTGATGAGAAGTAATTCTAACCATTTTGAAAATAGCTTTTTGTTTGGTGTGAAACTTTGTTCAGAGTTTCCCACAGACGGCGCCAATGTTGAGGTTTAATCCCGTAGATCCGAAAGCCCAACACAGACTTTGGATATATCAGGAAATGGACAATAATTCAGTATGTAAAAGAAATATAAAAGATCGATAATCGAATGCTCAAAAGCCCACTTGTATTAATTGACCTGTTTGATTACAAGGAAATTACCCGAACGGTACGTCAGATTGATGCTTAATACAAGAAACAAGAGTAATAAGGCTATTCTAGGGCTTGAGTATTAAAATGCTAACCCTTACAATGATATTTAAACCTTCTATTTATACCAATGGAGAGTATGGGACGCTTTATGCTGATTGGCCGATGTTCCACCGACCTGATCACTTATGCCTCCACTTGCTGATGTCGCCATCTGGCATTAATTGCACCTGGCCACCTGCTGGTCGTCCGTTGCCCGAACGGGATAATGGACCCTGTAAAACATTGTTAATTTGGCCCAAGTACGATGTATGACCCGAACCCTGTTCGGTATGCCTGTTCTCTGGGCCAGCCTTTGTTTGGCCCGAACCTCGTTCGGTATGAATATCTCACTGGACCTACTTATCATAGGGTAGTGGACTCGTTGTTTGGGCTGGATATCCTGGGCCTTTAATTCGGGTATTGGGCCTCCGGGCCAATATCCCAACAAGGTCAATCTTGAAGTTGGGAAGATAATATTTTCATATCCTCCAAACCAACTCAAAGGAAGTTCCTTCAGTTCTTCAACACTTCAAAAGTTTCATTTACACAATTTTCACGAAGAAACGTTGGAGAAAACATTTTGTTACTTAAACCATCTTCTTGTTTAAGAAGGACATCTCAAAGTAACCGGAGTAGTGAAGTGGGGATACTTCAAGGAAGCTCAGTGAAAAGAGACCAGGCATCAGGAAGCTAGGAAGAGCATCCCGGGTGACAACTAGACTTGAAGAAGACGTGAAGTGCTTCTTAAGTACTAGGACTAAGGCGTTGTAACTTGATCTTTACAAGCTTAGTGGAACAGTGGATTAGAGGAACAAGTTGTTCCTTGAACCACTATAAAAATCCCTGGTGTCATTTACTTACTGCATTTTATTCTTGCATTAGATTCTAACTGTTTATCTAACAAAGGCTTGGACTTTGTGTTCAACAAATCTTGTCTTCAGAGTTAACAGAAAGACAACTGCCTTAGTCTGTTTGAGAGGCTACCCGATCAGAAGGCCTATCCGCTGCAGGTCAGTTCTGCCAAGAACTTGACCCTTCTTTGTGAGCCTTTTTCTTAGACTCAAGAATGTTTTAAAAAACAGAACAGTCTATTCACCCCCACCCCTCTAGACCATTTCGTGTTTAACCGGGACCAACACCAAATAACCAATTTCTAACTCTACTTGTTAATGTAAGCATCCTTTGTAGTAAATTATATATTAAAAGCACCATAAACCATACAAAAGTAAATATTCAAGCAATCAAGCAGTTTTAGTCCTAAATTCATTAGTATGACAAGCACCCAATATCTCTTGTAACATAATAAAAGAGTAGTAAAAAGAAGAAAGAAGAAACTGGGTCAAATCCTTGATAATGAGAAAGATTAGAAGCCACCGGCGGTAGAGCTGAACTACAGGCCAAGCATCATTCCATTTAGAAGGATCGAAGAAAGTTGTTCTCACTGTTAAGAAGCAGAGCCCTGAGCCATAAATCCGTAATACAATGAGTTAGGGATGTTAGAGTTTTCAAGCATCATTCTTTATATACTCATATGATATATGCGATTTAGTGTACACAATTTAGCATATATACTTATTATTCTTATATATAAAAAGTTATAATTTATTAATAATGTTACGGATCGGGTAACAGTGCGAATACCGGCACCATTAGTGAACATGGCGGTTTTGGGGCAGACAACGGGGAGGATTAGTAAGAACCATAACCGCACCATTATCCATTTAAAAAAATCAAGTATTCCCCGCCCCATACCCGTTCCCTAGCCAAACTGGTTTTCCCCAATTTGACCAAATCGGTTCGGTGCGGGTATCCAACGGGTCGGCCGAAATTGCCATCTCTAGTAGGAAGGAGCCCACAAACTTGTGGGTTCTTGTTGCTAATGCTTGAATAATCAGGAAGGTGTTGGAGCAGCTGGGAAAGATGTTCAGTATATAGATTTAGGCTAAGAACAAGAAGGGCATTGACCATGACTAAAAACATGTCTTTTCAATAACAAATTCACACACGACGGCTCGTTTTGACTTCTTTTTACAATCATGACATAATAAGTTATGTTTGAGATTAGCGCACCTGGACTTAGAAAGGCAAGCTAACATTTGAAAGTGTTAACGAATGACTCAGAACTAACACCTTCTATCCCTCATCAACCCCTCTTAAAACCCTTCCATCTAGCAAAATGCTTTGTTAGTAATTCACCCGCATGATACCCAAATGTTTTAGTAATTTTTTTCCCATAGGTTTATGTAAATATTCATTGAAGGTAAATTATTTATAGTGACTAAGTAATAGGGTGTGATGGAGTATATGGGTCCAGACTCCATGACTCACATACTCAGAAGACTAAGAGAAAGCACAGCTGTCACCCAGTGGGTCCTCCGTCGGCTAGATTGCCCAAACCTAAGACTTGGGAGCCCAACCCACTTTTCTCCTATAAACACTCCCTATGAGAGCCATGTAAAGGGTTGGAAATTCATTAATACATATCACTTCTCTCTCTAGCTCTCACTTCTCTCTAAGAGTTAATACTCTATCATTTGGTGCTCTCGTTGAGAATTAGAATACATCAAGTGAGATCCTCCCAACCAATAACATATCACGACCGGATGACATGGTACCACCTCGTACCTAGCTCGGGCTACATGCCCCCTCGGCCTAATGGGACCCTCATCTTCGAGCAACACGTGGCTTCTCTTCGACCAAATGCCGGCCTATGTTTCACCTCGGCCAAATGGGACCCTTATCTTCGAGCAGCGGTTGGCTTCTTTTCGGCCAAACAAAGCAAACCATCGGCTTAAACAGGGGAGAAGTTAACTCTGGCCAAAGGAAGCTCTTCGGTCAAACCTGAGCAGGAGGAAGTCAAATCTCTCCCCCTTCATCCCGGAACAGGAGTGGCTCCACCCTCAGCCAAAGGGCCCTCATCCACCGCGTCGTCCTCGGCCAAGGTCAACAGGAAAACAATCAGGACCCTTCGTCCAACTTGAAAGTCAACGCCCTCTGTAAAAAATGAACAGATGGGAGGTAAGATGTTGCACCCTTCGTCCTGGAAACATCGCTGCCTCGTCCCATGTCACCCGCCTTCTACCCCTTGGTGAGGTCTCACATCGCCCAAAGGTGGGTCACCTTCGGCCAGACATAATCAGAGTCACCTCGGTCAAACCTGAACAGGAGGACGAATCTCTCCCCCTTCATCCAGGGAACAAGAGTGGCTCCACCCTAGGCCAGAGGACCCTCGCCCACCGCATCGTCCTTGGCCAAGGTCAACACGGGAAACAAACAGAACCCCACCGTCCTCAGCACACTGATGCCAAGGAAGGGGGAGAACACTACACCACCCCAACCCCAACCGTTGGCAATGAAGATTAGCAACAACGATGGGGTGGAACCGCAGGACACGTCTTCATTCCACTCCCATCCCGCCTCCCCTCCCCGTGGTGGATTGATCCCAGTGCGTGGAAAAGCCTTTTCCTTCAATAGGCTAGGTGACATGCGCCGTCGGCCAACATCGAGGATGCTGGCAGGACAGATTGGCGAACGTGAGCCTGGATAAGGGCAAAGGCAAGTTGCATGAGGACGCACGCCATCAGATCAATGCGGCCCAAGCCGTTCGCCTTCAAACTCAACAGGGCGCCACCACGGCTGCCAAAGACCCCAGAGACGAGGTCATCGCCCGGCTCGAGCAAAGGCTCACCCAAATGGAGGCCAAGCAGCTGGCCGTCACTCCTACACGTCGTCCAAGAGTTAAGAACACCACACCGCGGAATAGCCACGCATCGGCCAAGCAGAGCCCTTGCCTCGATCAAGGGAATGACTCAATAGCCAACCCCGAGGCCAAAGGAAGCTCTTCGTTCAAACCTGGAAACAACAGAAGGTGCTCCACCTCGGCCAGCCAGCAAACCTAGTGGTCACCTCGTCATTAAACAGCCACTACGTACATCTTATCAGCGGCAAATAGTGAGGAAGCAAACGCTGCAGGGCCCTCGACAAAAAATGATCGAGGACTACTTGGCCTCGGCCAGCCCGAGCTTTCACCCCTGCAGCAACGGGAAGCCTTAGTGCACCCCCCGGTTAGTGCAACACCTCTGGCTCTTCCTCGGTCAACGGGTCACATCTCGGCGCAAAGGAAATGTAGTTTCTTCTGCCAAAGCTGAACGACAAATTTCCCACCCTTCATCCTGGAAACAGAAGTGGTGCCCCCCCCCCCCCCCCCCCCCCCCCGCGGCCAAGATGAAGGGAAAAGAGCAACAACGAAGAATTTTGCATCAGCCATACGGTGGGAAGAATTTCACTCCGGCCAAAAGATTGAGGAGGACATGCTTCGGTCAAGTATCACTGTAGCTCAAATGAAGCAGCACTAACAACATCCCCTCGTCTGCACTGATCAAATGGCACCACCCAGACCGAGCAAACCTTCGTCTCAAGGTGGCACAGCCCCGACCAAGCAAGTCCCTGAGGTCAGGAGAAACCGGCCCTCTGCAGAATAGCCCCTCACGCAGGAAAAGACCATTCTCATCTTTGGACCTCCTCGGCAGAAGGCAAGCTCGTGGGGACGACCATCCCCACCCCTTAGGCCAGGCGCAACGCAGAAGGCAAGCTTCGGCGAACGCTCGTCACCGCCCCTTATGCCTCAAAACGGTAAACGATACACCTCAGTCTCCGAGCCGCTAATTGCGTCATCCAAAACCCATTGCCATGAACAACGCACAAATTGTACTCCGCTTATTTTTTGTAAATTTAAGTAAAGGATGCCACACAACACAACACATCGTATCAGCCTCTTAGAGCGAAACGCTCAAGAATGGCCGACGATGTCCCAGGACGAGGGGCGCGCAAAGTGGCCCGCATCTTGAAACGGGAAGCTCACCACGTCGTCCTTGCGCTAAATCGTAGGGCGACAGGCCTGAAAGAATGGCCGAGGTGACAAAATCCCCACACTTGGGGTTGGGAAACGGCAGCCGTCGGTAATCGACCAAAATCCTAGCCCGCGCCATAAATAGACGATGGGACCCCCAAGATTAAGGGACGATCTAGCGCTAGAGGGCTAAGAACTGCCCTCCTGGACTCCCTACCGGCCAAGGGAATAGCAACCCCCTCGGCCGAGCCTGAAAGCAGGATACCCACTCTTCGCTCAAAGAAGTAGAGAGGAAGTCAAAAAAGAGGGAAGCCAAGGACCGTGCACTTGCCGGCCTCGAGCGAAATCCCCACAAATCAAAAGAGGGACAACCGAAGGATTGTGCACTCGCCGGCCTCGAGCAAAATCCCCACAAATCAAAAGAGGGAAGCTGAGGACCATGCACTCGTCGGCCTCGAGCGAAATCCCCACAAATCAAAAGAGGGACAACCGAAGGACCGTGTACTCGCCGGGCTCGAGTCAAATCCCCACAAATCAAGCCACATATTTGGTTAAGTACATATCAGGAAAATACTATGCATTATGGATAAAGCAAGACCATACATGCGGATCAGACGATCGTCCAGCGCCGTCCTTCCAGGATGGGGACCGTCGCCTTTACGACGAACGGCCTCTCAGTTCCGTCGTCCTCAGATCACTAACGGCTCCTCAGCCTTAGCGTGATCCTTTATCTCAAGACCGGCTTCCTCACGACCCGTCTTGAGCTAGCGATCGGGCTCGCTACTCCCTTCCTGGATAGCGACCGTCGCCCTCATTTGATGACCGGCTTATCATCGCCTCGTCATCATTACTCCTATCAATGTAAATATCCAAAATATCAAATTTTTATAATGTTTACTAATACATAATTAAATATAACTATAGTCAAATTGTGATTTGGCAAACGTGAAAGTCAAATTGTTGCAAGAATTAAAGAACAGAGGATAATATACTTGTTCTGATTTCTATCTGGACCGGCTGTGTTAGGTTCCCTAGATTTTGACGATTAAGATTTTGATGATGTCACCCCCTATATCTTGTACTAGACTTAAGACCACTTGATCCATAGTTTTATTCTTGCTTATTATAATGTGCTCAACATATGCTGAATAAGAAAGTACTCAAGGAAAACAAAAGAAAAACAAAATGAGAGTACTAAGTGGTTTTCAAAGCAGACTCATAAATAAGCCATGTGAAGTATCTAACCTCTTTTTTCTCACTCGCTTATATCTAAGTCATCTTTTTATCATCAAAAGTGAGCCAGCCGTAGATCATTAAATGAGAGCAAACTCTTCGGTTACTTCCTAAAGGTAATCGAATTTCAACAATCATCATCTTATCATAAATACTCTTTTCACCCAATGATTTACCTCACTTCACTCTTCACTTAAGCTCTATCTCTCAAAACACCTTCATACCTTCTTCAAAAACTCCTCAAAAGATCATTATCTTTCTTAATGTAAAACCAATCAAATCCCTCATTCCATAACATCTCCCTAGAACTAATAGTGGCTCCTCCACAACCATCAACCGAAAGAAGATCATCCATAACCCGCGCACAGGAGGAGTGCATATCTGATCTGGAATCAAGGATCATCTTAAGGACAGAAAAAGAAGCTCTGGACAGAGAGCTCCAATGATTAGTGGCATGGAGAGCATGGAGACTAACCCCGATCAACCCCTTTCTCCTCACTGTACCAAGGATGAAACAAGCAGAACACTTTGCACTCGAGTGGCTGAGGACAAAGACCATTGAAGTCTCACTCTCAAAAGAGATTATCAAAAGGGTCTACAACGTCAAGCTCGAGGATCTCAAACGAACAGATGAAAGAAGAAGAAGAGCAATTCAAATCTCTGTTGCTATCAAAAAGGGGGGAAAGATAAAACACAATATGTCTTGCTTTTGCTCATTTTGTTTGTTTTTTATTCTAGTTTTTGGCATCATCAAAAAGGGAGAAATTGTTAGGTCCCCTAGATTTTGATGATTAAGGTTTTGATGATGCCATCCCCTATTGTGCTCAACATATGCTGAAAAAGAAAGTACTCAAGGAAAACAAAAGAAAAACAAGTTGAGAGTTCTAAAAAGCGAAAAGAAACTGATGGATAGTGTTCCCGAGGGGTAGCTTATCCGAGGGGTTATTACGGAGAATAACTAGAGAGAGGTCAGAGCAAGTAAGTATAGAGAGAGAAAGTATATTAGAAAGTGTTCAGTGTTTTCAGCCTGGTTACAAATGGGAAAATGGGGTGCTATTTATAGTAGCAATAAATGCCGGACAGGGACACGTGTCAAGCGTCCATTGGCCGAGAGGTCACCTCAACCGGTTGGCACTGGCAACTGCATGTGGCCGCATTTAATGCGGCTGTTGGATGGGACGTTGTACAAGGTACGGTGATCCATACGCATGTGGAGCGGATATTATGTCGGGAAAGGTGCCCTCGGCTGTAGATGACTAGCCGAGGGCTCTGAGTACCGGGGATCCCCTTAGTGCCGAGGGCTCCAATTGCCGAGGGCTACTGATTTTCGCCGTTTTTCCCAGTAACTTTGTTTTCCTGTCTTGGCCCTCCTGTGAGAGTTAGAGCCTTCAGCCAGGGGGCCGAAGGCACCCCTGGTGCGCATTGTGGGCTGCTTGGTGCCTTGGGCGCCGTGATTTGGGCCTGTTGTGCTTCCTGGGCCTATTGGGCCTTTATTGGGGTAGTAGGAGTCTGTGGGCCGGGGGTTCCCGGGCCATATACTCCATCACGAGTCCCTCACTCCTTTTGCCGAAAGGTACTTGAGGAAAAAGGAGTAATTGTGTTTGTCCTCTGCCGTTGTTCCGTCGTAGTTTGTGGTGTTGTGGGTAGTTTGCTGTTAGTTTATTCTGCCGAGAGCAGTCCCTCAGTTACCCACATGTCGGGACTTGAGGGGTCATGTTTGTGATTTTTGTGATTTCCGAGGGGGTACCTCCAACAGTAGTTTGTGGGTAGTTTGCTGTTAGTTTGTCCCGTAGTTTGTGATTTTTGTGGCTAGCCCGAAAGGGTGAAGATTACTATGTCGGGGGGAGTTCTTCACCCAGGACTTGATCTATAGAAGGCTTGCGCGACACTTGAAGATCGAGCCGGCAGCCTTCGATCCGGCGGCATATGGCCTCCCACCCCTCCAACCTGATATCAGAGTCCCCCTTCCCGAGGGCATTGAAAGGCCAGAGTTGGAGGATTCTGAGCTCCTGAAAGAGGCCGAGGGGGATGAAGCAGAGGTTGGCATGTAGGTCATCTCAAAGCCCGCGGAAGAGGCTGCCCCCGGAGCTGAAAATATTTGATCTGTATTTAGTAATGTCTTGAACGTTTTTTTGTATGTAATGGATATCTGTGTACTCTCGGCCTCGGCCATATTGTAATATATACTTTAACTCTTCCCTTAATGAATGAATGCTTGCCTTCGGGCTTTTTGTATATAATTTGTTCCCTTTCATTGTTTCTCTTTGAATGTATGCCTTCGACTTTTCTGAATGTATGCCTTCGCTTTTCTAAATGTATGCTTTCGCCCTTCTCTGAATGTATGCCTTCGCTTTTCTGAATGTATGTTTAGGACTTAGAATATATTCTTCCAAATGTGGTGCTTCTCGTAGCCCTCGGCTACTAGTAATCTTTAGTCAGTTGAACCTTTCACCGAGGGCGCAATGTTCAGGACTTAGAAATATTTCTAAGTGTTTGTTCATCTGTTGGCCCCCGGCTAATTCCTTCCCCCTGGTTCTGTGTAGCTTTCATGAGATAACCGGAGGCGAGCTGTTTTGGACTTGGAAGAATTTTTCTAAGTGTTTGAATGCAATCTAGCCCTCGATATTTGGGTACCCTTCGGTGGATGTATGACCGAGGGCCCAGCTATAGTTAGGACTTAGAAAATATTTCTAAGTGTAGTTTCACCAAGCCTTCAATCGTATGACCCCTCGGGCTGCAGGGAGATTTGACCGAGGGTAAGAACTTTTGGGACTTAGAAATTTTTCTAAGTGTAGCATGTATGAAGTAGGAGCCCTCGGGCAGCATGGAGATTTGACCGAGGGTCAAAATATGTAGGACTTAGAAATTTTTTCTAAGTATAGCTTCACCAAGCCTTCAACCGTATGACCCCTCGGGCTGCAGGAGGATTTGACCGAGTGTAAGAACTTTTGGGACTTAGAAATTTTTCTAAGTGTAGCATGTATGAAGTAGGAGCCCTCGGGCAGCATGGAGATTTGACCGAGGGTCAAAATATGTAGGACTTAGAAAATATTTCTAAGTGTAGTATGTGTGAAGTAGGAGCCCTCGGGTGACTATGAGGGCCTTGTCTCAGGTATGCCTTCGGTTGACTGGTGGCTCCACAAGGGGCAAAGCATTTAGGACTTAGATTATTTTTTCCAAGTATTTCCTGCCGCTGGCCTTCAGGGGACCCTTCGGCTGTATACGTTGTAGGTTTAGGATAGTTTCCTTTGCCTTACAATGTTGGCCCATGGTAACAAAAGCCTTCGGTTGTTTGTTATATCCCCTCGGCATGTAGTGAGGTGCCAGAGGTGATTCTTGATTTGGTTTGGCCACATCTGATAGCTTTGTCATATAGTGCCCTTCGGGGACGTTTTGAGTTGGTTGAGCATTCGGTTTTAGGTATAGCCGGAGGTAATCCTTGAGTGGACTTAGCCATTTGTTGATGATGTCTGTGTTGAATGGTATCCTTGGTACTCATGAGTGGACTTAGCCATTTGTCCAGGTACCGGAGGCGTTCCCTTGGGGAGCCCTCGATATGTTTCTGTGAATTGTTGGAGTGATGTACTCATTGATTTCTCGCTGAGTCTACTCCCCTTCACCACCCCATTTTTTTTGAGTAGTGAAGGGAAGGCTTCAAGAAACTTGGTTTCTTGGTAAGGCTTGGCCTATCGGGAGGTAACAGAATACACCATTAGCTCCCCCCTCGGGTTAACCTTCCGAGTTCCGAGGGGATCGAGGGTCGATTCCTGGGTACAAGATATGGTGGTCTGTAGCCTGCCTCCCCTTGGGGGATGGCACGGAAAGTTTTGAAAGTCGTCCCCTCGGCGCTAGACAAGTCTGTGGCCTGCCACACCCTTGGGGTGGTGGCACAGGGAGCATTTCGGTTTGGAAGTCGAATCCTGGGCATTTATCGTGCCTGTCATACCCTTGGGGTGATGACGCGGAAAGCGTTCCGTTTTTGAAAGTCGAATCCTGGGCATTTCTCGTGCCTGTCATACCCTTGGTGTTCCTTCCCATTTCTTGAAGGTGATTGTGTTGTCTGCCCTTGGTACTTGGTACCGAGGGGTCCACTGTGGAAACACTTGGTGTTTCCTCCTATTTGTTGAAAGTTGATAGTGGTGTGTCCCCCCGTCACCAGGTGCCGAGGGGTCTCCTTTGAGGACAGGTGGTACTTTGTTGTAGGTGATAGTTTTGTCTACCCTCGGCACTTGGTGCCGAGGGTTCTTCCATTGTGGTAAGGCCTTGGGCCTGGGGGTGATATGATGGCTTGGCCCTTGTAATAATCTTGTTCCATGTTCTCGGTGTCTCTGAAATGTCTTCGTTCTTCAGAATTCTTAGGCCTTGGGCCGTAAAATAATACATTCACTAGTTATGAGGGCTTGGCCGCTCTGGTGTTTATTGATAAAATTTAACTAAGTGATGTACATTCCAGTGCCTAGGGACTTCAGTCCCGTTAGGGCGTTTTAGCTTGTAAGTTCCCGGTTTGATGATGGCTGCCACGATGTAGGGGCCTTCGAACTTTGGTGCCATCTTTCCGCCCTCGGTTGGTTGGCTAGCTTCCCTTCTTCGGAGGACATAGTCCCCACTTGGAATTTCCGGGAGCGAACCTTGGCGTCAATGTAACTCTTCACCAGCCTTCGGTAGTTCTCTGCGCGTATGAAGGCTTGCTCTCGGCGTTCTGAAATGAGGTGGAGATCGAGGGCCATATTGGCGTCGTTGGCCTCTGGATCATACTGTGTGACCCTTCGGGTTGGAAGAGTTACCTCAGTGGGGGCCTTGGCTTCAAATCCGTAGCAAAGGGAGAAGGGTGTCTCGCCAGTTGCCCGCCGAGGGGTGGTACGGTAGGCCCATAAGATGTTGTGGAGCTCTTCTACCCAACCACCCCCTTCGGCCTCCAGCTTCTTCTTTAGGCCCTCGAGCAAGGTCCTGTTGGCGTTCTCCACCTGTCCGTTGCCCTGAGGGTAGGCGACGGATGAGAAGGTGTGTTTGATGCCCCATGCCTCTAGGAGGTCACAGAAGGGGGCTGTCTCGAATTGAGTCCCGTTGTCGGAGATGATTTGCTGAGAGACGCCAAACCTGGTGAGGATGTTTTTGAGAACAAAATGACGGCACCTGGCCTCAATGATGCTGGCGAGGGGCTCCGCTTCCACCCATTTGGTGAAGTAATCGATGGCGACAATGATGTACCTACTGTTGGAGGTACCCCTCGGCAGAGGGCCCACAAGGTCTATGCCCCATCGAGCGAAGGGTATGGATGTGCTGATGGGGGCATAGTTGACCGCTGGCCTGCCAGGGGCTTTCTGGAAGTGTTGGCATGCGGGACACCTCCGGGCAAGGTCTGCACAATCCCGGGCCATCTTAGGCCAGAAGTAGCCCTGGATTATTAGCCTTCGGGACATGGAGAAGGGTCCCTGGTGAGCTGAGCAAGTGCCACTGTGTACTTCCTCCATCGCCATTTCGGCTTCATCTTGATGAAGGCACCGAAGTAATGTCCCGTTGTAGGACCTTTTGTAAAGCCTCCCGTCTTCGATAATGTAGCTGGGAGCCCTCAGCTTTGCCAGCTTGGCGCGGGTCTCATCCTCGGGCAGTTGCCCTGTGGTGATGAAAGCAACAATGTCCGAGATCCAGTCCTCCTGTCTTTGTTGTATATTCATGACGGGGCTAACATGTATGCTGGAGAGGCTGAGCTCTTCCACTTTGGCAATCTTCGAGATGTGCTATGGGGATTCTGCCGAGAGCTTTGATAAAATGTTGGCCTCAGAGTTTTGAGCCCTCGGTATTTGAGTAAGAGAGTGTGCTTCAAATACCTTAAACAATTCCTTGGCCGCCTCCTTGTATTGCTTCATTCTCCCTTCCTTGGCCTCGTACTCCCCGGAGATTTGACCGACGACTAACTTGGAGTCACACTTGACGTGGATTTGTCGGGCCTTCATGTTAGCTGCCAGCCGAAGGCCACAGAGGAGGGCCTCGTATTCGGCTTCATTGTTGGAGACTTTGAAGGAGAAACGGACTGCATAATAGGCCCGGAAGCCCTCGGGTAAGATGAGAACCACCCCTCCTCCACATGCCTTGATGGCGGAGGAGCCGTCGGTGTAGAGGGTCCACCAATCATCCGAAGGGGCCGAGGGCTCCTCGTCCGTGGCTGCCCTTGCCGTACACTCCATCACGAAGTCCGCTAGGGCTTGGCCCTTGATGACAGGCCTAGGACGGATGTCGATGTTGTATTGGCTCAAGAAGACAGCCCATTTTACCATTCGGGAGGAGCTAGTGGGGCTCCTCATCAAGGCTCCGAGGGGTTGGTGAGTGAGGACCTGGACCGGGTGAGCCTGGAAGTAATGGCCCAACTTCTTGACGGTCCACACGATAGCCAATACTGTTTTTTCCACGGGGGAGTACCGGAGTTCCGCCTCCCTGAGGGTTTTGCTAACATAGAAGATGGCATGCTAGATGCCATCCTCTTCCCGGATGAGTACTGAGCTGATGGCAGCCGGGCTAACACCCAAGTAGAGGTACAGGATCTCCCCTACCTTGGGTTTATAGAGCACAGGGGGTGAAGATAAGTACCGTTTCAGCTCCTCGAATGCCCCTGACATTCTGAAGTCCACTGGAAACCGGCAGTTTTCCTCATGATCTGGAAGAAGGGTAAGGACTTCTCCGCCGATTTTGATAAGAAGCGATTGAGGGCTGCCAGGCGGCCCGTCAATCGTTGGACCTCCTTTACGTTGCGTGGGGGCTCCATATTATAGATGGCCTGGATTTTTTCGGGGTTGGCCTCGATACCCCTTCGGCTCACCATGTAGCCCAAGAATTTGCCCCCTGGACGCCGAAGGTGCACTTCTTTGGGTTCAGCCGAAGGCTAAACTTCTGCATGATGGCGAAGATCTCCCTCAGGTCATCAGCATGGCTTGCTGATTGCTTGCTCTTGACGATCATGTCGTCAACATACGCCTCCATGGTGCGCCCTAGGACGGCTTGGAATACCCTGACCACCATCCGAGTGTAGGTGGCACCTGAGTTCTTTAGGCCGAAGGCCATGACGAGGTAGCAGAAGATGCCCTCGGGAGTCATGAAGGCTGTTTTTTCAGCGTCTTCCTCATGCATGTATATTTGATGATATCCGCGGAATGCGTCGAGGAATGACATGATTTCACACCCCACGGTTTCATCCATGAGTTGATCAATATTTGGTAAAGGAAAGGGGTCCATGGGACATGCCTTGTTGAGATCCGTGTAGTCCACGCACATGCGGAATGAGGGTGGTTTCTGTGCGAGGACTACGTTTGCCAGCCATGAGGGGTACTTCACCTCCTTGATGTGCTTAATAGAGAGGAGCATGGCGACCTCCTTCTTCACAAATTCCCTCCACTCGGACGAGAGGGGTCTCCTCCGCTGCTGTATTGGTTTGGCCGAAGGGTCCACCGAGAGGCGGTGGGTGATGACCCTTCAGCTGATCCCCGGCATGTCCTCCGGCCCCCATGCTAAAACAATGGAGTAGGCGTCGAGGGCGCTGATGATGCCGGTCTTCAGGTCTTCGGGGAGCTTGGCTCCAATCTTCACGACTCTCTCCGGCTTGGCCGGATCGAGCGCGAAGTCTTCTACCTCCTCGGCTGGTTCAGCCCTCGGCCTCCTTTCTTCCGCTTCCACAGTTCCGGTGATGGTGTCAACGCGGAACTCCGTCTTGCTAACCTTCTTTGTGACTTGAAGGTAGCAAGCGCGGGCAAGCTTTTGGTTCCCCCTTGAGTAACCAATCCCTCCTTCGGCTGGGAACTTGAGGCAGAGGTGCCTCATGGAGATGACGGCTTCGAGATCCTCGAGGGCTGGCCGGCCGAGGATGATGTTGTGGGCGCAATCGATGTAGACGACGACGAACTCCACTTCGAGCTTGGCTCTATGGAGGCCGTCGCCGAAGATGACTGGGAGGGTTATGACCCCCTCGGAATCAATGGTGTCGCCGGTGAAGCCGGCAAGAGGGGTCTTGATGGGCCGAAGGGACCCCCTCTCCAGATGCAGCTCTCTGAAGGTGCTGAGGTACATTACATTGACGGAGCTGCCCGTGTCAATGTAAGTTCTGTGAATAATGATGTCGTTGATCTCTGTGCGGATGACGAGGGCATCCCTGTGTGGGGAGGATACTGGAGGGAGATCAGCGTTAGTGAAGATAATGGGTTCCTCCCTCAGCCGCTTTACTGGGGGCATATGAGTGACTTCCCCCACATAAAGTGATTGAGCCCACTTCTTTCGTTGACTCGTAGAATCACCCCCGGTATTTCCCCCTGTGATCATGAGGATGTGACGTTTCTTTTCTTGATACCGGGGGTACTCCTCCTCCTCTTCTTCCAAGTTCCCAATATCCCTCTTTTTGTCGAGGGGGATGGTGTTGGGGTTGACCCATGCGTTTGCTCTCGCAGTTTGCCCTCGGGGTGGCCCCTGCTGTGGGGGGCCCTATTGCTGAGGGCCCTGGATAAACTGGGACAGATGGCCCGCTTGTATCAACTTTTCGATGGCCGTCTTCAGCTGATGACAGTCATCGGTCATGTGCCCCTGGTGCCGGTGGAAACGACAGTAGGGGTAGTTGGGATTGATGGTGAATACCTCCGGGGGTGCGCGTGAATCTCGCTCCACCAGGCCCCTCTCCTCAGCAAAATCAAGAATAACGCTGACGGGGTGCGTCAATGGTGTATGAGGGTGCTCCAGGAGGACAGGCTGTGCCCAATCCCTCGGGTTCCCCTTGTAGCCTCCCCCGGGCTCGGTTTGGCCATACCAGGGGCGATCACCGGAGGGGGCAGAATCCTTGGGATGATTGCGGGGAGCCCCCGGCCCCCGGTTACCTTTGTCGTCTAGCCGAGGGCGTTGCTGATCTGGGACATGGTGGCATTTCTCCACCTCCTCGGCCTCGGCGTACCGATCACCCCGCTGTAGGGCCCTTATATAATCGCGGGGGGGTTCGATGATGAGGCTCCTTGAGAAGTTCCCGGGGCGGAGTACTGTTTGTAGGAGGGCCAAGAGGGTCCCGTCGTCAGCGCCATCAACTTTATCAGCCTCCGTCCTCCAGCGCTCCAGGAAGTCCCGAAGGGTCTCCTCCTTCTTCTGCCTCACCGTTAGCAAGTGGGAGAAGTGTTTTCTTGTGCGGCGCCTTCCCGCAAATTGCGTCAAGAATCGCTGGGCGAGTTCTTGCCATGAGTCAATGCAGCCCTCGGGCAATCGATTGAACCATTCGTAAGCTGGCCCCTCTAGGGTGGAGAGGAACCAGCGGCACAAATATTCATCTGATGCCCCCACCATCATCATGCTGTTTTGATACCTGCTGTAGTGCTCTTGGGGGTCAGTCTTTCCGTCATAGGGCTTGATGAGCTGCCCTCGGTATTTTTCCAGGATCCGGGCTGCCAATACCCTTGGGGTAAATGGCGTCCGGGTCCGGAGCTGTATGGTGGGTTCTCCGGAGCCCTCGGCTATCTTCTTCTGCATTTCTTCCATCTTGGCCATCATCACCTCATACTTGAGGTCTGTATGAGGGGCAGAAGTGGTGGCGTGGGCTTTGGTGGCCTCCATCTCGTCAAGCCGGCGCTGGAGGGCCGTAATGATTTCGTCCCGGGGGGTCCTTCGGGAGGGCCTCCGCCCCCTGCGAATGGACCTGGGCCGAGTGGGCCTGATTGATTTGGTGGCGTGCGTCGTCGGCATGGAGAGGTGCCTTGCCCTTGTCCTGAGGGGGACGCCTTTCATTGGCCCTGGAGACGGACCCGCCACTTTCCTGAGGCCTTTGGAACGCCTTCCCCCCGAGGCGGTCTTGGACCCTCGGCGGTCTTGCGCCCCTCTGAGTCTCTCGAGGGCGGAGGTCCGGAGCTGTTCCTTGTTCACGTTGTGGCGGTCCCGAGACTGGACTTCCTGGGAGGCCGTGTCTTGGGCCACGACCCCCTCGGAGTTCCCCATCTGGAGGACCGGGTTACCGAGGGGTCGTGGATGAGGGGGAGGCATAATATTCTCCCCCACCTGAGGTTGGAGGGGAACCAAAGTGCCGAAGGCACCCGGGTTCTGGGTGAGCGTCTGGATGAAGGCGGAGAGCGCCGATTGCACGTGAATTGTGATGACCGGAGGGCTAATTGGATTCTCGCTCCGGTCCTTTTCCTTGGCCTCGATGCCGAGGCGGGCATCGGGGGCATTTTGTTGAATCTGCTGGCGTAGGTCGACAACCGCCTGGTCCAACCCGGCAATGACGCCGCCCCCGGGAGCCCTGTTGGAGGCTTCGGGGACGTCGACCTCGCCGAGGGCCAGGTTCCTGTCCTCTACATTCTTGGAGTTGGCACGAGTTGTTCTCACCATTTTTAGATGGGTGTTTTTGTGTTTGGTCGAGGGGGGGGGTTTCTTACTTGATTGTTCGACCTCTCAACGAGAGCACCAAATGATGGATAGTGTACCCGTGGGGTAGCTTATCCGAGGGGTTATTACGGAGAATTACTAGAGAGAGGTCAGAGCAAGTAAGTATAGAGAGAGAAAGTATATTAGAAAGTGTTCAGTGTTTTCAGCCTGGTTACAAATGGGAAAATGGGGTGCTATTTATAGTAGCAATAAATGCCGGACAGGGACACGTGTCAAGCGTCCATTGGCCGAGAGGTCACCTCAACCGGTTGGCACTGGCAACTGCATGTGGCCGCATTTAATGCGGCGGTTGGATGGGACGTTGTACAGGGTACGGTGATCCATACGCATGTGGAGCGGATATTATGTCGGGAAAGGTGCCCTCGGCTGTAGATGACTAGCCGAGGGCTCTGAGTACCGGGGATCCCCTTAGCGCCGAGGGCTCCAGTTGCCGAGGGCTACTGATTTTCGCCGTTTTTCCCAGTAACTTTGTTTTCCTGTCTTGGCCCTCCTGTGAGAGTTAGAGCCTTCGGCCAGGGGGCCGAAGGCACCCCTGGTGCGCATTGTGGGCTGCTTGGTGCCTTGGGCGCCGTGATTTGGGCCTGTTGTGCTTCCTGGGCCTATTGGGCCTTTATTGGGGTAGTAGGAGTCTGTGTGTAACACCGACCCCGAGCATATTTACTGTTAGTAAATTATGTAATAAACCTTGAAAGATGATTTATGAATTTGCGTAATTGTTAAAGTTCATTATTTCTTTTACGTGAATAGTAAATTGCATGTGGGGCCCACAGCGGGAACGTGGACCGCCCGATAATTCCCGAACCACATATTATATTCATCTTGGTCTAGATGACACCTATATGGGGGTGGATATTCTATTTGGGCCATAAGAAAGGCATGGAGTTGACCGGTTGGTCAAACGGGGCCCAATTACCGGTATTGGCAATTTAACGGATAACAGCCCGAAATGAGTTTCGGAGACTCCTAAATTAATGTTGGGGAATATACATCTATTCTAAAGGCCCATAATTATTAGGAACACGTGATATATTTTATTTGGCCCGATAAAATAAAATATGATTAAAACGGACCGAGAAACACAACTTTCGGGGCCGATTGTACACACCGGGACGTAATGGGATGACCTCCCACATAAGTGGGGGCCACCCCACGTTTTTATGGGTGCCGATTGATCAAATAATGGGGGAGGGGAGCAGCTAAACGTGCTGGTACGCACAAGGGAGAGGGAGGAAGTCTCCTTTGAGACAAAAACCCATGCTAGGGTCCTATCCCACACAAATCATTGTGTTGGTTGAAAAGGACCTCTCCCCTACCCTCTCTTCAATCCATTCGGCCAGCACAAGGGAGATAAGGTCCAGGGAAAAGGCTCTTAAAGTTCTGGAGCCGAAGAAACCAAGAGGAGAGAAGGATCCAAGAAGAAAAGCTAGAAGAAGAGGGTAAGAACACAATTTCTACTCTTTTAACTAGTTTTATTGTGCATGATTTTTAAGAAATCATATGGTGGATTAAATCATGAGTTCTACACGTTTAAAAGTGTAGAATATTGATATAAAGTGGTGGTAATTAACTTAGGAGGGTTGTCCAATCGATAGGAGTCGAAACCGCCGAAAACCGCCACTTCAAAGGAGCTAGTCGTAGTTGCAGCCCACGAAAGCCGCCCGGCTTTCGTGAAAGCCGCCCGGCTTTTGCCCAGCAGTTCAGTTTTACACCTCCAATCGGCCTAGAACGGGGATTGATCGAGGGGCTTAGCAAAGGCAACTATTTCAGCACTTCATAAGGTGAGGATGACTGACTATATTGCTTATAATTAGTGAGTTAATTTCATAAGATTGCCTAAAGTAATTAGATGGGATTTTCAAGGATTATTAATGATTAATAATGCCTAAATGAAAATGATATTGATATGAGTAAGTGAAGCATGATATACAAATTTAGAATAATTTTGTATGATTATGTGAAATAAATAGAACGTCATATTACTGGAATTACTATGATGACATTGTGATAAAATATACTTTACGCCATGTATGAAATTCATGAACGGAGTAAAGCGATATTTTTGATATTGAGATCAAACTATACTTGTGTTGGGAAATCAATTGAAATGAAAAGTCAATTGGAAAATAGGAACTTGGCATGTTCTAAGATTATCCAATTAGTATCAAAATACTAGTCGGGGAGTTAATATAAATAAATGATGAAACAAATCCTAAGAGGTAGGATTGTGAATAGATATGCCTTAAGTAGTCTCAAGAGATACTTTAAGGTTGAATTGTGTGAACACTAAGGTGATAGGGGTAGGCCTAAAGGCTACCTACGGAAATTGATTCTAGGCATAGGAATTGCTTGAGAATTTAATTATGAAAATAATTAGAGTTGGACTCTAGGATGACATGGAAATGTAGTTGGGCCGAGCCCATGCCATGTAATATGATTAGCATGGAAACGTAGTTGGGCCGAGCCCTTGCCATGTATATGTGACCTCCGTGGAAACGTAGTTGGGCCGAGCCCTTGCCACGAAGTTATGGTTGGTATGGAAACGTAGTTGGGCCGAGCCCTTGCCATACAAATTATGATATGATATATTGAGTTAGAGGATTGTATAGAAATGTAGTTGGGCCGAGCCCATGCTATACAATTGGGGCTCGATGGGACCCCACAGGGTTATCGTGACTTGCGGTCACGGGGGAATGGAAACGATGAATTCTAAATGAATATGGGCCTACGGGCCGACAACTTGACTTTATATAAAGTAAGTACAGTTAAAAGAAAAAGGGGTAACCGAGGGTTATGGCCTATAATATAATAGTACCCTAAGTTGAGGGTCTTGGAAATTAAAATGTTGATTATACTTAGTATAGTTGCTATTGTACTTGTCAAATATTTCCAAGTACTGACCTCCCCTTCACGAGGGAGGCCACCTCACAGTTTCAGGTAGGACTTGAAGGTTGCTACCATCGCCCGCGGCTTCGGGAGGATCAAGAGGAGAAGACGTGGTTCGTGCTTCTTCCGTTCTGTTTTAAAAACAATTACGTTAATGCTCATGGATATTATTTTTGAATAATTACTTTGGGAGCTTGTATGCCGAGTTATGCCAAGTGTGGCTTGAGCAATTGTATTTATGCTTCCGCTGTTTTAAATGAATGATTTACATTATGCTTGTTTATGGATGTACTATGTGTGAATGATATTCATGACGCCTTGTATAGTATGGATGAGTCGGACTGCGGTTGACTAATCGTACTGTACGGCGGGTTGTTGACGTGTCCGGCTAGGCCCGGGGCGTGACACTGTGGGCCGGGGGTTCCCGGGCCATATACTCCATCAGAAACGTACCAAAATAAAGAAAAGAATCAAAAAGAAAAGAGGTACGAAAAAGAGTCAATTGAAACCCTTCTTACTCGGCAGCCTCCTTAAAATCTACAATAAGTAGCCTACCGAAAACTATCAGCTGGCTACTGACTGTATATTCTCAACCAAGGCCACCGAAATCTTTTACTCTTCTCTACAGCATAACAAAAACAAGAAATCAAAAGACCAACTTGCAGTCAAATAAAAGAAAGGACAAAAAGTAATTTATATGAACTTTTTACCAATTCATAAAAATTTCTTATAACATTACTTTTACTAAAAGTAAGGGAATTATATACTAAGGAAGCATTGAACAAACACACATCTTATATACTCAACTCTCTGACTAAAGATTAAAATTTATCTTAAGCCCGTTGCTTTGAAATGAGGAATACAAATTGGACAAAGTTACAACCCGCACCATAAGAAGATAAAAGCCAACCATGCTGCCTTTCAGCCAAGTAGATCAATCAAGTGGATCAACCAACAGTCAAGATTGAATCTCTTCAGCCAATGGAAGACCTTAAACAACTCAAGTCTTTAAACAGAGAAGGAGTGCATGCGAACTACTTAAGAGTGTGGAGCTAAGAAGGAACATGAGGTTATATGACAAATCCGGCATAAGAAAGTGTTGATCATCACCCACTCTCCTAAGCTCTTAGAATAGCTCAAATGCAGATATATCTTTAGAGCTTAGTTAGTTGGTAGTTTAGCTTTACTCTTGTAAACTAGACTAGTTTGTAAACTCTGGAGGGCTTTTTGAAAAAATCCGGAAGGTATGTGAAGATCAAGGATATGAATGTTAGAGCATTATTTTTTGTGTTCAAATTAATTGTAATTATCTTTGATTAATTAGTCTTAGTATTAGCATGCTTTTAATTGAGAGAGAAACAGATTTTTATTCATTAAGCCCATGTGCGCCCACACTCCTAATTGTAATAGGATGTTCGAAATCTCCCTATAAATAAAGGCAAAGGGGTTCGAATAGCCTAAGCCTCTACACAATTTATTCTGCACCTATTCTTCTCGTAGAGCACCTCTAAATTCTCTCTCAACAATTGATACGTGCATTAAACATTATTGCTATATCATTATGAATATACGGTATTGGATGTTGATGAATTATTCTTCTTCTACACAAATTCTCCATATTATTGTTTATTGGTTAATCGACTGTTGATTTGGGCTAATTCAACAATTGGTATCAGAGCCACAACATAATTCTGTTCGTTCGAATCAAGAATTTTTCTGGAATTAATTTGATCAAAATCACAAGTTTTGGTTGAATTAATTTTTGGATTTGTTCTTGAAAAGTTACTATGTTTGGAAAGGCTGCTGCTGAAAAAGAAACAAGATCACGGAAATCTTTAGATTATCACCCGAATTTGTGTTTTTTATGGCACAAGACTTTTTTTTTGCAGGACCCGAGATCTGGCATATGAAGACTACTCGGAATCCTGTTACAAGATCTGAACTTCGAAAACCACGCAATAGTTCACATCCAAAGTGCTACTCCCAAAATCTGCAACCTATCGAGCAACCGAAATCATTTTTTACGCTGACCCGAGATCTCCTTCGCAGCTCCAACAGACCTGAGATATTATTTTCTTGCATACCAAGATCCTTAGCGAAAAAATATAGCCCTGGTACCGAAATAAAAAAGGACAAAATTGTCTTTTGAGACGAGCAAAATTTTTCGGCTATCGTGTCCGCAGGTCACCCGCTCAGGGGAGTGCGAATTTTGTATTTTGAACTAGAAGCCGAAATTCCATGTGCGCGAGAGCTCTCCTCTTCTGATTCTCACTTTGCTAATAAGGAAGGAGTGTTACATATATATAGGCTCAAAAGTTTCCAAGGAGTTTAGGTGTGAGATAAGTTATCAAGCTTACTTCTTCCTACACTTTGAAAAGTACATTTTTTTTAACTCCCACTTAGAGAGCTAATTTTGAGCCCATTTCGATTTTTGAGCTCCAATCTTCAACACCAAAGATCACCAATAGTCAAACTTTTACAATGGAAGCTTATACTATGGACACTGATTCAAGGCACCTATTCTAGGAATCCATCAGCAAAAATCTTTGGTCCATCCCGAACGGTAGAAGGGGCCACAAAGGCGTGGTGAAGGTACCATCCTTTGCATCTCGAACCGCGATACGCTATCGTGCAAAATGACCGAGTCTTGGGGGCTTAAGTGTTCGTGAGCTGGGTCCCTGGACCGTCCCGAACAGGAAGGTACATTTGAGGCGGAAAAGACTTGGGGCAATTAAGAAGAACGGGCAAGTCCAGAATGTCGTAAGCCCCGAATGTTTTTTTTTGAAAACAAGCCAAGCAAGAACAAAATTAAAAGCAAGTTACAAGTACAGAGACTTCAACAATTGAAATTTTGTGTGGGAATCCCTACTGAAGCCGAGAGAGTCATGTTGTATTTGTTGTGAAATCTGATCGCCTTCTTCAGATATGGTTGGTAGGTTTCGGCCTCCGGCTGTGTTAACTTGTAACGTTGTAGTGCTGCCGCCAGTTTTTTAGGGGAGTCAAATCTCGTGTCAACCGGATATAGGTAGTAGTCTGAGTCATTTTTTGGGTGACGAGAGCGGCTTCTTGTGACCATGGGGTGTGATGTATACCCCACCTCGTAAAATAGTTGAGGTCTTTCTGTGGTGGGAATCTGGACATGACTCTTCTCTTTGTTTTTTCTTCTATTTACCTGCGTAAATCCATCTGATCATTCTTCTACATCGGTAGCTTGAGTATCGACACATGTAAAATCATGTAAAGCAATAATGTTATTGTCCTCAGAAAAGATTTCATCATTGGACGAGATGGGATCAAGTGTAGTATCATTATCTGGATCAGAAATGGTTTCATCATTTCCAACTGGAGCCTCAAGTTCATCGTCGACGTAGAAGACATTGTGTTGAGCAACCGTTATGGTTACCGCCTTTTTACAGGTAGCCACCATGGGTTGTACACTGATTGAGGAATGTTTTCCATCACTGGTAATTCGAGTAGCATCATTTAGGTTTGGAGCATCAGGGGCTATACTATCAACAGGGGCAATTGCACAAGCATTTTGGTTACACATAGTAGAGTCGATAGTAGCAGGTTCAATAGACCCCTTAAGGGTATTAAATGGGGCCACAAAAGAAGCCTCAGTAGTACTCAAAGGCTGCAACTACCTGGGCATTCACAACATCAAATGCGACATTTGGAACAGTAATAGGGGCATCAATGGTTGTTGTAGAAACCGCAACATGATCAATAGACCCCTTTGGGGCTTTGGGCCATTAACAGGGGCAATAAGAGTTTCTGGAATATCATCAGTAACAGGGGGACAAGCTGCTGCCTGGGCAGCCTGTTTAAAGGAGAGGGCAGTTTCAGGAATAGCACATACGGGAGAGGCATCACACGTCACTGAGATCACACTTACAGGGGCTGTTATTGGGGCCTTAACAGAAAAAATTTCATTACTGGTGTTAACTAGTATATCAGCATTGCCAATACATTCATTAGGGGCTACATCAGTAGAAAAATTAACAGGGGAAACATGGGCTACAAGGCCTGTTTTTGCTGGTGCAGCAGGGCATTTATCACCTGCAGCTGTTTTTACCCAAATAACAGTTAACCTCAGCCAAATTTGATTTAGCCCTGGGAAATTTTGTGCTGTAATGGTCGAACCTAGAACATTTTGTGCAGAAAACAGGAAGATTTTCATAGCTAACCGACTGAGAAAAACCAGAATCGCCATTAACAATCCAAATTTTTTGGGGCAAAGCTTTGGAAATATCTAGTTCAATACAAACTCTTGCAGTTGTGGGTCGAGAGAAATTGGCAGTAGGATTATCAATTTGAAGCGGTCTGCCCAAGAGACCAACAATGGAGAACAAAGCCCTTACACCATGTAGGTGAATCGGAAGTCCTTCAAAGGCTACCCAAACGGGAGTCACCAAAGATTCGCGTTCAATAGAAAAGGATGGGGTCCATCTGCTAACAGTCATTGAACACCCATAAAAATCCCAGTTTTTCTTTAACCAAAATCGCTGAATATCGGAGTCAGAAAGGAAATTAATCAAAATTTTGTTGGATTGAAGAAGCCCTACAGAATATGGGTGAGAAAACCCTAAATCTTCAGGAGCTCTTCGAATCGCAGAAAGGTGAGGTTCTTCGTTTTGGGAAAGTCCCAACAAGAGCAAAACAGAAGTTGGAAGAGAAAACGTGGATGTCGTTTTCAGAGAATGAAACCACGAGGAAGCTTTTGTATCTACCTGGCTGTTTGACTGGGAGATCCAGAAAGTCAACTTCGGAGAAGAGACATGGCTGATAATGTACGCGACGGCCATGGAGGGTGTCCGTTACCACCTTAGCGTAGGTCAGACCAGTCTGGGTCGCCGGTTCGTGACCCTCCGCCGGCGGCATAGCTGCCGCTCAGGCGTTGGGCTTAAGAACGTCGTTAATGAATAAGAGAGAAGGCGGAGCTTCTCGGTCTAGGTTTTTCGGGTTCATTAGTTTTGATCCCCCCGAACGGGGTTAGGTAAGTAGAAAGAGCACTAAGTCCAGAATGCCGTAGGCCCCAAACAAGTTGAGACGATCAAAACAAAACGACTAAGTCCAAAACCATAGAAAGCAAGCATGTGCAGAAGTAACAAAATAAAGGCAATGGAATCAAGAACATGGTAAATATGGATAAAAAGCAACAAATGGGCAAAAAGATTGCTTTACTCTTCAGCACTGCTGGCCGGAATATACATCAAGAGGTGACTTTAAAGCATAAGGTAAGTAATTACATAAGCACAAAACTAGATAAGAACTACTGGCCGACATTTCCACCTTCAGCCTCATCGACAACTGCATCATCAACCTCTTCATCATCCTCTGAAGCGGATAGGAGCTCAGGTTCCCATCCAGTATCGCGATCGGCAACCCTCTTCAGAGCTCGGTCATATTTGGTGAATTGGACCAGAAGAGCCTAATGATCGGAGAGCTCTACCATGTCGACCGGCTTGCCGGCCAGCCGCTCCAGAATTGGCGTTACGCCTTGCAGTATGTCTTGGCAGCCGGGAATATAGGTTTCCTTGGCCATGGAATTAACCCATTGCTGACCTACCGGGGACTGGTCAGCCAGCTTCACCCCCTTCTGCTGACGAACCGGGCCTCGAGGAAACCCCTCAAGGTACTTCCCGAACAGTTTGCCTAGGTGTGCCAGGTTGTACTCCTCAGCGGCCTTAGTGAAATCATCAGAGGAGCGGTAATGGGCCAGAGCAGTGGACTGGATGGTTGACACATCCACATGAAATTCTCGAGGCCCGTCCGGGATCTGGGCATCCCCTTCCTTGAAGGAAACTTGAGCAGCTTCAGCCGCTGTCACCTTGGCCTGAGCGGCAGCCAGTTCAACCCGGAGCTGGTTGAGCTCATCTTTAAGTTTCTTCCTCTCCAGCTCGATCGTTCGGAGGACATCGGCCGTGGTCTGTTCAGCGGCTGTTCGGGCCTTGACCAACTGTTCCTCCTTAGTCAGCTGAGCAGTTTGCAATTGCAGGTAGTACAGGCCAACCTAAGGGAAAATGAACATTCAGGAACCAGGAACTTTAAAAACATAAGCAAATGATCGAACGGAGGAAGTAGGTACCTTAAGAGTGGTCGGTGCAACTCCCGCCTCAGCCTGCTCGACTATCAGGGTCGGGAAGTCAAAGTTATTGACGAAAGCGGAAGCATGCCAGATCTGGATGGTAGAACACCCTCTGTGTTCCAGGACCTCGTGGATCGGATCCTCCAGGGTCATCTTTTTGAGGGTTTTTGACAAATGGCCTGTTCGGCTTCTAAATGGGCACCACTGGCTGAACCCAGATGTTCACCGAAGATAGGTGGATTGGGTGGACCCGAATGACTGATCCACCGTCATGCCATCGATCTGCACCTGTTCGAGAGGCACCTGCCAGACCGGTTCCGGTGTTGAACTGTCGGCTGGGAGGATACTGGGACTAAAGTCTGAGCAGGCTCCTTGGCATTCCTCTTCCTTTTACCAGCACCTCCGACTTGCTGCAAATGACTTCTGTCCATATTGGCTTCGGTATTGGGAGATGAAAAAAGTAAAGCATAAAATTAGTACCGAGCGGCCTTAGTGTGTGTGAAACGTGCAATACATGTATGTTTCTCGCACGGGAAGCGCCGCCCAGGTCATGGCACTTGGTTTTCAGTCAAGAATTCCAGGAATTCTGGCGATACCTATTCCGGCTGTGACTAGATGACAGGGAGTCAAATACTCCATGATCTTGGACGTTTCTTCCCTCTCTATGGCGATTATTTTATTGCCAAGTTCCTCATAAACGAATGGCTTTATGGATTTAGGTGGATAAGCGTTCCACCTTTTGGGGATGAGACTGTCCGAGACAGAAACAAGAAGAAGTGATCCTTCCATCCTTTGATGGAGGTGAGGTTCCCCGTGAAAAGAATTCGGCCCGTTCAGGCTCTCACCGCCAAGAACCCATCGGTCTGTTGGTGGGAAACCTTGAAGAAGTGGTAGGATAGGTCCAGATCGGGCACCATGTTGACATCAATGCACCGGCAGATAAACCCGGCCATTACCCGGTAGGAGTTCAGCATTGATGGTACCATGGATCATTACCATGGCCCAAGATTGAAAGAAAGCAAAGCCCATCAACGGGATCAGGCCATCAACGGGATCAGCCCTTCATGGGATTAATACTAATTAGCCGTTGGGCCTGAACAGGGAGATCCAAATGCACTATGAGGTTGGCCATGCCTAAGCCGACCTGGACAATAGGCGCCAGGCTCAATGGTCAGCCCGTGGAGGTCGGACTCTTCTTAAGGCTCAAGAATGAGTCACTGGAACCCACAACTAGACCAGGCTGGACAGCAGACCTCGAGCCTGGGCAGAGTTCTAGTGAGGCCGGGATATTCCTAGAGCTTAGAAGAGTCATAGGCACAAATGAGATATTGAAGAAAGGACTTCTAGCAGGAATGTTACAAGAGTCCTACTATAATTAAAGTCATTAATTACAATAATTAAGTCTCCTGTTAATTGTACAATACTACACATATAAATACTCATGTACATCTCTTGTAACGGAGGAGCCTTTCTCGATTAATGATACAACTATTACTTTCTCTTATACAATTCATGAATATTTCATTGATTAAGCTCTTTTCGCTGAAATTATATTCTATCATTGGTGCTTTCATTGAGAGCTTGATCAAAATCAAGGGATTATCCTCCATGTATGCGTTCCTTTTTCTCTTTCACTGACAGGAAGGGCGACGCGGATTCCTCCATGTCCACCTTTTCCGATAGGAGCAGTAGCTAAATGGGGCCATCTGCGTCATGCCGAAGGGGTCTCTGGCGGCACCATCTTCCGCGACTCCATTCCAAAGCAGGCTCCTTTCTTCCCAAAGATGACAATTTCAGATTGGGTGGAGAGCTTGAAGGCAGAGAGATAGTCCGAACGATGTAATCGTCTCTCCTAGCAGATTTTAGCCTTCTGATTTGGTGAAAATCACCAAAACGTGGGCCTTGCAAGCCTAACCCATTATGCACTCATCAGTTTTGACCGGCCAGAAATTATTCAAAAGCTCTATAATTTCATATATGAAGTATTACGCTATGAAAATAAATTTGATAAAAAGATATTATAAAAATAATAATAAAAAATATAATTGATATAGTATCACTTTGATCTTGGGGACTAGTCGTCCCGAATATCAAATTCAAACTACACAACAAGGGGGACAAGTTGAGCTATGTCACTATTATTTTTTATTATTGATTAGTGTACATTTTTTACGTCGAAGAAAAGGAAGCTGATGACTCAGTCAACATTTGTTCTCTATTCTCTTACCGGCTCCGGCTCATGTCCGGCGGAGAAAGCTTTTCTTTTGGTCAAGAAGAAGGCAGGAGGGGGGACAAGCTGTCAAATCCTTAATAGATAATTGGTCTCAAACCAGCTTCAACGCTCGATATTAAATAGGGCCAAACTTGTTCAGCACATATGAATCATCTTGTCTTAGCATCACTAATATTTCTGGGAGCTAAGTACAACTGACTTATGAGTGTTTACTCCTCATGTCGTCTTCACTCGCTTTAAGGAATGGGGGACTCACTATCTCCATGAAAGCAAGGGGGAATGAGAGAGAATCGATGAATCCAAGAGCATGGATGAAACCGAGCCCGAGCTTATTCCTGCCGAGCTCGAGCTCATTCCCGACGAGCTTAGGCTAAATGCTGGTGAACCCGATCTCATTCCCGACGAGCCCGAGCTCACTTTCGAAAAGCCCGAGCTCAATGCTGTCATGCTCTAGCTCAATGCCGCCAAGCCTGGGGTCATTCCTGCCAAGGCCGAGCTCATGCAAGACGAGGTCGAGCTCATACCCAACGAGCACGAGCCATGACACACTTGGCACTTAGAAGACCGGTCTTAGTCATCCTCCTCCTAGATGGCGACCGTTGCTTATTGCCGTTGAGCCGAGGTCAATGCTGACGAGCCCGGGGTCGATGTTGAAGGTCATTCCTGCCGAGTCCGAGCTCATTTCTGACGAGCCCGAGCTCATTCCTGACGAGCCCGAGCTCAATGCCACCGAGCCCGAAGTTCATTCCTGCCGAGCTCGAGGTCACTCCCGATGAGCCCGAGCTCAATGCCGTCGAGCTCGAGCTCAATGCCGCTGGGCCTGAGGCCATTCCTGCCAAGGCCGATCTCATGTCAGATGATGTCATGCTCATACCCAACGCGCACGGGCCACGACACACTTGGCACTTAAAAGATCGGTCTCAGTCATCCTCCTCCTGGATGGCGACCGTTGCTTATTCGAAGACAGGTGCAAGTAATTCTCTTCTGATCGCCTCTCAGCTCGGCATAATGTGCACTTTCCCTCGGCAAAAGACATGTGATCTTTGATTGAGGACCAGAGGATATGCCCGGGCTGAGCCCAGACGTAGCAATTCACAGGGTGAGGGTAGATCCCAAGGCTGCACCCGTGAAACAAAAGAGAAGATACTTGTCTTTGGACAGCAAGCTTTACAAAAGAAGTTACAATAGAGCGCTGCTAAAGTGCCTGAGGCTAGACCAGACTCCACAAGTGATCAAAGAGTTACACGAAGGGATATGCTCATCACATCAAGGTGCGCTTACTCTGAGTAGAAAGGCTATCTTGCAAGGATACTTTTGGCCAACCATGATAAAGGACTGCGCAGACTTCGCACGAAAACGTGAGGTCTGCCAGAAGTTCCAAACAAACCCAGGCAGGCTTGCTAGCATGCACATCCCCATCAGCACGCCAATCCCCTTCTCGAGGTGGGGAATAGACCTCGTGGCTCCCTTTCCACAGGGCTCGGGAGGTCGGAAATTCTACCAGTAAGTATGTAATTTCCTTTCGGCATGAGTCTTTAATCAAAGTTTTGTTTTCATTCACGAATGTCCTTATACATTAATTGTGAAGGTTTCTTAAGCAACCAAAAAAAGCAAAAAAAAAGAAAAAAAACGGCAAGAACGGGAATAAAGCTCAACTATGCCTAATTGGTACTCGCAAAAAGACAAAGTATAAATTTCAGACTCATCTAAATTCCAAAAGCTCAACTTAGTCTTTCTAAAGACAAGAGAGGGAATAAAACAACTTTTCTCAAGGTTAAACAGCCTTACAAACGAAGTCAAATTTCCTCAAATAGGAAAAGACAACCTTTCTCAAGGTTAAGACTGATTTTACAAAGCTAAAGATGAAATTGAAGGAATTAACTTTGCACCGGAGAGGCTCACAAGCCTCGTCAATTAAAGAGGCTACTCACCAAGGTCAAAGCAACCTAATGTGAAGCCCACCCAATATGGCTCAACTATTATGAGCCTAAGGGTTGAAAATTGGTAATGTCATCATTAACAAAGGATAGACGATCTTGATCGGAAAATCAAGGAAAAAATATGCTTAAGGACGGAAGTGATTGAAAACAAGCGACCAGGAAGGCCTGGAGGCCATCCCAGAACTTATGAAGTGCACAAGCTCAAAGTCAGAGGTCAACTCCCCAGAAGACAAAAGAATCCAAGGGAAGAAGCCAACCCGAATAGGGTTGGAAACCTCAAACAAGCATTGAAGTACAAAACAGATCAAGTCAAGCAACACCAGATAAGCAGCAAAAGAATATGTACGTACGGAAATAAAACTGAAGGTGGAACTTCAGAGGCTGGAACAGATGAGACGGGGCTCTCTTCAGCAGCCTCCGGATTCTTCATCAGCTCTAAAAGCCCCCAGGGCTGGGCAGAGAAGGATGAGTCTCTTTTCTGGAGGAGACCATACAGGGATTTCTGCATTTTGAACCGTCCCAACTGGAAGCCCAGGGCCCCCTCCTCGTCCAACCTGGCCTCACCTTCAGGGGTCTTGAGTCAGTCCTGGGCTATATGAGCCCGACGACCTGAAACAATCTGCTCCACCTCAGCCAGGAAGTCTGCACTCCCCCGGAAGACCTGAACAACAGCAGGACCAGCCTCCTCAGTTCTTCCTCCGTAACCCGATGCGCAACCTCAATATCACCCAACCTTTTCTGCAATGTGTCCCCTCTCAGCACCGCAACTTCCAGCCTCCTCTCGTGCTCTGCAGTTTGCTCCTTAACGCCTACCATTAGGGTCTGAGCATCATTTTGCCCTTCATCCAAACGATGAGAACCGGAGGAAGCCGGAATGAAGGCCTGGAAATAGTGAATCAGGAGTATGAAAGGGAAACGAACCGGGAACCACAAATTAAAAATGGAGAATGAGGGTCAGAACATACCCCAGATAGAAGAGGGACAACTCCCTGATAATTCCGTCTGCGTTAGCCTAAAGTCTGCTGCCTGGAGCCTATTTTTCTTTATGAGTGATGGTACCATGGACTCTAACCGTGGCCATATTACGTAGTCCAGCCCATAACGGGATCAGCCCTTAACGGGATTAGCTTAATGATGGAGTATATGGGTCCAGACCCCAGAACCCACATACTCAGAAGAATAAGAGGCACAGTTGTCACTCAGTGGGACCTCCGTCGGCCAGAAAGACATCAACTCAGAACATGATCCAGAAGTTAGGAGAACCGGGTGTCTCCGTCGGCCGAGGCTATGTCAGCCAGACCCCCGTCGGCCACAGAGAGCTCACAGAGTCGGATTTTATACTTGGTCATTTCTACATACTTTGTACTCAGCCCAGTAGTGGCCCCATTGTAAATGGGCCTCCCAAGCCCAAGACTTGAGAGCCCAGTCCACATTTCCTCTATAAATACTCCCCTTGGGAGTAGTTGTAGGGGTTGACAAATTCATTTATTGCAGGACTCATAGCACTTCTCTCTCTAGATCTCGCTTCTCTCTAGAATATACTCTATCATTTGGTGCTTTCATTGAGAGCTAGAACAATCAAGTTAGCATCCTTCGTCGTTACCAAGCACAGCTAACTGAAGATGGGAAAAGCAAGGTCAAACCGCAACCTCATCAGCAAAACGATCCCCAAGGCTCAGGAGGGTCGTGAGCGCTTTGGTGACACTACGCCCGAGAAGGCAACGGAAGATGAAATCTTCCAGGAAACAATCGACCCCGCAGCTGATCTCCGCAACCAGCTCAACGACAACGCTCAAGACGCCCGTATCGGCCTTGAGAAGAAACACACGGAGAAGGGATACCATGCATCGGGGCAACAGACCACTCCCGCTATTGACCCTCAACTTCAGGCCGTTGTATCGGCCATCATAGCCAGCTTGGCTCAGAATCCCACCGTCCTCAGCGCACTCATGCCTAGGACGGGGGAGAACACTACTCCGCCGCCCCCACTGCCCCAGCCGTTAGTCATGAAGATAGGCAACGTCGAAGGTGTTGATGCCCAGGACACGTCGTCATCCCACTCCCACCCTACTTCCCCGCTTTGAGCTAGACCGACCCCAGCGCGTGGAAAAGCCTCAGCCTTCAATAGGCTAGGTGACACGTGCCGTCGGCCAGTATCGGAGAGGATGGCAGGACGGATTGGTGAACGTGAGCCTGGCTCACCAAGGGAAAGCTTGGGGTCTGTATCCCGGACAGCGGATCGCCCCGCCTAGACAAAGGCAAGGGAAAGTTGCACGGTGACGACGCGTGCCACAAAATCAACACGGCCCACGCGGCCCGTGTGCGGAACCAGCAAGGTGCCACTTCAGCCGCTAAAGATCCCCGGGATGAGGTTATCGCCCAGCTCGAGCGAAGGCTCGCTCAGATGGAGGCCAAGCACCTGGTCCCCACTCCCATAGGCAACTCATCTAGGGATCTCGGCTTCAACGCCCTCCTGCACAAGGTCAACGTCCTAGAGAGAGAGTTCACCGAAGGATGAGGTGACCCCATCGTCCAAATCAGGACGAAGACTCCCTTCCCTACAAGGTTACTCTCGGCCCCTATTCCCGAGAAATACCGAGGCAAGCCCATGAAACCCTATGACGGCCGCACCGATCCCCAGGAGCATTTCAGCCGCTATCAGAATAACATGCTGATGGTGAATGCGTCGGATGAATTCCTTTGTCGTTGGTTCCTTTCCACTCTCGAGGGACCAACGTATGAATGGTTCAACGTGCTTCCCGAAGGAAGCATAGACTCATGGAAGGATCTTGCCCAACTCTTCCTCACCCACTTTGCTGGGAGGAAATGCGTAAAGAAGTATTTCACCCATCTCCTCTCAGTCAAGCAGCAGCACGACGAATCACTCCGCTCTTTCATCGACCGGTGGACGAGGGAGACCGATGAGGTCGAAGGGGCCAATGAGCGTACCCTCCTTGTCTTTTTTCAGGGCGCTCTCCGGAGCACCCCATACGCAAGGAGCCTCATCATCGACCCGCTGAGGTCATACACGAAGGCGCTCCAGCGAGGGAACTTATACGCTGACGCCGACGAGCTCCACAATCACAAGAAGGATGGAGGGCACCCCTCCAAAAAAAACTCCTAGCGCACCCCTGGCTGGAGACCGAGGACAGGGAGAACAGAACCGCCAAAGGTCTGGCGGGAAAAACAAGAAGGAGCGCCCATGGCGTCCAAGGATGGAAAGGCCGAGGACCCCCCTCACACACTCGGTCAGCTCCATCCTCAACTATGCCGAAGAGCATGATCTCATTGAGAAGGATCCTCGCTCGGCAAAGGAAATATATGTCGTCCATCAGGGTGGTACCTACTGCCGTTACCACAAGAACACCTCCCACAACGTAGACAATTGCGTCACGCTGAAGAGAGTCATCGAGCGGCTGATTCGCCAAGGGGAACTCTCCCAATTTGTTAAAGGTGGCTCACACAAAAATACGTGGGTAAACACCAACAAAAATGGGGGCGAACCCTCTACAAAGAAGCGTGAGATCGGCACACTCAGTGACGATGACTTCGAGGAGCCCCATCCGAAGAAGAATCACATCCACCTCATTGTGGGAGGCAACACTGGGGAGGACTCAGCCACCCAGAGAAAGAAATGCGCCCAATCCCTTTACATTGGGGAGGTGTCCCACATCCCCCCCCCCAGCCAAAGAAGCAGCGGACGGATGCGATCACCTTCACCGACAAGGATCTACCTCCAGGTACCGCGTCACATAGGGACGCCCACGTTATCCGATGTGAGATAGGCAACTCTATCATCCATCGCACTTACATCGATACGAGGAGCTCTGTCAATTTCATGTACCTTGACACTTTCAAGCAAGTGAAGTTGGACAGGGCATTGCTCAAGCCGATCCGGACACCGCTGTCCGGTTTCACCGGGGACTCTATCGACGCTGAGGGAACGATAGACCTTCCCGTGGTAGTCAGTGACGGCTCCCATCGCACCAAAATTGACATGGAGTTCATGGTGGTCAACCTCGAGTGCGCCCACAACCTGATCTAGGGGGTGGCCAGCACTAGAGGACCTAGAGGCCATCATCGCCGTGAAACACTTATGCTTGAAGTTCCCCACCTCGAGTGGCATTGGCTACGCCAGGGGGAACCAGAGGATAGCAAGGGCATGTTACCTCAAGCTGATGAAGCCGGTCGCAAGCGCCGAGCAGAGGATAGACACCATCACCGCGACTATCGCGAAGGACGAAGAGAGGCCACATGCTGAGCCAATCAAGGACGTCGAAGAGGACCCCTTGGATGCCTCTCGGCCGGAGCGAGTCCTAAAAATTGGGAAGCAACTCCCACAGGACCAACGCGATGGCATCCTCCTGGTCCTACGGTCATACACAATCATTTTTGCTTGGGGGCCGGATGACATGCCAGGCATTAGCCGGAAGGTGATCCCTCACCGGCTGTTAGTCGATCCAGCTTCCACGCCAGTCAAGCAGAAGCGGCGCTACCTCTCGGCCGAAAGACGGGACTTCCTCAAAGGGGAGATCACCATGCTCCTCTCCATCAGCCACGTCAAGGAGGTGAAGTACCTAACATGGTTAGCCAACGTTGTTCTCACCCAGAAGCCGCCGACATTCAAAATGTGCGTTGACTACACTGATCTGAACAAGGCATGCCCCATGGACCCGTTCCCTCTCCCCAACATTGATCAGTTGGTGGATGAGACGGTGGGCTGTGAGTTGATGTCATTCTTGGATGCCTTCAGAGGGTACCACCAGATCTTCATGCATGAAGATGATGCCAAGAAGACGACCTTCATGACCCTGGAGGGAATTTTTTTCTACCTCGTCATGGCCTTTGGGCTTAAAAATTCAGGCGCCACATACACCAGGATGGTAGCCAAAATCTTCAGAGCAGTCCTCGGCCAGACGATGGAGGCATACGTCGACGACATGATCGTCAAGGGCAAACGTGCTACCACCCATGCCGACGACCTCCGGGAAAGTTTTGAGAGCATGAAGAAGTTTCAGCTCCGCCTCAACCCCAAGAAATGCACCTCTGCCAAGAGCCGCTGGCAACAACCGCTACATCATCGTCGCAGTCGAAGCAGAACCTTTGGCTAGCATCACAGGGGCCAGGTGCCAGAAGTTTGTCCACAAGAACATTCTTACTCGCTTCGATGTTCCCCAAGAGATCATATCCGACAACGGCACCCAATTCGAGGCCACACCCTTCTAAGAGCTCCTCCAGGAATGGGGTATCAGGCATCACTTCTCCTCCTTTGCTTACCCTCAAGGTAACGGGCAAGTCGAGAACGCCAACAGAACCATACTGGAGGACCTGAAGAAGAAACTCCGGGACGCAGGTGGCAGTTGGGCCGACGAGCTCCCCAACATTCTGTGGTGCTACCGTACCACGTCGAGGAGGGCGACGAGCGAAACACCCTTTGCCTTATGTTATGGCTTCGAGGCAAAAGCACCCACGGAGGTCACCATACCTAGCCGACGGGTCGAATAGTATGAACCTGAGGCTAACGAAGAGAGCATGAAGATCGACCTCCACTTGATCGAAGAAAGACGCGAGCAAGCCTACATTCGGGCAGAGAACTACTGGCGTCAAGTAAAATCATACTATGACGCCAAGGTACGTTCCCGGAAGTTCCAAGTGGGGGATTACGTCCTCCCTCGGAGGGAGGCGAGCAAGTCGACGGAGGGTGGCAAGCTAGCCTTGAAGTACGAAGGGCCTTACATCGTCAGCGCCGCGGTGAAACCCGGCACCTACAAACTTAGACACCCAAATGAGTCTTGTGTACCACGAACGTGGAATGTACATCACTTGGTGAAGTTCTATCAATAATAAAAAGGAGGCGAAGCCGGCAAAGCCCTCACCTCTTACTTATTGATCGATTACCACCCTCGGCCTCGAGCCACTTATAAATGAAAATTGTGTTCCTCTTACTTTTTGAAAAGTTAAAGAAAAAGATACCACATTATATCGACTCCTTAGAGCGAAACGCTCAGGTATGGCCGACAAAGCACATCGTATCGACCCCTTAAAGCGGAACACTCAGGCATGCCCGACAATGTCCCAAGACGTTGGGCCCGCATACGGCCCGCGTCTTGAAACGGGAAGCTCACCACGTCGTCCTTGCGCTAAATCGCATGACGACAGGCCTGAAATCATGGTTGAGGTGACAAAAATCCCCAAACTCGGGGTTGGGAAATGGCAGCCGTCGGTAACCGACCAAAAGCCTTAGCCCGCGTCATAAATAGACAACGAGACCTCCTCGAGACCATAGGACGATCCAGTAGGACTCCTTACCGGCCAAGGGAATAACAACCCCCTTGTTCGAAGCCTAAAAGAAGGATACCCAATCCTCGCTCAAAGAAGTAAAGAGGAAGAAAATAAAAGAGGGACAGCAGAGGATCGTGCAGTCGCCGGCCTCGAAGCAAAATCCCCACAAATGAAAAGAGGGACAGCCGAGGACCGTGCACTCACCGGCCTCGAAGCGAAATCCCCACAAATGAAAAGAGGGACAGCCGAGGACCGTGCACTCACCGGCCTCGAAGCGAAATCCCCACAAATGAAAAGAGGAACAACCGAGGACCGTGCACTCACCGGTCTCGAATGAAATCCCCACAAATAAAAAGAGGGACAGCCGAGGACCGTGCGCTCACCGGCCTCGTACGAAATCCCCACAAATGAAAAGAGGGACAACCGAGGACCGTGCACTCGCCGGCCTCGAGCGATAAAAATAAAATCCCCGCACAATTCGACTAAGTACATATCAGTTAAATATAAAGCAAGTGTTACGCAACATGGACGAAGCGTGCTCATGCGGGCCAACCAGACAAACACCCTCAGGATCATTAAACACGATCCCCTATCCAAGCCTGGTCCTAGATAGATATTGGACGAAGCATGCACGCACAAACTACTCCAAAGCATTTGGAAAAAATTCTCATGTGGCGTCCAGAGTGGCCGACGAAGGTCACAGGTAGATAACACGGACTCAAAGGATTCGAGAGGATGCCCCCACTTTGGCAGAACAAGGGTCGGCACCCTCATCGGCCACAAGAAGGGAAACAACTACCTGGTCTCAGCTAACACTTGGAAATATTTCAAAATATGGAATAACAAAAGCAACACAATGACAAAATAAACACTAAAGCTAGGAAAGCCAACCACATATTTGCATTCAAAAATCTGAAGTACAAAAGGGGGCACTACAGCCATTACATATTGAGCGTAGAAATAAAAGAAAGGGGATCAAGCTTCTTCCTCGTCGCCTTCTTGAATAGGCGTATCACTACCTTCAACGGCCGCGGAAGAAGCGGTGTCCAGGAATACGTCATCATCATCCCAATCATCCTCGCCGATGCCCGAGATTTAGATGGGGGATTGCCTCTCCTCGACGGGGAGCTTGATCTCATCCTCCGGATCCCTCATCTTCTGCGGCAGCTTTAGCTGATGAGCGAACTTCTTCGTCAGCTTCAACTCCAGACATATACGGCGTAACCTCCAGTAGATTAGCTACTGCATTCCTTGTTGGCCGAGGTCATAGTACACCTTCATTTCCCTTTCGAAGTACTCTTGGCCTTCAGGGCTATGCTGGCCCCAATCTTCGAGCCTGGCCGCCACAACCTCAAAACTCCAAGGCCGATGCTCCTCAGCTTTCCGGCCGTCGGCCAAGAACTTCTCAATGGCAACGTCGGCAGCCTGCTCGGCCTCAGCTCTGGCCTTCTTGGCCTCAACAGCACGGAGATGAACAGCCTCATGTGCCTCCTTCTCCTCGGCGAGCTTCTTCAGGGCATCGTCCCTATCGGCAGTCACTTGACGAATGGCCGCATCGGCCTTGTCAGCTTTCTTTTTCAGGGCCTCCACATCGCCCCGTAGCCAATCCAGGCAACTCAAGGCCTCATCGGCAGAGGCAACCCTTTGCTCAATTTCCTTCAGTCGGACTATCTCCCGCTGCTGCCTCTTGTTGCTCTCCATAAGCATGAAGGCAGCCTGCAAACAACAAAATGGTTAGGACAACGGTGACACCTGCAAGCATATAAATCAAGAAAATAACAAAGTACATAGCCAACTCACTTGGACGAGGTGGTCCATTCCACTGTCATAGATCTTGACATTACCGAGCCCGTTGAGATAAGCCCGGTCCTCGTCTGGGACAGCCTGGGAGATCACCTCGTGGTCGTCAATGATCTCGTTGAACACACCGCCCTTGACGGGGTATTCAACCTCCAGCTTGTAGGTCCCTCTGACCAACTCGTTGCTGGACCTCTTCTTCCGGGAGTCTTGGACAATAGGGGAGGTTGAGAGACAGCAGTGGATGAAGGACCGGGTGTCACGTCCACTATACCAGCAGCACTGGAACCTCCAACGTCTCCAGCCGGAACAGTCATGGCCCCAGCATCACCATCGGCCAAGGGAGAAGTCTTCTTCGACTTCTTGGAGGGCTGCAAACCAGCCTCCGTCAGCTTCTTCTGGCTGTCATCCACCGGCCGCTTCTTCTTCGGCTGGGTGGGCAGCTTCTTCGGCTGGTCAGAGCTCGGCTATGCTCCACCTGCCGCGGCTAGCTCTGCTACCCCCTTGGCGGCCAGTTCCGCGGCTGCTTTTGCTGCAACCCTATTCATAATGGATCTGCGATCCATAACAAAGTCTGCATAGCAAAGGAAACAAACAAAGTTAGCAAAGAAAGAAAACAAAACGGGAACAAGGACGTTGAGGAGGGCATTACCACCGGCTTCGGCGGGCACGCCCAAATCCGGGCCATCAGCCTCCTCAAATGTGGTGGTCATCTTCGGCCATAACTCAACATCGTCCTCTGCATCCCCATACACGAAGTACCTCACGAAGCCGAGGGCAGCCATTTTGTACTCAGTGATATAATCTTTCACGCTCCTTGGCCCATCCTTAAGGAACGCCTCCACCCGAGCATCTAGGAACGCATTCTTCAGCACATCATGGAGATTGAACCTCCCGGTATGGCCGACGTAAGGAAACTCAGTCCCTTCTTCGCCCAGTGACACATAAACGAACTTACTCTTCCAACCATGGATGGACGAAGGAAGGTCGGTAAAAGACCTCATGTTCTTTACCTGCTGAAGGGTGGCATAGCTCGCGCAGTTTTGGTGGCTGCCTCGGCCTATCTGGTACAAGTTCATGAACTAGGCCGTCGTCGGCGCAATACCCAACTCGGAACAGCGAAGCAAGAACCCGATAATCAAGGAATAACTATTCAGGGTCAGCAAGGCCAGCGGCAGATCCACCATGTCCAAGTACTCTGTGACGAACGGATGGAGGGGAAACCTTAGCGCCTTGGCAAAACTCATGGGATACACTCCGAAATATCCGGCCGGAGGATTAAGCACATGATGTGTCGGCTTGCGCGCCCTAACCCTCCCAAACGACCCCACATACATCTGGGCGACCAAGTATTCAGCTGCGTTACTCTGCGGCCTGATAATATAAATGTTGGTAAGCTCCAAGTACGAGAAGCTTGGACCTTTCTTCAGCCGACACCTCTTCTTCAGCGGAGATTTCCCTTTGACAGCAGAAAGGGGACTGGGGCACAGAATGGTGGCCGATGTGGACGCTCCATCCACTGCACGTGATACTCCAACATCCTCACCCTGAGACGACGAGGCGGCTTCCTCGTCCGCACTCTCCTCGTCTCTCTTCTCCCCGGATCTGAAGGGACTCAATCTCCTTGCAACACTCTTCAACTACCCCGTAATCAAGGGACTTGGCGGATGGCTCATCATCATACGAGTAGTACTCGTCGTCCAGTGGTTTCACCATAACAACTACCTAAGGCCTAGAGGGGATTATATGGGATCTAAGCGTGGCTCGTTGACTAACACTAGATCAAAGCCTAAGGAAGCAAAGTATACAAGAAAACGGAGAAAGGTTGACGAAGTGACCTTTGAAGTTTTGAAGAAAGTGAAGAACATTGACGAACATCTTATCTCTGTAGAAAATCCGGCAACACTTCGTTAGCTCAAGTCGCAAATGAGCGCCTCACTTCGGAGGGGAGGGGTATTTATAGAACTCCCCCCAATGGTCACTACACGTGGCATCCCCTCAATGGCCACGCGAACGGTCACCACCCCAAGGGCCAATAAGGTGCCACCGTTTCAAAGATGGGCCAAGCCCACTTCGAGCACCATAAGCCCACTATCAAGGTAAGCCCTATGGTTCAACAGTCAAATGGGTTGCACCCACAACGGCCAAGACATTCAACGGCCACACTAAGGAGAGAATGAGAGATATGACCCTCCACGTTCACAGGTCACGACTACATCGGCCCTAGTAGCCAACAATTACTTCAACGGCTTGCCCCATGTCAGCATGCCACCTCAGCATCAAAGGCCCCAAGGTGTGCCCATATCGGCCCGACATGTTACCAACAACAGGGCTCTTTCAACGGCCACGGAAACAAAGTGGAAAAGAACCTAACAGCCATCGGCCCTCGTATAAAATCCTGATGATAACTTCTTGAAAGCGACCTGCGTCCAACGGTTCTCCCACAGGGTTACCTTGGTCAGGAATCGCCAAGGGGTTAGATTCAGGGGAATACGAGAATCCCGCTTCGGCATGGGGTTGTACCTTACTTTTTCACCCCTCACTCACTTTTCAGCCTGAAGCAGTGGGGGACTGAGGGACTACACCGGCCTCTAAACGCACACAAGGACAAAATTGAAAATCCAAAAACGCACAAGTATACAACTACAACAACACAACAACACCGTATCGTCTATGCACCATAACGTCCAGGGCCTGGTGGTGCACCCTCGGACGCAACAAAGTAAGCAAACAAGGAAGCAAAGCTCACCTTCCAGAACGTGACACGCGTCGTCCCTCGACACGTGGCACTCAACGGCCTTGGGTCATGTTGTGACACCGCTCCCGGATGTACTTGAATTTGAAATTTGATATGTAATTGAATTTCCTATCGGATAAAAAAATTGTGTAACAGATGGGTATATTTAATTAATGCGCGATTAATTAAATTATTTATCGGGTCCATAATATTGAGAATGTGCTACTAAATAATTAGTTGGGTCATTGTAATAATTATAGAAGCCCAATAAAATGTCAACCAAGGTTGAGGAAAACGTTTGGACAAACAAGTGCTATTTTGACCCAACCTGCCAGAAGTAGCGGGAATAATTGGGAGAGACTTTCTACACCCACTTGGGGTATCCTACACATCAAATATCCCCAAATAATTGGGAGTGGAACAAAAATAGAAGGGAATGGGCGGATGAATGGAGGGAAGTCTTCTAAAGACAAAGCCACACCCCCAAGACCCTACCCCTTTGTTGCATTAGTTGACTTAGAGGAGTAGGAGTGCTCCCCTATCCTTTGCATTCATTCAGTCGACACAAGAGGAGAGAGAGCTCCAGGAAACCAAACTCTCAAGGTCTCAGTTTGAGGAAGAAGAAGCTAGGAAAATCTAAGGAGAAAAGCTAGGCTTGAGGTAAGAACACCAAATAACTCTTTAACTAGTTTTATTGTGTATGATTTGTAAGAAATCATATGGTGGATTAAACATGATGTTCTACACGTTTAAAAGTGTAGAATATTGATATAAAGTGGTGGTATTTAACTTAGAAGAGTTGGTGAATCGATAAGAGTCGAAATCGCCAGAAACCGCCAAGAAAAACAGGCTGCTCGAACCTGCAGAACACGAACATCGGGCGGCTTTTGGTTGCTGTCCAGTTTTTTCGTTTCAATCGGCCTAGAATGGGGATTGTTCGAAGGGCTTCGCAAAGGCATCTAGTTAAGCACTCTGTAAGGTGACGATGACCGACTATATTGCTTATAATTAGTGAGTTAATTTCATGAGATTACCTAAGGTAATTAAATGTGTTTTTATGGATTGTTAATGATTAATAATGCCTAAGAATGAGAAGACTATGTCTGTAAGGAAAAGAGCATGATATACAAATTTAAGGGTAAATTGTGTATAATCATGTGTTATGAGTATGATTACTTGATTATGGGATTAACTATGAAATGTATGTTGAAATATACTTTTTACTTCATATAAGAGTATATGAATGATTAAAAGTGATATTTTGTATATTTATATAAAGATGATATTTTCAATGGAAAATCAATTGGGAATTTTATAAATGACCATGAATGAAGAACTTGGCTTGGTTGGAATTAATTGAACTAGTAATAATATACTAGTTGGGCATTTAAGTGAAATGTTGCTAAAATTGATCCTAAGGTTGGATTGTGAAATGTTATGTCTGAAGTAGTCTTAAAAGATACTTTAAGGTAGGAAAGTATGAACTTTAAGTTATACTAGGGGTAGGCCTTAAGGGATACCCAAGATAAATTGAATAATAAATTGATCCTAGGTATAGGATTGGCCTATGGGCGTATACGGTAGCCTTTGAGGATAGCCGGTTGAATTATGGGAATAAGTAAGGACCATGGCCCTTCTCGACTCTAGAAAGCAGGGTTGGATAGCATGGACTTGCATCGTGATCACGGGCTAGGGTGGAATCCGAACGGAGACCTAACTAGGCTCCGACAACGGTAACACATAAGATAGGACCCCGAAGGGCCTTACCTTCCTACGGGATGATGGGTATGAGTCCAGGGGCGGGATGTTGAAATCCGAAACGAGAGCCTTATGAGGTCTCAGACAGCGGTAGCAAATCCCATAAAAATAATAAGACCCACGGGTTGGGTTGTACAAATGATAAATGAAAAGGAATATATAAGAAGGGCCGTGTGCCGACAAATAAATAAATTGACTCATTATAGAGATAATAAGTGGGAAATATAGATTATTATTTATATTATGATATCACCCTATTTTGAGGGTCTTAAAACTAAAACGTTGATTATACTCGGTATAGTTGTCATTGTACTTGTCAAATGCTTCCAAGTACTGACATCCCTTTCACGGGGGAGGCCACCTCACAGTTTCAGGTAGAACTTGAAGGTTGCTACCATCACCCGTGGCTTCGCGAAGATCAAGGAGAGAAGACGTGGTGTGTGCTTCCTCCATTCTGTTTTAAAAACACTTACGTTAATGCTCAAGGATATTATTTTATGAATAATTATTTTGGAGGCTTGTATGTCTGATTATGCCAAGTGTGGCTTGAACACTTGTATGAATGCTTCCATTGTTTTAAATGAATGTTTTACATTATGTTTGTTTATGGATGTACTATGTGTGAATGGTATTCAAGACGCCTTGTATAGTATGGATGTGTTGGATTGTCGTTGACTATTCGTACTGTACGGCGGGTTGTTGACGTGTCCGGGTAGGTCCAGGCGTGACAATTTAATTGGTAGCAAAGCCTTAGTCTGTAAACATCATAATGAAGCTTCAATTTTTTTTGTAAAATGAATTTGAAAACCATGAGCATAAGAAGTTTTGTACTTATAGAACTTTTGGTGCTTGAGTTGCAATGTCTCTAATTGTTAAGATGGTACCCTTAACAATTGGTATGGTGGTGACTTAAGCCAAGGGATATCTTTAAGTGCCTATCCGTCAATTGACATTTGATACGAGTCTAATGACTCATTCTCAATTTCTTTCAGAAATGGAACGTACCGGTAAAGTTACTCGAAGAAACCCGACTAGCCAGGCACCAGGGAGGTCCCAACATGGCAGTCGGGGGGCATCGAGGGTGTCCTGGGGACAGGGCCGTGCAGGCCACTCGCTGACCGTAAGTGACGGTGTAACACTTGAGATTTAATTTAAACGGATTAATAGTACTACTGATACCAACAAGATGCATCTCCTTTTAAGGGAGCTCATTAACCAAGAACTCCAAAGTTAAGCGTGCTTGCACGAGAGTAGTCTTGGGATGGGTGACCCCATGGGAAGTTTCTCAGGGTGCGCACGAGTGAGGACAAAGTGCGCGGAAAAGGCTAGTGGCGGTTTGTGAGGACACTACTAGTTGTCCGAAGAGAGGTCAAAAGTAACTACCTCGGGTCATGCGGGGCCGGGGTGTTACAGACGGTCATGTTGAAACAATTGATGAGCACTATGAGTCCGAGGAGGATTCAACTTACCAACCGGGAATTGAGCCGGTTGAGACCCCATATGATGGGGAAGAGGATGATGTTAGTGAAGAGAGCAACGATAATGACGCTCTAGAGAGGATTGAGGAATTGCTCCAGCAATACCAACAAGATTGTCAAAGGCGCCGAGCAAGGCGTGCTTTGGGAGGGGCTTCAAGAAGAGGAAGCCATGTGAGTCCTAGAGGGCATATAGAGCCCCAAGGAGGGGGAGGTGTCGAGGTTCCGATAATAAGAATCTCAAAGTACCTCAAGGAGGCTAAAGATTTGGGGTGCAAACCATTCGATGGAACGGGGGACATCTCCATTGCAGCCGAATGGATCAAAAGATTCAACGAAGCGGCTCTCGATATGCAGCTGCCGCCGAACATGAAATTGAGGGTAGCAACGAGGTTGCTAAAAGGAATGGCGTCCACATGGTGGGACGGCGTCAAGGGAAAGTACGGGGAAACCGTCACTTGGGAGAATTTCCGGCATGAATTCTTCAACCAATACTAATCTGACTATAACGTGAACTTAAAAAGGAGGAGTACACCAACTTGACCCAAGGAGGCAAGTACACCGTGAGACAACTCGAGCACAAATTCAGGGAGCTTGCCGAGTTCATACCGGAGTATGCTTGCGATGAGAACCGGATGGTTAACCACTTCTGGGATGCTCTAGATTTAGATGTGTGTGAGAGGGCAACACAGTTGCCTAACATGACATTAAGTCAAGTAGTGGAGCAAGGCTTGAAGGGGGAGAAAGAATGGGAGGAGAGGGAAATGAAAAATGCCAAGGAGGCACCACCGGCGAGGGGAAATCAAGGCCCAAGCGGGCAGAGCTCGATGTCACAAAGCTCGAGCATAAAGAAATGTAGCAACTTTAAGAGGAACCACCTGGGCAAGTGTCGTGATCCCCCGAGATGTTATCAATGCGGGGAGGTCGGACATTTAAAGGTGAGCTGGCCACAACTCGGACGAACCATGGGTGCCAGGCCGAGTAGTGGAACAACTGTGAACAAAAACCGAACAGGAGTGAACAATGCAGGCACGGGGCACAGTGGGGCGAGTGCAAGTAACGCACCGTCCGTAAACCAAGGGAAGACCCAGGCTAGAGTCTATGCAATAACGGAGGCAGATGTTCATGCTAACCCGGACTCCATTGCGGGTAATTCTTCAAACTCTTGATATTTACTCTATGGAAATCAATACGGGTGTTTGGACTTGTAAATTTGTAACTCCGACGAGTTTAGTCGGGTTTGGATGGAAAAAAGGAGAAGAATTCTCTCCTTGGGCGAACGTCGCCCGACTTTGACGGAAGTCGCACGGCTTTCGTCCGAATTAATGGAATAAATACTACGGCGCTAAATGTCAGCCGGCAATCACAGAAACCGACCGACTATCGTGAATTATTAAAATTGAAATTTTCTCGCTGCTAAACACCGGCCGGGTTAACCAGCCGGCTTTTGGAAATGATTTTATGGAATAAAGTACGGCGCCAAGAACCGGTCGGCTTTCGTGGAAACCGGTCGGCGTTTCCCTTGTGGAGGAAATCCAACGCGGACGAGAACCGGCCGGCTCTGGCAAAGCCCGGCCGGCTTTTGGGAATTAAATTACAAATTATTCTACGGTGATGAAGACCAGCCGGCTTTCACCAAGACCGGTCAGCTTACGTAACCACGAGTTTGGGTTGAACGAAAAGCGGTCGGCTTTTGTGAAAAGCGGCCGACTTTCCCCTATTAATACACCAGGTTGGGTTTTGAGGGTGAGAACCGGGCGGGTTGTGAAGGGGCGTTGATCAACTATCATCTAAACTTTATTGGGGCATTCTATAACTTAAGAAACGAGTCCATTACTTAGAAAGTGTGTCTTACATTGCTTATGAATGTAGGAACACTAAGGATAAATGGGAGAGACAAGAATCCTTATTGATACCGGGGCGCAATGATCATTTATTAATGAGGCGTTCACCAGCGGATTCAACGAACCACTTGTACCGATGACTCAAACCCTATTGGTGTCCACACCCTTGGGGGATGACATCGAAAGAGATAGCCATTGTCCATCATGCGAGGTGGAAGTGGAGGGCCAAACCTTGACGTGTGACTTCGTACCGCTAAGTATGATTGAGTTCGATGCGATCCTCGGGATGGATTGGCTTGAGAAGCATCATGCTAGGGTCGATTGCTACACGAAGGTTCTTGAACTCGAAAGCGGGGAAGGGTTGACCTTACGCTTTGAGGGAGATAGAGACAAATCAAATAGTTGTATCATATCCGCCGTTAGAGCTAGAAATATGATGAGAACGGGATGCCACGTATATCTAGCATACGTGGTAGATAAAATCAAAGAAGAGCCTGACATCAATGATGTGCGAGTTGTGTGCAAGTATCCGGATGTCTTCCCAAAAGACTTACCGGGACTTCCACCCGATAGAGAGATTGAGTTCGTGATCGAGGTTGAGCCCGACACCAAACCAATCTCTATACCACCATACCGGATGGCACCCGCAGAACTTAACGAGTTGAAAACCCAATTGCAAGAGCTATTGGATAACGGTTTCATAAGACCAAGCCACTCCCCGTGGGGAGCACCGGTTCTATTTGTGAAAAAGAAAGATGGAACGATTCGAATGTGTATTGACTACCGTCAACTAAACAAGGTCACAATTAAGAATAGGTATCCCTTACCTAGGATTGATGACTTGTTTAATCAACTCCTAGGAGCAACAGTGTTTTCGAAGATTGACTTGAGATCGGGGTACCATCAATTGAAGATAAAGGAGGATGACATACCGAAGAGTGCTTTCCGCACAAGGTATGGTCACTTCGAGTTCCTAGTCATGTCGTTTGGGCTAACAAACGCCCCGACAGCATTTATGGACTTGATGAACCGAGTATTTCATAAATACTTGGACCGGTTTGTGATCGTGTTCATTGATGACATCTTGATTTACTCGAAGAGTGAGGAGGAGCATGAGGAACACTTAGTACTTGTTCTTGAGACACTACGAGAGAAGCAACTCTATGCAAAATTTTCTAAGTGTGAATTTTGGCTAAAGGAGATCGGCTTTCTCGGGCATGTGGTTTCGAGATCGGGGATTGCAATAGATAACAAGAAGATTGAGGCCATCACCGAATGGGAAAGGCCAAGGAACATCAAGGAAATTCATAGTTTCCTCGGATTGGCAGGTTATTAAAGAAAGTTCGTGGAGAAATTCTCAGTTTTGGCATCACCATTGACAAAGCTCACTCGAAAGGGGACTAAGTTTGTATGGGATGACCGATGTGAGAAGGGGTTCCTAGAACTAAAGAAGAGGTTGACCGAGGCACCGGTACTTGCATTACCCAAATAGGGTATGGGGTACGATGTCTATAATGATGCGAGCATCCAGGGGCTTGGATGTGTGTTGATGCAGAATGGGAGGGTGATTGCCTATGCTTCACGACAGTTGAAGAGCATGAAGTGAATTATCCTACTCATGACTAAGAGTTGGGAGCTGTGGTGTTTGCATTGAAAATATGGAGACATTATCTCTACGGGGAGACATGTCACATATACACTGACCACAAAAGCTTGAAGTATGTGTTTACTCAGAAAGAATTAAACATGAGACAGAGACGGTGGATGGAGTTGATAAAAGACTACCATCTAGTTATTGAATACCACCCCGGTAAAGCCAACGTGGTAGCGGATGCCTTGAGCCGAAAGAGTTCATCTGGAGCATTGTTGACTAGTTTGAGGGCATTGAGAGCCCAATTGGAGGTATCTAACGATGGTGCCTTGTTAGCTAGATTCGAGGAGAGACCTACATTACTTGATGAGATCAAGAAGGGTCAAGAAACTGACGAAGAGCTTATGAAGGTCCGTGAACGCATGCTAGCGGGACCGGTGGAGGATTTCAGGGAAAGAGACGATGGTCTCTTGTTATTTCGTGACCGAGTGTGTGTACCGTCGGATGATGAGCTCCGAAAGTCCATCTTAGAGGAGGCTCATTCATCTGCGTATGCCATGCACTCGGGAGGTACAAAAATGTACCATGATTTGAAGGAATGTTACTGGTGGTCTGGTATGAAGAGAGAAATAGCCGAGTATATCAGTAGGTGTCTTACTTGTCAACAAGTTAAGGCAGAACATCAGCATCCAGCTGGGTTATTACAGCCACTTTCCATTCCTGAATGCAAATGGGAACACGTGACTATGGATTTCATGGTGGGGCTACCATGGACGGTTAAGAACTATGAAGCCGTATGGGTTGTGGTTGATAGGCTCACGAAAAGTGCACATTTTCTACCTATCAACACCACCTATGCACTGGAGAGGTTGGCCAAATTATATGTGGATTAGATCGTGAGGTTACACGGGGTTCCGATAACCATTGTATCCGACAGAGATCCACGATTCACATCACGATTTTGGCCGAAGTTCCAAGAGTCTATGGGAACAAAGTTGAAGTTTAGCACTGCTTTTCATCCACAAATGGATGGACAATCTGAGAGAGTTATACAGATTTTGGAAGATATGTTAAGAGCCTACGCATTGGAGTTCCAAGGAAGTTGGGACAACCATTTGGCACTCATGGAGTTTGCCTGTAACAACAATTATCAGGCGAGTATTGGCATGCCTTCATACGAGGCATTGTATGGGAGGAGGTGTCGGACACCTTTATGTTGGGATGAGGATGGCATGGCCAAACTCGAGAGCATGGAATTGGCGGAGATCATCAAGTCAAAGGTGAAGATGATTCGTGAGAGACTTAAGACGGCACAGGATAGACAGAAGAGCTATGCTGAAAAGTGTCGAAAAGCCTTTGCGTTTAAGGTTGGAGATGAGGTATTCTTGAAGGTTTCACCTTGGAAGGGAATCATCCGATTTCAGAGCCGATGGAAACTTAACCCACGCTACATAGGGCCATTTGTAATTCTTGAAAGAATTGGGGCCGTAGCGTACCGATTGCAGTTGACTCCGGAAATTAGGAGAAGATACATAACTTGTTCCACGTGTCTATGCTTAAGAAGTATGTGTCGGATCCTTCTCATGTATTAGAAAAACCACCCGTGGAAATACGGGAAGACTTGAACTATTCTGTGCAACCGGTAAGAATACTTGATAGACAAGTGAAGAAGCTATGAAGCAAGAAAGTTCCAATGGTTAAAATACTTTGGAAGAGTGACCGAGTTGAGGAAGAAACTTGGGAAACGGAAACCTTGATGAACGAACAATATGCATTCCTATTTGAATAAGCATTATGAATTTTGGGGACGAAATTTCCGTTAAGGGGGGTGAACTTGTGACACCGCTCCCGGATGTACTTGAATTTGAAATTTGATATGTAATTGAATTTCCTATCGGATAAAAAAAATGTGTAACAGACGGGTATATTTAATTAATGCGCGATTAATTAAATTATTTATCGTGTCCATAATATTGAGAATGAGCTACTAAATAATTAGTTGGGTCATCGTAATAATTATAGAAGCCCAATAAAATGTCAACCAAGGTTGAGGAAAACATTTGGACAAACAAGTCCTATTTTGACGCAACCTGCCAGAAGTAGCGGGAATACTTGGGAGAGACTTTTTACACCCACTTGGGGTATCCTACACATCAAATATCCCCAAATAATTGGGAGTGGGACAAAAATAGAAGGGAAGGGGCGGATGAATGGAGGAAGGAAGTCTCCTAGAGACAAAGCCACTCCCCCAAGACCCTACCCCTTTGCATTCATTCAGCCGACACAAGAGGAGAGAAGCTCCAGGAAACCAAACTCTCAAGCTCTCAGTTTGAGGAAGAAGAAGCTAGGAAAATCCAAGGAGAAAAGCTAGGCTTGAGGTAAGAACACCAAATAACTCTTTAACTAGTTTTATTGTGTATGATTTGTAAGAAATCATTTGGTGGATTAAACATTATGTTTTACACGTTTAAAAGTGTAGAATATTGAAATAAAGTGGTGGTATTTAACTTAGAAGAGTTGGTGAATCGATAGGAGTCGAAATCACCGGAAACCGCCAAGAAAAACAGGCTGCTCGAACCTGCAGAACACGAACACCGGGCGGCTTTCACAAAAGCCGGGCGGCTTTCATAAAAGTCGGGCGGCTTTTGGCTGTTGTCCAGTTTTTTCGTTTCAATCGGCCTAGATTGGGGATTGATCGAAGGGCTTCGCAAAGGCATCTAGTTAAGCACTCCATAAGGTGAGGATACCTGACTATATTGATTATAATTAGTGAGTTAATTTCATGAGATTACTTAAGGTAGTTAAATGTGTTTTTTATGGATTATTAACGAATAATAATGCCTAAGAATGAGAAGACTATGTCTATAAGGAAAAGAGCATGATATACAAATTTAAAGGTAAATTGTGTATAATTATATGTTATGAGTATGATTACTTGATTATGGGATTAACTATGAAATGTATGTTGAAATATACTTTTTACTTCATATAAGAGTATATGAATGATTAAAAGTGATATTTTTTATATTGATATAAAGATGATATTTTCAATGGAAAATCAGTTGGGCATTTTATAAATGACTGTGAATGAAGAACTTGGCTTGGTTGGAATTAATTGAACTAGTATTAATATACTAGTTGGGCATTTAAGTGAAATGTTGCTAAAATTGATCCTAAGGTTGGATTGTGAAATGTTATGTCTTAAGTAGTCTTAAAAGATACTTTAAGGTAGGAAAGTATGAACTTTAAGTTATACTAGGGGTAGGCCTTAAGGGATACTCAAGATAAATTGAATAATAAATTGATCATAGGTATAGGATTGGCCCACGGGCGTGTACGGTAGCCTTTGAGGATAGCCGGTTGAATTATGGGAATAAGTAAGGACCATGGCCCTTCCCGACTCTAGAGAGCGGGGTTGGATAGCATGGACTTGCATCGTGATCACGGGTTAGGGTGGAATCCGAACGGAGACCTAACTAGGCTCCGACAGCGGTAACAAATAAAATAGGAGCCCAAAGGGCCTTACCTTCCTACGAGATGATGGGTATGAGTTCAGGGGCGGAATGTTAAAATCCGAACCGAGAGCCTTATGAGGTCTCAGACAGCGGTAGCAAATCCCGTAGAAGTAATAAGACCCACGGGTTGGGTTGTACAAATGATAAATGAAAAGGATATATAAGAAGGGTTGTGTGCTGACAATTAAATGAATTGACTTATTATAGAGATAATAAGTGGGAAATATAGATTATTATTTATATTATGATATCACCCTATTTTGAGGGTCTTAGAAACTAAAACGTTGATTATACTCGGTATAGTTATCATTGTACTTGTCAAATGCTTCCGAGTACTGACCTCCCCTTCACGGGGGAAGCCACCTCACAGTTTCAGGTAGAACTTGAAGGTTGCTACCATCACCCGTGGCTTCGGGAAGATCAATGAGAGAAGACGTGGTTCGTGTTTCCTCCGTTATGTTTTAAAAACACTTACGTTAATGCTCATGGATATTATTTTCTGAATAATTATTTTGGGGGCTTGTATGCCTGATTATGCCAAGTGTGGCTTGAACACTTGTATGAATGCTTCCGTTGTTTTAAATGAATGTTTTACATTATGTTTGTTTATGGATGTACTATGTGTGAATGGTATTCAAGACGCCTTGTATAGTATGGATGTGTTGGAATGCGGTTGACTATTCGTATTGTACGGCGGGTTGTTGACGTGTTCGGGTAGATCCGGTGTGTGACACATGTAATCCATCATCGGCCAAAGTAAGAAAATAACACCCCAGTGTCCACAAAACCAAGGACACACAACGTCCTCTAGTTGAGTGCCATTATCGTCCACAAAACCAAGGACATGCAACGTCCTCTGGCCCAGTGCTACTATCGTGCTCAAAGCCATGGACACCAAACTACGAATAATATCGCTTCGGCTTGGAGCACTAAAAGCAACCATGGTGCCTCCTCGGCCAAAAACACAAAAGGCAACCAACAACGGCCCAAGAGAAGAAACGCCACCATCACCGGCTACTCAAATTAAAGACGCGTATCGGCCACTGAGCCAGGACACCCATCGTCCTCAAACAAACAAGCACACATCATCAGCGGAGCAATAGCCTCCTTCGTCCACAAACGAAGAGCACCCAACGGTCAAACTCAGAGAATAACCACAGCGCCCCCGCGTCGGCCAAAAAGGTCAAGATTGCAGGAATCTACTCTCGCTCACTTCGTCTACATCTCAGCTCAGAGAGTGGAGGAGTCCTGATGGAGTATATGAGGCACAACTGTCACTCAGTGGGACCTCCGTCGGCCAGATGGCCCTCCATCGGCCAGAATTCAGTAGAACCGGGTGTCTTTGTCGGTCGGGTCTCCGTCGGCCGTGGCTCTATCGGCCAGACCCCTGTCGGCCACAGAGAGCTCACAGAGCCGGATTTTATACTTAGTCATTTCTACATACTTTGTACTCGGCCCAGTAGTCGCCCCATTGTAAATGGGCCTCCCAAGACTTGGGAGCTCAGCCCACATTTCCTCTATAAATACCCCCCTTAGGAGTAGTTGTAAGGGTTGACAAATTCATTTATTGCATGACTCATTGCACTTCTCTCTCTAGCTCTCACTTCTCTCTAGAATATATACTCTATCACTTAATTAACAGGATTAGCCCATAACGGGATCAAGCCCTGAACGGGATTCATATTGAATAAGCCGCTAAGCCCAACTAGGAGTCAGGCCCACGATAGGAACCCACAGCCAGGCCAGGCTGGGCAGTAGACCTCGAGCCTGGGCGGAGTTCCAGTGAGGCTGGGATATTCCTAAGGTTTACGTGGCAGACTATCCTTTAAGCATAGCTATTTGGCAGCAAGCAAGACTCAACAAGGAAACGTAGACTTGAAGGAGATAATCATTGCACAATGGCCTAGACGCTAGAGGAGTCCTATTCGAACTAATGTTAAATTTAGCTCTCGTAGTTGGATTAAACTTCATCCATGAGCAACAATTCAAGGTTCTCTATCAACATCCTCTGGATCGAGATCCTACGAAGAATTTTGGCTGAGTCAGAATTGAAGAAAAGTGAAAGCTTACACATACTACAGATCCGAAGCTAAGTGCTCTTTAACTTTAAATTTTAAAATTTTATCTATTACTAAACACGGGAATATGTATTGTTGGGAATTTGAAACCATTTAATTAGGCTCAAATGTGGTAGCAAAGTCGAGAAATTACCACAGTTTTATTTAAATAGGTATAGGTACACTCGGATGAGGACTATCATACTGATCTCTCAAGCTTGTCTCGGTTATCTACCAAACGAAGATGATGATGCCCACAAAACGGACCGGATGCATCAGGCGGTCATTACAGCTAAATACATCAGCCAAAGGGTCCACCCTCTTGCTTCATTTTGGGGGCATCCGGTGTAATCTTTTTCCCTTACTAGGATTTTTCCCACTAGGTTTTTCCTAATGAGGTTTTTAACGAGACACCTCCCCATTGTGGACAAAAGGTGACGACCCTCAGCCCCTGGAGGAGTCATTACGAGGCATTCACTACTCTACTCCTTTCCATCTCACCACGTTTGCCTCAAAGAATAAAGAATTTCAAGAATGAGAAAGGAATCAAATTACTCTCTTGCGTTGAGCCTGGTCAGCTCAAGAGAGTAGGGGGGCTCGTGATGGTACCATGGATCATTACCATGGCCCAAGATTGAATCAAAGCAAAGCCCATCAATGGGATCAGCCCATCAACGGGATCAACCCTTCACGGGATTAATATTAATTAGCTGCTGGGCCTGAACAGGGAGATCCAAATCCACTATGAGGTTGGTCACGCCTAAGCCGACCTGGACAGTAGGCGCCAGGCTCAATGGTCAGCCCGTGGAGATCGGACTCTTCCTAAGGCTCAAGAACGAGTCACTGGAACCCACAACCAGGCCAGGCTGGACAACAGACCTCGAGCCTGGGCAGAGTTCTAGTGAGGCCGGGATATTCCTAGGACTTAGAGGAGTCATGGGCACAAAGGAGACATTGAAGAAAGGAGTTATAGTAGGAACGTTATAAGAGTCCTACTATAATTACATTCATTAATTACAATAATTAAGTATCCTATTAATTGTACAATATTACACCTATAAATACTCATGTACATCTTGTAGGGGGGGGGCTTTCTCGATTAATAATACAACTATTACTTTCTCTTCTACAATTCATGAATATTTGATTGATTAAGCTCTTTTCGCTGGAATTATATTCCATCAAGCATTATTTGAGCCGGGACGACCTCGTAATGATTAAAGAAAGCTACAAATTAAAAAAGGGGTGCAACGGGAATATCAACCCGGTCTTGAAGGAATCATAGTGAACCACCACCATTCCAGGGCAGTGGCGCAATGGGTGAATCCTGGCGTGTAGGCGGAAATCGACCGGGTCTGGAATTAGAGTGGGGATTTGAGCCATGAGTTTGGGGAGAGTTTTTATCTTTGCTTTCGAATAGATTTGAAATTCAGATGATGACGGGGAGCTTCATCCAGGGGGCTTTTACTTCCTTATGCCCCGAGCACGCTCGGAACATCGAAAGTGGGGGACTAATGTTGGGATATTGGGGTCCAACCCAATAGTCCGGCCCAGAATATCCCTAAGGCTCAAGAACATGGGTGAGCTTAAAGAAGATCCAGCAGAGCAAGAAGCCTCCGAACGAGATCTGGGCAATTGGTGAAGGGATCGTTCAACATATCCCGAACAGACCTTAACCCTCACTTGGCGGAAGATCAACATTATCCTTGGTTGATGGCTTAATGGGTCCCAGTACCGATCGAGAAGCCGTACAAGTGACGGGCTGCATTTAATGTTAGAGTATGGATGTCAAAAGTGGGAGCATGGGTGTACAAGTGAGGAGGAAAGCAACCAATCGGATTCGGCCACATCATCGCCCCCACCTAATCATATCTAATATAAATAGCTGCATTTATTCCTGGAAGGGGTTAGCATTTGAATACTCAGAAGCTTATATTGTATTTTAGCTCTTGTATTAGACAGTGGTCCATAACTCTCATTCGGCCATTCCTCTGTAATCAAAACATTACGTTAATACAATTGGAGCTATTAGATCATCTGATTAGTTAGCATCTTTCCCTAAACACTCTTTTTTATTAATCATCCTTCATACCCAAAGGTTGGTGTTGGGCCTTTGGATCCATCGGGACTTAAACTCAACACCCCCTTGTTACTAGTTTCATAAAAGAGAAGTATTCGTTTCCCTGTGGATACGAACCTTACTTCATTATACCACATATAATTGTCGTATTGAATATTATTTTGAGGCACACAACGAATTTAGTGTCGTCACTGTCCTCGGGGTCGTCTGGTACGTCCACAAGATATAATTCAATTGATCCGGCCAGGTGGAGGCATAATCCTCCAGTTTCTTCTTGATTCCATACATGATGGTCCTATTCATATTTTCCACCTGACTATTTGCCTGAGGGTACACCATCGAGGCCTTGGAATGTTGGATGCCCCATTTTGCAAGGAAACCCTCGAAGCCCTTGCTAATAAACCGGTGATCGTTGTCAATGATGATTTGCTTGGGGATTCCGAAGCGACATAGAATGTTCTGCCAGACGAAGTGCTGGCATTGTTACTCGGTGATGGTTGCCAAGGGCTCGACCTTACCCATTTGATGAATTAATCAATCCCCAGAATGATGAACTTCCTCACACCGGACGTCGCAGGTAACGGCCTGAGCAGGTCTACTCCCCATCTAGCAAAAGGTAAAGATATGGTCATCAGAGAGTAGAAACTGGTCGGTCGGCTGGGGACAGGGGCATACTTCTGACACATTGCACACTTCTCGGTGTGGTTGAAGCAATCTCGCTAGATAGTGGGCCAGTAGTACCCCTGAACAATGATCTTCCTAGCCAAGGTCCGCGGTCCTTGGTGGCTTGAGCATATCCCCTTCTGGATTTCTTCCATGACAGCAGCCACCAATCCAGGCGGCAAGCACCTGAGGTATGGGCCCTCGAACGTCTTTTTATAGAGTTATCCGTCTATAAGTTCAAAATTCGAGGCTCTTCTCTTGATCCACATTGATTTGCTGATGTCGCTCGTCTCGATCTCTTTGGGGAGCGTTCCATCCTTGAGGTATGCAGCTATCTCACTCATCCAGCATGCTTCAGTAAAAGAAATGGCCTCTACCTGCATCGCCTCCATCGCCAAGTGGGCAAGAAGCTCCTGTCGGGTGAATCATTTGATGTGTTCGAGGATTGCGCCACCATTTGATCCTAGGGGGAAGGGTTCCCTGGTTTGGACAATATATCGGCCTCGTCGTTCTCCACCCGGGACACCTGTTCGATAGTCACCTGCTCAAACCGAGCTGTTTGCTCCTCTGCTAGCTCCCTATAGGCCTTCATCCACTCCTCTCGAGTTTCAGTTGTCCCGTTCATCTGGGTTACCACCAATTGGCTATTCATCCGAACTTTGAGACGAGCAACGCCCAGATCATTCACATAGTTTAGAGTTGCAATGAGGGCCTCATATTTCGCCTCATTGTTGGTGATCTTAAAGTCGAATTTCATTGAGTGGTATGCTTTGAAGCCCTCAAGGGAGGTGATTACAGCTCTGCCGCTACACCCGCGCGCCTTGGAAGCCCCATCGGTGTACATTTCCCACTAGCTGTCAGAGTCATTTTCATCTGGGGACTTCTCGTCGGTGCATGTCGTGCATTCTGCTATAAAATCAGCTAGGGCCTATCCTTTAGTCGTCGTCCTTGGCTTGAATTCCACATTATACTGCCCGATCATAAGGGATCATTTGGTGATGCGCCCGCTGGCCATAGGATTCCTCAGGATGGTGGCGAGCGGCAGCGTTGTGTAGACTGTAGATCATCATGGGATGAGCCAGACACTTGATCGCTGCAATGATTAAGTGCCAAGATCATCTTTTCCATCAGCGTATACCTCGTCTCCAGGCCATTCACCACCTTGCTCACAAAGTATATTGGCCGCTAAACACCCTCCACCTACTTAAGTAATATCGAGCTCACTGCCAGATCGGCCACGACCAGGTACATATACAAGTGTTTGCAATAAAAGTGTTAGGCCTTACTTGTTCACTTGTTCATTATCCGGGTGTGAGCAAGATAGGGGTACTTTCAATCAAGTACATACCAAAAGAAGAAGTCGTTTGATAACGATTAGGATGAACTCATTGGTCTATATAATGTTCAACAAAAGATTGACAGATCGATACCTTAAAATAAGATCCCTAGCCAATGATGAAGAATCTTTTAATACATGATTTGTCGTCTGATGATGAATTGTGTGTCGATGAAAATGATGTTAAAACAAATGCATTTGATGATGACCTTGATGTCGATATTTAAGGGGAATCATCAAAAGAAGCTCAAACAATAGAAAGTCCAAGCAAGCGAATGGATAACCAAGGAAACAATTAGAAAAATAAATAAGTAATGGAGGCAAATGATGTTGATGATGAAGACCAAGAAGAATGGGAGGATTTAGATAGTGATGGTGGAAGGGACAATGGTTATAAGACTATGATATGATGATTATTCCAAAGATCCAGTCATGATGATTAAGCTTGAAGACTTTTAAATTATGTCATTTGTGTGATGTGTCTATTTGTCTGTTCAAATTTTCATTTTGAGTTATCATGATTGCCAATGTGGTCATATATGTGTTTGTGCTTGAGACTCTTTGTGCTTATAATTATGCACATCTTTATTTGGTTTAACTATACCCAAGCTAGCCTTTTTAAACCTTGACCAAGTGTAATAGAGCTAGCCTTTTTTTACCTTAACGAAGTTAATATTTTAAACTAGAATGCAACTCTTTAATGGTAAATTTAAAGTTCAAGTTCGAAATGAAACTTGACCTCTACCATTGTGGATTCTCCAAGGCTGCTGTTATTGGAGACTATCTAAAGAATTTGTACCCCTAGAAATTGCGCATCTTCACCTAACAGTCTTAAATCTTAATACTGTTAAATTGTTAATAGTCGTGATCTCACAATAAAATAGAAATATACTAGTCTTGTAAGAAAATCATTTGTATTGATAATAATAGCAGGCAAGCGGATGGAAAGTAACATAAATAGATCACCAGGTTGGATGCTACAAGTGGTTACAAAATAATGGTGTCAATCTCATCCTCGACCATTCACTGCTCCTAAAACAATCAGTTTGTAATTCCCAACTAGAACCTTTTGGTTTTACTTTCACCTTTGGCAGCCATCATCACAGAGAGTCTGTTGATCTCATATAGCAGCCCAACAGAGAATAAAAGGCTGCATTAAAAATAAAATAAAAGTATGGTTTTCAAAATATTTTTACACCCATCTCAATTCCCACAGTGCAACTAGTCACATATACTTCACACACTATTTGCATGTGTACAATCCTACAAGCCTTATTTTCAACACATTATTATCCTCGAAGGAATTCGAAAAAATGATGGTTCCTTATTTTGGTAGTACACATGCTCTCAGTTTTCTTCCTATACCAGTTACCATTTTCAGTTGAGTGACATATTCTGCTAGGACATATGGAGAACTTCTGTAATCATGGTGGTCACAGGTCATGACAAATTGATAATGGAAGAACTTCAAACCATGAGTGAAATATTAACATTTACCATGTTGTGATACACACTCGATGAACAGTGCTAGCAGCAACTAAAGCGACTGCTTCTGCAAGTATAACTACAGAGACAAGAGAGCAAAGAATTATGATACAAATGTAGTCATCGCAATTATGCAAAAATATGAGTTTAAGAGAATGAAACAAACCTGCGCCCCATCCACTCTTGGTTCCATTTGCCTCTTGATAATTTCCAATGAACTGTGAACAAAATGACCAATTCAAGCTAAGCAAGCTTTGCCTAACTAAGCTAGAAAGTGTAATGATCAAATTCAGCCAGACTATGTTAGGCATCAACCTAGTCAGTATTTTGATAAGGGGTATGAAAGGAGAAATAAAGGGGCTGGGGTCAATTAAAGAATCACTTTATCTATTTTAGTTCCTGCATGGACTTAATACTATAAATAGAAAAGGGGGTATCTTAATAGAGGAGGCTGTTATTTTGATATTGAGTGTTGCCTTGGAGAGTGGTCTTCTCGAACGGACTGGTTGCCTGTTGCCTACGGATTACCTTTCATTATCAATAGACACTGTTATCATCTCCTTTTGATCAGATTTGTATATCCGTATACTATTTAGCTTTCATTTGTGCCGGATTCTATCAATGGTGAAGTTTTCTGAATATTATTTCCATGAATTCATTTACAGGAAGTACAGAAGCTATTTATACAGATAGGAATCCTGAGAGAGTCTATTCAGTACCCTAGGTGACTGTCTAAATACTAAACATAAATGATTGAGAACTGAAAAGACAGCAGCTATTAAATACAACCTGAAGCACTAAAGACACATAATTACAGTAATAATAAGGAAAATAAATCATAGATTAATGATGTCTCTTCGTTTTATCAACACTCCCCCTCAAGCTAGGTTTGTAGATATCCGTCATGCCTAGCTTGACAATAAGACCCTGAAACCTAGGACTGTGCAGAGGTTTGGTAAACACATCTGCAACTTGATCTTCTGAGGGAGTGTAGCTTAGTTCGATCAGACCTCCTTCAACCTTTTCTTTGATAAAGTGCCTATCAATCTCAATATGCTTGGTCCGATCATGTTGGACTGGATTATGAGCTATGTTGATTGTTGATTTGTTATCACACCTCAATTCCATTGGTCCTTTCCGCTTGATTCGTAAATCTAAGAGAATAATTCTGATCCATAGAAGTTCACATAAGCCATGGACAAGAGCTCTTAGCTCAGATTCAGCAGATGATCGTGCCACAACATTCTGTTTTTTGCTTCTCCATGTCACGAGGTTTCCTACTAGGAAAACACAGAGACCAGTAGTTGGCCGGCGGTCAACGAGGGAACCACCATAATCTGCATTAGTGAAGGCTTGGACTGATAATTGCCCACCCTTCCTGAATATTATCCCTTACCCTGGACTTCCTTTTAGGTAGTGAAGAACCCTATAGACTGCTTCTAGATGTGGTTTCCTTGGATCATGCATGAACTGACTCAAAACACTAACTGCATAGGCAATGTCAGGTCTAGTATGAGAGAGAGAGATAAGTTTGCCACACAAGCGCTGATACATTGATGAATCAACCTTGGGTTCATCAGTAGCAAGTCCAAGCTTATGATTAGGATCCATAGGTGCATTAACCGGTCGACAAGAACACTTACCAGTCTCATTTAACAAATCTGTAATGTACTTTTGTTGGCTGATAAAAATGCCTTCAGATGAGCGAGCAACTTCAATTCCAAGAAAGTATTTTAGAGGGCCAAGAGACTTCATCTCGAATTTGGATTTCAGCTGCCCCTCAAGACGTTGTTTCTCAACTGGATCATTACCCATCACAATGATGTCATCCACATATACTAAAAGAATAGTGACTCCATTTGGGCGAGAGTGTTTGTAAAAAAGAGTATGATCCCCTTGGCTTTGATTATACCCAGCAGCAAGAACAACCTGTGTGAAGCGGTCAAACCAAGCACGAGGGGATTGCTTGAGACCATAGAGGGCTTTTTTAAATGGCATACATGTGTAGAGGTACTTGTTGATGTTTTATTAAAGCCTGGGGAATGTACATGTAGATCTCATCATGCAAGTCACCGTGGAGAAAAGCATTCTTGACATCAAATTGCAATAAATGCCAATCAAAGTGAGATGCCAAGGATAGTAGGATACAGACAGTATTGAGCTTAGCTACAGAAGCAAAGGTCTCTTGATAGTCAATCCCATACGTCTGAGTGTATCCTTTAGCCACAAGACGAGCTTTGTACCGCTCAAGAGATCCATCAGCCATGTATTTGACAGTAAAGATCCACCTGCAACCAACAACATGCCTCCGAGGAAGTTTAGTCACAATATCCCAAGTATGGTTCTTTTCAAGAGCTCTAATTTCCTCTTGCATAGCATCCCTCCATTCTTTCTTTCCTAATGCCTCAGAAACAGAGTTGGGTATGGGAATTTCATTAAGTCTCTGAACAAACAAGGCATGTGAAGGAGAGAAGTTATCAATGGTAACAAAATTAGCAAGAGGGTATAGAGGTGTTTTGGTACATTGACGTACACCCTTGCGTAAAGCAATTGGCGAAGATGATGGTGGAGAAGAAGAGACATTAGCTGGGTCAGCCAATTGGTCATGCGTCAACAATGGAGTGAACATGTTTTTCCTTGAGTACACTGGTAGAGGAGAAGATGGGTCATGAGTGGTGGATTTAGTAGGTGTAGGAATGGGATGGTCTGGTGGTGGATTTGATTGAGGTTCAGGTGATGTTGAAGACTGTTGGGAAGTAGGTGAGGTTGCTGACACATCTAAGGAAGGTGATGGATGATCATATGGCGGTGGTGGTGGTGATGGGATGTCTGGTGATAAAGGCTTAGGAGGGTAGGAGATTGTATGTGGTGGAGAAGATGTAATAGTATAGGTGAGTAGAGGTGAAGGATGTGGAGTATCTTGGGATACAGGGAGAGAAGTAGGAGTGTGAAAAGGTGTGTCTTCGTGAAAGGTTACATCTGCACTGGTGTATGTCTTTCTGGTTGTAGGATTATAGCACTTGTATCCTTTCTAAGTTGGAGAATAACCAAGAAAGATACACTTAATAGATCGTGGGTCCAATTTTCCCCTATGAGGTGGAGGAATATGAACAAATGCAGTACACCCAAACACCCTTAGATCAAGATCAGAAGAAATTCTGGTTTGAGGAAAGAAGTGACGGAGAGATTCAATGGGTGACTTATTTTGGAGTACCCGACTGGGAATTTTATTGATGAGATGACATGCGGTGAGTGTGGCTTCCCCCCAATAGTGTTTAGGCATATTTGATTGAAACAATAAAGCCCGACTGACTTCTAGGAGATGGCGATTTTTTCTTTCTGCTGTGCCATTCTGTTGTGGTGTGTACGGACAAGAGGACTCATGAACAATGCCTTTTGAGAGGAAATAAGAGGAAACTGTTTGATTGAAGTATTCAAGAGCATTATCAGTGCGGGAGCGTTTTA